>CM037874.1:25508332-26972082 GCA_021292105.1 Anadara kagoshimensis | reverse complement strand
GTAACAATATATAGTAAGGGACTTGATTAGGCGTTAAGTTACCTCGACGCCTAATGAAGTCCACTGTGTAATAATATATAGTAAGGGACTTTATTAGGCGTTAAGTTACCTCCACGCCTAATGAAATTCATTTTGTAATAAGATATAGTAAGGGACGTCATTAGGCGTTAAGTTACCTCCACGCCTAATGAAATTCATTTTGTAATAAGATATAGTAAGGGACGTCATTAGGCGTTAAGTTACTTCGACGCCTAATGAGATCCACTATGTACAAAGATATAGTAATGGACTTCATTAGGCGTTAAGTTACCTCGACGCCTAATGAAATCCACTATGTACAAAGATACAGTAAGGGACTTCATTAGGCGTTAAGTTACCTCGACGCCTAATGAAATCCACTATGTACAAAGATATAGTAATGGACTTCATTAGGCGTTAAGTTACCTCGACGTCTAATGAAGTCCATTATGTGATAAGATAAAGTAAGGGACTTCATTAGGCGTTATGTTACCCCGACGCCTAATGAAGTCCACTATGTACATGTAACGAGATATAATAAGGGAATTCATTAGGCGTTATGTTACCTCGACGCCTAATGAAGTTCAGCTTCAGAAAGGTATACTACTACTTTATCTAATACTGCTAACAAGATATTGTCTATATCAACGATCCTCCGCGTTTTAACTCATTAAAACACTTGCTATAAAGTCCACTGCAAAACTTTTTTTCATGGTAAAAATAAATATATCTGTTGCACATAAACTATGATTAAAACGGATGAAATACTATGGGAGACATCGTTAGCCATGTTGTTGCCTCGAAGCTTAATGAAATTCATCACATGATAAAGTAAGCACGGGAGTTTGGGGGAAAAAAATCACATTTGATTTCATATACATGTACGTATGATGGATTCTAAGAAACCTTGTTGAGAAATTTAGCGGAGAAGATAGATAAAAATAAGAATAAATAAATAAATAAATAAATAAATAAATAAATAAATAAATAAATAAATAAATAAATAAATAAATATATTTTGGGCACCTCATTACATGCATGGTAATGCACGCAAGATTAAAATATTGTAAAATGCAAAACAATAGCAGAGTGTTGCTAATGTTATTTACATGTGCAGCTCGGCATTTAGCAATGAAAGTCACGGGGTCCTTCGGAAAAGACCTGATAAACCAAAGCATCACATGATAACAATGTATCACAGAAAGTATGGCTCGTTGGAGACCCTCCCTGTACACTGTACGCACCTCAAAGGTAAAAACTTCAAATATTTCATCTATAGCTGGTGACATCTCGATATAAGTAAATATTCTTGACTAGATCTAAAAAACCCATTCAACAAACCAATCAATCAATCAATCAGTCAGTCTTTCAGTCAGTCAATCAGTCAGTCAGTCAGTCAGTCAGTCAGTCAGTCAGTCAGTCAGTCAGTCAATAAATAAATCAATCAATCAATCAATCAATCAATTAATCAATCAATCAATCAATCAATCAATCAATCAATCTATCGATGATTCTCGATTGGTACCTTTTATGCCTCCCCAAAAAGAGCTAAAACTATAACGGTCTTTGGAGAGACAAATACCTCCCTTTCCCAACGTCCAGACGGACGAACGGACGGACAGACGGACAATAACTTTGGTTCCAAGTTTGATCAAAATCCATTCATAGACATGGAAGCTACATATTTAAGCTTACACGATATTTTGACGAACGGGCGGACGGACGGACGGACCGACGGACGGACGGACAGGATGATTCGTATGAATACCCCCTAAACATTTTGCGGGGGTATGGTACGGTTGGACAAAGCACACGATGTATGTGCCTGAATGTACGTTGCTATTGCTAGTTGGTCTAAATTGAAGTCGTAAAATTTTGAGACTTTTTTTTGGTAATATCAAAAAGTCTCCTCGTCTGGAGCCCCAATCTGTGGACTTCATTAGGCGTCGAAATTGTCAACGCCTAATGAAGTCCGGACTTCATTAGGCGTTGCAATTTCGACGCCTAATGAAGTCCGGACTTCATTAGGCGTCGGATTTGAGGGGTCCGGGACTACCCCCATAAATTTTGAAAAAATGAAGTAAAGTTAGGTGAATTTTTCTGCAATCAAAGAAAATGTACATTGCTTATCACACGAGTAAGACGAAAATATTGGCTTATCTGAGAGCTAAACGAAATCTTTTAGATTTGCAAAAAGAATCTCAAATGACAAATGTCATATTGGATTAACTTAACTGTATTTAAATATAAAAAAATGTGCAAACAGAGGAATATTGGCTTATATGCACGCTACGCCACTGTGAGTCCGAGATATGGATATCTACTGGCCTATAACCTGCCGAGACTATAGGACCGAGGTGAACTGTCGATTTGGCGTTTATTCTGTAACAACCTGCCGAGACTATAGGACCGAGGTGAACTCTCGATTTGGCGTTTATTCTGTAACTTAGTATTAAACGTTCGACAGGACTGTATTGTATGTATGCATGGCTCGTTGAATTTGTGATAGGGCACAAAACATAAATCGTTTTGTACAACAAAAAGTCATCATTCCATGCCATTTATTATTTTCTTTGGTAGCATTTAACAATAGTGTGATTTTTTTCATAAGAATTTTTTTCGCGTCAGCATGACTTGTCCATTTATGATGTTAAGGTGTAGACTATAATACACGTGTACGTACATTGTATGACTTAAAGTTATCAAATACTAAATGTTTATTAAATACATTCTCTTCTTCAACAAAACACACCCAAAACCCACATACATATTACCAGCATAGTTGAAAAGTGCACAAAGACAATCATATAAACTATACATGTCATTTTTTCATAAAAAAAGCATCTGTAACACATTTTTACATTTTAGAAAATCAGTCATCATATAAAGTGCATGTATTTGATGTATGCTCTTTGGTCAAAAATAAGAATTTGTTTATTTAAAATCACACCCACAATTGTTAGTGAAAGTCATCTGAAAGATATTGTTAAAAATTGAACAGTTCATTATTAGAGAATTTATATTTTTCCTGAATAATGAATACACGAGAAACACTTATTCAATATTATTAATAAAATTAAGTGTGTTATATGTCATTATATATTGCACTTTTCGAGGGTACATGTATGTAAAGTTAGCTCGTAATACTTAAATGTAATGCTAAACAGTATCATGTTATTTGTACATATGTATGGGGTCTATTGGAAGCAGTTTTGGGGGATCGAAGTTCTTCCCATATCTCAGCATGTAACATCTTTCCTTTTTTCTTTTAATGGTCAATTATATTGACTAAAGTATTCATAAAGTCCAGGGTGGTCTAACATGTATTACACTTTAATATTGCTATTAAACGGATTTAATGTTTCCGGTCACTTGAATAAACCGATAATTGCAAACGTTTTCTATAACATTTTCCTCTGTGATTGAAAGTTAACAAGTGTCAGAAATATTTCATAAAATGGGAAATAAAAACAGTGAAAAATGAAAATCTTAATTAAAAGATAACACGTACATGTCGCCTTTTATAGTCACGTGATTTACAATCGTTTTGTAGTTACTAAATTCAAATTGTTTACACTAGTAAATTACTGTGATATATTTTGTTTACTTTTATCGACACATTGCCAGTTTTTATAACCTCATAACTCTTCGATATCCATGATGTCTTTTCTCGAATACCAAGGAACCACTGTGGTAATTCAGTTGGTAGAGTGCTCTTTCCTTAAGTGGGAGGTCGTTGGTTCGAACCCCGAGCGGGTCTGACCCAAGAATTGAAAGTGGGTACTTACTGTTCTTTCGCCAAGCACTCGGCATTACGAAATAAAAGTCACGGTTCTTTCGGATGGAAACTTAAAATAAACGAGATCCCGTGCCACGGAAGGCGTGGCGCGATTAAGAACCCTGTTATATAATGCCATCAACGCAACGCACAGGCAAAATTTCTGCACCTTCGTCAATAACTAGCGACGTTTTGATATAAGTGAAATATTCTAAACTGGGACGTTAAACATCATTATTCAGCTTAAATGAAATACCAAGAAAGTTCTCCAAACGAAATGTATGTACAGGGTGAGGTGGAATGGGTGGTTATTGGCTTTGTTGCGTTTCATATTCATTATCTGGTTCAATCCTTGTCCGGGATAGCTTTGTTACGCCACATAGCGGTGTTGCCGCATAAACGTGTTCCAACACGTCTATGCGGGGAATTTCAACGCATAAAGAGAAAGGTTTTATGCGGCAGAAAGGCTACATTCCGCCGCATAAAGAAAACAATTACTATCATCACCTGCATTTACACCTCCATCATTATTACCACCTTCACATAAAACACCACCACCATCGTGATGATCATCATTATATTATTATTATTATTATTATTATTATTATTAAATCAAAAGTCGAAATTCTGCCAAAATCACAATTTAACGATCATCAACAGTCATGAACGCCACCGCCGTCGGCACGACGACGGTAACATCGTCGTCGCGCTCTCATTGTCCCTGTCCCCATCCTCGTATTATTATTACCATTATCAACAACACCAACAACATAAATTCTCAATTGTCACCGTCGTCGTCATAATTTATATCACCACCACCGTTTTTGTCGAGATATCAGCTCTTTTTAAATTTCATACCAACTCGTTAAAATCAGCCATCTTTATGCGTCAAAAAGGCAGCCTTGCACCGCATATAAGCAACGCATCTTTATGCGTTGAACGCCGCCGCATAAACGTGGCGGACCTCTTTATGCGTTAGAATTCCCCGCATAGACGTGTTGGGCGCGTTTATGCGGCAACACCGCTATGTGGCGTAACATAGCTTTCTGAATACTATCGAAACTTGATAGAAATAAAACAGGAAACGTGATGTCTTTAATTTGTTTTTTGCAATTGTTGGGGCGGGGGTCCATTATTATGAGGTGCCATTTTCCTATTTATTGAGCAATTAATAACAATTTTAAAATAATTACGATTTTTTTTTCATATCACTAAATTAAATTAATTATTTCACTGACGAAGAATAAGAATTGGTGTTTTTCATCAATTCAATTAATGATATCACAAAATACTGAACAATAAATAGTTAAACGATACCCAGATACAGGTATAACAGAGGATAACATAAAAGTCTTACAAAAATCTATAAAACTGATGCCTATAGCGAAGTTGACACATAGTCTTGATTCAATAAATCTTTATATACAGTGTAAATATCCTAACGCGCGATATAGTATTACTAAGTGACAGAAAAAGGCGTAGTCAAGGTACACATGTGTATTTCAATATCACATGGTATTTGCGAATACGTACACCTTTCAGTGTCTTGTTGTATTTGTGTGCATTTCAGTGCCTCGATGTATTTTGAGAAGTCACATGTGACTTGTATATTTCAGCGTCTCATGGTATTTGCGAATACGTGCACCTTTCAGTGTCTTGTTGTATTTGTGTGCATTTATTTGAGAAGTCACATGTGACTTGTATATTTCAGCGTCTCATGGTATTTGATTTGGGATTTGACCTTTTACTTATATATTGTTATATATGTTATGCATAATTTGCAACTGGTACAGTAATTATGTAAATTTGACACGTGTAAATTATATATAGCTTTATTATACGCACTGTAAATTTGTATAATTCTCAGGTTACGGCTCGAATAATTTGACCTAGCTTAGCTGTTGGTATTTCATACAGAGACATATATATATATAACTCTTGTCCCTGTTTCATATTTCAATTTTAGTTGAATATGTTGATAAATCACGTTCTCCACTATCTAAGTATTGTGTACTTAGGACAATGAATGGTGGGGGTTCTGTTTGGTTCAATGCCTGTCCATTTGGAACTGAACACGACATTTTGAGACCATATGTTTATTCTTGTATGCCAGTCTCCAAACTATTTTCAAGTCTTTCTCAAACCTAGCGCCACTTACAGAGAGAGAGGCATTCTTGACAAGACTGAACTTTATCGGCCCATTTTACAATTCAAGGTTAATAGGCCCAATACAATCTGTCGACAAGGATACAATACTTATATTGTAATAAACCATTGATTCCTGAAGTGATCGATCAGCAATACACACAGAAATGTGTAACACACTGTGTGTGTGTGTGTTTGTGTGTGTGTGTGAGAGAGAGAGAGAGAGAGAGAGAGAGAGAGAGAGAGAGAGCTAACAACAGTACAATAGTAGTTTGTCAGACCTATATTTTAGCTCCATTTATAGAGATACTGAGAGAGAGAGAGAGAGAGAGAGAGAGAGAGAGAGAGAGAGAGAGAGATGCACAAAGCAAATTTAACAATTGCATTTTATAGACCACATTTTATCAGCCCATTTAATAATTCAAGGTTAATTGCCCTGGTACAATCTGTTGACAAGGATACAATATATATAAAAATACAAAAATCATTGATTGTTGCAGTGATCAATCAGCCTCACACAGAGAGATGTGTAACAAAATGAATTATGTACGATGATGGTTTAAGACGAAGATCGATCCAAATTCATAAATGAACACTCAGAACTCAGGAATACATTCCAGCGACATTTTCTACTTTTAAATAGAAATATTTTAATAATAAAGCAAATTGCCAAGTAGTATTGCAAGCTACGGAAGCGTATTAGGGCCACATTTTTAATTTACTTTTTTTATTTTTCACACTTTAATCTTACAGATTAAAGTGTAAAATTTACTGATTAAAGTGTAAATTTTAGAGATTAAAGTGTAAATTTTAGAGATTAAAGTGTGAAAAATAAAAAAAGTAAATTAAAAATGTGGCCCTAATACGCTTCCGTAGCAAGCATATAGAAATGCGGTTTTGACATGGCTATGGAAATTGAACATTCCAGCGGCACAGTATCAAATAGAATGTTTTATTACGAAAACATTGCCACTTATTGTTACAAGATTCAGTAATGGTTAAGGAAAATTAACATTCCGGCGATATTTTCTACATTTCAATAGAAATATTTTAATAATAAAGCACATTGCCAAATGGTATTACAAGCATCATCAGTAATATGGTTTTGACATGATTATGGACAATGAACATTCCAACGACATTTTCTACATCTAGATAGAAATATTTTAATATATAATAAAGCACGTTGCCATATAGCATATACGAACATATAAAATGTGGTTTTAGACATGCTTAAGGAAAATGAACATTCCAACAACATTTTCTACATTTCAATATAAATATTTAAATATAAAAGCACATTGCCAAATAGTATTACAAGAATTCAGTAATGTGGTTTTGACATGGTTATGGACAATGAACATTCCAACGACATTTTCTACTGTACATTTCAATAGAAATATTTTAAAAATAAAACATTGCCACATAATACAAACACATAGAAGCATGGATTTTGACATGATTATTGGAAAAGGTAATACAAAATTTTGTTGATAAAACCTGTAGAAATATTGATATGTCATATGCTACTTTTGAATGCATTATTTCATAAAATTTCAAATCTACAAGGAAATAGAAATTTTGTTTTTAAAAAGGTTATGAAAAATGATATATAACATTTTGAATAATAAACAGTCATGTAGAAATTATTGATATATTTTAATCCGATCAGTAGGAATGTTGATATTGATAAAATATTGCTACAACAAGATTATCGCTAAGTTTGTTACATGGACGTCAGTTTTATTAAATCCCTCAGTCGATTCTCTCATTCAGGTAATAAGTATATTTAAATCTAGTGACCCGGAAAAATTCATCTTGTTATCAAAATATACGTAACAACTTAGAAATTGAAAAGGTGACGACCTCAAAAATATTTGTAACACTACACTGAGAAAAACAGGTCAGATATATCGCCGTTTTATCATATAAATTCAAATTTTATATTACACTGATTCACAGAAAGAAAAAAGAATTTAATCCAGTTGCATAACCTTCAGAAAAATGCACACAAAAATGCGAGATCCAATTTTAAAGATTAAATAACACATCTTACACCGTGTCACTCAACATTACTAATTTAAAACGCCCTCTGAACACTTATAAAGGTGAAATATCCACTTTCAAAGTCACTCATATCTCTTTCAATTATTTTCAATGAAAATATGCTGATATCCTACCTAATTAAAGCCTAGATGACACATGTAAATCATGGGTTAAGGACGGACCTCTGAGAAAGCACCTTTGGCTAATGTTATGTTCTCCAAAATACTAACTCAAACACATTGTTGATATAAACTTGGTACTTGAATGTTGTTATCTATGTCCCCGTTGACCATGCTATGAGGGTGGTATGGTATATCATCGCTCTCGTCTTCGTAAATATCTTTGTTAAATCTGGGCATAAATATCTGAGAAGCTCCTGGCCCATTGTCCACAAATTTGATGACGTCATTGTCATTGATGTCACTAAGCTTACTTACAGTTTGTGAATCTTCCTTAAGTATCCTCTTTGTAGTGAAAGACCGTGCTTTGAATTCCATACTAGTTTTAAACCATTTCCTACACTCGTCTATATGGTAGTCCAGACATGTTGAAAATGTCTTTTCAGGAACTTTTGGAAAAATCATTAAAGTTTCAGCAAATTTCTTCGGCTTAACTCTAGGTTCATAATATGTTTTACTTACAAATCGTTTCCTTGTACTATCCTTGTAACAAATGATGGTGTCTTTATGATGTACAGGGTGCATACAGGGTTCAAACTTAACTTTATCGTTATAACGTTTCATGTCTATGTACTGTAGAGCACTAACGTCGAACCTCTCCTCAAAGTTTGGAAGTCTGACTACTGTTACCGTTTCACTAATATGATCCACTATCATGTTGATGGCTGTAATCTATTTTGTCAAGGTTTTTTTGGTGTGTCTCTATTTAATTTTTCTTTGTGTACAAATATGCCGATAACATCCTATGATGTGAAGAAAAGTTGGTGTATTACATAGCCCTCCGGCTGACTTATATGTGCATACCTTTTTCAACTTCACTCTTCGTTTGTCGCTCCAGGTCACCGCCACCAACAATAACAATCACTGAACGAACTAGTTTCTTTACCTTGTAAAGGTACACACACAACTTAACCGTTCAAAAACTCTTATATAGTAAACTGATTTGCGTGACAAAATTGTCTTATTTTACCTCGATTTTAAATATATTAACAGCTTATCCACATAGAGCAAGTTTGAACAAATAATAAAATCCTTCTATAACAATATACCTGTCTAACCTTTAACTACGGTCTGTAATACGATTCTAGTATCGATCCGTCTAATCAATTGATTGACACGACCGCGACTTAAATACTAACTGCATTCAACTTCTTTTCATTCAGCGAGAGCTGTCGCAAATAATAAACTTACTACTGACTTAAAAATAAGTACACCTCCCTGTGCAATATCCTGCTCTGTCACACCTTAATACCAATGCATTAGATTTAACCCCTTCGATGTCGCCGCCGATTATTATTTTTTTCTTCCCTTAATTTAAATGTGTAAACGATTAAAGTATGCAATGCACGTACATTGGAAAGTCCCGTATTTTAAGCACTTGTGTGAACTTTAAAGTTTGTTCTTTGTTTGATATGGGCGTAGTTTTAGTAACCACGTTGTAGCAGAGTCATTAATGTGATTTTGAGGTTTTTTCTTCGGTATTAATGTCAAAGCCAGTGTTTATGCACAATAAAATATCAACGGGGGATGTTTTTATTTTTATTGAAAACATTTACAGTAGTCTAACAAGTTTTAATATAAATAGATATACATGTATATACCATGTGCATGTGCTTGTATGTATTAAGCTCCATAATGTAATTGATTGTATAAATAATAACAAATGACATGGGTCTAAATTTTATAAATATGCATTAGTCTATCACGATAAGAGACATGTTAATAAATTCAACAGTCCCAAGAACAATTTTAATAAAAATATGAAGATCATACTTATGCCTATTATCTGCAGATATACAGAAAAACAAAATAAAGCATGTTTGAATAAATAAATAAATAAATAAATAAATAAATAAATAAATAAATAAATACATCTCCCCATCTCATTGCCTTAACGTTTTGCCTCAAAATCCCTATAGATATGCTCTGCATACGGTTTATATATACAACAATTGATGGATTGAAGGGGGTTTTACGTCTCAGTCAAAAAGATTTCACTTATATCGAGACACCACCTGTTATATATATGAAGTAGCAGTAACTTTGATCGTTGCTGTACGCCCAGGGCAATATGCAGGGGGACATTTGTGTTTAAGCTCTTCTCCGAACTTTCAATTCTAAATGCCGAGTGTTTGTCGAAAGAACAGTCACTAATTTTATGAAAAGAATATCTCACTATAATAAAAACCCTCAGTTATATGTGTGTACCTTGATAATTGCCGATGATCAGCAATTAATGTCTGGATAATGTTCCCGTGTCATGTGTCAATACTTATTTTTACCTAGCAATATCAATAAATAGTTTTTAACGGTATTACCACCTGTAACTACTGATTTCGACAGTTCTTAGTAATAATATTACAGTAAAATTTTATAAATAATAATTGTGAATGCATTACTATTACCACGTGTCTTAGCCTTGATTCTAATGTCTTGTTAAACATCACAGTTATGGCCTTTTAAAATAGAATAAAAATTGTTTTAAATTTACACGAACTTTGCCAAAGTAACTGTGGTCAAAACACAAAACAACAGAGGAATGTCATGTGCTACTTTTGAATTTTTATGAAATAATGCATTCAGAAGTAGCAAATTGTTAATGATTTCATAAAAAAATCAGAAAGTAGCACATTGAAGACATGAATTTTTGTTTTTCGGAAGATGAGCTAGGGGCTCTAAAGGCATGCTCCCCCTGAAAATTGTTGATACATGTATGTAGCATAAAACTCGCCTACAATCTCAGTATAGATAATATCAGATAGGTAAAGTTAGCTACTAGTAACTGGCTACGGGAGTATACGGGTAGGTCAGGTCAGCTACTCGTCCTGAATGTGAAAAATCATGGAAATTGCATTAGGACCTACCAGTACACCCCCACCTTTGTGGAAGCATATTTGAGCGTATTGAAGCTTGAATGTTTGAATATTTGGTATCGATGGATGCAGAATTGAATATACTTCATCATGATATGCTTGAATTTTAAATATCTTAAAAATAAATACCCAGCTACTCGTCCTGAATGTGAAAAATCATGGAAATTACACTTGAACCTACCCGTTTTTGCATCCCCTCGTCCCGTTTGTGGAAGCGTATCTGTGCGTATTGAAGCTTGAATGTTTGAATATTTGGTATCAATGGATGCAGAATTGAATATACTTTATCATGATTGCTTGAATTTTGAATATCTTAAAAATAAATACCCAGCTACTCGTCTGGAATGTTATTTACATTAAAAAATATCGGAACTACATTCGTGGTACAAGAAATTGTTCGCAGTTTTGCGGAAGTTTTTAATCTATAAAATCTAATTCGTTAGTAGGTACTTATGCGTAGTAAATAGATGATATTTTTCCAAAGTAATCAACTGCTTTTCTAACAAGTAACTGGCTACTATTAGCTAACTTTTCTTCCACAAGTAACTGGCTACTAGTAGCTAACTTTTCTTCTACAAGTAGCCAGTTACTTGTAGCTAACTTTACCTATCTTATTGTCATATACCATTTTTTAAAAATGTATTTATGATAAAGTTTTAAAAAAATGGTATATAACAGCCGTAATCACAATATTGTTGATAAGTATGATGTGTCTGTTTAAAATATATCATGGATATATTCGGCGCCCCATAGTTCATAGTTACATATTCTTGTCATTCTCAATTTTGATTACACTCCTGACACTAGCTAAACAAAAGGTTCTTACCCTTCCTGAGCACCCGGCCTCACATCCCTGGTGGAAGTTCACGTGTTAAACTTAATTTGCTAGTTTGAACGTTTTGCTTTAGGATTGTGATTTGGACATGGGTCGGTATGTTTGATGTTTATTATAGATGTTGGAAAGGTTAGTTAAATGCAAAATTTTGTCACACTTGTTGTAAATATCAGAAATAAAGCCAATATACATAATTACATCCATGTATTACATTATTATTGTTCCAGTTTCCACTGGTCCCATCTCATGGAACCTTAACGTATTTTCCACCAAATTGAATGTAGTTAGTGTTGTGATTCAAGGATCTAACCGTTTTGTGACTTTTTTGAAAATTTTGAAGACAAAACACACACGAGTTATTTCTCTTTCACTCTAAAACACTGATATAAGATTCATACCAAAACACATTTGATCAATACTAAAATAAAAACTACGCAGGTGAATAAACAAATTCCAATATAAAAGTTTTACTCTTAAATTACATTGAATTGTTATTGTAGTTGAATTGACCGCCTCGATATAAGTGGAAGAATATTGACTTGGACGTAAAATTCCATTACTCTCCACTCCATATCGCAGTTGGTCACTTTATATGGTACAGAATCAAGGCATTTGTATGACGAGAATTTTGGACGTAAAATCCCATTACCCCACTCCATATCGCAGTTGGTCCCTTTTGAAAAACAAACTAGTATGTAAATGCTTGAAATTCAGAGTTAACTGGGGTGATGAAGATTTACGCCCAAGTCAAATTTCTTTACTGATATCGAGGCGGTCAGTTCAAAGATGTTCAAGGAAACTTGTGTGCCCACCAACATTCGGAAGCAAACTGGCAAATTTCTCATACTAGAATATATTCCGAGATATTCAAAGTCAGGTGACAACGTTTAGAAATAAAGTTATTTTAACAGAACATCACATTGACATATGTTACGCATATATGTACCGTAATGTTAAACCTTAAAGCTGTATTTATCACGTTTACTGTTGGATCATGACGATTCAAATTTCAACTTTCTTGTTTCCCGCATTAAGTATCCTTTAATGAAAGTTCCAAAAGTATATAAAGCGTATATTTTAACTGGCTTCAAAAGCTAACCTTTAACGGGAATCTTCATGATCAGTTTTTGATTTTTATATTGAGAATAAGTTGGAATAACATGTTCGCATGTATTTTTGCTGTTTTTGTTAATCTGATCATACCGCCTCAATCGGTTGCCAACGGTATCCAATCATTAGTGAATTGTGCAGGAAAGGGAAACGGTGAATTGATACGTGATTTGGTTAATCTACTCGTAGAAGAAAAACGAGAGAGAACAGAATTACGAAAACAAGCACGACAATTAGCAAAGAAATGGGACAGCCGATACACAACAACACAGAAACAACTGGAAACGTTGAAGAACATAACAGGTATTTGTCAACATATAGTAGTTTTTGCTTTTAGTAATTTAATTGTTGTTTGAGAAGATTGGTTGTGGTAGACATAAGACCAACTCCCTCCTTTAAGATACTTTGAAGAATCATTAAAGATCATTAATGATGTCCTTAAAGATCCATAAATGCTCTTTAAAGCCCCCTTTGAGCAGTACAATGTTTAAAGTTTTTATTAAGTTTAGGTTCTCTTTAAGACCTCTTGAGCTTGCTCCTACTAAGGAAACTTTATACAACGAAGCAAGCTGCATACAGATTAATTGTTGACCCAAGGATATTGCAAGTCTAGGCTTATCTAGGCTGTCAAAAATTTATATGGCCGTCATCACGGTATTGTTGAAAAGTATGATCTATGTCTCTGTGTTCAGGATTACCCTGGATATTTGACGTTTAGTTTCAGATTAGTTTCAGAAACGATCGACAAAAGACACCCCCCAAAATAATAATAATAAAATAAAGAAGGAAAAAGGAGAGAAAAAACAAAATTCATACAACATACAAACTCTTAAGGATAGTGATAATTAAATACTTATGCGTTGTTTTAACCGAACGTAATCCAAATGGACCCGTTCACCCGTTGTTTGTATCAAACCTTGACGACGTGTTACTAATGGAAACAGAAATGTAAGACTTCAGAATCAGGATAACAAAACTAATCTCAATGGCTTCATTCTTTTTGTTTTCTTTTTAAAACATATGAACGACTGAATGTTATTGATGTAAATGTCATATCGTATTGAATGTGAGAACAAGTGTGACCGTGATTCTTCAGAAACAGAAATGAACTGATGCATAATGGAGTTACAAGGTAGATTTGAATAAAAACATGGCGTTGAAGGAAATATAGACATTACCGATACATACTGTACGTGTCTGTCGAAACTTTAACATTAAGCTATCTAACTAGTGCCGGATTTTCGGATCACATCAGTCCCTTGTTAGCTATTTACATCGACAATTGCTATCGAGCTTTTTTACTACCACCTATCTGTATCTCGTCGTCCAGTCGATCGACAACCGAGCTACGACTTCTTTCTCGTTAGGCCAGTGTTAAACTTTCGACAGGTCTGTACTGTAAATCCATAAAGATTAAGGCTTCATCAATTATTAATGCTTGGATTATCTGGTTAATGAAATAAATGAATATAGATATCATCTATGGTCCATAGAATGTGAATCAATATGGTTCAACAATCTGAGACAGGGTTTTTGGTGCAAAAGGAAATAATTGTTTAATTTAAGAAATATTGAGAGGGATTTCTGTTTTACGAGAACTTTTAATTACCTGTATCTAAACACAAGTTAATGTGTTTTGAGAATGTTTCCAGTCTACTTTGTGATGTTTTTACAAATATGCGCTTATGTCGAGATTTGAGTTGAGTAATGGTGTTTAACGTCCCAGTCAAGAATATTTCAATTACATCGAGACGTCGCCAGTATAGGCGAAGGTGCAGACATTTTGCCTGTGCGTTGCTCTGATGGCATTATACAGCAGGGTTCTTAGTCGTGCAAAGCCTAACGTGTCACGGGACCTCGTTTATTTTATGTTTCCATCCGAAAAAACCATGACTTTCATTTTGTAATGCCGAGTGCTTGGCGAAAGTACAGTTACTACTCACTTTCAAGTCGTGGGTCAAACCCGGTCGGGGTTCGAACCCATGCCACGACCTCCCACTCACGGATCGAGGCAAGATTTGGTTCTAGTTCAGTGGTCCAAATGCCACTGATTTACCACGAAAACCCTTCAGTCTATTCTGTTATCGAGACAACATGTATTAATGTTGGATGGTCAGATTAGCAATGTAAATGTAACAACACACTTAGTAAATACACACACAATTGTTAACAAAAAATGTAACATTTTTTTTACGCAGAAGTTACACGACACCAGCATATCGGTATCACAAAGTTGATATCTGAAAATTATACAGTTTTACCTCTAAAATATAGTGGAGCAGATAAAAGCCATTTTTGAGAAGAATCGTGCAAATGATGATACAAGCATCAAATTTGGCACAATTAATCTCCAAGGGCTACTGATCAAATCTATCCGATTGGCCATTTGAAAATCCAAGATGGCGGCCATTTTTCAAGATGGCCGCCAAAATAGCTCTCTGCAGATGATGTTTTGCTTAGAAATATTTGTAGTAGTCCAATTTATATGATCTTAGTGTCGATTCCTATGTTTTCAGAGGGCTACTGATCAAATCTACTCGATTTTTCAATTAAAAATCCAAGATGGCGGCTATTTTTCAAGATGGCCGCCAACATAGTCGCCTGAAGTGTTTTGCTTAGAAATATCTGTAGTTGTCTAATTTTTATGATCTAAGTGTAGATTTCTATGTTTTAGAGGGTTATTAATTGCGTCTACCCGATTGGCAAGTTAAAAATCCAAGATGGCGACCATTTTTCAAGATGGCCGCCGCCAAAATAGTCGCCTGAAGTTGATGCTTGCTTAGAAATATTTGAAGTTGTCCAATTTGCATGAAGTGAATGTGGATTTCTATGTTTTCAAACCTGCGTAACTATATCTGTCTGTTTAAAACATGATTAAAGAACTAGAAAATATAATTTTTCAATTCATTTATATGTTTATTTAGTGAGTTTACTACGTTTGTATGAATTTGTTGGGTGAAGTGTTGGCGACTATACCTAGTTTTCCTCTAAGAAGTTGCTAGTGTGCAGAATCAGACAATTGGGTTGTGGGCTAAACTAGATGAGGGTAGAAAAAGGGCATCTATGTTAGATTGAATACATATACCTACAAAAGTTTCAAGTGTAATTTGATGACCGTCTTGCAGGAGTGATTGTCAGGCAATATCGAACCTGGTGATATTGCTGCTGTAAAACTCCGGATAGGGTTTAGTGTCAGCCATTGTTGTACAATATGTAGAAAATTAATTGGTATGTCCCCAGTCTTTACAACATAAAGCATACTACGACTGCGACTTCAGCTCAAACGTATTTAGATATATGTGTGTCCATTTCTCAACATCCAGACAGGATAATCCTGGCAATGAACATAGGTCACTCAAACTACAGTCAAAGATGAAGGTTAAAATGTGTCATAGTTTCCAGTAGCATATACGATTACCTGTATTCTACATGCCTACATTAAAAAAACTTTCGAGTTGATCAAATCACATTTGGCAGAATGATTGTCTAGGTTGTACGTTTTCAGAATTAGATATAGATAATCTGATTCAAGATAAATCAGCAGGCATGATCATACTGGATACAAAGAACAAAAAACCGACTCTTACTGAAAAAGTAGCTGCATATCATAGGTGAGACAAAGAACAGTTTCTATCAAATAAGGGCTAGAGGATCGAGCTGAAAGTATTTTCGATCATCAAATGAAAACCAATGATACATTCTTCAAACAAGAGCAGTCCAAACGAATTTCTAAGGAGAAACACCTTAAGGTCGACTATCAGTTGTCCTTGCAATAGTTCATCTAATGACACAACAAAAAGGATAAGTTGGCTCACAATATCCATCATTTACTTCACAATATACATCATATACTTGACCATACTCATCATATATTTTACAAAAGCCATATTCCACTTGGCAAGATTCGTCATGCACTTAACAGTAATCAACTTCTTCTTGACACTACCATCATTTACCTAGCAACACCTATCATATACTTGGCAATAATCATCATGTACTCGACAAAACCATTATTTATTTGACTATATTCATCTTGCACTTTACAATATCCTTCATGTAGTTGACAATATTATTAAAACTTTTACCTCATCTCAACCAGCATCCAACATTGATTTGTGGTTTTGATATGCAGAGAATGGAAAAGTTCTTTGTTCTCATGTCAGAACAGATTAGCAAAGTAACACTAGACCGTTTTTCCAGTTCCTGAATGCAACCGCTTTATAACTGAATTCCACAAGCACGCAGTCGTAAGAGAACATACAAAACATGCAACATACCAGGCTGAGATAATCTGAGTTCAGGCAAACGACTAAAATGCAATCATTATTGGTCCAGCTGAATGGGAGCGGACACAGAAAAAAGAAAAAAAATGGCACTGGACAGCACTACCACCGGTTGCAGCGCTTTGCAGCTGCATATGCGAACAGTAGCAGATCAGGAACAAGCAGCACTGAATGCATTACTTTGAAAATGTACAAGCCTGGATGAGGAGAGGAAAAACAGACAACTCAGTGACAAATATGTCTCATAGTGCTTTATAAACATGAACATATAGTTCAGTAGCTCGAAAAACATTGGAAACCATACTTACATCATCAAATTTGGAGAACTAAAATTGTTTCTAGGTAAAAAACTTTCGGCTACTATGTTGGCGGCCATCTTGAAAAATGACCGCCATCTTGGATCTTTAATTGAACAATCGAGTATATTTGATCAGTAGTCTTTTTAAACAAAAGAATCCACACTTATATCATGAAATATAGACAACTACAAATATGGCAGCCATCTTGGGTTTTTAACTGGCCAAATGGGTAGACTCGATTAGTAACCCCTCTAAAAACATAGAAATTCACACTTAAATCATAAAAATTAGACAACTACAAATATTTCTAAGCAAAACACTTCAGGCGACTATGTTGGCGGCCATCTTGAAAAATAGACGCCATCCTTGATTTTAAATTGAACAATCGAGTAGATTTAATCAGTAGTCTTTTGCAAACAAATGAATCCACACTTACATCATGAAAATAAGACAACTACAAATATTACTAAGCAAACCACTTCAGGCGACTATTTTGGCGGCCATCTTAAAAAATGACCGCCATCATGGATTTTAAATTGACCAATCTGGTAGATTTGATCAGTAGCCCTCTGAAAACATAGGAATTCACACTAAGATCATATAAATTGGACTACTACAAATATTTCTAAGCAAAACATCATCTGCAGAGAACTATTTTGGCGGCCATCTTGAAAAATGACCGCCATCTTGGATTTTCAAATGGCCAATCGGGTAGATTTGATCAGTAGCCCTTGGAGATCAATTTTGCCAAATTTGATGCTTGTATCATCATTTGCACGATTTTTCTGTTATCTGCTCCGCTAATAATAATAATAAAAACTTACTAATCCATGTTTGAAACACAATCAAAAAGCAAAGTAAAAACTTTGGTACTGACAAGACACGTGAATTTCCACCAAGGAAGTGAGGCCGGGTGCTCCGGAAGGGTAAGCACCTCATGTTTAGCTTGCTACACCCGTCACGGGTGTAATCAAAATTGTGTGAAAGAAACATGGAACTATGGGACGTCAATTATATCCGGGGTAATCCTCGACACAGGGATATCAAGCTTATCAACAATACAACCAATTGCGTCGTTACGCGGTCTCTAGGAAGTCCTTATGGTTTAAACGTCAATACCGTAATTTTTTCGGTTTATTTTTCGTTTGAGATAGACTCGCTTCAGTTCACGTTTTCTCATAAAATGACGTTATTCCGGGAAATTTCAAACCTACACATTTCCAAAACGTTCCGCACAAACGTCAAGGGCTATTGATCACGTAGTATAAGATGAAAAACCAATTTTTTTTATCTATTAAAAAGTATTTTTTAAAATTTACGGTGTATTTCAAGAAAGGACCTCGTTGTATTGAATTTCATTCAGTCAGTCATGGCCAAGTCTTCAATGAAACATTCGTCTTTACCTTCCAACGAAAATTAAGGTACACGAATCTACTTCCTATGACCCGATTATAACATTGCGATACACAACAGTGGAGTACGAGAAAGTTTTGTGCCGACACTAGTCGCCAAACGGGCGCTTTGCATTTGCGCAAAATTTTCATAACCCTAATATGTCATTTGCACAAAGGGTGTATACTACTATTGCGCAAATATTAATTGCCCATGTTAAATAAACACCATCTGACCAGTTTAAGCCCATGGTACAATACGGTAAAATTATCAGAGACAAACAAAGGGGAAAATGCCTAATAGTTTATGGGTTTACATACAGGCAAAGCTTTTCTTTTTGAAAAAATGAAGATATCACTTAAGACCAAGAACAGGGAATAAAAGGGCTTGTTGTTTTATGCCGATTCTTCTCAAGAGACCAAACATTCTCTTTAAATATGCAAAATGGTAATGCAAGTCATTTGTATTGGTACTTTTACATCAGCTGTATTTATTTATTTATCGTTAGCTTTTCTGTCCGTTTCTATTCGTGGAAGGAATAATCATTGTGAATTACGTTGGAAGCACACACATAAAATTATTATTCCAAATCCATAGGCAAGGTCTACGAGTGCATTCGATCCAGTGTAAAAAATGTCAATAGATCTAGACTCTCTTTTCTGATTCCCATTGATTATATAAGTAATCATTCATTGTAGTTTATTAACTTCTAAACGTTTGTTTCCTCGGCTGCAATGATGAGATAACGGCAATCATTAACAGAATTAAAATATCTGATACAATTAAGATTTGTTTATTATGTAATAGATGTGCGGCTGTACTGTAACTTCTACCACGATGAAGTAGACTATCTGTGGTACAGACCTGTCGAAAGTTTAACAATCAGCTTTGGAATTAGCGCTGAATTGAAAACTCACCTCGGCCCTTCGTTGGCTATATTTTCACAGCTGTTTGGGAGCTGTTCTTTATCTCTTGATAGCTTTTCGAACATTGAAAGAGCTTTCTTGCATATTTTGGCCATTCCACAGCCGAGCTTCGTTAAACTTGCGGCATGTCTGTACTGTATACATGGGTATTCTACTGCCAGACACACAATCGATGCCTGATTAGACATAACAATCAATAATAGATAAATAAAGACGTAAAGTCACGTCAGAAGAACTCAGATATATCAATACAATGTAACTATATACAACACGGGGGTGAGGAAATAAAACATCACACGCTTATCACTATTGTATTTGGAACTTTTTATTGGCTTTTTACAGTCACGTCAAAACAATCTTTTACAACAAAACACATAAAATATATACATGTACACATATATAAATATATTTTGAAACTTTTGCTTGGGTTTAAGATTTATTTGTTTTGGTTATGAGATAGTTACTCCATCACATATATGCACTGTAAAAAAATTTTGAAATTATGTAATACTTTGTAAAATTATTACATTGCATTACTAAAAAGTAATCTACTGAAGCTAAGTCTGGATTTAACAATTGTAAAAATAAATCCAACATAGAGAAACCAGTCCGTCAACAATACATTACTTAACAAGAACTGCAATGGGGCCAATTTAAACAATATAAATCTAACACAAACCAGTCCAAATCAAAGTCCCAAAAGCAAAGTAAAACACTTTGAAAACAGACAAACCAAGTAAATCACACGAGAACTTTTAGCCTGGTGCTGCAGAAGGTTAAACACACCCTGTTTGAGGTATATAATGTGACAAAAATCTAACCAAAACGGAATACATAAAACAATGACGTCACGTCTTTTAGGTGTTCCCAGTTCTGATTATTAGGAGGGATATAACACAACGTACAAGGATGGCGGAAGGTAAGTCGCTTCAACACATAATTTCTAGAGATAACGGAGCCATCGAAAGTAAGTGTAAATATTTATTATATATACGTTGTCATGCTTAATCAATTATCCTGACATCGACTTGTGATGGAATAATCAAGTGACGCTGTGTGAATTAGATTGACATATTCAATGTCTTGCAGCCCTATGATCCAAGCTTAAAATTGTCTTCATCCAACAGATACGACTTGGATGTAGGACATGTATGTGACAAAAATTATCCTGACTGAGGACAACATAGGACTATATCGATCTGTTGTATGTGACAACATTGTCCTCATCCAACTTGGGACAATGTCTATCTGTTGTGTAACAGGAAAGAGAAAAATGCAGGGTCGGACCGGGGATCGAACCTGGGACCTCCCGCACTATAGACACGTGCTCTACCACTGAGCTACCCAGACCCCTACATTCCTCCCTTCCTTATTTTCGATTCAACTGCCTTAAATCGAAACCACCAGGTTTCACCCTGGGATCAACCTCTTGGTCTGCCACTTCCCAGGGTCGGGCGAGCCCGTAAATGTAACAGGACAGAGAAAACTGCAGGGTCGGACCAGGGATCAAACCTGGGACCTCCCGCACTAAAGGCGAGTGCTCTACCACTGAGCTTCCCAGGCCACTACATGTGTGACACTAATTGTCCTCATCCAACAAATACAACTTAGGACAATATCTGTCTGTTGTATGTGACAACAGTTGTCCTCATCCAACAGATACAACTTAGGACAATATCTATCTGTTGTATGTGACAACAATGTCCTCATCCAACAGATAAAACTTGGGACAATATATATCTGTTGTATGTGTGACAGGAAAGAAAAAAAATGCCTGGTCGGACCGGGGATCGAACCCCGGACCTCCCGCACTATAGGCAAGTGCATTACCACTGAGTTAACCAGATTGCTACATGCATGACAACAATTGTCCTCATCTAACAAATACAACTGAGGACAATATCTATCTGTTGTATGTGACAAAAACTCTCCTACTTCAGACAATATATGTCTGTTGTATATGACAACAATTGTCATCATCCAACAGATACAACTGAGGACAATATATGTCTGTTGTATGTGACAAAAACTGTCCTCATCCAACAGATACAAATTTGAACAATATCTATCTGTTGTATGTGACAAAAATCCAACAGATACAACTTGAGACAATATCTGTCTGTTCATGGTAACAACAGTTGTCATCATCCAACAGATAGATATATGTCTGTTGTATATGACAACAATTGTCATCATCCAACAGATACAACTGAGGACAATATATGTCTGTTGTATGTGACAAAAACTGTCCTCATCCAACAGATACAAATTTGAACAATATCTATCTGTTGTATGTGACAAAAATCCAACAGATACAACTTGAGACAATATCTGTCTGTTCATGGTAACAACAGTTGTCATCATCCAACAGATAGATATTGTCCTAAGTTGTATTTGTTGGATGAGGACAATTGTTGTTACACATGTAGCAGTCTGGGTAGCTCAGTGGTAGAGCATTTGCCTATAGTGCGGGAGGTCCCGGGTTCAATCCTTGGCCCGGCCCTGCATTTTTGTCTTTCCTGTTACACACACAACAGATAGATATTGTCCCAAGTTGTATCTGTTGGATGAGGACACTGTTGTCACATACAACAGATAGATATTGTCCTAAGTTGTATCTGTTGGATGAGGATAACTGTTGTCACATACAACAGACATATATTGTCCCAAGTTGTATCTGTTAGATAAGGAAAATTGTTGTCACACATGTAGCGGTCTGGGTAGGTCAGTGGTAGAGCAGTCACCTATGGTGCGGGAGGTCCTGCGTTATTTCCCCGGTCAGACCCTGCAGTTTTCTCTTTCCTGTTAAATTTTACTGATTTAGGGGCCTGTCCGACCTTGCGAAGTGTCCGACCAACAGGTTGGTCCCAGGGTGAAACCTGGTGGTTTCGAGTCAAGGGAGTTGAATTAGGGGTAGCTCAGTGGTAGATTACTCGCCTATAGTGCGGGAGGTCCCGTCCCGGGTTCGATCCCCGGTGCTACCCTACATTTTTCTCTTTCCTGTTACACACACAACAAATAGACATTGTCCCAAGTTGTATCTGTTGGATGAGGACATTGTTGTCACTTACAACAGATAGATATTGTCGTATGTTGTCCTCAGATCTAAGTTGTATCAATTTTAAGCTCGGGTCATAGGGCTGCAAGACATTGAACATGTCAATTCAATTCACATAGCGTCACTTGATTATTCCATCACAAGTCGATATCAGGATAATTGATTAAGCATGACAACGTATATATAATAAATATTTACACTTACTTTCAATGGCTCCGTTATCTCTAAATTATGTGTTGAAGCGACTTACCTTCCGCCATCCTTGTACGTTGTGTTATATCCCTCCTAATAATCAGAAGTGGGAACACCTAAAAGACGTGACGTCACTGTTTTATGTATTCCGTTTTGGTTAGATTTTTGTCTCCTAATATACCTCCCTGTTTAGCTAGCTACACTTGCCGCGTGTGGAATCAAAATTGAGACAGACAGGAACACTGGACTAAGAGGTGTCAAATATATCAAAGATCATTATGGATTCTGGGACTTCATACTATTGTGACGATGGACGTAAATCGTTTTGAGGACCTTGATAAGCCTATTAACACTCTAATTTATGGATATAACCTTGACCGAAGATCTTCTATCTTTTTCATGTGTCATGATGAAACTGAACGTCAAGTTTCATTTCCCAAACAATTACCGGTATAGTTGTGGATAAATGTTTTTGTCTTACCCTTAACCATTATTAGGTCCCAGTATAAGCCACGACGACGGCGACATTAAAGACGACGTAACTACATGACAGCTACTGTTAAACTTTGGATTGTTCAATGGAGACAAAACATCGTCAAGTCGTGACTCAACCAAAATAGAAGTTTAGCTTATAGACATAAATAAACAAGTCTAAAGAACTAAACATACCCGTACACTGTATTAGTACAATCGAACAATAAGACTGGTGAACATATTTTTTATTCACCGGTCAGTTAAAGCAGTTCGAACTATAATTACATAAAAAAAACCTTATCACAACGTTCAGTGTTACATTTTGTAATATCACAGTTGAAGAAAATGAAATATTCATATATAACACTGAACTTTCTTAAAGACGATGCAACACATTGAGCTATTCGAAATCACTGCTTCCCCACAATGTAATCAATAATAGACAACTTAAACAGAATTCATACAATATATACGGTAAATTATCAATGCTGTGTAACAAGAACAATACGACTTTAGTTAGGGAAAATAAAATTGATTACATGAGAGACGACCAGACCTGAATTTATTCACTAACATTTTACTCACATTAAATTTATTCACTTTATATGTAACAGTAATGTCATATTATCATTTTTTTTAATTTTCTGAATGAAATTGAAATATATATATGGTATGACAACTGAATATTGCATTCAGAAATTTAAAATAATATGACAGTATTATTAAGCACCTTGTCATCTATATACCTATATTGCCATAGGGAATTGACTTTAATTAAGTCTCTATATCGCTCTTATGCAAAACACACCAGAAAATGTCCAGTCTTTACCTTTGACTGACTATTGACATGTAAAATCAAAGATAAATGTACCATAATGGGCATAATTGGGGAATACCCCCAGCATCCCATGGACCACCTCCCTTAATTTACTTGAGGAATAAGCATAACGTGACATACCTATTGCATGGCGTTTTGATATATCTTAGAGAAAGTCTTCATGCATGTAACTGTTATGCAGATTGCAGGAACATAACGAAATGTTTAACCTTGACATTCGATCTATTACCTGTAAACAAACATGCATGCTCTGATGCCAACTGGAAAAATGCACAAGAAAATGTTCAACCTAGACATTTGACCTATGACTTGTGGATCAGGCATGTAAGCTGTTATGCAGACCGGGAAAATGCATCAGAACATTTTCCACACAGACCTTTGACCTGCGAATCAAACATGTAAGTGTTCCAGTATGATATGGCGCTGTATATACGGTGCAACATGTATATTTAATCGGCAGACGTTTTGTGCCACATTATCTCTCACAATGGACTTCGAAATTTTTTTTATAATACTAACATTAGTTATAATAATTTATGATATCAGCTGTGAGCTAGCACCTTAAAGCGGCCAGGAGTGCGCGCTGGCATAAAAGACCATAAATCTATAAAACTGTGATAGAGTAAAAAAACAGAATGACAATGATGATTTCTTTGCAATCAATAGAATTTTATGGATGGAGAAGTCGTAATCTTATGCAAGAGATAGGTAATGGTCTTATTCTTATTGACATAATAATATAAATGTCTGCTAATGATCTAAATTCTGGATTTATTGATTTATAGATATTTTCTTAGAATTTAGAATAACGGACATGTAACAATGTTTACTGAAATATTCTATTCCAGCTCTTTGTTATTTTACTTGACCCATGATATTAATTTACGGTGATTTTGACCAAAATGCTTGATTGTATGTGGTTTAACACATTCCGTCAGTAATTGGTCAACTTGTTTTCGACGAGACGTTAATTAATACATTTTGGACCAACTCGATGTCTCTGTGGCGTCTAGAGCGTCAATCTCTATAGCAGTATCATGAGGTCATACACACGGCTTTAAAATTTGATTTGAGATGTGTTAAAAAACACGGTAATTTCTCCGGATAATTTTCTATAGAATTCACAATCCTTCACACAAAATATGTGTGAGTAAATTTGTTAATACAGAAATATAAATAATATAAATGTATATAAATTTTAACAACTTAACAGAATGTATATAAATGATAATGAGGATTGTCTGATAGAGAATATTGTTGGCATCCTTTAGTCCTAGGACTATTGATTTGCGTCTGTTGAAATGGATGAACATCGTCTAATGTGACTGCTCAGTCCTATTCTGGATCTGCTTCATTGTCTGTTGCAACCAGTGCACGCGTGAAGAAAATTTTGTCAGCATGCATATTTTAACTGTTGACTGGCTTTCCTTCTGAGACGCTTGTAATCTGTTGATGTTAGTTCAGGCCCCAGTTTCACAATCATTCCTTAGCTAAGATTTTCCTTAACTTAAATTTATCAAATTTTGGTAATCTCGTTTTGGAACTGCTGATGAATTTTTTTGTCAAAACTAAATGTAGATGTTAAATTCTAGCATTATCTATAAATTGACACCTTAAGTTCCTGAATATCTTCAAAATTAACAAAAGTATAAAGATTTGAAATTTTGCAAGATTTAAGTTAAGGAAAATCTTTGCTAAGGAATGATTTTGAAACCGGGGCCTGTATGCCTATGTATAAATCCTTAGAAACAGTTTTCTCCACATCCGTCTATCTGTTGCATGACTTACCCAGTTGTTTGAGTCTATTTCACAAGCCTTTAATTCACGTTTACAAGTGTCTGAGAAGTGGAGTTATGGACGACCTCTTTTCTGTTTGCCAGTTGACAGTTCGCCGTACAAGAGATCCTTTGGAATGCGGCCACCATCCATTCTGTGTACGTGACCCAACCAGCAAAGACGTCTTAAGCGTAGGAGGGTGAACATTAAGAGTATACTAGCTCTGCTAAGCACTTTGTTATTACTGTTTGTTTAGGGTTTTCATAGAAAGCAAGATCGCAAATTTCTTATAGATTTCAATAGGACGGGAAAAACAATATTTTTTACTTACATGAGCTAAGTCGTTACTAAAATCCCTGCCTGTTTCGGCTCCATCCGTGTTTAATAGTCATTGTATGCGACAAAATATAACTACCTTGCATTGTACCCCTTATGCACCTACGTAAATAATAAATTCTTCCGTTATCATTACGTCACACGAAAAACACCGCCATTTTATTATTTTTTTCCTTTGTAAACACCCATCCAAAATACTTTTATTAAAGGAGTTAAAATGCATGGATTAGATTGAAATTAGGATTTTTAACAACGGCCTCACTAATGTAAGTAAATGATAAGTAATTTTCAACAGTACCATTGAAATATTTGCGTTGTTCCTTTCAATTCAGGAGGATAAACGGACAGTAGTGACTTTGTCTTGTCAGGTGATATCAAGGATTCTGCGCAGACACATCATGTGGAATGCATTCAGCTTTTGTTCTTGTTTTCTCACTCTCGACTCAAGTTGTAAGCTTAGCTAGTATTGACAATGCTTTACCGATGCCTTTATTGATTTCGGTGTCCAGTGAGAGGGTGTCACTAACTGTTGACCTAGGTACTGGAATTGGTTGACAATTTGATCTTCGTCGTTTATGGTGATAGTATGAGGCAGATGTTTCCTATTACTTGGGTTCTATGTAGGCTGATAGTCAGATTGAACAAGTTAAAGAATCAGAGAAGTTATCAATTAGTTTCTAGAGCCCTTCTTGGGCGTGAGATGTCGTCAGCAAAGACTAGGTCGCTGATTGTTACTTTTCCGATCTTCGTCTTAGACCGTTACTTGAAATGTTGAACAGACGACCATTTGATCTTGTGTGGAGGTAAACACAATATTCTGGAGAATTGAAGGTGTGCTTTGGAAGAAGAGCAGCAAAAATGTGCCGAAGAAGCTTGGGGTGAGACACAGCCTTGCTCTTAACGCCAAATGCTTCTGTGATGTCGCTGTCCAACTGCACAGTGCTGATCATTCCATCATGAAATCAATCACTTAGCTAACAGCGAAAAACATCATTCTATGACATTTCAAAGGACTCATTTTCAGAGTTTTTATCTAGCATGTAAAGGTTCAATAACCGGTTGTTGATTTTGCTGATTAGTCTGGGAAAACGATAAAATAATTATATATAATACATTTGTAATTACATTTCCTGATTCTCCTGTACTCTGGATTGGATTATGCAAAGAGAGCATATATAATAGATCAATCATCAAACAGTAGTAACATTGTATGGATGCTTCGTGATGGTACCTGCACACACACACACACACACACACACCACACACACACACACACACACTCTCTCTCTCTCTCTCTCTCTCTCTCTCTCTCTCTCTCTCTCTCTCTCTCTATATATATATATATATATATATATATGATTTTTTTAGATTTTGTAGGATTCTATACAGAAATATTCGTGTCAATAGACATATTGTCATGTTTTCCTTAATGCATTATAAAACCATGTGGATGGGAAGATTATGGGTTATTATGGGTTCGTCATCGGTCCAATTTTGTTGCAAGGTCATTCAGATTCTAGTAACATTGTATGGATACATCGTGAATGGGACTTGCACATATATAATTTTGTAATATTCTATATAATAGAAATAGACACATTTTCACTTCGCTGTGCTACTTACATTATACATGTAAAACCTCGTGGAAGGGAAGATTATGGGTTCGTCATCTGTCCAATTTTGTTGCAAGGTCATTCTAGTAACAGTGTATGGCTGTATCGTGGACGGAACTTACACATATAATGTTCTATATAGAAATAATCGTGTCAATATACATATTGTTATGTTTTGCTCAGTGCATTATAAAACCTTGTGAAAGGAAGTTAATAGGTTCCTCTATTCCTTATCGTTCAAAAGTGAGTAGGTGGTAACTGCTGGCAAAACAGAAACCAATTTTAGATAAAAAAGAATCAGTTTACATCCGTAGGCTGTATGCGACCTATAACAGGCTGAAAATAGTATGTCGGAGTATAGTTTTACCTTTTCAGCACTCCAGAGGATAGAGTTGGATTTTTGAATGTGGTTTTACGCTGAGATCGAGGACTCAATTCAGGAACGGTGGAGGAAAACAGAGACGCTGGAAAAAATTTAACAACCGAACTTAGGTTGGCGAATTGGAAAACTTTCTGACACTAGGATCCCTTCTGAGTTCGATTCGTACCTAGGTAGTGAGTGTTATTGTGATCCGTTAGCGCAACTTTAGACCACTTGGCAAACAGAGGTGGATCTAAAATGGTAGAAAAAAATTTTTTTACATCAATTGTTCCATCAAAACCTTATCATCTCCGGCTTGTATGGAGATGTTCAACTAGTCAGTAATGACAAGTCAGCGATTAAAACCATCAAGAAATATACTTCACATATTTAAAAGTATTCTTTGACATCTTGACTAGTCATCTTTCTCTGACGTCATAATCTTCGATAATAATAAAAGTTGTTCCGGAACTAGTTTTCGTATATCTCTTATCTAAGGGACAATTGTTTCGATCAAACTGGAAACTGGAAAGATCTTCAGGGTTGTCTGTAATTCTTTTAAATCATAGTTATTCTGCATAGTTACCACACAAGTTAGCCTGAGAAACAAACATTCAATTTGCCTTAACCTTATAATTTATTCTATGATTATGAAATATGATTCTTGGATAATATTTCTAAAATAAGTTTATTTATAACTGTAAAGAGATGTATATCAAGCATTAGGAGTTTTATTTCTTTTTCTTCTGGCTAATTACATTTACATTAATGACGCGTTTAAGTAATAATTTGTTATCTTGATTTGATGTGATTATGGATACGGTAAACATCCTTATTATTCAATCCCTAAAACATTTTTAAAATATTTTTCAAACATCGAAGTGTTTATCACAGAAAATCTACAAGTAATACCTGTGAGATACTTTCCTTAATGATAAGATTTTTTCCTTAATGGTTTAATTGATATTGGCATATTTCATGTTTTTTTTAATCATAAAATACATTTTAAAAAAAGATATATGACAATAACAGCGCACTCGTGTAATGTATCCGTCCGCGCAATAAACTCGTGCGATCAGCATCGTCAGAAAAATACATAGAGGTGGTTTTGCATTTATCACATATCCAATTAAACTTATTTCAATATTCAAAAATTCTTGATCAACTTGAATAAAAACTTATAAATTCACAATCAGTTGTTTCACATCGCTAGGATTTTAATAAACGAACACTACAGTGAGGTCCGGTCACAACAACATGACAAATGGTGTAAATATCGCACAAAAATATAACAATAACATGACATTAAATTTGTAAATATAACATGACATTAAACATATTGTAAATATTCAGTTCAATGAAAACAGTATTTATATTTAAAATAACAATCGAATAACTTTCCTAACTGAGCCCCGTCAATAGATCTAGAGTTACAATATATATATATATGTTACGTCATCATACACGATGTCAACACTTCTATATTCAAATTTTGAATTTTTAATCGTCCTCGGAGTCAGATAGTTGAGAGATGATTCTTCTGTATTTTCGGGGTGGTGATACATGTGATGATTGAGAAGATATCTGGAATGATACGTTTATTGTGCCACCATGGATATTTGCCCCAGAAAACATTCCTGTTGCTAGATTTTGAACATTCTCGCCGAATGACCTCTCAGAAGAACGTGAAACAGTTTCATTTCCTCGTGGCATGTGGGACACCTGACATGACACAGCTGTAGATGATGGTGACGACATTGAAGTGGACTTTTTAACATTTTGAAGCATTTCACACATGTTTTTTTGTTGATCAAATGAAGCAACTGCATAGTTATTGACTATTTACATTTTTGTGACCAGAAAGTTGCATGATTGTAGTCGGAGCAACACCAGAGTGAAGTAGTTTTGTGCATAATGTTTTTCTCAGCGACTGGTTTGTTTTTTTACCAACAAGACCGGCATTTTTCGCCATCGTTTTCATCATTACAGCAAGTTTATTTATGCCAACTGATTGGTTTTTGAACTATAATTTCCCGTTTTCATTGTGATTAACCGCAATGTAGAAAAGAGATTCTGGTGTATTCATTTCTCTTGGACGATGTTGAGAGTATAATTTATAGGCCTCAATCGGGCACCTTGATTTGTTTTCTGGATTTGGAAACTGTTTTGGATTGAAAGATCTGATGTGAGTATTATTTCCATCCCTTGTTTTTGTACTCCTTTCATTGAACTCCAAATATTCGGTCCCGTTTCCATCAGTTTTAAGTTCGATATCACCCCATTTCAACTGCCTGTTTTCATCACACCCCCTGAACCCCAAGAGTTTAGTGTTATTATACCAAACAGTATTTAATAAAGCTGTTGGATTGTTAAGGCCCAGCTGACCTGTTTCCCACAATATTTCATCCTCATTTTCTGACAATGGTTGGGCCTTATTTGGACGGTTACCAAGGCCTTTTTGTTTTAGTTCCTTGCGCCGAGACTGTAACACCTGCCGGCTAGTTGCAAACAAATCGGACGTCAAAATATTATATTGGTAATCAGTGTTTTCTCGGAGATACCGGTCAATGGCTCTTTGGTAACTTGTCAGACTATCGGGCTCATAATCTGATCCATCCTTTTTTTCAATGATAAGATGAAGCCCCCGATATATGTATCAAGTTCAAATGGATAAATCTCCGGAATTTCTCTAAAATCTGACCTGGGGGGTGCTTTGATCCAGTCCTGAAACTTTTTTATTGAAGTCTCTGTTTTCCGCACAGTGTTGGGATTTCGTTTACTCATGATATATTTTCTAAGATCTGTTATACCTGATGTGACCGTGTCAGGGATACTTGAGACTGGGGTGTTGGGGTGATAGGCATAGCTTCAACGGCAGGGTGATTGAATGATGGTAACAAATTAGCCACGAGTCGATCTCCACATCCATCTTCTATATCATTCTCAAATAAATCGTGAAGAATTTCAAAATTCCCGGCGCCGTCAAAACTTTCCATTCTGGTTGTCTATGGATACCAGTGGCAGACGGAAAAAAATCAACGGTGCAGGACAGTTATAATTTACCTGTTTATTTTTTGTGAAATGATAAAGCAACACTCAAATGATAATTTCTTTAATTTATTAAATTTAATATTACATATATCTTTTTTCGTCACACTGTGTACAGTTATCATCCTAAAAATAACCAATGAATGACGCAATGGTTATTTATTTATATTTTGTGGGAAAGGGGATTCTCCTGAAAAAGTAGTCCCTGCTACTATAGTGATACAGAATGTTGTATCACACACGCGTGTGATACAGACTTCCATATCACATAGCTGGAAAAAAACAGTGTATTGCTATAGTAAGATTAAATAAATATGTGATAAATTGAGAATCTTACACGAGTTAGGGTTTAATAATATGGAATTTAGTTATTTAAAGGAGTTTAATAATTTAATAGTTGGCGAGTGGCATATTCATTTATTGAACGAGTTTAATAGATTTCATATCAAACCCTCACGAGTCTAAGATTCTATATATCACATAACTCAAAATACCGAGACACAATGACATGTACATATTATTTGATGCCATATAGAAACAGCTGATTTTTATCTAGGTCAGACAAATCACCTCCAAATTAACTTCTCAAGTAAGAATACAGTTCTATTTAGTTAAAATAAATTAATCACCTAAAATAAAAAAGACAAAATCAGTATGTAAGTTAAAAAAATGTTACTTTTCAAAGAACTGGAAAGTCTTAAAAAATCTAAACAGACTGACACAGTTTTCATATGACGTCATTAGGCGCGACCGCTACGTAAATGATGTCACGGTTGTGTTCCACATATCATTACATCATAGAATGTAGCAAACCCTTTGGGAATTTCTTCTTTCACTATACCAATTCCTTCTCCGTCTATTTTTACGGTATCCCCAACATCAAATGCAGCCATTTTGGACGTAGTAAAAGTTGTAAAAATAGAAGTACGTGAATGGCGTAAGAATATTTCTCACGCTTTAAACCGATCAGAAGCGCGATAACTGATTACGTCACAATCAAGTGATATTACATCGGTACCTGATATTAATATATAAATATTACGTTTCTGATAGAGAGACAGTCCATATTGTCACCCCGAGAAATTGCATTGTCAAACGAGGCGAACCCGAGGTTGACAATGAATTTCGAGGGGTAACAATATGGGTTGTCACCCAATCAGAAATGTAAAATTTATTTTATTATACCGATTGTTGATGCTAATTATACTGTGCAACCAAAATATACTGGATTGAAAATCATGACTGTCAGCTGTCGTCCGTAAGCAACCTATGACACGCTTGTAGCATTTAGCTATCATATTTCACATTACTTTAGAAAAGCGTTTTACTGATTTAGAAGACGAATGCGATCGAACCGCATATGCAGTTTTTCTGCGCATGTGACATTTTTCGTAATGTCAACCGCTCACGTAATGTCACCCTGTGACGTCAGATTTTCTGAAATCCGAGGTGACATTAAATTTACCCAAACGCTTATTAACCAATCAGATTTCGAGAAATTTACAAAAGGTATAATAAACCGTTTTATTCCATCAATAAACAGGAGAGTTTTGCGATATATTAATATAATAAATTTAAACAAAATATATGACAATAAAATACTAAAGACTCATCTATGGGGTATCTAGTTGCTTGTTATTGAATGCACTTAGTGTATTGAAGATTTCATGATGACCGACTATTTCAACATCGCTAATCAAATCGAAGTTGGTACGCATCCTGGTTTACACCTTATTTTACACCATTTTGCTATTGGCCCTGTTCATGAAACATGTTTTTCAAATAAAGCTACTACTGTTTTTCCATAAATGAATTGCACATGGGAAATCCAAGAAATATATTCATATTTTCTAACAATCACACAATAACATGAAACAACAATTTGCTGACCTAAAAGGAAAAAATAAATCCGTTTTCCCAAATGTGAATTAAATTCTGTACATTGGGTGCATCGAAGCATGAGGATTTATCAACCGTAAATCATGACATTTATCCTGATCCAAAAAGGTAAAAAGAGTTGAGTTGAATTGAGTTTAACGTCCCAGTCAAGGATATTTCACTTATATCGAGACATCGCCAGCTATAGGCGAATATGCAGAAATTTTGCCTGCGTGTTGCGCTGATGGCATTATACAGAAGGGTTTTTTTTAATCGTGTCAAGCCTAAAGTGACACGCGACCTCATTTATTTTAAGTTCCCATCCGAAAGAAACGTGACTTTCATTTCGTAATGGCGAGTTCTTGGCGAAAGAACAGTCACTACCCACTTTCAAGTCTTGGATCAGACCTGGTCGGGGCTCGAAACCTCGACCTTCCACTTACGGAGGGATGACTCTTTATATATAGCTACTAACTGTATATGTGATAAAAAACAAAATAGTTCATCACTGAATCACAATCCCAGATCAAAGTACTGACAAATTTAGTTAAACACGTGGACTTTCACCAGGCCTGGTGTTTCAAAAGGGTAAAAACTTCCTGTTTACTTAGCTACACCGCTACGTGTTTTATCAAAATTTAAAAATGAAAGGAACATAGGAAGTCATATATATCCGGAATAATCCTAGACACAGACATCATGCTTTCAACAATATTGTGATGACGGCCGTGAAATTACTTGAGGACCTTAATAAGCCTATTTATAAATATAGTTCAGACCACTTTTAACAGCTGAAATATTAGAACGTTTACCATATTACATTACAATAATACCATCATATTGATTCAAATCCATGATAGAAGTTTAGATGTTTGTAAAAGTTGCTATTGTTACGTTGCATATTAATGATTCTCTTACGCTACAGATATTGATCAGCATTAAACATTAAAGTCATTATATTTTTTTTCAATTAAATAGAAAGTTGATACTAAATATTTACACAGAATCATAACGATTTTAAGATGTCTGGTTGTTAGAGGGTACAGCTACAGACCCGTCGAAAGTTTAACACTGAGCTATGGAAAAGGAGTAGAAAGTTCACTGTCGAGTGGTCGAGATACATATGGGAAGTTAGTGGTCGAAAATCTGTGACGAGGGATAGAACGGTAGCAGTTGTCGTGACGTAGGTAACGCGGGGACGTAATGGTTACATAAGTTGTCTTTTTATCACCAAATCGTCAGCTTGATGTTAAACTTTCGGCAGGCCTAATTTGTATACTTTCTGACGTGTGGAAAATACGTAATTGATAACAACATGCATCTGATTTAAATGACTCATTAATTCGGAACAATGAAGTATTTTTGACAAAGGAATGTTTATACCACAGTCAAAATTCTATCACGAAAAACATCACCGATCTTCGTCAAATGAACGCAAAAATCATTATCACACTCAATTCTATATTTTTTATTTGACGTCAAGAAACTTACGTTGACATCGAAACGGCCATTGTTAGTCACGTGACACGCAGGTTTTCAAATAACTAGAAAGACATCGATATTAAAAACAAGAGAAGGAAGCATTTAGGAAATATTTTGTGTGTCGCAAAATCATTTTTTTTTCAGAAATATATTTAATCATTTAGACAATTAAAACCTTGAAGATTTTATTTTAACAAGTAAACGTATACCAGGGAGGTGAGACCGGGAGTTCTGGAAGAGAAGATCATCAGGACCGCCACTGAATATTTAAGTACATGTACGTAGAATTCGAAAGCAATACTAAAATGTAAAACCAATACACTAAGAAATCAAATCAGCTTTCTTTCTGAAACTCACGGATTCAACCAAAGCATGCATATGTATGACAGGAACCTTACATAAGGATTTTTAAGCTCATGCATGTAATACGTTTTGATTTTGTTTAATATCCGTTATCATTGAGGATGATCGATTGGTTTTTTATCAATCCGATAAACACGCTAAGTAGAAAAATCCCATCCATCTAAATTTTCCGAATATATCTGTTGAAACAAAACAAATGATTTCCCACAGGAGAATCAAGAGATCTGTACTTTTTTGTTTTTTGTATTTGATGAATAGAAATAAACGCATACCTCACTACAATTACACCGAGTCACCTTTTTTAAGTATGTGAACTGTATTTCTTTGCATTTTACAAATTGAATAAAACAAGTGCAACATATGCCTGAAAACAGGCCCTTTGTAAGAACTATATTGCGATTTTAACGCACATCTCAGCCATTTACACCTTGTCACCTCTTCCTAGTACGTGAACTACAAGAGCGTGCTAGTGGAATTAAGCAATTTAGTCTGAAAAAACAGGCTCTTGGCAACAACTATAGCGACTAAACGAACTGTATTTTTGTCCATTTAAAATAAAGCGATTTGTATCTGAAAAACAGGTTCTTGTTGATAATTGGTATTAGAAACACGACAGTAACGAAATATGAAATTAAGATAATGAGAAAAACCGATTAAAATACCCCAAAGGACAAAAACCCTTCTCCAGTAAAAAAAAATTGCTAAAAACACTTTTATAACAAAGTCAAACAGTAGAGTAATGATTTTTTCATTGCATAGAACAATATTAATTAAAGTAAAAGCAGTGTACCCTTGTTCGCATTTTAAGTAAAGATCAAAGTTTGCGTCAGGATCCACAGCCTAACTACACGCTCAAATTTAATCATGTAATTGATATTTGTAACTGGTAAAACATCGCATTGCCTTCATTTTAGCAACTACAGTATATATTTCATTGTTTTTCTTCTTTTTTTTGTATTATTGCTTATTTGGTTGAAAAAAAACCCCAAAACATGAGAATCAAAAATAGTTGCAATTTTTGTAATAGGTTTATAGATAAGGTTGCCAATAATATTGCATGGTTGAAAAAAATTATTTACATAAATTCATAGGAGTTAATACATATTATGTCTTAAGAAATAATTTGACACGTAAAGAAATGATACTCATTATATCATAAACTCTGGATCACTTGAAATCATTATATGCTCTGTGATTTTCTTATAAGAGATTACTAGCAACATATTATAGCTTAATATACATCTATGCATGTACTGAACCAGAAATGAGATATTTCATGCTGTGAACATAGAAAAAATAATTAACAGTAATGATGAAACTGAAATGTAAACACCAAATGACACAATCCGTAATAGTCATAATTATTTAATATGTTGTTTATCCAATACATGACTATATACAGTGAAACTGCCATAGTGATCATTTGTATATACCAACCACCTGCAAATACAGTATAGATTGTCATATACCATTTATTTCAAATTAATAATAAAATACATTAAAAATTGCATATACAGTACAACCTGCCTTAAAGGCCACCTCTATAAAAGGACCACTCTAATAAAGGCCATTAGAAGTGTATCCCAATTGTTCTTTATTTATATTATTTGAACTTGTATATAAGGGAACCAGTACAACTGGCCTTTATGGGCAGGTGACCTTTATAGACAGGTTTTACTGTACCATTTTAATGTATTTTATGGTTAAATTTTAAAAAATGTAAATGGCAGATAGTATAGTGGCCCATCCCTTTATACAATTAAAAAATGACACATTATCAAAATAATGGGGTCAACAGTGATAAGTTGGGTGGGCATCTTCATAATAAAGGGATTAATAGTAAAAGACAGACCTTTTCAAAATAATTGGTTTAATATAATAACAAATATACCATCACAACCCGAAAAGCAAAGAAACCTTTTTAACCAGGGAAGTGAGTCCGGGTTCTCACATCTTGTTATCTAGCTTCATCCGTCACGTATAAAATCAAAATACGGAACAAAAGGAATGTGAAATATTGCAACGTTAACGAAAAGACTGAAAATGTAGAAAGAGGGACTTGGCAGAGGTAACAAACTACAGATAAGAAGGCAACAACTGGAGATGATGACAAAAAGCTGAAGATGGTTTCTGTTACAGACAAGGATTATAGGCAGCAAAAACTTTATATCGTCAGTCACAAGTTATCAAATACAAACATACAGGTCCATGTCTAATTCACAGAGTAAAAACTTTGATACCTGGTAAATTAATTTAAACACGTGAACTTCCACCAGGGTAGTGAGACCGGGTGTTCCGGAAGGGTAAACAAGTCCCGTTTAGCTAGCTACGCCTGCCGCGTGTTAAATCGAAATTCGAAATGAATGTAAGTTATAAGAGCGACATATATAGTACTTTGGGATAAAAAAATTAACAGTCAACATTAAATTTCGACATTGATTCAAAGGAATGAAAATGAAATAATATCCAACTCAAACGTTTTAAGAAATGGTTGACGTAAAGTCACCTATTTATTCTCTGAATATTTGCTTACAAAAACTCTTTGATAACCAAGTAAAGTATTGATATTGTATCCCTCTGAACATGCATCTGTTACTTTGAAAAAAAAATCTTTCACCAATAGTCTTTACATAATAAAACGATGATTTGACAGTATCAACAAACAGTGAATAGCGTAATCAGTTTCTAAAGGCAGGATGTTTGTATTGTTCTTAGTTTTATGCATTTCTGGGTTACGATGAATTAATGATGAACATTAAAGCAATGAATTGTTTCTATATACATTCTACTTAAGACTATATATAGATATAGCCTGATTGATTGAGAAGGCAGTATATTTTATATTTCTATAAATCTTCTATGGTCCATTATTAGAATAATTAATGGTTTAAGCTTAAATATTCCATAGAAAATGAAACCAGTGAATTGAATCTCATCGATTATCACTGGTGATATAGTTACAAATGTTATAATTAGGCTGAACCATAGTGCATAATTCTAGTTGATAAACTTTTATATTTAAATAGATGGAAACTCCATTACATCTCTGATAATACTATTATGTTTTTGTAGCTATGATACCTGTAAAATTTTCTACCCGACTCCCTGGTAATAATATCGTATGATTATACTGATCTGCTGCTAAAATCCGAAGATTACAAATCCATATTTATTATTACCACTGATAAAAATCATCAAGACAAATACACAAATACATGTATCAATACCATTATAATCACACATAAATAGATATCATTGCTGTTTGATAATCACAACTCTATAAATCCTGAATGCATGATAATGACATATATATATATGAAACTCCTAGATGAAGGATAATTATTATTTCTGTTAAGTGTGTACAAAATAAACACATAATTTTCTATGGAGGTGTCCTTGGACCGAGGTTATAATTATAGTTTGTAGCCTTGGGTTGTTTTATATTTGCAAATCTTGGTTTTGGTGAAACAGATCTAGAAACAGTTCTTCTTGCCTCTTCTTTTGTTTGTTCCAAGTCTTTTGTAGGAGTCCTCGTTTGAGCACGTTTAGTAGTCGCTGGTTTCAAAACGGCTTCCAATGCTTTGAACCTAGGATCATCTTTGCCTCTTTGTTGTTTCAAAGCATCAGGGATGCTACCCTCAGATCGACTAAAATTGCATTCACCTATAGTATCTGAAGGTATAACTATGTTCAGTACTTTTCCATCCGTTTCCCGTCTTTTAATTAATGGAGAAGGTACTCCTAAACTGTTTGTACTTCCAGTACGAGATTGAGATTCACTTAGTGCATATTCGGGTTTTTGTACCTGATCCTTTTTCAATGGCGGGAATAATTCCTCACACTGATCTACAGTTATATGAGGAAAGGCACTTGAAGTTATATTTATATCTTTTAATTCATCCTCAATGCTGTTTTCGTCAAGATCACTCTGGTGATTTGTTGGAACGGGTGAGTAAAATGTCCGCCTTAACAATTTTGAATCTTGTCTTGGGGAAAGATGTTTAAACTTGTTTTCTTTCACAGGAGTCGTTCCTATCTCCGGATGTTCTTGGTTACTTTTGTTATGTAAAGGTTTAATTTCTTTGCTCTGAATTCCTTGAATCGACTGTCCCGTTATGGAGATATCCGGCGGAGTTTGTTGTTTAAACTTTTCAGAAGATTTTTTTGCACTACCTGATTTAAGTGGTGGTAAATTGTACGTAGCCACCAGTTTTTCACTTCTTTTCATATTTCTTTGATTTTTCTCAAAAATAATTCTCATTTGATGGTTGATAATCCTGACTTCTGTCTTTGCATCCTGTGTAAGTTGACGTAACGTTTTACTTAACGTCTTACTATAAAACGAACCACCTTTAAGTATAGCATGGCCGATCTTACTCTTCAGAACTCTAGTATCAACAGTCGACTTAGAACGAACTATTGGCGAAATCGAGTCAAAGCCCATAATAAAATTCATCTCACGGAACGGAGTGTATTGATTGGTTCATCGATGTTCACAAATGTTGCCAATAACAGGAGGAATCGATATTACAGGTAAAAGTAGCATTCCATACAGGTAGGACTTAATGTGTCGTCTGCTAATGTTTTAAAGTATCTACTGATACGTATGTTTTCCTTTGTTATTACAAGTTTTAGTGATTCTTCAAAAGAGGATTTTAGTTCCACCTTATTGTACACATTTAACGTATTTTACCTGCAATATAAAAAGACCAATTAACTCATTTTTCACAAAAATGATGCATGTTCATTATTTTATAATTCGAAGCATAATGTTTTATGCCAAAATGATGGGTAAATTAAAACATAAAATTTTACAATTACTCAGAAATTGGTTATAGCATGAAATAACCATTCTTTGATCATTACGACGATAACTGTTTACTATGTTATGGCAGTTTGTTTAATATTCAAAATATTAAAATTGGCTTTTTTTAAATTGAATACATGCATACTGCAATTGCCAAAGTAATCAAGGACAGTTAGACCAGGTGCTCCGGAAGAGTAAACATCTCCTCTCCAGTTAGCTGTACCGCTAACACCACATGTAAAATGAAAAAATAGAATAAAACTATGGATTCCATGATGATATTGAATACAGAGACGTCATACTTGTAAATTTGATGACACACATCAAACTTTTTCTAGGACTTGGTAAGACTAGGTTTACAAAAAGGGTTCAGAGGATATTTGAATTGCATTTGATTATATAAATAACAAACATACCAATTCATGTCTAAATCAAAATTCGAAAGAAAACGAAAAACTTTTCAACTGGCAAATTAAGTGAGAATAAGTGAACGTGAACTTCCACCAGTGAAGTGAGGTCAGGTGCTCCAGAAAAGTAAGCGCCCGCTGTCTCTCTAGCTACAGTCGTCACGTGTGAAATAGAAAATGTCAATGGAATGAAAATAGGACTATGACACGAAAGATATATCCAATTTGATTTTGGATACAGAGCCAATATACTGATCATCAATATTCGATGATGCCCATATAACCTTTTAAAGACTATTATATACCTAAACTTTCTGGGTAGTTGCAATCTAAACCTATATATACATTTTAAAATTCACTATGGTAACATTACATATGTATTGTTATTAAAAAACTCAAAATGTTTATTAAAACCATTTCATCAGGGAAAATATCAATATTTTAATTTGTCAAATACAAAACAACGACATATATATTATAATACATTCGCGTGTTTTTAGATAATCTTAAAAAAATCAGTGTAAAGAAAAAAACGGTCATCCTGAACCTTTTCATTGTTAAACAGGAAGTATCACTATAAGTAGTTTAACAGAGATCATTTGTCACACTTGAGCTAGCTGTATCATCCTATACATTTAAACTGATCAATATAAAGCCTATGTTTATATTGACTTTAACGAAATGTCCTAACATTACGAAAACATTATTTCATACACGAGATGTATCGTCTAATTGAGATATATCTCTGGAGATATAATATGCGCACGCACGTTTGTAATTTTCTTAATGTAAATAACTTCAATATGAAATGTCATTTGTTAAAAGAATGATTTAAATTATGGAATTAAGAATCAAAATTAAACGTTATTAAATTACCTATACGACAAAATAATTAAGTTGAACACAATGTGTGTGTGTGTGTTTTATTTTTACAATTATAATCGCTTTTTTTGCTTGTCAAAGTATCGCCGTCGGTGAAGTCATGCATCTTTTGAATAAAACCGGAGATAATAAACTTCATAATATAATATTGTAGATGTAACCAGGTAAACAGTTTGCTTGTTGAAAGTTCACGCTTTTAACTAAATTTTCAGTTTTCAAAATTTTAACTTGCGTTTTTGACTGTGATTTTAACATCGATTGGTTTGTTTGTTTTTGATTCATTTATGTAATTTAAAAATGATATTTATTTTTAGTTTGTCAAAATACGTAACAGAGTCAGTTAGTCTAACCTAACTTGTCAGTTCCAAAGTTTTTACTTTGCTTCTGGATTGTGATTCGGACATGGATTAGTTTGTTTGTTTTTGATTAGGTAAAAAAGAGAATAGGAGATTAGAAATTATCCTTAACAATAAAACCGAAGATTATCAGTGTATTTGATTTTTATAAAATATATATGTTTTATCATTGAAATATTTCAAATGAAATTGCTTCACAACTAACTACTGATTCTATACTAAGAAACTACTTCTTCAACCACTTTTCTAAATATCAATGTTACCACCCGAGGTAGGTTACTATACAATGTGTGGCTTTATTATTACATATAACAGTTCTTTTTTTACAGCACTAGACGGCCGTTTCTGAATACAATATTCCTCAACAGTAATGCTTGGACCAAAATTATGAAACCAAAATCAGTATTGATATTATTCTCAGATCTATACATTATGTTATTTGGTTGAATTAACATATTTTCGCTATGATTTTCAATTGAAAATGTGACTTGATAATTTATTTCTCTGTGGAACATATAAATGATTCAACAGCATTTTTAAAAATAATTTTTTGTCTTAAATGATGCAGATGTTACTAATATATAATATAAAATTGTATTTTTATGCCTTACATATTATCACAATTAAAACGTATTATAAATATTTGATATTTTTCAATAGGAAAATCTTACCTGAAGAACTTTGTATTTAAAATCCAAATGATAAAGTCAAACCTAACAGACTGTTTTAAATTATGAAACTGGGTGCATGAATAAAACAAATAATTTATATGCTCACCGTGTTGGTTTTTTAGGTACTTGTTTTATCGTCGTGTGGGTATATTTGTTCGCTTTGTGTAAACGGGAGTGGGTTTGCATAAGCGAAGTATTGTCCATTTATGTATCAAAATGCACAACAATTGTTAAATTTTTTATTGTTCATTTACAACTATTCAAAAAACGAAATGCCACTTAAAGTTTGTAAACAAAATGTCATTTTTTTCTTTAAAATACACCTCACTAGGAGATCATTGTTTATTACATAAATTTATCAAATTGCACCCAAGTACTGAATTTGCATGTATGGAAAGCTAAGTAAACAATACAGTTACTGTTTAACGAGTTATATCGGTGATATCGCTATGGGTAAAGTGGATTCTTTACAATTTTTAATTCATTTCTCTTACTCTCGCTTTCTAAAATAAGCAACTCATTTTATTTCTACTGTGCGTCTTTTAACGGACTGTATGATAAATAATGTATTTATTGATATAGCACTATTCATTTTTTTCAGAATATTTATCTCTTGGTAATGGTAAAACGAGTATTTTTATTTTTTTTATTCTATTGTTCATTAACAATTTCAACGGTTTCTTCTTTCAACCAAAGTTAATTTTTAATATATATATATATATATATATATATATATATATATATATATATATATATATATATATATATATAGTAACGTTTTGTTTTTGTTGTTGGTGATAATAAGTTAATGACGAAATCGTTTTCGTATCAAATGAGTAAAATGTTGATTGACATTATTTTAATTTAAAAATTGTTTTATTAATACATATTATACTACTGAGAAACGGCATCAGCACCTTTCACTGTGATTGTATTTGCAATATTGTACAAAATATTGATATTAAATTACTTATGTAATATATATATATATGTCCATCCAGAAAGTTTGGACATCCCATTCTATAACCTTTGTAAAAGAGCAATGTTGATGGTCTTAGTACTTGGTGTTTTGTTAACTTATATTTGTTGAAAGACTATTTTTATATACTACTACCTAGAATGTTATTTAAATGGCATAATTAATAAAAAGTTATAATTTTAGTTTTTAGTGAACAATGAGTGATAAAAAAATGAAAATATGGACTTAATAAATAGAAAATACTGAAAACGATTTTAAACACTTAGTTCCAAGCAAAAAAAAAAAAAAAAAAAAAATACGCAGTTTCTAAGTAAAATATATCATTTTATCTGTCAAAATTCCTTCTGTATTGAAAATACTAAAATATTTAGAAATACGGTAAAATTGGATTTTGGTAAGTGTACTTAATGGTTATTTATTTTTCGCATAACGATCATTTTCAACTGCAAAAAGATGTTTTATAGTATTATTTGACTTAGAAAAAAACATTTTTGCTTATGTTGTGGAACATATGTTTTGTTCTCATTGTTTAAAATCATTTTTGCCAAAGGACAGCCGTTGTTTGTGTCTGGAATATATAGAGGGAGATAACAGTGTGTTTTTCAATTTTATTGTGTCCAAATTACATCTTCTAGATGTAGTTGTATGTCACATGTAACCAACTATTAAACAAATCATTGGTAAAGCATGTCAAAAAGTTATAACAAACACATTTGTGGCTAGCTATGAATCACTTTTATGGAGTGTCCAAACTTTCTGGATGGACCTATATATATATATATATATATATATATATATATATATATATATATTATAAACTTTACTTATATATTTATTTGCCCTATTGGGCAGAATTAATTTTGTTGTATACGGCCAAATTTAGCATACTTCCTTTATTTTAATTTTTTTGTTTTGTCGCAGCAACAAAAACTACACAACCTATATCAGAAAAGTTAAGCCTAAATTCTTTTCGATTGCCTATGATATATTTGACCTCCCATACTTCCATATTCTTTTCACACAATGTTGATTACACACGTGGTGGATGCAACTAGCTTAACAGGAGGTGCTAACCCTTTTGGAGCACCCGGTCTCACTTCCCTGGTGAAAGTTCACGTGTCTTATCTGCCTTGCCAGTTCCAAAGTTTTTATTTGCTTCTGGATTATGATTCGGACATGGATTAGTATGTCTGTTTTTGATTACTTCGACCTATAACATTGTACATTCATGTATTAATCATATTCATTATTGCCATTACTCTGTTATTTGTGTTAATGACCGCTTTTTACCAAAATGTACAATTTGTTCTACCAGTAGTTGTATCTTTTTATTAGTAAGTGATCATATGTACAATGTCAATGTATTCTCACAATACTATTTCTGCACACTCCGTACTATTTTGAATTTCACTTTAAACTAAAACATTGTATGTCCAATAACTCCACTTTCTATCCTTAAAAGGTATGATTTATAACTGAATATTTGGATAACATCACAGATTACTCCTGACACAGTATAATGATAAAAGAAAGTGGTGTCAACCATGATCATGTGACGAGGTATCTAATACTACTTTGTTTCATTATTATAATTTGATCAGGTAATATGATGCTAACAATCATTTCTTTTAATGACAAATAAGTTAATTTTTCAGTTTGATATGAAATAGAAAATTTTTTAGACTTTGATGAAGTTTTTGAAAATGATTTTGAGTAGAGACTGGCATTATACATTTGGTCACTTGCTAATAAATTGATGCCGCTGGAAAACATTCTATAATGTTGTAAAATGTGGCTACTATCTCTGAAAAAAGGTGTTTAAGAAATAATAAATATTGTTAAAATGTACGCCCTGTGATATTCTGAATTCTTGTTTTGTACCAAGCTGTCTCATTATTGTTTACACAGCTCAACTTGTTGCAAGACCTAGGGAATTTATTAATTACTTTATTATGGCTTCACCTGCGTTAAATATTTAATAGTAAACATTTAATTATGCGTATCATTATGGCCGTCATTATAAGTTGGAATTAAATTGCGAATTAACATTGATATTTACTGTGCAATATATTTTTACAACATCACAATCTTTTATGTCGATAAAGGCCAAACATGTCTGCACGATATATAATAACGTTCAATAGTTATCATCCCATAGTTCAATTCAGGAATTCCGTCGTTACTTCCCTGGTGGCGTTTCACGTGTTTAGCTTGTTTGTCAGCTTCAAAATTTGAATTTACTTTGGGATTGTGGTTTATACATGGATTGTTATATGCATATATATTTTACTAAAATGGCTAAATGTGTGAACAACTTTATTATAAACAACAAATTTGTGTAATAAAACCAATCGTGTTGGTAAATTAATATGCATTTTTTGCACTACATCTAGGAATAGTCGAGGGAGGAATGCTGTGTAATATTTGATTTGTTCCATAATCGTGACATCGAATATCATGTTTTATGTAAAAGGATAGACAGTGCACAGATAAGGAACTATTAATCATATAAAACCGGAAATGTTAGTCCGTCGGTGTACTATGTCGGAACTGTTGAAAAGTTCCCTTCCAAGAAAATATATATTCTAGCTTGTGCAAATCAAATGAACAATATCATTATATGACTCAAGATATTTCAGCAATCTCAAGTCATTATATTCAAATTGAATAAAAAATGCTTTCCTTTGACATTGTATATGTCCTACGCTTGCACCTAATGCTTAACTCTGATTTCTAAAACTAAATTGCTTAAAAGAGACAATCACGTGTGCCTACAATTCCAGTTTAAATGAATATCAACTTCATCAGGTGGACGCAAGAAACATATGTTAGCTAATAGTATTAGTGCACTCTAGACAAAAAAGCATAATGGTCATAGTTGTTCAGTCAAAGTGCTTTAGACAACCAGATAATTTTGAAGTATATTTACATAGGCGTAGGAGGGTTTTTAATATTGGGGGGGGGGGGGGGGCAAACCGAAGCTATGTCTATGTCGTGCCGCAGGCACGAGGCGGGGAGGGAGTATGAGAGGGGTGCTAAACCCCTCGCATAGGTGGGGGTCCGGGGGTCCTCCCCCGAAAAGTTTTCAAAACTAAGTCCTGTCTAGACGCATTTTCAATGTATTGTGCATCGTTTTGATATGTTAAAATACTGTGATATCAAGGCAAGATTATATGAAATAACCGTATGACACAAGTTCCATAATTCCCCCACTCATTGGAGATGGATATCAGAGACTGATCCAGCATTTCAATAAGGTGAGGGGGGCGTATAATGTGAGAGCCGAAAGCTCGAACATTCTAGGGGGGTTCGGGGGCATGCTCCCCCGAAAAGTTTTGAAAAAGTGGCGCAAAAATCCTGCATTCTGGTGCAATCAGAGCTGAACAATATGTATTATTAGCGACATAAAGGGGGGGGGGGGTACGCCCCCTACGCCCCCGCTCAATCCGTCACTGGATATGGGGGTACACCGGAAAATTTTGACGCCCTTTTACAAGTATAATGATGAAATTGATAATTGATTGGTTACCAGATGAACATTTCCTGTTAAAGCTCTTGGTTTTTTTTTCTTTTTTTTTAGCACTTACACTATAAACGTAAACTATGATACAAAATTTCACACAATATATTGCGGGGGCCTGCCCCCCCTTCTCTGACATTGGGGGGCCCGGGCCCCGCTGCCCCCCCCCCCACTGCTCCTACGCCTATGATTTACTTATATTAACAATCGCCGACTTTGTTCTTACATTAATAATATTTTCATTTCAGTAAACTAGAATGACCTGTTAACATTTTCGCAATTTTATGATAATTGCAACTTCCAATATCTTGTTTATATCCTGTAAACCACAACACGTTGAAAGTAAGTTCTAAAATATTAGATATACAAAAGGAGGCAAACATTTTCACAATAAAAACGTTTTATTCTAAATAGTAATAACTAGGTTTATATCACACCTCAGCTTAACATTAACAACAACAACAATGAACTATAACATTATATAATATCAAAACGTTAATAAATAATAACATTTACGTGAGTAATTGTTGTATATACAAACTAACAACACATGATCATTTATGTCACTTTTATAAAAGCATGCAACGTGTATAAAGCGCAGCAAAGAAGATTTACAAGAACGTTAAAAGTTTTTTTTGTAATCATAGTGTAATGCTATTTGTTATTGAATGGAAATATCACAGAACCCACTAGATAAACATCTCCAATAAAGTCGCTGTATACGTTTTACTACATAATTGTTGTATTTGAACAGGTTAAGAAATTCCTTACTGCCATGTGTTGGCATGCTTGTTTTTTATTCGAGAAATTAATAGCTTTTCATCCTTGGCTTATTCTATTACATACAATATTTTAATGGATGTTCTCAACTAAAGGGCGTGAATAAAACGTGAATACACACACATGACAATATGTTTCATAATTACTTCAAAGCTTATTTGTACAATTTTAATATGTAGATACTAATTTCTATAACCTTATTGGCTAACGAGTTTTGTTGCTGCAAGTAATTAACATTCACGAACAATAAAGATAACTGCCTTAGTGTATCATGCCGATACTTTCTAGAATCAATTCTGATGACAATTGTCGAACATGATAAAACATTAGTATCAGAGGATGACATCACTTGTTCAAAAGTTAACATAAGAGTATCACATTAACTTTTATACGATAACATTTCAGAGGTCAATTTCGACGACTTCGGTTTAAGATGAGAAATAAAAACAATTGTCGAACATGATAAAACATTAGTATCAGAGGATGACATCACTTGTTCAAAAGTTAACATAAGAGTATCACATTAACTTTTCTACGATAACATTTCAGAGGTCAATTTCGACGACTTCGGTTTAAGATGAGATCACTTGAATCTATACAATGACAATACAATACCAACACAACATAATGTTTTAGATTATGCTCAACCGTAGCATTTAGGCACCATTTTAATACTTAGTACATGATAATATGACGGACATCATAATTTTGTCAATTGCCGAATTAACAGGCAAATTGACGTCACTACATTTATTATATATATTCACATTCTACAAATATATAAAATCGCAACAAGTATAAATAATCGAATTACTCGGGTACAATTTAACGTTTGTGAGGACATATAGTTTTGATTACATATGATTCCAGTCTTATTTTTACAGCACTAGACGGCCGTTTTGAAATACAATTCCTCATCAGTAGTGCCCGGACTAAAATTGTGATACTAACCTTTTTTAAACAGATTGAAAAAAAATATCCAAAGAACCAAAAATAAACTTTTTATAGTGTTCACGAGGAAAAGCTCATGACATTGCAGGTACATTCTAACGCCTGTCAATGTTGAAAAGAATTGTTTTGAAATATATTGTATTTAAAGTAGTAATGACGTCAGACAAACGTTAATGTACCACGTTTTATACAAGTGGGTCTCATTATACAGGTTGAACAAAGCATGTAATTCCTCCATATTTTACGTTTCACTTTTATATAGACACAAGCACGTTTCAACAGAAACAGCCTTCAAGACAAAAATCCTATACAATCTAGAACATTGTTGCTATTACACATTATCTCCCTTATATATATATATGTACACGAGAAATGTTTACCGCAATGCATTCTGTAAAACATCATTATACAAAATGTTGACAAAGTTTCATATACAATTAAGCACTACTTACTACTCGTATATAGGCGGAAATGTCACCCTACAAATTATCTCCCTTCGTAATGGTAGAGATCTATATACATACCGAATGAATACTGACCGCAATACATTCAGTTAAAAAACGTCTACATTATTATACAAAGCATTGACATAGTTTGATTTACAGAGTAGATACAATGTCGTTCTACTGTATTTAAAGAGAATTCTCCTGAAAAAAAACATTGACGCGTTTTGTATAAAATACCTCGGTGATTTATATTTGTATACATCCGCAAACTGGTCAAAGCAGTTATTTGAATTTGAAATAAAGCAACATGATAATAATAGAATCTTGAATAGTTGGTTGTTGCTTTAAGGAATCTGTATAAATTGAGTTCCACTATACTGGCACTGGAAGTTTCTCCTCATGTGGTTGTTGTGGCACTTCCTCGGGGAATATCATATCCCTCATACGCTGAAATAGATATAATGCCAAATTATGAAAGTGTAATCCATTACAGTAAAATAATCTACCTATACAACTTATATTGCTCATTCAATGAACTATGCTACTATATGCAGCTATTTAGTTAAAAGATAGGTACCTTGGCTTTCTTTGTCAAACCAAACACAAACATACTAACCCATGTCCGAATCACAATCCAGAAGCAAAGTAAACACTTTGGAACTGATTGGTAGGTTAGACACGTGAACTTCCAACAGGGAAGTGAGGCTGGGTGCTCCGGAAGGGTAAACACCTTCTGTTTAGCTAGCTACACCCGCCACGTGTGTAATCAAAATTATGTGAAAGGAACATGGAACTATAGTTCCTTTAACACAACTTTGATTACACACGTGGCGGGTGTAGCTAGCTAAACAGGAGCTGCTTACCCCTTCCGGGGCACCCGGTCTCACTTCCCTGGTAGAAGTTCACGTGTCTAACCTAACTTGTCAGTTCCAAAGTTTTTACTTTGCTTCTGGATTGTGATTCGGACATGGATTAGTATGTTTGTTTTTGATTGATACAATTGTGAAAATGCCAAATTACAAATTATGATAGTTACAATTAGGAGATGAAGATAAACAGGACAAAAATATATTTGGACCGCTAATTACAAAAACTGGGCTCTTAAGACGAAAACTGTACATAACTTATAGCATTTCTCAACTAGTAACTCTAACAGTGACGAGTCTCCGCTTGTTATGTAATACACTTAGGTTCATAGGGATATTAGGTGTGTTGAAAATGTCGAATTGAATACAACAAACAAGATAAGATTAAAGCAAATGACATCTTTAATTTTAAAAAAGTCTAATTTCAGAATAGGGTGCTTCAGTTTTTTTATGAAACTTTAATTGACACATAGGTCCTCGTAATTGGAAACACCAGTAATATTTCGGCATTTATCATTGTTTAACGCTGAACATTATAACTTATTCACAAGGAATTGTATGAGGGATTTTGTCTGTAATATGTATTGACCCACCAATTTATCTTACTCGACTTCTACAATAGTTAAATATAGCAACTGATGACGTAAAACACCCTTTTAAGCTTCTTATTCTGATCATGCAATCGATCAACATTTTTTTCAAAGCACGCACGTTGAATGTCTTGTTAGTTTTGAGTGTGCTTGAATTGGTATACGGACACACTTGTCAATTAGGTGAATTTCCACTGGAGGAAAACTTTATAGTTTGACGATAATAAAATCGATTAATCCTGTATTTTAAATTTATCGCTGATGACAATAATTAGGGAATTCTTATTAGCCAGGGCAAAGAATTTTTAATTAATGTCGATCTAAAACTTAAAAAGCAACCGTACGCATGTTTTCCAATTTTCGAAATTTTTACTTAATTTTTGGGACTGTGATTTGAATATGGACCGGTATGTTTGTGGTTAATATTGAGTTGGAAGGTTGAATTTCCTACACTAGTACCTTGAAATCAATTTATCAATGAATTCAAGGTCTGCCAAAAATTGTTATATGTGCTGTTTAACAAGTGGTCTCGATATGTATTGTGTCTTTGGATGTCTGGTTTGCCCGTTTCTTTTATATACTTTCTTTCAATCTTTTTCTGCATTGGCTGTGACCAGGTTTTCATTTGACATCAGTAAATTTCTGCACTTTCCCAAATCAATATTGTTAATTATTGAATAAAGAGATATCCCGCTTTTTTAAAATAAAAGTTTTAAGCTAATGTTTGAAATATACAGAAATATACTGAACTTGTGAAAATAATATTATAAAAATAATTAATAAGCAATATATACATAGAGTTGGTATATACTGATAAGGAAATTTTTATTGGGTATTTTGTTTGTCGTTAGTTTTACTTATAAAATAATGTATACCTATTCTTAACATCGCTAATAAAGTTTAAAGCTTAACAACTGTATAATAAAACCACTTCTTCGTCTACGGTTTAGAAAAACATAAAATACGATGCGATAGAAGTATACAATGGAAAGGTTGTTTGGTTGATTGGTCGGTTGAATGTTGCTTAACGTCGCTTAACTATTTTATTAACCTCTATGGATTAATCTATGAACAAGTTCGTGTATGCATATGAAGTACGAATGTGTTGTATGGTCTACAATGAGTCAGTACGCCACAGACAAACGTAACAATCCCACAGTCCATTTTACTGATACCAGGTTAACCAGTAAATGCTAACGTCAAGGAAATTTTACTTTCCCGCATGTGGTCTGAGCGGGAATCGAACTCGCAGCGGTGAGAGACCCTGGATTTGTAGACTGGCGGCTTATCAATTAAGCCACCGCGGAGTATTGTTATAGGTATTTGGTAAAATACATTAGGCCTTCCTTTTTGTTTATTTCAACATTTTGAGAATATTTGGGTTTCCAGTGTTATGATTCGATTAATACTGATGAGGAATTGTATTCCCAAAACTGTTGGCTAGTGCTGCAAAATGAAAACAGGGTTAATTCTTGTGTTAACCTACCTCAATGAAACTTCCAGGTGTTTTGACAAATCTGTATATCATGTAGCCAGGAATGCAAAGTATTGACGAACACACAATTAACCATCCTATGACTTCTGACCATTCTGGGTATTGGTATGTTCCATAATGAGGTGGCATTGGGTCTATTACTGACAAGAGAAACAACACCTGAAACAGAAAGTTATATAAGTACGTTATTACAATATGAAACATAATATGACAGTGTATGTTTCCTTCAACGGACTGACAGATACATATTGCATGATAATGTATAATATTACATACTTTTTAAAAATATTACATAATATAGCTATATGCAGCTACTAGTATTCCAATACAACATTATCTGGCTAGGTAATGGATAGTTTTGTTTTAAAGCAATGTTGTAAGTAAAAATATTTGTTGATATGATATGTAAACAAAAGATGGATTTATAAAACAGACTTAAAATGCATTTTCAGTTGTTTTAACAAAGCAGCAAACAAACAAAAAAATGATGAAATAAAGGGACAAGATAAGTTTCACTAATATTAGGTTTACCGCTTATAAAACTCCCAACATACAATGTTTTAATATCAACATGCCATTCAGGTGAACAGCTGGCTAATTTGTCTAAGAAGGTCCTAACTGTTACATCCCTTTAAACTACTATTCTTAATAACCTCCAAAAGGTCCACAATATATTTCTACTTACAAACAGAAACAGTGGACTTATAACTGCCCAACATACACGCCAGAATATTCCAGGTCTAAATCCTAGCATTGTTTCAACGTCATCACTAAATCTATTCACACCTGCAATAGAAGAAAAACATGAAAAATATGTATTTGACAACAGCCATCAATACGAAGAATGCTGCATTATATAATAGATAGAAATAAACAAACAAGATGCAATAAAAAAGGATAGTTCAAACATAGACCGGGACCCTCCCCGACTTTGAACGCCATTGGAGAAAGTGTAATGTGGTTCCAGTACTATAATTAGAGGGTCCTTAATTTATTTGAAAAAATTACACATGTTTATTAGATTAAGCAATTAAACATTGTTTATAGTCTGTCCACGATCTGATAGCAGATTGGTTATACACACGGACAGGTTAAAATAACGCATTTATTTATAAATCGTGTATCTCTGTTCGTGTATAATCACACCGCCTCATGCTTTATTCGTTACAATTACCTTTATATGAAAAAGACTCACTGTAAACTTTGCCATCAGATCTTGAAAGATCTACACAACATACATAGACATTGGTAGAAAGTTTAAATTGAATTAAGTGTAACCACGGTGGCCGAGTTGTTATGGCATCTCATCACCGTGCGTTCGACAACTATCGACTGCAAGTGCAAAATCTTTTCCTATGATGTAAGCCTCTTACAGTTAGCTGGCTTAGCACCATGATTGTGAACTGAGTTGCATGCGATAATTGTTTGCAAAATTGCGGCAAAGTTTGCTGACACTACAAAGGTCGTCATTTTTGTGCACTACCATAAAGTAGACGGTAATAACTTATACAACATTCATGAAAACATTCGTTTATACTCATCTTTGACATTGCAGTGTTTGCGACATTGACAATCCTTTCATTTTTATTTTGGACTACATATACGGCGGATGCAGCTAGCTTAACAGGGCGCGCTTACCATTCTAGAGAATCTGGCTTCATTTCCCTGCTTGACATTCACGTGTTTAACTCAATGTGCCAGTTTCAAATATTTTGTTTTGCTATGTTCTGGGATTGTGTTTTGGACATGCACTGGTATGTTTCTCTTTGACTTATACCATATATTTCTTGATTAAATAATTGTCAAATAGACACAGAGGAAAATCTTTATTATCATTTGTTTCTGTGAAATCACTTATTTTACGTCATGTTTATGATCAGAGAATGTTTTGGCGTCGCCATGCGTGTTGTTTTCAAGTGCGGCAATACCTTGCTATACTTACTGTCAATGATGTATTTTATTCAATATGTTAAAAAGCGACTATACGTTTTATATAAACCCTAATTATTTCGACGTTTCTTTTCAATCATTTATATCAAGATGACGGTAATGGAGATTTATTGTGCTTTAATTAAACGGCGTATGGTATAATTTTGTTATAAATTTTTGATTTGTAGATTATCCTTGATCCATCAACCAGATACACTACTAATTGTAATTTTCCATGTAGTAGAACTGTCGTATTAAACAAGATGCTTGTTTCTTCACGCTTTTCTGGTTCTTATCAAATACTATCACGAGAAAGAATTGTTTTGATGTAATATATAATATTTATAGTTGTATAAAAAGTTCAAGATACGGGTAATAAACTTGCAGTTCGTACGTGATAGTGAACATGCTTTGTAATGGTATTGGTAATTTTATAAGATTACTAAACTGTTTACAAAGCATATCAAAGCAAAAACATAACGGATATGGTCAAATCGCAATTCCAAAAAGCAAAATAAAAATTAAGTGAGACCGGGTTCTCCGGAAGGATAAATAACTGTCAGCTAGCTCTGTGAGGCTACTGGAACTATGACACTTCGGACTTTAGATATAGAGACATCATAATTATTACATTTTTTGAAAACAAAATAAAATAAAACCTACAATTGCATATCAAATTTAATATCAACAAATGTAAGTAAAATAAAAGATAATAATTGATCCAAATCAAACAGTTTAAATAAATAATAATTTGAACTGTTCTGAACACTATTATAATAAACGATATTTGTCTGAATTCTGAACACTTTAAGAAATTAAAGTGCATTTAATATTATTAAAATTTTATGAATTCACGATTCTATTAGTAAGATACAGAATATAATCTATCGGATATCTTTCTAAAAAAATGTGTGAAAAATGGGAATGATAACATATTAAATCAAACACAAACATACCGGTTCATGGCCAAATCACCATCCAAAGTGAAAACAGAAAAAATGATTATCACTTGCCATTCTTTTGAAAAACAAAATATCTAGTGCTGAACAGGGATTCTAGCTATGTTGTCAAACATCATACGGATTATAAATAAAAAACAAACCGATCATTTATTCAACAAAATGTCTTTGATAGACAACATTTTGGTTTTGTTTGGTAACAATTTTCTAGCAAACAATCGGTGTTCCAATGGGCCAAAACTGTGCACCATGGGTTGCCGATTTGTTTCTTTATTTGAAAGAAGTGGAATTATATAGAACCTTGTTAAAGTTTGAGAGAAGATTTATCTCCGTTTACAGTACTACTATATAGACGGCATTCTATCTCGTAAAACTCCTAAATTTGGAAACTTCGGAATGACACTTCATAGTGAGCTTAAAATAAAAGATACAATTTATTCTTCAATTTCATATTTATAATGATACCTTAATAATGACGCAAACAAAAGGTGTATGGCAAACGTAATAATTAAATATAATATCGTCAACTTCCCTTTAATATACAACAATTGACATGCTTCTCAAGCTGATGATGTATTTGTTACAAGCCTAACAAGGCCCTCAAAAAGTTTTATGGTCGTCATCATAGTATTGTTGATAAGTTTGATGTCTCTGTGTCCAGGATTGCCCTGGATATATTTGACGTCCCATAGTTCCATTTTCCATTCCCACAATTTTGATTACACACATGGTGTGTGTAGCCGGCAAACAGGAGGTGCTTACCCTTCCGGAGCACCCGGCCTCACTTTCCTGGTGAAAATTCACGTGTCTAACCTAACATGTCAGTTCCAAAGTTTTTACTTTGCTTCTGGATTGTGATTCGGACATGGATTAGTATGTTTGTTTTTGATTACATAATTAATAAGCTGTAGTAGATATCGTTCAAACTACGGAGACTTTATGCAAGCTGCTTACAAACAAACTTTCGACGCATGAATAATGCTAACTTAGGCGTATTAGGGCCTTCAAAAAGCTTTATTGTCACCACCACAGTACTGTTGATAAGTATGATGTCTTTGTGTTCAGGATTGTCATGAGTATATTTGACGTACTATAGTTCCATGTTCCTTTCAATTTGATTGTACACGTAATAAGTATAGCTATCTACACAGGAGGTGCTTACCCTTCCAGATCATTTGATCTCACTTAAATGGTGGAATTTTACGTGTGTAACCTAATTTCTAATGTTCAAAGTTTTTGCTTCATGCTTTGCTTTGGGTTATAATTCGGACATTGATGAGCATGTCTGTTTTGTTTAATTAAGTTAAACACGAGAACTTACGCCAGGGAAGTGAGGTCGGATGTTCTAGAAGTGGAAGTTAAATAATATACAAGAAACTGAAAAATCAATAAAAATTCTCTAGATCGATTTTACCTTTACATGGAAAAAATAAAGAGACATGTATTTTTGAACTTGTATAGTCAAACGTGTTTACCGTATATCCAAGAAACACCAACAGCTTCTAGAAATACAACAAATATTATTGCAATCGGAGCGCCATAGGAATCCAGTAACTGCACAACGTAAATTCCGCCCTATTGAAAAAAAATTGTAACAATTATTGATGCGTTTGTTGCCTTTTCTGGAAACTGTTGTAAATAATGAATAAACTTTTCGATGGGATTTCTTTATTATACAAGTTGTTAGTGTGAGTGCATATAGTTAAACAGAAAAACGATGCGATATTAAAGCTTGAAGGGCGATAACTATCCAGCAATCATTTTATTTATTCTTTTTACTAAAATTTAATCACCTTCAAGACACAACATGTCAACGGTAATTGGATTTGGTCTATAGACAGATGAAGAATGACAGCGCCTCTTACTTCCTAGAGTCTTATCCCACATGAGGAGAAAGTTTGTCAGTTTGCTTGAGTAGGTCGTTGATTTTCTCCCAATATTCTGGTTTCTTACACCATCCAATATCCGAGAACTTATCACCTCAAAGTTATTATTACGTGTAAGCGAATAGGTAATATATTAGGACGTAAAATGATTTTACACCACCCATGAGTATACGTCATTCTGATTATATTGAAAAATGTTCATGTCAGATTAAGTTAAGTAATGAAGTTCTTATTATAGCAGGGAACCTACATGTTAGCTTTTCAACATTTTGGTAATATTACCATTCTGATATGTTTTAACCATATTAAAATTATCAAAATCAAAAACATAAATAAATAAAAATATCTTACTAACTAATTAAAATATTTTTTCTGCTTAAATGAAATTATGAAACAGAAGGTTCGTGTGTAATGGGATTAGTATTTTTAATAAAAAACAAAACCAGGAGCTTGTTATAACTATTTGATTAAAAACATTTTTAAGTTTGTAGGTACAGAAGCTCATGATAAAGTAGACAATATTGAAACCTAAGTGCTCCCGTTTTACCACAAAGTAGGTAAATACCAATTTCTATTTCCAATCACTTTTGAATGACAAACACAATATTCAACCTCACAATCTCATTTTGTTGTATTGATTAAAGCATTTGTTTTCCAAATAGACATAATTTCACATCAAGTCAAACCAGAAAATGTAATTGCTTTCTAATCTCTAGCTGTTTTACAACTAAATCGATACGGTTACATGCATATCAACTCAAATAATGCCGTATCCTAGGTCATTTTTGGCTTCTGTGTTTGTTATAACAACCGTATTTCCGGAACAGAGATAAAAAAAACTTACATAAGTTATGGTTGATAGAGCTCCAAGGAAGCAGTACACCATTAAACCAAGAACAAACAGTTTTCTATTTCGTCTAAGCTTAGGAAATTCATCAAGTATTCCTGTACATATTGATTCTAAACCACCAAACTGAAATAAATCATTAAACATTTATTAATATGATATGAAAATACTAGCATTCTATTTATATCAAAAGTTTTCTTGCAATTTGTCTGGAAATGTTTTTATATAAAAGATCGTTGTATCGTTGTTTAACGTCGTATCAGCTATTTTACAGCTATTTTTAACAAGACCAAGATTAAGGATTAATATAAGAACAAGTTCGTGTATGCACAAGCGGTGAGAGTGACACGCTGATAGCTCACAGACTCCGTGCGCAAACGAACACCAAACCAATCCCGCAATCGCTTTATCCTGCCACCGAGTGAACCAGTCGATACAATGGTATCTTAATACCGAGCGCAAGGCAACGAAAATGTATCTTAAATTAAGTATATATGACCTTATACAGGAATTCAGTAATTGTGTATAACGTCCAAGTCAAGAATATTTCCCTTACTATACACTAGTATATCTAGACGTTGCCAGCTATTGGCGAAGGTGCCAAAAATGTGCCTGTGCTTTGTTCTGATGGCATTATACAGCACGGTGCTTTATCATGTCACGACTACCGTGACACTGGACCTTGTTATTGTAGAAGTTTCATATTCGAATGTTAAAAGTAATGATATAATATTGGTTATTGTTTACACCGATAATTGATAATATTGAATATGACAAGCAATATATTATTTTTACTACAACAATTTAAAGCGTTTCTGTTTTGCCTGTTGTTTATTGAACTGGGTTAATCAGATATTTATTAAAACTATGAGATATTTATGATTAATATTTCTCGCTTACAATACTTTTTAATCTTAAAGGCTAATTAGAAGTCTAGTGTAATGTCTAGTTAAATGATAAGCTATTTGTTTCACAATATGAGATTATGTTTTGGTCTATTAATCTTCTTTATTAATTGTTGATTAAAACTTAAAAAACGTTTTTGTTGTATCTGTAATAAACATTTTGCAATGGGGATTTTGGTCTGCACTTTGAAAATAGCAATATTATTATGGAAATATGCATGTGAGAGTATCCTTTTTCGGAACAAGGTTCATATTGAAGAGGTATATTTAAAAATGTAAACATTCAAATTGTCATAATATTTTTGAAACTTTCATTCAGAACATTTATAAATGCATAATATGACAATGTACTATAAAAAGGCACATAACTAAACACTAATAGTCTGTAAATTTTAGTTGGATTATGCTAGCTATTTTGCAAAATTTAACACCAAAGTAATATTTAAAAAAAAGTAGAAATGTAATCATAAGAATGTGCCACAAGAATATCGACTAAAATCAATATAATCTTGGGAAAAATTGGAGAGGAAAATCTATTAATTCATGAGTTATTTTTTTCAAAGAATAAAACAACAAAATAGGAACGGGCATCGCGAAAATAAGCTGGTCGTGTTGTATAGGGAGTAGAAATGGTAGCTATTTTTCTCGTTGAGATAAATTTTGACCTGTGTTATCCCTAGTCAGGTAGGCGTAATGTACTTAATTTGAAATGTTTTTTTTCAGTTTGATCCCGATCAATATTGGCTGAATTTTACAGGTGTTTTATATGGTAACTCACCGTAGTATCCAGTCCTAACGTTATTAACATAAAAAAGAACAACAAGGCCCAAAATGTTGACAGGTTTAAGGTAGATATGGCTTCTGGATAAACAATAAATATGAGTCCCACATCTGGAAAATAAAACAATAGCGTGATGGAAGTCATTTCTGAAATGATTTGTAAAATTTTACAGTCACTTACTTAAAAAATTCTTTTGAATGCTCCAATCTTAGAACATTCTCCTATTTAGAAATCAAAGTTTGACCTCATCTGTGAAGACAATTTCGTTCTTCTTCAAACTTTACTTATAAGCCCCCCCCCCCCCCCCCCCCCCCTTCCTCCCCCCCAAAAAAACACTGTCATTAATTAGATGGTTTATAAATTGGCTTTTGAGTCAAATTTAGTTATTTCATTATCTAGTACACATCATTTTAGCAATATTTGTCAGAATTAAACGTAAGTGAACATATATTTTTTCGTCGAATTTACATAGAGAAAGTTTCTTCGATTACCGTATATAATGGATATTTCAAGGTCACAATACTTTGATTGGACATCGTATACATTATTTGAACAATTTCTTTACCTTCTCTAGAAACATTTTCCACACTTTTGTGTTGTTTGAATGCCATGTGTCCCAGTACAGAAAATACAGCAAATCCTGCTAGAAAACTGGTGAAACAATTGACAGCACTAGTCAAAAGAGCATCTCTGTAAGTAAAATAATTAAATATAATGTTCTCGGTATTGTTGGAATGGTATTGTATGTCCGTGAGAGGAAAACATATGTGGATGGTGTTTGTTGGATGTATCATGGGCGGGCTAATTTTGAAATTTTATTTACATAACTCGTCCAAAAAATTTACTAAAATAAATAAAAATCAAAATCAGCAAGTAACAGAACAATAAATGGTGTTTTGGAGGTGTGTCATCGTGTGCTTATTTTGTATTTTTATTTAATTAATTTATTTAGAACATTCATTTAAATCAACTTTTTAAATCAGCAAATGAAAGATGTATAAATAGTCGTTAATCCAGATAATATTGATATCTTTGTAACACAAATATTGGTTTCATTTCCATATGTTAGCAAGAATGGTAACAAACTCTGTAAACCATTTTACTACGGCTTGAAATGGTCACTCACTATACATCGATGTTTATGTCAAAGTTCAACAACTGTTTACATTTATATTGAAGCTTAAAAACTCTTTAAAAGAAAGCATTTTACTCTTTTTTATAGAACGATGGTCTTCTATGCTGTAGAACAAAGCAAAACGGGATATCGTAAAATCATTTAAAGCGAGAGAAGTTAAAATAAATTAAGTCCTTAGTATTACCAACAACCAAGAATACTGAAATACAAATTGGTGTACATACCTATAACAATTATTATGGAATCTGTTATAGCTTGATAATGCTAGCAGGACTCCGAATCCAGGACCGAGGGAAAAGAAAATCTGCGCCGCAGCCGCAATCCATATCTTAAAAACACAGACGAAATATATATAGAAAAAATAACAGGTATACTGAAGCACATTTTACCTAATTTTTATTCGTTTGCGGGAGTATACCGGTATATGTCTGTCTGTCCGTCTGGTTGTCCGTCCCAATATTGTATCCGCTCCATATCTTCCATGTATATGGAAACCAAATGTAAACCAACATGGGACGATGTGTCACATACCGTTTATGTGCAGTATATAAAGGACAAGGTCAGGAGAGAAGATTTTCGAATTCCAAAAAACACCTTACAAAGCACCTGACACAACTTCGATTCCTTGGTAGATTTAGCGTTTCTGGTTTTCTAAATTTTTACATTGGTTTTGGAATATGTTTTAACGCCGGTGTGTTTGTGGTTTATTAATTGTCCAACAACAAAGTCTTATTAAAACCCCGTTATATGTTATAGGACAAGGTATATATTTATTGTTTCATTTAACAATTGAACTGTTTTAAAATTGAGTTCATATTCACAATAAATGTGAATGTTTTGCAATGCAAACTGAATAACGCGCGCTAGTGCGACAGCGTTTGTTCGCCTTGCATATTGACTATGAACGACATTTTAAAACAAGTGTTATATTTTCGTAAAACATATTTCGTTCATTCAGCAACTCAACAAATTAATGGCATCGAAACTGCATTCTGAGAGGGACTGGAACAGCCGTGGGGAAAGTGCAAAATTTTCAAAAAATAACAATACAGACATGTGTATGTCCAAGTTATTTTTATTTACTTCTATTCTCAAAACATATTACATCATTTATAAAATAAATTCAAACATACAATGTAGTTATATTTCCGTAGGAACATACATGGCAAATGTTACTGGACTCGGTAAGATAAATGCCGCAATTGTAAAAAGTGTATTGACATCATGTTATCATACATGGAGTCATGTGACCAACGTCATTCATAGCCGTTTATGGTAACGATAGCCGATATGAATGTCACTGAACTCAAATGAAAGATAATAGGTTATACACCGTGCAAAAGAAGAATATGAGAATAATTTCTATCGCCAATAACAATATGACATTACTAAATATATCCACTATCTAATTCCGCATGTATTTATTTTCGCGGTATAGGAAATTGAGACATATCCGCGTAGTAATATTTTCGCATTTTTGAAATATGCACTTTAACATAATAAGTATACTATAATTTACGCTTGTGGTTTTTAATTTTATGCGCAAAACAAGCGACCGAGAAATAAGCAAAACATTAATACACCGCTAAAAAAAATACGTTCACAGTATATTGTTAAAGAAAGAATTTGCTATAAAGACCATAATTTTAGAAAAGTGTTGGGTTCTGGACCAGCTACCTACAGCATTGTTCCTGAGAAGTACTAACCTCTTTTTCTAGTAGCCTATCCCACTGAGGACGAATATAATATTTTATCCCGTCTAAAGATCCTTCTAACATCACACCCCTTACTAAGAGAATCATTAACATAAAGTAAGGCATAGTAGCCGTGATCCATACTGCCTGAAAAACAAAACAATAATTCAACTACCTTGGATTTAATACAATGCAGTTTGGTTTCAAGTTTCAGAATTTCTAAATACATGTATGCATTTTCCTATTTTATATAAGTTTGAATAGTTTTTATATAGAAATAAGGTGTATAATTAGGTACATCTAACACTTCAAAACAGTAGAGTGCCATGATGAAATCATTCATTATAAATTAGCTTAAGAAAGGAACTACATGTTCTTGTTTGTCCGCTAGAGAGTTGTAGAGGTTGTCGTGGCTTTGAACCCTGACCGAGTCTGACCGAAGACTTGAAATTAGGTAGTGATGTTTTTCGCAAGCACTCTGTATAACGAAATGAAGTCATGTTTTTTTCGGATGGGAACTTAAAATAAACGAAGTCCCGTGCCACGGTAGGCGTAGCACGACAAAGAACCCTACTGTAAATGCAATAGGCGCAACACAGGCAAAATTTCTGCACCTACACCTATAACTGTTGACGTCTCAATATAAGTGAAATATTCTTGAATGGGACGTTAAACACCATTAATAAACTCTGACTCAACACTCGCTACAGGAATACAAATGCTGTTGGAGCAAGAGATTTCTTCTTGTCCCCGGCAACAACAACATGAAAACGATTTTACTTGATCATGACGTGTTGTATTTGACAAAAGCTTCATTTTAAAAGCGAAATACTTTTCTAAGTTGTGTTTTGCAATTGTCCGTGTGTAAACAAGCAATCTTAAATTAAAAGGTTAAAACACATTTTTATTTTTTGTGTATATGTCAGTCCTAAAACTATATAAAGAAAGATAACTTGTGTTATAATGTCTCAATGCAAAAACAATAACGAATGTATAAATGTATTGTTTCTTTAATTATACACATTTTTCGTGTTCACGAAATGACAATGAAGCATCCTTCAACTCTGGTAAATTGTAAATAAAAACGGGAAAGGCTATCTTTCTAATTACCCGAAATAGTTTAAGGTACCTTGAAAAAAATTCAAACTGAGCTGGAGGATATGCACTTCGTCATTGAATTTAACTAGAACAGGTTAAAACATGTGAATATTAACGACGAAATAACTCCCTATCGTAGACAGGTGCTAGATAAGTGTCCATAAATGCCTTGTGGTGCAGAATAAGTTTTTGGTCCTAGTTATCCCTTTATTTGAAAACCATTGCTCAATAAAACTTATAATACATCTACGGGTATAACATTTAATAATTTCGAATTGCAAGAGTAAATGGCGGGATAGATTAAACTAAAGAAACTAACTCTCTATTTGTAATTTCAATATCTCAGAACCATACTAGCATAAGCTTGATGTGATACGCGTGTAAATGGCAAAGAGCAAACATTTACATGTACTATCATTTTATGGTAATAGCAATGACACAGTATAAAAGGAAATTCGTTTTACATTTACGACTTAACACTTACCTTTCCTGAGCTTTTGACACCTTTCCACATAGCAAAATATACTATCGTGAAAACACCTAACAGACATAATGCTAGGTACCAGTTGATAGGACCAACGTTTTCCAAACCATCAGCCTTGTCTATTCCTAGCACTTCAAATCTATAAACATTTTAAATACATGTATACATCAAGCCAAAGTTAGATTTAAGTAAAACGGTAAATTAAAAAAATAAACTGATACATTTATTTTCAGTAACTGGACCGTATAGGTGACAATGATAATAGCATTTCAATATTATCGAACCTTCAATTGACAGACGTAGATGGTGCGTAAGACAGATATTATTGTCAAAAATACATTCATATTCTATTTCTAATAAAAATTATTGTTTAAATTCATATCGTTTAGCTAAAATTACCTTTAACATTCTTTATTATATTTTTATAAGATACATATGAATCCCCCTACAACTTCGTACTTTTCTTCAACAACTTGTTTTGGACAATCCTTGATATATTATCTTTAGTATGCTAAAAGCTGTCTGCATATACGATTAATTTCAGACTCAACAAAACTCGACAGAAGTTGCGTTTTTTCAGAGAGCATAAAAACAAAATATTTTAGGTTCAATACTTACTCAAAAAATTCTTCAGTTGATGTTTTTGAAGTATTTGGAAATGTAAAATTAGTTATATTTCTAGTTGCTACGAGTTCCTGTGAAGATATACAGCTATTTACTCTGTTCCAAGAATTATCACATGTTCTCCAGGGTACGTCAGACCCGATGCTGAATAACGCAGAGAAGAAATAATAAACTGCCCACGCAATTATTGTATTGTAGTACCAGGATACAAACGTGTTAATGACACAGATAGCAATTCCAATACCTACAATTTTATACAATGTATGAATTATTTAATATTATTAACAAGAAAGTTTTGTATCATGTGACAAATTTTATATCCTATCTCAAGAACAGTTTATGTAATTTATTTACTTTATATTTATAATGTATTGTAGGTATCATAGTATAATGTATTATAAATATTATATTATATATGTATATATTAATATATATTTAATGTATCTTACCAGATCGCTTTTGCATATATGTAACATGCTCTCATGTTCCACTCTCATAGTGGCTGAGGTTATTTATTTTGAAATAAATGAAATGAAAACAACAAAATAAATTTATATGCAAAAACTATCCAGGTCATCGTCACAATATTGTTGATAAATATGATGCCTTTGCATCTAAAATTACCCAAGGCATATTCAACGTTCTATAGTTCCATGTTCCTTTCATTTTTAATTTTGATTACACGCGTGGCTGGTGAAAATATCTAGACATGAGCACTTGTCCTCACTTTACTGGTGGAAGGTCACGTGTTTTAACTTGATTTAGTTTAAACAGTATTTATTTATCAGTAAATATAAATACAATGTAGAACAAACTGTAAACTGAATTAAAGAACAAGCACAAGCTTATTTAAACCCGTCTCCAGAACAACTTTACACAACATAATGTAAAACAACCTTTATTGTCAACTGCTAACCCCAAAACCAGTTTAAAAAAGCAGTTTATCTATATCGCGATTTACACTTTGGTTAACTTAATTTGGCAGCTTCAAAGTTTTTACTTTGCCTGGGGACTGTGATTTGGGCATGAATTGGAATGGTATTTAACCTGTTAAATGCACATATGAACCAATAGTGATAAATTTACGCAGAAAGCCAGTAAGTTTGAAATTTGTATCCCAATATACTCGTAAACCACAGTAGGGATTTTGATGACATATTGAAATGATAACCATATCATTTATGTGCATGCCATATTTAAAGCTTGATTGGATTTACAGTATGGCAATTGGTAACCATCTTGGATTTTGAGGATTGAAAATATTCTGTTATAAATTACATATTATACCAGTTTTATATTTACAGCACTAGACGGCCGTTTCGGAATACAATTCCTCATCAGTAGTGCTTGGACCAAAATTATGAAACCAAAATTATTTTGAAGATGTTGAAAAGCTACCCAAAGGACCAAAATATATTTTACCAAATTAAGCTAAGGAAATACTTTGCATGAGGGAGTATGCCTTAGTTTTTGAGAAATTTCAAATTTTAACTTTAGACAATTATAGACAGTATATTTCTGACTATAATACGAAATTATTGCCTACTGAGCACCGGCCACCAACTTATAAAACTGTTTGGACATGGGAAGAATAAGGTATATATGAAATAGTTGTTGATGTCAACGTTTGGGCTTGATTAGATTTCCGACATGGCACTAAGACATTGAAAGTGAGTATCCTTAATTCTCCTGAACCACTGAAAACATTTGATGAACATTTCGTGGATGAACATACTACAACGTTTCACTCCCTAAGAAACAATAACACTTGACAACTTGACACGGGTCATACCTACATATGATCAAATCATAATCCCAAAAAGTGACAAAATCAAAGTAAGATGAACACACGAACGTCACTGGGGAAAGGAGAGCGGATGCTCCGGGGGGGGGGGGGAGGGGGGGGGGTAAGCAACTGTCTAGCTAGCTACATCCGCCACGAGGAAAATCAAAGTTGCGAAATAAGAACATACATATGAAGCAATGGAGCGCTAAATATGTCACAGTAAGAATAATTTTGGATACAGACGTCATACTTATCAGCATAATATTGTTAAGTTGACATTTTGACTTTTTGAGGACCTTATTTGTTAATTCAACTCATTCCTTGCATTCAATAATATATGTGTAATAAATATCTATCTTAGCTGTTGACAATGTGAAAAGTTAATAATAATAATAATAATAATAATAATAATAATAATTAACAACTTGATAAATAATTACGTACATGTAAATAAATACAATCGCAACAATAAATAAATAAATAAATAAATAAATAAATAAATAAATAAATAAATATGCTGCGGATTCTAAAGCTAAAGGAGACATGTACTTTTGTGTACGTACATGTAAATAAATACAATCGCAACAATAAATAAATAAATAAATAAATAAATAAATAAATAAATATGCTGCGGATTCTAAAGCTAAAGGAGACATGTACTTTTGTGTACGTACATGTAAATAAATACAATCGCAACAATAAATAAATAAATAAATAAATAAATATGCTGCGGTTTCTAAAGCTAAAGGAGACATGTACTTTTGTGTCTACCCCTTGGTAATAAATCGTTGATTAAAAGGATATGATTCAAGCATAGTACCAAATTTGCACCGTTTAGGGATAGAGGTGTTTATGTATTCGTTTAACATAAAATTTGTGAAGCACAAATAAATATATTCAATTGGATTCATTGCTGGTTTAAGCTTAATGACAGCCATTTGTGATGATTGCAATGACTACCAATTAGTGACGAATATTAACATCCAAAATGGTATATCAGAGTTTGTCATCAGTGTAACTTTGTTGTTCTATGTTTTGTTCATTGGTTGAAGGCTAAGACTTAACAAATATTTGCAAAACACGTCACTAGACACAATATTAACATTATGTCCGGCGCGCGTCTGAATGTGAAATTGTAAATTATCTAACAAAAATCAGTATGTTTTTTTTAATTATAACAATGCAATTTATAAAAAGAAAGCAAAAATACATATCAAATATGTCATATTCTTGCATTTTTTGTTGGTTTTGTTTATTTATTTATTTATTTATTTATCTATTTATCTATTTATCTAAATGATAAAAAGAATGATAATTGTTAAATATTGGTATTTATGGAATACTAGTTATAATAAAACAAGCTAATGACGTTCAACTATACTCCAACAACACCATTGGTAAAATGAATGGTTAGCAACTACCAATAATATAATAAGCCCAGTGCTCTTTAAAATCGTGTATTATAATCAGTGATCTTACTGTGTATTTATTTCGTCTTGTCATTTTTTGTTTATTTGTTTCTTGTTCTTTTGCAGCATTTTCTATTCTTAACTCAATATACATGATTTTTGTCTACATTATTTGAAAAACAGTGATATTGGAATGTGTTTATATTATGATGTTTAATACTCCCCCTGGAAGCATTCTGCATTCCCGACATTTATATATTTTTTATTTTGCAATTACAATACTGCTTTACTTGCAATCTACCTGTACAGTCGGACCTGTCTTAAAAGCCACCTCTATATAAGGACCACCTGCTTGTAAAGGTCAGAAGAATTGTAACCCAATATAAATCTCATTGAAAGAAATTTTCAATGAGAATCTTTATGGGATCAGCATATAATATCATCTTGCCCTTATGTTTTATGATACAGACTATACATTTTTATCGTCGCACCCAACAACCAATCACATGAGTCCTATAATCACTTCTATCACTTTTTCATTTTCGGCTGCTGTGAATTTTTATTTTCTGAATTACTTATCTATTTGGTGTGAAATTTAATTTTTATTATAAAAGGTCATCTGCCCATAAAGACCACTTTTACTGGTTCCCTTTGTGTAGACTTTATAGACAGGTTTGACTGTACTTGACCATTAAGGACCATTAAGAACATAATTCTACAATTCAGTTCTGCATGTCAACTTCGGAAGTACACACATATTGATGAATCATAATATGTATTTGTAAAAAACGGAACAAAAATACATTGAACTTGGAAATTCCGAATCACAATTTAGAATCGAAATGCAAAGTATTTGTATCGTATTTCATTGTCAGGCGAAATTCCATATATTGCATTTTTGACTACCACTTAGATTAATAAAAATATATTTAATTTTTACTAAACATAGGATTCATATGTCATTCGAAATACCCAAGTTCACTAGGCATTGAACTGTGCTGGCAAGATCATCATGATTTATTGCGTTCATTTATGTATGCATACCTTTCAACGCTGGACAGATTCTCTTCCAAACTGTAAGGCATCCACACCGCTGGAATTGACCAAGAGCAAGTTCCATATAAAACAAAGGTAATCCACCAAATATCAACATGATCATGTAGGGAAGTAAAAAGGCACCTGTTAAAAATGAAATCAGGAAATTACATAATTATATTACATAGTTATTTTATTATCTAAAAGTAAAAAAAAATATACATGCATAAGATAACCTTTTCATTATTATAATAGGTATTATTGACTGCAAATAAATAAATAAATAAATTAATTAATTAATTAATTAATTAAGTTTCAAGAAAGTAGTACATGTGTTGGGTCTGACTAAACAACTAGTAGCATGTAAAATTTCAGGTTATAATTTTCAGGAATAAGGAAAGAGTATTTCTTTTTTCCAATATAATTATTTTGTTATCTTCGCTGTTTTTTCGTAATTAGATAATTTATATTTTTTCGTTTAAACGAATTAAATATTTCTATGTTTAAACATAGTTTTACGAAAACCCCATTGGTCGTACATGTAATTCGAAAATAAACCCGAATGAAGATTACGTTTAGAAATATATACATTGTATATTAGGAGGAAAATAAAATTTTGACGTCTGCTATCGGATTCCAGTAAAATTCGTAAAAATATACCTGTATTTGTTTATTTAACTATTGAACTCTCTAGAGATGTCTTTTATAAATGAATAAACGCGATTTCTAGACATTTCAGCGATTAAATTCACACTTGGCACTTTTAGATTTTTTTTAATCATGAATAATTTTAAATACTGCCGTGTATATGCAATTCCAATTACTGGAACAACTATTTTATGACGTCACTTTAGCAATGGTGGTAATTATAACCTTATGAATACATTTGGACTCTAATACATGTACACATGTATAACCAAAAATCAAATTAAAAGAATGAAAGTCCTCGATGAAACCATTCAACCATATTTACAAAAGAGATTGATTAAGATTTGAATTCAGTTTTTATTCTCCCTTTCTTTCTTTTCAATTTGTAACGTCGTGTCAGAATTCAATGTATATCAAATACTTAACGATTGATATAGCGAGCGTTATTCGGTTTGCTTTGCACAGCAATAGAAGTCATGACGCTATAAACACAATTTCTAGACAGTCCAATGGTTATATTAAAATTTCTCTTTTTTTTTTTTTCTTTTTTTTTTTTTTTTGAAAATCTAATTATGAATTTATGGTTTTTAAATCCTGAAATAAACTATCGTCTACGACAAGCATTTCCAATCGTTTGAAAAGCCAATCTATGACGTCACACATATAGGCGCAAACAAGAAAGGAGCGACGTCACTTGGGCAAATGTAATTATAGTCCTATAATTACGTTGATCCCAAACTTGTAAAGAGATGTCAATGATGAGAAACATGGACGTTATGTCAGAAACATGAGTATATGCATTTAAATAATTTGACTTTTAGTGGTCCAGTTCTGATTATGTATATATTTAAAAAAATGCAGTCTGATGATCAATACGAGAAATCTATCATTAACTATTAGTTAGTGATTTTCACTTCTAATATCTATGAAAAAAGTAAAATTCTTTTTTTATTCCATTGAATACAATTTGTAATTCGGATACATAAAATTATAGTGATCCCGTTTTTATATTACCAAGTATCATGTGTACGCTTTTGGGGGTGTGATATGATTTTATTATTTTGTTTTGCTTTGCGAAAGCGAAAGCTGAAATACTGGATTACACATTTGGTAAAGATAAATTTTGGTCCCTCGATTCTTCTCATTTCAAAATCTTAAAATTATTTTGAATTTCAAAATTTTAGTCTGATCACTACTGATAAGGTTTTTTCCAAAACGATTGTTTATTAATGTAAAATTAAAACGGGTTTAGTAATAATTACTACGGTGCCTGAATCAGGCCGTGCAGAAGTGGAAGTTTTTACGTGCGTACGTGAACATTTGTTTTTTCTGCATGGCCTCATTCAGCCACCGTAAATTACCCACCCGACAAAACTGATAAATAAATAATTTTCTTTCTTGAGGTAATTATATTGGCCGTTGCTAAAATCCCTTTATCGTGTTTTTGAAAATTATTTTTATTTATTTATTTTTTATTTATTTATTTATTTATTTATTTATTTATTTATTTATTTATTTATTTAAAAACTATCTTGTCTCCCCAAAAAGCTCAAACGAATTGTAATATTCATTCATCATCTTTAGAAGAGAATAGTAATTTAACTTGATTTTTAGCATGTTCGAAATAGAAGTTTAGCTTATATTTAAATTAAGAGAAGGAGAAAAGGGGAATTTATATTTATCTTTTAAAACAGGAAATGAAATGAAACCAATACTGAACCAGACATGTAATTGTTTTTAAAATTGTAATACTAAAATGTATCAAATGCCATTTGTTGATTTGTAAAATCAACCATTGTATTGCTTATAGTTGATGAAAAACAAAAAGAACACTCTTCAAGACAACATAAAAACTAAAAAACGCGTTAGTAGTAGTTTGATTTGTATGGCAAAGAGTGAGTGAGTGAGTAATGGTGTTTAACGTCCCAGTCAAGAATATTTCACTTATATCGAGACGTCGCCAGCTATAGGCGAAGCTTAAGGTGCAGAAATTTTGCCTGTGTGTTGCGCTGATGGCATTATACAGCAGGGTTCTTTAGCGTGCCAAGCCCACCATGACACGGGACCTCGGTCATTTTAAGTTCTCCTCCGAAAGAACCGTGACTTTCATTTCGTAATGCCGAGCGTTTGGCGAAAGAACAGTCACTACCCACTTTCAAGTCTTGGGTCAGACCCGGTCGGGGTTCGAACCCACGACCTCCCACTTACGGAGCGAGCACTCTACCAACTGAGCTACCGCAGTGGTTTTGTATGGCAAAGAAGTTACAGCGCTATTTATATTAAATAAAAATTACCGTGTGCGAGATTCGAATTCGCGTTCTACATAGAAGAAGAAATTCATTATACATAGTACTGATGAACTTTTTGACGGAACAAATCAAAAAGCATAGACGAACTCCAGATACACAAGCATAAAAAACTTCCTGTCGTTTATTAAAACATTTTGCAATTACATGTTTTAATTCTTAAATGACTTGCCCAATCACTGGAAACGTAATATAAATAACGTCACGCATGTATTAAAAACCGATGACGTCAATAACGTGATTTATATCAGCGATAGCTCACAGAAACGTTTTTGGTCTCATACAATGACACATTTTAAAAGCATATGTTTCTCATAATTATGTTAACAGAGACAAGGCTGTCTATTCAGTTGTATTCGAATGTTTGAATGGACTATCTAGTCAGTTTAGTTAAATTTTGGATGAATTGTCTAGTGAGTTTATATATAATTTATGGGGTATCAAGTGTAATGATCCATGTTACAAGTCATTGCCATCGTTAGTTATTATGCAACAACATCATTATAACTAATATCGTGGACGTAAAATATGTTGATATAAGAGTCCGGTTACACTATATTACACATGTTCGGATATTATATTATTGTAATAATATTTAAAAGCTATGAGATGCCATTGTCGTTTAGCTACATGTTCTACATAATTACATTGGTTACACTGTACGGGCGCAGGACATTTGATCGAAAATAAAAAGTGAACATTTGAGAGACGACTTTAGTGGATATTTTAGCAAAAGATTTTAAATATTACGATGTGGACACGAGCGACAGTTTATTATATAGTATAATTATATAATCTAACATATATAATTCGAAGTTGAATATTTGAGAGAATTTTATCAGATCTAAATCATGCACATGGTGAAGTCGATCACTGCAGGTTTGGCGTACATATACCTGTGATTTAAAAATCGGAATCAGAATAAATATAATAATTATTAATTTACTTTAAGCTTTATCCTGTAAATTTCTAACAATTTTATGAAATGTAGTGCTAGACTTTTTTTTTTAATTTTTGTGGGTTTTTTTTCGGCAGGGGCAACAGACTTCAGTCTGACTAACGTTAGAGGTTTAGAAAAAAAGTCGCTCAAATGTCTACTGTATATTTGGAATTTTGCTCAAATTTGTTTAAATTCTGTTGCTCAAATGTCAATGACTACGTCGCTCAAACGTCCTTTTGTCATACTATTTCCCACAAATGTCCAACGCCGCACTGTTCAAGTTGTGTTAAAAATGAACGTTGCATTATTAAGTGAAGTCCGATAATATTAAATCTAAATGTACATTGTAAATTTAAGATTGTTTTAGAGCGTCCAACAATATTAAATATAAATGTTTGAGGAATAAACTTCATGCTTATATAGTACGGTGGCTAATTGAGGCCATGCAGAAAAAAATCCACGTGCGCACGTAGATCTTTTACATGCAGACGCAGAAGTCTTTTAGGTCCGCAAGTAGAACTTTAACGTGCTCACGTTGAAGTCTTTAGTTCCGCAAGTATAACTTTTACGTGCTTACGTGGAAGTCTTTACGTGCGCACGTTAATTTTTTCTGCATGGCCTCATTCATCCACCGTTTTATTGTCACGTGCTACAATGTACTTTTGTTTTTTTTTATAAAAACAATATCATTAAGAAATAGAATGACATTGCAATTCAAAGATGTTTGTAGTTCATAAACCCAAATTTATATATTGTAATTAGTAGTATCATTATTAACTATGAACATATTTCTAGACAGGACGAGTTATGTCACTGTTAAGATATTGCAGCTGACTATGTAGTTGACCATTGGTCATTTGTCATCATGTCCGAAGTCAGACATACCTGTGCATTGTTTACACCGTCTAAGGTCACGGTGTTTTATAACTTGTTTTTATCCAGGTGGTACCTGTATATATATACATTGTATAAACACTAGCACAGTCAAATGAACTTTGTCGTGGTTAAAGTAAACGGGTTTTTTTTTAAAAATGTGTTTTTTTTTAATGGAAATAGATACTTGATAAAGACCTAATTGTCGAAACGATGTAAGATGAGCAATAATTTAATATTTATCTAATTGGTATCCTTATTGGGGAATTATTAGTGATATTTTCCACAAAAAGTGGTTTTGTGTGTCGTTAGTTTAAGCAATATTTCTTTTGATGACATACATGATACAAAATTACATATATAAACAATAAAGGGTCCCAGAACAAAAGCATGTCGTTAACGCTGCTGCTTTAGAGCATATAATCACTAATTTGAGAATACGGATTGAATTGAAGAGGTTTTTTTTTTTTACTAAAAACGTAGTAATTTTCTTTTTTCTTTTGGATAAATATGGTATTTCTTTTCTATTTAATTCTGTACGTGTACGTAATTTTAAAGTTTAAAACCACGCATACTTGTTCTTTCAATATTTGTTTTATTTGTTTATCTTAATTTTTTTGCTTTGTTATTGTAATAAATTATATTCATTTCCCTCATATATTTTGTATTGTACGGATATTATTAAATATTCAAGTTCGTTGCAATCATACAAAACAAAAACGAAATAGCTACAAACATACTATTTTAATTTGTATTCCACAAATTAGCTCGATTTTAATTACTATTTTTATTTTAAATCTCAGAACTAAATAATCACAAAAGTTCTATTTCAATTTACGTTTCACAAATAATCTAAAACATTTTACTATAATTACCTTTTTATTATTATATATTTTTAAATCTCAGCAATTGGTGTTTTACAATTATTAACAACATAATATTATATTAATCAACTTTTTTCATACAGTACAGACTCGTCGAAAGTTTAACATCAAACTGATGTATTTGTAAGCTAAGTGTTAAACTTTCGACAGTTTGTACTGTAAATCTTAATTCAAATCTTACCTCCACCATTTCTGTAACAAATGTACGGAAATCTCCAAACGTTTCCAAGATCTACAGCAAAACCAACAACAGACAGTAGAAAATCTATCTTTTTGCTCCACGTTTCTCTTTCCTCTTCTTCTTCTTTAGGTTTTTCTATCATAGCCTTTACATTCATATCTTTGCCATCCAAAACAGGCGTGGTAGGCGTCGTTGGCCCGGGAGTCATCTTGAAAACTGATGCAGGAACAAGTGCCCACAGGTTCAGAAGAAATGTTTAATTTCTTAATCACAACTTAACAAACCTTTTTCCAGCAGATAATTTAAACCGAATTTAAATGATGTTTTTAAATTGAAACAACATAATTTTGTAATAAGTGTGCAAATTTATCTTTCCACTTAAATTTTACAACGGGAATTTCCAACTATAGCTAAAATCGGAAATAAAATGTGATAAAACAAAAGATTTTTAGATACCACGCATTTACCCCTATCCAGCCAAAATCACAGCTATTTGTGACGTTCTCGGCTAGACCATAAATAAGTTATTTCTTATGTATGAGTAATTTTGTAGGAAGCCGAAATAAATTCATTAATTGGTTTGTTGCCATATGACCGACGTTATCCCCCTGTCTTCATTCGGTAAGAGACAGTGATCAGCTATGACAAATTCTATGTATTGTATACATTTTGATGGCCTCATTACAATACTAATAGAACTCGAAATCGATGCATATTGCAAATAGGGGATAAAATAGCAAGCCCGGGACAAAATAGACTTGTAACAATCTGATGTATGTTTATTACAACCGATTTTATAATTAGCTGGTTTATAATATGTCTCGCTCACAGTCATCTCTTTAACTAAGAAGTAAGCTGAAATCGTACGACCGACAAAAAAACCAAAGTGGTAGAAATTATTCAAATATTGATTACCAAAGACAAGATGGAGACAGCTAGAGACAAAATTCTAATCAAAACTTAAGTCCGAAAGATACTGATCTTTTTTCTAAAAAAAACCGGAGATATATATTCTACCCTAGTTTTTTAACGTCGATCCTGTATTTTGATCAATAACAAGGGTCGATGCTTTATTCATGCTAAGTAATGTCTAGAAATCTTTAATAAAGCCACCTGGAACCAATAGTTCAAAGCTCCGTAAGTTAAATCAAATGTTTAGTGGAAATTCAAAATATTATTTGTAAATATTTATTTTCGACATAAAATTTTATATTTTATAATATAAATTATATGTATTTATTTTTTAACAGAGTTTTGGTTGCATAATATAATAACTTCATTTTAAAGCTAATCAAGATTATCCTAATACACCGAAATCTTGCAATACTGGTATTGCTGCAACATTCTGAGACATTACTGCAATTTGTTGTATAATTATTCGTACAATTGAAAGGCGCAAAGCAAAAAACATTGACAACGATTCTACAACCATATTGTCATATTATAAATTTTTGAATTTTCTGAATGAAATATTCAAAAAACTATAAGTTGTCATATTATAATTTTTTTAATATTTCATTCAGGAAATTCAAAAATTTATAATATGACAATATCACTATGTGCCTGAAACAAACGTTACTTCCCTTTTAGCATCTATCGTCCTCATTTCTCCAGTATCAGTTTAAGTTTTCAACTTATTTGTTACTTTTCAAAGTTTTTCTTCTGGTATTGTGATTCAGACATGTACTGGTATTTTGTGTTTACTTTGGTAGAGTAAAAAGCAATAACGCAAATTTCTTCAGATGTACATAATTTTTCTAAATGCAATTGAAAGGTGCAAAGCAAAGATTTTGACAACGATTCTTCAACACATCACTTTGTGCCTGAAACAAGAGTTACTTCCCTTTGTTTGACATTAATCGTGCTCATTTCCCTAGAATAAGTTTGATTGTTAAACTTAATTTGTCAGTTTTCAAAGTTTTTCTTTTGGTTTTGTGATTCGGACATGTATCTATCGGTATTTTGAGTTTGATTTAGTAGAGAAGAGAACAATGACATCTTAACTTTTACGAACGTTACATCACCAAGTCATTTTCAGGAACATTAATATGTAAACGTATTTAATTTCGTGTATTAATTTTCGAGGTAAATTAAATTTAAACTTTTCCGCGTAGTTAAATTTTGGTTAAAGTTAAAGTTTTTTTTTATTTTTTTATTTTTTTTTTTTTTTTTTTTTTTTTTTGCTTAAATATGCTTTAAACACAATACGCATGATTTAATTTTCGCTCTATATTAATTTTTGCGCAAAACAAAAAACAAACGACCAGAGAATAAGCAAAAATTAGTACACCGCGAAAATACATACGTTTACAGTATCATATGTATAAGCCTAATATAAGTTCAACACCATCTTATTTCATTGAAAAAATTGTTATTATTGTGATAAAAAGACAAAATAACTTTTTATCCAGAATCAGTAAAACTAGCTATAGCTTAAAACTCTCTGTGATGTGATAAAAACCAGGGTCGATGTTATTAGGGAAATGCGTATTGAAGACTTATTAAGAAAAAAAGATACCTTTTTAACTTGAATGTTTAAAATTGTTAGCAAACATGCAACAAAACTTTGGCATATTTTTATGAAACACTTTCATTTTGTCAGGTTTGGAAATATCAGGGTCAATTCTGCTGGAAATGGAAATTTATAATTTTTAGGAACACGAAAGAGGTAGATGCAATTGTTCAATGACTATAAATTCATCGGAATAATTAATTCATCGATGCAAATCGATTAATACACATTTATGGATGGTATGTTAATAGATTTAAAAAAATCTTTATATTTACAGTAAAAATAATGTATCCATGTATCCACGCTGTTTGATGTCCTTCCTGAAAAATTAAAATTGAAGCATGGTATTTTTTAATTCAGTCAACTTATAAAGAGTACCTGTAACGATTTTTGATTTGTACATATGATATTCTCCATACTGAGATATGACTTAATGCGAAAATTTTATTTTAAAAAAACCATGCAGAAATAAGGGAGATATCGGCGAGTTTGGTTAATCCAAATCAAAAAGCTCGGCAGTGACGTCAGCAGTCAGCAGTCCCCACAGAATACTATTTATCTACATTACTTATATAATGGACTAGCTAAAAAATCTTTTTATATTTCACGATAAATTCATTTGAAGAAGTAGAATTTACATCCGAATGAAACCTAAATTATTATTAGTCCACCTTGATAAAAAAAGTTTGTTTATTCCTTAGATTGAGACCCGTACCTTTAATCAATAGGATGTGTTCTTACAATGAACAAAATTGATTGACAGGTGTTCGGATAGAGAAATTTTATGACACCTATACTATCTGTATCGTTTGATGTTGCTTTGGATTTATAATTTCACATAGGTAACTGACTGTGAAAAGATAATTATGTATAAAAACTAAATTTACGGGATTATGAATAGACTGATAACTGACAATATTATCTATTTTTGAAAAAAAAAAATAGAAAAATTTTTACCACCGGTAAATGTTTAATGAATAAATAAATAAATAAATAATTTTTAAAAATTCTAATTTTTTAATAAATAAATAAATTTAAATAAATAAATAAATAAATAAATAAATAAATAATGGTATATCATAACCAGGTTCGGGATCGTATATTGATATTTGATTAATATTATTTGATCGCCGGCGACCAGACGAGTATTTTTAAATGATTACAGGATTTACTTTTATCCAGTTTCTAGTTTTCGTTTTGTTCATGATCGGGAAAAAATTGGCCTGTATGGAAATCTGGGCTCTTTTCAGACTTGTCAACATCACATTTATTTATTTATTTATTTATTTATTTATTTATTTAAAAGCATTATATACTGAACTTTTGTCAATAAGTTAACTTCGTAAAATAAATCTTTAATTGCATGAACGACTGTCTGTGTTGTATTTGAAGTCGGTGCCACGATTCACCGATGTTTGGTTGAAAATTTTGCAGGGTGTGTTGTCTGTAGCAAGTTCTGCATGATTTAATATTAAAATGTAATTTATTTTAAAATCTTAACAAGTGACAATTAATTATTGTATATCTAATAAAAACACTCCTCTCATTTATTTGGTTATGTCTAGGCTAACATTCAGAACTCAGTTTGATCGCATTCTCGCGGTCTGTTTCTTGATGGAACAAACACAACTGAACGCCAATTTTATCAATTGTAAGGTTTTCTATTTCTTCCCAAAATAATTACGAATCATATAACATATACAGGTGCACATAAGAGTAGAGTCGTCCATTCATCATATTATACGTCGCTACATCAGCATTATTAGTACTGTCCACCATGTTAGTTACTACAAAGGTTACTTAAATGACCTCACACACGGATCAGCCTCGATATGGGTCGTTTCACTTACAGCTACCCAGAAAAGGCCAAATTCAAGGCCTTCAAACTGCTATAACTTTCTTATTTGATCATCAATTTTGATGCGGTTTTCGATATTGTGATATTAAAATGGTATTTAACACAAATATGAAATAAATAAAAAAAATTCGTTACAGGTACTCTTTAAGACTTAATGAATAATATGACACACAGTAGGTGCTTATCTTCCAAAGCAACCAGCCTCAATTCCCTGGCGGAAGTTCACATGATTCACTTAATTTGCCAGCTTCAAAGTTATGGTTTTTTTTTTTACTTTACTTTGGGATTTTGGTTTGGACATGGCTTGTTATGTTTGTTTTTACTTAGCTTTGGGATTTTGGTTTGGACATGGCTTGTTATGTATGTTTTTACTTAGCTTTGGGATGTTGGTTTGGACATGGCTTGGTGTTTGTTTTTACTTTACTTTGGGATTTTGGTTTGGACATGGCTTGTTATGTTTGTTTTTACTTAGCTTTGGAATTTTGGTTTGGGCATGGATTCGTGTTTGTTTTTACTTTGCTTTGGGATTTTGGTTTGGACATGGCTTGGTATGTTTGTTTTTACTTTGCTTTGGGTTTTTGGTTTGGAAATGGATAAGTATCTTTGTGTTTGATTTATTATAATGCAGATTGTGTGTTGAATGGTTGTGGAACTTCTTCATGAAAAAGATGTTATGTTTTTGTGTTGTAACAACCACGTGTTTTTTTTTCTTTACAATATAAACCACGTCTCACAAATCGTGTGTCTACATCAGGAAGTCATTTGATTTAAAACTGTGGGCGTTTTATGCAATCGTTGTATACAAATAGGTAAATAAAGTGTAATGTCTTAATTTAACAAGAACTACTTCTTGAGAGCCAACTACCCCCATCTCCCAACATTTAATGTTTTCCTGTGACCTTGCCCTTTATGATATGACCTTGGTTCAAGATCATAACACACCTTTTGACCATTAAGATTATTCATATGAAGTTATATGACAGTCACCCAAAGCGCGCAGCTACGAGATATGGCCCGGACACGATTTTACACGGACGGACTGACATAGACAGACTTACAAACAGACATACATAGTGATTCATAAATAACCCCCCCCCCCCTCAAACTAGTTTACGGTAGGTATTTAAAGGGTTCATTTACACATCGCCAAAGAGTGTCAGTAATTCACTTATAATTTGACAATGCGCATTAATGATTTGGCAGAACTCACAACTGTGACGTGTTTCTACTCGTAATTTTTGCGTAAAGAAACATGTTCTGGAACTCACAAGCGTTGCTTAGTTCCAATTCTAATTGTTTGCAAGGAGAAGGATCCGCTCTCGCTTAAATCACAGAAACTAAAATTGTGGAGTGGTTCCCATTCTGATCCTTAAGCAAGGGCATTTATTATGGATACAGTGAAAGAAATCTTTCATAATCACGATGTGGTTCCATTACTAAATTTTACGCAAGGGTTCTGGCTCTGAAATGAGTTGAGTAATCGTGTTAAACGTCCAAATCGAGAATATATTTCACTTATATCGAGACGTCAACTGCTTTAGGTATAGGAATTTTGCCTGTGTAATGATGACATTATACAGCAGGGATCTTTATCGTACGACGCGTACGAAAGAACCGTGACTTTCATTACGTAATGCCGAGTGCATGGCAAAAGAACAGTCACTACCCAATTTAAAGTATTGGGTCAGACCCTGTCGAGGTTTGAACTCACGACGTTCCATTTAAAAAGCAAGCAATCTTCAAACTGAGCTAGCCCCTGTTGTCATGATTTTAGTACAAAGGGACCTTCTCTGGATATAATAAATGTGTTTCCAGTTGTAATTTGTACAAAGGAACTTGCACAAGTCATCATTACAGAACTCGTAATCGTGATGTAGCCCAATTTATAATTGTTTGCAAGAGGACCTTACTCTCGTTAAAATGACAGAAACCACAACTGTTATATGAAACCCGTTGTAATGTTATATGAAAGGGTCCATGACAGAGATCACAACTTTAATGTTGGTCCAAAACTAATTTTTGTGCCAGTTGACTTGCTCTGGATATAATGGCAAATCTCACAAGTAATGTAGCAGAACTCAAATCCAATTGCAAAGGTGGTGCAAAGGAGACTGATATTAATTTCATTATTTTCACAACCGAGATGTGGTTTCTATAATAATTTCTGTGTAAGCAACTCTATTTTAGTGTGGTTCCCGTTCTGTTATGGTACCATATTTATTTAACAATAAATTCCATAAATATGACTGATCTGTAGAAAGGAAAAGAAAATCGATGCATTTCTAATACAACTATTTGTAAGCCAAGGTATTAACGGATTCAATACTCAATACATGAAATATCGTTGATAAAATTGATGTCATATAATACAATTTCTGGATGCTATAAAATAGATTGCTGGTATATTTAAATCTTTAATAAAACGTATTGTTTTTGCGTTTACAATGTCCTATTCCTTAAGTCTGGGATTACATACATATAAAATGTATGATTGCACATCGGGATTTTTGCGTCATAGCGGTTTCCTGAAGAGTGATTGAAGCTTTCATTTCTAGCGTTCTGATTCCATTAGAATAACACTGTTTTGAATACACAAATAGGATACCATCACTTAATCCCTAAATTACCATATACATGAAGAATAGAAATCCTCTCTTTAATTTTTCTACCGTTGTAAAAGGTATTTATACCGAGCTCTCTCATAATGGAACATTGTTATGTAGAAATAAACAGTATGAACGTACTAGCACTCTTACTCACCATGCTGAATTTACCATGACCTGGTCATTATACACTTTGTTTTAATGCAAACCATTTTTAAAATTTTGTTGTCCCTCTATAGATGTACATTGAAATGAAAACAAAACATGAATTCAGCTTTATATCCCTGTCTTTAGATACTGCCAAGTGATTACATACATGTACGTGGCGGGTGTAGCTAGCTAAACAGGAGGTGTGTACCTTCCGGAGCACCCGGCCTCACTTCCTTGGTGGAAGTTTACACGTCTACCCTAACTTGTTTGTTTCAAAGTTTCTACTTTGCCTTTGAATTGTTATTCGGAAATGGATTAGTATTTTTGTTTTTGAGTTGAACCTATCTGCATACCATGTTGTTGGTATCGCTGTAATATCGTTTAACTTCGCACAAACAAGTTCAAGCTATGTGCGAATAGATAAAGTACATTAAACCTTGATTATTAATCTTAGAACAGGATCGTTGAAGCATGACATTTATGGTTTGCTTTATACAAGCGTACTCAGAGCGACTTAAAGGTGTTAGCTCAACGGGCTCATACGCCACAGACGAGCATACCACCCCCAGTCACATTTTACTACCACCAGGTGAACCGCACGATACTCATCTCTCTTAAAACTGAGCGTCTTGTGAGGAAGCAATAACTAAAATTTAAATCCTTATAAATAACCAGGCTAGGGTTCGAACCCACGACCTCAGCTCTCGTGGTGACATTTTCCAACTGAGCCACCGATATGTTCACCTATATATGTTTTAGGTGGGCGGAATGGTGTTCAAGATTATTTTATTTGGATTTGAAAAATATCCCAAAAAGGTTTCTTTAATTTGCCCGAAGAAAGCAAATATATTATAAGACAAAATACTTACCGACGGTTTTCCAGACAACAGCGTCACAAACAAATTTCAGGTCAATTTAAGCTTAACGACGAATTTCTGGACAACAATGCTACCGGCGTGTCTCCAGATATTTAGCTTACCAATTATTTTTCGAAAAACAACGTTACCTATCCCAGAACAGAAATCATACTGACAATTTTTTCAGGACAACTTTACAAAAGGGTCCAGACGCAATAAAGCTACCGTCTTTTTAGAGAACAAAGCAAAACAAAAAACAAACTGTCTTAATCTGACTAACTGGTGGCTTTCCAGACAAATTTACTAACGGATTATAGAGCCATTATCATACAGACAGTTTACGGGACAACTGCACAATAGGATCTCGGGGAAAATAAACTAACCGACAGCTTTCCGGACAAACGCGTTCCCAATGAACTCCAGGAAAATAAACTAACCGACTGCTTTCCGAACAAACGCGTTCCCAATGAACTCCAGGAAGATAAACTAACCGACAGCTTTCCGGACAAACGCATTTTTATTGTTAACTCCAGGAAAATAAACTAACCGACAGCTTTCCGGACAAACGCATTTTTATTGTTAACTCCAGGAAAATAAACTAACCGACAGCTTTCCGGACAAACGCGTTCTCAGTGAACTCCAGGAAAATAAACTAACCGACAGCTTTCCGGACAAATGCGTTCCCAATGCACTCCAGAAAAACAAACCTACCGACAGCTTTCCGCACAAAAGCGTTCTCAATGAACTCCAGGAAAATTAACTTACCGACTGCTTTCCGGACAAATGCGTTCTCAATGAACTCCAGGAAAATTAACTTACTGACAGCTTTCCGGACAAACGCGTTCTCAGTGAACTCATAGAAAATAAACTAACCGACAGCTTTCCTGACAAATGCGTTCCCAACGAACTCCAGGAAAATAAACTTTCTGAGAGCTTTCCTGACAAAAAAGTTACGAATGTGTCTCAGAAAAATAATAATACCGACGGATTTCTCGACTAAATATTGCCAGCTAATTTGAGGGCACGAATGGTACCAATAAATTTCCAGATACCAGTATTAGATACAAATTTCAGTTCAACAATGATATTGATGGATCTTGGTATAAAACACCATTGACGGAGGATCTCAACGAGGATACTTAATACCACTGTTTGTTATCCGAATACTATTTCTAATGGAAATACAGAGAGTCTTATGAAAAATATTACAGTATGATTGAGACATATAGACATACATGTATCTAAAAGTGGCTATGGAGTCCTATACTGATGATAGGCTTCACTAAAGCATATATATGGCGGCTGTGGGAGTTTGTTATAAAGTATTCCTTATTTTGAAATACTTGAATATCATTTTCTGAGGTACTCGTAAATAAAACACACTGTCTCATATAAACTTATTACAAATATATTGTATTTTCCGTTTATTTTAAACTGATTCCATTGACAATTACTATAAATGAATTGCGTTTACACATTTAGACATGGGTTTACTTTATTCATATGTTCGGCCACCATTTATTTTGTGCAAAAATCAAACTTCAATTTGCTTTACAGAATTAAACTATCAAAAAAGTAATTGACCGAGCAATGAGCCCTCCGCCACTTCTAGGGTGAAATAGAATTTTCTGAATACTCGGATGTTTCCTTTATATTTTATGCTTGCTATATAATATATTGTTACAGGATATTCACCAACGACGACTCTCAAATTTTAAGTAAACACTTAAGCAAAACTATCGTTCATTGTGATGAATGCATTTACCACAATGCTAATCATGAACCATCTGTTATAATGTTAGATAATGTACGACATCATATTGGTTATAATGCATAAAGGGGGTTATAATGCATAAAGGGAAATAACCCTCGCAAATTAACAAGGAAGTAACGAGGAAGGAGGTCACTATAACTACAGTGTTCAATGTTTTTAGAGTAACAATTAAGGTAATTCTTTAAATATTACATTCATATACATGTATGATTTGACAAAAGTTAAATTTGATCAAATTCACGTTTTTTTATTTGTCATGAAGTTTTGATATATAACACTACAAGAAGGTCTTTTTTCGGTGCATTTATCATCGATGTACATATGTATTGCTTTCACTTTCTTTTTAGATGACTATACTCTCATAGTTTTGTCTTGGAAAGATATGTTGCTCTCATAGTTTTGTTGTGAAAAAAATGTTGCTTCCGGGCAATTGCGAGGGACACTATCCCCTTCGCAAAGAAACACTATCAGATTCAGGGCATAGTCATTTCAACAAAATGCAATAACAGTTAAGTACATGTACATCAAATTATATGGCTATCAGAGGATATAATTGGTGTTTATCATTAAAATAGCAAAATTTAACTTTCCAGCACCTTTTCACTTTATATGCTGTTGGAAATTGCTATTCAGAGATATGGAAAAATGTTACAACATTCAACAATTTTATTATAAATCATTGACAATAAACTGAAAGCAATAGTGTACATTAATGATAATGTCAAACAATTGCAACTTTGTCAGGAAAAGGGAAATAACTCTTACAAGCAAACGTGAGCTATTGCTTCATAACTTCATTATTTGCGTGTAGTTATCGGATAAAAAAATGAAGTGCTAAATTACACAAGTATATTCTTTTGTACTTGTTCGTGGGTCCAAATGTCCTTTTGTTTGTATATTTAATTCGAAAAAACAGGCATCCTGACACTACTAGGGTTACATGGCGTTATGTGATACTACTGAGGCAGACCAGACTCGATAGATGGCTGTGTAGCTTTGAGGGTACAAGTTGGTCTCAGGATGGAACCTAGTGGTTTCGATTCAAGAGATTTGAATCGAAAAAGGAAGGGAGGGATAAATGTGGCGGGGCGGACTCGATAGGTGACCGGGTACCTCAGTGGGTAGTGGGAAGGTTCCGGGTTCGAGTCTCGGTTTGGACGCTGCATTTTTCCCTTTTCTGTTACACTACTATTGGTCCAGGGAACTTAGATAGGCTATTTATCTTAAAGAGAAAACTAAGTATCTTAGTTGTTATCTTAGTACTTATTTTTTTGGTATGAGAGCAAAACTAGAAGACTTTTTTTTTTACCAAACTGCATTTCTCATACTTAATTTTGTTTATTTTTACCAGTCTCATACTCGGAAGATAAAATTGGTAAAGAACCTGAAGATACCCCAAATATCATTTTCCATAACTTTGATGATGAAATCCAAATAAATAACCTTTTTTCCAAGAAGAAATGTCAATTTTCTATATAAAATTAAAATCTGTTGGCATTTTTGTTTATTTATTTATTTATTTAGATATTTGTTTATCCTTATATGTCATATTGAGATCCGTGTATTTTATAAATAAGGGTTTCATCATCTAATTTAAAGTAGTTAATTTCATTTATTCTCAGAGAGTAACATAAAATTCTATTGTTTTTATCAAGAATATTCACCTGTTATCACTGGAATATACACTAATATAATTCACGAGCAAACCCATAATTACCTGATTAGGAATCATATATTGAAAGTATCCTAGTTCTAGTTCTAGTTCTTTATTACACTCAAAACCACCGGAGGTGGTACCTGAGGTTTATATACATAATTATACATAATATGGCGATTGATACAATGCATAGAATAACATATTACATAACATTATACCATAAAGTAATAGAATATAGCACAACACTATCATATAAACTATATACATAAAGTGTGTTAGAATACTTTACCAGAGAATTAACATAAAATAATGGTATTTGGTTGGATAATAAGCAGAGCAATACGACGAGTGATTGGGAAATGCCCCCACCAACAAGTACAAACTGCAGTTCTTATTATCCAAAACAGTTATATATATATAAATAAACCAAAATATTACATCTTGTATTAGCTGTAGAATTTTAGACCCTCCTTAATAAATTTGCATAAGTTAATGATATCTTCCCTGTTTCCACTTTAAATAAAGATGCTAATTTTAAAGTATTTGGTCTGGTATAGTATTTTTCTTTAATATATTTTTTCTAAGACCGTTAAAATTGTCACATTCCAACACAAAATGATATTCGTCACCAATGCAAGATTTGTCACAAAGTTTACATTTTCTTTCATTTCTATCAATTTTTTCCCATCTTCCCTTTTCTATCGGTAAACAATGATTTGTAGTTCTGAACCTTACAAAGATTAATCTAAAATTAACAGGTAAAAAATTAAGATAATTTTCAAAACCAAATTTATCCTTATAGATTCTGTATATTATAGCTTTGTTTGACTGTTCAATTTGAGAATACCAGCTTTGGCAGAACTGGTCTTTCAGTTTTTGTTCAAAAGAATTAATTAACCATTTTTTATTGACAAAAATCCCTTGAGACTCCCATATATTACTAAAACCAACCGAATTCAACAATGCTTTTATTTTTCCAACCCAAGATATGTTCTTCCCCTCATTATGTCGACAAAGTAATAATCTATAACAAAAATTTGTGAACTTATTTTCTGAAAATACTATATTATACCAAAAAGAAACCATCCTTTTATATATTTGTACATGTAATGGATACCTCCCGAGTTCACCGTATACCATATACGTTGGTGTACTTGTTTTAAGTTTAAGGATTTTTTTACAGTATTGTATATGTATTTTTTCTACCACTTCTAATTTTTCAAAACCCCAAATTTCACAAGCATAAACTAATATTGGTAAAACCAATTTATCAAATAGATCCAGTTGACATTCGATTGACAATTGAGTATTTTCTAACTTTCTATACACACCGAATAGAGCTTTACATGCTTGGTCATAAAGGTTTTTCCTAGCTGTGAAAAATTTCCCATTTCTATTAAAAAATATACCCAAGTAACAATAGCTGTCTACACAATCCAAAATGTCCCCACCAAACTTTAACACTGGTAAATGATTATTTTTTCTTTTACTAAACATAAGAACTTTTGTTTTAGATATATTGACTTCGAGTTTCCACATATCACAATAATTGTAAAAAGCATTCAATGTTGTTTGCATATCAGTTTCGTTATCCGAGAATATCACAGTATCGTCCGCATACAGAAGAAGAAGGATTTTCACGTACTCATGTAGCATTTTGACACCCATTTCCGTTAAGCAGTTTAGACCATCTATATTGTTTTGATTTAAAAACTCTTCTAAATCATTAACATAAATAGAAAAAAGAAAAGGTGACAAGTTTTCTCCTTGTCTAACACCAATCTCACTTAAAAAATAATTGGATTTCAAAATCCCTTTGACAACACATGATTTAATACTATCATACATGTTTTTTATGACATTAAAACATTTGCCATTTATGTTATATTTTCTGAGTTTATACCACAGTCCGTTTCTCCAAACTTTATCAAAAGCTTTTCTAAAATCAATGAAAACGCAATATAGTTTTCTATTTGATGAAAATAAACATTCAACAATGCTATGCAATATAAAAATATTATCTATTGTAGAGTAGTTTTGTCTAAATCCAGCTTGAGATTTCGTCAGAATTTCTTCAACTTCTGCAAATTTTTTTAAACGATTATTAATGATAGCTGTAAAAAGTTTTCCGAAACAGCTCAGTAAAGTTATAGCTCTATAATTGTCTGGATCTTTGGTGTCACCTTTATTTTTATACACAGGTTTAATAGAACCAAGAATCCAGTCATCTGGTATAAGACCCGTGTTAAAAATAAAGTTAAACAATAATATATAAACTGGTAACATTTTATTTAAAGTTGATTTCAGATATTCATTTAAGACGTTATCTACCCCTGGTGATTTACTGTTTTTTAGGTTTTTAACTGCGTTAATTATTTCAGTTTCAGTGATGGGACCATTTATTTCAGCATTAACATTATTATCAAAACAATTATAATCTATTTCTTCTTTTCTACTATCATTTTCGTCAAAAGTATTCAGACCCTTAAAGTATTCATAAAATCTGTCCAAATCAAAGTTATCTTCTTTTTTTCTTGAAACATTTCTATTAAGAACCTTCCAATAATCTTTTGGATTTGTAGTACGGATATTTTGTAATTTTAATTCTAGTTTACTCTGATAGAGTTTATAGTGTTTACATAAAACCTTTTTATATGTTTTACTAGCTAGCTTTAGGTTTCTTTTTGCAATATCTGTCTTTGTTTTTGAAAAAGTAGATTTTGTTTTATGAAATAATTTTCTCTTTTCCCTACATTCTTTACCAAACCAGGGCTTTGAATCCTTCTTATTTTTCCTACATTTTTGAAAACCAAAAGACTTTTCAGCAGATTTTGAAAAAATGTGACAAATTTTTCTAACCTCGTCATTAACAAAATCTTTCTTATTTCTATTTACATCAAAATCTACAAAATCATTAATTATATTTACAATGTCTACATCTGATATACCCTCAATAAAAGAGTTAGCCTTTTCTGCACACCATTTAATAGGTGTAGCAGTTTGGGAGATTTCACCGGTTAAACTTAAATGATTATCAGTGTGGGACTTGATTAAAAATTCAACAGGGCAGTGTATATCAGATAATAGATTGTCAAACTCTAGTACACAAAAATCTTGTATAACACCAAACAATACAGGTGTACAGATCACATAGTCAATTAAACTTACATTCTTAGACGTAACTTTACCTATACCGCTATCCCTTCCCACTCTACCATTAACAATAAACATGTTACTGTTTTTACACATATCAACTAGTTTGTACCCAAACCTATTAGGTTTACTTTCAAAGTATCCAAAGGGAGAGAAATATGCGAGAAATATCTTAACTTTGCTTATCCTTGGTTTTAAACATTCCTTAATGACACCGGTACCAGGTAAGGATTAGTTTTAATAAGGTATGTATCAGTAATTTACACTCCATTATAAATAAACACACCCGAGCTTGAAATAATTGTGTCGTTCTCTAGTGCACTTTAGTGTGATTTTTGTCTGTCACAGTGTTAGCCTCGTTTTTAATTGTAGGTTAATTAAATTGTATAAAGGGAGATAATTTATAGACTAATGTGAAAGGGTCTATTAGGTAGGTATTAATATTGCCACATACAATTTTTGGACTGTATTGAATCATAAAATTAAAAAAAGGTATATGACAATAAAATGATCATTTTGATATATAGATGAAAGTTACCGGTTCAAAGTTCAAGGTAATAATTACGAGAATTAAAGACACGTTCGTCTTTTGATTTTAACTACACTGTATTACTTAGCAAGTATATTTGTCTTTGTTATAGTTACTTTTCTTCAACCAGCGGTATGGCGGAGAGACGATTTTGTAAACAGGCAAATATAATTCCACCAGCAGCTAGCGAGAAACCAGAGACTGCCAAACACCGATGCGGGTTATGTGATTCATCAGGTAAAGTGGGTTTTACATGTGAACAGTGTCAGGTAAGCCTGTGCTCAAATTGCAAAACAGCCCATGCAAGAATTCAGACAACCAGAGACCATAATGTTCATCCTTTAGTAGATCAGAAAGGCCAAAATCAGAAAGGACTCGACAGCGATGGACAGAGGACACAATTGGTGTCAGAATTTTGCAAAAAGCACCCCAAAGAAGAGCTAAAATTGTATTGTAAGGAATGTGAAGAAGCAATATGCCATGACTGTATCACTAGTTTACACAACCGTCACGACTGCGAAAAGGCCAGTGTCGCGTTTGAAAAGAAAAAGAAGAAAATAAATGACATCCTTCTGACTTTAAATAACGAATATAAATCCGAGATAGATTCACTCGTAACGGATTTGCACAAACAGAAGGATGAATACGAAGAGCAAACGGAAAATCTAGCCACAAAAGTAAGGCAGAGGGAAACGATGCTAAAGAAGAACGTCGGAAAAGTAACTGCATCTATCTTATCTGAATTTGAAAAAACATGGACACTGAATAGGAAAACAATAGACCAGTACCTAGCAACAGCTGAGAAGTTTGCATCTGAGATAAAGAGCGGCAACAGTACTCATTCTGACGTAACAGGCAAGCAGACATTCACTGATGTCGTTTGTGCAGAAAAACATCTCAGCGAGCTGTTGCAGAGAATAGAGTTGTTTGTGAATAAACAATGTCCGACTTTGCAGACAGACAGCTTTTTCTATGAAGAGGAGTTGGATACACAACGCATAGAGACTCTGTTCGGAAGGCATGAAAATGATTCCCTATACAGTTCAGATTTTGAAGAATGTGGAAATACTCCCGTTTTTGAAGTTGAAATAAAGAAAATAGCGACATATCACGGCGGACAAGTTGTCGCCATCTGTCCTCGGGGCAGTCATATATTATTTAGTATAAAAATGACCCAGTTGAAGGAACCTATATATGTAGTGTATAAGTACGACAACACAAAGAGAATTGCAAAAAGTTTATATCAACTGAAACCGTTAATAGCAGACATGGCTGTTTTAAAGGATGGACGTATCCTGGCCACAAAACCAGAGGTACAAAAGGTTTACCAATTAACAGATGATGGTAAGTTAAAAGATTTCCTAGACACAAAACCATTTTTACCTTACGGTATTTCAGTTTCCCAAAGCAATGGAGACTTGCTGCTCGCTCTTAACACTGAGGGGTCCAAAGGATCCATCGACGACGATAGGCACTCTGTTGTTAGACTCTCAGACGACGGAAGAGTGAAGCAAAACATTGAATTCAGTCATGACCACAAGCCAATATTCATGGAACCCTTCAAAGCGATTGAATTGTCCAACAAAAAGATATGCGTTATGGATATAGGGGCCCTTGATATCAAGTTTGTCAACTCATGTGGTGAAGTTGAAACAACGTACAGCGGAAACAACGACAGCGGGTCTTTCTATCCAAATGATATAGGCTGTGATAGAGATGGCAATGTTGTCATAGCAGATGCTGATAGTAAAGTACATTTAATTAGCCAGAGTGGACAATTTATTCAGTATTTGATGACCGAAAATGTCCCCCAAACAATTGTTTTTGATACACAAGATAATCTCTTGGTCGGATGTGGGAATGGTCAAGCTTTCCTAATTTCGTATAAGAAGAACGACAAAAGTTAAAAGTGACGATGATGCTGTACATTTTACTGTTTTTGTCATTGGAATCCTTTAACGTATTGAAAAGGTTATCACTCTGTTACCAGAACATTGTGAAAGAAAATGTGCCAAGTCTCATGTCTGCTTTCAAGCGTTACTTTAAATTTTATGAAATATTTTTACATATTGTCAAACATATATATTTTGGCACAGTTGAGATGAAGATAATTGAAACTAAAAGACTTGCGAAGTATCCGTCAATATGGAAAAAAATACCATAATGATACGCATTCTTATTTCATTGATGTAAATATACATTTAGTTTCAAACAGTGAAGGATATGATTTTTTTAATTTTACAAAAGTTGAAGTCAGCTTTTACATTAATTTGCCACTTGTAATCTGTTATTTTAATATTCAGTTTTATAATAAAAAGTCACGGTTCCGTTAGTAGCGTTTTTATTCTTTGTGATTTAATTTAAGATCTGCTGAACTTTAATTGTGACGTCAACGAAAGGCTTCATTTGAAGCTTTGTGACCAATGTGATGACTTTAATTTTTCTTTTGTCAACTTTCGTCTTTTCTAAGCAGCTATGTAAAGACTTCCCCTGATTAAAGTGTATTTGTTTAACAATTAAAATTCAATAGAAGAGCTTATTCTAACTACGAAATTTTTATACAACGAAGCAAGCTGCTTACTAATTAATAGCTGACACAAGGATATTGCAAGCCTAGGCTTATCAAGGCCCTCAAACAGTTTTATTAAGGCCATGCAACACGATGTAGTTGTTAATAAGTATGTTGTCAAAAACAAACATACCAATCCATGTCCGAATCACAATCCAGAAGCAAAGTAAAATCTCTGGAACTGACAAATTGAGTTAGACACGTGAACTTCCACCAGGGAAGTGAGACCGGGTGCATGGAGCTATGGGACGTCAAATATATCCAGGCAACCCTGGATACAGAGACATCAAACTTATCAACAATACTGATGACGGCCATAAAACTTTTTGAGGTCCTTGATAAGCCTAAGTTTGCAATACTAGTATCCCTGAGTCAACAATTTATTTGCAAGTATGACTTGCCTAGTGGAAGTTCGTGTATTTAACCTATTTTGCCAGTTCCAGATATATAACTTAGGGATTGTGGTTAGGACATGGATTGGTGTATTTGTTTTGATTCAGTCGATATAGCAAGTGGTTTATATTATGTTTTTTTGTACTGATTATACCAGAAAAAGTAAAGTTAGACTGATGTTGACACTTTTGACGACTATGTCATAAAAAGTAATAACGTAGAAAGGTTCTTTAAATATTTCGTTTTGACTAAATTCGTAGGTAATAATATTAATCTTACAGATTATAATCCTCTGTTTTATTGGAGATATTCATTTAGTCAGGAAACATGAAAACGTCGGTAAACAAGAGCTAATGCATCCTAAAGAAAGCGACTTGGTTAAATCAATACTTGTGACGTCTTAAGCTTTTATGAATATCTCTGTATAATAAACTAGAAGCATGTCTTGCACCCTTCAGAAAACAATAAGTACGTAAACACTAGTTTTAAAGGGTCAAGTAATGGGGTTATTAAATTGAACTCATGTTTCTTTCTGAACAAAAACAATATAATCTATAATGTAGATAACAATGTTGTCAAAAAATGTATTATAACAAACGTAATTGTTCTCTCATAAACATTTACATGTAGACCTCCAAAAGTTTGAGGTGGACCTTTAAAGTGCTTTGACTAGCTCTATTTTTCCGAGTTTGGTTTTGGTTACATTACAGTCTAGTCAATCTATGCAAAAGAGGGTCAAACCTCAAAGTAATTGCAACAGATAATATTTCCTCGTGATTGTCTTCAGGAAAGGTGTTATTATTCACCGAAAATTATCTACCAATTTTAATTCATTGGCATTTGGCTCTGTATTGTGAGCCTAAATCTTACACAGACATCTTCAAAAACTTCAAGGGTTATTATTATATACATGTATTATATTATATGAAACACAACTACGAATCAGATGAAAATTTGAAAATATACTTCAAATGAAAGATTAAAGACAATTGTGAATGCAGTATTTATATATTGAATTTAAAAATTAATGAATTATTTCGTAAAGACTTTACGCATCGGTTATGAGTGCATGGTTAATAGTTAAACCCGATTAATTAATCTCGGATATATTTCAATATTAAAATATCTTAGGTTAAAACATAATTATAATTTTCTGTCTACTACAAATATAAGATTGTGACAGATTTCAAATTAAATGGAACCAAATCAAAATGAACTGGCCTTTTAACTCAAAATGGATCAGAAATTGTAATGTGTATTTGAAAAGAATTATGATTTATTAATCCCAGTGTTTTTGCTTTACTGTTTTTCGAATAGTAATCAACTTTTGATAATAGGACTAAAACAGCACCTGTTTCAGTAGAGTTATGTCTCTTGTGTTTTGAACAGCCCATTAGAAATTAAAACTCCCCAAACACTCAAACTCTGCTTTCCACTTAACAGAATTTTGTAGGATATTTACCTTAAACATTTTATGTAAATAAGAGCATATTAGTAACAAAATCTATTCTGTTGCAATAAGCTTTACGCAAAACTGTAGATAGACTAGATAATTCTTTTTATACGGATTCACAGAAATGTTGATCGGTTTGATAACTCTGTAGCCTGGATCGCCCTGGATATATTTGACGTACGATAGTTCCATGTTCCTTTCACTTAATTTTGAATGCACACAAGGCGGGTGTAGCTAGGTAAATAGGAGGTGCTTATCTTTCCAGAGCACCCAGTCTCACTTTCCCTTGTGGAAGTTCACGTGTTTAGCCTAATTTGTCAATTTCTCTGATAAATATTAGTTGTTTAAATTTATTCGCAAGTTTTCAATACCTTTACCTTGATTTTGTGATTCTAATTTTGGATATGTATGTTCCTGTTTGATAGTTTGATGACTTTGTACACCAGATTCGTCTGATTTTGTTTAATTTTTCGTTTAGAAAGTTCGGTAATTTTGGTAAATACTCCGTGCATTTGACGTTTTCGTTCGGAAAGTTTGGTAGTGAAGAAAGTTTATTAATTTTGACTTTTTCGTTTAGAAAGTTCGGCAATTTTGCATTTAACGGTAATAAAATTACAGAATTATGATATAACAGTAGCCGTATACAAGTTAAATGACATGGACACGCAGTAAATAGTAAACTTGTTGATTGTAATATTTAACTTCGTGTAAACTATGTGTAATAAAACATAATACAATTCAATCATTCATACTTTTAATTCAAGAATTGTACATTAAATGGTATACCCTGTAGGTAAATTATAATACATGATTAAAATTGTCAGATTGCACGTTTATTAAAAAGAAATGCATAGCAAAGAAAAACAAACCCATAGCAAAAGAGAGGGAAAAGAAGGCTGAACAATATTGGATTTATAAACTGTACAAATAACAAAGTAAGTAAATGCGTATTACAACAATATATAGGCCGAAATTACTAGTCCGTCTGCAAATGTTATATAACTGTCACTATGCCATGCTAACGATATAAACATCGACCTCTGTATCAGTAAACTATCTTGTATTTTTTAATTTCTGTAATCATTTCTGGGAAAAAAAGATTTTATGGGGAATGTATATATAAAATATCAGCGGCTATTTAATTTATTTATTGTATACTGCATGTTAACATTCAGCAACATGGACCATAGAGACACATATTACTTTTTTGCATATTTCATATTTTTTTAAATTGGAATATGATTTTTTTAAATATACACTGATAAACATTGAATTGTTGTAGTGAATAGAATCTCTATAAAACTTTGTCAGCACCTCAAATGAGAAATGAACGCGCCATATGTATAGCATAGCAACTGTCTTAAGAATTTTTAATCAAACTGTGTGTAATATCATGTGCACAGTCTCAAAATATTATACAATATTAAAGAATATTTCATGTATCATTGGTGCATTTTTACTTAAACATACAAGGAATATATATCAGGTTATGCATGAACTATAGCGATCATTCCAATATTTGACTATAATCACCTAAAAAAATGTAAAAATGTTTTATTTGAAGAGGCCCTAAAATTATTTTTTTAGTCTTTACAAAAAAAAAAATAGTCTTCTGAATTAAATCAAGCTTTTTTCCTCCTGTAAGTTTTTCCGTTTACTGAAACTAAACTTCACTGTAGCAGTTAGACCAGTTTGGTCAGTTTTAAATCTCGTTGGAATGATTTCTCAATTTATGCCAGGAATCAAGTATTTAATTTAACATTTACAATTTATTTGATCATAGATGTCAAAACATGTAGTCTTTTGTGGCCAAAACCACTTACTTGGCTAGTTAATACTTAGAAATAATAATAATAATAATAATAATAATAATAATAATATATATTATTATTATTATTATTATACATGCATGCTTTCTTTCCAAATGTTTCTTAAATTTGTTAACTTCTAAGTGGTATTTTCCAAAGCTTTAGTTCATCGCTGACCTTCTTAACTACTTCTGTAGCTTTTTTAACTACGTCTTTTAAAAAGTTACCCTTTATCCCTCTTCTTTTGAACAAAGGGTGTTCGTATCCATCTTTAGCTGTGACTTTTCCGGAGATAAATATCGAACTTACTAGTAAGATGATAAATATTGCAGTACACCGCATCTTTTTGTTTCAATAAAAGAGTTTTCTGCAAAAAAAAAAAACCGTAATAGCGTCATTTCATTGCATCCTATAATCTTAAAATAAATGTAATAACATATATTAGCGGCGAGTTTTCGACAAAAATTATCATATGGAGACAGTTGAACAGAATTTGGACTTTTTCGTTTAGTAAATTCGGTAATTTTGACTCATTAAACTACACAATTATGATATGGCAGTAACTGTATATAAGTTAAAACTACATGAACATGCAGTAATTTTTTGTCAATTGCAATATTAACGTCGTGTATAATATGTATTTGTAATAAAACATAAAACAATTCAATCCTTCAAAGTTTTATTTCAAGAATAGTAAAATAAATGTTCTATCCTGTAGGTAAATTATTAACAGAGTTTTATACTTTTTAAAAATAACAAATTTGGTGGTACTTTAGTAAGTTAAACGCATAGTATTGCAATATATAGGTCCAAATTACTAGTTCTTCTGCAAATATTACAGAACTGTCATACTGCCATGTTCACGATATCAACTTTGTCCTTTATGTAAGTAAAATATGTGGGATTTAAAAAAAAAATTAATTGTAATCCATTCTGCAAAAATAATTAATGTGAAATTTATGTAAATAATATAAGTTGCTATTTTCTTATTGTATACTGCATTATAATGTATGTAAGTTTTCATTCAGCAACACATAGACCATGGATACACATTTTTTTTCTTTTTGTGGATACCTAGCATATTGCATACTTTTGAGAATCAGAATATGATTTTTTTCTAAAGAAATATACATTGATATACATTTAATTGTTGTAGTGAGTGTAATCTCTATTAAACTTTGTCAGCCCTCGGATTGAGAAATGAACGGCTCCATATAATAGGGCAAACTTCTTAAAACTTTAATCGTACAATGTGTTATACTATGTTAACAACCTCAGAAATGCTTTACAATATAAAAGGGTATTTCATGGATAATTAGTGCATTTATCACTTAAACACTACACACCACTGCGCTAGCTCAGTTGGTAGAGTGCTCGCTCCGTATGTGGGAGGACGTGGGTTCGATCCCCGGCCGGGTCTGACCCAAGACTTGAAAGTGGGTAGCGACTGTTCTTTTGCCAAGCACTCGGCATTACGAAATGAAAGTCACGGTTCTTTCGGATGGGAACTTAAAATAGACGAGGCCCCGTGTCACAGTGGGCTTAGCACGTTAAAGAACCCTGCTGTATAATGCCATCAGCGCAACGCACAGGCAAAATTTCTGCACCTTCGCCTATAGCTGGCGACGTCTCGATATAAGTGAATTATTCTTGACTGGGACGTTAAACACCATTTCTCACTCAACTTAAACACTACAAATAATCTTATATCAGGTTGTACTTGGACTACAGCCCGGCCTGTCAAATCATTTCAATGTTGAAGCTCTGTCACCTACGAAAATGTTTTATGTGAAGAAAAAACAAAGGCAATACGTGTCATTTCATGGCAAAATGCAAAGGTGTTTTAAATGCATCCTATGATCTTAAAATATGCAATAACATATATTAGCGGCATGTTTGCGACAAAATTTCTCATATATGTGAAGAGTTGAACAGAATTCGAACTTGGATGTTTTGTGACATATATTTTGCTTTCCTTTTTTCTTCAGATTGATCTTCTAATTGCTTAAATGGAAAAGGGGGTCATTGGAAAAAATAATTATAATATTTCAGCAAATAACTATTATATAGTTTTGCTTATAATTGTGCAACTCTCAAACAATATTTGTATTAATTCTATTATAGCCGTTTTTGGAAATCAGATAATTTACATCAATAGAGCTCCCATTGGTGAAAAATCACTACGGTAGTTAAGTTGGTAGTTTGCTTACTTTGTACGTGGGAGGTCATAGGTTGAATCCCAACAAGGTCTGAATTAGACTTGAAATTGATAGTGTCTGTTCTTTCAAGCACCCGAAATTAAGAAATAAAATTCAAGGGGTCCGTCGGAAGAGACCTTAAAAACCGACGTCTCTTTTCGTTTTGTACATTTGACTTTTTCGGTAAATTTCAGCACTTTTGTACTTTTTCTAGCAGAAAATTAAACAATTACTGTATGAAAAGACACAATATTAATTGACATGGACATGCAGTAATTTTGTGTCGATTGTAATATTAACATTAATATAAATATTTATTCGTAATAAAATATAATACATGTACAATGCAATCATTCATACTTTTATTTCAAGAATAGTAAAAAAAATGTTATACCCTGTAGGTAAATTATAAACACAGTTTAATAGGTTTTAAATTAAATTGTAAGATTACATGTATATAAAAAGACTGAATTCATGGCGAAAAAAACTCATAGTGAAAGAGAAATACATGTAAAGGAAGGCTGAACAATATAGAATGTCCAAATTAGCAGTCTCTCAGCAAATGTTACAGACCTGTAACACTGCCATGCTCCAGATATCAACACCGGTCTTTATGTACTTAAGTGTCTAGTATTTTGCTGAAAAATTCTGTAGTCCATTCTGCGAAAAAATATAAAACATTTGAGCTATTTATAAAATATTAGTGGCTATTTGACTTTGCTATTGTATACAGCATATGTTTATAAGTGTTCATTCAAAGACGAGTAGAGAATGCGATCATGAACGATGGATACAGAAATTACGAATTTTTCTCTTTTGGAGTTACAGTAGTATTCCAGGAAAAGATTCAGAATTGCATATATTTGAAAATCACTAATGTGAGGTTTTTTAAAACAAATAGAAATTGATATTAAATTACTAAATAGATTCGTATATGTATATCAATATTTTGTCAGCAACTCAGTTTGAGAAAAACAGGGCTATATATAACAGATAAACTGTGTTAAAATTTCTTGAGTGTATCCATGTCTTATACCATGTGTACAACCTCAAAATTATTTTACAATGACATCAGTATGTATTTCATTGATCGTATTAGTGTATTTCTCGCAACATCTTTCAAGAATATATATTTAAAGTTTTGGTTTCAACTACAGCCGAACTTGCCTATTTATCCTAATTTAAGACTTAAATCTCTCACTAACAATGATAATTTGGATTGTTCTGCTAAAGAATCTAGGAATTTCTTTTAGTTTAAAACACAACTTAACCCCTACCTGTAATATAATGCAGTTTCCATTGTTCTGCCTTTAACTATTCCTTAATTTAGTACACAGAAGTTACATAATAACAACAATTTGATACTTACTCTGTTTGTTTTCAATTGTTTCATGTTATTTACTCTTTCGTGGCTTCTTCAACTACTGTTGCTGCCCCTATCCAAGCAAGTCCATCCCTGACCACTTTACCCACTTCCTTAATGCCTCAACTACTTTTTACAACTTTGCCCCTTATACCCCTTCTTTTGAACAGATGATGTTGTTCATTTCTTTCTATTTTGGCTTCAACGGTTTCGGCGAAAAGTGTCAAACTTATAAGCAAGAGGAGCAGTATTGCAGTACACCGCATCTTTCATAAGAAAAAACAACAATCCTAATAGCATAATTTAACGGCACAATCCAAAGTGTTTTAGATGCATTCTATATCTTATTTTAAAATATATGTATCATATATTAGTTCATAGAACGAAGACATAACATTTCGACTTTTTGCTTTGTGTTTTATTTATAATTCTGTAAATATGAAAGAGAAAACTGTATATTGTCTAATTTTTATCCATGCAAAATAACAGAAAACAGTACTAATTCAAAAGTGCGGTACACATGTACAAAATAATTTCTTCTATATATCTTACCAATTTGTCACAGATATTTTATGCTCTGAAAAAAAACGAACAAGCGAAATATTAATTCAAAGTTTTACCTCTATCTAAATCTTTATATGAGTGGTTTACAAGAAACAAGAAAAGATTGACAAGAAAAGATGTAATGAAATAGATCTTTTATTTAAAAAAAACAAAAAAAAAGTACCAGAATTACATTAGACCTGTGCAATGCATTAAAAATAAAGATTATACATTCGTTACCGCATGGATGATAGGGAACCAATAGGCAGTTGACAGAAAAATATAATTTTTTGGAAAAATATGCGCAATAGGGATAAAAATTTTAAATAAAAACTCCCAACACTGCATTCTGTTTTTCTAAGATATGATAATATGATGTATTTCACGACTGTGTCGTTTAATGTAACTAGCTGTTAAACCTTCCAATTAATCTGTTAAATACTCGAGGACTATAGGGACTGTTCTGGCGTGAGAGCAATGTTTTACAAACAAGGTGATGTATAGTTTCGGACCAGAAGGGAATACTGAAAAAATGAAAAATTATGTAGAAATGCAATCAATATGCTTCTGAGTAGTAAATACAATTTATATACAAACGTAATTGGTATGGATAAGTTCACTGAAAAAAAAACGTTACTGCCTTTAAAATACCCTTAAACCTTGTCTTATAGAAAAGTAACAGTAGTTAACATTAGCTTTACCAATACTAATTTTAGAGCTGCATGACTCCTGGACTCACTCCTCAAAAATATTGGACGAAAAACAACAATCTTTTTTCAAATTCTATCTTGAATTTAAACAAAATTAGATACGAACCGTAAATATAATGATCGTGAAAATGGAGGCCCTCGCGAGTTCCCAATATTTCATCCTGCACTTAATGCGATATCGATAAATTAAAAAAAATAATCTACAAAATAATTCATCGGATAAATGTCTTTTGGTAGATTAAAAATGATGGAGATATAAAATCATTTTTCTGGAAAAAATAAAATATCAAAATATGTAAGGCAAAATTATTTTGAGAGGAAAATTTTTCAAATATAGGCAAAATTAAAAGCACACCTAAATTGACATAAGCTTTCAATTGATAAATATTAGAATATGAATCAATAAGTATTTTAAACGATTTCGTAGTTACACACATACTCACAGAGAGAGAGAGAGAGAGAGAGAGAGAGAGAGAGAGAGAGAGAGAATTCTACCCACCTTACTTGCGCTCTGTCAATGCAATATAACATAAAATCTGTTAAAAGAAATAGACTTTATATATGTTGTTCACATCACATTTTTTGTACTTTACATGTTCATGTTTTTGTTATTAAATAAAACAAAATAATGTATTATACATTTTTATAAGACCATGAATTAACTCGTTTTTGGACAATACATCTTTTCTTATTCGTAAGTTTACATATAGAACCCGGATCTTGTTGATAAAATTGATAGCACTTAACCATCAATGCTTACATAATTTTGTTTATAATGTTTTTCGTATTTGCGCAATTGTTTTACTTTTAAACTTATTTCTTTGCATAAAAATTCAAGTTCGCTACGACTGTTTGTATTCGACATTATAAAATTAAAAGAATGGCTAAAAGAATAAAATCACAGTGGTTAAGGCAGTACACGGTAAATTGTTGCCCTTAAGATGTAAGGTTATCCTAAGAAAAGTAAAATTTAAGTGTTCTGGTCTATCTTTAACAAATGCTATTTTTGTAGTTTAGTCTTTTTTTGAGCATATAGTATCTGAAACATCTGTTCACTCATCTGTGTCAGAGTTTCATTCAAAAGCAGTTTGAAAATTCATATTAAAATACTGCTTTGGAACCATTAAAAAGAAATTAGCATATGTTGAAGAGAGATTAGATTACGTAAATGAATTTTCCCTAGGGACAATCGTTCGTCTACTTTAGGACAATGTGAACTTTCACCAGCGAAGTGGGGTCGGGTGCTCTAGAAGGGTAAGTATGTCATATATATTACATATTAATATTAAAAAAAAAGATTAAATTGTCGTCATCACATAACTGTTGATAAGTGTGGCTAGCTAAACAGGAGGTGTTTACCCTTTCGGAGCACCAGACCTCACTTCCCTGGTGGAAGTTCATGTGTCTCATTTGATTTGGACATGGATAAGTATGGTTTTTTTATCTCTGTATCTAAATTGCCCTAGATATAATTAACGTGGCATAATTCATCGTTGCATTAATTCTCAATTTTAATTTTAGACATGACGGATGTAGAGTTCGTCTGTTTTAATCAATTTGCTAATTTTTAAATATTTTCTTTGATTCTTTATTATGATTTGAACATGCTTCGACATTCGACATTCTAGTATTATCCATAAGCAAAAATATACACATGATTGAATCACATTAAAATATTAAAATTTACTGACTTTTTAGAAATGTTTATCAATTCAGTTACTGGAATAAAACTTGTTTGTAATTGAATTTTCGGCTCTAAACACCATATGTAGTTTGGTTTTTAATCAAAACACCGATCAGTGTTCAAATTGCAATCCCAAAAAGAAGAAAAAACCTGAAAAATTTAGTGCAACACACAAACTTCATTTTCTTAATTTAATGAAGTAATGTATTAAAAACAGCCATGGGTATATTATGTCCCAATTCTATTATATTTTGATATTTTTAATCAAAAACAAACATACCAATCCATGTCCAAATCACAATTCCAAAGCAAAGTAAAAATATTGTCGTTGGATAATAAGATTGATACCCTGGAAATGTGGCCGGGTACTCCGGAAGGGTATACACCTCCTGCAATGCTAGCTACGCCCGATACGTAAAAAGTGGAATGAAAGGAACATGGAACAATATATAAAATATTTTCAATACAGAGACACCATACTTATCCCCAATATTGTGATTGCAGGTAGTAAAAAATATTATCTGGGAAATTTTAAGTTTCAGGATGAATATTCATGTATAAGTGTTGACTGACATTTTCCATATTTAAATGGAAACACAATTAATTCGTAATCTCTTCAATGAAGATGGTGAATTTAACGTTGTTGCAGCACTTATAGTAATTAGCAACCAGTTCCATTCAGTCCAAATTCAAAGCAAAAATGTTCATATATGATTTTTTCAACGGATTAATCTAGGTGGCATGGTAAATAAATTTAATCTCGAAATATTATAGGTCTCTCTCGAAATGTATACTTTATTTCAATACCTGAAAATATACTTTCAGTTCCCCCACGAAATGCAATTTCGTTATTCCGAAATAGTATTTCGTTATCTTGTAAAAATATAGATCATTGCTTTCAATCAACATTTTAATTTCTCATTATTTTGGAATTATTTTGGTTTTTTTTTTTAAATAGTTTTTTATAGTCGAATTATTATTCCTATTGAAATACTATTTCGAGAAACGATTACGAGAAAAAGAGATACTTTTACGAGAGAAAACAAAAAAAATTGAGATAACGAGATTTTATTTTGAATTAAATATTTGAAACAACGGAATAAAAATATATTTTACATGTTACCTATCGGGTTCCAAAGTTGTCTTATATAATGTTTACGTTTTTATTTAATTGATTACATATTTTTTTAAGATTTATTTGTTTTTGATGACACTTTATACATATTAACTAAACTAAACATTCATTATCCAATGCACCAAAGAAAAGATGTGGATTTAAACTCATAAATTAAATGTCAGAAGATAGGTAAAATGATATAATTTTGAGCTGAAAAAACCATGGCCATTACAAATAGCTTTTATAGCGGAACCAAGCGAAAATTTGTATTAAAAACTAAATTCAGAGTAGTAAATAAACCAACCAATTGTAATGTTATCATCTTAATCTCAAATGAATTGTAATTGTAAAAAACGAAATTGCTGATTGCTAGCGGTGTGTTATTAAGTAAACATGAGGTGATTACCATTCCAAGGCATCCGGTCTCACTTCCATGGCGGAATTTCACGAGATTAACAGAACTTGCCAAGTTTCCAAGTTTTTATCATGCATTGATATTGTGACTAAGACATAAGTTATTATATTTGTTTTCATGAAATAAACAAATAAAATTGCAAACGTCATACGGCATATTCTGACCGAGAATCTCGCCTTGGAATGTCAAGCGAAGCAAGCATATATTCGGAGTCACTGACTTCACCAAAATTTACATCGATAAAAATAATTCAGATAGCCAAATTACCTGCTTGTTATTTACACCTTCTTAAATCATTCACTTGTAAATTTATAAACAAAAGAAAATTTGTTTTATTTTATTATTTTATTGGCAAAAATTGACGTATATACAATCCATGAATCACAGTTATTATAATTATATTAAATATTGTAAGTATATCATAAGTAATGGAAAACTCGGTATATTAAGAAAATAGAAATAGCAACATTGTCATGATTTCTGAATAACATAATTTATATAGCAGGTAGTTTCACAATATACCAAAAATTCAATAACGAAAAACAAAGTGATTATCATCAGTACAGAACACACACACACACACACACACACACACACACACACACACACTAGTTTTGTAAAATTGATAGTTACTTGTTTCAGTGCTGAAAAAGATGGATTTTACCTAATTTTAACATGATGCGAATAACTTGCTCTATTTTAATGTTTTCAATATGGACGTTTTTACACTGTATTCTGCAATTCTGCTCCTATAGTTTCTTGTTATTAACATAATAAAGTTGAAAAGTTTAAATTCCTTTGTAAGTTTTAAAAGTCCAAAAATCGTAATTTTAGTTGTAATACCAAATGTTATATTCGAATTTTGTGAAAAAAAATAATATTCATCTAATAAGACCCACAAATTAATAATATGTCACGGCGGGTATGACACGTTAAATACTGTCCCAGAAATTCCCCGAGGGCACTTCAAAGGTAATAACTTTCGCCACTTCGAATATAGTTCATGACGTCTCGATATAAGTGGAACATTATTGACTAGGACATAAAGCTTCCATTAAATGAATCAAACAGTCTTAAACAAGTGTTACAATATTTATTTACAAAGATCAGTTTACAGGCAAAACCGAATATATGTTAACGTACTTACATAATGTTTATAAAGACGAATCAAGAACGAAAAAGAACATGAATTTTTCAACTAAAGTTGGAGTTTTAAAATTGCATCACATTAAAACAAATTAATGTTTATTGTTCCACAAACAAGTTGCTTGTACAATGTAGATAAAGACACTTCAAATCTCCAATATCCAGCATCCCTTTGTCATGAACAAATACTTAAGTATCTGGTATGTACTTGCTTAGAATTAACGCCATCCAATCTGTAAAGAAAAACATTCATTTAATATTTGAAAAGCAAATGAAGTTGTGTGTTGTCTCTAATATTGTTGCATCGTAGCAATAGAAAAGTCTAACGGGGTTTTCAATTATTCAAAACTAAGGTCTAATATATCACGTAAAGTGTTTCCTTATCTCAACAAGCTAAATATATTTTGGTCCTTTGGATATTTTTTCAACCCCTTGAAAAAAATGGTTTCACTGTTTTGGTTTGGGTACTAATACAGTAAAACCTCGTTATAATGCCCCTCTATAACTTTGCCACCTCGCTTATCGCCACACTATTTTGAAGTCCCAAAATCCATTTTGTTTATGTTTTTCTTTATCCGCCTCCCCCAATTTATCGCCAAACCTCTTTATAATGCCAAAATTTGACTGAACAAATGGTGGCGATGAATCGAAGTTTTACTGTAATAGGAATTGTATTGCGAAAAGACGGTCTAGTGTTGTAAATAACACTGTAATAATATGCGAGTACAATGTCATATTCGAGTACTGAGCTAACGTGTGGTCGAGATAGGAATTGTTAGTTGCCGAAAAGAAATTCGTTTCTCGGCCAATCGGCAGCTGTAGCTGTCGACAGAGAGCTCATCATTTGGTCCTTAAGTAACCAAACTCGCCTAGTAACTAATGAGGAGTACAGCGCAGCTTAGAAGGGGTCGATCAGTTCCATTGTAAAGGAGTTGCTGAGTGGGGCTAAGGAGCTCAACTTACAGCATAAATAATTAAATATATTGGTAATGATGCGCCATTCAAGAACTTACAATATATAAATAAAAAATTCGCTAACAGGTGGTCAAGGAAATCGGGGGGGGGGGGGGGGGGGGGGGGGGCGACTAATGAGGCGCATAACCGTGGGTAAAAAAGCTATAGCTAACGAGCGACGTAGCGGTAAACAAGCTCACAAGGGCCCGAGGAACTGAATTGTTGAAAACCTCCCAAGAAATAGATAACAGCTTTCTAAAAGTTTCCTAGAAGTGTCTATCTGGAAGTTGATATGAAATATCAATTGCACACTTATCTGTTACCTTAGTGTTGAAAATTTCGACAGGTTTGCACTTTTCCATAGTGAGCGAGTAGACTTCCCTTGTCTTGCAATTTAAGTATGCGTTTGTTCTCTCTTGTTTTGTAAAGTCATTTATTTTTATTTTGTGTTTTTGGTGTGTAGGCCTTTGCTAAATGGATGAGTTCAGTTGTGATTTTCTCTCTTCTATATTAGCTGTAGTCAAGAACTTCTTTCCCTATCCGTAATTTCTATTTTTATTAACTATAACTTGAACATGCATGTAAAATGTATATTGTCTAGTAATTAAGTGTGTTGATTTGCAAATACAGAGCGTAATCAAATTGAAATATCCAAATATCTAAATTGTAAAGAAGTTTAATAAGAAATATTATATTCAGCGGAAAATATTTTTAATACTTTTTATGGTTATTATAAGTCATATGGTTGGTAAGTGTCCGGTACGGAATGACACAGGGTTAGTAGAAAAAATACCGGGTGAAGCGTCAACTTTTTTTACCCTACCGATGACACGGCGCTATTGAAAAAATCGTTAAAAGGTTTTGCCGATGTCGATGAAAGAAGTTAAAATAATCTGACTGGAATAATAAAAATAAAACGAATACTAAAGTTAATTAACTAACGAAGCCTAGCAGCATTTTCGTTGGTTTTCAATGGCTGGTAATGATATTTTATGCGTTTAAAATCACTATCTTCAGCATCATTTATTTACGGTCGCCATTTTAGTTGACGTTTGCGTTAGAGACAAAGTACGTAACTCTAACCGACCCGGTATTAGCCTCAAATCCAGTTTTTTGCGTGTGCGGAATGATATTGGGTTGGTCATGTGATTCGATTTAGCCAATCACTTTCATAGATTTAATCAGAGGTAGGGTAAAGAGAAGACGCCAGTGGAGAATATTGAAACAATTCCAAATACACAACCATTAAGAGTTGGCGTCGACGGCGGGCGATAAGCACGAATGGGAATGAATAATAAGTAGTTTTATAAAACTTGTTTTAATTTAGCGGTATTAGAGTACGATTTCGGAATAAATATTCCTCATCAGCAGTGCCCTGACCAATATTGTAGACATCCAAATATTTTAATATGTTAAAATAAAAAAAATATGACAAAAATCCACATAAGGCAATACTTTGAAAAATTAAGCGTTTTGTGGGGATTTAGAAAATTAGATAGCATATAATTTTGATATAAGTTATACTTACATCACTTTTTCTATCCAAAAATTTTCTTCAAGAATTTCTTGGCTTTTTTAACACCACTTTTGACTTTACTCTTCACTTTTCCCGCTGCTTTTTTAATTTTATCTTTTACATTTTTTACTTTCTTTATTACTTTTTTAACTTTATCAACTACATTTTTCACCTTTTCAACTTTATCTTTCACTTTTTTCACTACCTTCTTTACTTTGTCAACTACGCCTTTAGCTTTATTTTTCAATGTTTTAAACAATCCTCTTTTGACCAAATGGTGCTCGTTTCTTTTTTCTTCGGCTTCAAGGGCTTCTGCTATAATTGTTAAACTTACAAGCAAGATAAATAACAACGCAGTTTTCTTCATCTGTAAGTAAGAAAGATTAGATGTACAGTACAGACCTGTCGAAATTTTAAGTCAAAACGTTAGTGTCGAATCTACAGCCCAGCTCGGCCCCTCGATAGCTACCTCTCGATAGATTAACAGCAGCCACGTTATTTCTTTTGGCAGCTTTTCGGGGGCAATTACTATCTGTATCGTAACGAAGATTCGATTCCTTTTCGTTAGTGCAATGATAAATTTTCGACAGGCCTGTCCTATATATTAAAAATATTTCTAGCTTTATCAATCCAAAGGAAAATGGTAAAGATATTTTGAGTGACCCCAGTCATTGTTAATTCTATTTAAGATGAACTAGCTACATGTTACAGTGCAATTGCAGCCAATGTAAACAGAAAATAAAATTAAAAGTGTCAAAAATGCATTAACTGGGGCATATCATTTTTCTCTATTCCAAGGACGTTTAAATTATGCCTTTGGCGCTGTTGGTGACACATGTGTGCTTAAAAATGACATAAAACTTAACAACATCAAATCAGGACAATATGACGTCACATTAATATCACCAAGTCATAGACAGACAACTGACATTAAAACAATTTTAGACATGATATATTAAGGATAATTCTGCTTTCAAATTAATGTGCAATAAATAGCCCACATCACAACACACCTGAGAAGCAATAAAAATATAATATTGAAGTAATACATTATGTCTTTACAGCTCAATATTGCTGCATATGCAGTTTACGGGGTATATAGAAATCACTGTGTTCGTCCGTCCAAGTATATACATGTACATGTAACGTCCGCTCCATATATCGCATGTCAATGGATAGATTTTGATCAAATTTGGCATAACTGTAGTTATACGAGTCGATGTGTCATAATGAATTAAGTTGCATAAGTCAAGGGTAACAATCACAAGGTCAAATAACATCTCGACAATGTTGGGGGTGACAGGGATATTTGCCTCTGTAAAGACCGCCCATGGATTTTATTTGTATTAGATTCCTCTGGGGTGTCAGTTATTCGAGATTTGATTAGTTTAATCAGTTGATTAGTCAAAAACGATATGCAAATTCTTAATATTAAAAAATTAATGTTAAGAATGCCAAATGTGAATAGAATTTTGTAAACCTGAAGCACATTGCTATAAATTGAGGAAAATTTATTAAATAACACACATTAATTCTATTGATGCTTTTCAATTTGTATTAATCATTGAATAAACTAATCAAATGTCGAACTTTATCTTGAAATGAGAGAAAGAGAGAGAGATAGTTAAATAAATAAAATATCGAACAAAATGGTCCATGAATGGCAAAGAGAGAGTTAAACTTATCAAACATCTCATAATATGGCCCTGAAATGAGAGAGAGAGAGAGAGAGAGAGAGAGAGAGAGAGAGCTAAACTTATCAAACGTCGAACAAAATGGTCCATGAAATGAGAGAGAGAGAGAGAGAGAGATTTGTACTTACCTTGATGTGTCTTTTATTACATTATAAGATACGCGTCATTAGAAAATGCTTTATATATCCTCAGAAAGCCAGGACTTACATAAGTAATAAATGTTGCAGGAACTAATGGGTTATGACATTTACATAAAATTAACCAATTACTGACAAAGTCCTTACCGTCAGTTTTTGTCAAACAAGGAATGAAATTATGTTTAACCATAAATATTATTTAGGCCACGTTGGTATACACGTCAAGAATTTTTTCTTCAAAAGACAGGATCCGCATTTTCATGGTATATATAGCAACCGTTTTTATTGTTTTGTAGGTTATTGTGTTAACTGATTTAATTTTTTCCTTTAAATGACAAGATCCGGATTTTGATGGTATAAATAAGATACATGTTCATTGTTTTTATAGGTAAGCGTGTGTGTGAAATTGTGTATTTTTCTAGTGTTGAAATCATGCTGTTGTAATGAAAGTATAAAATTGTTTTTTTTGGTTTTGAAACTAGATTAGACTAGGTTACATTATCGAAATATGTTACTTGTACAGTCACAAGCTTAACACTCAGCTAACTAATGAGTGCCAAAATCGGCAAATCATCTCTGTCCCTCGTAATCTCGGAAATTGTCAGCAGTTGCTGTTTACACATCATACAATGTTGCCTTTTGACTACTAGCTATCGATAGATCGGCCACTCGACAGCAGACCTTAGAATCCTTTTCATTAGCTCAGTGTCTGTTATACTTTCGGCAGGTCTGTAATATTATATATATATATATATATATATATATATATATATATATATATATATATATATGATACCCAGGACATACAAACGACAACTTCCTTGTTGTGTCTGTATCCAAAATTATCCTGGATATATTTGACATTCCAATTTTCATTTTTCCTACCATTCTAATATTTATTACACACAATGCAGGTGTAGCTTGCTAAACGGGTAGATGCTTACCCTTCCGGAGCACCCGGTCTCATTTTATGATGGAAGTTTACGTGTTTAACATAATTTGTCTTTTCAAAAGTTTTACTTTACTTTGGTGTGGACATGTAAAATTGTTTTTTAATAACACACGTTGCGGTTGTAGCCATCTTAACAGGGGATTCTTACCTGGTTTTTCAAGATGTTGTGTACCCATAGCGATAACGTTTTACTCTGTGTAGAAATCACGGATGCGCATAGATTTCCTGTTACAAATAGGTACAAGTAAGTGAAAAATATAAATATTTGATTTCCTATGGAAATATATGGCGTAGTTCACTATCACCAACACACCCACTCTACTAGTACATCTTCATACGACAAAAAAGTCTAGATATATTTATTTATTTATATCATCCGTAAACCATGCTAGGAACATATCTTTCACATAACACTTTAGTCACTCTTTGATTGTCATTACAAGGTGCGTCATTCCATTGCCAATTATAATTTCTACCATACTCAATACAGTTCTCTAAATGACCCAGGTAGTCGTCCGGTTGTGTTGGCATCCAGTTAGAGTACCTGCAATTAATTCAAATTCTAGTGTCTGACGAAAGAAAAATATAACTGTAAATTATCATCGAATGATATATATATATTAATGGCAACATACATTATAATTAGAGACCAAAAGTATCATGTTTAATTGTTGATTGTGAGACAAATTATTTAGTCAATTAATTTTATATTTATACTGATGGGTACTTTGGTCAGTTTGAAAGAAATGTAAAATGGGGCATTTAACGATTGTGTTGAAAGTTTTGGAAAACGTTTACGCCAATGTTTTCTGGATTAAAACCGATTTACGGTACAAAGCCATGTTGTGCAATTCAATATCCAATGCGCACAAAAGAAGTAATTGGATGCCATGTGGTTCGACGGTGACTCCCATTGTCTGGCTGGTGCTCTTCTAGTCTGATACAAATGGGAACACCATGAATATATCAATACATGTAGCATGTTAAATCTTAAACTGGAGATTAGGCTACCAAAATGTCAACGAGTTACCAATCGAGTAGTGGACACAATCAATATAGTTTTATAAAGGATAGCTTGCTTACCTTATGTTTTGGCCAGTTGAGCTCCACTTCCAAATACCTTTGTGGCCTTCTTCGGTACCATCCAACCATACTGAAATCGACAGAATTACGCATACGTAATAGTCAGTTATATACATTAAACTGCTTGCTATTTTCAAATGACATGCTTTTTATATGATAAGTATGTTTGGTCAGATACACAAAGCATAGAGTTCTGCTAAATAAACATTTAATAACATTTTCTCTATAACAGCAACAGTATAATAGCATGTGACACTTTAATAAACCATATTATTATTATTTTATCATCTAACTGCCTCGAAATGACGTTTAAAATCTTTTATCGTCCATTACCTTGCAAATGAAAATTGAATAATGCACGCTAATCTATTGACATTATTCAAACAAGATTGCGTACGAGGTGTGAAGCTTATTGCTGGAATAGCCAATAAAAGACGTCGTCACGGTTATATGCACAGCAAAAATCCATGACGTCACATTATCACCATAGAATTACATTTATTCTCAAAAAGACTTTTACAAAACAAAACATTACAAATTTAAATACTAGTATTATATAACACAGCTCATTATCTCTCCGAGATTGTGACTTATATTTATTATAACAGCATCAGTTTGTTTGGCCATAAAACATGTAAATGAGTACCTGTGTTTATCAATTTTCAACTTTTTCCTTTGTCAATGACATTTTATTGTTTGCATTTCTGCAGATATCAAACAGTTATGTGCAAGACAAATGTAAAACACTCGTAAATGCATTATTTATTAGATATAAATTATTTACTTTCATTTTGACCCGCCATTCTGCCTATTAACGTTTGTTTTTCGGCTGAATCAGCAATCGGCAAATGTGCGTGAAGCTTCTGACACAGTGTCTAAAATAGAACAAAATAAATAAATAAATAGAGTTTGATTTTATATTAGTCAGCAAATTAGTTGTTGGGAATCTTCAAATATTACACATATAATTATTTAAACACAATTTCTCCAGCACCAGTCCAAACATTTGAAGATTTATTATGAGAGGCGAACATCTTAAAACTACTTTGAACATTGATGTGTTTGTTGTTGCATGTTCTTCGTTCAATTATGATCAATTTCTAGTATTTTTATCTAAATTTGTAAATTTTATTGTTATCATCAATAGTACCTTTGCCTCAAACCAAGTGGTTCGTGTATTTACACTGCAGAACATTGTAAAACCTTCAGTTTTCCAACCAGTATCACAGTCTACAAGACATCATGACAACCAGTATTAAGAAAATGTAATATATATTTCTATAATAACAAGAGGCCCAGGGGCCACATCGCTCACCTGAGCAACTTGCTAGGTAGAAGCCGAAATGAGTTCAGTATTGAAGTGAGTGCAGGGGAGGGAGGTTTTGTACAAACTGAAATCTATACTTCCTACCGATGCTTTTCACTAAACATTTGTAAGTATTTCTATGTACCGTAAAAGGTTGATGTTTCGACAAGCCTCGGCTTATTCCGTTACCTTTTTCTTACAGCATTTCAACCAATGAAATAATTTAAAAAAAAATTTTCATCATGCAATCTACCAATCTCAAAAGAGAGAAAATGCATAGGCCGAATACTGTAATCGGGAAATGGCAAATAGAAATTATAGAATACAGCAGGATTTACATTAAAAATTAGCTTTTAAATACAAGTACAATTAATATATTTCTCATGAACAATATATTTAACTTTATATCAAAATACTTATATAAAAGAATACAGCATGGAAAATACACTATTATTTAACCATGATTTGAACAAACTTGAATCTACACTACCTGAGGATGCTTCCATTTTAATTTGAGCTTTCCTGGCCTAATAGTTTTTGAGGAGAAGATTTTTAAAGATTTTCTCTATATATTCCTGTGTAAAACTTGACCCCCCTCTTGTGGCCCCACCCTACCCCCAGGGACTATGATTTGAACAAACTTGAATCTACACTACCTGAGGATGCTTCCATTTTAATTTGAGCTTTTCTGGCCTAATAGTTTTTGAGAAAAAGATTTAAAAAAATTTTCTTTATATATTCCTATGTAAAACTTGATCCCCCTCTTGTGACCCCTCCCTACCCCCGGGGACCATGATTTGAACAAACTTGAATCTACACTACCTGAGGATGCTTCCATTTTAATTTGAGCTTTTCAGGCCTAATAGTTTTTGAGAAGAAGATTTTTAAAGATTTTCTCTATATACTCCTATGTAAAACTTGATCCCCCTCTTGTGGCCCCTCCCTACCCCCGGGGACCATGATTTGAACAAACTTGAATCTACACTACCTGAGGATGCTTCCATTTTAATTTGAGCTTTCCTGGCCTAATAGTTTTTGAGGAGAAGATTTTTAAAGATTCTCTCTATATATTCCTGTGTAAAACTTGACCCCCCTCTTGTGGCCCCACCCTACCCCCAGGGACTATGATTTGAACAAACTTGAATCTACACTACCTGAGGATGCTTCCATTTTAATTTGAGCTTTTCTGGCCTAATAGTTTTTGAGAAAAAGATTTTAAAAAATTTTCTTTATATATTCCTATGTAAAACTTGATCCCCCTCTTGTGACCCCTCCCTACCCCGGGGACCATGATTTGAACAAACTTGAATCTACACTACCTCAGGATGCTTCCATTTTAATTTGAGCTTTTCAGGCCTAACAGTTTTTGAGAAGAAGATTTTTAAAGATTTTCTCTATATACTCCTATGTAAAACTTGATCCCCCTCTTGTGGCCCCTCCCTACCCCCGGGGACCATGATTTGAACAAACTTGAATCTACACTTCCTAAGGATGCCTCCACAAAAGTTTAAGCTTTACAGGCCGAATAGTTTTTGAGAAGAAGATTTTTGAAAAATACCAACAAAGTTTCAATAATTCTCAATTATCTCCCCTTTAAAGAGGGTATGGCCCTTCATTTGAACAAACTTGAATCCCCTTCACCTAGTGGTGCTTTGTGCCTAATTTGGTTGAAATCTGCCCAGTGGTTCGTGAGAAGAAGATGAAAATGTGAAAAGTTTACGACGACAACGACGACGACGACGACAGACAACGGACAAATTGTGATCAGAAAAGCTCACTTGAGCCTTTGGCTCAGGTGAGCTAATAATAAATAAATAAATAAAATTAATAATAATAATATATGAATGAATGAATGAATGAATGAATGAATGAATTAATTAATTAATAATTTAAAAAAAAATTATAATAAAATTGTTTCAAAAAGAAAATATTAAAATGAAAAATATATATTAGTATTGCTTCAATGAAAGTATGAAGTATAACTAAAACATGGTAGGTTGTTCAGTAATTTATTTTATATTTGCATGTTATATGCGTGTCTATTTAAAGAGCACTATGTACTGTAGTATTAGAATTTCCAGTACTTGAACCACACTACCGGATACTTGCCTGGTATTTTTATCAATGCCATTGGCAGGTCTGGGATCATCATTTTTACATCATAAAGCTCAAAGTAGGCGGTTTTAAAACACTGTTAGTTATTTAAAAACATGCACATACTAGTAGTTGTTTTTCTTCGTGTTCTATGTTTCATTGGCTACTAAAAATTTCATATTTTACAGCAGTGTTTTTCCCCGTTTTTGGGCGTTGAATTTGCAGTCGCAATGTAAATTCAAATGATTTAGCATGTAATATACAAGAATAACCAGTTTGTATGTCTGGCCTTTTGGGATTGGTGTACGGCATGGTAAAATAGTAAAAATCGATTATTTAACATCGACCGATATTGCTGTGGATGCTCGATACGTTAACAATGACATTATTACCAAACAATGATGACTTAACGTTGCCCTATTGTATGTAAAAGATAAGGGTTTAGAGCACATGTATACACCCTAATGCAAAGTATTTCCTTAGCTAAACTTTGGTCTTTTGGGTATTTTTTTCAACCCAATGAAGAAATTTCCGTTTCGCAATTTTGGTCTAATTACCAAGCTATCGCTCATTATTCATTTTGTCGTGCAAAGATTTGACATTCATATTGACTATAAACGCAATTTCAAAACAGTTCAATTGTTTTAATAGAAATATATTATAAAACATATTACATTTACCTGGTATATGCAATTGCACAGGGTTCACAGCACTAAAAATAAATAAACTGAATGGTTTTATTTAATGAGCAAACTTTCTGAAATTATCAAAGTGGACATATAAGAAGGTCTGTATTTGTTACCATAGTTGAAAAAAGGCTTTGGTGGCATATACAAATGCCCATTTATTCAATTTTTGTTCATACAAGATTCAGATTCAAATGCAAGCCGCATCTATGTTAGATATGATTCTACATTGCCTGGTAAAACAATTGGGTAAAGAAAGCGAGTCACACACACACAGACGCACACACACACACGCGCACACAGATATTATAGCATATGATAGGTTAAAAAGCATTTTAAAAATATTCGAAGTGAGTGTCATACTTTAGATTGTTTATAAAAATAATGCATTCACAAGTAGCATGTGGCAGAAGTAATAAATCATACGTCAGATTAATAACTTATAGTTGACTCCTGTAATAATAAGACCTGAATGTACCTCCATTCACACAGAACATTTAACTGCCGATCACAAGGAGCATCGTTCCATTTGTAGTTATAATCAGGTCCGTATTCGATACAGTTTTCACTATGTGTTCCAAAGTAATTGTCAGGTTGATCTGTGTTCCACATTGTGTGTTCTATTAATGTTCCAGTAGTGTTCCAAACCCAGTAGCCTTCGACTGCTATGTCAGTACCGTCTAGCCAGACTTTAAATGAAATACACAATTATTTAAGCGAAGGTGACAAGGACAAGATCAATGGGGTTCGCCGCTGTACTACGTTATCAGTACCCCTTGACGTTTGTTCGGAACGTTTTGGAAAACGTTAACGTCACAATTCCAGAAATAACGTGACTTTTGCGGGGAAACGTAATCTTATGCTATTCCATATCCATTGGAAACAAGTGTTCCACACAAACGTTAGATTGTATCACGTGGTAAAGTTGCGAACCCCATTGGTGAATTGCAAGATGGTCGCACCGGTTGGTGGTTGGCAATATTTTTTGTCTTAGTTCGATGTTTCTTTTATTCTCAATTTTGATTTAACACGTGGCAAATAGAAATAGCTAGACAGGATATGTTCAACCTTCCGAAGCAAACGGTCTCACTTTCCCGGTGGAAGTACACGTCTTTATCTTAATTTACAGGTTTTCAAAGCTGATTCTTTGCTTTTACAATCGTGGTTTGGACATGTACTGGTATCTTTATGTGTGATTATTGCCCTATTGTCTGACTAAACTGTTGATAAGGTAAGAATTAATTGGACTTCTAATTCTATTAAAGATAGGTAAAATACTAATGTTATGTTATCAGTCTTAACTGACGTATATTAGTGGCGTTAGTGTCAAGACTACACAAGTGCATTCAAGTATCTTCACGTGACCGGCATTATTGCCTATTCCGGATACAATGGCAATTTGTGCCACAAAATGTCACCAAGAAATTGATCATTTCACGTAGCTTTGACAACTTTGAGGTGAAAAGTTTCATATTAGCTGGGTACAAATCAAAGATTTAAAATGAGATTGACAAAAACTATTTTTGAACAGTGCATACGTTTTACATTCCATATGCTTGTCTCTTGTCATAATAATAAGATTTTATTTCTGATATTACCTTTCCGGAACACCCGGCCTCGCTTTCCTGATGGACGTTCACGTGTTCAACTTAATTTGCCCCCAGTTTCAAAGCTTTTTCATTGCATTTTGGATTGTAATTTCAACATGAGTCTGTATGTTTGTGTTTGGCTATAATTTTTAACTTGTTTTTGTTTGATTGTATTATTAAACTTACTGTCATGGTTATCGTTTCGAATTATTGAATCAATAAAATGCATTTTTTCATCTGTGTCAACTATAGGTAGATGCATTAGGTGCTTCTGACACAAAGTCTAAAATAAATAATAAGGAAATTAGAATCTCCCGTTATAGTCCGATCACTTATTCAGTGATGAAAACCAATGTGGCCTTAAAAAGATCGTGGATTACTTACCTCATATTTCATTAATGCTATATGTAGATCTGTTATTTTTATAACATGTGTTTAAATAATTTGATTAAATTTCATATATTAAGTCTAAAATTAAATAAAACCCGTTTTTATTCAGACGATACGTATCACGTAGTAAAATGCATTATCGCCAATACCTTCATCTTTTGAGACAAAAATCGCGACTTTGTTAGATGAGCTTGAAGGTTTTGTAGTTTTAAAACATGAAATTAAAAAAGTGTGTCGTTCAAGGCCAAATTAAACATGTATAATAAATGAATATTATTCAATATTTTGACGTTTGTGCTGTTTTACCTGTTGTCCATTCATAAACAAGTGCAATGGGTTAGTCCGTGACGTATACTAGTTAAGAATAGAAACACCTGTATAAACCCGTATCGCGTGAATACATATTAGCCAATAGAACCCAATAATGAATGGCTTACATGAATGAAACCGTCGAATATGCCATATCAACATAAAAGAGGGACAACAGCTACCTTTCAATTAATTGCTAATTTTTGACTCCCAAAAACTCAAAAACTACAGTGAATATTGAAAATTTAACCATGAAGATAGAAAAATAGTATTTTTAAGTACTTATATTTAAAACAAGGCTGCAAACGAACAGGTATTATTTCTCGACAAACTTTTATCGAAAAAGTTTATTAAAATTTATTCATATAAATTAACAACAAAAAATTGAAAAAGCTGAGAAGATTTGCAAAAAAATATTCAAAATATGAAAAAACATGTTCTTATAACATATGTGAAATTTCAAGTCTATTGAAGTTATATCAAGTGAGATATCTAAGTTTGAATCACACCACCCATTCAAAACATGTTTTTTCATCACTGAAAATGTGATCGGACTATAGTAGGTACATTTTGTGATTTGAAATTATATTCAAAAGACGATAATAAAAAACAAACATACTAATTCATGTCCGAATCACATTCATGAAGCAAAGTAAAAACTTCGGAACTGACAAGTCAGGTTAGACACGTGAACTTCCACCAGGGAAGTAAGACCGGGTGCCCCGGAAGGGTAAGCACCTCCTGTTTAGCTAGCTACACCCGCCATGATAACTCTCAGAAATCTACCAAGTAAAATATGGTTAATAAAATACGCATCTCCTAACATTGTTGATAATTTGCACCAAATTTAGTAAAATAGTGCTTTATAGATTTTAGGAGTTAATCCGGACAAGAAGTGTCTGAATGGACGGACGAAGTGCGAATTTTACATAGTATCGGATACCACTTATTGAATGTAATCATAAAATGTATTCAAAAAGTGAAATACACTCCAAAAGTGATATATGACAATATTTTTATACATACATATAAACACCACAAATTAACGTTTGTTATTCGACGTAATGGTTGTAGTCATGTATGATGATACTAGACATCTCCAACCTACCTGTATGCGTTGACTATGATCGTGAATGTGAACTAAAGACGAAATGTTTCAAAATTTAACTTTGCATTATACTAGTAAATATAATATATTGAATATATCTACATGTTCATAAATATATTATATTCTAGTCCATCTTCGATTTGATGGCACAATGGTTATAAACACGGACGGCTTAAATAACGCATACAGGTGTAAATAGCGTATTAACGTATGAGCATAATCACGCCGGCACGCGCTTTATATGTTACAATTACCCTAATATTAAAATAGATTACATCAGATCGTGGATGACCTATATAGGCAAACAACATTGACCTGTCCGCTTGACTTTTTATTAGGAACATTCATATAGGAAAATCCACCCAATAAATTGGTAGTGTTAAGATTCAAAATAAACAAACACAGAGTTAAGAGTTGAATATCACCCGTGATGTAGTACACTATATGAACTCCTACGTTTACACATAAACGAACTGACCCATGATAATATATAAGTTAAAGTTCAATCGGGCATGTCAATGTTGTTGACCATTCCAGTATGTGTTATTATTATTGTTAGTCACGAGAGAAAACTGGGAAAATCGAATGTTGCTGTTGCTGCAAAAGATGGAACTTCTAGTGCCTTTTAAAAGTCTGGTGTGGAACCTCAACCATTATATTACAGTGGACAGAGACACGCTCACTATATACATACACTGTTATTGTTGATAATTGCGGTATTTTGCCTTTTGTTAGACGTTTACCAAACATAGAACTTAATTCGGAACTTTAATTTCCTGCCAAAGGATTGATTCTAGCAGCTAAGATGTTTTACAGTGTATGTATTCTTTAGTAACCCTTTACAAAATAGAGGGCGCGGTGGCCTAATGGATAAGACGTCAGTCTTCAAATCCAGGGTCTCTCACCGCTGTGAGTTCGAGTCCCGCTCGGACCACATGTGGGAAAGTGAATTTTCCTTACCGTTGGCCTTTACTGATTCACCTGGTATCAGTATAATGGACTGGGGGAGTGGTACGCTTGTCTGCGGCATACTGACTCTGTGAGCTAGCACGGTAAAGTCGCCCTGAGTGCGCACTAGTACAAGGCAGACCATACAACACACTCGCACTTCACATGCATACATAAAATTGTTCATATATTAATCCATAGAGATTAATTAAATAGTTCTATTCGCGAACAGCTGAAAAATTTCTGATGCGACGTTAAGCAACATTCAACCAACCAACCTTTACAAAATACATCACATAAATAGAAAAATTCAAAATATCAGACATAAATGTGAAAAGTTTAACGAAGTTATAAATAATATTGAGTGCAAGTTGAATATGCAATTCGGGAATTCTATACGACTGTTGGAACACTTTGGAGATTGCGGAGACGTAAAATTTCGCCTGTTGTTGACATTTTCAGCAATTTCTGGCCGGTGTAATCGACTCTCGTTTGTAAATGAAAACCGTACTTGTAAAACCAGTCTAACTTTATTTTTTAAATTCCCTTTTTAAGGGGAAATATATGCCTTTAAGTTTGTCCAGGATCTTGAATTATAAAGATAATATAAGGAAAAACGGAGTTTTTTGGAATTGATCGTATTTTATTATTAAAAAACGACCAAGTTTTGATATAACCCCTCAATTAGTTCACATTCACGGTCATAGTCAGTGTATACAGACATGTTGGAGATGTCTACTAGCAGGAATCTAAGAACCAAGACCTTTAACAATGTGTAATAGAAAAAATGTTCACCTGACAGTTTCATTCATCCAGGTAAAAAAATTATAAAGCATTGTATTATCAACGTAAAGTTAAGTTAATTATTTGTGAAATTTCAAATGGAATGCACGTAATGAAGAGAATGTGCGTGTTTGTGATACTTGGACAAACAGCAGAAAGAGAGAGAGAGAGAGAGATGTGAAATATGGTCATAAATTTAATATAATTTGTTATAATTGTGAGTATTCTTATTTTTAAGTTGTGTACATGTATTTACCTTTGCAGCTGGCCAAGTGAATTTTCCAAAACTGGAAAACAGGCAGTATTTAGAACCTTTTAAAATATGCCATTGTCCACTTGGACAGGAAGGTAAACGGTCTGAAAAATATTTGCAAAGAGGAATAACTCTAACGGGCTTCACCAGTAAAATTTTAAGAATTTGTCAAAGGAGCACGATTTATTGTTTAAACAAAAAATTGTATACATCTAAATAGCTGTTCAATCAACTATTAGCAAATATGCTTATCAACTATCCTATATTTGATAATGAATAGAGTGTTATCACTGCCACAATCGTTTAAAATTGATAACTTCATAAAAGGAAGAAAGATTTTGGATTTTCTTTCACAAAAAGTAATTTACAACGTTGAGACAAAACAGTTGCTATGATTACATGGTTGTGTTGTTTCACAAAAATCGATAAAGTCTCAATCTACACAAGATCGACGAAACAGAGGTGACACAAACATATTTTATGGCGCAGTCTCGCCATCTAACACAGAAGGTTTATCATATTCATCCGTAAGTTATCATTTTGTTTTATTAGCACATAGCAATTTTTGTTTGAACACACAATCTTTTACTTTTGTGACGCCATCAAAAACCAAATGTGTTATGAAGTCGACACCCCAATCATCGATTTCAAATAAATTTCACAAATTTCATTTCTCTTAATTTTGATTGGGTTAGATTGTGTTATACCAACCTGGCGTGCTTTGTGTAGTAGGATGTTGTATTTTCGTTGTTGCTATGGAAACCGTGTTTGTAGATGTTTCGGTCGTTGTTTTCAATTGTTTTGTTGTAAAAGTCTGTGTAGAAGCTGTGTTGCCAGAATCGGTGTTCTGTGATGTTATGTTACAATTGTCGTTACACAGCATAGAGTCACAGCACTTAGGACAACCTTGATGTATGTGTGACAATGGGCAATGCTAAAATATTACATAAAACACATCATCATAAAATACTGGCAACCATCACAGTATTAATGATAAGTTTGATGTCTCTGTGTCCAGGATTCCCCAGGATATATTTGATGTCCCATAGTTCCTTGTTCTTTTCACACAAATTTGAATTACACACTTGGCGGGTGTAGCTAGCTAAACAGGAAGTGATTACCCTTCCTGAGCACCCGGCCTTACTTCCCTGGTAGAAGTCCAAGTTTCTTACCTAACTTGTCATTTTCAAAGTTTTTCTTTGCTTCGATGTGGATTAGTATATTTGTTTTTGATACACACTTGCGGTTTTTCTTTTTCTGAAATATTGAGATGTAAACAGAAACCGTGTGTATCATACTTTCTTTTGGATATATAAAAAGCTCATTATAATATCGAATTATTGGGATACTTTCGTAGAATAAGATTTCTGACTGTGAATAATAAATAAAGCACTGAAAAATGCCATTTACAAAATGATCTATTTCGCTTTGGTTTTTATTATGTTACTTGATTCAGATAAATAAGACACCCTTAAACATCTTCTCTGACATTTTTTATGTTTACATTATAATTTATACGGCATAAATGTCCTAAACTCTTAATTGTAAAAATACAACTTAATTTGTCTCAGTAAGTTACCAATATGTGTGTTTCAAAGAACAGCTCAGTCTAAAGTTTATCATCATGCTAAAATAAAATCAGAATTGGATTGTCAGCTACATCTGTACGCACAACGTAGTTCGGCAGTGGTTATTTTTCTGTATCTTTTCGGTCACTACATGTAGCTATCCATATCTCGGCCACTCGGCAGTTGACTTCAACTCTATTTGTGTTAGCTCAGTGTTAAACTTTCGACAGGGCTGTACTGAATATTGAGTAAAAAAAATAGGTTAATGCTTTAGCTGGGGATATCTTACAAGACCTATAAAAATCCGTCAGATAAAATATTTTTAAGATTTTCAACTTTCATCATTTTGTCTACTAAGTTACAGTACAGACCTGTCTAAAGTTTGACACTTACCTATCGAATTAGTGCCCAATCGACAGTTCACCTGTACCCACATCAATCGAAATAATTTCTCGACAGCTTATTGGCAGCTGCTTTCTACCTCTCGACAGCTTATTGGCAGCTGCTTTCTACCTCTCGACAGCTTATTGGCAGCTGCTTTCTATCTCTCGACAGCTTATTGGCCACTAACTACCCATATCACGACCACTCGATAGCAGTTCCCGGGGTCACAAACAATACTAATAATATAAGCTGTCATATACCATTTTTTTTTTAATTTAATCATAAAATACATTCAAAAAATGGTATATATTGTCTATACCATTTTTTAAATGTATTTTATGATTAAATTCAAAAAATGGTATATGACAAAGCTAGGCACACACTTAGTTTCAAAATATAAGTTTTTATTTACATGTAACTAAGTTAAGTCCAAAAAAGTTAAGTATTGTCCGTGATCCCGGGGCCAGGCACTGTTTTCCGAAAAGCTAAGTTCAAACTTAGATTTTAAGTAAAAATATACGCTTGTTTTGTGATTCATTTTACTTTTTAAGTTTTTTTCTAAACTATCAACGTAAGAAAAAATAGATTCAAGTGTAAAATATAGACGTGATTCTGTGGCTATTGCTTTAGCTACTTTTTCTTCGTATGGTGTTTAACTTTTGACAGGTCTGTACTTTGTTTGTATAAATTTGTATGAAAGAAAATACTGGATAATTTTTATGACGTGATATAATTAAAATGTTGATTACAAAATTAAATTTAAATTTTTTATCACTGAAAAATTCACTTGAAAGGAAATTCAGTTATAATATCAATTTAGAAAAATGCATTAAATTGCGATTTTATGACTTTCTCGTGATAATCGTTTATTTTATGAGGATTTTTATGTGTGATATCGATATGCAGAGTCTAGATAGGGGAAATAAAAAGGTATCATTTATATAAAAAATGATTATCCAATAAAGACGTTATCTTTATATTTAATTTTAAGAGACGGCTATTTCTCGTCTGAGCGTCAAGTCCTAATTACCGAGGACTTACAGATTCATTAACTTTATCAATAAATAAATATAAACAGCTTAGCTAGCAGTTTGTTTATGACTGCAATTTACTATGATGCTCTTTCCGAGCAAGTTATGTTCTTAGAACATATGAACTATTGGTCTCGAAATACAGTGTAGACCATGTTGAAAATTTAATATTAAGCCAACCGAATAAGTGCTGAATCAGCAAGTCATCTAGGTCCCTCGTTAGCAATATCTCAACAGCTGCTAATAATATCTCGGACAGCTTTTCGGTCACTAGCTATCTTTATCTCGGCTCCTTCTGGATGGATCAGTGTTAATATAATTAAGCTATAAGCAAATAAGATATCGAGTTTAAGGAAAGACAGTTAAACCATTCGACTAATTTTTTCAAATCATTTGTTTAAGTTGATAAGTATGATGTGTCTGTATTCTAAATTACCATGGATTTATTTGACGCTCCACGGTTTCATGTTCCTTTTTTCTCAATTTTGAATATACGTACACGACAGATAAATCTAGTTAAATAGGATGGCTTATCTTTCCAGAGCACCCGACCTCACTTCCCTGTTGGATGTGATTTAATTTGCCAGTTTCATACTTGGACTGCGATTTGAACATGGCTCGGTATGTTTGTGGTTGACTTTTTTGGAATCGGATTTTGGACATGGATTATTGTTTTTTTTATTTAAATAACGGTATAAAAACTTGCCGTCGTGGACCTACATCCACTGGTATATAATGTATCGGTTCCAATAGATGTCTGGGAAATAAAACAATCCTGAAAATATATTATAAATATAGACTATTTAATGTACATGTATATCGGTATATAAACTGATACATTATAGAAGGAATTTTCTAGTATCACATCCGTATATTTATAACAATGCTTAGAGTATGTTTGTGCGAAGTAGCAATTTTAAATTTTTTTACTTAATTGTTGCACTTAATATCATTTGGTCGAGCTAATAGCTCGCAGGATAGTAATTAAAATGTGTTAAGTGCATTTGATAAGGTGGGTATTACATTCACGTCATTCTAAAAATGTTAACATGAAACAACATTTTTAGTCTTGTAATGTTTTTTTTTTTAATTTTTATTAAACCTGATTTAATTTTGTGTCACTAGAATAAAATTCCTCATCGTTAACTCGTACAAAAATGTGGAAACCCAAATGTTTCTATGAAATTGAAAATAAAAAATTTACTTCGAGCTATCCCTTTCAATTTTTCTAAGTTTTGCAATGTTTATTAAAAATATTGACTGCGTGAATATAAAATAGAATTGTAATATTATACAATAATTGCCCTCTAGGTATGTGGACATCCAGAATTGTCACCCGACAGAACTGTTGTCACCCGAGGGCATCGACCGAGGGTGAAAACCTTTCTGAAGGGTGACAATTCTGGATGTCCACATACCTAGAGGGCAATTATTATTTTATTATACCGAAACAAAGCTTACCATGTAAAATGACACAAACAATATATAAATTTTAAATTAAATTAAATGTAGCCAGTTTACACTTTCAACCATCCTTTTCTGGCGCTCGTCTACATACTTTATATTCCGCAGAATCTAGATTTACCTCTCTTTCTGTTTCCATCAAATGCATTTTTAGTATTTTCACTAAAGCTTTGGTGCCCCTTTTGTGTATTCTGCATCTTTGTCATGCATAATTAACTCAAAGTCCGCTTCCAACGAACTACAAACAACGACTGGCCGCCATTGTTATTGTTTACAAAAATGACAACACGGTCCAGTTGTGCGAGTTATTTCCCTTGTACCGGGTTATCACGGGTGATAATAGTATTATCACATGGCTGTGAGAGGTTATCACATGGCAGTAGGAGGTTGTCACACGCTGACAGTGATTCTGTGGGAAATATCTCATTTATTACATGTCATGTGATTGGAAAACATCCAATGAAAAGTGTTTTAATATATGTGAGGTATAATAAGTTGTAATATTAATTCTAAGTACCTGATCAAGATCACATAAAACTATTTGATCACACTTGTTGGGATGTGAATGCTGATTACAGCCATAACAAATCTTTCCAGCGGTAACATTAAAATCTATAAGATAATGCAAGATGCTAGTAATTGGCATAAAAATATGGTCGAGTTATAGAATTTATTGAAAATGTTTTTCAAGAGTTATTTTAGATTAAAGAATACGACATTAAATAGTCTAAGGAGGCTTTTTTTTAAATTTGGATTCCAGAAGATACACAAAACGTCGGCAAAGAAATATTTAAACGGTTCCGAGTACTTTTAAGAATCCGAAGCAAAACAAATGAGAGAGAGAGAGAGAGAGAGAGAGAGAGAGAGAGAGAGAGAGAGAGATGCCCAGCTGAAATCAAAACAGGCTTTGGTTGAAAAATTCATTAGGATTTGCCAACAGCCAAAACAATCAAGAAAAGGAAACTAAAAAAGAATTGAACACGCTAACGAGAAAGCGTCCACCTGGGTGGACAACTGATAAAATAGTTCCCAATGTCACATTATATATTTCGTTACCTGAAGCTCCACATCCCTTTCTGTTACAAAGCTTCTCGTCTTTACAGCATTCCAAGCAGAACTCGGTCTCATGACTGCTTCTTGTTTTGTGGTAGCATATCTGCATAAAATCGTCAATATTTACATTTGTAATGCTTAACTGTTTTAAACTCTGTTTCAGATTAAATGAGCTGCTTTATGACAAGACGACCCTTATGAAATAAAGTATCGATTCTGAGTTTTTATCATATCCTGAAAGAACATTTTCTTGTGATTCTAGAAATGTATATATATTGTCTTCAAAATCGAATATCTGACGTCGCTACGGTAACTTTATCACACAGGTGTTCCTTACGTTGTGACGTAATCGTAACGTTACCGTAAGATAAACGTAAAAACTTGACCACATTTACTGCCAAAGATGTATTTTTGTCCAAAACATATTTTAAGGTATATTCAAATTTCTTCTGTTTTACCGAAAAGGAAAAAAAAATTTCTTACATCGTTGGCTTTGCATCCCACTTTGTAAAATCTTATGCCACTTGTTGTTATTAATAACTCTACAGAACAACTCTAAAAATAAATAAATAATAATTTAATTTGATAAATAGATAAGTAGATAAAACTGAAAAGCTATGTATCGCTTTTTACATGTGCTACTTATATATTTTAATATATATATTTTTAATACCATTCAAAAGTTAAAAATTATGCAATGTACTTCTTTTGAATAAAACATTTTAAAAACTAATAAATAAAATGTAGTACATAACAGCGTTATTAAAACGTTTGCACATAAACTATTATCTTTGAAAACATATGCATGCACATGCATGTGGTGTGACTGATCAAATGAACATAAATCATATGTCATATTTAAAAAATGGTCAAACAGTTTAATCATAATTGTAATTTCTATAAACACTGGTTTGCTGGCGCTAGATTCAGCCTTGGTATTAGTGAAAAAATATTGACTGAGACATCAAACTCCATTTTACTCCACTCGATATTAAGAACAACACACTGGTTAAATTATTTTGAATTAAAACATTCCTTGTTGTACATATGAATATAATTTTATGTCATACAGTTGAACAATATAGTAGGCTGATCCTCGGTATGTCGTTTGAAGACAACGCGAATATGAATACTGAAAGGCGGTTTTAATGACAAATGGGACATTTTTCAACGTATGAAATTACACCTCAATGCCTTTTCAACCACATTCTGTTTGAATTCTTAACCGAGCTCATTATTAGTAACCAAAACAAAATTTTAAAAAAAGTTTATTAATTTATAAAATATAAACAATTGTGTACCTCATGTTCTCCACAAACAGTGACACGGTTACAATCTCTTGGTTGGACAACATTATCGCATTCTACACATAATGGACCAGTACCAGAGAGACCTGAATGAACAATAGAATATTAGAATGGCGGATATAACCACAACAACAACAACAACAGCAGCAGCAGCAGCAGAATAACCAAAAAAACTGGCTTAAAATCGGCAATTTGGTAGAGGACAAATTAAATTATAAAAGGTAAAACTGATGAGCGCAAAATAAAATAGCCGAAGTAAATTCTACTCTGTCATCTTATATTACACACACCCTTATATAAAACTGGACTGGCAATTTACTCTGCAAAAGTATTACCGGAGAACAATAACAACAACAGCATACATAATATCCACATTGCAAATCATTGGAACGGTGTACGCAAACAGCATTGACCTACCCGTTTGAACTTTATCTTAAATAATTATTACAAACCAAAATATTATATATAGAGATCACGCGTATATTTTCGTTTACAGAATGAGTAACACTAAAACAAACGCTGGTCATGAATTAACTATCACCAGCGGTTTATTAGGTGGTCATAAATTCTCATATATGCATAGCCTTGCTGAAAGGTCAACCGGACACGTCAGTGTTGTTAGACTATATCATAGGTGTACATTTACGTAGTCCGTTCGTCCTTTAATTTAAACATTTATTATGAACCATTGTATTAATACATTCGGAACTTAACACAGATCATGGCTAACATGTCTGGTTTATGTATTAACTGCAAATCCGGTGGGTCGTCGCATATGAATATTCCTAATGAAAGGTCTAGCTGGCAGGTCAATGATGTTTGCCTATAGTCTAGTATAGCAAATAAAAGTGAACATCGAACTATTGATAGTTACATGCACGAGGTACATGTATATGTGTACATTGATGATTTTGCCTTATCAACCTCCTCCTCCTTCTCCTACTCCTACTTCCCTCCTCCTCCTCCTACTTCCCCCTCCCCATCGTCCTCCTCCTCCTCCTCCCCCTCCCCTCGTCCTCCCATCCTCCTCCTCCTCATCATCATCATCATCGCCACTACCGCCAACACCACCATCATCAACATCATTGATCATCATTTATTTATTTATTTATTTATTTATTTATTTATTTATATTTTCTACAAAACAACCTAGTATCTATGGTATCGAGAGTAGCCGTTTCTAGCTAACGTATATATGTGTGTTAATCAACAAAAATGTTATTGCTTTTAGTACCACCATATCTGTAATACAATTACAATATTCAAGAAAATAAATGATATTATTATATAACAATATATGCATCGCATAAAAATTAAACGATAAATCCCGAGATGTTAGCGTGTAATAAATATCGATATTTGCACGCAAATTTTGTTTCAGTCCGAGGTTTCCCTAATCAGTTTTTATATTGCACGCTTTGTCACACGACGCTGTCGTTTATGACGTCATACGATTGTTGTTACATGGTTGAAGACGTCAACGCTGTGTTGTTGTCGTATTGCACTAGTACAAGAACTAGTGCAATAATATGGATTGTAAAACAAAATGGTATTTTCAGATAAAATAATAGAGGGAAGTAAACGAAATTTATTTTTCTATATAATAAAAGGGTTATTGAACTGATATTGTGAAAAATTGTCCTGAGTTGACTCGAGAAAATATTTCACAATATCAGTTCAATAACTCTATAATATAAGTAGAAAATAAATAAAGTCCCATTCCCACCATTTCCCATCACGTATTATTCAGTATGAATATTCTCATGTATTTCTCTTTTTCTTGGTAAGTCTGGGTTACCCTACTATGGTACATCATTTTGGAATGTTGCTTTATAGTTTGTAATATTTAAGTGTCACCTTATCTCATGTATCATGTGTATATATATACGCAATATTACAGATTAAAAACAAATTCGTTGTCTATGAATCTGTTTAGGCCAAAAGTCCTTGAAGTTACGGTTCTAATGCAAGTTAAGGACGAAATATTTTTTTTTCAAAAAAAGTTCTTTAAAAACAAAAATCAAATTTACCTGCTTAAAACTCTCTATGGTTTACATACATGCATGTTGAATATTTACTGATCAGCCTGGTATCGTGAAATTAGGAAGTCGTGCGTATGTGTATTTAGGTCACAATTATGAATAGATAATATTAAGAGCATGCCGATACCTTGTCTTTAAACTTTGACCTAGAATAATACCTCGAAAATATCGCTCCAGATCTGTGTACCAAGATGTTTTACTACTTCATGTATATATTGGGTCCTTCGGAGAAGACCCGAAAAGCGGATGCGCTGCAGCCTAATGTCATGCAATGTGTGGTACATTAAAGAACCCTTCTGCATATTGACCTGGACGAATTGCAGGCAATGGTAATCATTTGTCATAATACCCAGCGCAGACGAAGTTTAGGGGGTATATGGGGATCTGTCCGTCTGATCTGGTTGTCAGTCCTAATAAGATGTCCGCTCCATATGTCTATGGATGGATTTTTATCAAACTTGACACAAATGTAAACCCACATGATACTATGTGTCGCATACCAAATTTATGTACATAAGTCAAAGGTTACGGTCACGAGGTCAATGTTAGGCGGGGGTTGTATTTTGCCCTCAAGAGACAGTACATGTAGTTCTAGTTTCATATAAAGGTTATGACGCCTCTATAGAAGTGATATATTCTTGACTTGGCATGTTGGACGTAAAGCCCCATTTAATCAGCCAAATATATTATTAGGCTCCAAACCGGATTTGCATTTTACAAACTGCTGTCAACGTTTTCCCTCAAACAATTCAGGATAAGGACTAAGTTGATGCCCACAGTCAGAAGAAACTTTGTAAAATCTTACAGCATTTATTATCAACACTTTCAAGTTGATACTTTATTCATTTGTGGGGGTTGCCAGAAAAAAATCCTCATTTTCTTTGTTGAATCCAGTAACCTCGGTGGCCGAGTGGTCTAAAGGTTTAGCTTGGCTCTCGTCTCATAGGTACGCCTCTCCAACGGTAAAAGACCCAAGTGTGAGGAGTTTTTTCATTTGGGTTGATGAAAGTCAGTTGCTTTCTTCTACTATCTGAGAACTAGTACCATTAGTACCAAAAGCCCCTGTATACGTGAAATAATCTTAAGGGGGTGTACGTCCCTGCCATTACTTCAGTCTTTGAGATACTTCTCTACAGCTGAGATTTCGAGTTTTTCGTTCTAAAATCAACTACTGTCATACATTTTGTCATCAATTTCAATTACTGTAGTTCAATCTTTTCTCTTTTTTCTACATGCAGTCAAACCTGCCTTACAAATAATCTCTGTATAAGAACCAACTGCTTTGAGAGACCAGCAAAAACTTATCCCAATCGCTTTTGATTCAGCTTAATTTAACCTGTAAGACCACCTGTCCATAAAGGCAACATTTACAGGTTCCTTTGAATGGCCTTTATAGACAGGTTTTACTGTACAAATACATCTGTATTGTGCCAATGAATAAAACAATGAAAATAATTTTAAAAATGTTTTTTATTGATTCATGAAAATAAATCATATAGAACATTCTGTACAACATATCTCTTAACAAATGAAGCACCATTGATAAAACAATATAAGACCACAGTATAATGATCTATGTCTAAAAACAAAATGTACAAACAACGTCATGCAACATGAAAACAATATATCACAAATTTTATATCTTATAATTCCTTTTAAGTGATCACCTGGTCCAACTTTAACTGTGATTTCTTAACTAAGATTTTTCCTCATACTTAAACTTAGCAAATTTTGGAAATATCTTTCTCTGGAACTACGGAATAAACACTTTTTAAAATATATAAATAAAGAAGCTTGAAGTATTTTCCTTAACTTAAATTTCTTACACTTAGCAAATTTTGACAATACTCTTTTGGAACTACAGAATGAACACGTTTGAAAATATAAATAAAGAAGCTTGAAGTAATCTTCAAAATGAAAATTGGGAATTCCTAAATTTCTGAACGTATAAGAAAAATTATAAAGAGTTCCTAAATTTCTTAATGATTAACAAAATTATTAAAATTAAAAAAAAAAAACTTAAGAAAACGAAAATCTTGGTGAAGAATTTTTTGTAAAACTGGACCCATCCTTCATAATGATACTGTTGCATTAAAAACAGAGTACAGTACGTACACGGTACATACTGTGATATTTGACACCTTAAATGATTACATTGTAGGTTCATAGACGACAAAATTGAGAATTCTAAACCAATTTTTGTAATATTAATGCAAAAAATCTTACAATATCTTATTGATAGACAATCATAAAATCCTGTTAAATTATTTTGATTAAAAAGATATCAATTACAACTTGTGATAACATTTTGTATAAGTCCAGAAACGATAAGGATCAGTGTAATTGGATTTATTTTACATCCTCTCTCTCTCTCTCTCCTCTCTCTCTCTCTGAAATGCCTTAAAATATGTACATTTGAATCAGTCTGTCATATACCATTTTATATTAAACGCTATCATTAAATATCATTGTATAAGTCCATTTAAAAATAAAATTAAAAACAAATGGTATATGGCTATTCTGTACATAGTATCTTTAATGCTTCTCTTTGGGTTTAAACAACTATATTTTGTAAAGAGTTTTCATGATCAGTTTAGAAAAACTGAAAACGAAATAATACAGCATGACAATTAAAACATTGTAAAATAAATGATGAAAAACAAAAGATTTAAAAATACCTTGAGGTAGCATGTGAGATAAAAACTTAAATTCCATCCTAAAATTAAAATTTTTCAGATTATGTATTTTGTAATATGAAGAAAACAAACCTTTATTACCTGTCAGTGTACCGGTATGTTATAAAAATATGTTCAAAAATTCTAAAAACAATCATGACGGATCTGATATATTTTGCGTAATCAAACAATTAAGACAGAGACAAAGGGAAATAAAAATCATACAAATACCCTGTTACTATTATGATATTTTACAAACAAAACACGAAATATATCTTTTCTTAATTACATTTGATCTCTCTGAGTGTTAACACTACTGTAAATGGGAAAATTGTCGCCTTTGTAAAATTCTGATGAATAAAAAAAAGGTAAATAAATTATCTTGAATATTCAGATCTAATATTATTAATGCTATTTGATAATGCGAAAGATGAATTAAAATATATGTGCAAAAATTAAAATGGCCCTGAAAATTTTCCGATTTGCAGTACAAAACTTACACCCGCCCAGCATAAAAACACCATTAACTTCCGGAATATAAAATATACAACATGTGCATGTAGCTATAAAAATCTTGATGAGACTGTTTTAATGAGAAAAAAATGCTAAAACATATTGCCTTCAGTGACAAGTAGTGCAATCAAATAATAATCATTATTTTAAGAAATAATGATTATTATAATATTTATATATTTATCTACATTGTATTTATTTAATTACGTGTCACTGTAGATGATCAATTTTATTGAACAATCTAAATCCATCGGTTGTAAGAACGTAGGTTATATGATCACCAAAATGAATTACAAAATGTTTTGAAATGTTCTTTATCTCTATGTAAAGCCATAGTATCTGAACTATATATATATATATATATATATATATATATATATATTATGCAAATGTCGTTGAATTTTAATTTTATTTTTGAGTTGTTAATATATACCATATTTAACAGTATCCTGGACAAATTCACTCATATGAACTATAAAACATTTAACTAATCCGAACCGGAGGTCAAACAATTTACAACATGAACATGGAAAATATTATCGTATTTCCTTTTGTTTTCAATTGACTCCACAACGAATGCTTTGAGATACATTTTATATACACGATTGTTCTATCGTTCGTTTTAATGTAAATAATCCTCATTTTAACATGGCCGTTCGTACGTATAGTGCAGACCTGTCGAACGTCTATCACTGAGCTAACGAAAAAGAGTTGGAACTCGGCTTCCAAGTGGCCGAGATCTTGGCCGAGTTGTACAAAGCATGATTAGAGTTAATCATTAATTAAACCATAAATAGCACAGTGATATATGATTTGCAAAAAGGTTTAATCACTGATTAACTTTAATTAAGCTCTGTACAAATCGGCCTAGACTAGGGAGTGACTAAGAGCTCCTAAGAAATAGACAGCATCTGCCAAAATGCTTTCGTACATCAAACGAGGGGACAGGAAGTGATGTACTTATGCGTTGCCTCAGTGCAGTATTAAACTTTCGATAGGTCTGCACTGGGTATAATTTTCTTACAAAGTCAAATATCTCGCCATCTTTAATGTGGAATCCGATACATATTGCAGCTCATAAAAATTAAAACATCATTGTATGACATGATATCATATGATTTCAGTGAAGTTCTGGTTACAATTGGCGTCACTACTGTCTTGTAGCTTTATTCCCTCTGTTTGTGAGGAATCTTTTTCGTTGAAATAAGTAACTTTAGTCACTTTTGGATTAGCATTAAAATATTTTTGTTTGGATATATCAATACTGTCATGTCTATTGATAACACCACTATCATATCCACCTGAAATACTGCCATTTCTCATGTGATCAGGGATTTCCGATGGCTTGATCATGCGCATTAATTTCTGCAAAAGGTAAAAAAAAAAGATTATCATAGTTACCATATTGAAGTCAACAAATCATATTAAATCAACAACTATATACATGTATGTTCAAGATTATGTAATGGCCTTATTCGATACGCTATTCGAATGGCATGATAAAAGTAATAATCAAATGGTTTGCAAATCAAGATTCTAAAATGCTAAGTCGCCATATAATGTTTGGTTTGTAGTCATGTGATAGAGTGGTGCTAGAAGGGAACAATAAGTGAAACCTAACCAATGCTACTTACCATTTGCTTTTTGCTCTCGTAGTTTTATTTGGATTGCTTTGTTGACTTTGTGTAAGAGTTACTTGCCTCTTAATATATTAGATTTTGAAATATGGCACATTTAATGCAATAATAATAAAAAAGATGGAGTCGGGGAACACGTTTTTAAAATATAATCTCGAACAAACATACAAATCCATGCCCGAATCACAATCCAGAAGCAATATAAAAACTTTGAAACTGACAAGTTAGGTTAAACACGAGGACTTCTACCAGGGAAGTGAGGCCCGGTGTTTCGAAATGGTGAGCATCTCCTGTTTAGCTAGCTACACCCACCAATTATATTATAAACTTTGAAATTAAATACACTCCCGGAGAACCCGGTCCAACTTGCTCGATGAAAGTTCACATGTTTATAAAATTTGAAAGCTTTTACTTTGATTGTTGGGTTGTGATTTGGACATGGGCCGGCCGACATGTTTGTGTTGGATACACTGTAAATATGACTTACCTGTTTAAATGTTCCTGGTGTTGTGATGAATTTGTAAACGATGTAGATGGGTATGCAGATTAATGAAGAACATGTTATACACCAACCAACAGCTATTGACCACCCTGGGTAGGTATATCCCTCGAGGGCCATTCCGTCATAAGCCCAAATAGACAACACGAAAAGTGCCTGAAACACAATACCAAATAGTGAATATCATGATAGAACAGTGAATGTTATTTTGTAAATTGTTAAATTAGTTGAGTGAGTGGTCAAACAATGGTATTTTACGCCCCGGCCAAGTTAGCGAGTTTTACTTTAATCGAGACATTCATTTCAGAGATTGTGGATGAATCGGTAGTGCGGACTACCAACCTTCGGCAAGCGAACAGACAGGCTTTATCACACTAGGATTCGTTCTGAGTGGGATACGAACCTAAGCCATGAAACGCGCCATGATCCATACGCCGGCGTTGTACGTAGAACAAACGCCAACGGATCCTTTTGTTTATTTCTATTTTGTGAGATGAATCTCTAATTGAACTTGCGATAAGCTTTTTTCAAAACTTACAACTTTATGCATGTCAATTTACAATATGATGTCTGCAATATTGTGATCAATTTATGATTCCGGTCAAGTAGGGAAATTACCAGACATATTCATGTATATGTATTCCTTGAAATCCCCATTAAGTATGTGCTTCCATTGCAAAAGGTTGATTGACAATACATTGTGTAATACTATTAACGGTCAATCATTTATATTCAAGAAACAAGCGTTATTATACAGAGATATATTTTATGAACCTTAAGATGCAATGGTTTCAGTTTTCTAGATGACAGAAAGTATTAAAACTCTTCATATGAATAAAAGAGTTGATTCCCGTCATCTCTAAAACGGATAATTAGCATTTCCGGTTAAGTCTAACATTAAAAACAGAAGAAGAAGTCCAGAATGAGTTACTGTTTCTTTAACCAAAATAAGTCTGGTTATCAATCAGATACAGACATTAAATTTTCGTATAAGTCGAATAATTTTAGATCCTCAATGAAAAATCGATGAAAATTGTGTTCCTTAACTCAAATTTACATTTTTAGTCAATTCAAACTTAAATCATTCAGCCCCATGAATTTGATAGACTTACGAAATTGATTTTGATACACTTCTTCTATATAGATACATGAAATGTACATGTTTTGAGTACGTGGTCTAGAAAGTTGTACTTACTATCAGACATACTGGGCTAATCCCGACCCAGCACACCTTCCAGAATATACCAGGTTCAAAACCAAGCATACTGCGTATATCGTTTGAAAACTTTTGTACGCCTGTAAGAAAAACGGAAACTTTATTTATTATAAAATTAAAAAGTTGTCATGGCAGTTATACAAAATTGTTGATAAATATGATGTCCTTGTATCCAAAGTTATACTGTATATATTTGACGTCTCATAGTTCCATGTTCTTTTCATTTTTAATTTTGATTACATACGTGGTGGGTGTATACGTAGGTAGTTAAACAGGAGGTACTTACCCTCCCGAAGCATCTTGTCCAGCTTCCTTCTTGGAATTAAAACCACGGTATCCCCCATTATCCATGAACTGACTGTCTAGATATAAGTGAATCTTGATTTCATCTCTCTACTAAACACAACATTTTATTGGGTCAGCTGACATAGCATGGATCGAGTTGTGCCGGGTTACGTTTGTTGTCTAAGAGTTTTTAGGATAGGAAATATCTAGTATATATACACTTACCATAGAACCAATTGACGGCAATGGCTTCAATAAAACAAATGAATAGAAGTGATATTGGTGCTGCATGACGATCTAATAAGTTGATGACATATTGTCCGCCCTAAAATATTCAATGAAAAAAATTCGTTTGCAAGTTTTACATATACAGTGTACAGTCATGTAATAATTATCACTTATAATCAAAAACAAACATACTAATCCATTTCCGAATCACAATCCAGAAGCAAAGTAAAAACCTTGGAACTGACAAGTTAGGTTAGACACGCGAACTTCCACCAGGGAAGTGAGGCCGGGTGCTCCGGAAGGGTAAGCACCTCCTGTTTATAAGGAATTCATCACTATAGAACCTGACACCACAAAATCTTAATGCATAGTCAAAAAGACAAACAATGTAATTATACGGCATTATGAAATATCCAACTTTACTAAAAAAATATAACTTGTCAGAATTTCCCAAAATATGTGTTCTTAGAATTTAAAAAGTATTATATTTAAAAAGCTGACGTCGGAGTCGCCAACATTTTGTTGTATAAATATTGAAATTTAATATACCTCACTGTTGCAGTAACAAATATTGAGAATATTCGCATCATACCAACTATCGAATAAATTGAAATATTGTTCAAATTACACAATTATTATGCCAGTGTTAATTTTACAGCACGTGATCTAGACAGCCGGTTGGGATACTCTTTCTCATCAGTAATGCTTTGGCCATTTTTTTCAATACGATACATTTAATACTGTACTACTTACGTAAGTTGTGGTCCCAAGTGATCCAAGAAAGCAATAACAACAAAGTCCCAAGACAAAAAATTCCCGCCTGTTCTTGACAACACCAAATGAATCTAAAACACCGGTAATAACAGCTTCTAAACCACCAAACTGAAATTATAAGAAATTGAATGCACTTTAAATTACGGGATTAAATAATGACAAAATCTTTTTTTATTCTATGTATTTTGTGAGGTTTTTTTCACTTTCACTCAATTTTACGAAAATATATTATATTGCTATATATTGATAATTGTATTTTTAAGATACTGAATGTAATTTATATTACTAGTATGCATTTGCAGGGAATACTAAATAAGGATGAAAATAATTAATATGGTTAACTTTATGACTATAACCATAATGAGATTGCTTTGCAGTTAGGGATCGTCTTGTTGATAAATATTCCATACACATATATTTATGTGCATAGAAAATTCTCAAAGTTTAGTTACCAAAATCATGAACATATCTATCCGAACCAGAGATGACAAACATTTAGTTAAAACCAAAATTGGGTTTTCTTCTTGTGAAATAATTTTTTCTTGACTTCCTAATGATATATGAATGTATATCTATTTACCTGTATATGGATGATATATATATTATATATAGAACCAACTTACTGTGCTGTCAAGTCCCAGAGTGATCAACATGAGGAAGAATATAATGGACCAGAAGACAGAACCGTCCAATGATGCTATAGCTTCAGGATATACCACAAACACAAGTCCTGGTCCTGTAAATAAACACACTATTATTAAATGTTCTAGAGAGGACAATATAGCTTTGTTAAAAACACTTTTAATTTTACAATTGCATCGATCTCATACAATAAGCGGGCGGTTTTGCAAACGTGTATGACATCGTGTAATTTATGAATACTTGCTCTCATTTTCTCTATTCTTATGTTATGTTATGTTATATGTAAGCGTTTTTTCAAATTGCGTAATTTGACCGCATATATTCACTGCATGTACTTATACTGTTGTACTGATAAAAGTGCATTACATGTGGAATATTTCTTATCAATAAATAACATCAGAAATCTACATTAAGTATACTACCGGGGTTACATAATATCATGTGTACATAATGTATATGTGTTAGTTTTATGACTTCTGTTACTGTAAGAAGCATAATATGTATTTATGTATGTAAAGTCACAATATTAATAATATAATAGAGACTTATTTGAAAAACTGGAGTATAGTTATGGAGTTATCGCCCCAGTCAAAATTCAAATGCATCATGATGGCAAGTTTTAGAATAGCAGAGGAAACAGGGTCAGGAGAAAGCCACTGTTCTTCGGCAAGCAAATAATTGTCTCACACATTTATCCCGAGTAGGATTCGAACCTAAGCGATAAAATGCACTGTGACCAATAAGCGCACGCTTTAGACCGCTGTTGTGGAGGTTTCGCCCCGGTCAAAATTCAAATGCATCATGACGGCTAGTTTTAGAATAGCAGGGGTAACTGTGTCAGGAGAAAGCCACTAGTCTTCGGCAAGCAAACAGACAAATTTTCTCACAAATTTGTCCCGAGACGGATTCTAACCTAGGCGGTACAAGACACCGTGAACCATGAGCACACACTTTAGACCACTCGGCCACTGAGTCCCTTAGTAAAATGATCAAAATAATAAAATAACATATTATATGATTTTTAATTTTACAACACTAGACGGCCATTTTGGAATACAATTCCTCATCAGTAGTGCTTTGACCAAAATTATGAAACCAAAACTTAACACCTGATATATACTTACCCTCTACTGCCACTTTGTCGATATCTCGTCCTTGTACATGTGACATATAACCCAGTATAGAAAATACAACAAATCCTGCCAACACACTGGTTAAACAGTTAATTATACTGGTAATTATGGCATCACTAAAATATAATAAAAATAGGAGGAATTAATGATATAGAAAATTGAATTTTAAAAAATAATATTCATGACAAGAGTCAATGCAAACAAGAATGCGGAACAATTAAAAAATATGAAAGAAAGAGACAAACAAGATAAGAATAAAATTAAGTTTTCCATTATGAATATTAGTACCCATGCATGTAGGATATGGAAATCTTGATTTTCAAAATTTGTTTTAGTTTTCTGTCTTAGTTTTTAGTTCATATTTTTATTACCAAGACTTGGTTTTCTATTTTTTTTTAATTGAATTCATTGAACAAAAACAAAATTAAAAAAATACAGATTGTAGCATTGTCATATACACTGTAATTGTATCATCGTCATTGACATCATAAAAAATATAAAACGACAACTTGGTGCAGGATGACAGCGAAAGAGAAAGAAAGGGTTCTCAAAATAAATTTAACAAAATGTACCACAAAACAAAGATCAAAATCTTTTTCATCGCGAATTTGATTAGAGAAGTTAATCTAGTCAGTCATGATAAATTTTCAATATAACTCAAAGTAGCTTTTCAACACAAATGACTAGACACCCCTAGCGCCAGTTTAAGCAGTATTATAAAAGATATGAAAAAATAAATTTTACGAACATATTGAATGCAGTACACTCATGTATAACGCAGTAAAATACTTACAAATAGCAATTATTATTAAATTTATTATAACTTGACAGTGCCAGTAACGTCCCAAAGCCTGGACCAAGTGAGAAAAATATTTGAGCAGCAGCATCTAACCAAACCTACAAATGATAAATATAATCAAATGAACAAGAATTTCGTATGAACATAACCGTCTGGTGTAAAATGACTCTGAAAGATGTGTTTTGCACCAGGTCAAAGTTTCACGTTTATTTCTTAACATTTTTTTTAGCAAATTGACAAATTTTCATTACTAGAATTTAAAAAAATAGAATACACATGTTATGAGATTAAAGATTCAAAAATACGCTTAACTCCCCAAAAAATTGTCACACCTAATTTAAAGAAAGTCTTGCACTGGTTACTATTAATGTATGAACTTATACATAAATAATTTGATTTCATATTATATTTAAGTCACTGATGTTGCTATAATTCATATAAATTGCAGTTTCACTTATTTATTTTCTACCTCTAAAATACTTTCCAGCCATTATAAAAGTAATATACACACCAAATAGGTCATGAAGACAGGCCCCGGTTTCACAATCATCCCTTAGCTAAGATTTTCCTTAACTTAAATTTAGCAAATTTTTTGTAATCTCTTTTTGAAACTACTGGTGAATATTTTTGTCCAAACTAATGAAAATGTTTTTAATTTAGAAGTGATCTTAAAAATGACACCTTAAATTCCTCAATATCTTGAAAATTAACAAAATTATAAAGATTTGAAAATTTGCTAAATTTAAGTTAAGGAAAATCTTAGCTAAGGAATGATTGTGAAACCGGGGCCAGGTGCTTTTTTCAACATGAAACTATCTTATCTCAAAGCAGTACCAGATAAGGCTCGAACTTCGTTAATTGTAATAATCAAGGTCTTAATATGCGTTATCACTATATAATTATGTATATGGAGCCAACTGTTTCGTATAAATCCTAGCTGCTAATTAACTGGCACATATGGGGTTGATATAACACAACAAATGCACAATCACAAAAATATATAAAGTGCACATTGACATACCGTGATATCTGCAAGACGATGCCATTGTGGTTTGACATAATACAAGATTCCGTTTGCGGCCCCTGGTAACGTGCATCCTCTTATCAGAAGTACTATTAAAACTATGTATGGGAGGGTCGCTGTAACCCAAACTGCCTGAAAAGTTAGGAAAAATCAATATTATTTTCCTTGATAATTGGATTTTAAAAAATTGAAATCGAACTTTTGAGAAATGAAAATACTTTCGTTGTCTTTTGCAATGCTAAGAAGTGTGCCACGTGTGTAATCAAAGCCACGCAGGTCATATGAATTTCCACTAAGAAAAGTGAGACCTGGTAACCCGACCCTTGTCCAGCCGAATTAGTTTTCGTGAGAAATGAGAGGATGTATTGGGTTTTAATTGGTCTTTCATTGCTAATTTAGAATTTTCATTAAAAAATGCATTCAATCCAAAAAACAAACATACCAATCAAAAACTTAGAAACTGAAAAAATACTGAACTGAACACCGAACTCCCACCAGGAAGTGAGACCGGCTGCTCCGGTCGGGTAAGAACAATACCATCCTATGACAACTCATTTTATAAATACAGTCAAACCCGTCTATAAAGGCCAGGCAAGGGAACCAGTAAAAGTTCCCTTTATGGGCAAGTGGCCTTTATTTACAGGTTCCAATAATGAGAATAAAGAACAACTGGGATGACAATTCTACTGGCCTTTATAAGTAGGTGGTCCTTATATAGAGGTGACCTTTAGCGCAAGTTGGACTGTACTAGTTTGACTTACCTTTCCTGATGATTTATTCCTCGCCACAAACAGAAATTTCTACAATAGTGTTCCAATAAGCACAAAACTAACTCCCATTTTGGAGACCCGATTTTGTCGATTCCATCGGATTCTGGATTTCTAAGACTTTAAATCTGCAAAATAAAACAATATGTTTACAGTGTTTAAAATTAGACATGCATTTCATTTTTATTTTTGGGCCTTCAGTGAAGTAGCAATAGAATAAGAATAGAGTATTAAGGTTAAGCGATAAATAGAGGATTCTCATAAAAATACTGTAGAAGAAATATACTGGGACTTCAAAATAGAGTGGCGAAAAAGCAAGGTGGCAAATTCATTGAATTATATAAGAATGCTATACTGCATTCATTTTACTTTATTTAATTGGGCATAATGATATTTAAAACGATGTGCATAGTATTCATATACAGTCAAACCTGTCTATGAAGGCCACCCAAGGTAACCAGTAAATGGCCTTTATGAGCAGGTGGCCTTATATACAGGTTCAAATAACATGAATATAAAATTGTTGATACAATTCTACTGGCCGTTATAAGCAGGTGGCCCTTATATAGGGTGGCCTTTAAGTCAGGTTGGACTGTTTTGTATGTTTCTTTTTTTAGTTCATGTCGTGAATTACCATTTTGGTAGTTTCGTTGGTAAAATTCGTAGTGGGGGCGCGATTTCAATCCTGGGCTGGGTTTTGACGCAAGACTTGAAATGGGTAATGGCTGTTCTTTAATTTCGAATTCGCCAAGCACTCTGCAATACGAAATGAAAGCCATGGGTTTTAGGATGAGACCTAATAAACCGAAGCCCTGTAAATAAATATAAACACCCTCGCTGTTTCTGGTTTTTTTTTTATCAAATTATGCAGGTTTTACTAAAAAACATTGTTTCCATAAATAATTTGTATCTGAACAGAAGATTAAATCAATTCAAATGGCGTCTAATATAAGACGAAGTTCGTACTTCTCCAATTATAGATTGTTGATTATAACACAGAAAGCATCTAAACTGCCAAAACCCAAACTGATAATAGAGTATTTTACAAACTGTTTGGCCTTGTAATCGCTATCTCGTATAATATCGTCAGATTTTGATTGAATTCTAAGTGTGCGTTACAAATATCTATGACCGAGTTTGATTCTTTTGATATTTTGCGATACAGCATAACGCTTCAGACAAAATATTTTGATAAAACGCAGGTTTTTGTTTTGTTAATTAAGGTGTGATAACTCTTCCAGATATGTATCTAAAAATATACCAAAGGTGTGACAAAACATGTTGTTTACATATTAGCATATTGCAGGTTATTAAACTAGTTCACACTACGGTACTAAAGTAGTTTCAGTGTTCGATTTGAAAGTGGCCATGTGTGCTACCGGGGTTCAATTTTTGGTCGGTTCAAACCCAAAACTTGGGAATGGGTTGCGGTACGAAGCATAATTTGGATGAGACGCTAACAACAGTCAATTTTGCCGCGATATTCTCAATGTATATTTGCATAGAAACATTAGGTCTCAATTTAAAAGGAAAATAACAAAGTAAACGAACACTAGCATTCAATATACACATGCTAAGCGAGCACTTTGTAAAAGAAATTAAAATGGTGAAAAACCAGATCCTGATTTACATTTTATATGCTCCCCTCGCAAACGAATTCAAAGGGGTATAATCATGTAGGAACTACCCTGTCCGACAGTCCGTAATAATATCGTGGTCGCTCCAAATCCTCTTTGTCTACGGTTGGATTTTGATCAAACTTGATACAAATGTATACCAACATAAGACAATGTGTTACATTTTAAATTAATTGTCCGTCCGTTTTTCCATTAGTTTGACGGTTGCGGAAGAGGGTATTTATCTCAAAAGAATACTCTAGTTTGTAATGGGTATTGTTGTCTATACTCACAAATAATATTCCGCAGCCGCTAACATAGAATGGTTTGTAACCTGACTTTTGTTGTACCCGTCGGTCACTGATATACAGTTAGGCGTGTTCCATTCGTTATTACAATGCGCCCATGGCAATTCAGACTGGAATGACGCAAACAGGTAATACACGCTCCAGGCTATGACGGTGTTATAATACATCCCGACAAATGTAGCTACCAGACATATTCCGTATCCAAGACCTACAATATAATAAACATTGGCCTTACTTTTATCATTAATGATACATATCACATATATTCAAATGGAACTTGCAAAAAGCTATACGTATATATTACAACTACAAATGGGTTCCAATGCAAGCTCAAACTTTTAATCAATAAACAAGCCGCTCGGTGTCAGTTTAATGTGACTTGGGGAGCAGTACGCTTTCTGCGACGTTCTGGCTCGGTGAGCTAGCACCTTAAAGTCACCCTGAGTGCGCGCTAGTAAAAGGCAGACCATAAAACACACTCGCACTTCACATGCATACACGAACTCGAGCTCATAGAGATTAATGAAGTAGTTCTCGCCGCTGAAAAATTGCTGATGCGACATTAAGCAACATTTAGTAACAGCAGCAACAACATCGATTTACAAAACCAGAGAAAAAAATGAAAAAAAGAGATTGTCTCAATACCGTCTCTAAAATATGTTACTCATTTGTAGTAAATCTTGCTGAAAAGTGTCATAGCTGACAAAATTTAGAAAATGACAAAACGGTGACAAAGACATACACATTATTGTCATATCTCAACCTTTTTAGTCAATCACTGAGGTAGATCAATTGGTAGAGTGCTCGCTCCGTAAGTGAGAGGTTGTGGGTTCGATCCCAAGCTGGGTCTGACTCAAGACTTGAAAGTGGGTAGTGACTGTTCTTTCGCAAAGCACTCGGCATTACGAAATGAAAGTCACGGTTCTTTCGAATTGGAACTTAAAATAAACGAGGTCCCGTGTTACGGTGGGCTTGGCACGCTAAAGAACCCTGCTGTATAATGCCATCAGCGCAACGCACAGGCAAAATTTCTGCACCTTCGCCTATAGCTGGCGACGTCTCGATATAAGTGAAATAATTTTGACTGGGACGTTAAACACCATTACTCAACTACTCAACTCAACCTTTTTAGTCGCGTTCAATTTATAGAACCAACCAGACGCATGTTTAGCACAAAGCCACGTTTTTCGTTTTTGCTTTTGTTTTGTTTTATTATTATTATTATTATTATTATTATTTGTTTATTTTAAATGATTTGTGCTAAAATTATGTGAACAAAATAATTATTTTAAGATTAAGTTTATAAACTTTTATATTTTGTAGCGAAAATGTTAGTTTCCTTTAAATAGTTAATCATTTCTGTCTAATAATCGGTTTTCTGTCGCCCAATTTCCGATAAAACAATAGCATTATCTGATAGTGGTTTTATATAATACAGAAACATGTACACCATACACATGTTTGAACGATCAAAATGAAGCGATAGTGTCAACCGTTAGTAAAACCAGACACGAGATGTACCAAAATGTATTTCTTTTTTATTCCTCTTTATATATATATAATTATGATTATGTGGACTAAAAATATACCTCTTGATAATCATGCATGCATCTAAAACTTATCAAATTCTTTTTAAAAGAAAAAAACGCCTTTAGATAAGTAAAAAAATAATAATAATGTTTTATTTTCTGTGTTCTGTAACAGGTTGTGAGGTTACAAAGTAACTCTTGCATGCGCGTGTATCTAAGACTTAACTTAGAAAAAGAAACCTGCCAATATTTAAAAATAAGGACATGGATTTTTATGTTTATTTTTTATTATAAATAATGTATCAATGTTTTATTTTCTAATTGTAAGGAATACGTTTCTTTATGTTTTGTATCAGATATAATTTGCAATTGTCTAAAGATATAAAGTTCTTTGTTCTTTCGCTAAAAGGCATAATCCTGGCAGAATAATACAGCAATTTTAGTCAATTGGTAAATACTCAATTTAAGGTTTGTCAGTTGATATTCTTTATTTCCTTTCTATAATGTTATTTTACCGAAAGTAACTTTAATTAAGCTTTAATAAAACCAAAATTCTTTAAATCAATTAAAACTTTTTCCCTTTTTATCATTGTAGACTGCAACGGTATTTCTTACATGCACATATCGAAGACTAATTTAATTATTTTTATTTCAAAAACGCCTTTCAATAATTCAAAAATAAAATTCCATCTTGCATCCTTAGAAAAATATTGAAGTTTCTTTTTATTCATTCTATATATTATTTACATGAAGACGTATCACTGTGGATGTAATTGACAAAAGACATATTCTTGGCAAATTAACATAGGAATCCGTTTCGAGGGGAATTTTATATATAATTTATTTCTTTTTCTTCTGATACTATTTTAACAAACATTAAAAACTCATTGGAATACATAATTATACATGTAAAGAGTTCTTATTAACAAACATAAGAAATGCATCAACGCATAAAATATCATTAATTTTAAATTTAATCATTAGCTTTATAAACTTGGAAATATGAAGTAATATTCATTTAAACAAAGTCATGGAATTGGCCTTATGACCAAACATTGGAAATGCAATGGTTAAAAATGCCGATAATCTTGTAATTGGAAAATGTAAATGTTAAATCATCTTGAGATCAATAAAAAGTTGTATTTATAATTAAACGACACTTAATTAAGGTGAAAAAGCGCTTTATTAAAAAAAGAAGGATTTGGCAAAGAAACATACATTTAGTTTTTTTTCTTTATAAACATGTTCACTTAGTTTAAACAATATTATACAATTATAGCATTTCAGTGAGTGCTATAATTGTTTTATTACATGTAAACTATCTTAAAATATGAAGACAAGTGTTATATTTTACTAATAAATATTAAATATCTTTTGCCCTTTATGTTCCGACAATGGCCGCCATCACGGTACCAGTGCAGCGTCACGACAACTAATGACGTACTAGTGTCTGTGACGTCATTAAATTGCGCAATTCATTCTTTTTGTGTTCAATTCCAGTTTCCAACGATGGATTTGATTGGCTTAGTGCAATATGGTGTTTTATCATCTTCCAGAGTGCAATATGATGAAAAACGGCGTTGCGCGTGCAAGTAGTTTAACCAATCAAAACAAAGGTCTCAGAGTAAAATCATATCATAATGTAATAATTTTATTTAATGAATATCACTTCACAAAGTTGTAGATTACAATGTATAAGTTTGGATTCTGAAACAAGAATTAAATTCTTATATTAATCAGTCTCCCACGACTGCATATACAATTAATAACATGTGGAACAGAAGTAATACATGTACTATATAACAGAAATGATAAATGTAACCGAAGTTAACACAAACATACCAATCCATGTCCGAATCACAATCCAGAAGCAAAGTAAAAACTTTGGAACTGACAAGTTAGGTTAGACACGTGAACTTCCACCAGGGAAGTAAGGTCGGACGCTCCGAAATGGTAAGAATATCCTGTTTAGCCAGCTACAACCGCCACGTGTGTAATCAAAATTGTGTAAAGGGATCATGGAACTATGGAATGTCAATTATTTGGTAAATCGAGTGTTATCATAAATATCAACATTGTATTATATCAACTTTAAAGATTAATACGTCTGCATGTGGTCTATCTACCAATTACTGCCTTCTGAATTGAATTTTGAATTTATAGACATTGTATTTACATTCAACGAGCAAAATGTTTCTGTTGTAAAAAAAAGTAAACTGCTTCATCGCAGATCGGGCATCAAACATCTAACAGTATAATTCATATTTTTTGGCAATACGGAATGAAAGTCTCGGTTCTTTCGGATTAGTACTTAAAATAAACGAGACCCCGTGTCACAGTAGGCTTGGCACGATAGAGAACCATGCTGTATAATGCACAAGCAAACTTTCTGCACTTTCGCTTATAGCTGGCGACATCTCGATAAAAGTGAAATATTTTTGAATTGGACGTTAAACACCATTACTCAACTCAAAAATCTACACTGTTAACAATGAAATCATTATTTATAGGTCAACCTAAATACTATCGAACCCAGGGTTTTTCGAAAGAGGGTTCATACCCCCGGATCCCTCCATCTCTCGGTTGATATTTTAAGTTCTAACATTTTAACATGAATATAATTCATCCACGTTTATAATTGCATCAAACACAAAACCCCAGGAGTTTGATATTGCTTTCCATAGTTTATCGTTTAATTTATTTTTTGACTTATGAAATTACAAATGTTGATTTATTTGTTATAAAGTTACATTAGAAGCGAAGTGTTTAAATAACGTTTCATATATAAATTCGTGATATACGTGGTGACAAAGGTATTTTAATCAACAATTACGCATAATCTTAATTACTTAATTTTGAAACGTCAATTCTTATTAACTCAAAAACCTAACCCACGTAACTGAAATTTAGCCAAAATTGCACGTTTGGTTATTTCCCAAATTGGATGATTTCCATTTAAAGTAATTCCATCTAATGACGTTCGTTTGAGTAAGCATTATTTCCAAAACATTCTTAAAGATTATCGTGGACCACTTTTGAATTTCCCAAAGCCTTATATCGAAATCAATTTCTATTTAAATGTTTTCTTCAACCGCAATTAATCGGCTTAAAATGAATTGTTTAAATGCATATGTAGGTGTATTATAACACCTCGACAAAAGTTGTTAAAATACTTGACCTAATTATATAAACATCCATTTCACATTTCATGTATTATTCATTTTGATTTCATACCTCGTGAGTTAAGCACTCGGCATTACGAAATGAAAGTCACGGTTCTTTCGGATGGGGACTTACAATAAACGAAATCCCGTGCCACGGTAGCTTTGGCGCGATAAAGAAATCTGCTGTATAATGCCATCAGCGCAACGCACAAGCAAGATGTCTGCACCTGCGCCTATAGTTGGCGACGTCTTGATATAAGTGAAATATTCTTGACTGAGACGTCAAACATCATTACTCAAATCTACCTAGACAGGAAATGCTTGTCCTTCCGGAGCTCCCGGACTCGTCTTCTTTGTAGATGTTCACGAGGTTTACTTCATTTGCCAGTTTTTTCTTCCCTTTAATTGTGTTATTTTTTATTTTCTCTCTCTGTGTGTGTGTGTGTGTGTGTGTGTGTGTGTGTGTGTATTTGTGGTTTAATGTATCAACAGTTTAACACTTTTTATCGCGGCTTTAAATATGTGGTCTTATATAGTTAAGCGCGCATCTACGGATCTCAACTACTCTCAATGTCTAGGCTCCGTTTCCATGTTCGTCCTTATCCTTGTTTGTGTTTGACAAACGTCAGTGGTTTTCCCAGGGCATTCCGATTCCCTCTACATCCCAGATTTGACAAGTCGATATTAGTGTAATTATCTTGACATCACTATACATATACTCCATCGATTATATGAATTTCCAATACGATAGACAGCCGTAATTGTATTACCGTTATTTCTACACGCTAATTTAAAATAAAATTTTTAAAAAATATTCACGTTCACAATTTTACTAGATCTTACTAGATGAACATCTCCAATCAAACCCGAGATGACAGACATTTTTTTTAAAACTTTCTATTAAATTTATTTGTCTAAGAATGATGGACGAAAAAAAATATGTTTCAATAAACATCAATTGCTTCACTTAAAGAAAACTTGTGTCAATACAATAAGGTCAGAATTCTTTTTCTTTGGATTTATTTACATTATTTTTCTTCAATTTTATCCATTTATATTAACCGTTATTTAGTGTCATGTCAAATCAATCCAATAAGCAAAAATATCGACAGTGTACATAGTAACATATCATTGCTTTAGCCAAAAAATGTCAAATCGTCAGTTTTATCAATCAACAAGTACAATATAATTTAAAGAATGCGTAGATCCGTGAAATGAAAGGATATCAATCAAAGAAGACGAGATAACTTTGTTACAGATAACACTCCGTAGTCCATCAATCCATCATTTTCTAATCCGTTTACTGTCTTGGATTTTCCATCATATTAAAAATAGACATATCAATTTTACTAATGGAATCTACAGATTCTGCAGCCAAAAGTACAAAATGTACACATTATACGATGGGATTAAAATGTTTCCTTGAAACCGTAAACAAAACGTTTTTTTTTATCATATCGTCCTATAATGGCTCGTTTGAAAACGTTTACTGCCTTTTCTAATGGAAAGAAAGATAATATTAACGACATCATAAATTACAGCTTAGTGAAGTTAATTTAAAAATAATTTCTACCTAAACGAAATTAAGACATTATGTTTGGAAAAAAGTATTTTTAAATGATTGAGAATCTAGCGAAACGATGAATGTTATCCATTTTGCCGTTGTAGTTATAGCTTCAAATTCTATACGTGCCGACCATGTGGTAAACAAACTATTCAAAATAAAATAGCAATCGCGCACCGATTGTTTGTGTACTATGCTTATGATTTGAAAGACAAACTTTGTTCAGTTGACTTCTACAATGTCTATATACACCAAACAAAGTGGAGGATATAATGTTTACATACGCAGAAATCGAGGCCCGATCTGAAGGGTTACCTGCCCCTACATTAGAAGTCGTCCTATACTGACCATCTCAGGTGTGATATACTTTACAGTTATCACTAGAAGGGGGTTTTACCGGAATAATTGCGAAAATCCGGAATAATCAGACCAAATCCGGAATAAACCAAATTGATCCGGAATAATCAGGTAAAGTCCGGAATAAACCGGTAAAATCCGGAATAATCAGGCAAAATCCGGAATAATCAGGCAAAATCCGGAATAATTGGACTATTTTGTTACGGTAAGTTTTCCGTAATCTAAAAATTACGGTAAGTGTCTGATTATTCCGGAAAATGACCGATTATTACGGAAAAAGTCTAATTATTCCGGCAAATGTCCAATTATTACGGGAAATTTTCTAAAAAATAATAATTTTTAATTTTTTTTTTACCGTAATAATTGGACATTTGCCGGAATAATTAGATTTTTACCGTAATAATCAGTCTTTTACCGGAATAATCAGACAAGTTACCGTAATAATCAGACACTTGCCGGAATTTTTAGAATCCGTAAAATTTACCGTAAAAATATTCTTATTATTCCGGATTTTGACCAATTATTCCGGATTTTGTCCGATTATTTCGGATTTGGTCTAAAAATTACGGAATTGATCTAAATATTTCGGATTTTCGCAAAGATTGCGGAAAGTGTCTTACTATTCCGGAATTTCGCAATTATTCCGGTAAAACCCCCTTCTAGTGTATAAAGGTAGTTCAGTCGAGCGTGACCTGTTAGATTATTCCAATTTGGGAGAGCAATAAGTGATTATACTTCAACAAAAATCCAATTGGGGATTTATATGTCTCTGGCTAAACTTCAGTATTTAGACACTAATGACCTGAATGCATCTCGTAATGAAATGAGGAAAAAAAATTAACATGCATAAGTACTAGCTTATTGAAAATTTGCACGAAATCATAATTTTATAAATGTTTCAAGTATTTGTTTTAAATAGGTTTGTCTTATATGCCTACTCTAAGTTTAAATAAAAATTAAATCAGCGTTTTTAAATATTCTATTCTAGCTATATTGATGTTTTACATAAATAATAACTAAATAATAAAGAAAGAAATAAATAAAAATTGAGATATTTTCTCAGCATCAACAATGCAATTTAGCAGAGATTTAAATAATAAATCTTCGTTTTTTTAAACATTTCATTTTAGCTTGATTATAAATAAATAAATAAATAAATAAATAAATAAATAAATAAATAAATAAATAAATAAAATTTATTTAATAAAAATATAGATACTATGATTTTTCTTATGTTTATTTTTTATAACTAGATGATTTGATATTCATCTAATTGAACCGACAAATCCAATGCTGAATAGTTAACTGCAATATTTTTATTTTATTTTATTTTATTTTATTTTATTTTATTTTATTTTATTTTATTTTATTTTATTTTATTATTTTATTCATCGACCTGAACTGTGAAAAGAATGCAACACAAACCTGGCACTGGTAAGGACAAAGCCATGTGTAACGTTTTGGAGAGAGAGAGAGAGAGAGAGAGAGAGAGAGAGAGAGAGAGAGAGAGAATTATCACTCTCAAGTCACAAATATTGTTCAATAAATATGATCAATATACAATAATATTATTTTTTATTTTAACAATCAGGACATGATCGGGACATGGTCAAAATGCGATATAATAATCTAAAAGTTCATGAGAACTTAAACAAATCCAGTGGCGGATCCAGCGGGGGACACAGGGGGCCCGTGCCCCCCCCCCCCCCCCCCCCCCCCCCCCCCCCGTTGCCCCGACTTTTCCCCCTCTCATTCACAGCTAATTGTCAATCAACTGCCGTATTGACCAGTTAATTAGTGGTACTGATTACTTAATCCCTGTACACAGGTAGGAAAGTGCAATCAGGTGATGATGTAATTTACCAGTTCGCTGAAGCATGAAAGAATCCAGGTAGTACTGACCAGTCTTAGGTGATAATGTTATTTACCTGATCGCTGAGGCGTGAAAGAAGTAGATAACGTTAATTAGTAATACTAATTAAGAGACTTCCATGAAGAGTGATTTCATTAATCATACGTGAATTCATTTAATTTACGTTTTTTAACCAAGGGACATGGCCAAAGAGAGAGAGAAGAGAGAGAGAGAGAGAGAGAGAGAGAGAGAGAGAGAGAACTAATTTTTGACACACAAGATTATCTTTTTTGTATATTTTTGCGCGATGTTCAGTCCAAATGTTGTACATTTTTAATTTTTTAATTGGTTTTGATGGGGAAAAAAATCTGTCTCATTTGACTTTTTATTCTATTCGTCCTTTTATCGGCTTTACGGAACAAATCCGTCTAAAATAATCAGTGTTTTTTTTAATTTTTTTTTTCCTAGTGACAAGATTCTTGTGTTCGGTTGCACCTTTAATGCGCATTATACAATGATGAAACTGACTACTAGTCATTTTAAAACTAATAATATATTAAAATTAACTTGAAAGTTCAGATGGATGTCATACAGTTCATTTAAAACAAGTGTCAAAAGGGGTGGGTGTAGTGGGAGACCTACCCCTTCGGTATATGGGTATATGTAGCAGGCAGGTCAGTTGGAAGCGGTTGGTCCGTAAGTCAAGGAGGTCGAGGGTTTCGTCTCTGGTCAGGTCTGACCCAAGAATTGAAAAAGTGCAATGACTGTAATTTTATCACGAACCGTTTGAAAATCTAATAAATATTAGTTATAAATTTATTTTTCGTCACTCTGTTTTGTTTATTTGAGTATAATTAAAACAATTTTAAATCCGTTCAATAGACAATTATTTAAATGTAAATGTTAATTTTAATTAAGTCATATTCAATGTTGTTTCCTAAGAATGAGAACATGGCTGGGAATAATCATGTTGTATTTCATTTAGGGTTAAATGTTTGATGGCATTGATTACTTTTGAAACTTGAATAAAATAGATATTATTATTATTAGTTAAATGAAATATAATAAATAAAAATGTGCATATTTTTTCTGAACTGTTGTTATTTTAACGTCTCATACTCTATTTGTTTATAATAAAATGGAAAATAAAAATGTGCACGTTTCATTACTTCCTATTTTTTCTAACTTGATTTAATTCTTTAATAATATTTTAAATAGAAAAGGACACAATGTTGTATTAGATCCAGTAGTCTAGTATTTGACCATGATAGTCTAGTATTTGACCATGATAGTCTATATATATCCATAGTATATATATACATACCGGTAGTCTATCATATTGGCCCTTATCCACTGACTGAAATATTGATACAAATATTGTACCACCTAAATTTCAAATTAAAAGTGGAATGGATTTTTTTAAAGGTACCACAAAGATTTTTATAACTGAATTTTCATCACGATGCGAACTTTATCATGAAAACCAGACATTTTCAGTTTTCTATATCTTTAATAAGAAAAATGCTGTTTATAAAAACAGTGCTGTGCACTTTCTAATGAGTTTCATAGGGAAATTAAGTAAAATGTCACCATATTTTAAATCAAAAAGTGGAATGGATTTTTTTCAAGATATTTTAATCATTTTATATTTGAATATTCGTGACAATATGTACTTTTCACTGAGAACTAGACATTTTCAGAAAATAAAATTGTTATTGGTGAAATTTAAATTTGAAAATCGGGTATATCTAGTTCCCATTATAACTTAACGGGCTGGCGACCGCACAGGTGACTTAATACAGGTGATGAGACCATCGTCTTAAACGTATCAATGGTTTACGGTCGGACCTCGATTTCTGTACATGCTTCATTTCTTGCAAACCACTGCGGTAGCTCATTTGGTAGAGTGCTCGCTCCGTAGGTGGGTGGTCGTGGGTTCGAGCCCCGACCGGGTCTGACCCAAGACTTAAAAGTGGGTAGTGACTGTTCTTTCGCCAAGCACTCGGCATTACGAAATGAAAGTCACGATTCTTTTGGATGGGAACTTAAAATAAACGAGGTCCCGTGTCAGGATGGGCTTGGCACGATAAAGAAACCTGCTGTATAACGCCATCAGTGCAACGCAAAGGCAAAATTTCTGCCCCTTCGCTTTTAACTGGCGACGTCTCGATATTATAAGTGAAATATTATTGACTGGGACATTAAACTCCATTACTCAACTTCTTCTGCCAACAATATGATTTGTTCGACACTTGTCTCCATAATTACTCAACAAATCTTTTTGAAACTTCACAGGAACAATCTTTTGGAGGAGTAGATGTTTCATTGGCTATTTCAGTTTGATTATGCATATAGTGAAGAAAACATTGATTTCCCAGTTTTGTTCGTTTGGAACAATTTTGACATGTCATCCCATTTCAGTTATAATATTAACTTGTAATCAGATGGAACTACATTTGTACAAGATTGTCTACAAATAGAGTTTACCGTTTTGTATAAACATCATTGCAAACATCGATATATGAAATGACATTAAATGAGACACGAGATTTGAACATGAGTTTTGATTGTGCGATATATACATGGTATCAAAGACAAATAACGTTATAACTGTGGAGAAAAGCATTTGTGATTCACGTTTGGTCTATGATTGATTTCGACTCAAATGGAATGGAGTTCGCAGCTGATATCCTCTAAAGTTTGTGCGGAACACTTATATTTCAAATTGATATGGAATTGCATTATATGACGTTTACCCCAAAAAATGACATTATTCCGGGAAACTTGCAACTTGCTTTTCAACCCGTTCAAAACAAACGTTAAGACGTATTCTTCACGTGTTATAGCGGCGAACCCCATTAGCTGTAATTTTGCCAAACAATTTAATATATATGCTGCGTTATTTTCAATAGGACCAAAAACAAACATACTGGTCGATATCCAAATCACAATCCCCATATCAAAGTTAAAACATTGATAACTGGCAATTTAAGTTAAACACGTAAACTTTCACCAAGGAAGTGAGGCCGAGTGCTCCGGAGGGATAAACAACGCCTGTTCAGTCAGGCAGCTACATCCACCACGTGTAAAATCAAATCTATAAGTACATGACCTTTTTTAAATCTTTAATCGAGTGTAATTGCACTTATTAAAGCACTTTACAATGAATGCGATACTTTTTTTACACAAAGTATAATTGACCTCATTTACAGTATTTTATATTATAATTCGACGTTTATTTTAATCTAAAACTATAACGGACATTGATCAGATTTAGTTCAGTTTATGATTTTATGAAAAAAAATAGGTTAAATCTGCAAAAGTGTTCGCTTTTATAACGCCGTAAATGTAGTTTCAAATTATGAAAGTATATGTTAATGTCTGTAAAAAGTGAAATAATAGATGAAGCTTTACATATTCTTATTGCTTTTGTTGTTAATGTTATGTTTAATACTGAGATATTCGCGATTCAACCCTTTCGCGATTTTTGCAAAAATATATCTCACAATGTATAACATACGTATATACAACTTGCACTGATTTTGATATACCTTATGTTTTGTGTTAAGTTTAGGATTTATACCAGAATATTTCATTGCATGTTTAGCTACACAGCTATTGTTTCCAAGAACGATTGATAGGAAAGTAAATAGGGCAAAGAAGAAAAGGCAAAGACATGGTTAACAGAACCATAACTAATGATGTAAATCAAAGAAGTTTAATTCGAGATGTTCATCTAGTCACTTCAAGCTTTAAAGTACTTTAATTCATTCGATAGCAAGCGGTTTGGCGTCCCTAGTCTTGCAAGTTAACGTGTTGTTAGCTATAATAATTATAATATACAATGTACATTATTTTGTCATTAAAACCAGTTCCTATCCAAAGTAGTGTATGTTATAATTTATGTACCAAATTGTGTTTGTCTTTTCTTGTCTATTTGTTTTATCGTAGACATTTCCTGTGTTCAACTGTTTGGTTACATTTGCTCTAGCGAAGTACATTTTTGCTGATGCTTCGTTGTTCTATGCAATTCAAGGCTTTATCAGACGCTTAAGAGATGGAAAGCAAGAGCGTATGAGGATTGAGAACAGAAATGTTACACTGTTTTACTTTGAAGGTGGTGTAAGATTTTGACGATGGAAAGCAAGGGCGTATGCAGACCGAGGGCAGAAATGTTATACTGTTTTTCTTGAGGGTAGTGTTTTAGATTTTGACCCTTGTCAAGTTTGTGCGTATGGATTATCTATTATTGGATTTTATATTCTTTGGTCTCTATTTCAATCATTAGGATTATGTAAATAAAATATTAATCGGATTTACCGTCTTTATAATTACAATTGACTTAAAGATATACTAACCTGGACTAATTCATCTGTTTAGAGGACAATATTATTAACATACAGTACAGACCTGACTAAAGTTTAAAGTTTATGTAACGAATAAGTGCCGAATACGCATCATATCTCTTCCTCTTCCTCCCCCCCTCGTTGACACGGCAGCTTTTTGGCAGCTGCCATCTATATCTTTGTCGCCCTTCGGCCACTGGGCATCTACATCTTTTTTTTCTGCCATTCAAAAATCGAGCTTCGACTCCTTGACAGTGTTAAATTTTCGACAGGTCTGTACTGTACAATATTTACTACCACTTGAAATATAGAGCTGTATTTCAACATTTTCAGAGTACAGTTAGGTTGTATCGTTTTTCTGTTACAAACGTCATGAACACGTCAAAATGAAAACATTTATGTAATACAAGACTTAGTGATTGTTATTGTACAAGTATGGCAAGGAAAAGTAAAAGATTGCAATGACAATAGTCCCGTAATCACAATATATAGAATTTTAAAAATACCAGAAATATAAATAAATAATGTACTAGTAAATAAATAAATATTAAATAAATAAACAGATAAATAAATATTTAGCTCAAATATTCACAATAAAGTAATTTGGTTTTCAAGGTGACGTTTTTTATCGTGAAAGACAAATTAACCTATATATTTCAATTTCACTTGTAACACTGATTAGTGAATTTTTTAAAAAGTTTTTTATCATGAACACTTATGAATGTGTTTGTACCCTGATGCTGGTGATGGCATCAATTTTTACGTGTTTGAATACCTCTGTCATGTGCTGTTTTTGAATTTCTATTAAGATAATGCAGTTGTCATGTGCTGTTTTTGAATGCATTATCTTAATAGAAATTCAAAAGCAGCACATGACACTTCTGTCAAATATTCAGGTTATCTTTCTAATTACATGTATATTGATAACGCATTTAGCCATTAATAAATTGTGCTTATCCTTCCGAAACACCTGGTCTCAATTCCATTTTGAAAACTCACGTGTTTCATCTAACTTGTCATTTTCAAAGTGTTTACTATGATTCTGAATTGTGAATCGGACATCGATTAGGATGTTTGTGTTTGAATAAGTTTCTAAATTTCACTTTTCTAGTACATTTATCATATCCTTATGTTCGACTAAAAGTATTGAAATTAACTTATTATTAATATTATTGATGTAGGGACATTTTTATATTTACAACAATTCAAAATTTAACACATGTTATATGTCTTGAATTTTAGTTTGCTCGCCAGTTTAGAGAAACGTGATCTCGATACACGTTGAAAGGGTGCCAATCATATTATGTATGCGTCAGTGCATTATATACAATAATTCCTGAGGACAAACTTAGTTTAACTTGACCTTCATTGGACGTATTACACAATAATTATTGCAGCTTATTACACAAACCTTAATGTGTCTTAATTCGAAACTTAGTCTTAGTCTTAGTGATAAAAGGACATTATACGTACGTTACAGCTTATTTCACGACTTAAATAAATTGTTTATTATACCGAAAGATAACCATTTTAATAAGAAAGACAGAAAGAAAGAAAAATATTTTAAAAAAGACATCATTCCTTCCCCGATTCATTGCTTTTTCTCCTATCGGAACTCATCGGAGGCAAACGCTAGAACGTCATGACCGATTTTCCATCGATGACGTCATATCATTGTGACGTTATGGTGTGTTCCGAAGAGGTGGGATATGATGTTTTCAGAGGGATACACGATGTTTTCTTCACCCTGATCACATGATCCAACGATCCAATCAAATTAGACATAGTATCGTATTTTTCTAATGAGGTATAATAACAGCTTTTGAATATATCCATAAATCGCATTCAAAAAGTGGTATATGACAACAGCATTAGATTACACTGTTAAGTTGAATATATTCACGAGCGCTAGTTGTGTGTTTCAAACGCTTTGAAATTCTTAACGCTTGTCAAAATAGGAATAAATTTAAACTATTTTAGTTGCGAATGGTATAGTTTTAATTTTTCATTGTTAGAATAGAATCAAAATGTGTATTTGTATACATGTATGTACTGGTGCTGATGGTGGTGTTGTTAACATGATCTGAATTGCTGTAACCAATTACATTTATTTTACAACACAAAAATATTAAGCCTTATCTTTTCAAACAATGAAACCACAACTAAGCATATTTTTATCTATAAACAATTTGGCAAAAACCATAACAGATAGGTACTTTGTATTCCTTCCGATATTCACGCGTACTTGAGGCAGGAAATCATCCGCTACTTAGATCTTACAAATGCCATCTTAAAATGTTTGGATGTGTTTGTGTAGGGATTACAAAATATCAATCATTCCACCGATGTACTCTCAAAGCAGCATAAAAATTTCAAAATATCACAAGTTGCTTTAGAGAGGTATTAGAAATGTAAAACAAATAAATTGGAATTTTGCATTTGCATTTAATTTCAACATAACTCAATTGATAGCATTTTCAAAATTTGACAATTAAATTATGTTCTGTTTATCTAAAACACGAAATTAAATCAGCAAAAAATGTTGAAAAGCAGTGGTACAGAGATTACATCGAACGACTTGATAGATTCTAGACAAAAAGATCCGAGGAGAACGTATTCAATTATTGATGGGATAAAGTCACGGAAATTGAGGAAGCACGCAAATCTTAAGTGTCTTCGTTGCTGAAGAGAGATGTTCTTTGACTTGTATTATCGGTAATAATTCAATTTTATACAACAAATCTGACACAGAATGCGTTATACAGTGTCAGAGATCAGGAGAAATCTGGAACTACAACTCCATGTGCTTGATTTATGATTCTCTAGTTATAAAAATGGTTTGAAAAGGAAGTCAACGGATTATGTGCACTGACATCGGGTGAAGTTTTCAAAGGTGACTTCAAGATCATACAAAACCATATAAAGCTGTTCAGTGCCTCTTGCCCATTTAATGTATTTATGTTTCCGGCAATGTGTTATGGTTTTGCATGAGTTAAGTTTATTATCAATGAAACAAATATTATAAAAATAGGCGAAGTAAGTTGTTTTGATCTTTACGCGCAACTTACGATTTATGCCCATGAAGACTTTTCATACATTTCATACATTTATTCTAAAATGTAAATGAAAATATCGGTTCATGCATGTTGAAATCAAAAAAAAACAGTAAATACGTTAAAACTGAAAAATTGATTAATGTATTAATTACATTAATTTCCACTAGGGAAGTGAGATCGGGTGTTCCGAAAGGGTAAGCACATGTTGATATACGACGTATGTATGCTGATTGGTAAAACATTTACCAGACTTATATATATACTGTACTAATAACAAGAATTTCTAGTTGATGATAAGTTCTTTATAAATCATGTTTCTGACGTCAGTAAAAACATACTTGATTTGATGTTTGATTAACTATTATTGGAAAAGAATTTTATCTACAAAAAGCACCACTGTATAAATAAAGATTTATCGTTATATGTAGTTCGTTCATTGCTATGTTTGATTGTGAATCTAAATACAAATTCTCGAAACATTCAGTCTCTATGTTCTTAAGATATATGTTGGACCTTCTGATCATTTTTCTTCCAGAGTAAAGATGCTGCTACACGCTAAAATGTGTAATATCGCAAAAATATTACACTTTTTAATCACCAAAATTTGCAAAAATGAGGGCAAAGTGTAAAATATGGACTGGATTGAATTCTTGAAATGGATTGGACACTTCGATTGAATTGGACTCTTGGTGTGAAATTTTGACTGGATTGGATACTTGGACTGGATTGGACATTTGGATTGGATTCAACTCTTGGTGTGAAATGTGGACTGGATTTGACTCTTGGATTAACGATATCGTTAATATGCGAAAATAATGTGATCGTGAATAGATGTGGTTTACAATATACTTCTACATAGTATAGGGTTTACCTGTAAACATTGGACATATTCTCTGCCAGACAGATATGGCTCCACATCTTTGGTATTGTCCTAACGCTAACTCCATATAAAACAAAGGCATTCCCAAAAACACCAACATCACTGCATACGGTATCAAGAAGGCACCTGAAAACAGCAAGATAAACATAGTGATGTATTTTTATTGAAATGGAAACATTTATCTGAAATAAGAGAATCAAATAAATAAAGTGAAAGTAATTGGAAAAAAAACAATACAAGAAAACATTAAAAATAAAATATTGACTACCCACCAACCTTAATTTTATTAAGAGCATTAGCAGAAGCACAAATATTGTTTTTAGCCTAAGTGTTCTACCACAATGTAGATAATATATATAGACTATTACATACATTTAATTTATTTATCTAACTTGTTTGATTGCTTTAGAAACAGTTTGGCCCAGCAATAATACTGTCTATACTTTTTTATTTCATCATTCAATACATTCAAAAAATGATACATTGTAATACAATAACCACACCACTGGAAGCCGTTTTGTCTTTAGATCTAGTACTTGTTCAAAGTCTGGAGAATTATCATCAGTGGTTCAAATACCATTTATCTTGTTTTGTCTCGTTAGTCCATTGTTTGATGTTTTGTGGTTTTTTTATGAATTGCTTTCTTTCATTATGATTATTGTCATATTACAAATGTTTGAATTTTCTAAATGAAACATTCATTTTTTTCAATATTTCATTCAGAAAATTCAAAAATGTATAATATGACATTATCCTATAAGTAGTTCCTTGTATGTATTTATATTTCTTGGTTAATTTATGTATGACATATTTTTGTTTGCCGATAGTGTATACAAAAAGTGTTAATTGTCTTACACAATACTTAATGATTAATTTTAAGAGTTTGTCAACAGTGTCCACCAACATTGAAAGATTGACCTAGTATTGGCCCAGACAATTGACGTATCGCCGGCCACGCCCACAATGTTCCGTCAAATGACCGGATGCTTGATTTACACGCAAAAAAGAAATGACGTATCGCCGACCACGCCCACAATGTTCCGACACTGGCCGCCATCACGGTACCAAAGCAGCGTCACGGCAACTAATGATGTACTAGTGTCAGCGACGTCATTAAATGGCGCTATTTAGGCCGAGTTTTCATTCTTTTTTGCGTGTAAATCAAGCATCCGGTCATTTGACGGAATACTAGGTCAATCTTTCAGTGTTGGTCAGCTATTTGTATTCATTTTATTTCTTTTATCCTTTTGTTTTTGTTATTGCAAATGAGACATTTGTTTATAACGACAAAAGACGCCAATATAGAAATATATTCAACACCCGTACATTATATAAAGCGGCTTGATGTGCCAAACCTAGATATTTGTTTACCAATTTATGATAGATACCACTGAAAATATACCTATCCTATCTTTAAATGAGTTCACTCACAAGGACTAGAACTGAATTAATAATTAACAAGTTGCTTGTAAGCGATACTTTTCTCAGTTTCCCTTTCACATTCTTGACTGTGTACATGTACATACGAGTATTATATATAAATATTAGTCTGATTGAGAAGTATCCATAAAAGAGCATGTTAAAAAAGTATAAGACAGAATAGATGTTTGATTGTTTCGTATTTACGTACCATTCGAATAAAAAACAAACATACTAATCCATTCCGAATCACAATTAAGTGGCAAAGTAAAAACTTTAGTTAGGTTAAACATATTAAGTTCAAACAGGGAAGCAATGTCAGGTGCTCAGGAAGGGTAACCACCTCCTGTATAGCTAGCTACACCCGCCACGTGTGTACAATCAAAATTTAGTGAAAGGAACATGAAACTATGGAACGTCGTCAAATATATCTAAGGCAATCCTTAACAAAGGCATCAAACTTATCAACAATACTAATGACGACCACAAAACGTTTTGAGAGCTCTAATGCAATAAACATTGACATGATAAATTCAATCAATGTATTGATTTACTCTTCCTACATTGAGGTCTCTTTATTATGTTAAAACTGATCGATTGAATTGTATTGGATTAAAGGTGTTTTACATTTAAAATTCTTTGACTTATATTTTAGAGATGGTCAGTTTGTGCTCGTTGGAGGAAACTGAAATACCCGAAAAAACCTTCTGAGACTTTCTCACACTAAGATCTGCCAAAGTGGGATTCTAACCTGGCCAATTAGAGAAGTTGCGATTCGTAAGCGCGCGCTAAACACCACTTGGTCACCGAGGACCTCTGTTAAAAAACAACCCTGGTGGTTAATTAAGATTAATTCGTAAAAGTAAAAACAACTTTATTGCCACTGTGTTAGACACTTATTTACATTGAATCAAGGGGCACCTGTACATGTCTCTTCATTTTATTAATTATTAATTTAAAATTATATTATTAAATTTTATAAAACTCTTTAATACAAGTTTGTTATAAATTTTCCCTTTTTATTTTAATCAAAATTTAGAAGCATTTTCAGCAATGTATAGCGGTTAGAACATACATGTAAGAAATTTGGCTTTACTCCACAAAACTAGACTAAATGTACTCTGCAACAGAAGCACTTGAATTTTCAATGATTTGTACCAGTAACCTTATCATGATTCAGGAAAACTTTCAATAAAAATGAATGAGGAGTAAATAAAATGATATCACCGTTTTAATTGATGCCCTATCAAACATAGATTTTTGGTTGAAGCCGAGTACAGACCTGTCGAAAGTTTAACATTGAGCTAAGGGAAAAGTGTCCAATATACAGATATGAGTTGAGTAATTGTGTTTAACGTCCCAATCAAGAATATTTCACTTATATCGAGATGTCGCCGACTATAGGCGAAGGTACAGAAATTTTGCCTGTGCGTTGCGCTGATGGCATTATACAGCAGGGTTCTTTAGCGTGCCAAGCCCACCGTGACACGACACCTCTTTTATTTTAAGTTCGCATCCGACAGAACCGTGACTTTCATTTCGTAATGCTGAATACTTAGCAAAAGAGCAAACACTACCAACTTTCAAGCTTAGTGTTAGCTTGTTAGCTTAGTGTTAAACTTTCGACATATCTGTACTTATGTATAAATGGGATGGAGACGTCAAGATTTTGACTAACGCAAAAATTGTTATCTTTATGACGGATAGATAGTAATAACATGCTTTATAATCTTAGTATTGTATGTATAGTCATAAACAAGCCCTCTATCGATGTCTTTTTATTAGATTTTTTCTGCTAATGTTTCTCAGGATTGTCATTAATTTTCATACTTCACAGCTTATGAGGTGTTCATTTTGTCTGTAACACATTCTCAATCCCATTTCTCTGACTAATATGTCTAACCAGCATTGAGGAGTGGACATAGACATAAAACCATAATTTTTTAGCGGTATTTCTTTTTTTTCGACGAACTAAATTCTTAGTGCGTTTTTTCAATCATCATTTTTAAATGATATTAAAAATAAGTTGAACGTATAAGCGATAGTTTTTGCCGTTCCGATTGTAAAATTTAACAGAATGAATTCTTAATGCAGTTTTCCATCAATAGAAATTACAAATTTTAACGTAACATCGAAGTCCAAACTGTTAGCGGTAATTTGTTGGGTGTTTTTCAGTCCTGTAGTTTTCCATACTTTAAAATAAACAAAGTAACCACATAGTGTAGTTTTTCTGTTTCGAAGTTGTGAATTAGTCAATATGAACTGGTGTTTTAAACACAGAACGCTGAATAAACTACTCTTTTTATATTTCTTTAACCACTACATTGAAAAGGGCAATACCTCAGATTACCAGTTGCTTTATCTCGATAGGGACAATGCCCTAAATTAAGCATCCCTTGCGGAAATAGATACATTGCATTATGTATTGGTCAGTCTGACATGCCATAGATTGAATTTTCTTACGCCGCATAAGCAAATTTTAGTAATCTAAGAACAGGTCGATTTTGAAGGTTAAACATGGACACAAATCAACGTGGTGCAATCTTTCAACCCACCTTGTCTCTGTATGCAGTTTCCTGCTTTTTTTTTTTTAACTTTGGGGTTTGCGTTGTGATTTTTTGTTTTTGTTTCGTTTAAATAGGCTATAATGTGCAAGTCATTTTTCTTCAACGCTAACCTCGTTCTCGTCCAAAATGGAATAATTGGGACAAAATGATCGCTACTAATAGGAGATAATAAAGCACCATGGTGTAGAATAAAGTTAATATTTTAAGACAATATACGTCACTAAATATATTTTTATGAACTATTTAATATTTACCACTAACATAAATAATATGATGTTTCGATTTTTAGGCTGATAAATAAATATGTTACAGTTTTCTGGCGTATTAAATACAAGTTAAAATAAAGAAACTTACATCTGGTCTATTTCATACAGTTTGTTGATTGCAATCATATATAATAACACAATATGAAGAAGAATTTGATTACACAAGGATAATATAAGCAACGTTTGTATTTTAAAATATTTTTCTTATCTTAAAAAAAGTAAATAAAATTCTGCCGTTTAGCAATAATGAACGATTTTCATTTAATGACTTATTGCCTTATATATGAATTAAAATGTTAGGTTGTGGATGCGTACTTTTAGTCATGAGAGAGAGAGAAAGAGATAGAAAGAGAGAGAGAGAGACTTATTATAAAGTTGTAATAATTTAAATTTCCTCAATTATTCAATTTTTCTTCGATTTTCAATCTTGATTACACACGTGGCGGATAAAAGTAGCCGAACAGGAGGCACTTACCCTTTTAAAGCACAAACCTTACTTTCCTTGTGGAAGTTCGTGTTAATTTTAGTTTTTACTTTGTTTTTGGGGGATTGTGATTTGGACATGGATTATTATATTTCAATTTCCTTGCAACAAATGGTACAATGAAATAGTCACGAAACTGTCAGCTTCAATCAAACCCAAAAGCCGAAATATTTAAACAGGACTCTGTATGTGGGAGGAAACGGTTGATTTCTAAACACGATTTGTGAAAAAATTGTAAAGCCATTCATCATCTTAAAGATATGCTTAGTTAAAAAATCATTGATATTTCATGCTTTGATTTGCATGAAGAATGTAAACATTTTATAAGTAACAAAACAGCTGATGTAGCGACCTTTATACATAGGAATGATAACTTCCATTCACAAACACTGGAGATGGAGTGCTATAAAACAAGGAATAGTCTAGCTACAGGTAGTAAAATTTGTATAACTAGACTTCACTTCCGGATAAATCAAACCATGAAAGTTTTTTCATTCGATAATCAGGGATAGCTTTGTACACCATTTTATTATTAATTTGATTCATAGTGCTCTCGGGGTTCTACAATATTCTATGCTTTTAATCAACAATCCAAGCAAGACTGGAGTAAGTCGGTAAAACGGTATGAAAGGATTGGACATTTTGCACATTGAATAATTCGCGTAGTGAATTATGTAACGTGTGCAAATTGTTCAATGGGGTTCGCCGCTGTACCACGTAATCAATACCTCTTAATGTTTGTGCGAAACGTTTTGGAAAACGTCGACGTCACAGATTCCCGGAATGACGTATTTTTCGCGGGAAACCGTCATTTCATGCGATTCCATATCCATTGGAAAAAAGAGTTCCGCACAAACGTGAGGGGGTATTACGTGTTACAGTGGCGAATCCCATTTCATTCTTCCATAACAAAAAGGAAAATTATTTTCATTTCTTGTAATTCAATTTATAGAATTTAAAAAAAACCAATTTAAACAATAATATAGCCGTCGCAAGTTAAAAAAAATAGCATCAGCGATTCGCAATAGTGTCTCTTGTGTGTCGTCCATAAAAAGATGTCATTGAGAGCCAATCCAATCATCAAACGTAACCAATCAAAATGCTGAAAACAAAAGAGAAAAGAGCAGATTTCAAAAGTCCCCGTACAGGCCTATTGTAAATTACAAAGACTGACTACATACTACACCCTTTCCTTAATGATTTTATGTTTTTTGAAAATATTTCATTAACCAGATGTGACCTGATAACCGTGTTTTGGAATGTTTAGCATATATTAATTTTTTGAAAACGTTTAACCACATTCCATGAGAAACGACAAAAAACATGTTCACCTCTCTCTCTCTCTCTCTCTCTCTCTCTCTCTCTCTCTCTCTGCGTGGATGTGTTGTAAATTCCTAGGTATAGTTTACATTAATATTTCATTTAAAAAAAAGGAAAATAGGAAATGGCATTTAAACTAAAACAAATATAATTATCGTATGATCTATATAACCTTGCATCAAAAGCTTTTACATGTTTCAGAATATAGTAAAATGGTTAACATTAAAAATGGTAAGTAGACTATTAAATAAATGAATATGTGTGTATATACAGTACAGGCATGTCGATAGTTTTAACACTAAGCTTAGAACAGGTGACAGCTTATCACGGCCTCTCGTTGGGAATATCGCGAGAGCTATCTCGGCATCAGTTTTCTGTCAACAAATCTCGGCAAATTTGCTGAAACTACCGATCTATATCTCGGCAAATCGACAGAAGTCGTTAGCTACGTGATAAACTTTCGACAGGTCTGTACTGTAACTACGACAAATTACATACATATGTAAGTTTAAAACAACTTCTATTTGTCATACTGTCACAATTTAACGAGAACCTACAGTACAGACCTGTCGAAAGTTTAACACTGAGCTAACGAAATGGAGTCGAACTCGGCTGCTAAATGGCCAAGATATATATGGATACCATGTAGCAGAAAATCCATCGGGGTGTATAAATCAGCTGCCTAATAGATATCATTAACGAGAGGCGAGATGCGTTTCCGATTTGGTACTAATCCGTTACCGTAATGGTAACAGGTCTGTACGGTAAATACATATGTGGGAAAATTTCTATCAATCAGATTTCGCAAGGTCTAACACAAGCCTGGTATCGCCTATGTTCGCATCCGGTAAACGGCAGCGCTTAAAAACTTTAACATATTTTAAAACGCACCCTGTGACGTTTCTCTAAAATGTTTGGAAGGTCAACGACTTTTTACAAAAACTTCCGTTGTATGTTATAAAAGAATTTGTACAAAGATTGTTAGAGTCATATTAACGTTCACCGTTGTAACTTTCAAAGAACAGAATATATAACGGTAAAAACGAATACTCACGCAAGCTTGATGTGCTAAATGTACTGTACCAGTGTTTTTGACTGGAATATATCGGTCTTTATGTCATTATGGGGGAAAATATAAACTATTTTCCTTTTTACATCTGTTATCTGATGTATGTATATATCCGATTTTCTTTGTTCTTTCCCTTTATATTACTGGCTAAAATATTTTAGATAAATCCGAACTTTGGCGTAATTCGCGTTGCAAAGAATTCCCAAGGACCCAAGAACAAAACATATTTATTTAGTTATCGATGTGCTGTGAAAATTTCAAATGTGCATGATTTGATAAAAAAAATGGCATTACTGAAAGTAAATATATTTTGTAATTGTGTTTTAGAGAATGCGTGTATGAATCAAATACCGTTTACTTTAGTAAATTTGTTTTGTACAGTAAGGTAATTTACCAAATAATTACTGTTCGTATTTGTTTCCGATGATCAGAGTGTAATTTTCAAAATAATTACAATTTCAGTATCTTACTTCTAGGCATAACAACGTGACACTGCCATTCAAGTCAAAATCACTTAATTATAACAGTTTAAACGCGCCTAACTCGTGACTGTTTTAATTTCGCTTCCGTCTTTCCTGGAGTTATTTACGTCAAGAATTTCTAAAATCGGCTAAAAACTAATTTCAAAATAACGAAAATAAATAGGTGATGATAATTTTTAGAAGGAGAGAGTAGATTAGTAGTAACTGATGGTGGTTCATTGACATGAGGTATAATTATCATTTATGAAAAGTATTATTTATAACTACGCGTACTTTTATCTGGCGAACTGATTATCCAATCAGAATTAATTACGTTATAATTCGGTATAATCCCTATCTTATCGTCAGGGGTTTCTATGGTCTTTATACAGTACAGACCTGTCGAAAATTTAACACTAAGCTAAGAAATTGGTGCCGAATCAGCAACTCATATCGGTCTTTCAGCAGCTAGCTATAATCTAGCTCTCGCCAGCTATCCATATATTGACCGAGCTTCGAGCTTTTTCGTTAGTCCAGTGTTAAACTTTCGACAAGCCTGCACTGTATGTATAAACCGTGGCAAATTACAACAATACCATATTGTATCAATCAGTGTAAAACAAAACTCTAAACAGACTGACTTCAAGTCGAAACGATGTTCCGGAAGTCCAACAATATCATATCCGTTTTGCGAAAAATTATTAGGGTGAACGGTTACCAATAAGGTATAGGGTGCCATGAAGGTGTTGTTTAATTTTTGCTAAGGTATTTCATTTATGATCATGAACCGTTTTGACAGTTTATCTGAAACTTAAAAGTTTTCAAGTGTCGATTATGTGGCAACACAATGCCATGTTGACGCATTGTAATGCCATATAGTGGTGCTGTCGTATACACGTGTTCCACGTCTATGCGGGGAATTTCAACGCATAAAGAGTATGCTTTTATGCGACAAAAAGCTACCATTCGCCGCATAAAGAAAACATTCAAAGCACGATACCATAATATCCTTCACTATCATCATCATTACCATCTTCACTAAAAACACCACCACCATCACCATCGCCGTCGGCACCACCCTAAACCTTCTCTTTACAATTATTATTACCATTATCAACAACAACATAAATTATCAATTGTCACTGTCGTCATCATCATTAATGTCACCACCACCGTTTTTGTCGATATAAGTTCTTTTTAAGATTCATACCAAGTCGTTAAAATTAATTCTCTTTATGCGTCGAAAAGGCACCCTTGCGCCGCATATAAGCAACACCATCTGTATGCGTTGAACGCCGCCGCATAAACGTGACCGACCTCTTTATGCGTTGAAATTCCCCGCATATAATGTCTGGCGAGTTTATGCAGCAACACCGCTATGTGGCGTTACAACGTATGTCGTTGCTTTAAAGAAACTTGAACAGTACCTTGAGTACCAGAGTACACAAATAAACGCGGAAAACACAACCATAAAAACACATACATGCGGATATTTAGGGTATTTCATTCATAATTACTTACTGACATCTCAAGTTAAACATTTAGCCATTCGCAATGATGGACATGTGGCATGGGTTACCATAATCTGTTTGAGATATTGATCAGAGCAAGCACAAAATGGTTTCGATTTATAGAACAAAGCAAGCTGCTTACAAACAAATTGTTGACCCAGGGATATTGCAAGCCTAGGCTTATCACGACACTCAAACAGTTTCATGGCCGCCATCACAGTATTGTTGATAATTTTGATGTCTCTGTGTCCAGAATTGCCCTGGATATATTTGACGTCCCATATTTCTATGTCCCTTTCACTTAATTTTGATTACACACGTGACGGGTGTAGCTAGCTAAACAGTAGGCGCTAACCCTTCCGGAGCACCCGGCCTCACTTCCTTGGTTGGAGTTTAAATTTTTAACCTTACTTGTCAGTTTCAATTTTACTTTGCTTCTGGATTGTGATTCAGACATTGATTAGTATGTTTGTTTTTGATATTAACCGATTTCCTTGACAAACTTGAGCCGTTAAATGCGATAGTCTTTTAAACCATAACTTATGATATTTTCAACCACTGTCCTATGGTCAAATGACTAACGGCTGCCTTTAAAATTGAACTCGATACAATTATTAGCACATTGAAGGGGAAATCTCTTTTTTCATTCATGACAAATCAACTACATAGGTAGACAGATAGTGTGTCGTATAACTTAGCCTTAATACGTCAGATACGTGGGAAGGGGGTATCGATGCATATCGATGACGTTTTAGTCCCGGGGTAATAGATTTTTGGTATTTAATAATATAATAATAGAACATGATGACAGGTGTTAAGGAAATACTATCCTTGAGCTATTGGCATAAAGGTCGAGATGTAACTGCACGTCACCTTGCCTAAATGACGTTTTAAGGTCCTAATATGGGACGCAAGAAAAAATCAACCATAATTACCAAATTTAAACCACCATACATGCTGATGAGATCAAGCGATTAAATTATTGACGTTTTAATCAAAATTATCTTTTCAACTGAAGAATTTTTTATAACACACCGCTTATATTATATAGTATGATATATTTCTTAACAAATGATTTTTTTTTTTTCATTTTTTTTTCTTAATTTCGTCAAAATAGTCGAAATTTCAATGCTAAAGCTTATACTGTTCTATAATTTTGAAAACGAACAAATACTTTATTCATTTTTATTAGAATAAGTATAAGTGGCGTCACAGAAAAATGAGGAGTCAAATGGGTTTTCTGTGCCACAAATCTCATGAAAAATTCGGGATGTCAACCTATAAGTTCACGCTGATCAACTCCTCGTTACTGACAATTATAGCGTTTGGTGTGTCTACTGTGGAAAAAATATATTTTCGGTCACCAATGCACAAACAAGCTTTGGAATCATTATTGACCGAATTATATAGTTAGTGGTAGGTGTTGGTATTTATAACTGAGCCACTTGGATATTCTCTAAATCTAATCATAATCGTTATGAGATTAAAATGTAATGCACGCGTAACGCATTAATAAGGAGAAATTGGCACAGCTATCCGACAAGCTTCTTAAATATAACCGTCAAAACAATGCCAAAATCATTTTGAAAATATCTTATTTATTTATTTTTTATTTTATTTATATTGTTATATTTTTACATTTTTATTTATTTATTGATTTAATTTAATTTAATTTAATTTATTTCTTTATTATTTATTTATTTATTTATTTATGTTTATTAATTATTTATTAACCTTGCTGTGAATTCATTTAAAAATGAAAATAGCGCTATGCTTCTATTTTTGACTGTTTTATCTGTATGATTATATTTACTGCATTCTTTTGGATCCAATCAATCAAATCTTTACTCGACACACATCAATTTATACTCTATTTAAAAAAAATATTCCAGAATAATTGGAAAGTCTGATTTTGAAGCAACTTTCACTTGAGTTATGCGGTTAAACCAGATAAGGTTCAAGAATTACATAAAAATATCAAGTACATTGTATATTGCTATCTTTATATGTTTTTACTATCTTTCATTTATCTTGCATTGATGTTCCCATCGAATTTATGATATAAACTATTTACAGTGCCACACAATGATGGACGGAAACACACACACACACACACACACACACACACACACACACACACTCTCTCTCTCTCTCTCTCTCTCTCTCTCTTTCTCTCTCTCTCTCTCTCTCTCTCGTTTAGTAAAAACAACAACAGTCATTGGTGATTTTTTAAAAGCACAGACATACACAAGTACATATACTTGGTTAAGTTTAACACCCCTATACATCTCTCTCTCTCTCTCTCTCTCTCTCTCTCTCTCTCTCTCATATAACAATGCCCTACACCTATATAAAGAGGTAAATCCTAAATACTTTGAGGAAGTCAAAAGTGCATGGCTACTTAAATCAGATATATACATGTCAATTCGAGACATTTTTACGATATTTTTATGTTTTGTCCTGGAATGCTTAATTTTAGCAGACAAAATATATGCGTATTAACCTTCATAACCTTAATTCAAATATTAAAATGACATTGAAAATGTCAAAATGTCAAACTTCAAAATCGGATTTCTTTTATTTTAGGTTCGTGTTCGAACCAATACTGGTTATAATGAAATAATTATTAAATAAAATTTTGTCGGATACGATATTATCAAGCACTATTCCTTTTTATATAGTAATTATACAACAAAATCGCTTATGAAACTTTAAAGGTTTTAAGAAAGTCGGAGGAAATGATTCAGAGAGAAAAGAAATTTATTAGGAAAAATTCGTGCAAAAAATTAGCATCAATTGCATTATTTCATATTGCGTTAAATGTGAACCCCTAAGCTTAAAAATCGAAAGACAGCGGAATTTATATTTGGTTGACTTTGAGACTTAACGATGTCATCAAATTAAAACTATTACAAATGAAACCGTTCGAAATTTTTAAAAATGACTAGAACAGAAGTCTGCAAAGTTAAGAAAAAAACCCGTCGAATTATCAAAGTTACACTGCTTGTCGCATATAAAATTGAAATTACAATTAAGTTGTGATACAAAAATACACAAACAGTTCTTACCTCCTCCGTTCTTGTAACATATATACGGAAATCTCCAAACATTTCCCAAATCTACAGCAAATCCAATAACGGACAGCATAAAGTCCAACTTTTTACCCCATGTTTCACGCTCCGGTTCTTTGCTATTAGAATTCCTGTCATTTCCATCAACTTTCTCCAACATGTCTTTATCCGCCTCCAAATAGCAGCCATTCCTAGGCAACAAAGATTTTTCCGACTGTGACATTTGTTGTGTCTTTTTATCACTTATTTCCAAAAAATTTACATCTTTTACATCAGTTTTCCTTGTTGTTGAATCACATTTTGCAGTGTTATCTTTTTTCTTAAATTTATTTTTTAAAGACTCAACTATGGGCGATTTTGAAATTCTGTTAAATACACCTGTTTTCGTAGTTTCAGAATTTTTTTCTGTATTAGAATTGTCTAGCTCCGATTTACTATTACGATCAACCCGTCTTTTCCCACGACTGTCTCGGTTTTCATTGATATCTTCACTTGTTGATGGATAACTTATAGTGAAAGCCGCATTCTCGTAGCACAATGAATGAATGGGTGTTTCTCGCGACTTGATTGGTTGAGCCATGATTCTTAGAGTTATCTCCCTTGATTCGCTCAGCTTTAAAAGATCTTCTTAATACATTGGGTCGACGACCAGTTATAAACAGCTGAATTAAAATTGGTGTATTAGTAATCCTAAATTTACTTATTATAAATAACTTACAACTTAATAACAAAACCTATTATTTGAAAAATACACTTCCAATACGATGACCTCAAATCAGAATAGATATTTTAATAAAAGCATGTAGATCTACATGTACTATGATATTAAAATGAAAAAAATCGGAAGTTGTGTGGTCGGAAAAACATTCACATTCCAAACATTCACCAGAATACAACAGTTTTACTATATTTATCCGGTATAGATACATGTAGTTATACAATAATGGGCTATTGGTTCTATGACCGCTGAGTAGAGACAAAAGCTTTCTCCATTTTGTAGTTTAATCATGAGAAATTTTCTGGACTATCTTCAGCCTTATTTTTTCAGATTTTCTAAGCCCGGTTCTTTAGGTAACTTCAAAGATACACGTATTTGAGCATATACAACGTGATGAAGTGAACGTTTAATGTCATATATATACCATTGTCAATTGATTCAAATAATAAAATACAATACAAGGTGTTAATTAAAACGAATCGTTCATTATTGCCTAATAAATTAGAAGAAGTGATAATATGTCGATCGTAAGACCGACAAATGTGTGTCAAAAATCAGTCCAAACTGATCGATTGATTAATTAATTAGTAAATGGGGCTTTATGGCCCTGTCAAGAATATTTTCTAATTTTAGTATAAGCAATATTTTATTCGAATTCAATAAAATATTTCAACGTTCAGGGAAGATTCTTTAGTGTGACCATGCCTACCATGTAACAGGACATAGGGTTTAAAGGTCTGTAACGCCACATAGCGGTGTTGTCGCATAAACGTGTTCCAACAAACACGTCAATGCGGGGAATTTCAACGCATAAATAGGGCGCTTTTATGTTGCAAAACGGCTACCTTCCGCCGCATAAGAAAACATTTAACGCACGATACCATGATATCCCTCACTATCATCACCTACACCTCCATCATCATTACAACCTCCACTAAAACACCACCACCATCACTGTCATCGATTTTTTCCGTCATCATTAATGTCATCACCACTGTTTTAGTCGAGATATAAGTTCTTTTTAAGATTCACACTTAGTCGTTAAAATTAGTTTTCTTTATGCGTCAAAAAGGCACCATTGCGCCGCATATAAGCAACACATCTTTATGCGTTGAGCACCCCTGCATAGACGTGGCCGACCTGTTTATGCGTTGAAATTCCCCGCATACTCGGACGTGTCGGGCGTGTTTATGCGGTAACACCGCTATGTGGCGTAACAATGGTCTCCTCCGAAAGGACCCGTTACTTTTAAAGCTTTAGCGAAAGAACAGTCAGTACCAATTTTCAATTTTTGATCAGACACGGCCCGGGCTCAAATCATGACGGAAGCGAGGCTTCTACAACTAAGTTACCGTGCCGCGGAGGGATACATTCGAAATTAAATTATAAACTGACATAAGTACGTGTATATAATGGTAGGGAGACGTGACAGAGATATTAAAGTGGTGGGCTCATGATTCTTAAAGCATCGTGGGTTCGAGTCCCAGTCGGGGTGTTTGTATATAACTTTAAACAATGTCACATCAGTCTAGCCGTCATATGAATTGATCAAATAATTTCCTTAGTTTGAACTTGAATGATTAGCGACTCTTCTTTTTCTAATTTAGAAAAAAACAAAAGGTCCTTTAGATAAGAAGCTGTAATTTTGACCTTGGAGTGCATAGACATGCATTCATTGCATAATATAATGCAGCTTAATAGTTTTGGCGTGCCGATATCAGGGATACAACCCTTACCGAGACCTGAACATTTATACTCACCAAGTCACTCACCAAATCACTACTGTTTACACCACTTGCTGTTTTACTTAACTTTACAGAATACGGTTGCTCCTCGATATTTATCTACAATGTTTTGCAAAAGTATTTTAAAAATTACATGTAGGAAACGAAATAGTGTGTATTGTTTTAGAAAATGTTTCTCCCTGGAACACCAAATCTCATTTTCACTTCATTGCTGTTGACATTCAATGTAAGAGAGAGAGAGAGAGAGAGAGAGAGAGAGAGAGAGACTGATAAGCATATGTCCACTGAGTTGGTTGACTTTAATGTTGAAATGTTCAATGTTGTATAACGTCGCATCAGCACTTTTTCAGCTATTCGCGTCGCAAGTAACTTGATTGATCTCAAAGAATTCACCTTAGAACAATTTCGCGTATTCGTAAAATTTGCGAGTGTGTTTAATGGTATACTTTAAACTGGTGCGCACTCAGACTGACTTTCTTGCTCTCGGAGACAGTACTCTATAAACAAGCTTACAATAAATCACTCCCCAATCACATTATACTGGCACCGGATGAACCAGTCGACGCTGTTCTCTTAATACCGAGCGTCAAGTGGGGTAGCAGTATCTTAACATTGGAATCTTATATTACCTGCTCTACGAACTCACGACCCTCAGCTCTAGAGACGGACACTCAATCACTGAGCAGCCGAGATAGTGGAACGACTGGGAAAGTTTAAAATATCATAAGAGTTATTTCCCTTAGTACATTCAGCGACGTAATTTATCTTTTAAAAAGTTAGAAACTTTATGACGATTAAAATATAATATCTTTGTCAAAAAACTTTATCAGAATTGTGCACTCAAAGATTTTTCTATCAGTATTAACACGTGACATCGTGTCATGAAGATACCAGGGCTTCAATTTACTAAGATGATCATTAATTCCTCGGTTACTGAAATTTAAACTTGACAGATAGAGTGACCTGTTATGTAAACATTATAATAATGTAATAGTAAACTGAAACTCTTCATATTATGTATTTATTTGATCAAGTCTTCTTACTGCAAGAATCGTGTATAGGCAAACAACATTAACTTGCTCGATTGACCTTTCATTAGGAATATTCATATACTCGATCCACCAAATGCATCGTTCCACCAAATGCATCGGTACTGTTAGAATTCACAGTTAATACATAAAAAACAATGTGCATTTCCCCATGGCGCAGACGAAATAAACACATCCATTTGTTCCCTAAACACTAATATACTGCTTTTTTTATTTATACTGATTAAAGGTCAAGCAGACAGGTACGGCCAACTTTGTTTGCATATACACACAGGTATTATGGAAATACATATAAATGCTCAGCAAGGATAAGATTTCATGACTTGCTTAAACTATACAAATATATCCTTTCCTTTTTTTCCCAGCCTGGATATTGACCTTATCCCTGATATTGAAGCTTTTTTCGAAATTTGTGGTTTGGGTATACATTATTTACAAATATTATCAAGAGTTTTATAGTGATAATGACTAAAGTTTTATATCCATATGATTTCAAATCATAAACTGACCAATATTCAACACAGTTGATATAATGCCTGCTTTTATCCAGGATTGGACGACAATTAATACGAAAAGGTAGTTTTTTTCCATCAGTCTATAATGCATATTGACAAATAACACTTTCTAAGAATCAAGATGCATGAATATTTGTATGATTATCTAAATGCCGATGTACAATAGGCAAACAACATTGAACTGTCCACTTGACTTTTGATTTAAATATTCATTATGGACAAGTCAATTTAAGTAATAGGGATCACACGTGCATGTTATAACGTCTATTTGATGTGAATACTAATCATGGGCAATACATGTATGTTAATGTGTTAATTAACTGCGAACTCTAACGCTACCTATGTATTGGGTGGACCATTCCTAATGAAGGATCAAACGGACAGGTCAATGTTATTTTCCTATACCTATACAGCTACTTTATGATGGTATAAGTATTGGCATGCAGTGTCTTCTACACGAAAATTTTATAATATTAAGTAATGTCAATAGAGCGAAACGCAATTACCAACAACTCAAAACACAGTTTCAATAAGATTAAAAGAGGACATATACTAATGCCTAGTAACGGCACTATTAAAACCAGTTTACTTTAACCCACATTACCTTAACCTGTACTTGAATGCAATATATTGAATATTTTATAAGTCGTCATTATATTAAATAATTTAAGCGAAGCGATGGGTTTTTCCAAATTCAATTAATGTTTCAATGCACTGAAATGTTCTGCAATAATTCCAAACTTACCTTGCAGTACTGGTGATACGTTACCTGTTTACAGCTAGAAACTGTTCTATTTTTTCTTACTCTAAAAGATAATACAATCAGTCTGAATACATCATGGTGGATGTTTTAAGTGATAAAATGTACACCTGTAAATAAACAGCAACAGGTATAGGCAAACAACATTAACCTAGCAGCTTGACCTTTCATTTGGCATATTCATATCAGAGGACCCATTCAATAATGGGTAGTGTTAGGATTCAAACTTCATAAAAATGTACGTTTCCCATGATATAAACGAAATAAACACCTGTGCCCCCTTTACATAAAAGGACTGGTCCACAATAAATATATTTAAATCAAAGGTCAAGCGCACAGGTCAATGGTGTTTTTCTTTCACAAAATTTAACCTTTAAATATCAAGGGAGCTAATTTTTATACCATTAGTTGCATCCTACCGTGACGAATTTGTGTTTATTGTGTGAAATATAATAGAAATACTTATAAGACGGGAACTGTTATAATTTAAATTCAATTTTGTTACCATATAGGATTTGACATGTATGTGTATTGTCAGGTACGGAATATACGTCCCTGGTATTGTTAAAACTTTATCTCATTTATTACTTGGTATTAAGTAGCACAGTGGAAGACTGTATCCACATGAAATAGGTAGCGAAGCTTTTTGTCCGAATTCATTTTTATAAATCTACTCAATGAAATCTTTTATCTGAATCCTGAAATATCAAAACTATAGGAACTTGCGACCGAAATACAACTAGCAGTAGCTAAAAATTAAAGTTGCCTAGAGATTTATGTAGATAGCAGCTGTCGAAAATCTGTCGAAATATAACCAAGGAAGCTGAAATGAGCTGCCCATTCGGTAAAAATTTTGGTTGGTGCCAAGGTGACCTAGGGGTGCAAAAATCTTAAAAAATCTTCTTCTCCGAAAGTACTGATTGGGGAAAAAATCTGATGTGATATTTGGCTTCTCTAGGGTCTTAAGCCTATAGTTTGTTCATTTTGTGAAATTCGGACAAAAAATAGGTTACGCGTTTTTGCGTTTAATTTTGAAAAAATCGTAAAATAGCTCCAAATTGTTATAACTTGAATATTTGACCAGATAATGACATGGGGTTTTCAGTTTTGACATTTTCTTGTTAGTATCTTCAAAATGAGGTCAAGGTCAATTGTGAAGGTCGTGACCTAATTTTTTTACCTCTGATTATAATTATTATCTCGAAAACTATAAACTTTTTGTATAGGCATGTATATTAGAATGTTGTAGGTATTGATACAACAATCATTTTGATGTATAGAAAAAGGTTATGGGTTTAAAGGTCAAGGTCACATATGCCAAACAATACCAAAATGTTTAATTATCTCGAAAACTAGCCATTAGTTATCAGGTGAGCGTATCAGGCCCATGGGCCTCTTGTTTTACTTTGTGATTTGATCACAAGTTGATATGTAAGTGTTTGACGTAGATATCTTAGGGTAAAATGCACTTGTGACATAAACACGCACACGTTATGCAATTTGTCAAACAGAAAAGTGTCTGGTGTTGAAAAAGTATTAGAATTTATATTGAAGAGGAATAAAGATTTGACATATACATGTACTTGAAAAAACATCACACTCTTCAGTATTTTAAAGCTAAAGGCTTTATACCTGACTACAGTGAATGTAACCAACAACGCTAAGTACAAAAAGGACCCGCGTTGATAGAGAGGTTCTAATTTCGACGCCGTGGTCCTGTTTAAAATCCAATGGGATTCCGTCTCAAGCAAGCTGAAAAGATGGTTCTTGTACATTTAGTTTATGTCAGATCCATATACTAGATGTTTTTAAGTGTATTGGATATGGAAGTTTGCATATTAAACACATACGTCACAATAGTACTGTCATGTGCTGTTTTTGAATTTCTATTAAAAAATGCATTCAAAAACAGCACATGACAGTACTATAGTGCTTACGTATAAAGAAGAATATAATTGACGTAAAATATTGAGGACATAACCACGCCATATACGCCATATATATATATATATATATATATATATATATATATATATATATATATATATGTGTGTGTGGTGTGTGTGTGTGTGTGTGTGTGTGTGTGTACTAAAATAGTAAATTAGTCACATGCTGTCTTTGCAACCATAGCAGTTCTTTAGACACTTATTCCCGTAACAGAAGTCGTTTTAAAGAGTTTTCTATCAAGAAAAGGTGTCATTATGGGTTTGACCATGAATTGATGTCTAGATCACCAACCTTCCTCTTGAAATTGATAACCCTTCAAGTCCATATAATGAATGTATAGTTTGGAGTTCTTAATTATCGATTCATGAAAAATGTTTGAAGGTTCCTATATCAGGTTATTGTGGTTTTTAAGTAAAATAAAGGTCAACCAGCTTCTAAAACCTATATTCATTTAATACCCGATAGTACTTTATAATATAAGTGTCCTATTGGTTCTTGCTAACTTGGAGACCATTAGATCATTGTTATAATATAACATGCATAGGTCCAGAGCATGAACTTTGAGTCATGATGATGACAACTTTACAAAGTTCTCAAATACTGATGCTGTTTATAAAGTTTCAAGCTCCGATGCACTGATTGTGAAGTGAATCGCCCAAAATGAGCTACGTTTGAAATTTAATTTGTTACGAACAATAGATTGCTGATAACAAATATGACTATATTCATATTTTAAAACACATTATTCAAAACTTGAACGAAGGTCAAGATAATCCAGTCTCACAAAACAGGAAAGTGTTAGACTTAATCAGATATATTATTTTTTATATTATGCTTTACTATTTCAAAACTCAAAAGTATTTTTAAATCATGCTCTACTATTTCAAACAGTAAGAAAATATAGATTGGTAATGTAACCAACATGACGGAATCAATTGTTATGTAATATTCCATATAAAAAATGTCGATTAAAACTGTTATGTAAGATGCCTATATATACACTAGTATCTATTAAAGATAAACACAAACATAATGGTGTTCCGTGGCTGATAAAATGATCACTGTCAACAAATAAAAATGTAGTTAACACGTTTGTCTCTGAAATTGGTTATTATATTTACAAGCAAACCATAAACAGATTCGAACAATGCCTAATATGTACAATAGGTAATGTATTGGTGAACAAATTGAAACACGAAATGGTATTGGTGACATAGCCAATAGATGTCATTGTTCTTTGTGATTGTTCTCTGGAAAATAGACAGCAGAACTTGTCCATCATTGAAATAAATCAAATATTTGAACGGGTAGAAGTAATGGAACAATCAATAAAATAAAAACTGGCACATTTTTGAGACACTTCACTTTAGGCGATTTCAGTGTTTTCACATAATAATTTTGCCCATCCTTTCTATACAAATATAACTAGAAATCCGATACAAATTTATTTCACATATCTATGTGTCAAATAAGAGTTTCCTGTAATCCATCTACATTTGTTGACAAACTTATAAATGTTTAATTTTCAATTTTATTTCAAACGTCATAGAAGGGATTGAAGATTAAAAATAAACAAAACCTAAAGCGATTAAAAAACTATTAAAATTATTCTTGGAAATAAATTGTCATATGAATACAATGCAAAAATTTAGAACATCGAACTGAATACCTAAAGCGATTAAAAAAACTAACAAATATTCTGAGAAATAAACTGTCATCTGAATACAATGAAGAAATTCAGAACATTGAATATAATATGCTATAGATAATTTTAGAATTTTATTATTGTTGTACTATAAAGGATGATAGCCATTTTTTGGTCTGATTCTTCCTACTGACAATGTGTGGGACAATGTGGCAAATATGATCGCACATAGTTTCTTATTAAACTGCCTTAGAACATTGCATTCATTTATTTAATCAATCACAGAAAGCAAAATGAAAAATTTCAAAACTGGCAAATCAAATTATACACGCGAACAAACACCATGCACACGGAAGTGAGTTCGGGTACTTCGGAAGGATAGTAACTTCCTGTGTAGCTAAGTGTAGCTACACCTGCGGAATTGAGAAATAGTTCTCGATAAAAAAAACCAATAACAAGAGGAACCAAGAAAAATAGAACATAATCTATCTATCTATCTATCTATCTATTAATATTATCATTATTATTTACAATTCCATTGTAACTACTTCGATAACACTTTAATTGTCATTATATGTTAGCCGCCGATAACAACAAATTAAAAGTAGTCCCGGCTTTGTTGGCAATCTATGTGTCAACGGGTTTCTAGATTCCTTGTTTGAGGGTTGCGCGTAACATTGAAAATTGGAAAAAGCAGGATGTAAACGTAACTACACAGCGCATTAACTTAGAGTCGATGCCATACAAGCAATACTGTGCATAAAGGCTATTTTGAACATGGAATATGGTAAATTACATTTTAATAAAGAATTGCTCGGACAAATTAACAGTGCATATTTATTTACTATTCAGAGACCTAACTAAAATGATATTTTTGTCAATGCTGCATGTTTTGGTTAACGTCTGTATATAAAAAAAATCATATTTGTGACAGAAAATATGTATTCCAGCTATCCATTTGGGCCCCAGATTACAAATGAATGTACCTTTTACCTGCGTGATTGAATCAAGACAATTCACACCTGGACGACCTACATATGAGGTACCTAATAGGAGTATTTATACTTAATCATTTTGATTTTATTGAAAAAGTGGCAAAATTTATGGTATGCACACACTCACACAGACTGATTTAAAAGAAAACGTTATTTTTTCCACTTAGGTCTCTCTTTTCTTTGTTGAAATATAATTAAAATGTTGACAAAAAGATACAAATAAAAATTTAATCGCAATATATGCATGTTCAAAATAGCCTTTATGCACAGTAAATGACTCGGGTATGGAGACAAGACAGACATGAACACTGGACGTCGCAATGAAAGTTTCGTTCGAAGTTACAACAGAGATTACCACTGTGTATAGATGGAACCGGAAATAGAATACTTTTGAAGCAAGTCTATCCAGGTCAACGCTATAGACGTCTAGTGATATTTACGCAACACACCAAAACAACTTCTTTCCGCAGCAGTATTACCATCTACACCCGTCCGCACTGAAATCAAAATCACAACTGATTCAAACTTATTGCAATGTTCCCCTAATTAACAACAGTATCACTACGCCCAATAACATCGAACTCCCCAACGTTATCTCATCAGTTCAGTCAGATGTACTCACAAATTCAACGTTTTCAAACTGCACGTCCACTTTTAACTTGAGAATGTAAATCATTAAGCAGTTATCTAATAAAAATAATGTAGAAGCATAAGTTTATTGGTCTGAACTTTTTTGTTTACGTTGACAAAATCATCTGCATTTACACTCGTCATTTCCGCTGTAGAATACTGTTGCGCTGTGTACACCGAAATGTAAATTGTAGATATCTATATGTTTGTTAAAGTTATCGTGGGGAATATTGAAAGTATAATAAAGACAATTGTATTGTTCGTTATAATGGAATAGTTAGGAATTATGTCGGACATAATTTAAACATAAAAATATCCATTGGTGAAGTGAATATTGAGACTCCACATGATTGTAATAAGTGTACCACTTTTTGAATTTAATCATAAAATACAGACTTTTGTTGACTGTTTTAATGTATTTTATAATTACATTTTTAAAAATGGTATATGATCATAACATAAGGAATTGAAAGGGAACTGTCTCAAAGAGACTGCGCACATTATCTTTTCATTCTAATGCATTCTAAGATTTTGTAAACAGGATTTTGATTGGACCCCGACCGCAGTAAAATCTACATTTTACGGTCGGATTTATGACGTCGCGTGCTGTCTAGACTACGATTACGTCATGTATTCCTACACGCCGGTACATGTGCTTTTGTTTACAAAACGTAATGACATAATCCATCGTTGTAAACAAAGATTTTGTTATATTTATTCAGCACCTGTATTTCGAACAGTAAAATTAAATTACCTATGGATCTCAGTGCTTTAGTGATAGAACTATATTTGTGTTGTGGCGCAACGATACAGGTCTACATTGATGCGTCTGTACTAAACAATGCCTAATTGTAGCATCGGAAATCTTCATTATTCAACTAATTTGAACATTATTTTTTTTGATTTGCATTAGAATGGAGATGACTATGTTACATTTGAAGAGTTCCGACCGTAAAACGTGGATTTTACTGTCGCAAATACCGTTTACCTGGCTCCGCAAGCGTCGCCAGGTAGAACTCATTTTGCGACAGTAAAATCCACGTTTTACGGTCGGAACTCTTCAAATGTAACATAGTTATCTCCTAAATGGCGGATTGGTAATATTTCAGTTGGATTTCTGATATTTTAGAAAAAATACATGTAAATTGATAGTTCTAACGAACCATGTACAATATACAGCAATGTAAGTTTTATTAAATTTGATTTCGTATGTACCACAGACCTATTGATTATTCATACCTATCCAGTACAATAAAGTGCCGGAAATCAAGGAAATTGTGTTTTATTTGTCAAACGTTTAAATAAATAAAATAATCAATTTTTAAATTCAAATTTGTTATCTCTGTGTAAAATGAATTTAACAAGCAACGTTATTCCTCGGGCGGGGTACATTCACGGCATTGACGGTTATAGACGTCCAAGTGAAGTTATGTTATGGTTTAACCGAAAAGAAAAAATAACATCTTTAGTATTTATATAGAAGATACTTCAAATGGAAAAGTTTTTGGTAAGTGATGATAGTAGGGTTAAAAATTAAATGAAGAATAAAAAAAAGAAACTCGTCATTATTTGTGGACACTGATTAGTATAAAAGTCTCGAAATTTCAAAATTTCTTGTGAATTATTTTTCATGTTTGTTCCTTGGAACTATTTTTGGAGCAATGGAAATTGAAATTACTTTCAACTTCACGAAAACAAATGCTGCAAAATCTTCTGAAAAATTGGAGACCTAAAAGCAATGTTCGTTAAAGTATTTTTTTAGATGCAGTTTTTCCGAAAAAAAAGTATTTTTTGAAAATAATTCTTTTTTCATACAATTTTCTTCTTTTTATTTTTATAGCGTTTTGCTGCGGATTTAAGGTTGGGTAAGTTTTCTATATTTTCTTCTCTTTTAGCCGGTGAAATAACAAAAATCTTGAAACCATTTCTTCGAATGCCTGATCCGCTCAGCAATTTTTATTTTTTTTAATATTGTCAACCTATCAATTTAGCGGCCGTACGGTACTAGTGGCGATAATTTATGTCCATCGCCAATTCAACATGACCATATCGTGTACAAGTTGATCCATGATATCCACACTTGAATTCGGAAAACAAAGTTATAAATCATATTAACTTGTACGTGTCTTATAAATATGATCGTTTGGATTTTGAATTTCTTTACATTATATAAAAACAAAATTCTTGTTATTGTACAATCCAAAACAAACATACTAATCAATGTCCGAATCACAATCCAGAAGCAAAGTAAAAACTTTGTAACTGACTAGTTAGGTTAGACACGTGAACTTCCACCAGGGAAGTGAGACCCGGGTGCTCCGGAAGGGTAAAACTCCTAGAAAATCAAATTCATTACTATAAAGAACAAATTTGTTTCAAACTGCATGTAGTTGACAACATCTTACTGTCAAAATGTTGGAAAAAGGAAGACGACACTCTATTACAATACAGAAATTTTATTCGACGTTGGGCGATTGGAATGATTATACATTGACATTGTTTTGGTCAAAAATCTGATGAAATATAAAATAGTTCATTTTAGATTTGTCCTTTTAAAACCTGGTTTATCACTTGATAACCCAGGAAAAATGGCTAATTTTACATTTTTTTTTTCAACTTTAATCTTTAATACTTCTTCTATTCGTTTAGTTTATGTCTATCCGATTCGCCATCTACAGACTTCCAAATTTTAGAACCGTCCAAGAAACAAAAAATGTGAATGGTCGATTCAATGTTCAAACAATTTAACTAAACTTTATCAAAAAAAAATTCCATATATTCCAAAAAAAATTACCACAAACGGTAATTATTTTAAATAGGAGTCGAAAATAATTTTATGTTTCAAGTGACGTCACGAAAGACGTTTTCATACACCATTTTGTACTGCAACTAACATTCACGTGAAAAAGTGCCATACGTTGAGGAAATGAAGTTATTTTCAAAGAACCAAGTTTACTTAGCAGGGTTTACTGTAGGCGATTAATAAACATTATAACATTTAGATTTTTATTACTTTTTATTTCGTGCATTACTAAGGTAAATTTTGTATTAGAATAGCGGGAGTTGCAAAAAAAAATGTCTCAAAGTCTCCGATTTTTTTCCCTCAATACGAGACATGTTCAGTTTATAACGTATCACTTTTGATTTACAAAATCATCTTTAATAATTCAGATTACACTGTAACAAATGTTCTATTTGTACACCGTGGCAATACTAGTAATATACCATTCGAATTCTTCAAGCTATGCCAAACCCTTTCTTCCATTCATCTTTATCTTTATCGTTTTAAGATTCCCCCATTCCATTGTTCAAAGCGCATTCGGGACTCTTTTGCATTCACTCTGTCATATACCATTTTTTGAATTTAATCATAAAATACATTCAAAAAATAGTATATTGTCATATACCATTTTTTGAATGTATTTTATGATTAAATTCAAAAAATGGTATATGACAACTCAGACGGTGTAAGGTAACAGACTTTGCGTTTCTCAGCAGTATGACTATAGACACCGAGTCCTGATGAAACACTATCATTTTGTTTTCATGGCCATTAAACAACCATTGAACATCTTTAATTGGTAATTGTGGTCAAAATTAACATCTACAGTTTTGTTAATGATTCTCAGCGATGTTTTGCCATAAAAAATGATGCCAACCCAAACCATAAATCCGCGTACAAAATCACCACGAAAAAAAAACAACTTAACTTTTTGTCAATCATATTTTCCCCCAAGAAAATTTAATTTGTCTTTTTTTTCATAAAACAATATAGAAGCTGTATGTATAGTCAATTTTTTACCTGATTTAGTCCGGAATTTTAAAAGGTTCCCTGCACATGGACATCAATAACACGACTGTTACCCTCAGTTGTTGTCAGAAGACAAAATGCTACTTTTGACAACAGATAGTAATATCGAAGTTGCCAACGGATTTTTTTTCCGTCCAGACTGATCATAAAATGATGCACATTTTGAAACGCTAAGCTGTTTACTAATAAGTGCTTAAGGTCAATGCTTATTGGGGATTGAACAGTTATTTTTTTATTTTATCTTGTGCATACGGTTGCTAATGCCAAATGCAAAATTTCTACTGAAAAGGTATTCAAAATTCCTGCATGGTCACGTGCAAAAATGGTAAAACATTGAATTATCCTTAAGGTAAAAAATCCATCTTCACGCAAAATTGTATGCTGCTCATACGAAGGCTTTGGTGTGCTCACACGAAACTTGTTGCGTGCTTACAAAGTAACTTTTAAGTGCTACGCAACCATTTTTTCGCGCTCACCGGAATAGTATTGAGAAAAGTATTTCCGTACCAATTATAAATAGTTTTTGCTTTCTCGCGTAAACCTTATTGCATGTTCTCACCAAAAGTGCTATCGTTAAACAAGTGACATTTTCATAAGTACCCTTTACATGAGCAGTCTTTACATGAGCAGCCTTTACATAAGCAGCCTTTGCGTTAGCAGCCTTTACATGAGCAGCCTTTGCGTTAGCAGCCTTTACATGAGCAGCCTTTGCGTTAGCAGCCTTTACATGAGCAGCCTTTGCGTTAGCAGCCTTTACATGAGCAGCCTTTGCGTTAGCAGCCTTTACATAAGCAGCCTTTGCGTTAGCAGCCTTTACATGAGCAGCCTTTGCGTTAGCAGCCTTTACATAAGCAGCCTTTGCGTTAGCAGCCTTTAAATGAGCAGCCTTTGCGTTAGCAGCCTTTACATGAGCAGCCTTTGCGTTAGCAGCCTTTACATGAGCAGCCTTTGCGTTAGCAGCCTTTATACATAAGCAGCCTTTGCGTTAGCAGCCTTAACATGAGCAGCCTTTGCGTTAGCAGCCTTTACATAAGCAGCCTTTGCGTTAGCAGCCTTTACATAAGCAGCCTTTGCGTTAGCAGCCTTTACATGAGCAGCCTTTGCGTTAGCAGCCTTTACATGAGCAGCCTTTGCGTTAGCAGCCTTTACATAAGCAGCCTTTGCGTTAGCAACCTTTACATAAGCAGCCTTTGCGTTAGCAGCCTTTACATAAGCAGCCTTTGCGTTAGCAGCCTTTACATAAGCAGCCTTTGCGTTAGCAGCCTTTACATAAGCAGCCTTTGCGTTAGCAGCCTTTGCATGAGCAGCCTTTGCGTTAGCAGCCTTTACATGAGCAGCCTTTGCGTTAGCAGCCTTTACATAAGCAGCCTTTGCGTTAGCAACCTTTACATAAGCAGCCTTTGCGTTAGCAGCCTTTACATAAGCAGCCTTTGCGTTAGCAGCCCTTACATAAGCAGCCTTTGCGTTAGCAGCCTTTACATGAGCAGCCTTTGCGTTAGCAGCCTTTACATGAGCAGCCTTTGCGTTAGCAGCCTTTACATAAGCAGCCTTTGCGTTAGCAGCCTTTACATAAGCAGCCTTTGCGTTAGCAGCCTTTACATGAGCAGCCTTTGCGTTAGCAGCCTTTACATGAGCAGCCTTTGCGTTAGCAGCCTTTACATAAGCAGCCTTTGCGTTAGCAACCTTTACATAAGCAGCCTTTGCGTTAGCAGCCTTTACATAAGCAGCCTTTGCGTTAGCAGCCTTTACATAAGCAGCCTTTGCGTTAGCAGCCTTTACATAAGCAGCCTTTGCGTTAGCAGCCTTTGCATGAGCAGCCTTTGCGTTAGCAGCCTTTACATGAGCAGCCTTTGCGTTAGCAGCCTTTACATAAGCAGCCTTTGCGTTAGCAACCTTTACATAAGCAGCCTTTGCGTTAGCAGCCTTTACATAAGCAGCCTTTGCGTTAGCAGCCCTTACATAAGCAGCCTTTGCGTTAGCAGCCTTTACATGAGCAGCCTTTGCGTTAGCAGCCTTTACATGAGCAGCCTTTGCGTTAGCAGCCTTTACATGAGCAGCCTTTGCGTTAGCAGCCTTTACATAAGCAGCCTTTGCGTTAGCAGCCTTTACATAAGCAGCCTTTGCGTTAGCAGCCTTTGCGTTAGCAGCCTTTACATGAGCAGCCTTTGCGTTAGCGCGATATACTTTTTGTATATAGTATAATCAAACAATGACATTATGTACAAGACGAATACAACATTTGTTTTCCAAAAACGTCAAAATCAAACATGATAGGATGACTGAATGATGACTACCTACATACCTAAACTTGGAGAAAAGTTTTAATTACTCCGTTCTGTATACAGAAAATAAGATTTAAAAAGTAATAACGAAATAAAATCAGCTGAAAACTGAACTTGCCACAAAAATATCGACCACCACCCTTATTATCTTAAGTTTAAGATTGGCAACGTTCACTTTGCTTAATTTTTTACGAATACGAATATCTAACTCTTAAGGTTGGTTGGTTGAATGTTGCTTAACGTCGCATCAGTAATTTTTCAGCTATTCGCGACGAGAACAATTTAATTAATATCTATTAATTCATCTATGAACAATGCATGTGTTTTATGGTCTGCCTTGTACTAGCGTGCACTCAGGGCGATTTTAGCATGCTAGCTCACAGAGTCAGTACGCCACAGACAAGCGTACCACCTCAGTCACATTATACTGATACCAACTACCTCTGAGGAGTTACGAAGTAAAAAAAAGGAATTACATTCTACGACGTCTATATAACAAAATCCCCACCCCCCCCCCCCCCAAAAAAAAAAAAAAACTTGATGACCAAACAGTGACGTTTTGAAAATAGTCTGCAGTTGTTTGTTTTGAAGGTTATTTCATTAACAAAACACAAAAAGATATTAAAAGGAGAACATGGCAAAAACTTAAATAGGAAAATAATCTTTTAGTAGATGTTGTTTTAACATGACATTTATGACTGTTTTATCTACAGTGGTTTTCTTGTTTGTATTCTTCAATTAAATTATAATATTGAGTTCTTAATATTGAAAATTATTATTTTCATTTTCTTATCTGTACACTTTAGACATAAGTTTCAATTGGTTGTTGTTTACGGGGTATAAACAATAGTTGGGTATTGGCAATTCTTATAAAATGCGAACCAATTTATGATAGAATTTTCAATTAAAAAAAAACTGTAAACTATATCTAATTGCAAGTTCTTTCATATTTGCAATCATAATCGATGTCATTTTTGCCCGGTGTCTTTGAAGTCATTTCATCCCTTCACTGCAATTAGCCCCGCCCTCTCTGACGTAACAATAAACAACCCAAACCAAAATTCAGATTTTGACGAAAGATTGACAGGTTATGCTAGTTTACTGAAATGTAAACGAATGTAAAATGTAATTTTTATCAATCAGATAATGTAGGAAAAATAAGTGATTGTAAATATACAAGTATAAATCTCTGTAAGATATGGTTGTATGACTCTCTAGATTTAACAGGAGAAGAAGAACCAAATCGAAAAGCGTAAAAATAAATTTAAAAAATAATCTTTTAATGGAGCGCTACTTTTATTCCGAGTCCTTCCTTTATCATTAATGAAACACGAAACATATCGGTTCATGTTCAAATCATAATCTCAAACTCACATTAACTGACAAATTAGGTTAACCCTTGAGCTTTTACCAGAAGTAAGATCGCGTGCTTTTGAAAGAAAAAACTGCTGTCTCGCCAGCTACACTCGCTTCAAAATTTTGAATCGAAGAAAGAAAGAAAAAAAAGATACGTCAAACACCCAAGATAATTTGGATACAGAGCCATCAACAACACTGTGATGTCGGGCATAAAATGTTTGAGGGCATTGATAAGCATGGACTTGTAATATTCCCGAAACAACAATTCATTCAATTATTTATTTATGCTTAGCTTGCTTATTCCTCTTGATTTCCTGGGGAACAAAGGGTCGCAACAACACCTCCACCTCTCCATCTGACACGGTTTTAGGCTATCTTTTTATTTATAAGTAGCTTGATTAGTTGTATAAATTTCCCGAAGTGGAAAAAAGCTCTATCTTGCCCTATTAACTGTGGAATAATACATCATTTATATAAACACTAGAAGTAAGATCATTGCTCCATAGAAAAGTAAAATGGACAATAACAACTTGAAGTAGTCACGTTTTGTTAAAGCGCTTTATATGTAGCATGTCGTGGATATAATAATTGCCGTCAAAATATTAAGCACAATCGGTCGGTCATTGTGACGCCACATAGCGGTGCTGCCGCATAAACACGCCCGACGCGTCTATGCGGGGATTTTCAAGGCGTAAAGAGGTCGGCCACGTTTATGTGGCGGCGTTAACGCATGAAGATGTGTTGCTTATATACGGCACATGGTTGCCCTTTTGACGCATAAATACATGTAGAACTAATTTTAACGAATCTAAAAAGAGCTTATATCTCGACAAAAACAGTGGTTGTGACATTAGTGATGACGTGGTGGTGACATTAATGATGACATGGTGGTGGCAATCCCATAACACTCACCACCATATTGAATTAACTGACCAAGTTTCAGCTCAATCGGATGTACGGTTTTCTTTCACATGCACGGTAACCAAATTATCCACACACACACACACACACACACACACACACGTGCGCGCGCGTACGGCGACACTGCTATATCCCCCTCACTCCTGACGGCGGGGGATAATAATATTATGATAATGGTGATGTTTGTAGTGACGGTGGTAATGATGATGAAGGTGAAGTTGATGACAGTGAAGGGTAATATGATATTGTGTTTTATGCGGAGGAAGGTAGCCTTTTTGCCGCATAAAATCGTACACTCTTGATGCGTTAAAATTCCACGCATAGACGTGTTGGAATACGTTTATGCGGCAACACCGCTATGTGGCGTAACAGTGCATTCCATTTCAAATTGACAAGGATAGATGTTATTCACAAATTCTCCAGATATTTAGAAATCAAATTAACTAATTTGTCAAAGTTTCATCTTCAGATTTAACAAGGTTCTGCATAAATTCTGGTTCACGTGGATAAAACCATCAATTAGCCAGCAGTGATCCACAGTTTGCGTCCATTGGTATACCGATTGTTTGTCTGAAAATAATTTTGCTGAACACAAAATATTGTGCCTTTCAAAAGAAATTGTTAATGGTATCTTCAGTATATGTTTGTGTTTGTGTTTGTGTTTGCGTAACAGTGCATTCCATTTCAAATTGACAAGGATAGATGTTATTCACACATTCTCCAGAATTAACTGAATTGTCAAAGTGTCATCTTCATATTTAACTAGGTAATGCATAAATTCTGGTTCATATGAATAAAATCATCAATTAGCCAGCAGTCAGAGGTGCACAGTTTGTGTCCATTGGTATACCGATTGTTTGTTTAAAAATAGTTTTGCTTAATAAAAATGAATTTGTGCCTGTCAGAAACCCTAACATTTTGTTAATGGTATCTTCAGTATATGTGTGTGTGGTACGAATGGTACCCTATAGTAGTTTAAACAATATTTTTCATGAACTACAGTTTTTAAAAATAATTACTAAGTAACGTATATGTAGAGAATCCCAGAACAAGAATATAATCTTATATAAACCGGTTTCCTCAATACCTTATAGTATTAAGTTGGTAGATATAGTCAACAAAACATTACAGTAAAGTGCTATTTTGGTCAACATCTGATAGTATTAAGTGCACTCTTGGTGCTAACGCACTCTTGTTGGTAGGTATAGTGAACAAAACATTACAATAAAGTGCTATTTTGGTCAAAACCTTATATTATTAAGTGCACTCTTGGTGGTAGGTATAGTGAACAAAACATTACAATAAAGTGCTATTTTTTATCATAAGTGTAGTTATTGTATGTAATTGTGTGTAAATTGCTTTTAAATCGTGTCTTCTAAAGGCCGGATGTATAGATTGTTAGAAATTAAAATATATAAATTAAGTTTAAAACCACACGACGCATTACCTTAAAAACACATAATTCAAATTGTAGAACTCACGGAATGAGCTGTTTATTTTATCGTTAAAATAAATATTTAATATAAATCTGGTAATGTATGTAATGGAATATTAAAACCTACATTCTTTATCAAAAAGCTAAAACAAAGAACGATGTGTTACCAATAATGAACAATTCAATTGACCAAACTGACGTGCAGTACTTCGATTAAAATGTCGAAAGAAGAGTACAAACAAAAACAAGCAATAGTTTGGATTTATATTATCAAATATAAAAAAATCATCAATTAAGTTCGACATTTAAATCACATACCCGGTACAGCTAAAGTAGATATTGGAAAAAACTGGTTAATTTTACGATGAGCCAAGCCTCGTAGTCTCGAATGGCGTTACAACAAGTAGTTGGCGACATTGGCATCGTTTTAAGGTTTTGCTTGATTCAAGATGGCGCTAAAAGTTGTTGTCAAAATAAAAAAAACACTTTTTTTTAAAACTTTTTAGCATGAAGTCAAATGACATAAACCTTTCATTACAATTGTTTATCTCTTTTTATGACGGCCCGTTGTTTTATTATATGACACTTCAAAATGGTATAAAAATCCGAATTTAGTGCTGCAATCAGCACACTGCTCCCAAATTTTGCCTAATTGAAGATGTTCATCAAGTCGGTAATTTTTTTCTTTTAAATAACTTCTTTTTATTTGCATTAGGTTTTTTCGGATGAGAACTTAAAACAAACGAGGTACCATGTCGCGTTAGGCTTGGCAAGATAAAGAACCCTGCTGTATAATCCTATCAACGCAATGCACAAGCAAAATTTCTGCAAACGCCAGGCATTTGCACTGCTCGTCGTCCGTCATTTTAAAAAAATGTATATCGCCAAATTATGTCAAGGACAACAGTACTTGCTATTTTTTGTTTGGATTGATAAATATGAAGCCATGGTGATGGGTTTCCTTAAAGTCCCTTTTCTATTTTTGGTCGATACCACTGTTTCTATTTATAGTGTTTAACTGGTCTGTCAACCATTCACAGACTTTTTGTCATTATTGCATTATTGAATATCGCCAAATATACCACTCCAATGGACCAGCTGTCAGAACAAAAGAAAACACGCAGTCAAATAATAACTTCGTTTATTACTTCGTAACTATTATAAAGTTAAGTCAATTTCAATGAATTTAGTATGAGTAATATTTTCATTATTTTATTTTGTCAAACCTTTAATAAAAGTAGTTTGTTAAGTCTGTTAAATTGTAAGTATGTGATCAATTTTAAATGGAGTAATGATTGTAACAGCTCTTCAAAAAGCATATTCTATAGGTTATTTCTTATGATTTTCAACTTCAGTACTATCCTATCGGCCCTTATTCACTGACTGAAATATTGATACAAATATTGTACCACCTAATTTTAAAATTAAAAGTGGAATAGATATTTCATCACAATGTGAATTTTATCATGAAAACCAGACATTTTCACTTTTCTATTTCTTTAATAAGAAAAAAGCTGTTTATAAAAACAGTGCTGTGCAATTTCTAATGAGTTTCATAGGGGCATTAAGTAAAATGTCACCATATTTTAAATCAAAAAGTGGAATGGATTTTTTTTTAAGATATTTTAATCATTTTTATATTTGAATATTCGTGACAGTATATATTTTTTACTGAGAACCAGACATTTTCAGAAAATAATTGGTGAAATTTAAATTTGAAAATCGGGTATATCTAGTTCCCATTGTAACTTTATATAAAGCAATGGTTATAACAATACAAATTTACAGTGATAGGATCTTAGTTTTCTGTTTTGTTTATTGAAGTACGACAATAGAAAGAATTATAAAAAAAAAATGTTGAGAATATTATTTTCCAGTAAATAAAAAGTATCCATTTGGAAATACATGTATCTACATTTATTAAATGAGTGGGAATCTAGCTATATCTAATGTCACCGATTCATTTATCTACTGAATGGTTCGGATTTATGGAGAAATTTTCATTGTTCAAACTTTAAAGTTCTAATTTATACGAAATTTATCAGGCCCGTAAAATTACTGGAAAATAATAATAAAACAAATCAACAAATTTTCTTATGAATTCTACAACTAATATAATGCCACTGTTACAATCCAACGATTCCCGTGTAGCAGTTGTCTGTACACTCGACTGAACATCCAACTAAACAGTTGTAAAACCCGTTTTCACACAATTTTCAATTTAAAAGTGGAAACGTTTTTTTTTTAATGTATCTTCATGAATTCAAGATTTGAATATTCAGGAAGATTTATATTTTCTAGTGGTAACTGTAAGATTTTCCTAAATTTTGTCTTTGAATTAATAATTTGTGTTCAAAATCACACAGTTTTCACAAATTTGACGGACTCGGCATGGAATGTACTTTAAATGTTATGAGTATGTCACCTAAAGTAATTAAAAGTGGAAACGGTTTTTTTTAACACAACTAGATCATTTTTATATCTGAATGTTTATGACAATCTGTAGTTTCTTATGGTAACTATAAGATTTTCATAATTTTTTTTTATAAAACGAAAACAAGGTTTGAAATCTCCACATTTTACTTTCCCATAGTAAAGTAATGTACAGGTGTGACCGCAGGTATCGCTAGCTTAGATTATTTCACGCATGAGCAGCTACGTGTAGATTTGGATTTCTGCGTATCTCTGTAAGAAAATAAAATTATTTTAGGTACATTTAGGGAAGCAACCATTGATTACCAATCGAATCTATATAAATAGGAATGAAAGATTTTGTAATTTATGTTGGAATGAAATTTGAAAGAAATGAGAGAGTATTTGTTTGGATGGTTTGGTTGAATGTTGCTTAACGTCGCATCAGCAATTTTTTCAGCTATTCGCGACCAGACTTGTTTTATTAATCTTTTGGATTAATCTATGAACAAGTTAGTGTATGCATGTGAAGTGCGAGTATGTTGTATGATCTGCCTTGTACTAGCGCTCACTCAGGGCGACTTTGAGGTGCTAACTAACCAAGTCAGTACGCCGCAGACAAGCGTACCACTCCCCAAGTCCTTTATACTGATATCAGGTGAACTAATAAAGGCCAATGGCAACGAAAATTCACTTTCTCACATGTGGTCTGAGCGGTCTCGCACTAGCTTACAGCGGAGAGTAAGTTTACAATGAGAGAGAAATTTCTGCTGTTTAAATTATAAATTATATGAACTAGTCACGTATGGTTTTGTCCATTATCATGTATATTATTATGCATTATATATTCTCTGTATTGTAAATGTACAATTTATTGGAATTAAGAACTTGAACTTTACCTTGCTGATGTGGGTTTTTTTTCAGCCACACAGTGATTTCTTCTATTTACTGTTATGTAACGTATGTTGAATATACTATAAACGTATTTAATTTCGCGTGTATTTATTTTCGCGGTATAGAAACTTTACACATATCCGCGTAGTTAAATTTTCGCGTTTTTGTAATATGTAACGCCACATAGCGGTGTTGTCGCATAAACGTGTTCCAACACGTCTATGCGGGGAATTTCAACTCATAAAGAGAACGCTTTTATGCGGCAAAAATGCTACTTTCAGCCGCATAAAGAAAACATTTAAAGCACGGTACCATAATATCCTTCACTATCATCACTCACACACCTCCATCATCATTACCAGCTTCACTAAAAACACCATCATTATCATTATCATCTGATGACCATCATCATTATCATTATATTATTATCTCTCTGCCCTCAGGGGTGAGGGGTATAGTAATAGCTCTGTGTGTGTGTGTGTGTGTGTGTGTGTGTGTGTGTGTGTGTGTGTGTGATTTGGTTTACGTGCATTTGAAAGAAAACCGTACATCCGATTGAACTGAAACTTAGTCAGTTGGTTAAATATGGTGGGGAGGGGTATGGGATTGCCATCACCACGTCATCATCAATATCACCACCACCGTTTTTGTCGAGATATAAATTTAAATTAGTCCTCTTTATGCGTCAAAAAGGCACCCTTCCGCCGCATATAAGCAACACATCTATATGCGTTGAACGCTACCGCATAAACGTGGCCGACCTCTTTATGCGTTGGAATTCCCCGCATAGACGTGATGGGCGCGTTTATGCGGCAACACCGCTATGTGGCGTAACAATGCACTACAACACAATAAGTTAAATAAAATTTTCGCTCAGAATTAATTTTCGCGCAAAACAAACGTTCGCGAAATTAGCGAAAACTAGTAAACCGCGAACATAAATACGTTTACAGTAGATATAAATTTATTATTTCATTATTTTCTTTTTGGACTATAACATTATGTTTTATCGATTTTTATCATTGTATTGTATAGTAAGTTTTGACTTAAACTTATAAAAAGAATCAGTTACACTTTCATGTTTGCATAATTGTAGGTATAACCTTATCAAGTATATTGCTTTGTTTGCTGTTCTGCTCCGGTTACACTTCTGGTGAGTATATGCTCTTGTTTTGTAATTACTTGAAAAAAACCTTAACATCCAAGATTCTAACACAAAGATATACCGGTCTATATCCAAATCACAATCCTACCAGGGAAGTGAGGCCGGGTGCACTTAAGTGTTTTTAATGTATTTTTAAAACGACGTTGTAGTTCTTGAAATAATATAAATGTTATAGAAATATGATTTAACTATCACTTCATAAATTTTAAAATTCTTCAAAAAACTTTCTTTTGCGTTACTTTTCATTTCAACATTCTTGGATTTCCATAATTTTGGTTCAAGCATTACTGATGATGAATTTAACTCCGAAACGATTGTATAGTGCTGCAAAACTAAAACCGGTAAAGAAATTATATTAGCAAACTGATTAAAGATGACATTCTGTACACAACATTTTGATTATAAGTTCCATGTTACTTTTGCTGCATACAGTCTATTGTATCAAACCACTGCGATAGCTCAGTTGGTAGAGTGCTCGCTTCGTAAGTGGGAGGTCGTGGGTTCGAACCTCTAGGCTTAGCACGATAAAGAACCCTGCTGTATAATGCCATCAGCGCAACGCACATGCAAAATTTCTGCACCTTCGCCTATAGCTGACGACGTCTCGATATAATTGAAATATTCTTGACTGGGATGTTAAACACCATTACTCAACTCAACTCAACTCTGTTGTATCAAAACAAAAATGACCATTGGTGTCCCATAATTATGCAAATCATCTATCAAAATAAGTAACAATAATGTACTAAGAATCCATTAATACATCTGTAAATCGTTGTTCAAAGCTCTGTTACTTTAATCAAATGTTTTTGAAAATCAAATTTACTGTAGTCATAAACTAAAAACCTAAATTCGCCTCTGCTGACAAAGTAATCAAATACACCAACCTTTAACATAACTTTTTAAAATATCAATACCCAAGGCGCACATTTTCTATAATCCAACTAGTAAGCAAGCGGGACTTTGGGCAATTAGTTGGTTGGTTGATTGTTGCTTAACGTCGCATCATCAATTTTATTAATCTCTATGGATTAATCTATGAACAAGTTCGTGTATGCAAGTGAAGTGCGAGTGTGTTGTATGGTCTGCCTTGTACAAGTGCACACAAGGCGACTTTAACATTATAGCTCGCACAGTTAGTACGCCGCAGACAAGCGTACCACCCCCACCCCCAGTTACATTATACTGATACCAGGTGAACCAGTAAAGGCCAATGGCAAGGAAAATTTACTTTCCCACATGTGGTCTGAGCGGAGCTCAAACTCACAGCGGTGAGAGACCCTGGATTCGATTCGTAGACTGACTTCTTATCCATTAGGCCACCGCAGCTTCTCTTCGGGCAATTGATCTAGGTAGTTTATTGCATGTGTAATTCTATGTGTTTATATATCTTGGTAAGAGTTTAACGATGAAGTTTCTCGATTTTTTTTTATTATTATTATTATTACATTAAAGCAATTTTTTTGCGGACATGTGAGGGCAGTACGGCATTATTATCATGTTCATTACTGGAGATCCAGATTACTAATGCTACTTACGGAAGACAAAGTTTGACTCACTGTAACAATGGGGCTGATTCTGTTACATGCCCTGAAAATGACGTCACAGCTGGGTTGGCTGGTATGTGTGATGGTTTGACATTCTGCTCTATAATTGCGAACGATGGTAACTTTCCAGACAATTGTCCTTCGGTATCAAGCTACATGGAAATTAACTATGAGTGCGTAGGTAAGGTTCAATAATTGTAAGTTCAAGCGTAGCAAAATAATAATGTAATTAGCAAAGGGAATACTAAAAGTTTCAAAAAGGGAACTTACAGTCTAAAAATAACTGAGTTTTGGAAGGGGTGGCTAGACAAACGTACATAAACAGAAACATGTTTTAACATCAACGTTCTATGGCAATTCATACTCTCTCTCTCTCTCTCTCTCTCTCTCTCTCTCTCTCTCTCTCTCTCTCTCTCTCTCATGTGCAAAAAAGCGTCAATTGTTGGTTTTATTAAACTATAATAAAACAATGCTAAGAAAACAAAAACCCACACAGAAAGTATTTAATTATTAAAAACATATACAAGAAAATTATTTGTCATTTATTATAGATGACACAAATGTCTAAGAAAACTTCGTTAATACAATATAATATTATACTTTTTCGCTTTCAACAGTGTAACTATTGCTAGCCGACGTGTTCTTGCTCTGTAAATGAAATATAAGTTTATTGGAATGCTGAAAACTATAAATTGATTGTGTTAACGTAGAACGTCATGTTTTATGTTTTTAGGACATTAGGTCATTGATAATTCAAATGTTTCAAAATAGGAGTTTATTAACTCTTTTAATAATTCACAGATTGCCTTATTTACTTATTCATGTGTAATCACAAAACAAATATACACTAGAAGGGTGTTTTACCGGAATAATTGCGAAATTCCGGAATAGTTAGACACTTTCCGTAATCTTTGCGAAAATCCGGAATATTTAGATCAAATCCGAAATTTCTAGACCAAATCCGAAATAATCAGACAAAATCCGGAATAATTGGTCAAAATCCGGAATAATTAGAACATTTTTACGGTAAATTTTACGGATTCTAAAAATTCCGGTAAGTGTCTGATTATTCCGGTAATTTGTCTGATTATTCCGGTAAAAGACTGATTATTACGGTAAAAATCTAATTATTCCGGCAAATGTCCAATTATTACGGTAAAAATTTTGAATTTTTTTTTTATTTTTTAGAAAATTTCCCGTAATAATTGGACATTTGCCGAAATAATTAGACGTTTACCGTAATAATCAGTCATTTTCCGGAATAATCAGACACTTACCGTAATTTTTAGATTACGGAAAACTTACCGTAACAAAATAGTCCAATTATTCCGGATTTTGCCTGATCATTCCAGATTTTGCCTGATTATTCCGGATTTTACCGGTTTATTCCGGATTTTACCTGATTATTCCGGATTTATTTGGTTTATTCCGGATTTGGTCTGATTATTCCGGATTTTCGCAATTATTCCGGTAAAACCCCCTTCTAGTGTATATAGTTATCCATGTCCGAATCGCAATCCAGAAGCAAAAACTTTGGAACTGACAAGTCAGGTAAGACACGTCAACTTCCACCAGGAAGGCCGGGTGCTTATTTTTATTTTTTGCATCTTCTAAATTTATTTTCAGCCTCCGCTGGAGGAGGAGGAGGCGGAGGAGGTGGTCCAACGCCGCCTCCATACAACCCTTGTGACGGCCATCAATGTTTCTATGGATCATTCTGTCATGTGTCCGTTCATAATACTTCATATTGTAATTGCACTATCGGCGTTGAAGGTCTCCACTGCCTTAAAAGTAAGATTAATTTATTATTATTTAATTAAAATATGGCTCATGACAAAATAATATTTTTATTAATCTAAGATTCAAATCACCCTGCTGAATAAAGTTCAGAAAAATAAAACAAATACAATGGTTTTATATGAAAGAGAACACTATTGTCGGGATATTCTTCTTTGTTATTGTGACCTCTTAGAGTTTCAATAAATTACATTTTTTCACTTTTCTTGATTGCATTTTCTATTTTTCCTAAACTCAAATACAGTAATTTTACAAAAACCATGAGTCATTATTAGAGATTACACCTCTTGTTTGCGTTATATAGATATTGTTAATTGTTCTATGAAAATTAGTTGTATTTAAGAAAGTGTCTATACTTTCAAATGTTAATATATCAGCGGTTTGCCTTCATAGCAAAGTTCATAAATGTCGAGAATAATGGTGAATATGTGATATACTAGTATATTAAAATTCTACAAATTCCCAGATATTATATAAATGAAATGAAATAAATTTTTCTTTATGTTATGAAAGTTGTACCACGTGGTCAATACCTCTTAACGTTTGTGCGGAACATTTTGGAAAACGTCAACGTCACAATTTCCCGGAATAACGTCGTTTTTACGGGAAAGCGTCATATTGTGCGATTCCATGTCCATTGGAAACAAGCGTTTCGCAGACACGTTAGAAGGTATCACGTGGTTCAGCGGCGAACCCCATTCTATAAGTTACAGCTTAAATCTTTCACCTTTTCATTTTAGGTGCTGTGGAACGAGTTGCCAATGAAACATTACATTCGACATACCTGAGCTCAAACAAAGCAACAAAATATGCAGAAGATGTTCAATTGATGTTTCAGGATCAAATACGACTGAATTACCCGGATTTAACCAAATCACTGGTATGATGTTGCCATATACCATTTTAAAATTTAATCATAAAATACATTTAAAAAATGTCATATACAATTTTTTGAATGGATTTTATGATTAAATTCAAAAAATGGTTTATGACAATATCATAAAAATGTTGCAGATGTCCTATTAAAAGATCAAGAAATTTACATTTCTTAATTAGTTTACTAGAAGCATCTGAACTGTTAGATGGTAATAGAGTCTGAATTTATTTTTTTCGATTTTGCTAAGTTTGTGATAGTATACTTGGAAATTGTGAATTTGAATAAGGTTTTCTTTCACTTATTTGGGTCTAGTCATAATGAAAGTTGCAATACTTATCCTTAATTGACTTTAAATACCTGCGTGTTGTTTAAAATGTTCCGGATTAACATGTTGAAAATCTAGATAACTAAAGTTTTTTTATTGCACATACAACTCTTCGTCAAAAAGAGAATATAATTGCTTCCAGTGTAAATAAAATCAAGTTCAGCGTAGGCACTATTGTCCTGTTAGAATACCCGAGGGATACGAATAGTTATATATAGGTGTAGCTAGCTAAAAATCAGGTGCTTACAATGTACTCTTACGGAGCAACTAGCCTCACGTCTAGGTGGAAGTTCACGTGTCTCACCCGTCTTGTCAGTTCCAAAGTGTTTACTTTGCTTCTGGATTGTGATTCGGACATGGATAAGGATGTTTGTTTTTTTTATAGTTAAGACTAGTCTTTGGTGAGTAAATAATAAACAATTTTTCGTTGCAAAATAACTATCAAGTTTTGTTTGACAATTTTCTTAATTCGATGTCATAACAATAGTTGCACCGACAACTGGTATATTGAATTGAGATATATTTGTTTTCATTCATTTAACTTGAATTCAACTTGTCATATATCTGTCAATTTTTTCTTTTAGTTTGAAATGGTGGCAACTGGGAAAAACCTTATGTCTACGTTGCAAAATTCAGCAAATGACGGATCTAAGTTGATTAATACTGCAAAAGGTAATATGAAGCTATATTTATGCATTATCTGTAGGCGCGAAACGGTAATGTAAATGTGGTACGGAGAGGTAGAGATTTTCGAGTATCCAGATTCAGAGACGTAAAAAAAGTATTTGGACACTTTGTAAAATTCTTCTTTGTTTCATATAAATCCATACATTTTTAAATACGATCGCGGACTCGGCCTGTTGAAGTGTATTTACTTTGCATTCAGTAAACAAAAAAGATCTAAATTTGACTATTTTACCTATCGCTGACGGCGTCACGATATAAGTGAATCATTTTAGCTGGGACATAAAACCCTATTTAAGGAATCAATCTCATATTGGTATTAAAAAGATTCCATTTATTAATTTTCTACGTGTTTATTTTTAACAAACCCAACATAGCTCACCTAACAGATATATGGATGAACGAAGAGATTATTATTATTATTATTAATTTCATTATTATTATTATTATTATTATTCAGCGATAACAGGCATGATGAATACAGTTCTTGATTTTATAGAAAACAGTCCATGCGCTACATGTACATTGAACGCATCAGAGGTGAGTTTGCTATATACTCTGCAATAACATTTTACATTTGATATTTGCTCATGTAACAAACAACATTGGCCCGTCATATTGACATTTTATTATGCGTTATTCATGCAGGATAGGATTCGCAGTAATATGTAATACATGTACATGCATGATACATTTGTTCTCTCGTTGGAAATAGTGTATCCTTTTTTATACCCTTGTACATACATGTACTCGTCTATAATAAGTATATGAATTAGATGCCAACGGAACAAATCAATATTGTTTACTTCTACACAAATTTATCAAGAACAATAATAATAATATTTAATTAAATTAGCATGACCTGTTTACACTTGATCATTTGAGTTTGGATTGTGAATGTGTGACGTCAAATGATCTGAAGATGAAACGACATCAAAGAAAGCGGGGCTAAATGCTGCTCTGAAGCTGTTTCGCTTACTTACAAAACCAGCGGATAAAAAACGAATACTAGTATTTTTAAAACCAAAATAATTGACCTTTCGCAAATTCTAAGCAGACATATCAAAGGTTGATACTGTAAATATGAGAAATAACTTTGAATGTATTGTTGTTTACTGTGTATTTGCAGATTTTTAAGTTTAAGTGACATTTCTAGCAATTGATAATAGAATAATAATTCTAAAACGACACTTTATGCTTCTCATATTAAACCTTTGGTGGTCACAACTTTCGGTCACATGTAATTACCATATCTAATCATCATGCATATATTATTTACCTATTTATCTAGATTATAAGTTTGACAGATGAATCGGAAACCTCGCTGTTAGATATAACAAACCTAATGCTAGGGTTAGAATCTACTTTACCATTAGTCGACATTTACAAAGATAGAGTCAACGTAGCTGTTTCGAAAATGAAAGGGGACAGTTTATCAGATGAATACAGTACCAATGATGGATCACTTAAATTGCCTTATTGGGAAACATTTCAAATAGAGAACTCGCGCAAAAGAGTTTCAGTGAATGTATGTATTTGAGCTACAATAACCATGGCACTGTCAATTTATGTCATAGGAAGTGTCAAATGCTTTGTAAATCTCTCCAAAATCATAACCGGGACTGAAAAACTGTTTATTATGAAGTATGCCTAAAACGAGGTCAATATAACCGCAATATTAACTGTTTTAACGCAAAAAATGTTTAAGCACTATAAATTAATTTCAATACAAACGTAATTACAAGAATTCATATTAAATTTGATAATCAATTTTATTATAATTTTATACTTATATTCTGTAATTAAAATATTTTAATTTAAAAAAATTCAAATGTTAAATGTACATGATACAATTTAATCTTACAATTCAGTGGTATACACCATTGTGAGATTTTATGAGTTATGAGGTATGACATTCTGATCTCTAAAATTAATGTACTGTTTAGATTGCTGACTGGCCATTAAGATGACCAGACATCGGCTGTTGGAGAGATGAAACAAACGTAAAATTATCACAACCTCCGATATTCTGTATAACTTAATCTGAAATTCTTTACTAGATGTTTTTAAGCTTTAACAAAACATTCATACATGTTCTGCGTTTTTCTTCATATGAAACATACGAGACGACAGCCATCCGTTTTAAAATAAACGATATATCCATGGCTGTTCCGTTTTAATGACCTACTCCCTTACTCATCCTATGACGTAATGCTATGTGCCGCGAACAATGGTTGTGGCGTAATTTTCATTTATTTAATCATTTATTTCAATGTAGGTATTCTCAACAGTCGAATTGTTTTAAATATACTTTTTTTGCAAATCAATGGTAAAATATATATCCGAGGAAAGAGTTCGCACTGTCTACTTATGTGGCTAAGCTATCGCGTGGTATATTCTAGATACCGCATTTACAACTCCGGCCCGTGTATTATTCGACGTTATACCATTAAAAAGTATTACTTATATCAAATTAATTCCATTAATTGTTGACATCAAATGCAGAGAATTATCTTTTTAGAAGGACTATTTTACATGTTTCATGGTGAAATGACACAGGGGAAGTAATTATTACTAAATCTGGTTTTGTTAAAATTCCCCTTTAATAGTGTTTGGACCCTGCAAATACTAGTAATCATGTTATATAGACCTGGATAAAAATTTAATCCATTATTCAAATAATAAAGATTTATTTTCTTTCAGATTTTATCCTACAAAGTGAATCCGTATCTAAACGTTCCTTCAGAGGAATCTATAAATACCCCAGTCCTTAAAATGGGGTTATATGATAACAATGGAAATGATTTTCAAGTGGCTGATGAGGATGATCCTTTTACGATTAGAATAGACGCAAGCCGTGCATACAGTGGCGCTGTCTGGAAGGATATGGAGTTACTCGAATCTGAAGAAGGAACGTATATATGCTTATCCAACCTTACAAAAAAGTTGTCTGCTGTTGTTGTCGAAATAGAAATTCAGTCTACAAAAAGATGTGAAACTTACGGAAAATACGGACGTTTTGCCCCAACAAAGGACGATTATGACTTTCATGTAGAAACCAAAGGTTATAATAAAGTGCTCCAAAAGAAACCGTTACATTTAAAGATCGACTTCTATAATAAGATACTGACCATTGTTAACCAGACTGATACTGGATCTATGGATTCTTTCCTCATTACTACCAGGTGTGAAGGTAAGTAATTATATGTATGTTCAATTGCATTTTTGTTTTACTGAGGGTTGTCAGCATGTGACGACTTCTCCTAACTCAGTTAAAACTCTTTCAACTGGGTGACAAACCGTTACAAGGAAAATAACTCGGTATAATCACATTAAAATTGCCCTCTAGGTATGTGGCATCCAAATTTGTACCCCTTCTTTGGAAATGTCAACCTCCGACCATCCCTTCTAAAATAACAATTTTGGATGCACAATTACCTAGCGGAGCGAGCAAGTAAAAAATACAAGTACAACTGAAAACATCTACATGCTAACAACCAACATAACGACAAGAAACGAATTATCGACAGAAACAACAAGAAAACGAAAACAAAATTCTTGTAATAAGTCAATTGGTGAAGATAATTTGGATTTTTGTTTATACAGGTTACTTGTTATTCCATTGCAAACAATGTTTCCGAGAAGGGGGATTAGTATTCGCTCCGTACTTCCGTACAGTCTTTCGTACTTAGTCTTGTCAACGCTTTAAGCAATTTGATTTCTGAATTTCTGAACAGAATTCCATGCAACCACATATACGTGTTTCTTATGCTAATATATCAATCACGTTTATGTCATAACCCACATTCATATATTTATATACAGTAATTTTTTACACCTTGCTCCTTTCACTTTATTTGTATTGTCACCGCTCTAACACCTTACCTATATTTTGTTAAAGTGTTTGATATTTTATTAATTTCTCTCTTAGATGACCACTCTCAATTAATCACAACAATCAGGCTTCGACAAAGGTTGATTCTAAAAACGCCGAGCTATCCGCCTATTTGATTCAAAAATTTCAAAGCATGTTAAATTATGGCACGCCTCGACAACAAAAGTTCGATAAAGTGCTTTAACGGTCGTTAAAGCGCTTTAACGAGTTTAATGTTGCATTGGCGTCGATAACAAGAACAAAATTTCCACTATTTTTATTTAACGAACGATAAATGGATATAGATTCGATAAAGCGCTTTAACGACCGATAAAGCGATTTAACGGTCTTTAAAAATTATCGAACGGTAATGAAGAATGTGTCCGATAATTCGTTAATGCGATATGTGTCATGGTTACAGATATGTAACGAGCGTTTTGATTGGCTAATCGCATGATTTACATTGATTGTCCCTGGATACCACTTCATCAACACGCGTACGATAAACCTCTCTCTCTCTCTCGTTTGCTTTTAATAATATAGTAATAGTAACTTTAACGGCATTTGCATCCACATGAACCAAGCCGGTTACAAAATAATAATAATAATAACAACAGATACTGTAGTTTTTTGGCGCAAACATGGTTACAAAACCTGTTTTAAATATGGACGATCATTGTATCTTTCCCGCATATTCTTGTTGATTTTTGTAGTTTCGCCTGATTTAATTGACCTATTAAAATCACAAGAGTTATTAAAAACTTTGTAATAAGACAATCAATCATCGATTGGTACATTAGTGTTCAGTGTTGTCGATGTATGGTCAATTTTCGTAATCCAATCGGCTGTCATTCCAAGGTAGATCTACTCAAATGGCTTCATTACTGGATACAAAAGTCGTGGGATTTTGTTTTAATCAGGAATCAACTAACAGAGAATTATGGAGGGACAAGGTAAGATTTATATGTATTAATTTATCTATATATTATTATATATTTATATTTACTAGACGAAAAGAAAGTCAGTAAGTTCGATAAGATGTAGAAATTGCAGGTAGTAATAATAATATATCTTTATTACAAAAGTATACAGGGCCTCAAGCCCAAAAGTACAATTCAAAATATTTGCATACATTTAATTGCGCAATAACAGGCAGAGGTAGACAAATTTATAGTATCATTTCATGTCTCTGATTTAGAGCTTGGATAACCCAGACTCTACTGATTTGTATCAATGTTATTAATGTCTTTAATAATGTTTAATGTCTATAATGTTAATATATGTGTTTATATATATATATATATATATATATATATATATATATATATATATATATATATATATATAATCCTTAATAATTAACAATTAATAAATTAAGAAAAGAAACATCCTTAATTATTCACATATTTGTTTCTTTTTTTAAATGACAAATAGTAAAATTTGTCTAAATTGTGCAAGATTGTTTCATTATCTGTAGAGAATATACTTTGTAAGCTATATCGCTTTGTATATTGGTCCAGTAAACATATGTTTCTAATGTGTGAATACAATTCACATTCAACCAAAAAATGTTCCTCCGTTTCATCTTTTTCGTAACCCATTTCTAAACAAAATTTACATAACCTGTCTTCTCTTTCTAAAAATCTCTCTCTGCCCTTTTCTATCTCTAATTCATGACTTGACAGTCTGAGTCTAACCAGAGCAGTCTTATATTTATTACAATCTAATATATTCAAGTATTTTTCCGGTTCAAATATGGTTTTAACTTCCCTATAAAAATCAAGTGTTCTATAACTTTGCAGATTACAATTCCATTCTTGCATATAATTATCTTTTACTCTTTGAATAAATAAGCTAATAAAAAGATCAAAATCTCCCACCCCTTGAAACAACCAAACATAATGAAACCCATATCTACTTAGTAAACTACTTATTTAAGATGCCCAATTATAACTTGTTCTACCTGCTTGATGCAGATCAAAAAACATTTCATAACATCTTTTTGGATATCTATGGTTTTCCATAAACAAAATTTTAAACCAGTATTTAATACATTTTTTGTAGTAGTATACAAATAAAGGAAATCTTCCAGTCTCACCAAGTACTGCTACTATAGGTGTACTTGATTTGACATGTAACAGTCTTTTACAAAATTTGTTTTGGACAGATTCAATACGATTTGAGGGTTCATAACCCCAGATTTCAGCACCATATAAGATAACTGCTGTAGGTAGGTGCGATCGCTGTAGCCGGCGCATTATTATTTTGACAAATTTCCTCGATTTCAAAGATGGCGGTAACTTTCACATTTTGTTACACGCCCTCTGATTGGCTGAATTTTTCGATAAACGGTAATAGACTTTCTGTGAGTTCGATAATTCGGTAATGCAATATAAATATCGGTAATAAGCTCTAAAATCTCGATAAAGCGCTTTAACGAACGGTAAAGCGTTTTAACGAACGGTAAATCGCTTTATCGGTCGTTAAAGCGCTTTATCGAATCAATATCCATTTATCGTTCGTTAAATAAAAATAGTGGAAATTTTGTTCTTGTTATCGACGCTAATGCAACATTAAATTCGTTAAAGCGCTTTAACGACCGTTAAAGCACTTTATCGAACTTTTGTTGGTGCGGCGTGCCATATTAAATACATATTCATAGGTAAAAAAACCTAAAGCTACTGACATTTTGTAAAAGTTTATATGGTAAAAATCTCAGTAAAATATTGCATTATATGTTTAACACATGCAATCTATTCGGTTTGTCTCCGTATTACTCTATACAAACATGGACCAAGACAGTGAAAATCACCATGTTTTTTTTAATAAATACACATAGAGCGCATGCCTCTCCATTCAAGATATTTTGAATACAAAAACTGCCTTATTTTATTGTTAGATATGCAAAGTATGGTTAATGGAGAGATATGCGCTGACAGTGAATTTTGAAAAAAAATCAATGTTTAGAGAGTTACCCCAATATAACCTCTTACTATACCGTGGTATACTCTTACTTGATAGGATGAAACTCTCATTGTCAACAATTGCCTGTGTGGTGTAGTGGATATATATAGGGACTATTATGTCCTATGTTATGGGTTCGATTACCTAAAGTACCATTTTCTTTTTATCTTAATTTATTTAATAAAATGTCAGTATATTTTACGATTTTATTTCTTTCTTTCATCTGACTTTGTGTAAAAATTTGATTGCAATAATATTTTTTCTGCCATAAATAACATAGTTAAAATAAAGACATGCACATACATATAACATATACAACGATATTACGTATAGGATATAAGCCGAAAAACTGTCCAGTATGTAAAATATTGGACTTGTCGAGGCGCGAAGCGCCGAGGCCAGTCCAATATTTTACATACTGGGCAGTTTGAGGCTTATATCTTACTTAAAATATTGCAAAGACAAATATAAAAGGAAGAAGAAAAAATCAAGTAAATCAGGCAAAAATTTATGAATAAATCAATCGGTATCACAAAATAAGAAATAAGAAAATAAAAATATAAAACTTGTATTCCTTTATGTAACCCCTTAATTAATTCGTTAACAGAGTTAAAGATAGTAGGTCACCCGTCGTTTACGTGACTATTAACACGGTTTTTGTGAAATATAATCAGTCCCCGTTAGTGATATTGTCATCACGCAAATGCACGAAGCGCGCCAAAAATATTTACATTCAACCTATACTGTCAATGTGTGTGGATTTAATCGTGAAATCATTCCTAGGATTTGGATACTTAATTCGATAAAACAGGTATGTTCAATACTGCATTTTAATATAATATATGCAACGATTTTATTTGATATGCATTTAATTTACCCGTGATTAATCTTTACAAAAATGTGTTGGTATTGTGCCCGAATTAAGTTATAATGTGTCAGACCGATAAACCTGTTTTACAGCTTGTAGATGTGTGTAGATCGCCCGGTCTTAATGAAAAGTTGGTCAACCTGTGTAATCTGCGTATATAAGAGTGAATGGTGTGTGTGTGTGTGTGTGTGTGTGGTGGGGGGGGGTTCGTTCGTGTGTGTGTGTGTGTGTGTGTGTGTGAGAGAGAGAGAGAGAGAGAGAGAGAGAGTTCCGTGTTGTAAAATATCTAATGTTTATATTTTGCAGGTCAAAGTAATTTAATAAAAGGGCAATAAACGGATCCGTGTTGTTGTAACGAACCCTGCATCATTTGAGATATTTGCTTTCGCGTATCGGATTTTGTTATGTTTTGTCTGATTTTGATTGTAAATCATATTTCGTTTTGGTGTTAGTAAAATCAATATACTGGTGTTTTGTTGTTTTTTCTTTCTTTCCGATTCCAGTGTTCTTGAACTGGACTGGTGCCAACAATCCAATATATTGTGAAAACAGTCCAATAAGTTTGAAAATATTGGACTGATGTCACAACATATTGGATTGTTGGCACCGGTCCAGTTCATGTATGTCGGATATTAGACTCAAGAGAACAAAGGATGACGTCATAGCAATATTTTAAAGTCCAGTTTCAGGCCACGTGTCATTTCCCGTGTCTTTCCTGAGCGATGAACACGCTCTAGTAAACAAAATGCCAGAAGATTAAACTGTAATCATCGCACGAAAAAAGGTCATAGATGAAAAGTCGGGGTAGGTTTCATATGTGATAAATGTCAATGGCTGAGCAAGACTGAAGATCATGAGCCTGCGGTTCCTCCAATAGACTTGAAATCTGAATGTATAGACCTACCTATTATGAGCTGCAACAAATCAAATGCCATTTTCTTTATTTTCAAAGAAAAACTTTTCCCACGAAACTTGCACTAATTAAGGCATAATGCTGTAATCATTTATCTGGACAAAACATAAAAGCTTCAGTAATCGTTGATGGTATACAGATAGAAAAATATCCATATGCACCACATATATATAAACACAGATTGGCCGCAAGTAGTGACGCCAATAGAGGCTCGAAAAGGGTGTGCCTTGCGTATTTATCTCTAGGCGGATAGCTCGGCGTTTTTGAAATCGTCCTTTAATGCTTGTTATAGTACATTGTGACCAATGTTTGAGAAAACATTATTTGAAAAAACAAATTATCTTCATTTTTGTTTAATGCGTCTTCGTTTTACTTTTTCATCCAGTGCTTTTCTGATCGTTATCTGCTACTATATAATAACCACATAATAAGTGAAAGGTGATGTAAGTCCCCCGTTTAAAACGGAAATGGTCTTCAAGTGTCTTCATTTGGCTTTTATGCGCAAGATCACGTATAGTAATAATCGTCATGCTACCATTCAGCTTTCTTACTTTTTGATGAGTCGTGATAAGAAAACCGCGTAAATTACGTCATGCCACCATTCAGCTTTCTCACTTTTCCGATGTATCGAGATAAGAAAACCGCGTAAATTACGTCATGCTACCATTCAGCTTTCTTACTTTTCCAATGAATCGTGATAAGAAAACCGCATAAATTACGTCATGCTACCATTCAGCTGTTTTAATTTTATATACCGTGATAAAACAAAAACCCGCGTAAATGACGTCACGCTACCATTCACCTTTCTTACTTTTTGGGTGTATAGCGATAAGAAAACCGCGTAAATTAAGCCATGCGACCATTAAGCTTTTTTACTTTTCCGATGTATGACGATAAGAAAACCGCATAAATGACGTCACGATAACATTCAGTTTCCTTTCTTTTCCGATGTATCGTGAAAAGAAAACCGCGTAAATTAAGTCACGCTACCATTAAGCTTTCTTACTTTTCCGATGTATGGCGATAAGAAAACCGCCTAAAATTACGTCATGCTTCTATTCAGCTTTCTTACTTTTCCGATGTATCGCGATAAGAAAACCGCATAAATGAATTCACGCTAACATTCAGTTTCTTTTCTTTTCCGATGTATCGTGAAAAGAAAACCGCGTAAATGACGTCATGCTACCATTCAGCTTTCTTACTTTTCCGATGTATGACGATAAGAAAACCGCGTAAATGACGTCATGCTTCTATATAGCTCTCTTACTTTTCCGATGTGTCACTAAGAAAACCGCATAAATGACGTCACGCTAACATTAAGCTTTCTTACTTTTCCGATGTATCGTGATAAGAAAACCGCGAAAATGACGTCACGCTACCATTAAGCTTTCTTACTTTCCAATGTATGGCGATAAGAAAACCGCGTAAATGACGTCAAGTTACTATTCAGCTTTCTTACTTTACCCATATCGTGATAAAAAAGGCGTAAATTACGCCATGCTACTATTTAGCTTTCTTACTTTACCCATATCGTGATGAAAAATGCGTAAATTACGCCATGCTACCATTCAGCTTATTTACTTTTCTGATGTATCACGATAAGAAAACCGCGTAAATTACGTCATGCTACTATTTAGCTTTCTTACTTTACCAATATCGTGATAAGAAAACAACGTTAATTACGTCACGCTACCATTCAACTTCCTTACTTTTCCGATGTATCGTGATAATAATGTAATGCTACTTTTTTGGGGTTTTTTTTCTTACCGAGGGTCTTCTGAATATTAATCGCATCATGTTATCATTTGGTTTTCACAATACTGACGTTGACATCAAACCACGCAAATACTTATATTTTGAAAAGGACTTGCAGCCTTTTCTTTGTTGATAATGTCATAATTAATTCTAGTGGCTACGCCGGTAACCTCACATAATTCGCTTCAGATTAATTTGATAGTTTTAACTTATTTGATGTTTGTGGCTATCTTTTTGTTTTTTATTTTTTTTCTATATTTTTAGATTATTTCTATGCCGATACTACGGGTGTCGCAAATACTACAAGAAGAAGAAAGAAGCGATATATAAGTAAGAAGTTAACATTTCAATGGAAACTTGTAATAGATTATACATGAACAACATGACCGAAACAACCACCGACTTTCACATTTGAAATAATCTTAACAAACAAAACAGTCAAACCTGTCTATAAAGATCACTCAAGAGAACCAGTATGCCTTTATTGGCAGGTGGCCTTATATACAGGTTCAAATAATATAAATAAGGAACAAGTGGAATACAATTCTACTTGCCTTAATAAGCAGGTGGGTGGCCATTATATAGAGGCGGTCTTTGGGGACGGTTGGGCTATATACTATACATGCATATAAAACCAAAATATCAATTAGTAACTGCTTTGGAAAATTGTTATCTAGTAATTTGATCTGTCTTTTTGTGGAATAAAGGTTAAGCTGTGACTGTATTATTTTTCTTAAAACATTGCTGTGAAGTCATGCTTTGTCTTTGTAAGTGTAGTCTAATCGCCAGTTATAACCTGTAAGTGTCCAATAAGTTGATACAACTGTACATTTACTAACCGAATGAACAGTAGAATGTACAGCTAGATTAACTTATTGGACAGTTACAGGTGAACTGATTATCCATCCGAAACAGCTTAAGAGTCCAATAGCACAGAAAAACATAACAATAGTAAAATTGTTATTTTTCACATTTCTAGCTCATTGCACTGTTTTCACATCATGCTGTATAGTTTAATTTAATTCCAGAAGAATTACACTATCTTCGTAAATTTAATTCACTTTTGGATTAAGAAATCCAACAGGCTCTTCACTTAAACTATCCACAATTGCAGAAACATTCACTGTTTCATTTTGTACTACATGTGTGTTAAATTTACTTCCACATTAGAAGATTTACATAGTAAAAGATTCTTTACATTTATAAATAAGAATAAAGCACATTTATATTACGGTCGTGTGGCATCAGACCAATGCTCTGTTGTTTTGGCAATTATTTGTTTATTTAAGAATTGAATTGCACTTTTTACGTTGTTATCGGGGTGTAACAACGTGAAAATTATCACAAATTGTGTAAAACCGCGTAGCGTAATTACAAACCCAAAATTTAACATTTTTTTAAAGCTGACCTACATTTCTGAACTGGTCAGCTGATTTTCAGAAAATCGACGTTACAAGGCTGAACTGCGTAGTGATACAATAAATGACATCTTTTTGAAACGATAAAATATCCGATAAAAAAGCTTAAATAGTTTTGAATTTAAATCTTTTTATTCATTTTTTAGTTATTTTCAATCAACATATAAATTATGTTACATTTTAATTCATTGACAAAAAGGGATTATATTATGTCTCGCAATCATGAAAACAAACAACACTTTGTACAACGTCATACGTGACGGCCAAACGTTTGTAGGACAGGCGTGTTTACATTTTGATTTTACCCATAACATTTAAGAAAAAACTGAATTGGTTGAATGAATAGTGTGTTAAACAAACCCTGAAACCAACTATTGACATGGATGAATCAATGTTTTACCACCTATTGAACGGATGTGAGATGAGGGATTCTGTCACCGGTGGTAGCTGTATGGCGGCTGATCAGGGACATTTTGAGAAGGTAAACAAGCGGTACGGGTAAATTTTAGGTTGGAATATAGATCTAGTATGTTATCAATTCTATTAAATTATTATTGGCAGGTCTACCACTGTCATTATCATCAAGATCCAGATCAGAATCAACCATCTGACTTATCTGCACACTGGCATTGCATTCTTCAAAATATTTATCCTGATCCCCGGCTATACATTGTCTGGAGGGAAATAAAATGTCTTTGCTTTCAAAAGGATGCGTATGTGATGAATTTCAAACAAAACACCCCGCACTGAGGTTTGGCATCCGAGAATACCATGGTGCGTGTCATATTGCTTATACTTAGTAGACAAGTAAAATGCGCAGTGACGATAAAATGTCGATTTTGAAAAAATATTTCATACAATCTTAAATGTAAATTATTAAAAATATCGGTGAAAATTAATCAGAACATGTTTGAATTAATTTTCAAAATTTGAATTTATAAAAAAATCGAGATATTTTAATGTTTCTATGTGAAATCGTTCCCGACCTCCCCGTTTGTTTACAATCTTAAAATTACTGTTCAGAGATGGGTAATCCCCGAAACAGGCCCAAAGTAGTTCCGGTAGAAAACGTTGTTATTGGAAAATAACACCGTGTTTTTGCAAGACGACAACCAATGAAAATGCTCCAAACTGTGTAACAACGTGAAGTTTGTAATTATTTAAATATGTATTTAAAAATTTAGTTGCTGCTGTTGTACACAGTAATTAGTATAAAATCCTTGAATCCAGTATTTTCTTAAGAATTAGAAACGAATGATTATTATTTGTATTGGCACGCAAATAAGACCCAGTAAAAGGCGTCTTTACCATTTGATGACATTTTTAAAAATGACCTAAGCAGATGAAATATTTTGTCACTTTGCAAGTACAACTCACAAAAATCATGATTTTTACCTCACTCTGTATGACATATACTCGTCACTAAAGACAGTGTTAAGTTACCTACTATCCATTGAGTTGTGAATCGTGATTCCTATTGACCTTTTTACAAAAAGCATTGTCACCTACATTATTTAATGAATGGGGTATTTTATTAACACAAATGAATGCGTCTCTATTAATTATTTCTCTCACAGAATGAACAGTTTTCGGCTTCTCTCTTTAACATAATAAAGCAATTGTTAGCTTATTATATTGAACAAAACAATCAATTGATACATATTTATTTTAAAAAGCTTAACATAACTTGGAATGTTGAGTAGCCTTGTCATACGGTAAAAGGTTGTGATGTCATAGGCCTTTCGTGTTATATGTAGCAATCAGGACTCATTCAAGGTTTGATTTCAAACTCCTTTGATATAGCCGTACGACAATTATACTTCTTTTGAAAACTAAACATATAACATTCATAAAAATACAAAATACTATCACCAGTTTCCATTTCCAATGGAACTATTTGTTACGATAATAAAAGTAGAAAGCGTCTTTATCACATTTCAAGCCTTTGGTTTATGCTCAATGTTGAATTATTTTTTAAAAATATATTTACCTATTTTGTTCTAAATAGGGATGCCTGCACACAGGTACCGAATAGCAGCTGCTGATATCTTGTATCTGGAAAATGGTGTCTGGAAAACTGATGGGAAAACACAGGCAAGTAGCATCAAATTCATCTGAAATATATGTACTTGGCAACATATAACATGACCAAGAACATTACCTTATAACCATTTAATGACAGAAGCAGGCAAGCAAGAGAAGAAAGAAGAATATATTTGATTAATATGTTCATGTGAACAAAATTTTTTTCGAATATAACTTTTGAGGATTCAAACTACTAAGTACGTGTTTTAATCATGCAATGAAGTTCACGTTACCCGAATAGCCTTTTGGGTGAATCACAAACACGAAAATTTAAGCTAATAAAGATTTATAGTTTAATCATGCCTTTTATAGAGAGCATTGCAATATTTATTTAAGGCATTTCAGAAATCAATTAATTGAATAAGGGGATATTGGAATAAACGTGTCCACTATCATAACCTATTTAAATATGAATGTGCAGATCGGTTACCTTAAATAAATCGTCAGAACTTGTATGATTGGTTTTGAAATCTGCTCTGAAAAAATGGTCGAAGTTATTTTATTATTTTATATTTAAGTAAGTAATTACTTTATCTATCCATGAGACTGCATGTTGTTTCTCTGATGTTTTGAATATGAATTTAATCTCGTGATCGTCTCTAGTCAGATGATTATAAATAAAATAAACCTTATAGAAGAACAATGTTGAATATTTTTTTCAGATAACAAGTGGGCCAGCTGACTCGATGTCATTCAATACTAACATCTTTGGCACATTCTCGGCAAGTGTTTTCTTAATCCCACCAGATACTATCAACTTTGACAAAATATTTGCAAATTTCGTAGAACGTCTTGCAAACAGTCCATATGCACTGGTTGCAAATGTAGTTTTATTTGTCATTGCAATACTTGTATCGCTACTGCTAAGACGACTTGATATCCAGGATAACATTTTGGTGAGAACTTTTTATCTTTAAACATATACTAATAAAGTAAAACGGTTGTAAACAACTTAACTGTTCCTCGTGTACAGATGTTTTTTTTCAGATACACATTTCGCATTCAAGGATGTTCTCGAATTACGATTTTCTTTGTATTCTCTTTCTACATGTATCCTCAATCATTGTGCGAATTCTTAATAATAGCTTTCTTAGTATATGTTAAACATGAAAGTTGGATAAAATTTAAAAGGGAAAAGTCACTTTATTCTAGTAATTGTAAAAAAACTATAGTGTTTACTGATTATTTTGTAGACATTACATTCGTTTAGATAAAACAGCTTTAATACTGGTTTAAAAAACCATGTCATGTTTTCTATTGATTGTGTTTTCTTTTATACAGAAACTTAACCATGATTGTAAATCTTGATTTTTAATCATTTCCATCTTAAATTGTATTAAATTAAATATTTACTTTTACTAGTGGCAATATCGTGAACTTCAAGACAACCCAGTGGATGGTAAATACAAGTATTTCATTTCTGTTTACACTGGTGTTTTATCGTCCAGCCAGCTGTCTTCCGTGGTAGGCATTCAACTGAAAGGTGAATATGGCAAGACCAGACCAAGAGTTTTGATGGACGGTGAACGAAAGGTATAGAATTTAGATAATTTGTATTGAACATTTTCTCTATAAGCTTATATTATTTGATGTTAACAATGTTAAACATGACCACTAACAAATTAAGACATAGCGTGATTATAAGTACATTTTGTACTTTTTGAAACTGTGTGTTTTGTGGTATTTCACATCAGTAATACAAAGATAAATCGAAAAATTGTATACTCACATAAACGGAAAAAATTCCAGGAAACCCAACAAAAATTGTATACAAGTGATAAATGCTGAATGTCCTATTTTGTTAAAATCTCTCTCTCTCTCTCTCTCTCTCTCTCTCTCTCTCTCTCTCTGTGATCATTTCCTGATAATTTTAAGTTACAAAAAATGTTTCCTTTCTATAGGATTTCATCAGAGGAACATCTTCAAATTTCTTGCTAACAACGAACCTATCTATTGGACGTCTACAAAGTGTCTTGATATGGCACGATAATGGCGGTCCTTCTCCAAGATGGTTCCTTGACAAAATTGTTATTAATGATGCCACAAGAAATGAAAGGTAAGTGTTGCATTTAGAATCATTTGTTACTTGTTGGGCTGTTTATGGTTTTATCGATGACCTCATTCTATTGAGAAAACTGTACATGTAATTGCAAGCAATATAACAACGAACCAGGATTATAAAAATATATCCATATTAATTTAGAACATTTAAAGCAACATTAATTTTGCAATATTTATGCCATTAAAAAATTACATATTATACCAGTTTTAATTTTACAACACTAGACGGCCGTTTCGAAATACAATTCCTCATTAGTAGGGCTTGAATAAAAATTATAAAACCAAAATAACCTAATTATTTATTAATTGAACCGATGTATATAATCTTTATTGTTAGTATATTCAACCTTTGTTCAACAATAACTGATAAAATAACTGAAGGAGTCGCCCTAATGTTCCACAGAGGATGATGGTCCTTACTTATATAATAGAACTGTAAATTTTTCTATATCTTTATTGATATTATATACATACAGATAATCTTAAGTTATCGGCGATTAAAATTAAAATATAATGTAGATTACTTTGAATTCGCGAGTATCACATTTCTCATGTCGACTCCTAAGCGTCATTTCGCGAATATGTAAATTCGCGACCACAATTAATATCAATATTAAAATTCGTGATCGATAGGCAAATGTATCCCTTTCCTTAAACGAGAAATTATGTTTTAAATATATTCCATAGAAGTCGATTGCCTGAATTTTTGTGATTGGGTCTTTTAATTTTAGCGATTCTTGGAATATTCGCGTGATATTTGAGTTCGAGACGCTAGTCATTGCTAAGGTACGCCTTATAATCTTTGGCATTAAAAAATAATCTACAGTAATTTGGTATTTTTCTTAAACAACGTTTATTGTGTTCTTTCTTTCTCTCAAGTGCCGAAAATAAGAGATAAATAGAGAGAAAAATCTGTAACTGAACATTATCCACTTTATTTGGTAGTCCAATTAGAAGAAACTTTTGTGATCTACCAACTATGATTAATACCAATGTTTTTCTTTTTAGGTTTGCATTTGAGTGCAACAAATGGTTGTCACTGCACTGTGAAGATGGTAAGATATGGAGACGCTTACACAAAGACTCATTTGAAGAAGTCGACCATTCCGTTTCCCACTTGACTGCTCACAAATTGTTTGATGATCACCTGTGGCTGTCAATATCGAAACGACCGAATTTCAGTCGGTTTACCCGAGTGCAAAGATTATGGACATTGATGGCGTTGCTTTTTCTATCCATGGTGACATCTGCAATGTGGTACAATACTGGACCGGAGACAAGTGGAAAGTCCATATCTTTGGGACCATTCGAAATTAATTTTAAACAGTTATACGTTGGAGTTATGTCGTCTGCTATAGCCATTCTCCCAAGTTTATTGATAGTTATCTGCTTCAAGAAACGAAAATTTAAGGACGAAAACAAAAGTAAATCAAACGAAAAGTATGAAGAGAAATCAGAAAAACTTAAAGAAAAACAAGTTGAATCAGGATGTCGCCTGCCATGGTGGATGATTTTTTTCGCTTATTTCTTGGTATTTGCGTGTATTTTTACCAGTGCAACATTTACCTTCTTGTATTCGCTGGAATGGGAGGGAGCTAAGACTTTAGACTGGTTATTTGCATTCTTTTTTGGAACAACACAAAACGTATTCCTGCTTGAACCACTCAAGGTAATTAAAAACAAACATACTAATCCATGTCCGAATCATAATCCAGAAGCAAAGTAAAACTTTGGAACTGACAGGTTAGACACGTGAACTTCCACCAGGGAAGTGAGGCCGGGTGCTCCGGAAGGGTATGCACCTCCTGTTTAGCTGGCTACACCCGCCACGTGTTAAATCAAAATTGTGTAAAAGGAACATGGAACTATGAGACGTCAAATATATCCAGGGCAATCCTTTACACAGAAACATCAAACTTATCAACAATACTGTGATGACGGCCATAAAACTTTTTGAGGGCCTTGATAAGCCTAGGCTTATAGTTTTGCTGACATAAAAGTCCCTCTATTTTATTGCGATATAAATTTTTGAGTTTTAATGATGCTCTTTACAATAATTATTTTTTTCAATAAAGTTAACGTACAAATGGTTATAGAAACGCATCTGGACATGTGTTATACTGTTCAATAAACGGTCCAGTTTGATGGACTGCGATGTAAGAAGGGAATACATAAAATTTACAACATGTATTACATGGAATTTGCATAAAACACAGAGTTAGGTCACTATATGTATCATTATAAGCTTGTTTTCGAATAATATGTTATCGCCAGTTTCATTTGCTGTTATCAACAACCCTTATAGTAAATTTCCTTTTTTACATTGCCATAATCAGATTTATTTTTTTTTGGAAGCAATGATAGTGCTTTAGTGCAAAACGCCCGAGAGCATCGGTAATTGCTTAAAACAACGGAATGATATCCTTTCTTAATGGGAACTCGTAATGACAATTAAGTAATGTGCACTTGAGAAAATGTCACCAAAGAGATGTCGTCCATATCTACATGTCAGTTAATCATTACTTATTTATGTCTTGAGCGATGATATAGATTGCAAGTGTTATTTTTCTAGAAATTAAATTTGTAAAAATATGTTTTTTCTGCATACAACACGAATACTTTGGTGAGAACACGTAATTTCGTAATTATTTTGGATTTAGTTAATTGTAATGAAAATACTTTTACATTAACCATTGTTGATTTCGTGGTTATTTTTAAATATTGTGAGAATGAGAGAAATATGTGTACTGTACAAAATACATTATTTGCTTAAAGGGACATCATACTCTCATAGAAAGACCGTTTTAAAACTCCATTCCGAATTAAATCCCGTCCCGTGTGTAAATCATTTTTGCAATTCTCCCATATGATAGATTCTTCTATACTAAAATTAGATTAATGCATGACTTGTCGACACAACATTTTATTTCATAACAACCTTTCTCTTTTGTAGGTAATTGTTGTTTCATTCGCTATTGCGCTGATATGTAAGCGGAAGACAAGCAGCGATGTTCCCGAAATAGCACCAACAACACTGTTCTCTCAACAAGATAATGTTTCAGCAACAAAAGAGAGTAAAACAAGTAAGCATAATATAAGACATCCTTCTTGACATACGAAATATTTTCACTGTAAATTTGATGCAAATAACTTCTACACTTTCGGAAAATATCAATTTTACCAAAATCAGAGTATATTTTTTGTATGTTATTTTTATTTAGATTGTTTTTGTACTGATTTAACTCCTTATTGAAATATTTATTCGTTATTGAACAATGGAAGTTCACGTGTGTAACATGACTTGTCAGTTCCAAAGTTTTTACTTTTCTTCTGGATTTTGATTCGGACATGGATTAGTATGTTTGTTTTTTATAGAAGCAAGGTTTCTAATTAGAAATGCATTCACATCGATAAAAACGTTGAAGTGCCGTTTGGTTATTATCACAAAAAATTCAAACGATTTACAATATCTGCCTTTTTCAGGTCTTTCAATGATTAAAGCTCCGAACACTAAAGACGAAACATATGAAATGAAAATTCTTCGTAAAAAGTCACAGTTTGATAGAAAACTAGAGGAGCAGTACAAAGATGCGTTTATTAGAGTGATGTACATTGTAATGCTGTGTGTCATATGTTCACATAATACAATATTTCTATCGTATTACCAAAATGAACAATTTAAAAACTCCCTTAATATTTCTGCCAAGGTAAGTTCATGAGGCTGTATTTTTATCATTTAGTTAAATTAGGATATATTATCTAGACTAGAATTTTTGTAGTATGAAACTAATAAGGTGTATTGTAACTTTCAAATTGACAGGACAGATAGCACTTCCAATCAAAATTCGCTATTTTGTTTTGACCCACCAACCATTCTACAAAAAGATCTCACTTAGTTTTATATATTTCATAAAGCAACATAGGACACTGAATTATACATGCATGAAAACTATTGAACTGAATGGTTTTATATCAGGTGCTATATATAATTTAACCGTTTTGCTGCTTTTGACACAAAATAAAACGATAAATATGTTTATGGTATAAAATTATTTGTACCAATTTTTCTATACCAAATACACTTGTATCATTATTGAACATTCAATTCAAATTTCAACAGATTTAACTCACTTGAGTAATTATTTTATTTGATATTTTGATGATTTGAGTTTTTAAATAAAGACAATTATTTTTTTCTTGTTATTTGTTGCAATAAATGAAGAATTTTTATATTATTTTATATAGCTAAACAACACACAAGATGTATGGGAATGGCTTAAAGATTCATTTATACCCAACACATTTCCAACTACTGATTATAACGAACATGCTAGACCCTCTTATGATCAGAGGTTTATGTATAATGGATACAATTATCGGCTAGGACCAGTGCGGATGCGACAGGTCCGGATCAAAGGTAGATATTTATATCTCAACTTTATTATCTAACAGAAATAATTTATCAATATATTAATGTACCATTAAGAAAGTAAAATTAAAAATTATCGATGAATGAAAAAAGGTTTATGGATAATTTATGCATATTCATGATATACTGTATGTTAAAAAGGTTTCCCAAGTAAGTAAACAGTGTTTTTATTGATAAAAATAACTGCATTACAATCAGGCATAACAGCACAGGGACCCATCTGGATAGAAAGCATTCAACATTTTAAAAGAACTACCATTGCATATAAGAACAATATGCCCCCTTTGACATTCCTACTTCTGCAATAACTTTACATTTTGATTCAACGGCACACAAAAGAAAAGGCCTACAGATATAAAATGTTGTACAATGAAAAAAATTAAGATTCATCTTTATAAATTCCTTCTTATCTTTTTGAACATTTAGGTTCATGCGCAGTGCCTGATCAAATTTCACCGTATGTTGAAATATGTCCGCCTGACTATGATATGATAAATGAAGAAAAGGATAACTTCTGTAGAGGTAATAATGCATTGTTAACCTTATGAAACACTAAAATAGAGGAATAAGATTAATTCATTTTGTATTCAGCGCTCCACTAGGTATACATGTATGGTTTCTTGACTCTTTGCTTTGTGTACTCGTATTGTATAGTGTTCATACAGTGACTTCTGTCATGTTATATTTTTCTGTGTCAAAGTCTTTACATCTAATATTAATCTATTATGGACCTCTCCAGACAACACTATAGGAGAACTGTTCCCGAGGGAGAGGTGCATAATAGATTTAGTACATCACATGTCTTTGTTTTCAAAGTTGGAGAGAGAATTAATTCTCAGATTAATTATTTACTTTATTCAACATTTGGAATAAATTTCATTATCCTTGGCCTGGATCGGACATTTGTATAAAAATAGCACAAAATATTGTTGATTTGATCGATCTCCATAGATCCAAACTCACCATCAATTTTCCTGGCTCTGAGATATTCATTTAAAATATTAACCGAATACTTTGTGGCCTCCTTTGTTTTTTGCTCGTAAAATCTGAATTTACATTCGTAAATCACGCGTCGTCGGATGCAATTTTGTATCCGACAACAACAATAAACAGCGCACCTAGACAAAGGGAAGTAACTAGCTTTTGCTTTGCGGGGGGGGGGGGTCACGCGAGGGACTAGACTTGGATGTCGGGGGACTATACCTAGGTATAGTCCCGCTGCTATACGTTGTCAAGGACAGATGATTTCTACATAAAATAGTATTCATGTAGTTATCCAATGATTATTCAAGAAATTAACATGTGATGTACTAAAATATAAAGTTATCCTCAACACTTACTTTTTGCTCATTTGGAATATATCAAATAATACAAATTCAATCAATACTGTTCGAATGAAAAACTTTCTTTCAGACATTTCTGCTTAACATTTCATATTTTTATACATGTATTTATTTAAACATTCTGAGAAGTTTCCTAATTATCGATTTGTATTTTCAGGTTGGGTTGAACACGACAGTTCCTGTTTTGATGAAAATGATGATATAGACTATAGTTATCTGTATGAAAGCGATTCAAACACATTGCCTTATTACGGACTTTTTGGAATATATGGCAACGGTGGTTATGCAGTTAATTTAGGACCAAAGCGGTCGCTTGCTCTGACGTATGCAAGGGAGTTGATAGAATATGATTATTGGATTGATAACAAAACAAGGGCTGTTATAATTGATGCAGTTTCCTTTAACGCCAACACCAGATTATTTAGTCACGTTAAAGTTGTATTTGAATTCCCAGCAACTGGTGGTGTTTTTACTAGTAGTGAAATCTGGTCATCCAATTTATATCCATATGTTGAATCGTTGGATTATGTGGTTCTTGGAGTCCAATTACTATTTATAGCAGTTGTTTTTATACGAATTATTATGCTTATTATACAGGCTGCAAAACTTAAGAAACGTTGCTGTTTCTCCATGAAGATTTGGGTCGGTTTTCTTGATATATTTTTTTCGATGACAGCCATTATATTTTATATACTACGTATTGATCAAACGATTTCTGCCTTGGAGAGGATCATAAACAGTTACAGTGAGTATCATAACACAAACATGAAGGAATGTTAAAATTGTAGTTCATTCAATTTATTATAGGAATGAAGTTAACTTACCTTTTTGTTATGGAAATAAGTAAGAATTGGACATTTTGCTGAACGAATTATGATACGTGTCCAATTTCTTCATATTTCCATAACAACAAAAATTAACTTCATTTCTTATAATTCAATTTATAGAATTTTTTCAACAATACATCAATAATTTACAATATTGCCGTAGTAAGTATAAAAGCTTCGCTATGGCATAGAAAACCAAATGCCTCTGAGTCATCCATAATAAGATGACGTCATTGAGAGCCATTCCATTAATGCAAACGTAACAGAAAAATATTACCAATCAAAATGCTTGAAACAAAGAAAAATTGAATTATCAGATAAACAATCCAACATATCAAAACAAATAAACACGATAACACAAATTGTACATAAAATGTGAGAACGTTACTTACATGTAAAATCTTGGTATGTTTGTTTTTCATGTTTTTTCATGTGTGTCATAATGACACGGGTATTGAACCAATCTTCATCGTTTATACATTTAATGTAGGTTTTTTATTGTTATTCGAACAAGGACTGGTACATTTTTGTACTAGATTAATTTATACAATTCAAATACATATGTATATCAAACACTGATGTATGTTCAAACAATAACGGAACACGAAATTTACAATACATTATATACTCGTATAAAATTAAACCTTTTGGTATAGAATATAAATAATTACAATTGCATTCGACGTATTTTCTTACTGTTTAACGATTTTGAAATTAAGATATACAATTAAAGTAGCGTTTTCCGAATATGTACAAATTACGAAAAAAACAAATATTGATGATTGTTAAAAAAGAGTTTCTTATTATGGACAATGGGGGTTTCGGCAGGGCGCTTACGAATTGCATTGTTCCTCATCGTCCATTTTCGAACCCTACTTGGGTACATGCTAGTTTGAGGTTTGTCAGTTCGCCTGTCGAAGGTCTCTGGATTTCTTCAGGTACTCTGGTTTCCCCCACTGTTCCAGAACTGATCGCATCGTTATAAGTGGATTATTTTGTACCAGGACATAAAACGCCATTTTTTCATACCACTCACAATAAATACAAAAGAAATCATGATGAGATTAAACTGAAGATTACTATTCTTGTAATTTTATATTAATTTTACTCTATCATTTCTATTTCAGATAATTTCGTATCGTTTGAATTGGTGTACGTGTTTGATTCTATTTACCAAGTGGCGATTGCTGCTGTATTGTTTATAGCCATCATGGATCTGCTACGCCCATTTACATTTAACTATTACATTTATTTAATGCGGACATCAATTCGAATAGCATACCCTACAATTGTCACATATATGATAATGTTAGCAGTTCCAGTGACAGCTTTTGCTATTCTTTTATATTTTTTGATCGGAAATATGGATTTAGAATTCAAGGATATACAAACATCACTCCTGACAATGTGGCGTATGATGCTATGTATGGTAAACTTACACAGATCAAATGGTATACAAACTGCAGAAGCACAGTTCGTCTTTGGTCTATTCATGGTTGTTGTTGCTATCATCCTATTCAATATGTTTATAAGTATTCTTAATGATACGTTTGCTGAAGTAAAGGATCAGAAATCGGATAAATTCGAAAAATTCGACACAGAATTAAATCGCCATTTTTGGAGAAAACTCACAAGTTTTGTTGTTAACGTCGGCTACCGATTCGGAGTGGATTGGTCATACTTGTTAGAAGAAGGTATTGTTTTCCTCTCAAAAATAAAATAATCACTATATTAAATAGTTCTTTATTATGGAAATTGATATTTTAATGAAACGACTGAAGGAAATGTTAAACGCATAACGCGAACACTAAACAGCATAATTAGTTATCATGTATGGTCAGATAACCTAACTTTTGTTAAGAACAAGGAAATATTGAGTTGTGCTATCTTGAAATGTGCTCTTTTTACTTCTATATTTAAATTCATAACTATAACCTTACTGACAATTCAAATATGTTTCTCGAAGCATAACTGTCCTTTATTTAATTAAAAAACAAACAAAATATTACATTTATTTTTTTAATTAATCTGAATTATATTTTGTAGACCTTGAAGATGAGGAAGCTGTAGAAAATCGGATGTTTGACGTTATAGAAAAAGTAAGGAAACACATTAGTAAGAACCCAATTCGTATTAAAAAAATAAATGAATGACCTGTTCTTAACCGCTATTCACATACATTTCCTTTGCAAATCTACAATGTTGATTTCTATATGGTTAAATTCAGTGTTGCAGTAATTCAACCTTATATTTATAATGTTCGCACGTTTATACTTTGTTTGATGTATGGTTATGTGTTTTATAATTACAAATGCTTGTATTACTAGTATTTGCCAGTTAATGTTCGACCGATTCTAATTGACGTCGTTCAACTTAACTAGAAATTTAAGGCATTGGTGAAAAATTGAGAATGATCAATATATATAAACCAACTTTATCCAGCTAATACATTCACTTTTCAGATTCAGATATTTGACGATATCTTTTCTTCGAAGTACGCTTCAAGTGAAGAATATGAAACAATGGTATCTGTTGATGCCTGCACGAAACTTCAAGATGTATGTAAATCTGTAGGAAAGGAATGGGTTAGACCGCCGATGCATTACACATTGGGACAAACGCCAGAAGAATTAAGATATACGTAAGTTTACTATATCGAAGGATATGGTAAATTATATACAGTAAAACCTCGACTCATCGTCACCATTTGTTCAGTCAAACTGTTGCGTTATAAAGGGGTTTAGCGATAATTTCTGGGGATACAGAAAAACAAAAAAATGAATTTTGGGACTCCAAAATAGTGTGGCGATAGGCGAGTAGGCAAAGTTATCAAGGGACATTATAATCAGGTTTTACGGTAACATCGAAATGCCTGAAAGAAAACTATCCGATCCTGTTGTATACACGAGTGTATATGGTGAAATTCAAATAACATGAAACGCTGCTTAATTCTATTAATACGAGCGTATATCGCGAAATCGAAGTACCAGTATTGAACAGTGCCAATTTTTTAAAATTTTTTTTTGTATATACGAGCGTGTGTGGAGAAATGTTTATAAAATTCAAAAACAAGATGAAACATTGTTCAATCATATTGCCTATACGTGCGTAGGTTGCTTCAAGAAGTACCAAATTTTAAATGTTGTAACAGTAACAAGTCAGCACTCCAAACTGTTTAGACATTAATAATGACTGAAACTTTTTTGAATTTTTTTTAGCGTTGATAGATTATAATAAAAACAAACCTTTTCACGAAGGCCCACCAAGTTCCATTTACAAATTATAGACGTTTTAATTTTACAGCACTGAACTGTCGCTCTATTTAATTTTAAATCTGTCTTTACATACCATATTAAACATTTGAACACGTCTCAAAATCATGGATTTTGGTGGAAAAATGTTCCTTCGTTTTAAGTCGTTGATTTTCTTTTGGCGATCAGTCACTTTCGATAGTGCACTAAACTAAGTATATTGTTAAAAGTGTAACTTTAGCTCTATCATTTCAGTTATGCCACCGTTCACTTTCTCTTCGGCATTTTTTTATCATTTATCATTTAGTAACAATGACATTCTTTTAACATGAAAATGATAATTGTTGGAAGCATATGCTCTATTATACGCTTAAATATTTTCATTTATACATTTCCGTTTTACAAACAATAATTTCTAAAATACTGTAGGTATTATGACTTTGAGAACAGAAAGATTTTCCAAATCATTGGACCTGATACAGCACAGATTGCGTTAGATAAAGTGAATTGTTTTGATGATCTGCTGCAACGTAAATTACAGAATTGTTTTGAAGAAAACGATACTATCTTAAACGAAAGATGTATAGAAATCCATACACCACACATCGATATAGAAAATGTGAGTATACTCTTGTTAAATATCATATATAAAATATTATATATAAAAACCCATTTTAGGAAAAGAGTCGCTGGTTCTAGTTGATGTAACAAATTTAATATTATCAAAACAGTATGTTGTAAAACCTGGAAAGGTGTATGACATATTATTGTCTGTTCCTCTTCAATTGTACAGAATAGGATATATCGAAAAAATGTCAATTTTTTACTTGAAGCACATAAGTGATTTTATCTATATGCCATATTGCCGAAAGATATTATATGCAAAACATAAAACACATGGCTAGAAGTCGTAGCAAATGAATTTAAATACGTATTTAGTCACTTAGTGGAAGTCCTTTGTTAAAACATTCAAAGTGTTCGCATTTTAAAACAGTACTCGCAAACTTTACTAAGTTAAAACCCAAAGCCTTACATTTATACAAGAACTTGGTGAGTTTAGATTATAATATACAGAAATATAAATGTATTTTAATTATATTTTTTATTATTACAGACTATAACAAGCATCGTCATCTTCCCAATAAATAAACAATCTCGGATTGTTTCCATCAGCTATAATAATGGCAGAACTTGGGAGGAATATTCTCATGATAAGGTAAGCTGCGAGATATATAGGCTGACATTAGTAATAAATATTAAAGTAGGGGTATAAACACATAACAACTAAATTAAATACTGAATCTTAAATTAAAATGCTGTTTTCTTTGATATTGTCAACAATCTAAAGTTCACAATAACTGTATGAATGACATAGCACATTGTCAAATTACCCAGTGACTATCGATGTCGAGAATTTCGTTAGGCGATGATCTTGTATTACGGCATCAATTCATTGTGGAATCGTTTTTATTCAACTATTCTTACATGCACTTAATCGGTATTTTTCAAATGAAAATATGTCAAATGTAAAAATGTAAAATAAATACTTCATGAACCGAAAGCAAGAATTTTGTTATTTTATCATATAGCTTTACATTTTAACTGATTTGATTTAGATAATGACTGATATGTTCTGACTTTTTTTATTTTTTTATTAACGTCATTTGACAACCGTTTTGCTCTTTCATGTAAGATAATGACAAATATCAAGGATAATCTCTTTAGAACTATTTAGTGTTTGAAATAAAATACAAATGCCTCTTCTTTTTAAGGCTAAACCTTTACAGATAGACATGTCCCGACTACCAACTAACTTGCACATGATGACAACAGAAATACAGAAAAAACAGACAGAGTGGTTTGAAATACCAACATCCGGTACAACAGTTAGTGTTGACCTCCAGCCGGAAGTGAAAACATCAGCTTTTGAAGCTGCAAATCACTGCTCTATCACCTTTCCTTCAAACTGTTTTAGTAAACCAACAAATATTTCATTAAAGGTTTGACATATTACTTGAAATTTGAAATTCTGAATAAAAATTTGGAATTTAATAAAAAGGAAAACGGGGTAGTTCAGAGTAAGAAAGATTTTGAAGCCTGAATTTTTAAGACATTGAATATGAACTGAAACAGTTGATACAGTCGCTGTGTGATATTTTATATTATAGTCAGTTTCATAAATCTACGTAAATCAAAAACAACAATGAGCATTTAACTTCGTAAATTTATTTCATATAAAATGATTAAAATATTGATAACTGGATGTTACACCTAGATGATTGCTAATTATTTCAAAATTCAACCTTGATTTATATTTATATCTTGATCATGACTATACAATATTCAATACGCTTTACGACATTGTGTATATGTATATACCGCTATTTTATATGCTTATTTGCTTTCAGGGTAAAATCGGTGAAGAGTTTTCGGAAGTAGAAATAATTTTCTTTGAATCAACCCAAAAAGACGTTTTACTTAAGCTTCCGTTGCCAATATCATGGACTGGTAAACATAACTTTAGTGTTGTTTTTCAGTAGAAATCTTAAAATTTGCTATATCATAAGCATACTTTAATTGTTTTCAAGGTGATAGTCGTTTTACATGTAACGTACGTATTGTAATTTTGATAAGTCGAATCTACATTTAAAACTGCTTATAGTTTTTCAAACATTTTCTATGCTTTATTGTAATTTTTATGATACCTTTTTGTATCCTAAGGTTTCAGCAATTTCGTTATTGCATGGAAACTTAATATAGATGGAGAAATAAATTAACTATAAAATCAGTATCAGACAGTGCAAGTATAGCACTAATAATGCTATATTACAATTTACTGTTTCTTTTCACTGAGAAACGAGAACTTATAACAAAGAAGTTAAATTCTACTTCTGTAGAAAAATGAATCTAAGGATTGTTTTATTTTCAGGTCAGCGATCAGATTTACTACTCATTCAGAGATATGGACAAGGGATCTGGAAGATGCTGAACCTTGCAATTGTCGTCCAGGGAGATTACATTCTTTTTAACCTAGGTAGACTACATTGCAAGTAAGTCAAATATTTAATTGTTGTTGCTTCTAGCTAGTATATGAGCTAAAGAGAAACTCTTTTGGGTAACTTCATACCAATTCAAATAAATTCATACCGACAAATACGTTAAAAGTCTTAATTTTAAATAAACAATACACTTATAACATTTTCTTAAAAAAATACTTGTTCCACACCTTACAAGAATATATTGTTCATTTTCCCGTTAGGTTAACTGAAAGGTAAGGGAAAACGCATATCTATATACATTTGAACATGTACTAAACAATATCTTTTTGAATTCCCGTTAAAGCTAATGATATTTAAAAGCAAATTAGATACTTTGGTTTTTTTTAAATTTGACATTGTGATCTTGACCCTATGTACCTTTTCTGTTAATATTTAGTTTAGATGACGATGAAGTTCAGGTGTTTAAATAACCTGTTAGTTTCGAAGTTTTTACTTTGCTACTGGATTGTGATTCGGATATGAATTGGTATGCTTGTATTTGATTTATAAATAAAAATAAAACAATTATTTCTTTTCTGCAGGACACAGTACAGTATTTTACTTAAGACATCTACCATAGCTAAAGTAAGTTTATACAGTATATATTGCATGTATTTCGTTCCTCTTCACAATGCATGTTTCGTTTGTATAGTATATGAATTACATACTAAGAAAAAGCTTTAAAATTATCAAATTGTCAAATTGAGTATATTGCATAAAGTTTAACTACGGTCAGTGCTCTTAGTCTAGTAAGCTTCATCGCAACATGCAATAAAAACAAACTGTGAACATTGCTGTTGTTCTAGTACGTGTTAATAGCGCTAACAATCTCACTTACACAAACAAACATATACGTCCATGCCTAAATCACAATACAGAAGCAAAGTAACAACTTTGAAACTGGCAAGTTAGGTAAATAAGTGAACATCCACCAGGTAAGTGAGACCGGCTGCTCCGGAAAGGTAAGCAAACCGTTAAACTAGCTACACCCGTCACGTATGTAATCAAAATTAAGTTAAAGGAAAATAGAAATTTTACAAAATAGCACGAGACTAATTTATAACATTATATTTCAGATTAAAAATGCAGACAACATTGTTGGGTTACGTGAGTATTGTATGCATAAATACATCTTACAACTCGATTTTGTTTGTTTGTGTTTCCAAATATTATGTTAATAGTACTTTACGTTTTGCATCATTTAACCTAGAGATAGCATTATATATATATCCTTTGTTCTCAGTCTTTACAATTTTTTTTAAAAAGGACATCACTTTTTGTTTTAAATATATATCAAGGGAGATAATCGTGCCTTTTCCAATTCTTTTGTGACGGATTTTTGTCCATACGCTTTTTTGGTATGTCAATCGTCGGTAAATATAGATAAAACCATTAAAACATGTCGATTTTCTTAAAGTAGGACTTTTGCCTAGCAACAAAAAATCATTTATAGGGGCCTGTTATAGATATGATTCCAACTAACAGTATTTAACGTTTGAAATATTCTATTTCAGCACAAGAATCAATTCCAATGCTGGAGAAAATTTGTTATAATTTGAAAATAGCTCGTAAATGGCGACAACTAGCCCTTGTTTTAGGAGTTTACTCCACTATAATGCAGCTGAAGAAAGACTCTATCCCAATGTGTGCTGAAGAGTTATGTTTTCTGACTTGTTATGAATGGACTAAAATAAATGACTGTCCCCACATTGACAAATTCATTAATATCTTGAATGAGTCAGGTATATTAGATTCAGGTAAATGTATATGTTGAAGTCATATATTTTGTGGTATCAGAAGATTCTAGAAAACATTTGTTTAACACAAATTACTGTGAATACACATGGAACCCCTAATCACCCATCTGGTTTGAAAGACGCCAATTTAGTAGGAAATACTTTGCATGTAGGAGTATACCTTAATTTTTGAGGAACTTCAGATTTGAAGTTGCAGCAAATTTAGAAAATAGTATATTTCTGACAAAACAAAATTATTGGCTATCCTTTGGGAAACATCCACCTGCAGAGAAACCAGCTCAGTAGTTACATGTAATTTTAATGACATAATATACCAGTTTTACGGGATGTAAAAGTAGGTTTCTTCAGAAGAAGAAATTCCGTAATATTTTCAAATGTAAAACTACGTTTGACTTTAAGTGTTACTAGATATCTTACTCATTGATAGGAAAAGACAAATTTTTCTCACACCTGTGACATGGAAATCCCGCGTTTTTATCCATGTGGGATTTCCTTGTCCCACCCTAGGGTTGAGACAGGCTACACGCCGAATTTCCCGCGTAGTTATACCTGCTCTGGATTTATCGTTGAATGGACTTAATAAGCTGAGAAAAGTTCCGAAGTCAACCAACAATTTCTCAACGTCACAATCACTTACACACGCTTAATTGATGACGTCACAATCATTTTACGTGAGAACGTCAACAAAAATTGATTACGTCATTTTCACCATGCACGGATGGTGACATGAAACTTAACATTTTATGTAATTTTATGTTTATTAATCGTGTTTTTTGTTGCAAATGTGTGAGAAAAAGAACCCTACACCTGTAACAGGGTAAGACAGAGATATCTCAAACTCGGATGAATATTTTCAATGTCCAGAACTCGCTAAAGCTCGTTCTGGACAAGAAAATATTCATCCTCGTTTGAGATATCTCTGTCTTACCCTGTTACCGGTGTAAGATTCTATTAGTAATCATTTTTGAGAAATTTTTGAAATTATGCATTTCATTAAACATTATAAAGTCATTCGCAGCAAAACAGTTTTTGTTGTGGGGACTGAACAAAAATTAAAAATTCTGTTTACCAATCGATGCTAAAAAGATCATTTTAGTGCATGGGGGCAGAGTATGTTAAAGGAATACGAGGTGTTTTGAAAATAAGACGACTCATGTTAATGCCTTTTAAGATTCAGTTGCCTTCTAAATCTGCGTGTACCAGGCGTGATATTCATAATCTAAGGTTACCAACGATTCAAAATCTAGCAAGTCATCAAAAATACATCGTAACACAAAAATGTTCTATATCATTTTTGGCGCTTTTTTATTATGAACAATAATGAAGACAATGTAACTGAAATTGTGTCAAGTCAATACAATTTCTCATCAGTAGTACAGCAAATGTAGAAAATTCAATGTCTTAATTTCGGTAGTACGCATCAACCAGTGAGAGCAAAACCTTTAATAAGAAACGAACATTCAAATAAAAAACAAACCGAATTCATGTTACAGCACGTGATATATATATATAGGTATACAGTTCAAACAGTTTCTGTCTTGTGCCAAAAACAGTAATTTTCCTATTTATTGAAAGTTCGAAGAGAAATACATAAAAAAGAAGGTAGAAGCAAATTTGAACTTAAATCACGATTTTTTTGTTTTTGACGGTATAAAATATGATATTAGGCTTGATGTGTTGTAAATTAATTCATTTTAGCGGGGTTTTTTTGCACAAATTTAGCACGAATGATGATAAAAGTCCATTCATAATGGATTTGATGTGGCAAAAATCTTCTATATCACTTTGCGCACTATTATCATATTTGATTTAGCGGTACAGTTAGCTTTATTGAATCGTGAAAATCGCTAAAATCAGTGTATGCACTGTATACTAAAGCATTGATATGTAAACTTTGGTATTTATTCATGATTGTAACATTTTAACATATTTTATATAAATGTATTCAATATATTGTAGATGCTCTGATTGACGTGGATAACCAGCAAAGTGATGAATAGCTGATGTCTAACATATTTTGAGCCAAACTGGTATACATCATTTTCATTGCTTTGTAACATGTACCTGAAATCGCCATCAAATTGACCTCACAATGTAATGACAACAAATGACGGATATCAAAGAAACCTCGCAATGCAAAAATTACATTTTGTTGTTTATGTTATAATTTGGGATGGCAATCAAAAATACATGGCACTGTGGAAATGTGACACAATTCTGTGTATTTAATGAATGAAGATAAAATTAAGATACTTAGTGGTAGCTTATACCTATGCATCACCGCTATGTGTTAAAATCCCCTGAAAAAAGAGATTTTAAGACTGGTATTTTAATATTGGAAATGAACTTAAATCATTGATGACGACCAATGTAGTATTCATTGGAATTGTAAATTTCTTATTGTGTACCATTGTAACATTGTTTGTAACAGTTCTAAAGATAACTTTATTTACACATTCCTTTGTTATTTTTATTCGGTAGACTAATCAAATGTAATGAATACATTATATAATTGGTACTTTTGATGCAGTAGGTTTAATTCAAAACAAACATACCAATCCATTTACGAATTTACGAATCACAATTCCATAGCAGTTTGAAACTCTAATTTTAGTTACACACGTGAACGACCATCGACGACGAGAAGTCAGATGCTCCGGAAGGGTAAGCATCTCAGGTTTAGCTAGCAATAATCGACACGTGATTAATCAAATTTAGAATAAAATGATAAAAGGATATATTTGACGTCTCATAATTCCATGTTCCTTTCACACAATTTTGATTACATACGTGACGGGTGTAGCTAGCTAAACAGGAGGTGCTTACCCTTCCGGAGCACCCGGCCTCACTTCCAAGCATTTTTGTCTTTCAACACGCATATTAAGAGTAAGTAATATATAGAGAACAAACTTTATATAAGATTAATATTTTGCCCGTTTCGCTGACCTAAACAACGACTTACGGCGTTAATTACTGCATAGGTACGAATTCAGTCCCGGTAAGTCTAGAAATATCAACACGTTTGTCGAAGGTGGATGAATTGATTTGATTATGCAGGTATTTCTGATATTTCCCAATTGACAGACTTGATATCAGTAAATTCCCTTTGAATGAGATGCACAACGCTGTTTCTCCATTGCATTTTCAATCAAAATCGAATTGGTAACTAGCTCTTGTTTCTATAATTGACAATCGTTCGTGACCAAATTTTATTTACAGACGTACGCCATGCTTACAGTCGAAAACGTCTACATTCACCAATGACATGACGTAAATATAGACAGGTATCATTTGTATATAAATGAAAATGTTAACAAATGTAAAAATCACATGAGCAATTGCCTAAAAACATTTTGCTCTCCACAAAAACACACAAATAAAAATAAAACAACAATAAACAAATGACCAGTATGCAATATTGGGTTTGATTTAGAAAATCAATCGATACAAAACAACCGATGAGTAACAAACATTATTTCAACATGCTTTACAATGTTGTGATTCAAATACAGTTTCTTTCCTATCAGGCATTTTTCTTTTGAAGTTAATGTTAAATATTTAGTAATAACCTATGTTAATTCACATGATGAACCAAAATGTTCCAATTCACATCGTATATTTTGCTATTTAATATAAAGATGTATACATTTTATTTCCTTTCATGGTAAAATGTCAAATAAATTGACACCGTAACATTCCAATCTCATGATACCGTTAATACTAATTGAAAGAAGCTGTGAAGCATATGTACGTCATCTAATATCCAGCAATATTACAATATACTTCACTTTTGTATCAATTAAGAATAAAAAAAATCAACAGATCCAAATTAATTACATTTTTAATGTAATATAAATGATCAATCACTTTTTTGAATGTATAAAGATTGATTATTTTGAAATCCATAATTATGTGACTAATTATCACAGCAAAAAGCTTTGAAAAGTACGTAGAAGACAATGCAGTCATTCACGCTACTATTAATAATCTTTTTGTTCTTTTTGAAAAGTATCTATGAATATAAACATAATTTCAAAAACAGGGACAAAATAATAAATTTGTCATCTATAGCCTCCATTTGGTGTTGTTTTTGGTTTCGATTTGTTTGCACTTATAAATCGCTCAAGACCATCTGCAAAAAAAGAGAAAATATTTGTAATAGTCAAAACGAATTACACATGTTATCTGATTTTTTATATAATCCTTGATGGGTTATTATATTAAAATATAATATATATAACTGTAATATATAATTATTCAGAATTTTCCATTCTTTATAGTTCAAATACAAACTCTCCTATGTTATTGACCAAAACCATGCAACAATTATGTAATATTGTGCTAAAATATATATATTGTATTGATGATGCTTATTTTAAATACATTATACATATAACTTTATAAGTTATACAGGGCTTTGGCAGGTTACACGGCCCCATGTACCCCGTCAAAGATTTATGTACCCTGAGCTGCAGGCTCAGGGTACATTCATCTTTGACGGGGTACATGGGGCCGTGTAACCTGCCAAAGCCCTGTATAACGTTTTTGTCACCCTTCAAAGCGTAACCAGTTGGATCTTTTTAACTTCCATTTCGTATTTTGTGTGACTTGCGTACGTCGTCGCCATGTTTGTTTACTGTAACTAGACGTCAGCGATGTACGAGTTACTTCCCTTTTACCGCTAAACGTCGCGTGCGTCTATGTACCCCGGCAGATTTCCGAACATAGTTCCATGTACCCCGGCAAGTTAACCAATCGCTATGCGAGAAATTTCTTTGAAGGGTGACAAAGAAACATATTCAGCAAATTGGTAACAAATAAATATTTAAGATTTTTCTCAATATTATACATGTATAACTACTGCCAAAATTTGATCTTATATATATGTGAGCTTAATCAGTTTCACATTATTCTTTACCGATGCTAAAGATACTTAAGTGAATAATTTCCTTATGATTTTAAATATGCATATTCTATGAAAACGCATATAATTATATTGGTCTACATTACAGAAAGAAATGACGGATCGCCGACCACGCACAGACTGTTCCGACAATGGTACGGCATGCTTGAAGTATACACAAATATAATTGAAAACTCGGCCTGAATTGTGCTATTTAATGACGTTAATGAGACTTGTCCGTCATTAGTTGCCGTGACGCTGCTTTGGTACCGTGATGGTAGCCAATGTCGAAACATTAAATTCATGACGGGCGATACGTCAACAATGTTTCCACTACTTACTTGCGACTTGTTGAAATCCTTCCAATCTCAAAACTTTTATAATATCTTTCACCTTGATGTTTGGTTGAATCTCCGCATATTTATAAAAAACAAGAAAACACTTTTCCTCTTCCGAAATTAACTCCCGTTGTGAAATTGAGTTTATATAATTTGTCGTTAAGTTTAAACGTTTTGCAAACTGCCGCCACCTAACTGCTACCTGCTGATATTTACTGGTTAAATTGACAACATTTGTAATGCTGGAATCTGCAAAATTAGACAGAAATCATTGAATATCGGGTTAAATATGCTTGTATAACAGTTTTCAAATTGATTTTTCACAGCCCGGATTAGTTTTGTTGTCATATACGTCACATCATACCAAGTCACGCATTTAGTCACAGCTACAAGAACAAACTGTTCATATATAAAAATATTACGTAGACATTGTTGATACTTCAACTCGGATATTGTGGCAGTCAAATATTCCAAAGATGCCATATGTACATCGAAGCTATGTATGACCAAAATCTGTTTTTCATAGTACCAGCATGCAGAGAATAATCGTAAAAAAGCGTCCTAAACGTAACTGAAAATAAGTAACGATTCTATTGCTATGTTTTTGAGAGAGATTGAGGGTAATATTTGAGAAAAATATACAAGCTTCTCAAAGTTGAAATATTGGTTGCAGCCTTACCATAAATGGTTAATATAGATACTAATTTAGAAAAGAAAGAACAAAACAAAAAAAGGATCATAACAAGAGTTTTAACTACGAAACAAGAAGATGTTTAATTAGTAAAAATTTACATATTATCACTTATTTCTTTTTTGTCCATTTTTAATTTAAAAGAATCACCATAAATTTGAAAACATAATGTACATAATAAATTTCTCAAAGATCACGGTTATAAGTGATGTCTAGTATTTCCTTTTTGTTAATTAAATAGTCGCCACTTACTTTTTACAATGGACTTGCTGCCAATCTGAAATAACAAAACCATACATTGAACAAAATAAATTAAATATAATGACGTCTAATAGTTCCATGTTCCTTTCATACAATTTTGATTGCACGCGTGGCGGGTGTAGCCAGCTAAACATGAGGTGCTTACCCTTCCGGAGCACCCGGTCTCACTTCCCTGGTGGAAGTTCACGTGTCTAACCTAACTTGTCAGTTCCGAAGTTTTTACTTTGCTTCTGGATTGTGATTCGGACATGGATTAGTATGTTTGTTTTTTATTATATATACATTGACAACGTTATAAGGATAAACGTGTTCAAAATGAAATCCTTATAAGAAAAGTTAGAATAAAATTGATTGTTAATTGTCACGAGAGCCATAAATCAACTTTTGTATTCCTTGATGAACCTAGAAAATACTGTAAACCGCTTTATATTGGCGCATACTTATTTTAGCGATTGATGACTGGTAAACATATTAGCGCAGTTTAATTTTAGCGTAATCAATTCCAGTCTGAACTGTTTACATAATGCCTCTTAATATTACAGTATTTTCTCGCGTAAAAGCCACAACTTTTAGCCCAAAAAATAAAATTTGAGAAGGGGATGCCAGGTTACAAGAAAATAATAAAAATAACTATGTTATTGTGTTTTAATTTGTTTGACTTTTACTGAGAGAAAATCTCCGTAACTGACCCAGGAAGTCACAAGACACAGACAGATGTCTGCAGGAAGCATTCATCATAATTTGGCCCTCTCGTCGATTAGACATTTTACTGAATAAGTATTTAAATCAATTATAACCTATTTTGTTTTTATTCATTTAAATACCAACTGTTTTTTTAATACAAATGTTTCTACACACTGTCGATGTATCCCCGATAACAGCCGCTTAGATCATTATAGAGGTCAATAATTAGGATTTATACAATGTTACCGACATCACAGAAAAAAAAACAATTTTCGCATAACGGGTCTAATTTGTTAATATAATTGTGAATATTTTTATCATTGAAGCCAACTACTGGTAAATTTAAATTAATTACCTGAAAAGGAGACTTGTCAGATTGTACGTATACAAAGGCCAGTAATTAATTAACAGCTATGCCAGTGTTCCCTAATTTATCCGTTTGTCGGTGGTCAGTCTACTGGGTCTGGGTAATTAATCCCTAATTACTTATCATATGCGGGTATATTGATGGAAGCCTTACCAGTGTCATTCAGAACTATTATTATTTTAACACTGACTATATAACCATTTAACGTTTGTCCATACCCATTCATAGTCACAGAAGCGCTGTACATTACTGACCTTTTTCTTGTAATTTTAGCGGCAGTTTTATTTTAGCGCTGACACTCTTATCGCCAATTGCGCTAAAATAAAACTGCCGCTAAAAAAACCTGGTTTACAGTATTGCATTGGTCTAAAGTTCTGACACTTGTCTGGGCAATTTAAATAAAACTCTTTATTACACATAACATAATTTTAAAATTACTATTTAAATGTATTTTTTGATGAAAGGATTTCTGATATTGAACTTTGTCAATTTTGATTAATTTTGATAACTTGGAATTTGAAACTTTTCTTTGCAAAGATTCCAGTTATTCATATAGCATTTAAAACCGTTGTCAAGCTAGCCTGGTGTTTAAACGTAACTACTTACTACATACCTTCCGTCAATGTGGAGAAGCGATTTGAACATTAAATAGTACAGTTGGTGGTGGCATCATAACAATTGCCATGTTTAATATCAACTTTGTACTTTTTTAGTTTTATGCGTTAGATTTATTAAAATAAGGTTTTAAACTCTGAGTGTAGTAAATACTAGTATTTGTATTTACATAAAAAAGAATATATCCGGATACGTTTATGTGCAATCTGAAAAAAATAATCATCGTCCTTGTTCAGCATTTTATATCTGTATCATGGCTTGCTGTTTTGTAAAAGAATGCAAGTTAATAATTTGTTTTATACGTTATATCAATTTAAAATTAGATAAAGTTTTGTAGAGAACAGAAGGTTTTGTATTTTTACTTACCCATTGCATCACCGATGCTTTCACAAGAAAGGATATCCATGTACTGAAACAAACATTAATAAGGTTTATATTTATATAATTAAAAAAAAACAAAAATCATAAAAATCTGTTGGCATAACTTGTCCAATGTAGAACGTAAATAATATAAATAATAAACAAAGGCAGATATAGCGATACATCAGCAATTAGATAACCAAAAATCCAAAATCCACTATGAAGTATCAAAAACAAACATACCAAACTGAGAAAACACGGTCTTTTGAATGACATTTGTACTTCTGATAGTGCGAGATACGTTTCAACTTACAACGTGTTGAACAAGAATCATAAACACATATACGAGTTTAATTAATATATCTTGGTAATGCATTTAATGACGAACAAGTTGATTAAAGAGATTTAAGTGTTTATATATGTCGTTTACTATGTACAGTTTTAATCAAAAGCAAACATACAAATCCTTGTCCAAACCACATTTCAAAAGGAACAGGTAAGGTAAAACTTTTAAACCTTTTCAATTAGTTTTTTCACGTGAACACTCATTAGAAAAACCAAACCGAGTGTTCCGGAAGTGTAAGCACCTTCTGCCAGCTACAACCGCCATGTGATTACTAAATTATTATTAAAAGAGCCTGAAACGTCAAATTCGTCCAGTATATTTTTTATACAGAAACAACATAATTATCAAACTATATATAAATGTAAATAACGTTTTTTCCGACGTTTATTTACTCTAGATGAAATTTAATGACAGTAAATATAAACCAATTGCATATTGAGTCGCAATATATGTCTATATTGAATAATTACCTTGTGTGTTCTATTTGCAATTTAAATACTGCATAACCTTGATTATAGGTAAAATATGTGTTGACAATAAACCAATTTGACCGCCCTTCTCTTTTAATGACAATAAGCTCCTGCGAATTATCTGAAACGTGAAAGATCGTTATAAATTATAAAATGTATCATTATGTATAGATTAAAAGTTATTTTTAAAATCCAATGAGCTGACTCTTTGTCGTAAGGAAATTGTATAATAATCACTTATCGCTATGAATATTGTATTTGAAAATTCACTCATTTGAAATATGTCTCATCGTTTCGTTTCAAAATATTTCATCTGACTATAATCTATATATAAAGCTAGGTATATGAACCTTTTTAAAAGCAATAGAATATAACCATTGAAAAGCTAAAATATGCAATAATTTATGACTTCACAAATTCACAAGTTTGTCTTTTTTAACGATTAATTTCTCTATACGACTGATAACCCCCTTAACAATAATGACTCGTCGATATAATTTACCGTTAACACATGGTATACGAACTTCTATTGGTTTAACCAATTGTCTGTTTAACCAAAGAAAAATGCAGGTGCTCTGTGAATATGGTTGTGTCTGAAAGATATGAAAAAATAATTCAAAAAAGAGCTGGTAATGTCAACTGTGTTCAAAATATGAATAAAAAAAACTAAACATGACTGAAAAAAATTGCATGATTTTTGAAAACTGATCATTAAACCCTACTTTGAATGGCCAGATGATGTGATGTTGTCAAGAGGTTTGTCATGCCAATGTTAGAGTAAACACTCATCTTGATTAAGATTTCAATAATAATACATTTTAAAAGTGATATTACAGATGCATAATGCGGCATTTAGAAATCGGAAATTTTAACAATACCCTAAGACAACAAACAATTTTGCCATCTCTCGAATGCATATAATAAATATAGTCTATATACAACATCACCGACAAAGACTACAAATTCATTATGTTTTTGATATCTGTTTTTACCTTTATTCTAACTGTGCAGTCGTCGTTGTAAAAACATTGACTTTCAAATTTCAGTTGTACATCGCTTTTTGACTTCGGAGATATTTCACAACCTTCTGGTGTTACAATGAATTCTTCAAAATCTGATTTCTGCTTTGTTGTTATGTGTGTTGGAAGAAAATTCAGGACAGTTGACATAACTGTTGTGGTCTATGTCAAAATAATTAAAAAGACAATGTTTTGAAAAGCAATTAATAATTATTCGAATTTGACTATAGGATATTGGTAAAACAATATAGGATACGTAAAATTGTCCATTTTTACAAAACATATGATATTTTGGCAAACATAAATTTCATAAAAAATAATTGCTTTTCCCAGACATATATTATCTTTGATAGAATGATGAGCATTATCTGTGTTTGCATCCAATAAGTTAAATACTTGAAACATACTTGAAACATACTTGAAGCCAATATAACAGTGAAACTACAAAACAATACATGGAAAGCTAAGAAGCCACGATAAACACATATTGTAAATCTGTAAAATCACTAAAACAATGAATACAATGGTATCAAGGACTAATTTCATGTCTATTACAATCACTAACAATCACTACATTTTTATAAGAATTGTGTCTTTGTATCCGAAAGTACCCTGAATATGTTTTTAGTTCTGTAGGTCCATGCTTCATTCATTTTTAAGTTTGATTTCACACTTGAAAATACATTTAGATGTACTAGTAAATATTTACTCTTCTGGAAAACACTCACTTTTTCTGTGGAAATTAATGTATATTATTCATTTTGTCAGTTTTCAAAAAGCTGTTTCTTTGATTTTAAGGCTTGTGGTTTTGACAGGGAACTTTATGTTAGTGTTTGATTATCATTAAAAAGTTGTAAAAACATCTTAAAACAGTATCTATTACAACTTACATTTCCATTTTTATCTTTGGATCTTTCATTATTGCAAACCTCCCATGTTTGTCCAGAATTTAAGCTTACCAATATTTCTAAGCCACATGGATTGTTATCGTTATCTGCGTTATATATTTCACAATGTATTTTGCCCTACAAAATGTTTATGTATTTAATAAAAATATTGGTAAAATTATTAAGTTGACTAACCTCTTATATAAATAAACGCATCTTTGTTGTTATGCCACCATTCGGAATATATACAATGGCATTATAAAATTTACATTTTTTTCATTTCGAATTGTCACTTATAGAACACACCAACTTGAATTTGATGATGTTAACTTGCCAACAATTAATACAAAAGAAACAATTTAACAGTAACACTGGAAAACCAGACTTGATGAACTAGTTGACGCCACCGATTATAAAACACTTACAGAATGTAAATGGAAAATGAATTTATCAGTTTTGATTCAAGTTGTCTGGTAATTTAAGTAAACTCATAGAAAACAAGACAGCGAGAAAGTTAAAAATTACCTGGACAGTGTAAGGAACACTTTTTTCAAGTTGATAAACTGTTCTATCAGATAATTCGTCATCAAAAGGTAAAAGCTCTTTTTCTATATAAGCAGTCACATCGGCGCATTGCAAAGAGGCACCCTTAGGGTATGATTTGAGTGGTAGTTTTATACAAAGTTCTGGGTTTCCGCCTTTCCTGTTGAAACTGAATAGAAATAAGGTTTTATTACTATTGCATCCAATTTAAGCCGGCATGATATTGAAAACCATTAATAAACAGGGATATAGTTGTGTTAAAAACAACATTCAGCCAATTTACACACTAAGAAAGGGCGAAACAAACCTGATATAGTGAAATGAGTCTAAAGATTTATCTGTAGGTATCGATTTGCAAAGTTATAGAAAATATAAATATCGTATAAAAATGTAAAATATAAAAAAAGATCTAGATTAATATATTAATATGCAATTATTAGACAGACTTTTAGATTTGAAAAAGTTTCAACTAGACTAAAGATATTACACATTGCATTTCACTTACGAAATAAAATGGCTTGTGGAACAAAAGTAGAAATCAGCAATCACCGGTGAAAAGAGAACAGGTGCTTCGCAAACTTAAATGTTTCCTGTCTAGCTAGATTCATCGACCATGTGTACAGTTGTAGACCAAGGTATAAGCAAACATAAAAAGTATCGATTAAAAAGTGTGTTTACCGTTGTGATACCCAGACCATAATTATCCACAATGCTGCTTTATAATCAGTGTTTCAATACTACACGTATACCAAAAATTGTATACGTAATTATTAGGATCAATGTACTTTAAGCTAAACTGATATTTATAGCAAATATTCAATAAATTGAAGTAAAATAGATTAATACTTACATATACTTTGAGTATCCATGTTCATAAAATATACGGTGTTGCAAAGGAATTCCTTTTGGCGAAAAGAATAAGATTTGCGAAATACTACCAACTAACAACTTTGAATATAATACGTCTTCTTGACATTCGTGGTCTAAATGTTTGTCTATAGCATCAAACTGTTTAAATTAATAAAAACAATAATAATAATTAAAATAATTATGAACTATTGACAGGTATATCGTCATTCATTACAGCTAGAAGGTTATAATAATTAAAATCGTTATAGAACATATGTTTGTTTATATATATTGTTAATTTGTTATTTCTTGTAGAATTTGAACAAAAAAAGAAAAATAGGTTTTCTGTTAAACGAAAAAGAATAAATGCATACCTGACCACGAAATATTTCTGAATATCTTTTCTGTCTGCTGTTATCTATTTGGTTGTCGAAATCTGTAATTAAAATCATAGTGGACAATGTTACAAAAATTTACAATTCTTCCACCCGTATTTAATCAATTTTACGTAATGAAAACACTAGGTAGTGTAATAAAATTTAAATGTCTATATTTGAAAGTTCCTTAATAGTCACGAGCTCAATATTTTACATTGGGACAGATTTGTTATCGATTCTGATAAAATGTCTACTGGACGTTGACTTGTTTAGATAAGTTATACATCAAAAACAAACATACTAATTCATGTTAAAACCACAGTCTATTGTCACCTTTTTTTCTCTTTGCAGCGATAAACTTGCTTCTTTTGCTTATTGTGGATTTTTCACAGATGATGCGATATAGAATGACAGTTTCTCACTACGGAAACTTTATCCAACTAAGCAAACTGCTCGCAAATATATTGTTCACGCAGGTTTATCGGAAGCCTAGGATTAACAATGCCTATAAACAATTTTATGGTCGTCATTACAAAATTGTTAATAAGTATCATGTTTTTATATTTTTTCTGATTTTTTTAAGGTCCGATAGGTCTATGTTTCATTAATATTCAAGTTTCATTACACGTGGCGGGCGTAGCTAGCTAAACAGGGTGTGAGTATCCGTCCGAAGCACTTCCCTGTTGGAATTTGTCCGTTTTCAAGGTTTTTGTTTTCCCGATGCGTTAATTATTTTGAAATAAATTGGTTTGTTTGGGTTTTTTTGGCAAAAAACCTAATGAACTTCAAAGTAAAACGTTTTATAAAATGTCATGAAAATACACTCAGCATAAAAAAGACAAATTATGTTATTCATTTAATCTATAAGATCTGACAAAATCTGATCATAAAATCCTATTAAACACGATAGACCAGTTGAAATTACATATTATACCTTAATTTTACAGCAGTAGATGACCAATTGAAACAACGACACTATAGTGCACACACTGTTAGCAATCAAAAACAAACATACTAATCCACGTCCGAATCACAATCCAGAAGCAAAATAAAAAAAATTAGAACTGACAAGTCAGGTTAGACACGTGAACTCACACCAGGAAAGTGAAGCCGGGTGCAAAAATTTCGTTGTTGTTAAAAAAGTTTTATTTATTTTATCTCCACCTAAAATGTGTGGCGGTTATTTTGGTCTCGTCATTTAAAACAAAAAAACTAAACAACATTGATAGACTTAATTCGTACTACTGTAACTACTGGTATTACTTGCTTAGATATTTTTATATTAGTTAATGGCTTAAGACAACGCAATTATAGCAACCTTTATTCTGCATTAATTTTATATCTATTATTATATCAAATGCAATTATTGGTGTGATAGGAAAGCGAAAAGATGCAGGGATCAAACCCGGAACCTTCCGCACTATAGGCGAGTGCTTTACCACTGAGCTCCCCAGACCGCTAAATTTCTCCCTTCCTTTTTTCCGATTCAATTTGGGTCGGACGAGTCCCCAAATGTAACAGGAAAGAGAAAATTCAGGGTGGGACAGGGGATCAAACCCGGGACATCCCGCACTATAGGCGAGTGCTTTACCACTGAGCTCCCCAGACCGCTAAATTTCTCCCTTCCTTTTTTCCGATTCAATTCGGGTCGGACGAGTCCCCAAATGTAACAGGAAAGAGAAAATTCAGGGTGGGACAGGGGATCAAACCCGAGACATCCCGCACTATAAGCGAGTGTTTTACCACTGCGCTACATTGAAATTTCCATCGTATATCCATTTTGCAATAACGAAAGACAAAAACATTTGCAGTTACATAATATATGTGACATCATGTTATCCAAACTTACCATTTTGATTTCGTATACACAAGAAATCAGCTATCTGTGAAAACCACTTGTTTATTTTCCACCAGAAATGTTCGTTCAGTTCGGCATCAAATCCTTCAACATTTTCCAAATTATGTGCATTGGATTTCATTAGACCAAACATTGTAGTCACCACTGCCACAAACAAATTTATGATGACAAATGACATCAATATCATGAATATCATAAATATTATTTCCAGTTGAATAGAATCTACTTCTTCTAAGGTGTTTTTAAATTTAGCAATCGTTAAAGATAATCTTGTCATTGTCATCAATGCAGATACCATGTCTCTCATTTCCGTGTTGTATGGTCCAACTAACAAATACAACAATGTGGCAAAGGCAATAATTAATAAGTATATCACTAATGTGGCACTGATTATTTGACCACATGAAATCACTAATGATGTTCTCATTAAATGTAAATAGTAGTTGAATGTTAATGGTTTCAATAGGGCCAATGTGGCAATAAAAAATTCTGCTGAAAGACACAACCGATAACCTTCGTCAAGCATTTGAACTTTTTCGATAGACACGAACGAATCTGAAATTACAAGAGAAATCTACGTGATAATATATTGACATATTATATACATGTGAAATTACAAACCAGTGCCAAAGGAGATTATAGTAACTTTTCATTTTGTAGATTGTTTGTCTCTGTTGCATGAAGGGGAGAGGGCAAATCTAGGTGACAAGGAGTGCTTGTAAGATTTACTTATTCTTTTCAAATGCATGTGTTGTCAATTATAATTGGAAAGTGAAAAAACATCCCATAGCTTTCATAGAACTTGCTAATGATCTATCGACTTATTTTAAAATTATTTTGGAGAATTCAATAGTAAGACAAATTTAGTGGACTGAATAGAATATCACAACAATATATTTTTATGCAATGCTCCCAGAGTATCAATGGTTGGCTTGGACTTATTTTGTGTTACATGATAGGTTACACTTTCCTGATATCTATACGGAAACCTTACTGACGTGCCGTATATCACTGTTTCTATATTATATATTATTATTTCTTCTATTCTATCATATATTCCTTCCAAAAAGCCATGCAGTCAAACCTGCCTAAAATGCCGGTAAAATTTTCCTTATTACTCTTTTTAGGTGACCTGCGTTGATAAGTATCACTCGCGTATAAGTCACTTTTACAGGTTCTCCTGTGTGACCTTCATAGACAGGTTTGACTGTATGTGTAAAAATAACCTACCTATATTATCACTCAATTTCTTTATAGCAGAGAGGGTAGAATCAATCCGAAGAATGTACAAAATAATTGCTGTAACACAAAACACAAGTCGTAGAAATTCTATCCAGATGGACACAGTAACGAGACTTCTGATCTTCATCTTATAAACAGACATCACGAATTTAACTATCCGGATAATAGTTATTAAAATAAATATTAACTGAATAAATAAAATTATGTAATCCCAAGGTCCTAAATATGGATATAAGTTCGACGACTTAATGTCACTTTTAATGTTAATGTCACCAAAGGGTGACAACTCAAATGTCATCTTAACATAACTGTGAAGCCGTGTTGCTGCATTCATTGTGACCACTTCGACAAACAAAGCTCTTGTGAACGTATCTATCCATGTCAATGTTTTAAGGGATCTGACGTAAGATAAGGCAAGATCACGTTGTGGTCCTATAGTAATGCTATAACCTCCTTCACCATAAACAGCATACAATCCATATGTTTCCAATTCTCCATCAGATGAAGAGTAAACGAAGCTCTGACTAATTTTATCTTTGTCGTCAAAGCAAGTTAAGTTATTCTGTTTCCAACCTAAAATCAGAAAATATAATTTGTTATCAGATAATAATATGTTAACAAGAATAAACTCTCATGCATGTGGTCGTATACTGTAGATAAAATTTGACGTCTAAAATTCCCAAATTCTAAAAGGATTATCCATTATAACAATGGGTAGACAACAATTCGAGAACTCCAATTCAAATTTTAAAAGCATTTTTTGAGACATGACAGATTTGTTTTTTATTATCTATCTTATAACTTTTTTTATTTCATTTGTTTGGTAATGTTAACGAACACATTTTGATAATAATAATAATAACGAGAAAGCTGAAAAGTATCTACTAGTATTATAAGAAAATATACCTGGACAGAATTTGCCTTTTTCTTCATATTCAGTGTTATAAACCCTTTGACAAATATGCACAGCTTTTTTCATAACACCTGGTACTTCACATGCACCTTGTAAAAATGAAAATCAAACATTTTATATACACTGTTCCCTGCAATTTCATACATTATCAAGAATCATTATTTAAAAATACATCCTTGTCCTTGGCCTGGTTTCAATGACGAAATCGCGATTTTAATACATTTATAACATATACAGGTTACCACGACTTACACTCAACGAACAAAATTTACGGTACAGTTGGGTTTGCAGTTAAGCGTATTCAAATTTAGATTAAACACTTGCTATGATGTTCGAGTTGTACACAGATATTAATTTGATATGATTCACTAAGAATTAAAATATCTTAACATTTTAACAACATTGATATATTTGTAAATGTTTAATTCTGACGTTCATCTCTTTTCTCCAGCATTGGAAAAAAATATTTTCACTTGATAACTGAATATAAGCTGATTGCAGTTTTATATCACAATTTTGATTGACACATATAAAGTGACCCTTATATTTTTCTGACTACAAATTGAACAAAACGTGTTGGATCAATATACTTCATCTCCTTGTTGTTTTATCATCTGGCTGTATATATATATATATTTAAGCATTACAAAAAAAATATTTTTTTATATTTTCTATTTTCCTGTGTTTATTTAAAACGTGTTTGACTTGATCAATCCCCATTCGTATAAAGTTTTGACACACTTATATACAAACTATATATGCCCTCTTAGTGTTATATGCATCAAGCCTATTGTATAAAAGTATTTAAACTATAATTGAGAAATAACCTTCAATTTTTTTGTAGTTTACGGGACATGAGCATTGATTTTGAAATTTCAATTCTCATAAAATTGCAAGTTGGTTTTTTATATTTACCAAATTAATTTTTGTCATTTCTGCTAATTTCCAAAAAGCTAGATATTTCATGTTATAAAACACTGGATTTGTCAGTGAATAAAGTAGGGTCATTGATCTTTTCAGGAAGTTTAGCCTCGATGTTTTACAATATTTTATGATTATATTCATCTCGTCAACGCATTTAGCCCAAAATCAGACTTGATAAGAGGTTGACAGGTTATGCTATATTACTGAAATGTAAACATTATTCTTGCCAAGTTTAAGTAGGGATAATCAGTGAATGTAAATTTTAAAAAATAGCAATGTATATACCAGACATTCTAACTTGTCGTAAACGTGCTAGTCCCAGACGATAAGAGTATCCGTTTTCCATGAATCTTTGCAGGTATGCAGTCCGTAATGCGCCGTTGTACAATCTTTTTGGAAATACTGTATCAATGAAAGAATTTTCTATCCAATCCCATATTCCATTAATGTTGTCAGTCTGTGAATTTAAAAACGCCAAAACGTTGCTATTTTATTATTAATCTGACAAAAGAGGTTTAACAGATATGATGTCTGTAAACAAAATTACCCTGGATATATTTGATGTCTCATAGTTCTAAATCCTTTTTTTCTCAGTTTTGATTACACACTTGGTGGTTATAAATATCTATACAGGATGTGCAGACCCTTTCGGGGAATGCGGCCTCATTTCCCCGGTGGAAGGTCACAAATTTAAACTAATTTTGCAGTTACGATGTTTTTTCTATTGCTTTGTGATTGTGATTAGGACATGGATTGGTATGGTTGTTTTTCATTTTTGCACACCGTGTCCGTGTATTGTATTTGCAACTTACAAATGTGACAGAAAACCTTACATACATGACAATCAATACCCTACAACAGAGAACTTACTTATACACAAATGCATTAGAGGTAAATGTTCAAAATGTTTAGCACTGAATAAATAGAGTATAAAAACAATTATGACTATTCCAGGAGTGCTATTTGCAAGCCACGCTTATTCTCGTGAAAAATTACATTCACAAATTTTTATAATTTTTAGCAGCATTCTCAGTGTCTTCAGAGATTCATCGTATTTAAACAATGTATGTTACTAAATCTAAACTAAGTTTGCCTTCGATAAACTAGGTAATACATTACGCAGAACGACAACTTTTAGAAGTGGTCTACATTTTCTCATTGAGACACACATAACTCAAATATCAAACATACGCAAACATACCAGTGCATAACCAAACAAGACTATCGAGAAGATTACCATTGCATAATATAAAAAATACCAAAGAATACAACTTTTACTTACCCGAAGTTTAATGACCATTCAAGAAAGTGCCGATTTAATTTAGTTTGTGCATAACCAAACAAGACTATCGAGAAGATTACCATTGCATAATATAAAAATACAACTTTTACTTACTCGAAGTTTAATGACCATTCAAGAAAGTGCCGATTTAATTTAGTTTGTTTATACTTTACAATGTCGGTGTTTGATTGCTGAGAGCATGACTGCAAGATGTTTTATGTCCTTACGCCATGTCATTGTATACAAATGTGTATACTGTAAATATTGGTTATACTCGGGGTTTTAGAGGATTTTGTGAAGCCAATGATAGAATTGCAAATCGTACACAACACCAATCATGGCGTTTTTTCCAAAGCGTACACTTCATAATCATATAGTATTGATATAGGTTATATGATCACCTATACACTATGTTAACTTACTTGTATATTCGATTTAATTGCATCACCTAAGTATTTCTTTTCAGCGTAAGATTGAGAAACCATGTGATGAGAAACCATGATGCACAACAATGTCAAATAGACCAATTTCGTGATGAAATCAACTAGTAACGAGTGTAATCTCTTGTCCAACTGTATTCTATGTCGTCTTTCTTTTAGCAAATCATCTTCAGCATGTTGATCTGGACATTTCATGTCTTCAAAGTCGATTTTTGCATCTGACAATAATAGAAGAATCATCATTTATATTATAATTTTACGATATTTTAGCAAAATGTACCACCATATGTTTAAACAGTCTCATACTCTATGAATTCTAAATAGGTATTGCTCGATTTATTACTAAACACTGATGTCAAAATTGGTTATAACAGTGGAGTGCAAATTTGTTTGTAAAAGTCTTGTTAAGATTCTTTTACTTAAATCGAGATGGAAAGTTCTGAGATGGTGGAGCAAACCAAAATGTCAAGAGAAAATTAATGAAGTTTTGCAAATGAACTTTTGCAAGTGAACTGACAAAATGTTAGACACTCAAAAATGCTCACTTGGCATTTTAGAGAAATTTTGTTATTTCAAGTGTGCCTTTAACTCCTAACGGCTACCTAGTCTTCTTTAATGTTTATCACTCATAAATACTGTGTTCATGTTAACTTTAAATGTGTGTGATCTAGGCGTATGATAAACACATATTAGAAAACCATGATACTTTGGCAATTAATATAGCTTATCCTGCAACTATATTATTGACCTTGTTATTGCACCAGTGTACTATTTTTAAATACATGTACGCGTTTTGATATCGAATTCCAACAATAAGACATTTACATTAAGTTTTCATGTATCATACCATATTTATTAGTCATTCGAGTATCTCCAAACTGAACTTGTCTTAGAGGTGCTATTTCTGATGTTGTTGTTATTGATTTCGAACACAAACATGCAACTATTAAAGATATCAACACAACCTGGAAATATTTAAAAAATAGATAAAATACATCTAAAAGACACAACTATATGTTGTTGTATAATCACAACTTTTATTCTATTTGAGGTTACATATGCATATACCCTTTTCTGTTCATATTTATAATTGATACGAGATATATAAACAATTCTTTTTTCCTACAGACAATGAATAAGTTATGTAAAACTTCTTTGTTTTTCGGGACTTAAAAGACCGGTGTTTATAACAGTTTCAGTGACAGTACGCATCTTAACATACACTATTGAAGATAGCATAGTACATTGCAAAACAATTCTTTTTTAACGAAACCTTCACAAGGAATTAATCTCATGCATGATTTTGTGATATTGGGCATGAAATAATCGTAAACATTTAGAGTTTAACACATAGATATAAATTTCTTAAGATGTGCTGTATTTTTTTTGATAGAAAAACAAAATACGACCGGTTCGGAATAAAATGTCTCATTAGAAGTGCTAGGAGAAAAATAATGGAAATCCAAACAAAAATATTTAAAATCTGTTGAAATACAAGATAAAGCATAGATTAATTTAGATTAGCAAAGAATATTAAAATTCCAGGAAGCAAATTAATATGTATCTTACTTTTAAAGGTTCTATTAAAAACATTCCTTGTGATGTTCCAAGTATAAATGATAATATCCAGTCCTGAGTTAACTCTGGTCCCCAATCCAAGGAATATAAAAATGTGAATGTACCAGTCACAATTATCACTATAATAATTAATCCATAACCAAAAAATATAAACCACCATGGAATTAAATATCCGTCATGTTTCTTGTTACTTATCCATGATTCATCTTTGATGTCTTTCAGTTCATTTTTACATCTTCTGTATTTGAATATTGCTATAATAAGCATACTGGGGAGAATAGCAATCACTCCTGACATCAATCCAACATAAAACTCTTTATATGATAATTTGAACGGTCCTAAAGATACCGAATTTCCTGTATATTCATCACTTGTGTTGTACCACATAGCAGATGTCACCATAGCTAGGAATAGTAAGGATACCAACGTCCAAAGTCTTTGTACTCTAGAAAAACGGCTATAACTTGGTCGCTTGTAAACTGATAGCCAAAGGTGGTCATTGTACAATCGCTGTGAACATATTTCTGGGAAAACGGCGTCCGTTTCTATGTTTGTGTTTAAATTTCTCCATGTACGCCCATCCTCAGAATCCAATGATAACCACTCACCGCAATTGAAAATATATCTGAAAAAAATATCAATACATTGTTATAAACATGAAAAACAATAAAATTTCAAAAGGTTTAAACGGGTACCCATGTTATAAGTACATACAACCGTTTCTAAAACATAATATCCGAATTGAAGATTTTTTGGAAAAAATGTGTAAATAATAATGTGCTTTCTTCGTCATCTCTTTAAGTGAACTTTTATTATAACAAAAACATCTTACCTTTTGTTACATTGGGGATCGGTAATCACTATCTTGTCTAGCAACCACCTCGGTGCTGCTCCACTATTGTCATGCCAAATTTGAACTACTTTCAAAGCTCCAAGAACTGTATTTGTTCGCAAGCAGAAACAAGATGAAGTACCAGCAGTAAAGTTCTGAGAATAAACAATAAATATGTTTACATGCGTGATTGTAGATTTGCACATAAGCATGATGGTTGTTGCCAAAAAGTTAAACTAAACCATTTAAGACGAGAATAGGGTTTTTACAATGTTGATCCTTTATCAAATAATTTTATTTTGATTCTGAAAACAATATTAAATTAATAATCATATGCACGATTATTTTTGCAAATGAATCGACACATTTAATGCACCATCCACCATCCTACGTTACAAATGTAAGTACATTTGTATTGGCCTTCATAGTGTCAGACCCAACCAATCTACATCATTGCAGAACTATAAACGATTCAACTCACCATCCAGAAATGATAAAATTAGATGACATAAGGGTTCATATAGATATTGATAATGAGATTGTGGAAATACAAAATTGGTATTTTTAAACTGCTATGTGGCGTTTTGAGAACTCGGTAATCACAGTGTGCACGGCGCGACATACAAAGTGACACCATCGTTTTAGCTTATCCTTTCGAGCGCAGCATTTTCCCCCATGAATAATACCAAATTTTACCAAAATATAATGATAAATTGTAAACAGTATAAAGCAGAATAGAGAATACCATATCATGGTATTGTAAAAAGTATCAAATTACATGTAATACCAATGTTAATTTTACGGCACTAGTCGGTAGTTTCGGAATACAATTCCCCATCGGTATTTTTTGGGCCAAAATTGTGTAATCCAATATCCAATGGACCAAAAGTTATTCAACCAATTTTTTCCATGAAGGAGTATACCTTAGATGTTAAGGATTTTAAGATTGAAACTAAATGTGTTACCTTTCTAACACCATCTGCCAGAATACGTGTACCAGTCTCACCAGATATACCTTTGATGTTTAGAAATGGAACACTGCTAAATTTTCGTGATGATCGTACACTTGTGTGGACAGTTATGAAATATTCTTTGATACCGTTTTCAGGATTATCAACCAAAGGAAAGTATGTCCACTAAAATGAAAACAGATTGTCATTTAATCACTAAAGTATTACATTAAACTACTGTATAAATATCTAAACTTCAGAAGCACATATATAACGATTCTTGTGTCATCAAAAAGTAAGAGATCATTAGACCAATCCCATTTCATTTTTTTTTTTTTTTTTTTTTTTTTTTTTGCTTTTTGGTGACCACTTTCTGAAAGAAAAAAATTCCTGTTCCTTTTATCAAACAAATCGTCATAGTCATACAAGAGTATATTATTAAGTTACATGTTTGCAAATAAATTGTTGACTCCGGGATATTGCAAGCCTAGGCTTATCAAGGCCCTCAAAAAGTTTTATGGCCGTCATCACAGTATTGTTGATAAGTTTGATGTCTCTGTGTCCAGGATTGCCTTGGATATATTTGACGTCTCATAGTTCCATGTTTCCTTCACACAATTTTGATTACACACGTGGCGGGTGTAGCTAGCTAAACAGGAGGTGTCTACCCTTCCGGAGCACCCGGCCAGACTTCCCTGGTGGAAGTTCACGTGTCTAACCTAACTTGTCAGTTCCAAAGTTTTTACTTTGCTTCTGGATTGTGATTCGGAAATGGATTAGTGTGTTTTTGATGTATATAATATTACATAATAGGAATTGAGTCATTACGTGCCGTATAAAAGGTCTTATACTAATATGTGAATGTTTCAAGCAATATGACGATGGAATATGCATTATAATTGATACGTCAACAGTCAAATCGTTATGTGATATCTTTATAGAAACTACTAGTATATATATTAAAAATCCCTCTCTGTCCTTTTCTATCTCTTATTTATGACTTGACAGTTTGAGTCTAATCAGAGCAGTCTTATATTTATTACAATCTAATATATTCAAGTATTTTCCAGGTGCAAATACGGTTTTAACTTCCATATAAAAATCAAGTTTACTATAAATGTGCAGATTACAATGTCATTCTTTCTTTGAATAAATAAGCTAATAAACAGATCAAAATCTCCCACCCCCTTAAAACAACCAGACATAATGAAAACCCATATCTATTTAGTAAACTACTTATTTCAGATGCCCTATTATAACTTGTTTATAATATAAAGTTATACATGTACTAGTATTTTATATCCTTTAATTCAAAATTAAATGTGATTATTCTTATTGTGACTACTTACTAGTTCAGCGTCTTTTTTATCTGCTCGACGTAAAAGTATGGTTAATAAAACAAAGATGATGATCAGTGATAGCTCGATTGCAAATACATGCGGAGTCTGTGCAAATTTCTCAGAGAAGTTGCTAAAATGTCTTCAAAATTGATCGGTGCTGGAGGGATGAAGAAGACAGATGCTGAAAATGTGCCGAAGAATGTGGATTTGAAACGAATAGAATTACCATGTACCGAATTTATCTAAAAAAAAGAAATGGATATTGTTGTCATTTCAATGTAATTCATGTTAAATTGTCATAGATTTCAGATTGGTAATTTTAAAAACTTTGTACCACATGCCTACAGATGAAATTGGAGACGTCAATTGGCGGATCGCCGGTCACTCCCACAATATTCCGACAAAGGACCGACATGCTTGAATTACGCAGAAAAAGAATGAAAACTCGGCCGGAATTGTGCAAATTAATGACGTTACTGACTCTAGTACGTCATTAGTTTCCGTGACGCTGCTTTGGTAACGTGATGGCGGCAAGTGTCGGAACATAAAAGGCATGACCGACGATACGTCAATTAAATAATACTTATTCGTACAGGTATTTAATTTAAAAATTAAACACAATCAACTACATATTATATTGTGAAAATATTACATATTATCCGTATCGGACTACAACTCCTAATTTAAAGTGCTTGGACTTAAAAATTGTCAATAAGTTGAAAAAATACCAAAAATCAAATTATTATTTCTTAAATATAGATGCAAATAAATTGTCTTATATCAAGAACAATTATGAACAGGTCACAATGTTTAGTTATAATACCCTTATTCGGTTCTTTAGACGTAAGTTCTCAGTAAATTTAAATATACTATAATATAGTATCTCGGGATTGAAAAGTGAATAGTAACTTTAATTTCAATACGCTGTTTGTTCACTATACTTTACATAATTACATATTAACATCTAAAATATAATTATTCCACATTTCAATGTCGCACAATTGACAGTGCAATCTGTTATGATGGGTTCTTGTTCAGTAGGTCCTAACCCATTCCGAACACATTCCTTGCGTACGTCGACGTTTTGAAAGTTTTAACTATGCTTTAGGATTGTGATTCGGACATGGATTGGTATTTTTTAAAGTTTCAACTATTTAAAATACTTACTTCCACGGAAAAAAAATATCTCTAGTGATGTGATTGGTTAACATCTTGTTTTGCTATGACAATGCATGTAGATGTTTTGTGGTATGTAAAAGAGCCTTTTACATTATTAGATTGTCTAATATGTTTTGTGTTTATTACCTGAAGGTCATTTGAAGGTGACCACGTGTTAGTCGTTGTATCAAGATACCTCATGTTTATGTTACTAGTTCTGTATCCAGCTGAAGTGGTACTCCGTTTGGACCTGTGACTAAATCTTTAAGACAAATGAAAAAGGTATGTTAATGAAATTACAATTAACATTACATGCATACTTTGTGATAAAATTATCAAACGTAAAAGTTAAACTATATTCTACTATTTTTTAAAAGTTGAAATTTGTTTAATAAGCCATAAAACAGACAAATTAAGTAGAATGCATGATACTTAAAGTGAATTTGAACATTTTAATCAAACGACGAGTACATTTGTCCGAATCCGCCGTAGGTCAACATCAACCCATGGAAATCAAACGACTCTAGAGGCGTGAAGCACATCACATGATTCTAGTATTAAGATAGAAAGAGAGAGAGAGAGTAAAAAGACTACCTGTACACTGAACAAGGGCTGAAAATTTGTACTCTTTTGCTGGCCACTGATTGACAAGAACCATCTGGAGACGACGGTTATTTAATAAGGCAGTAAGATATTTTGGATATGTCTCAATTATTTCGTTATTCTTTACTGTTATTTTTACATCAGGCTTTTTTATATCAGGCATCATATTACCATATAAACCATATACAAAACAGGTTGGGCTCTGCAAACAAAATTTAGAAAATAAGTCAGACTTATGTAATTCATTTTAAACGCCTAAGTCTCATATCGATGGGTCATCTCCAAAATGTTAACAACTTTCAGAGAGTGTCAATCATCATTGTACCAAAGCACTGGGTTTATTCTAAATAAACAGCGAGGTGCAATGTGTCTATAAAATGGTATGGTTAAGTAAGCCGTTAAACGGTCTTGTTAACAACATTTTCTTAAAATAAAAGATTTTTGTAATATTTAGAAAACTGTTTTATAGACAAAAAACTTACTAGCATATATGCCAAACAATCTCATTTCATTTGTTCTGTGGACAGCAACAGACATTGGCTTTAAACATATGCGAGAATAAAATAATACTTTTTAAAAGGAATAGAAATAAGAGAAAAAATCTTACCTCGAGGTCAATTTCGAGGACCAAACTATCCGACCCTTTTCTACAAGTTGATGTGAATATATATCCTCCTTCAACAGTGTTTAAAGGTTCCATACTGGCCCATCGTGATGTGTCACCAAGGACTGAAGAAGAATCCATCGTAAGTGACGCCGGGTCATCTGGGTCATCAAGATGAACTTCGTCTAAAGATGTATCTACGGCTTTAATTTTCATCACCCCTGCATTTACCTCCTGTGGATTGACCACATATGGATACGGATTGCTCACGTAACTTAAAATCTATGGATAAATAGTAGACATAACTTAGTATTGCAAATGTAACGCAAAACAAAATGATAAGTGTATAGCAATAAATAACAAGACACACATATTTAGACAACTTTTACAAAACCCAAGACTTTAGACGTTCAATTTATGTATTATTGCAAGAATCGTTAAATTTACCACCCGGTAAAGGGTTAAGCCTGTATGGAAATGGGCGGTTTTAAATGACCTCAAGGATAAAAAAAACACAGATTCTGTTTACAAATTTAAAAGCACATGGTCAGTTATATTTGTTGAAAATGTAAAAAATCTAATGAATTAAATGAAATAAATATTTTAAATTCACACAAACAGATAATTATGGAGTTTATGTTTCCTAAATATATTATTTCATGTTATTGAAATAACAAATAAGTTTATTAATGGGACTGGAGTGGGAAAATGGGTATTTTAAACTGGACTTTATCAATGTATTTATTCTCCATCTACCTATACATTGCTAGTCTATTGTGTTCAAAAGTCATTTTTAATCCAATTGTTTAAATCTTTAAAAATGAAATTGAATATGTTACCCTTGACTTGTAAAATAATGTTTATATAATGTTCTCCCGCCAAATTGTAAATGACCATCCTTATGTCATTGAGGTACTCTTTGAGGTGAATCCTTATTTTTAAATAAAATTAGAAAAAAAACTTTTTTAAAGGTATAATGATTAAAGAACAATTTTCTTTAAATAAACCGCATTTATCAAATTCACCCTAATACATTATATATATTCCGAAAATACAACTACAACAAATTCCTAAGTGTGCCTCATATTGACCAGGTTTTTTACCTAATAAATTAAAATGTCATTTAAGGTTGTAGGTTAGGAAGAAATTTAAGATTACTGAGATTCACAAAGAAACGCTTGAGAGTCTTGAATAATCGAAAAACCTAAATGAGACTTTGGCACTTTGAAGAAATGAATCCGTATTTAAACAAATGAGGAACTGGAGGTAAAAAAACAAGTTCACCAGCATTCAAATTTCTTAAAAATCGTGTGATTTAATTTAAATGTGACACGTTACATGACAGTTATGTGACTAACTACTGCTTTCAAGAAACCCAACTTTGCATTGGTAAGACTGTGTGGATATTTTTCTATTTACAACACCCATCAAAGCAGGGACATTAGTAATATGCTCCTTATTAAAGCAGAACTTAATGGATTATAATAATAATCGGAAAAAATATCTTGATAGAAATTAATTTTGAGAAAATAACTATAAGATTTCAAAATAAAGGATTAAAAAAATTTTACATTGACTATTTATTTGGAGATTGGCCATTTAGAGATAAGGTTAGTTTTGTTTACATACTAGTATAACATGTGCTTGGTATGAATGTAGGTCAAACTCCGCCTATTTATCTGTCAATCTCTATTTAAAATACCCAAAACTCTGTTCACTTTAACATTTATTTTGTCTAAAACTCCTCTAAAGAATTTTTGTTTAAAATTATTTTATCCCTTAAAGTCTATGACAATAACACTTTTAACATAACAAATTTCAGAAAAATATGAAAAATAATATTTAGATATTTTCAAAAAAAAATTCCAAACTTTGAAAGTTGCCAAAAAGTTTGAATTTTCTTAGATTCGCCCGATTGTTTTGGCTGCTATTTATACCCCAGACCAGGCCTTTAAACTTTAATTCTATGCACATGGATATTTAATGTAATTGTCGCATTATTACAAGGATTTATTTTGTTCTGGATAATATGCAAACACCCGTGCTTACAATTTGTCGAAACACGTTTGATGGTTAATGAAGAGTGCTATAGGCAAACATACATGTATAGTAATTTTGTTTTCTTCCATCCGATCTCTGAATGTACTCCATTTTGGAAATGCAAATGAACCGTATGCATTGTTGTAGTTTGAATCCATATCACTCCCTGTAGCTTTCACAGATGTTATTGATAATAGTGCGTTAGTTACTTGAACTGAAGTATCATTAGTAGAATTTAGCACTGCATTCATGAGATTTTCCAAAGTGTTTTCCAATTTTGTTACAACACTTTCAATCTAAAATAAAAATTGTATTGAAACTTGTGAACTTAGAAATAGTCGGAAATTACAAATTACACCAGTATTTATTTTACAGTACTAAAGGGGCCGTTTCGGAATACAATTCTTTTTCAGTAGTGTTTGGACAAAAATTGTGGAACAATTACATAGAGTAAATAAGGACACAGAACAAAATTAAGACATATTACGGATCCTGTTTGTAGAATGTCTGGTAATAAACATTTGCGGGTTCTAATAACAAAAGATAGACGAAAGAGCCTTTGGTGACCTCGATTCTCCTAACCTTTACCTTTCCTTCAATGAGTACTTATTGGTATGGTACGAAATCCTTGTAGTATTTTCAAAAGAACGGGAACGTGTGTTTAAAAGGCAATTCAACACTTTAACTGACTGTTGATACCATATATGTGCCACGGATAAAATAGTCCCTTTACTTCTAGTTGAGACAGTGCCTTTCAGAGTGGATTGCTAGCCATACTCAGTCCAGTGACTAGTAGATTGTTTGTAATATGACTCATGATTTAAATAAATTGCAAAGGTTGAATAAACCACTACAAAAACAAAATTGAATTTTTCTAGTGCTTACAACAACTTTGTGCAAATAAAAAAAACCTAATGACCTGATTATTCGAATAGATAAAAGCTATTCAGAACATTTATCTGGGCTCTGACATATGTGGTGTAATCAACGAAAACTGATATCTGCAACTTTAATCATCAATTAAAATAGTAATATGGAACATAGAGAATTTCAATAAAATAATACATGTCTTACCTGCGATGACGCTGTTGAAGTATTATTAAGAACGTTATTGAAAAGAAGCTGGGCCGTTTTATTCACAAAATCATTTGCTTCTGCTTCTGACACATTATTGAAATTCTGTTGGAGTGCACTTTCCAGCTCTTGAATTGAACCTGCATTATAAAGAACAAACAACATTGGTTTCTCATGAAAATTATCAATGTAAACAAAATAAGTATTTTTGCACCAAAAATAGAATTTTTTAAAAAATAGAGGTGCAAGATATCTTCATCTTATACCCCTTGTGCAAAATAGCCTACACGCTGCTTATCCCGCAAAATTTTATCAACAAAATCAGGGGGTTTCGATAAGTTGAAATTGATTCTAAATTTACATATTGTATTTTCTGGTGCAAGAAATAGAATCAATCACTACTTGTAGTGCCAGATAAGGAAATCGCAATCCTCGGCAAGCCTCGTTCTGGACCAAAGATATTAGAACTCGGGTTGAGATTTTCCTATCTTGCAGCGCAAGTTGTATTAGATTTTATTAGTCTTGGGAATATCTTATCACCACAGATGCTTATACACAATTCTGTACGAAGGACTATTGAAAAATAAATGTATTAGTGTTGAGTATAACTGAACAAAAATTCAACCTTTTCAAAATAAGAAGTAAGAATAGTATTCTAGAAGGAAATATTTTTTCAGAATTTTTGCTTTAACGTATCGAACACCCTTTTTTGGCAAATTACACCTCTGCCTAATTGCAAGCACATGTTTGAATATTCATGAGGTGGTGATTGAAAACTACAATAAACATATTTTTTACAAACCTGGTACAGTCGTCGTGGCTTCCTGTCCTGGTGTTGAGGTCAAATCTGTAAGCGAAAACATTAGATTCTTGTTTAGAAATAATGTCATTTGGAGAGAACAATGACAATGATTGCCCATGTATGTTTTTATATTACTACAACATAAACTGGAGTTGTTGTTTTACATAGAAAGTTAGACATATCCTTTTTTCACTTTAGATTATTTGTAGAATCGTAATAATAAACAAAAATACCAGTCCATATCAAAATCAAAATCAAGAGCAAATAGCGGTTTGAAAAGTGGTAAATTGAATGAAATTAAATGAAACACGCGAAAACCCAAACAAATATAATAATCATGATTAAATTAAGTTCCTGTGTCACATCTATATTATTACAATTATTCACAACTCATATCAAGAATACAAACAAAAAATAGATTTATACTTGGAATAATTATTCTTATTATTGGTATAAATGACTGGGTATAAAAACAATCAAAAACTTGTTTACGGAGTTAGAGTCATTCTTGTATCCCTACTAGCTTGTTTCAAACGTTGACAAACAACGACAATTTGAAATTGATGTTTTATTAGTAATTTGTTTATGCAGAATAAACATTAAGTAATTTTGTAATGTTATAGAGAAGACAAGGGTTGCATTTAACTTCATTTTTCTACAGCAACGTTTATAATCTGCTGTATGTTGAATGATAACAGTGTATCTTTACTTATATTAATATTGATGTAGGAAATAATATACATTTCTGTGTTCTCGAATTAAAAAACCAACAACAATTATTCGCAAAAAATGCATTCACTTTACCACGTTTCACAAAACTCAAAAAATTTATATTTATCTAGTTAATTTAAACTTGCTGGCATATTAGACAAAAACTGAGGTATACTCCCTCATGCAAAGTATTTCCTTAGCTTAATTTGGTAAATTATATTTTGGTTCTTTGGGTAGCTTTTCAATATCTTCGAAATAATTTTGGTTTCATAGTTTTGGTCCAAGCACTACTGATGAGGAATTGTATTCTGAAACGGCCGTCTAGTGCTGTAAAATTAAAACTGGTATAATATGTAATTTAAACCACTGAGCCGATATCTCTGCTGGTGGCTGGTGCCCCGAGGATATCACCAACTCAGTAGGCAATAATTTTGTATTATTGTCAGAAATATACTATAATTGTCTAAATTTCCTGCAAGTTAAAATTTGAAATTTCTCAAAAACTAAGGTATACTCCCTCATGCAAAGTATTTCCTTAGCTTAATTTGGTAAATTATATTTTGTTCCTTTGGGTAGCTTTTCAATATCTTCGATATAATTTTGGTTTCATAGTTTTGGTCCAAGCACTACTGATGAGGAATTGTATTCTGAAACGGCCGTCTAGTGCTGTAAAATTAAAACTGGTATAATATTTAATTTAAACCCCTGAGCCGATATCTCTGCTGGTGGCTGGTGCCCCGAGGATATCACCAACTCAGTAGGCAATAATTTCGTATTATTGTCAGAAATATACTATAATTGCCTAATTTCCTGCAAGTATTTCCTTAGCTTAATTTGGTAAATTATATTTTGGTCCTTTGGGTAGCTTTTTAATATCTCCGAAATAATTTTGGTTTCATAGTTTTGGTCCAAGCACTACTGATGAGGAATTGTATTCTGAAACGGCCGTCTAGTGCTGTAAAATTAAAACTGGTATAATATGTAAATACAGTATATTTTGATTAATGTTATAAAGGTATCCTATGTTTTAAAAATTTAGGGAAAAAATTTGTTTATGAGATTTTTCGAACTATTTATTCAAAAATGTTTAGTTTTCTTCAAGATTGATTTAGAGCACAATTGCAATAAATATTCACTCTGTACATGTCTGATAAACGTGACGATTTTGTTGCGTGTGATACCTATCATCACGTCAGTAATACAATGTTTTGAATTTTTTTATGTTTTTTTTCAAGTAATTCAAAGGTTATTCCATGAGACTTTCCTTTTAATTGTGTTTAAGTCATCCTATCATAGTATTTATGCCTATATCCGTTTGACTATGTAAACAAGTGCATGTGGGACGAACATAGCCATATCCTAATCCTAAACCAAAGACTAATCTCTCACATCTGGCCAATTAAGTGATTTACATACCTGGTACCACTGTCGTAGTGATTGTTGTTTCTGTTGAACTTTCTAGCGTAGCTGTAAAATAATATATTCATTGCAACTTATTTATTTATTTTTTTTTTTTTTCAATATCTCTGTAACAAGCATAGTATGAATAATTCATTAACATAGTTAACATGTGATTTGTTATACTGTCCTTTTGAAAACGTATTTCGTACTACTGTACAATTCCATTTCTATGACACATAGTTGCTTGATTATAAGTTGGTTTTTCTTCTAAAATAGGCAATGGTATAAATAATACAGTACAATAGTTCCCCTTTTATGTATCTATCTCACTCTCAGACATGGTGAGGATGCTTTAACGTTAGTAAAAAATTACTCAGGCTGCACTCACATATTAAAAACATAATTAGAAAATAAAATTTTAAAAATTGGTTTCACACTGTTGGTCCACTATTGATAAGGATTTGTATTTCAAAACAACCGTCTAGTACTGTAATATTAAAACTAGTATGTAATATGTAATTATGATTTCACAAATTCCTAAGACGCACACTTAAATTTTATTAATTTTTTTCGCAATTGTTCAGATACGCGAACATCTTGATTCCCTTTTATTCTTTTGATAATAAAGTATATTCTTTTGATAATAAAGTGTGTGTGTGTGTGTGTGTGTGTGTGTGTGTGTTTTTTTTGTTTTTTTTTACATACCAACTTCACAATTCACTCCTGTATATCCATTATTGCACAAACAATAGTACAATGCTCCATAATTCAGACAGCTTCCACCATTTTGACAAGGGTCTGGCAAACATGGACCTGTATTTATATATTTAAAATTAACACAAATTGGTACATTTTTAATGTTTGGGTCTTATGCTAATGGTGTTTTAGATGTTAAAGTAAATCCTATATAGATAGCTACACCTACCAGAATCAAATATAATAATAAAAGGAAGGTGAAACCATGAGACCTCAATTATACCAAAGATTATTGTGTATACAGAGAAACAACGCTGGTAATAATATTGCAATCACGGATATACAGCTGACTTGAGGACTTTGATAAGCTTAATAAAAAACCGTCTAGTAATGAAATGTTTAATGAAATTTGGTGCTAATATCAAACAAAATTTTCAAACTGTATATTTTATGGTGATGTGTCTAAAAAACGTAAAATTTTCAATAAGAACGTTATATACTTTCCTGTTAGAATCTTACAAAATCTTTGTATATAAAAATTATTGTACGTTTTACAAGACAGTCCAAAACAGGGTAAAAAAAACCTATACAGTCTTCAAAATTAGTTATATTTTGTCTTGCACACTGACTGATAACGAGAATAAATGACAGTTCCTCTACTTTCTACGAAAGTGATTTTGTCCAAATTCCTATGTGTATTTGGAGCTTAAATAATCAAAACCAAACATACTAATCCATGTCCGAACCACAATCAAGAAGCAAAGTAAAAGCTCTAGAACTGACAAGACAGGTTAGATACGTGAACTTCCACCAGGAAAGTGAGGTATCTAACAGGAAAGTGAGGCCTGGTGCTCCGAAAGAATAGGCACGTCCTGTTCAGCTAGCTACACCGGCTATGTGTGTAATCAAAATTGTATGAAAGACACATAGAACTATTGCACGTCAAATATACCCAGGGTATTTTTAGACAAAGAGACATCAAACGTATCAACAATACCTTTGATTACGGTCATATCACTTTTAATGACCTTAATAAGCCAAGTATTGCAATATGGCCGAGTCAACAATTCATTGTCAAACAGCTTCCTTATACAAAGTCCCTGTAGTAGGACCACGCTTTACCATAGCGTATTAATTAGAAAACAAAAACACCATCAGCAGCAGAAACAGGTATATTTGCAAAGAACGGGAAAGCTGACAATAGAAAAATAAGTTCATCACGTTTTCCATACAGTTTCAAATGTAGCCTTTCGTGGGCGTTAAAATTCAGGTACAAGACTAATTATAAGTAGAATTTATGGAATCAGTCGTATTATTTATTTCAAGCTCACTAGGATAAATGGCTTTCACACAGTCTCCAAGTTTAGGATTTTGTAAGAGACAGAACGTCATCTATTTATTTTTATGTGGAGTTGAATGATTTGTCGACAGTCTTAAATAGGTTCTGCATACATTCTGCTTTATAAAGAAACAAATCAGCAAGCAATGGTGCACAGATTGGTATCATAGAGTAATATCACCTTTGATTTTCAGGATTTTAAAAAATAACATATTGAATGCTATACATACCTGATGCAGTAGTTGTTGTTGCTGCTTCTGTTGAACTGGCTAGCGTATCTTGAAAAAAATTATCAAATGCATCTAGTTTTTTTTTTTTTGTAATTCCTGTTTTTATTGTCCCAGACATTAAATAGGGATGGTCAAGTGCCAGGGTTGGGGCCACTGGGTTCACTTGCCGGGTAACAAAAGGACAATTTTACAAATACAACATATATATATATATATATATATATATATATATATATATATATATATATATATATATATATATATATATATATACACCACACCATCAAGCACCTAAGTAAATGACAAATATATAGTTTTGTTTCCAATATTTCCAACATTTTATCTATTATATTTCCTTTGGTATTGTACTTGTATATTCTTTTCAGTTTTGTATGGGTTTTTCTTTATATGCAAGTGTGTGTGTGTGTGTGTGTGTGTGTGTGTGTCAACCCCTATGAGATTTAGATACAAACAGTATATATAATTCAGATACAAACAATATATATTATACATTTTCATGATAAAGGCATAGTTCTAAGCATCAGGAAACATTTTATACACTATAAATGTTGATGATTTATTTCTACTACCACTTCTGCAGCACTAACACCACAGTCACATCAGATAAAGAAAGTATATCATTCGTCAAAGATATTGATCCATGGGTCCCAAAATTCCAGAAATTTAGCATAAAGATTATTTTTTATTGCAATGATTTTTTCAATATTAATCTGATATTTAAGACTCATTTTCCATGTACTTAAATTTGGCAGTTTTTTATGCATTTAGTTTATTTATTGATGTAACCATTGGAAAAATCAAATCATAAAACTTTCATTTTTATGACCCTTTCAATCGCATAGCTAAACAGTAATTTGTTAAGTGGATAAATAAAAATGATTTATGTTTGACACCTTTATTTGTTTAACTGACTTATCTATTCTATCACTATCAATAAGACAGCTGAATTAAAAAATACTTTATGCTTAAATTGGCAATCGGATAGCAATAGTAGTGTTATTGCTCTCTCTCTCTCTCTCTCTCTCTTCTCTCTCTCTCTCTCTCTCTTGCAGTCACGAAACTTCAATGTTTCACTTCTTCGAAGCAGCACATTAAAACATATCACCTCATAATTAAAAATCTTCATTTGGGCGACTTTCAAGTCCTCGTGTGTGTGTGTGTGTGTGTGTGTGTGTGTGTGTGTGTGTGTGTGCATTTTACATACCAACTTCACAATTCTGTCCGGTATATCTATAATCACACAAACAATAGTATGTTGATTCATATTTCACACAGGTTCCACCATTTTGACAAGGGTTTGGGATACATGCATCTGTACAAAAAAACGTACAATTTATATATTCAAAATCACGTCTTTACACAAATTAATAAACCTGTAATATTTGGGCCTTATAATATGAGTGTTAATGTGTAAACAAGACCTGTCAGAAAAACAGCATACTAGAGATTTTAACTCGTATGCTTGTTCAGACAAGTAAAATCTTGTTGGGTGAGTTCTAATAATTATAGTACTCTATCTGAATATATATAGATATGTAACTGATATATAGATAGTCACACCTGTCACAATTACATATACGAATAAAAGGAAGGTGGAGTCTTGAGACCTCAACTATATCAAAGATTATTTTGTAAACAGAGACGCCATAATACTGTTAACAATATTTTAATGGCGATTATACAACTTTCTTAAGGACTTTCAATAATTTAAAAGTCGTGTGATAAATTAAAAATTTGATGAAATTTGTTGCTAATATCGAACAGGAATCTTAAACCGTATGTTTCATGATAATATTTCTCACAAACGTAAATGTTTCAATATACAACGTCATTATACAAACGTTTACAAAATCATTTTATATAAAAATTATTGCATGTATATAAGACCGTCCTCAAAAGGGTTTAACATTACATATTATACCAGTTTTATATTTTCAGCACTAGATGGCCGTTTCGAAACACAATCCTTCATCAGTAATGCTAAAATCTTTATTATTAGTAACATCTTGTCTTGTACACTGACTGGTAACGAGAATAAATTACGGGCCCACCCAAATCTCTACGTAAGTGACTGTGTCCAAATTCTTGTGTATCGGTCGAACTTTTCCTTATAGTGTTTTTTTTAATATACCACAAAAACTTCCTATCAAACACATATATAACGGTCTCTATGAAACAAAATTATACCGGTCCATATCAAAAATATACCATACATGTTAACTTGGGAATCCCCAAAGAAGAGTTAAAATTAAAAAAAAACTGACTTTTATAACAAAAAACATATTGAAGGCTCTATATACCTGATGCACTTGATGTTGTTTCTGCTTGTGTTGAACTTACTTCAACGACTGAAAAACAATTAATAAAACAATTTTAATGTGGCATATGGAGATTCATAGTTTGAATATAATATGTAATATACTTTGTATTTACTAACTTAATGTTTCAAAGTTAATCATAAAAATGGATAAGATGGCAAATACACGTGCCGAGGCACACACAATTTGTATGATTGTGTGAGTGTGGCTGTAAAATTTAACATGTGCTCATTAGTCTCTCTCTTTTCGGTTAGTATTCTTCGCTAGAAGTTATGTTTTGCATTATTCGGTTAAGACATGGAACTCATCTAACGGAAAAAGTTTACAACCTTCAAAAAACAAACTGACTTTTATAACAAAAACATATTGAAGGCTCTATATACCTGGTGCACTTGATATTGTTTCTGCTTGTGTTGAACTTTCTTCCACGACTGAAAAACAATTAATAAAACAATTTTAATGTGCAATATGGAGTTTCAGAGTTTAAATATAATATGTAAAATGCTTTTTACTTGCTAACTGCAGTTTCAGAGTTAACCATCAAAAACTAAGATGGCGACTTTATACTGAAATTTGAAACGGTATGCACGATACGCACACACGCAATCACAAAATACACATGCCTAGGCACACACAATTGCTGTGATTGTGTGAGCGTGGCTGTAAGATTTAACATGTGCTCATTAGTCTCTCTCTCTCTCTTTCTCTCTCTCTCTCTCACATACATACACACACACACATGCCGAGGCAAACACAATTTGTATGATTGTGTGAGTGTGGCTGTAAAATTTAACATGTGCTCATTAGTCTCTCTCTCTCTCTCTCTCACACATACATACACACACACACACATGACGAGGCAAACACAATTTGTATGATTGTGTGAGTGTGGCTGTAAAATTTAACATGTGCTCATTAGTCTCTCTCTCTCTCTCTCTCACACATACATACACACACACACACATGACGAGGCACACACAATTTGTATGATTGTGTGAGTGTGGCTGTAAGATTTAACATGTGCTCATTAGTCTCTCTCTTTTTGGTTGGTATTCTTTGCTAGAAGTTTTGTTTTGCATTATTCGGTTAAAACATGGAATTCATCTAACGGAGAAACAGTTTGCAACCTTCAAACAACAAACTGACTTTTATAACAAAAACATATTGAAGGCTCTATATACCTGGTGCACTTGATGTTGTTTCTGCTTGTGTTGAACTTACTTCAACGACTGAAAAACAATTAATAAAACAATTTTAAGTGCCATATGGAGTTTCAGAGTTTGAATATAATGTGTAAAATACTTTTTACTTGCTAACTGCAGTTTCAAAGTTAATCATACAAAATGGATAAGATGGCGATTTTATACTGAAATTTTAAACGGTATGGACGATACTCACACACGCAATCACAAAATACACATGCCGAGGCACAATCAATTGCTATGATTGTGTGAGTGTGACTGTAAGATTTAACATGTGTCCATTAGTCTCTCTCTTTTTGGTTGGTATTCCTTGGTAGAAGTGTTGTTTTGCATTATTCTGTTAAGACATGGAATTCATCTAACGGAAAAAGTTTACAACCTTCAAAAAACAAACTGACTTTTATAACAAAAACATATTGAAGGTTCTATATACCTGATGCACTTGATGTTGTTTCTGCTTGTGTTGAACTTACTTCAACGACTGAAAAACAATTAATAAAACAATTTTAATGTGGCATATGGAGATTCATAGTTTGAATATAATATGTAATATACTTTGTATTTACTAACTTAATGTTTCAAAGTTAATCATAAAAATGGATAAGATGGCAAATACACGTGCCGAGGCACACACAATTTGTATGATTGTGTGAGTGTGGCTGTAAAATTTAACATGTGCTCATTAGTCTCTCTCTTTTCGGTTGGTATTCTTCGCTAGAAGTTATGTTTTGCATTATTCGGTTAAGACATGGAACTCATCTAACGGAAAAAGTTTACAACCTTCAAAAAACAAACTGACTTTTATAACAAAAACATATTGAAGGCTCTATATACCTGGTGCACTTGATATTGTTTCTGCTTGTGTTGAACTTTCTTCCACGACTGAAACACAATTAATAAAACAATTTTAATTGCAATATGGAGTTTCAGAGTTTAAATATAATATGTAAAATGCTTTTTACTTGCTAACTGCAGTTTCAGAGTTAACCATCAAAAACTGGATAAGATGGCGACTTTATACTGAAATTTGAAACGGTATGCACGATACTCACACACGCAATCACAAAATACACATGCCGAGGCACACACAATTGCTATGATTGTGTGAGCGTGGCTGTAAGATTTAACATGTGCTCATTAGTCTCTCTCTCTCTCTCTCTCTCTCTCTCTCTCTCTCTCTCTCTCTCTCTCTCACATACATACACACACACACATGCCGAGGCAAACACAATTTGTATGATTGTGTGAGTGTAGCTGTAAAATTTAACATGTGCTCATTAGTCTCTCTCTCTCTCACACATACATACACACACACACATGACGAGGCAAACACAATTTGTATGATTGTGTGAGTGTGGCTGTAAGATTTAACATGTGCTCATTAGTCTCTCTCTTTTTGGTTGGTATTCTTTGCTAGAAGTTTTGTTTTGCATTATTCGGTTAAAACATGGAATTCATCTAACGTAGAAACAGTTTGCAACCTTCAAACAACAAACTGACTTTTATAACAAAAACATATTGAAGGCTCTATATACCTGGTGCACTTGATGTTGTTTCTGCTTGTGTTGAACTTACTTCAACGACTGAAAAACAATTAATAAAACAATTTTAAGTGCCATATGGAGTTTCAGAGTTTGAATATAATGTGTAAAATACTTTTTACTTGCTAACTGCAGTTTCAAAGTTAATTATATAAAATGGATAAGATGGCGATTTTATACTGAAATTTTAAACGGTATGGACGATACTCACACACGCAATCACAAAATACACATGCCGAGGCACAATCAATTGCTATGATTGTGTGAGTGTGACTGTAAGATTTAACATGTGTCCATTAGTCTCTCTCTTTTTGGTTGGTATTCCTTGGTAGAAGTGTTGTTTTGCATTATTCTGTTAAGACATGGAATTCATCTAACGGAAAAAGTTTACAACCTTCAAAAAACAAACTGACTTTTATAACAAAAACATATTGAAGGTTCTATATACCTGGTGCACTTGATGTTGTTTCTGCTTGTGTTGAACTTACTTCAACGACTGAAAAACAATTAATAAAACAATTTTAATGAGGCATATGGAGTTTCAGAGTTTGAATCTAATGTGTAAAATACTTTTTACTTGCTAACTGCAGTTTCAGAGTTAACCATCGAAAACTGGATAAGATGGCGATTTTATATTGAAATTTGAAACGGGACTGACAATACTCACACACGCAAACACAAAATACACGTCTCGAGGCACACACAATTTGTATGATTGTGTGAGTGTGGCTGTAAAATTTAACAAGTGCTCATTAGTCTCTCTCTTTTTGGTTGGTATTCTTTGCTAGAAGTTATGTTTTGCATTATTCGGTTAAGACATGGAATTCATCTAATGGAAAAACAGTTTGCAACCTTCAAACAACAAACTGACTTTTATAACAAAAACATATTGAAGGCTCTATATACCTGGTGCACTTGATGTTGTTTCTGCTTGTGTTGAACTTTCTTCCACGACTGGAACACAATTAATGAAACAATTTTAATGTGACATATGGAGATTCATAGTTTGAATATAATATGTAATATACTTTGTATTTACTAACTTCATGTTTCAAAGTTAATCAGTATAAAATGTATTCATGGAATTCATCTAACGGAAAAAGTTTACAACCTTCAAAAATCAAACTGACTTTTATAACAAAAACATATTGAAGGCTCTATAAACCTGGTGCACTTGATGTTGTTTCTGCTTGTGTTGAACTTTCTTCCACGACTGGAAAACAATTCATGAAACAATGTTAATGTGGCATATGGAGATTCATAGTTTGCATATAATATGTAACATACTTTGTATTTACTTACTTCATGTTTCAAAGTTAATCATAAAAATGGATAAGATGGCGATTTTATACTGAAATTTGAAACGGGACTGACAATACTCACACACGCAAACACAAAATACACGTGCCGAGGCACACACAATTTGTATGATTGTGTGAGTGTGGCTGTAATATTTAACATGTGCTCATTAGTCTCTCTCTTTTCGGTTGGTATTCTTTGCTAGAAGTTTTGTTTTGCATTATTCGGTTAAGACATGGAATTCATCTAACGGAAAAAGTTTACAACCTTCAAACAACAAACTGACTTTTATAACAAAAACATATTGAAGGCTCTATATACCTGGTGCACTTGATGTTGTTTCTGCTTGTATTGAACTTTCTTCCAAGACTGAAATACAATTAATGAAACAATTTTAATGTGCCATATGGAGTTTCAGAGTTTGAATATAATATGTTAAATACTTTTTACTTACTAACTCCACGTTTCATAGTTAATCAACTAAAACTGGCGATTTTATACTGAAATTTGAAACGGGATGAACAATAATCATACACACAAACACAAAATACACATACCAAGGCACATACAATTTGTATGATTGTATGAGTGTGGCTGTAAAATTTACCGTACAAATAAGGTATTCAAAATTACTTTTGTACAATGAAATTTCATGTTTTTACCCATGTGGGATTTCCTTGTCTCAACCTAGGGTTGGGTTGAAACAGGCTTCAAGCTACGCCTGAATAAATAACTGTTTTCTGTGACCCTCGAATATTTAAAGGATTTTAAAGGAATAAGGTGAGAGAAAATGAATCAATTGCTACTGGTTTTCTAGGATAGAGAAATCTCAACCCTCGGTCTTATATATTTTGTCCAGGACTCGGCAAGCTTCGTCCTGAACCAAATATATAAACCTTGGGTTGAGATTTCCCTATCTGATTTGAATAGTAGCGATAGATTCTATTAATATACATATACAATATTCATAATGCGGAATTGAGAATTTTCAAATTAGCAATTACATTTTGAATGCTTAATCTAAATATGGCACAAAATAAATATGTTAAGTTTGGGAATGGATACATAAAAGTGTTATTCCCCTTCCTTCACCAACCACCCACCCACCCCCCACCCACACACATATATATATATATATATACAAATGCTCATACCGTGTAATTGTTAGGGTGCGTATGTATATATGCTATCGTTTGAGAAATCAGACTTTTTGGTTTATTGTAACCTAGAATGAATTATTTCTCCTTTACATACCTCCTGCTAACGTTGTTGGCGCCTGTGTAGAATTTGTTTCCATTTCTAAAACAAAATAATATATACTTTATATAGTTTTTACCCTACAATTTACTAGGAATGGGGAATGCGATAAGTAGTAGTGTTACACTCTCTCTCTCTCTCTCTCTCTCTCTCTCTCTCTCTCTCTCTCACACACACACACACACACACACACACACACACAGAGAGAGAGAGAGATTACACTGCGCCGTTCACGTTAACTCATTATTCATTGTCGCACATAAATCTTCGATAATAAGATGAAGTTTAGCAGTTATACAAATTATACACTGAATGATAAATGTGTGTGTGTATATGTGTGTGTGTGAGAGAGAGAGAGAGAGAGAGAGAGAGAGAGATGACCAAACAAAACTATATTTTCCATTTTGGGTTTTTAAGGGATGCTAGAAAAATGGGTTTGTTTAAATTTTTCATTGAAGGAACAAAAATTATGACAACTAATTTAAGGAACAAAAATCCAATATAATTTATTTAATCATCTAATTAAATAATAAGATCGCTACATGTCAAACATCTGTTGAATGCTATGTTTACCTGATGCACATGAAGGTGCTGATGCTTGTGTTCAACATACTATTGTACATGTAAAACAACGTATAAATGTATTTTAATTGCTCACATTTTATATATTAATGTCAACTGTTTTTCATCATTGGTTCCAAATGCACGTTCTTTTTTTATTTCTTTTTGACAAAGGTAGTGCACTTCAAAAATGCAAGAATAAAGTCATATTTTCCAACAAAATCACAAAAATTGTCAAAACTTGATACAAAATTTACAGACCTAATAGGAAAAATAGTTTCCTTTCAACCAATGGTGAATTTAATTCTGTTCATAGAACAGTTTTTGAAGTTTTGAGCAAAACAACAAATATAATTAATTCAAAATTATCCCTTCTGCACTTTCTTTCTTGCGGCATTTTAAATATGATGTCATAATTAAAATCATCATGATAATTACATCTGGAAAACACCCGAACAACAATGACCTACCTGACCCTTAATACCCTTAAGTAACTTTTAATAATGCTCAATTTGTCTATAAACTTGATAAAATTCCAAAACATTTATAAACATTTCTCTATGTACAGGAAAACTTAAAAACATCCTTTGGTTACGTGAGTGCGTTTTAAATGGATTTTAATGGAAACACAATTGAAAAAACATGTGCACTCAATTTATGAAAATGCAGTACTATCCTTGACTGTGTGAGGCGTTGCAAATTATGTTGTTTCGCTTATTGTTTCCCTCATACTTTTTACCACTGCGGTCGCTCATTTGGTAGTGCTCACTCAGTAAGTGGTGGATCGTGGGTTCGAACCCAAACAGATTCTGACTTAGGATTTGAAAGTGGTTACTAACTGTTCTTTCGCTAAACACTCGGCATTGCGAAATGAAAGTCACGTTTCTTTCAAATGGGAAATTAACATAAAAACGTATAACGAAATGCGTGACACTATAAAGAATCCTGCTGTATAACGCCATCAGTGTAACGCATAGCCAGAATATCTGCACCTTTGCCTTTAGCTGGCGACGTATCGATATAATTGAAACATTCTTGACTGGGACATTAGACACAATAACTCAACTCACCCAATTCATTATTTGTTGTTTCATTTATAAGACGTCATAATATTTAATAAAGAAAAAACCATAATACGATGTGAATTATCTCAATTGGAACATTGATATCAAGACGTGCCGCGTTTTGTTCTTTTAAAGGTAAGTATTACATATGGCTGTGACTTTTACATACCTGCAAGGGTAGTTGCTGATTGTGATGGCGATATTGCAAGATCTGTAATGTATGTAGAAGATAAAGTATTAACAAATTGCCTAGTGACACAAAATTGCAGATACAGCCAACCTGTCCTAAAGGCCACCCCTATATAAGGGCTACCTGCTTATAAAGGCAAAGACATTTGTATCCCAATTGTTCTTTATTCATAATATTTGAACCTTATATAAAGGCCAATTGCCACTGAAGGACACATTTACTGGTTCTCTTGGGTGATCTATGTAGACAAGTTTGACTGTGCTTATTTACCGAAATGCTAAATATTACGGTTTAATTAGCGATGACCAATAAGTTTGTAACTATGAATCAATTATACAAAATAAATACATTACATAGTGATGAAGAACGTTATCCCAGCCCTACAAACTTAGCAGAAAATATCAGCAATTTTCATTTGTACTATTTGTATGTAATATTTATATAAAACTGTCTATTTTTAACATTTGCAATAACAAGCTGTTATTCTGTGATCAATTAAATGTCATTTTGTATATTATAGACAAGTTTTTCCAGTTTTATGTTACAATGCAAATATGGATGATTTAAGTTCTATTACAGTCTACCATATGATATTTTGAATATGAAAGTAATAGCACAAATATCATATAACATATATAGAAAGAGAGTTATGCAGAATGTTTGTCAAACGATGCTATACAAATTACTTGCAATTTTAGTTTGATAAAGTGAAACATATTTACGACGACAATTTAAAACTGATGATCAAATTATAAACTACATATTCTACATACCTAAAGCTAGAAAGATGCACAAAACTATTTGGTTGACCATTTCTGAAAAATAAATCAAAAGCTAAAATTATTACAGAAAAAAATTTGGTTTCCAGCCACTTGCGATATTGTATATATAAGTTAAAGACCACATCACAAATGTATCCTAGTATTTTTAATATTATGGCGATATCAAATTATTCAATTAATATTTAATTAATTTAATATTATAATAATTTGAAAAATCCCCCTACGAAGTAACTTTTCATTAGGGAATAGGAATAAAAAAAATAAAAACAAATTATAAATGAATAAATTGAGGCAGTTGGGTACCATATAGGCGCATAATGACTAAGGATTTTTAAAACGTTGTTGGCGGAAAAAATATACTGGAGCAAATAGATTGTGGCGGAAAATGACGCAAACGGATTTCACCCTATCATTTAGATTCTTTATCGTGCTTTGAGAATAGTGCCACAATATCTAACAATGTGTTTATTTTTATCTAATGAAAAACAAACATACTTATTCTTGTTCGAATCAAAATCCAGAAGCAAAGTAAAAACTTTTAAACTGACAAATTAGGTTAGTCACATGAACTTCCACCAGGGAGGCGAGGCCGGGTGCTGCGGAAGGATAAGCTCATCCTGTTTAGCTAGCTACACCCACCACGTGTGTAATAAAAATTGTGTAAAAGAAACACGAAAATATGGAACGTGAGATATATCAAGTGGTAGTCCTGGACACAGAGACATAAAACTTATCAACACTGCTGTGATGATGGCCATAAAGTTTTTTGAGGGCCTTAATAGGCCTAGGTTTGCTACATCCATGGGTCAAGGGAATGGTAAGAAAGTGAATGGGGGTATAAGATTTAAAAGGTTGCAACATTGTAATGCATTTCTTGGAATTTCTTATTTCAGGGAAAATATATATTTTATCGACAAATAGAGAGATGGAATCAATTTTGGTTTTTGCTTCTTTTTAATTGCGTTGCAATATCATATTATGTTGCTAAGAAACAAAAAAATGAACAAGTTTTAAGCCAATATCTGTTTTCAAAATAATTTCCAATTTTAGAATAATTATTGAAACCAGATAAAAAGACTTTAAAGATTTCTAGGAAACATGTTTTTCCGATATTTAAACTTAGTGTAGTGAAACTATTTATGGCAGTTAAGAAACATCCCTTATAATTCTGTAGAATCATCTGACTTTTATTCTCTTTTATTCTTATTTATCACATTTGGACATTAATATCAGAACATAAAGAACCCATTAACGGATCATATTTCACTCTAATGAATAAATTACTATAATATATTAATCAGTACAAATATCCTACCGATATACATTACAGAGTAAACATCTATATTGCTCTGTTATTTCAAATGTTTTTCTTTGCTTTTTGATTGTGAATCGCACATGGTTCAGTGTGTTTGTTTTTTATTAATTATTCTAATAATCTGTGGTGATTCATAACCAATAGAGCCAAGTTGTTGATCTAAGCCAAGGCGGGGGGGGTAGTTAAGTAATTGCTAGAGAAAAGAATTATATCGAGGGATTCCTATTTTGCATTTCAATAGTACCATGTGAAATGTTTTAAAATTTCGTTTCGCATATGGTTAAATTGATGATCTTATGAACAACCTTGCCGGGATTATTTGGTGTTAATATAATTACACTTTATCAAATTATACAAAACATTTAAATGTTATATTCTGTGTTTCATTTTAATGCAAGTTTATAAGTCTACATAATGATTTTGTTTGCCATATTCAAATTAATATACATTTATAGATAAACAACAATGACCTGTCGGCTTGACCTATAAATAGGAATATTCATATAGGAGGGTCAGCCAAAAACACGGAAACTGTTAAGATCCAAGTTAAGACATACACAGTGCACAGGTGAGGTCATATATACAAAATAAACACCTGTGCTCCCTATACATGGACGTACTTGGTCCGTGGTAAATATTTAAATGAAAGGTCAAACGGAGAGGTCAAATTTGTTTGTCTATACATGTGTAGCAAATATAATTTACACATTTACACTGATGCTAATAAAAGATTGAATATTCTAGAACTCTTTTGTTAATGAAGCTACAAGTAGATAATTAAACCAAGCAAACTTACATATTTCACCTGTTGCTTTAACTGATAGGCGATACATGTTTCTTAATAGAAAGAATAAAAACTTCATATAGATTTGCAATAAGCTTAAGGTTATGTTCTTGGAATATTGTTTTTGATTTTCCCATAAGGATATGTTATTGGAATATTTTTGTTCCAAAATGGAGCATATTTTTTTTACTCCAATAAGGTTATGCGCATGGTATCGATTGCCAAAATCGGACATATTATGTTTTATTCCATAAGAAATTATTTTGGATTTTTTAAATATATATTTTTTTTCAAACATATTTTCATTCGAAATTCATTATAATTTGAATGATTATTTTTCCCATTGGAATTTAATTTTAAAAAATTATAATATCTTATTACCAAACAAAACATTAAAATGATCGTGTATTTTTATTTAAGAAAGGAACTTTAATGTTAGAATTAATTATTTTCTCAATCAGAATTTTTCAGGTTAGGCCCAACTAAAAATATTTATAGTTGTCCAATTGCTTGTTTTTATTATCTGAATTTTAATTAAATAAATCAGATGCATTGATAATCATTGAAAATCATTCTGAATAAAACTTCAGTTTTCATTTTATCATTAGCAAATGTGTAAAGGTATGAATTTCCCTGTTCACAATACTCAAGCCCACCTATTGTTTCCATTTTCCTTTGATGGCAATTATCCAACATAAGGTTAACCTTTTCCCATATCAAAATATCAAATGTCGGATAAATGTGAAGACACCAAATATACATCGTACTTGTGTATATTAAAAGGCAATTTATTTTAATGTACCTTTGACATTTATTTATTCTAAATAAAACTGACAATGTATGCTATGAAGCCCCCTTAAGTATAATTTTAATGTCTAGTTAAGGGAATATATTCTAGCAATTTAAAAAAAATCCACTGATTATTTTTCGTAACAACAAAAAAACTTAATTAATATCCTTCAGTGATTTTCATCTTTACCTTATGAAATCTTTTTATTCATTATTCTGCTCTCTCATTTAAAATTTGAACAGATAAACATATCAAGATAACAATAGGGTACTGGAGTGTGTCAGACAAAATTCCTGCATGAATTGATCAAAGCATTAATCTTAACAGTGAAAAGCAATGTATAATGAATATTTAAATTTTAGATTAGTTTAATGTGGTGTAACAGACGCAAACAATCAGAACGTAGCGGTCGCAATTACTAAATTGAAGCAATCAGGAATTCGAATTGACATAGGATGAAAATTATCAGAGGAATTCAAGAAATGAGTTATTTTTCTCGAGAATGAACAGCAGTCAATTACAGTCAAAATTGAAAAAAAAATATTTGTGCTCTCTCATCATGTATGTCAATTATTTTTCGAAATTCAATATCATAGCCTAAAGATATTTTTTATTTCCATATCCATTATTCATATGTAGCATTAATGCACGCATCAATGTTAACGAAACTGACTATGAAATAGATCACGTTTCAACAACTCTATTTGAACAACACAACTCGAGCTTATCATAATTACAATGATTAATCTATAGACGTTTTAAATTATTTCGACAAATTTTTGTTATGTTAATGGACATCTAATCAAATGCAAACATACTAATGCATATCCGAATCACAATCAAGAGGCAAAGTAAAAACTTTGAAAGTGACATGTGAGGTTAAACACGTAAACTTCAGCCAGGAAAGTGAGACCGGGTGCCCCGGAAGGGTAGCACTTCCTGTTGAGATAGCAACGACCGCAACGTGTTTAATCAAATTTGAGTGATGGAAACATGGAACTATGGAACGTTAAATATCCAGGACAATATACTTATGATACAACTATTGGTTTTGTGTAATTAACTAGGTGGAATTCAATGCATGTGTTAGATAATCACATTTGCATTTCTACTTTTAAAAACATCTAAAATTTGTGGCACTAATTTAAGGCAATTCAAATTAATCTTAAGCGTTCTTGTAATTTGTGGGAATTTTAAACTTTCTTAACTTGATCCTTTTTAATGAGACTTTTAATAGGTTTATATCCGACTCTATCGGAATTAAACAAAAAGAAACCCATCTTTGCGTTACCATCATTAAATACTAAAGTACATATTTCTGGAAAATTACCTTGCGATATTTCGGTATGAGTTATGTTCTTTTTAATTGGAAATTATATCACAAATAAATTTGCCTGTCCACGTCCAAATCCCAATCCTAAAAGCAAAAATGAAACTTTAAAAAAATGTCCAATTGACTTAAACATATGAACATCCGTTGGAGAAGCGAGGTTGCAAGATCTAGGATGGTAAGCACCTCCTGTTTTGCTGATAAAATCGCATATTTCAAAATTGAGATCAAAAATAACGTGGGACTATGGGGTGAAAAATATATCCAGGATAATTTTTGATATACAGACATCATACACCTCACCAATATCGTTATAAAAACGTTTGAAGACTTTGATAAGCCTATGCTTGCAATATCCTGGGTAAAAATGTATTTTTAAGGAACTTCTGTCGTTGTATCAAGCTTTAATTTTAGAACAAAACGTATTAATTTTGAAAAAAAATAAGCAACTGAAGCAGACCTAGAAATTCAGTTTCTCACTCAATTTTACAGAATAAGTAAATATCATTAGTATATGGGGCTTTAAAGAATAAATTAAATGCACTTAACTAAATTATTCTGTCTGCTGAGAACAAACATTTTATTTGTATTCTATGATATAGATTATTGGGTCTTGATGACAATTTATCAATTTTAATTCTTTTGGGATCAAGAGTTTATAAACTCAAACAGTAAGAAAAACATGTTTTATTTAAACCAGTGGTGTTATTCAAATAAAGATATTTCGTTATGTTTACATTTGCAAATTAAATTTAGCAGGTTTAATGAGTACATCATATGTAATAAGTGTTATCACACATATAGATGGCTTCCATTGGATGTTTCTTAAATCTGCTGGTTTTAAAAACACAGGGGCTAAATCATATATGAAAATATGAAAGTTAATAAGTTGTCATATATAAGTCATTCTTTGTGAAAGTTGCCCCCTCTACCAGTCTTTTACGGGAATAACATCCATATCAAATGAAACTAGAACTGTCTCTTGTGAGCCAAATACCCCCGCCCTCAACATTTAATGTTTTTTCTGTTTCCTTGACCTTTCTAATATGACATTGGCTCAAGTTCATGACACACCTTTGGACAATGAAAATTATTCATGTACAGTTTTATGACAGTCGTTAAGAGCAGCTATGAGATATGGTCGGGACATGATTTTACACAGACAAACTGACATGATGATTCCTATATACCCCCTCAAACCAGTTTGCGGGGGTAAAATTAACAATTAACATCAATTAACTGTCTGAATGGGAACGATATCATAGATTATGGACACCATTCAAACTATAATGTTTTAGGGATAATATGGCGTAGAGCATACGGATATCACATTATTTTGAAATAATGAATCGGTGGAAAAAAACACCATCACACTGAAAACATCGACAGCATAATTCTAAACGTTGCTAGACAGAATTTCCTTTCACAAAATTTTAATTAGACGTGTGGCTGGTGTAGCTAGCTAAACAGCAGGTGCTTACCCTTCCGGAGCACCCGGACTCACTTCCCTGGTGGAAGTTCACGTGTATTTGCCAACCCTACTACCATTCAATTCAATTACCATATTATGTGTTCTTATCATCTACATTTGACATTTAAAGAAAAAGAAATAGACCAAATCGATATTACTTACTGTATCCGAGTGGAAACAATTTGTCTAATTTTACTCCATCATATAAAATGGAAATAATTGATATTTTTTGTCCTAGCAACTGACTCTTTAGTTAGCAATTAGTACGTCGAAGTGTAAATAGTAATACCTCTGATACCATACACATTTGAAGTTAAATTGTGTTTGAAAGCAGAGTACTTATTAATAATTATCGGCGATCTTTAGTGATCATAATTTTTTTAAGAAGGAGAAAATAATATTTGTTTAACATGCAAATCAGAAACAAACATACTAATCCATGTCCGAATCACAAACCAGAATCAAAGTAAAAACTTTGAAACTGACAAGTTAGGTTAAACACGTAAACTACCACCAGGGAAGTGAGGCTGGGTGCACCGAAAGGGTTAGGACCTCCTGTTTAGCTAGCTACACCCGCCACGTGTGTAATCAAAATTGAGTGAAAAGGACATGGAAATAATGGACGTCAAATATATCCAGGGCACCTAGACACACATATATCAAACTTACGTTTTTGATTTTTATAGGACGTGTGCTTACACGAGTAATTCTTAACTAACGTTGTACAATGCTTTTGTTTTGATAAATTCCTATGATATTTCACTGTGTTATATGAAACGATTTCTATTGTAGAAATAGTATACGAAAAATAGCTCATGAAAACGAGTTGTTTTTTACTATTTTATAAAACGAATTTCACAAGACATCCGTTTCAGTTTACATTTCAATGGTTCGACAGGCTTTCAAACTAAACCAAAGTAAACGATCTCTACCAACGGAATGGTGTTTTTCAGTATGCCCAACAATGTGATGTCGTCTACGCCACTGAACTCGCATCTTAATTTTAGTACCATGGCAAAATTAAAATTTCCGTTCATATTTTTTAACGATTTCCTGTAAAATGGCATGGTGGTTCAAGTATACTTTTGCACTTAAATACTTTGACTTTAATCAAATTGTGTAACAAAAGAAAAGCACTAGTGACTAAACAAAGAAATGGGATCTAAAACAATTGTATTAGTAAACAACTTGTTTTGTTGTATCAAGTCCCTGTGGTTGGAAAAAACTCTAAATTGTTTTCTCTTTTTTTATTTTGGCATACTATACCCTTATTTTTATATTGAGGTTTTCGTTTTGAACGACTTAAATTTATTGTTTTCATCTTAAAAGTATTAGCTTTGTCTATTTCGATTCTGGATATTTGTCTTTGACGGCAGCGAATCTTACCATTGGTAAAAAATTATGATCTTCTTATGTTTTGTATTGACTCATGTTAACAATCATCTTTGGGCGGAATAGTTGAGAACTAGTCACATTAAGACATTTTGGTGATTTAGAACAAGATAACCTAATTATGTAGTTACGCTTCAAGTCAAACACGCAACATATATATATGAAAAATTCAAATGGCAGTTTGTACAAGAGGCAATTAAAGTGACCTCAACACGTGAAATCCATTGCTTTTCTAGTATAATAATATTAAAATCATGGATATTTGAAACAAAATCCATTACCAATATAACCACAAACGAAACCTATCAACAATTAATGAATATTACCGATAAAAGCCCCGTATGGAAAATCAGTACAGATAAAACACGTCTCTTGTTGACGTATCATAACACCGGTATTTACTCACAAATATTAAGTGCAAAGTACATAATTTTACTGTAGCAACAGAACCGTAAATAAATGTGTGATTTCAAATGACTAAAAAATACATATAGTTCATTCTAATGGCTTTTTTGTCACATATTCTATATAAATAAATGCAAAAATTAAACCAAGTTAATGGGTTGGGGTGGTCAGCTTTCTAGCATCAAAAATTATCGGTACATTGAACACATATTGTCCCAAGTTCCAAGTTCATCAACCATCTGCGGTAACTAGCTTATACCATTTTCGATACACTTCCGTTACACTACGTATTTGTTCTGTACAACAGCCGCATCTAAGATAAATATGAATTGTCGCAAGTGTGTCGGATCAACGTGATCAGAATCCCGAAATCTTATTAAAGACGGGAATTTTTATTCCGTCATGGAGGCCTCGTTGGGATTGAAATATTACTATCCACGAGATCCATTGGATTGCATTTATTTACTCTGGAATTGGAAAATTGCTTTTGATTGGGTTCTCTTACATGTGCCTCTTTGGCACAACAAATAGTCCTTTGTATATGTTTCGGAGTTTTAATAATTGTCCAGTAAGTATTTAGATTATTTAAACCTGCTCCAGAACACAATGTAGAGAACTATGGCTGTCGCCAATATAAAAATAACACAATGCTAAAAGAACATGGATACTGTAAATATTTTAATAATATTAAGATAAAGTTTCAGTCAGCTTAATTCAAATATAACTCACAACCTCTAGTTTTCTACCGACATTAAATCCATTACATCCAAATATTTTATTATACAAAAATTACGGTATTTGAACCTTTTAAATTTCACTCCACCTGCTTGCTTTTGTTCGTCTTACCTTATATTTATGGACAATCTATACATGTTATAACTGGTGATGTCAGTATATTTGAGAACACGCAATTGTGGTGTTTACTTTTAAAAGATCCTTAACACAGAATAGCTCAACCTTTCAGTTGGAAACATAATTTCAAAATTATTATAAATCCTGTTAAAAGTATTTAGACTTCACAAAAATTATAAAAGGAAAAATATATAGTAGGTTTCTCTAAAGGTACTACTACTACTACAAAATTACTAAATCAGTAGCAGTAATTCTAATGTATTTTGATAATCGCCAAATATAGTCGTCAGTCCTATTCAGATACAAGTTGTAATACATCTAGAATCAACCAAATGTGGATTCTAATAAAAAAACAAACATACTGATCCATGTATGAATCACAATCAAGCAGCAAAGTAAAAAGTTTGAAACTGACAAGTTAGGTTAAACTAGTGAACGTCCACCAGGGAAGTGAGGCTTCAGAAGGGTAAGCAACTCCTGATTAGGTAGCTACATCCGATACGTGTGAAATCAAATTTGAGTGAAAGGAACATGGAACTGTGGGAAGTCAAATATATCCAGGATAATCCTGGTCACAGAGACATCAAACTAATCAACAATATTGTGATGAAGGCCATAAATCTTTTTGAGGGTCCTGATAAGCCTAGGCTTGTTATATCCCTATGTCAACAATTTATTTGTAAGCAGCCTGCTTCGTTGTACATAGTTCATAGTAGGATCAAGCTCTACCATAGCCTATTTATTGAAAAACATATACACAATAATCAGATATAAAGCTGCATAGAAAAGGAAAGTTGAAAGTCTAAACAATTCTAAAACAAATACCTTTAACTTCTTGCTTCTAGTAATTTCACTCATGCAAAAAGCACACAAAACCTTTGATTTTTCTACATTTTAACCCTTATCCCTTATTCTAAATTGAAAGAAGGTCTTAAACAAATTATTCATTTTTTAATCTTTACAAAATCAGTAAGCCAAGATACAAATATCTAATACCAATTCTAAACAAAATTATATTGAAGATACCATCAAGAAAATGTTAGATTTTGTGATCGACATTTGTTGCGTTTGTTGCGTTTGGTAATACATTTTCCATTAAACAATGGAAAAAAAACTGTTCGTTATTGCTTGTTTCCTTATTCATATGAAGCTAAACTGATGCAATTAGAAAAATACTAGTACTAGTATATGAATTATAGCACTCATTTAAACTGCATGTATTTGACAAACGTCATGACTTCCAATTTTTCTATTGTCAACGTTCCTTTTCTATGCAATATACCTGAATTTCCTGTTTATGTTACATTTGTTCGACAGTTACATCACTAGCCTAGAGGTTGTTTACAATACGGGAACTTTATAAAACGCCTCAAGCTGCTTACAAAAAAAATTCTTGACTCTGGGATACTGCAAGTCGTCATATGATGTTGGTTAATATGTTGTCTATATCCAAAATTACCATGGGTATATTTAACGTCCATAGTTCCTTTAATTCCGTTTTTTATTACACACGTGGCGGGTGTAGCTAGCAGGTGCTTACACTTCCATAGCATCCAACCTCACTTCCCTGTTGGTAGTTACGTGTTGAAATTAATTTACCAGGTTATACTTTGTTTTTAGGATTGTGGTTCATATCTATTGATATGTTTGTTTTAGATTAACTATGGAGAAAAGACTGTCAAAAAGAATTCAACTACACACAGATATATAGGTGACGTCTATTAATAATTCTGAAGTTAGAGATTATGCCGATGTTATCTATCGTAATGGAGTTGAAATAACAAACGCGACTGAAATACCTTAATCATAACGCCAATTGCAACGGAAGGCTGCATTTGAAGTTGTAACAGACGTATTTTTCTATTAACGACTTTCTGTTTTCTATTAAGCAATATATCTGCCGTTCTTTCTTACGATGTACAGTGCTTGGCCATATATATTGGCACAAGATGGCCGACGTCATTACGAACCTATCCAATGTAGCTGGGATTCAAACTTGTTATTTTGAATAAAATATGTACAAACTTACCTTATGCTGTCAGTATTTAGAAATAAATCCCCTTGCCCTTATCACAGATCGAATTCGCCCTGGGATAGTCCTGTATAATGTCCTAATGTAGTCTAATGATAGTCCACTCCAAATTTCAGTCACAACTCTGATAAAATCTTTCTTCGATTTTATTTCCAAAATTCGTTTATAAATATCATTTTTCATTACTTTCCAGACATTTTCAATAATGTTGAGATCTGGGCTTGGGAGGGCCATGGAAGTGTTAAAATTAGATTTCCGTTTTCCACTCATGGTCCGACGAGACACATGGCATGGTGCGTTGTCTTCTTGCAGAGTCCATGGGGTATTAGGAAAATGTCTGGCTACAACAGGCCATAAGTTCATATTTAGAATTGAAACATATTTCTCACTGTTAATGTTACCATCGACTGGAGAGAGTGTCCCTACTCCAAAGTATATATGTTATACACCCCCAAAACATTGCGGAGAACACGACTTTTCTATCTCTTTGGGGGGTACCCCAACACAATCCGACCTCTACTTTAGTCTTGTCACTAAAAATCTTTTTACCTCAGTTATTTTCTACCCTGCAGTGTAATTTTGCACGGCAAAACCGAATTCGTTTTCTCTATTGAATGGTCCTGTGGTTATTTTCTTAGATACAGCCCTACGTTTAAATCCAAATTCTAAAAGTCGTCGACTAATGGATTTGGAGGAATAATTAAAAGTGGGACTATTATTAAATTTTGCCGTCAAGTCTTTTAAAGAGGATCGCCGGTTTTTTCTCACTATGCGTAATAAAGCTCTGCAGTCTCTCGGCGCTTCTTTTTTCTTCCACTTCTCGGAATATTTTCAATGTCACCTCGCTCATAGAAACGTTTTTAAAAGTTCTGCACTGTCCTTGGCTTAACATCCAGTAGTTCTCTAATCTTTTTCCTGAAAAACCTTGATTGGACAGGTCAACGATCACATTTTTTACGTCTGGTGTCAACTCCTTGCCACCAGGAGTATTTAATTGTACGCTGGAAATTTGTTCCGGAAAAGTTTTTTTGCCGAAACTAAATCGCACGTTATCTGAGAAACACTGTTTAAATTTGACAAAAATCATCATGACGTCGACCATTTTTATGCGCCAATATATATGGACCAACATTGTATTTGTTTAACAATTATTATGCTATGTTCGAGTTTGGTCCAACTTCAGGAACTTCATACAATATGACAAGCTACTTACCAATACTTTTTATGCAAGTACATTGCGAACTCACGGTTACCAAGACCCTAAAAAGTTTTATGGTCGTCATCACACTATTGTTGATAAGTTTGATGTCTCGGTTTCTAAACTTTTCCCGAATATTTTTGACGCCTAGTACTTCCATGCTCATTTAATCCTCAATTTTGATTACACAAGTGTCGGGTGTAGCTAGTTAACAGTAGTAGATGCTTTCCTTTCCGGAGCACACGACTTTCCTTGGTGGGAGTTCACGTGTTTAACATAATTTGCTATTTTCAAAGCTTTGCTTTGGAATTCCGATTCAGAATGAATTATTTATTGTTTTTATTATTATTTATTTTAAGTACATTTGTGATCCACAAGCTGATGTTGTTCGAAAGATTAATAGAATCTCGTTCTGGACCAAATATTAGAACGAGGGTTGAGATTCCCTTATATGTTACTACAAGTAGTAATTAATTTTATTTCTTGCATCAGAAAGTACAGTTTTTCAATTTAAAATTGAATTCAACTTTCGATACACCTCTGATTTTTTTGATAAAATTTTGCGGGAAAAACGGAGTGTAGGCTATCTTGCACATGATGGAGATATTTTGCACCTCTTTTTTGGATTTTCTATCTGGGGTGCAAGAAATCTGTCTCTAGGTTTTAGCATTTTATTTAAAATGCTCATATTCTAGGCATAATATCATGTTTATCAAGTTTATCAATTTATATTCACCATCAGGTATTCCTTTCTAAGGTAAAATTTATAGTTGTATCAATTTTTGTTTATTAATAAGTTAATAAAAGTCTTTTAAAAATTCAAAAATTGAATATTTAATTATTGATGATTCTTAGAAATTAATATTTTGTATTACAAGTTGACATTTAGTCTTTTTCTATTTATAAAGACCGAAATTCATCAATTTTCGTTATTCTATTCTGTCATTAAAATCTAAAGATAAAATTAAAATGCAAACGCTTTACCGAATTTTGTTGTACCTCATTATTTTAATATATATATAAGACAGGTAAAATAATTTTTTGAATAGCTGAATAATAAGAATGAAAAAAGTATTTTACAATTTCAAAAACATGCGTATATCTTAAATTTCTTATAAAATCTACATACTACATAACAGTTGTTTCTTTGATATTTAAAATTATGTAATAAAATAAACTTACCTTTTAAAGAAAATTAGGTCCTGTTCTGAAAAGATTATAATTATATTAATATGTCATTACTGGAAGTTCTTACTAACTCACAATGCTTAGCGGTAAAATCAATCTATATAATGATGAAGACCTTTTCTATACTTGTATATTTGAATTATGAATACATGTATTGCATGTTGCCGACTTCATTGTAAACGGTAACAACGTCTTCTCCCTGGTAATAAGAAAATTAATTATCTATGTGACGTATTAGCAACTGAGCTCGGAGAATGTTTTTATATTAACGATTTCATTTATTATAGAAAGTGGAAACAAATTCTGCAAACAAATTGCCGTTCCTCTATAGTTGTGGTCAAAGTACGATTTTTATTTTTTAAAGAACGTTGAAACGACGTCTTGAATGCGTGCTGTGATTAAAACTAAGGCATCTTGCTACGTTTTTTTCGTACTTAATTCCATGTCTCCAATAAAGAATTTTGTGAGATTTAAACTTGCACTATTACAAAGCCACCCCGCTTTTTTAACAACTATTTACATTAAAAAAAATAAAAGGTGGATAAACCCATTCAGAAAGTAAATGCTAAAGTTTGCTTCTACGTTTTAGGACCAAAAACGAACAAAATAAGCACTTCAAATCAGTTTATTTTAATAAAATGCAAATCATATTTTTTCTTTTTTTTTCAAAAAAATTATCAAAATGAAGTATTAAAAAGTACATGTAGTTTTGTCTTCTGTATTCTGTAAAAATCGAAAAAATGAAGTTGTTTTCGAAAGGGCATTTTCAGTAAAAAAAAAAATTATTTCGATTTGCAAATGCAAATTGAATTGAAACCTATCAGTTTGAATAATACTTTCACCAAATCCATCAACAAATCATATATTATACAGCATAGCTACCAGGCATCATCTGGATTTTGTTCAACATTCTTGTTTTCTGTTGCTATCACCACTAAAACGGTGCAAGATGCATATTATACATTTATTGCCTTTGAGTGAGGGAGATATGAACATTTGTTCACCCGCAACAAGTCACATTTCCAAAGGGCGACGCCCTTGGTAAATGTGACATGTTAACAAATGTTCATATCTCCCCCAAAGGCAGTGGATTGTTTATCATACCGAAATGATAATAAAAAAGTTGGTTCTTGTCATCGTTTAGAACCATCATTAATCGGTCTCCCCGTCATTATTTCTCCTATCGGAACTATTCGGAGGCAAACGCTAGAAAGTCGTGACCAATTCTACACCGATGACGTCATATTATTGTGACGTTATTATGTGTTCCGAGTAAAGGTAAATATTACAGGGAATTCAAAACTCGATCGCGTCAGGGAAATTTGATATTTCTTTTCCTGTCTTGTGATTGCGCTCATCAAATCAATCGTCAGTATTTATGAATTAATTCGTTGATGCTAAAATACATTTAATTGGCCCTATAAATTGAGGTTCTCCAAATAACCCTACACGAATGCCATCTATCTAGCGAGCTTGAAATAAATTATACGATATATTTCCGGCTTCATTTATTTATACTTTAAATAAAGAAACAAAAGAAATACCTCGTTTGAAACTACATATACGACAAACGTGATGACTTCAATTCTTTTTTCAACCTTCCTGTTCCATGCAAAAACAATATACCTGCATCTCCTGCTAATTATATATTTGTTTCATAGTAAATACGTATACTAAAGCTTAGTCGCACTACGGAAACTTCATAGCTTACAAATACATGTACATTTTTACTCCGGGATATACCACGCCTAGCCTTATCAAGGCCATTGTCATATGATGATAAGAATGCTGTCTGTATCTAAAATTATTTAGGATATATTTGACGTTCCATAGTTCCATGCTCAATAATTTTCAATTCTGATTTCAGAAGTGGCAGGTTTTAATGATAAACATACAAGTAAGTTTCATTTATTCTTTTAAACCTTTAAACATTATTAAGTATTCAGGACAGATAGACAGTAGGACAAAGCTCAAACGTCTATTTAGACGTTCGTTTAAAATTTAAGTTTCAAAAATAGTCAAACATTTTAAAACAATTTTGCAAAAAGGTTTTAACGGCACGGTTTAATGCCGTCCATTAAAATATTGTTTATAAATATCATATTTCTGTATCCAAAATAAAATTGGTACATATTTTTATCAATTATTTTCCTATGTTCCTTTAGTCTTAATTTTGATACCAAACGTGGATGATGCAGACAGGCAGTGCTTACGCTTCTGGAGCACTCGGCCTCACCACCCTTGTGGGGATTCACGGAATGTTGAACTTTAAACTTTTATAGCATTGTAATAAGAACATATATCGCTACTTTTTTTCTTTTTGTATATTCCGTTTGCTTAGGCGAAACAACTATATAAGTGTACGTAGCATTCTAGTTTTGTGCTATGTTTTCAAAATGCTCCCGGCAGCCATCACAATATTGTTGATAACTATGATGTCTCAGTATCCCAAATTACCCTGGATATATTTGGTGCTCATAGTTCCATGTTTCTTTCATTCTCAATTTCGATTTCGCACGTGGCGGGTAAAGCTAGCAGGGGATGCTTACTCTTCCGGAGCACCTGGTCTGACTTCCCGAGTGAGGTTCACGTGTTTGATTACTTTTTCCAGTAATCAAAGACGAACTACAATTAAGGTACAAGCAGCTGCTGTCGAAGCTCTTTGCCAGAAAACTTTGCAAGGACAGCACAGGGACTGTCGATAATGAAACACTAAGCTAACAAATTAGTGTCGAGTCGGCTATACCTCAACTGTAGCTGTCTATAGTACAGGCCTGTCGAAAGTTTAACACTGAACTAACGAAAAGGAGCCAAAGGTCGACTACGGAGAGGTCCAGGTATCGATTGCCAAAGGCCGAAAAGCTACCCGGAAATAAAGATCACCTGCTGTCGAGATATATAGTTAACGAGGGGTCCGGAAGTGTTGCCAATTTGGCACTAATTTGATAACTAAGTGCTAAACTTTCGACGGGTCTGTACTGTATATATCATTCCAGAGTTTTCTGTATCTCAATCAATTCGATTTCTTTTCTTTAACACCGTGATAAACTTTCGACGTGTCTGTACTGTACCATCAGATTGGCTGTCCAGGAACAAGGCTCCAGACATTTAAGTTGATCAATTAACTATTCCTTTCAATAGGTAATAGTAAATTGATGAAAATGTCTACACAAAATAATGAGCCAATTATGAATAATTAATACAACAGTGCCCTCCTCAACATTAATAACATGTGAATGTAAATAACTGAGCTACTGTTTGATGCGGCTTTAGAAACGGTGATAATACTTATTTAATTATTTAATAATGGCGGTACCTGAAGACTCTTTATTGTTATTTCGATTTTTTTATATACTTTTAAAATAATACATAAATATAAAATATGCATGAATTACGAGTAGATGAAAATTATGGATTTTAATAAAAGAAGAGAGTGCAAACAGGACCATAAAATGTCGATAATGGGCAGTCAGTCTTGAGCAGATTCGATTTTGTTTACAAAGGAACAACTTAAGATATGAGATACGCATTATGTAAAAGTAAATGTCAATAGAAATATAGATTTACAAAAAAACAGTTTTTCTGATTAAAGTTTAATAATTTTATACGTGTCTTACACATATAATTTCGAGATTCCATTCTTAAAACACGATACTTAACCGTCATTTTCAATAAATTTCCTTCAATGCATACATGTTTATACAAATGTACCTATGCTTTCCCTTTGCAAGTCTATTTGGTTGATTGATTGATTGATTGATTGATGGATGGATGGATGGATGGATGGATGGATGGATTGATTGATTGAACGGGGAGGTTACGTCCCAGTGAAGAATATTTTACATATATCGGCTATATTTGTAAAGTGGCAGATATTTTACCTTCTCAGTTTGTCAGAACAACGTACAGGGAGGAGTCTTTAATGTAACTCGACTGTCGTCATATTGGGCATTGGGTTTTAATGTCACTTTCGAAGAGCCTAGTGACTTATTTCTAAATACGAGGTGATTGGCAACAGAACAGTCACTAAAGTATCTATTTTCAAGTCTTGGTCAAACGCAAGACCTCCCACGAACGGAGCAAGCAATCTTATCAATTGAACAACCACGTGACGTTAAACTTGGGTGTAATGAAGAATTTAATTAATATTTAATATGTATTTTGACAAATACATCGGAGACAAGAAAAAATTTACATTATTTGTTATGGTTCTGCTCACCAATTTTTTTTCAAGTTTCCTCTGCCTTTCTCGAATTATTCTGAAATCTCTTCATGACAATTAATGACAAATGTTAAAAATGTTTTTGTTGCAACAAAAGTTTTAAATTAGAGTAAAACTTCCCTTTATATTTTGAGAGTTCCTGGCCTTTTCGTTCCTAATATATTAATTGTTTATGAATAGAAATGGGCGATAAATCATCATCAATAATTTAAAATGTAAAGGTCAGTGTTAGTTCAATCATTTTATTGTCACCAAACCCCGTAGGCTCCTAAAATTCTTTCATTTATGAAACTTAAGGTAGCAATGGGAAAATGTGCACTCTATCTGTCTATCAATTTTTCATAGGAATTTGAAAATTTGATTAATGAAATGTTGCTTTAACTAAACAAAATTTGTTATACAACAAAACGATTCTTTCCTTGGCTATTTTTATTTATTGTTCCTTAGCTTAAACGATATTCTATTTACAAAATACAATCATAGATTCGAGAACAAGACTAAGGTCTTATGTAAACTCGTCTCCACAGTCTTTGCTTAAAATACACCAGGTTATAAGAATAATATTGAATTAAATATTGCATTATGTATTATAATGTTAAAAATAAATTATATGAGAGAGAGAGAGAGTTACTGTCAAAATCTTTTGGATGACAATATATATTTTTGAATAACTTCGAGAACATAGATATTTTATCATTAAATTATAGGATATAAATAAAATGGTTTGTTGACGTAATTTTCTATAAAATGAAAATTCTGAGAAGAAATTTATTATTTCTGGTTGCGTCTTTTCTTTCTCTTCTAAAAATCCATTACAACACATCTGCACGCCAGGCTCAGTGAACCACACACATCACGGAGAGTTGTTTTACATTGCAGAATTGGTATTGACTATAGAAGAGTATATGTTACTTCTGTCTGGCTAAGGGAGAACATTCTTCTTTGAAACACCCCTCTGTTGTAATTACTGGAAATACTATTAAAACAAATTCGAAATTGACCTAATTTTTTTAGTCGTGTCATGTGCTACTTTTGAATTTTTATGAAATAATACATTCAAAAGTAGCACATGACAATTGAATGTATTATTTCATAAAAATTCAAAAGTAGCACATGATAGTCGTTTTAAGTTATTTAAGTTGAATGTTTGAGTCCAGATTTGTCCATCATGGTATCGTCTGCTGATTGCACATTACATGTTGTTTTTGTTAAAGTGAAAGACCTACAGTATGCTATCTGACTGATTATGTAAAAGTTCTACATAGAAACCAGTGTGCCAATTAGCTTGACTGAGGTACATGTAGTTTGTTTTCCTCTTTAACTCCTGCCTGTTTCTTCCACAACAATTCCTGAACTGATGGCGTCGATATAAGTGAAAGATTCATGACGGGGGACGTAAAACTCCATAACTCCACTCCACGTTACTGTGCATGGAACTCAGTAGATATTAAAACAACTCATTATCATTCATCGATTCAACTGTAACCAGACTGATTTCAGTGAAGGCAAGATCCACCGTCGAAAGGTATTTGTAACATAAATTTATATTTGAAAAAAATCCAAAGCGCCATAAGGTCTAGAAATATCTTCGAAAAGATAGCTGCATGGTATATTCCCGTAAAGTTTCATTGGTATTGAAGAACTGGTCCCGACAAAAAGTTTGATACACGGACGGACGAACTGACGGAATACATTACTATAACCGCTCACAAATTTCGAATTCTTGTTTATTTTTTGACGTTTCTGTTGCCTAGCATATATTATACACGTGAGTATATTAGAACTAAGATCAATTACCTACAAGGAAGAGTTTAATTTATAGAACTTTGCTATTTTAAATAAAACAAAAAGCTGTAAGCAGAACAACACGTTTCTGATTGTTGTTATTGGCATTTAATTCGTAATAATGCTTTCTGAATAAATAATTAATCCGTTATCTGGACTTAATCGAAAACTTCTTTTAAAATATTACACCAAATTTAGTCACGGTATAGCTATAAAGGGAATTGAAGTGAAACTTGTTAAAACCACCACTATTATGTCAATCTAATTGCGACACATCTAATTGTATTATTTCATTACAGATTAAATTGCATGCCTTGTCAGTTGTATTGTAATTCGTTGTGATTGTGGTTTAACTGTTTGTCTCATAAAATATTCAGCTTTAGGGATGTTATTTAGCGAATCGGATCAAAGCTTTTTGACAATAATCGTCTCCATCATTATCAATAACTTTTAACGAATCACACATGAGACTATTTTGATAGTGGGGTCGCTGATTTCTTACCCCTGCACAGATATTCAACCTGCTAAAAAAATCTAACTATAGATACGTCGTGTATAATTAAAACGTCTGCTTCACGAGCTATATTTTTGTCTGTTCAAACTGTTCGGCATGTTTCACTGAATTGATTAACTGTTCATTTGTGAAACGCCCATCTTGCAAACCTGCATTAGCGTTTGCGTAGTGTATCTATGTACCAGGTCCTGCATACTGTAGACAAGCAATCCCCGTGTAACAAATCAAATACATTTTTACCACTTTTCCTCAAAACTTGCACACACTTTTTATGGTAAAAGTCTTTCTTGTGCCTCCTTGACCAGTTATAAGGAAATTGTGATCACTTTCCGCTAATCGCACAGCTAAATTTTGTTCGTTATCCATTGTTTACAATTTGAGTAGTGTAGGTGCACAGAGACAAGCAATCCCTGTGTAACAAGTTAAATACACCCTTTTAACAAAATTCCTTTCACACGCTTTTATGGTAAAAGTCATCTCTATGTCCTCTTACACGTCTAAATTATGTCCGCGAACCATTGTTTACAAATTTTTCCTGCTAAATTAGGAGCATTTCAAGGCTTAACTTTTTACTCACGGAACCCTTTTACATTTCCGGGTTGTGTGAGCGGTCGCTCCTCCGCAAGTAAGGGAATAAAGGGAACAATACAAGGTGAACGTTTGCGTTTCTGTAGAAAACTGTCCGATATCGAATTTGATAGTAAAATTTAGATAATTATGCATAATTTTTGGAGGGAAGACGTTGGGACCCTGAAGTTTATTCCAGACCTCTGTGGTTTAGTTTGCTTTACAGGATGTGTTACCTTTCCGGATCACCACATCCCTGAGCGCATTGCAAATCTTAAAAAAAAAGTAACTTCACCTATAGCTGGTGACATATCGATATAAGTAAAATAATCTAAAGTTGAGTGTAAAACCGCATTCGACTCGATTTATTTACAAATATACAGTACAGACCTGTCGAAAGTTTAACACTGAGCGTACGAAAACGAGTCAATCCTCGACTGCCGAGTGACTGAAATATGGGTCGTTAGTGGCCAAAAAACTACCAAGAGAAAGATAGCAGTTGTCAAGATATAGTAAACGAACGCGAAGAACCGAGATGAGAAACCGACCGATTACACACTTATTTGTTGGTTGGTTGGTTGGTTGAATGTTGCTTAACGTCGCATCAGCAATTTTTCAGCTATTCGCGACGAGAATTATTTAATTAATCTCTATGGATTAATCTATGAACAATTTTTGTGTATGCATGTGAAGTGCGAGTGTACTGTGTGTTGTATGGTCTGCCTTGTACTAGCGCGCACTCAGGGCGACTTTACCGTGCTAGCTCACAGAGTCAGTACGCCGCAGACAAGCGTACCACTCTCCCAGTCCATTATACTGATACCAGGTGAATCAGTAAAGGCCAACGGTAAGGAAAATTCACTTTCTCACATGTGGTCCGAGCGGGACTCGAACTCACAGCGGTGAGAGACCCTGGACTTGAAGACTGACGTCTTATCCATTAGGCCACCGCGCCCTCTCACACTTATTTGTTAGCTTAGTGTTAAAGTTTCGACAGGTCTGAACTGTACCTGGGAAGAGAGAATGGCTGGTTACATATGCTTATGGAATGTTTGTATCAAGACTATAATCAATGGTCTTAATTATTGTTTATTTAGTTTGTGTTTAATTTGTAATATTTTGTTGTTATTCCGGCTGTTGTCAAGTACATTTCATTGATCACAAGGTTTCTATCTTTCTAGAGTGGTTCTATCGTTTATTATGCTATTATGCTATACATTATGGATTCTTCAGGGTTTTATTTTCCACATCAACGGATTTAATATTTACCATGCTCAGTGGCATAAAAATAAGCATTTATTATTTAAATCATCAAATCATTATTTTTCATCTGTAGGATTGACTATCTTGTATGCTCATTGATCATATGTTTTTTTAATTATGTTTACTCGTTTCTCACTCGCTAACAACGACTACCTGGTGTACAACACTATTGCCATTATGCAAAACATCAACATTAAAATACTCATAAATGGTAAATGTGTTTTTTATTAAAAGGATGATTTATTATCAATACATGTATTATTTACTCATTTATTTCAATTACATAATATTATAAAATGTTTCTCTCTCTCTCTCTCTCTCTCTCTCTCTCTCTCTCTCTCTCTCTCTCTCTCTTCTTTTTCATCATCATCAACTCCATCAACCTCATCTTCATCAATGTAAAGGCAATAATGAGTTTTTCTGGTCTGGTTCTATGGCGATATCGGCACAGTTACGATACTCTTCTTTTGTTAATGCTGAAATAAATAAATAAAAAGATACTAAACAAACTGGGGGAAAATATTGTAAGAGACGGAATAACCTAGCGACACAAGTTCAATAACAGGCTCTACGTCGTAGCGGTGGCCAGGGGTCTTTTTAAAAGAAATAAAGCAATAATTCAATGTCCATCTCAATGTGTGTTGACCTTGTTTTTCTTAATTCACAGTTTTCATGTATTTTAATCTTCGTTACATTGGTTATTTCAAGATGCGCGTTTTCTTTTATAAAAAACCCACTACGATAGCTCAGATGGTAGAGTATCCGCTTCTTATGTGGTAGGTTGTGGATTTGAACCCCGGTCAGGGTCTGATCAAGACTTGAAAAAGGTAGTGACTGTTCCTTCGCTAAGCACTCGCCGTACAGGCGTGACACGGTAAAAAAAACCATCCCTGCACATTGCCCTGATACTAAAAATATAGCTGGTAATGCTTCAAAATAAGTGAAATATTCTTCACTTGGACGTAAAATCTCATTCCATCAATCATTCAATCAATCTTTTCTAAAATCTATTGTAACATACCTGCATACCATGTCCACTGAAAAACACATTGGGTACACGTTACGCCCATCGGTAGGACTAGTTTAACATTGTACATTTGGGATTGCCCATTAAGGTAGTATCTCTCACTTCCGTCAGGCTGATGTAGATGGTGCTGCTCGAAACATTCCTCCGTGGCTCTCTTACTGACATTGTTGTTAGGGCAAATTCGAAATTCAAAGTATCCAAAATGCTGCGCTGTTACCATTATTTGAGCTGTCATAATTTGTCCCTCCTGGTAGCGTCTGGTGATGATACCCGTCGCATAGCGACCACCAGCCTCGTTCGCACGTGGTCCGCTCCAGCTGTCACCGCATGTGCCACATTTTCCGTGATTGAGAACTTTTTGAACCTAAATAGTGATGGCGTAAAATAATCTATGATGAATCATCTTGTTTGCATTTTTTTTTCTAAATACCACGGAACTAGAATTTTCTGATTTTGTTTTATATTTGACAGAATTAGGACTTGTAATATTAAAATACAATCACATTATCAACTGATCTACACATGAATCGAGTCAGTATGATTATTATTGAAACTAATTTTTTGCTACGCGAATGATGATACGTGTACAGATCTCCTTTCATTTCCCTTAACAAAAAGAAATAAATTCATTTCATATCATTCAACTTATAGGTATTTTTTAACAACAAATTAACAATTTAAACAAAAATACAGTCGTAGCAAGTAATTGAAAAGCATCGTTATGGCACAGGAATTCAATGGTCTCTGTGCATCGTCAATAATAACTTGACGTCACGGAGCGTGACCCGTTCATGCAAAAATAACAAGAACAGAAACGATCGGACCACTCTAAATGCTTCAAACAAACAGGAATATGATCATTAATCTTTATTTTACAGTCTCCGTGTTTTATTATACGCATCACTTAATATCGATCGACAGATTTTTCGTTCACTTGCTATCTATATCTTTGTAACAACTCCTAATGAAGTCCGGACTTTAATAAGCGTCGAAATTGCAATGCGTAATGAAGTCCGGACTTGTTACAGCCCTTCCAGCGTAGCTTCGACTGCCTTTCGACACTTCCTCAGTGTTAAACTTTGTACAGGTCCAAGTCGTACTTTGTATTGACTTTTCAATATGCAATATACTAGTAGTCGAAACACGTACAGTACACATAGCTTAGGAATTAGAACAGAATTGACAGTTCGTCGCGGCGACGTACAGTACACTTAGCTTAGCAATTAGTACAGAAGTGACAGTTCTTCGCGGCGAACCTCGTTAGCTATATTTCGACGTGCTTTAAGCTGCCATCTTTATCTCAACAGCTATTCAGCCATTAGCTATACATTTTTCTACCAATCGGCAGTCGAGTTTCGTTAATTCAGTGTTAAACTTTAGACAGATCTGTACTGTGGTTCGATTGTTGAAGGTCAGATTCGTTTTTGCAATCGAATATTCAGAAAAAAACAGGGTTAAATGCAAAATACGACACAGCTTCTTCGCTTCATTGATACGTTAGAACAATTAAGCAATTAAATAAAAGACATAATAATTCATGTCCAAATCACAATTCTAACAAAGTAATACTTTAAGCGGGAAATTATGTTAAATACTTGATTTTCCTATTGGAAAGGGGGACTAGGTGCTCCGGAAGGGTAAGCTCCTCCTGTTTAGCTAACTATACCCACCACGCGTGTACACAAAATTGAGAATGAAAGTAAATGTAACATGAAACTATATAAAGGGTGATTTTGGATACAGAGACATCATACTTAACAATAATCTGATGACGGCGAGAATACTTTTTGAGGCCCCCGGTAATGATTTGTAAGGCGAAGTACATTTATGTTTAATTTAATGTTTGAGGTACACGCTGCTGATGAGTTGATCAGAGACACAATTTTCATTAAAAAAAAACTTCGCAAGTAATTAACGGGACATGAAACTATCGGACGTCAGCTATACCACACCGAAAAGGAGTCGAAACTCTGCTGTCAAGTGATCGAGGATACCACGTGGCCGAAAACCTGCCGGGAGATAGATACCTATACTATACAGGCCTGTCGAAAGTTTATCAACTGAGCTAATAAATTTTACGGAATCAGTAATTCATCTCGTCCCCTATTTAGCTATATTTCGAAACCTGATGGGTAGGTGTTATATATCTCGAGGAGGTTTTTCAATCACTAGGTATCCACATCACTGCTACCAATATAGGCTTCTTGTCCTTAACTGAATGTTAAACTTTCGACAAGCCTGTACTGTAGCTTACCAAGGACCGAGATGAACTTCCGCTTTGGTACTTATTCGTTTCCTTAGTGTTAAACTTTCGACAAGCCTGTACTGTAGCTTACCAAGGACTGAAATGAACTTCCGCTTTGGTACGTATTCGTTTCCTTGGTGTTAAACTTTCGACAGGTATGTACTGTGTACTTATTAGATTTATATAGGTGCATATAACAGGGTGAACTTACATACAATCCCCCGCAATACAGCTGCATGTGGTTGTAATCTTTTGGTGTTGGGTAATTGTACTTCCACATGCTTGATCTGGACGGAGGGTCGCTCAACCAGCCGTGTCCATGACAGAGTTTAATTAATGAAACACACGCAACAATGACCAAGACGCTGTAAACGGAAACCTAATAAATAAATAAATATAAATAAATAAATAAATAAATAAATACATGTAAATAAATAAATTAATGAATCAATTAATTAAACAGTAAGTTAACCAATCAATCGTAAAGAGACATTATGTAATATTTTCGCCTGAAAACGGTAACGCTAGTAGAGGTTTTTCGGTGGTCGAGTTGTGTAAAGCGCACACTTACACTTACTGATCAGAGTGCCTCTGAACACATAGGTTTGAATCCCACTCAGGTAGATCCTAGTGTGAGAAGTTTGTCAGTTCGCTTACCGAGGTCGTTGGTTTTCTGGGTATTATGGGTCCGAACTAACCGCCTCGAATTAGTGAAAGAATCTTGCCGGATGCTTAAAACATTACCCCTACTATACTCTAGGAACGCTAGTAGGTTGTCTGGGTGCTCAAGTGGACTAAAGCGACCGCGTTTGTACCAGATTTCCTCTCAGATCCTATTCTGAGGAAGTTTGTCAGGTCCGATTCCGAAGGTCGGTGGTTTTCCCCGGATTGAACTGACCGTCTCGATATAAGTGAAAGCATCTTGCCAGATGCTTTAAACATTACCCACACACACACACACACCACACACACACACACACACACACACACACACAATATTCTAGTAACGCTAGTAGGTTGTCTGGATGGTCGAGTGGTCTAAAGCGACCGCGTATGTACCATATTTTCTCTCAGATCCTATTCTGAGGAAGTTTGTCAGGACAGATTCCGAAGGTCGGTGGTTTCCCCCAGATTGAACTGACAGTCTCGATGTAAGTGAAATCATCTTGCCAGATGCTTAAAACATTACACCCACTCCATGCCAGTAACTCGAGTAAATTGCATGCACCTCACACATACATTGAACGTTGTGAAACCAGCAAACAATCAAAGTTGTCTGTAGGATATCCGTACTGATTCTCCTTTGCTAGCTTCAATGTAGTTATCGGTGACAATCCATTTCAAGCAAGAAAATGCTAGTTATTTCCCAACATTTATTTCATGTGAAATGAGTACATGTACTGATTGTAAAATGGATTTTGCTAAATAACTGAAAAAATCTGAATACCGATGGACAGCGAGTTTCTAAGGATTGTCAACAGAAACCATCATGAGGTACGACAATCAATAAAGTTTAATAATAATTATGACAGAAAAAGTAGAATCATACAAAAATGTTGTCTCTTAGATATTAGAAAACAGTTGCTTCAAAGAAATGTCGCATTGCTTCGAATTAGCTCGTAAAAATATATCGACCATGTTCGACACCGTAACGACGATTAACGCTATATATGTCGACATCGTCTTCTATTACAAAACCATGTCACTCAGAGTTGTCATTGCTTTTTTCCGTGTCATGTGACATAAAGGAATTATACCGAAGCATGCAAATATCATTCATGTACAAAAATTCCAACTTTGAGAAAATTTCATCATTTCCGACGGCGCTATGTTCGTGCAAATAAATTGACAACGAGTTTTTCATTTTGGTTCCAATTCAAAGGATAAAATAATTTTTAAACCTAAAAGGATTTAATTAGTTATAAAACATTTTGTATCATTTTCTTCCGAAACAAAGAATACAGTCAATATTATTGCTTCGATTTAGTCATAAATTGTTTTCTTCCTCACATGTAACTGACCAAGGGCGCTTAAACCATGTGCATTTCTGTCATTGAGTCGATAAAACAGTTATTATCTAAATATTAATCAGAGAAGGAAAAATTTATGTCATAATAAAACGGCATGGTGGCTTTTAAAAACTTAATACAAAGCAAATATTAATGCATTTCACAATTGAAGAATATTTAAATTTTGATGCCTAAAGCTTTTTCAATGTTATATTGTTGTGAGAATGTTTAGAATACACATGTACTATGAAAGGATGGAAAGTCTGAACGGGACTAAATAAACCCAGAATTCAAAGTAAAACCATTACTTACTGGGCTACTCAGATCACTACGTTCCACGATTGTCCAATGCCAACTATTGGGGAAACTCTCAGTAATATTTCCTTGCATTGCCTTTTATATGGTTATATTTGCCGGCCCATCATTACCAAAAGGTCATACTAGCAACCTAACTTGCAGCGTGTTAAATCAATGTAGGACCCGCGCTCGAACCGGTCCCTCCCACACTATTAACGAAACGGGGCAATTTATCTGAGCTACGCAGACTGCTTTATTATCACTAGAATTAATATTATTTCTTTCTTTCTTTTTTTTTTTCTTTTTTTTAAGTGTAGGTAATGAAAAATAAGTATTAAAATCTTACCTTCATTGTTTCTGGTCTGCAGTAGATTTTACTTCACTCTTCAATATATTGGTTATTTTAATGTTCCACAATCCCCTCTCACGCTCTTATATAGGGTGCATTTGAATTACGCATATTTTACGCAATATCTGTACCCGGATTTGGATGGTTTATCAGAAACCAAAGTTTAAATATAGACTTGACTCTAAAAGGGTTGGGTAGAGACCAGGATGTCTCGGAAGAAAATTGTTAATGGCATTTTAAACATATTTTTTTTTATCTAGATAGCATTCCGTTTATGTGTCACTTTCCAAGGTAATGGAGTTTGTTCCTTTACCTCGTGATCAACACCCCTTAACGTTTGTGTTGAACGATTTGGTAAACGTTTACGTCGAGAAACGTTATAGAATCGTCATTTTTATGGCAACATGTGAACTAATACACACACGCACACACACACACACACACACACACACATATATATATATATATGGTTTCATATCCAATAAAAACCCGCACAAACGTAGGTGTGCCATGTGGTACGCTGGCGAACCACATTACATTAACTACAGTATTTTTTGTTGGAAAATATATGTTACCATACCTACCGTCTTTTATTTCTTGCGTTTTGTTTCTGTATATAGTTAATTTTATTCACTGGGGATTTAATTTGCTATATTCGCGGTTTCACTTTATAGCGCGAAATAAATACCAAGTGAATATTTTCATGTAGCATTCATTAAAGTTAGACTTAGATAATCCGTACAGAAAATTGTTTCAATTGGGCGCTGCACCGCGGAATTTTATACCCGTAAATAAGTTCCTATGTCTGAACCGCAAAATTGTATCTCCACAGAATTTACCAACTATATATACAGCACTTATACGTACATGCACATGAAACCTTTTTTTATATAACAACCTGATAGTTTTATGAAGAGTGACATCAAACATAGATATTGACAATTATAACAAAACAAGTGAATATGTACTTTAAAACACAAATGGTCAACATGCTCTTCGAAATGATTGTTTTAACATCAACTGTTTCATTGATGTTAAAATTAATCAGTTTTATTACAAGTTCAACAAGAAACAAGTTTTAACATACGAGGGCTTGTCAACGAGTAACCAGCCTATCTGATTTTTGATTGTCAGACACGGTCATGATTTTTGTTCCTTGTTTGAATACATGTTGTATACCTGGATACAAAATTGAAAGACATCGAATGTCAAACATGGTAAATATACTACTGCGGTAGCTCAGTTTGTAGAGTGTTCGCTCCGTAAGTGGGAGGTTGTGGGTTCGATCCCCGGCCGGGTCTGACCCAAGACTTCAAAGTGGGTAGTGACTGGTCTTTCGCCAAGCACTCGGTATTACGATTTGAAATTCACGTTTTTCCGGATGGGAACTTAAAATAAACGAGGTCCCGTGTCACGGTGGGCTTGGCACGCTAAAGAACCCTGCTGTATAATGCCATCAGCGCAACGCACAGACAAAATTTCTGCACCTTCGCCTATAACTGGCGACGTCTCGATATAAGTGAAATATTCTTGACTGGACGTTAAACACCATTACTCAACTCAACCATGGAAAGTGGTGCAAAGGGGCCGCTTTTCATCTTTTTGGTTATTGACAAGTTGTTTTTAAAAAGGTAAAACAGTCCAGAAAGTACAAGACGAGTTATCCGACGTTTATGTACCATTTTATGCTCAGGTTAAATGCTGGGTAGAGAAATTCTAACGCGTAGACTCCCAAATATCTCAGCAGGGGAAACAAATGGCAACCAGAGCACCAATACACCAGGATGCAGCACCTTGTTCAGAAACGTTATAGGTATTTCTAACAATCCTTAATTGTATGTTATGTCTATTCACATAATAATTTCTGATGCAGAATATGTGAACAGTTATTTGGAACAGTGTTTTTCAATTGATGATTTGCACATAAAAAAATGCATCGGAAATGCGTTTACGTTAAATTTAGTATCCTTCAATTTTAGCACGGTGATTAAAATGCCAGCTGGTTAGTCACAATATTTATTTTGTGTTTCTGAAATTTCCGTTCAAAAATTAATGCACATAATTGTTATTATCAAATGGAAGCAGTTACAGTAAAAACTGTATATCAGATATTTTTAAGTTTAATAACATTTTGAATTGTCATTAACCATTTCGTTAAGCTTATAGAACTTTGAAAAAAGAAAACGTGTTTACAATCTCTTTAAGGGTCAAAGAAGTACATGTATTCATGTATGATTAAGTGATAAAAATGGCATTTTATCAACAAGGAAGTCACCATTTTTCACCTTTTGAAAATTAATGTTTTGTTTCGGTGTAAATCCAATTCTGTACTTTAAAGTGATATCATATTTAAAAATAGCAGTGTTATCAGTTTAATATTGTACTGCGATAACCTCGAGACCTTGTGTATCTTAGAGATGGAAAGTGTAGCTGGAACGTTGGTTTCGTGGGCATACAGTACAGAACTATCGAAAGTTTAACACCGAGCTAACGAAAAGGAATCGAAGCTTGGCTGTCGATTGACCGATATTTGGATACAGTCCAACCTGCCTTAAAGACCACCTCTATATAAGGACCACCTCCTTAAAGGCCAGTAGAATTGTATCCTAATTGATCTTCATTCATATTATTTGAACCTGTATATAAGGGCCACTTGCCCATAAAGGTCACTTTTACTGGTTCCCTTGGGTGGCCTTTATAGACAGGTTTGACTGTAGTATAGTGACAAAAAGATAGAAAGCCACTGTCGAAAATCTATCCAGATATTGCTAATGGGGGGGGGGGGGTCGATTCGTCCGAAAGGGGCTGTGCTGTATTTTCGATTATTTTGATCATTGTGTAATTATCAAAATACAACACAGACCCGCCGAAAGTTTAACATAAGTGCCATATCGGCAGTTCAACATTATCTCGACCCCTAGTTATTTATATCTTATCAGATTTTGGCAATCGCTATACAGTACAGACCCGTCGAAAGTTTAACACCATGCTAACCTGTTAGTGTCGAATCGACAGCTTATCTTCGTCCTCTGTAGTTCCACAGAACGTTCACAGAAGCTGGACATCATTAGACAGTTTTTTCAGCCATTATTAATTCTTATCTCGACCACTCGACAACTAGACTTTGGCTCTGTACTGTATGTCTCTGAGCTTTTCGGGTCACCAGGTTTCAATATCTCGGCCACTCGGTCGCCTGCTTCGACTTGTATTTGTTCGTCCAATGTTTAACTTTCGACAGGTCTCTACTGTACCTTGCCAATCAATCAGACAGTACAGATTTGTTGAACGTTTTAAACAGAGCTAACAACTTCTGTCGAGTGTCCGAGATTTGGATAGCTAGTGCAATAAAAGTTGTCTAGATCTTTAGATACATAACAGATGCCGAAAAGCTCTCGGGATATTCCTAACAAGAGACCGAGATTAGCCGCCAATTCTTTAGCTTAGTGTCTCATGACAGGCCTGTATTGTACAAATCATAATATTTTGACCGATGAGTTTGATTTCGTGTCGTTTACTTGTGAAACAACTCCAGAATTATTTATAGTCTAAGCATATGTCTGATAAATTGATATTACAATCATACCTGCCTTAAACAGGTTACCAGTCCACAAAGACCAGTTAATGTTTATCCTAGTTGCTCCATATATATATTATTTGAACCTGTATATTGCCCAAAAAGCTATTTTACTGGTTCCCTTGGGATATTCTATTGATCAGTCAATAAATTACTATATATGTGAAATAAAAGTTATTGATTTCAATCATAATATTTTTATTGCGTCATTTATTTCTGAAACAACTTCTTTAGATATGTGTATGAAATGTAATCATAGCATAATCAACCAATAAGGAAACTGTCATATAAAGCAAACAAGAGGCCCATGGGCCTTAACGCTCACCTGAGGAAGAGTACATATCTTATGCAGAGGTTCAATGGTCAATGACATTAATAAAGAGAATATCAAAATTTTCATCAGTAAGGGCCAATAATATGCAAGTATTTTTGCAAATTAATTATAATAATTATTATATAAGTATGCTATATATAACATATTTAAAGTGTAGCTACAATATATTATTTATTAACAGCTATAACATCTGTATATTAAAATGTGCATTAGGTTAATACCTACAATATTCCAATATACATGCCTATACAAAAAGTTTATAGTTTTTGAGATAATTAACCATTTAAGTATTTGTTTGCATCTATGACCTTGACCTTTGAACCTATGACCTTCATTCATATATCAAAATGATTGTTGTGCAAATGCCTACAATATTCCAATATACATGCCTATACAAAAAGTTTATAGTTTTTGAGATAATTAACCATTTAAGTATTCATTTGCATCAATGACCTTGACCTTTGAACCTATGACCTTCATTCATATATCAAAATGATCGATAGGCCAATACCTACAATATTCTAATATACATGCCTATACAAGAAGTTTATAGTTTCTGAGATAATTAACCATTTAAGTATTAGTTTGCATCTATGACCTTGACCTTTGAACCTATGAACTTCATTCATATATCAAAATGATTGTTGTGCAAATGCCTACAATATTCTAATATACATGCCTATACAAAAAGTTTATAGTTTTTGAGATAATTAACCATTTAAATATTCGTTCGCAGCTATGACCTTGACCTTTGAACCTATGACCTTCTTTCATATATCAAAATGATCGTTAGGCCAATACCTACAATATTCCAATATACATGCCTAAACAAAAAGTTTATAGTTTTTGAGATAATTAACCATTTAAGTATTTGTTTGCATCTATGACCTTGACCTTTGAACCTATGACCTTTATTCATATATCAAAATGATTGTTGTGCAAATGCCTACAATATTCCAATATACATGCCTATACAAAAAGTTTATAGTTTTTGAGATAATTAACCATTTAAGTATTCATTTGCATCAGTGACCTTGACCTTTGAACCTATGACCTTCATTCATATATCAAAATGATCGTTAGGCCAATACCTACAATATTCTAATATACATGCCTATACAAGAAGTTTATAGTTTCTGAGATAATTAACCATTTAAGTATTAGTTTGCATCTATGACCTTGACCTTTGAACCTATGAACTTCATTCATATATCAAAATGATTGATGTGCAAATGCCTACAATATTCTAATATACATGCCTATACAAAAAGTTTATAGTTTTTGAGATAATTAACCATTTAAATATTCGTTCGCAGCTATGACCTTGACCTTTGAACCTATGACCTTCATTCATATATCAAAATGATCGTTGAGCCAATACCTACAATATTCCAATATACATGCCTATACAAAAAGTTTATAGTTTTTGAGATAATTAACCATTTAAATATTTGTTCAATTCTATGACCTTGACCTTTGAACCTATGACCTTCATTCATATACCAAAATGACCGTTAGGCAAATACCTACAATATTCCAATATACATGCCTATACAAAAAGTTTATAGTTTTTGAGATAATTAACCTTTAAAGTATTCGTTCGAGTCTATGACCTTGACCTTTGAACCTATGACCTTCATTCATATATCAAAATGATCGTTAAGCCAATACCTACAATATTCCAATATACATGCCTATACAAAAAGTTTATAGTTTTTGAGATAATTAACCATTTAAGTATTCGTTCGCGTCTATGACCTTGACCTTTGAACCTATGACCTTTATTCATATATCAAAATGATTGTTGTGCAAATGCCTACAATATTCCAATATACATGCCTATACAAAAAGTTTATAGTTTTTGAGATAATTAACCATTTAAGTATTCATAAGCATCAGTGACCTTGACCTTTGAACCTATGACCTTCATTCATATATCAAAATGATCGTTAGGCCAATACCTACAATATTCTAATATACATGCCTATACAAGAAGTTTATAGTTTCTGAGATAATTAACCATTTAAGTATTAGTTTGCATCTATGACCTTGACCTTTGAACCTATGAACTTCATTCATATATCAAAATGATTGATGTGCAAATGCCTACAATATTCTAATATACATGCCTATACAAAAAGTTTATAGTTTTTGAGATAATTAACCATTTAAATATTCGTTCGCAGCTATGACCTTGACCTTTGAACCTATGACCTTCATTCATATACCAAAATGACCGTTAGGCAAATACCTACAATATTCCAATATACATGCCTATACAAAAAGTTTATAGTTTTTGAGATAATTAACCTTTAAAGTATTCGTTCGAGTCTATGACCTTGACCTTTGAACCTATGACCTTCATTCATATATCAAAATGATCGTTAAGCCAATACCTACAATATTCCAATATACATGCCTATACAAAAAGTTTATAGTTTTTGAGATAATTAACCATTTAAGTATTCGTTCGCGTCTATGACCTTGACCTTTGAACCTATGACCTTCATTCATATATCAAAATGATCGTTGTGAAAATGCCTACAATATTCCAATATACATGCCTATACAAAAAGTTTATAGTTTTTGAGATAATTAACCATTTAAATATTCGTTTGCAGCTATGACCTTGACCTTTGAACCTATGACCTTCATTCATATATCAAAATGATCGTTAGGCCAATACTTACAATATTCCAATATACATGCCTATACAAAAAGTTTATAGTTTTTGAGATAATTAACCATTTAAGTATTTGTTCAACTCTATGACCTTGACCTTTGAACCTATGACCTTCATTCATATATCAAAATGATCATTAGGCCAATACATACAATATTCCATTATACATGCCTATACAAAATGTTTATAGTTTTTGAGATAATTAACCATTTAAGTATTCGTTTGCGTCTATGACCTTGACCGTTGAACCTATGACCTTCATTTATATATCAAAATGATCGTTAGGCCAATACCTACAATATTCCAATATACATGCCTATACAAAAAGTTTATAGTTTTTGAGATAATTAACCATTTAATTATTTGTTTACATCTGTGACCTTGACCTTTGAACCCATGACCTTTATTCATATATCAAAATGACCATTGTGCCATTACCTACAATATTCTGATATACATGCCTATACAAAAAATTCATAGTTTTGCAGATAATTAACTATTTTGGTATTCTTGGACATCTGTGACCTTGACCTTTGAACCCATGACCCTGATCTATGTATCAAAATGATCGTCATGTCAATACCTACAAATAACTGAAAATCCTATGCCATTATCACAAGAAATGTTAAAAAAATACCATTTTTTATCAAAGGTCAAAAACTGGGACATGACCTTGACCTTCGACCTTGACATCGATTGAAAGAAAATTGCATGACAAGATCAACAGTGAAAACTCCATACAATTATCTTCAGCCGTTATGAAGTTATAACAATAAATGTCTCATTTTAAAAATTATGTAATTTTACGCAAAAAACGCGTAACCTATTTTTCGTCTAATTTTCATGAAAAACACAATTTTAATGTTCCCAGGTATGCTGAATCCAAATATCCAATCAAAATTTGCCTGCACCTTTTGGTTTCAGAGAAGAAGATTTTTTTGTCTTTTTGCTATTTTTAGTAACAGTGGCCATCTTGTTGGGCGTGGCCAAACCCCGAACACAATTTTGAAAGGCTGTTACCCAGGCATGATAATCACCAACTTTCATCAAATATGGCCCAGTAGTTTTGGAGGAGAAGATTAAAATGTAAAGTTTACGCACGACGGACGACGCACGACGGACGACGGACGGTGATAGATTGCAATAGCTCATCTGAGCCTTTGGCTCAGGTGAGCTAAAAAACCATACAAATCCATGTCCAAGTGAGGCGGGGTGCTCCGGAAGGACAAACACAGCTAGCTACACCTGCAACGTGCGTATTTAAACTTGAGTGAAAGAAACATGGGACTATAGGACGTCAAATATATCCAGGGCAATCCTGGACACAGAGACGTCAAACTTATCAACACTACTGTGATGACGTCCATAAAACTTTTTGAGGGCCTTGATAAGGGTAGGCTTTTATTTGTAAGCAGCTTGTTTCGTTGTATAAAGTTCCCAAGCTCAACCATAGTGTACTAATTGGAAAACAAATACACCATAAGCAGCTGAGGCCGGTATATTGCTGCATAGAAAAGGAAATGCGACAATAGAACAATTAAAGTCATCATGTTTGTCATACACTTTAAAATTTGGCCTTTTGTAGGGCGTCGTAATTGAGGTTTAAGTCTTAAAATGAAGCAGAACGTAAGGAATTAGTAATATCTTTTTATTTGTTTTAAACATTTTATCTTATACTGTATATAGCACAATACAGACCTGTCGAAAGTTTAACACTGATCTAACGAATAACTGTCAACTCAACAACTCATCTTTGCACCTCATAACCTGCAACAACATCTGATATCTCTTGTTGGCAGTTTGTTTTCTTTCTTTTTTTTACTTTTTTCCTTTTTTTTTCTTTTTTTAGGGGAGTGGGGGGGGGGGGGTAACTTGCTATCCATATATCGGTCAAACGGTAACAGACCTTTCAACTCCATTTCATTAACTTACAGTGTTAAACTTTCGACAGAGCTCTATTGTATGTTGGACTGAAATTATTCAATAATACGTCGTCATATATTTGCAATTGACAATATTATCAATATAGAGAATATGTTTAATAACATTTTGAATTTTCATTAACCATTTGGTTAATTAAATTTTGATTAAAGTATTTCCAAATAAAATATGTAATCTCTTTTAGGGTCAAAGAAGTACATATATTCATGCATGATTAATTGATTTATGTGATAATAATCTCATTTTATCAACAAGGAAGTCACCTTTTTGAAAATAAATGTTTTGTTTTAGTGAAAATCCAATTCTGTACTTTAAAGTGATATCATATTTAAAAATAACAGTATAAAATTGTACTGCGATAACCTCGAGACCTTGTGCATCTTAGAGATGGAAAGTGTAGCTGGAACGTTGGTTTCGTGGACATACAGTACAGAACTGTCGAAAGTTTAACACCGAGCTAACAAAAAGGAATCGAAGCTCAGCTGTCGAGTGCCCGAGATTTGACGGAAAAATAGATAGACAGCCACTGTCGAAAATCTATCCAGTTATTGCTGACGAGGTGTCGATTCGACCTTAATCCCTTTAGCCAAGTGTTAAAATTTCGAAAGGGGCTGTACTTTATTTTCGATTATTGTGACCGTGTGTAATTATCAGTGCATTAGTGTCATATCGGCAGTTCATCATCATTATGTCGACCCTATAGTTAGCTAAATCTCGTCAGATATCTGGTAGTCGCTATACTGTAAAGACCTCTCAAAGTTTAACAGTGTGGAATGGACAACTCAACTCGATCCCTTTATTTCCACAGATTGTTCACAGAATCTGGACATTATTTTACAGGTTTTCAGATTTTATCTAGTCATATCTCGACTACGGCCACTCGACATCCGGGCTTCGACTTCTTTCCGTTAGCTAAGTGTTAAACAAGTGTTTCGACAGGTCTGTACCTTGCCAATCAATCACTATATACAGTACAGATTTGTTGAAAGTTTAACAGAGCTAACGGCTTCTGCCGAGTGTCCATGATATGGATAGCTTGTCCAGATTTAGAGATAGATAAGAGATACCGAAAAGTTGTCGAGATATAACTGACGAGGGTCGGAGATATGGATAGCTAGTGCCATAAAAGCTATCTAGATCTTGAGATAGATAAGAGATACCGAAAAGTTGTCGAGGTGTAGCTGACGAGGGTCGGAGATATGGATAGCTAGTACAATAAAAGTTTTATAGATCTTGAGATAGATAAGAGATACCGAAAAGTTGTCGAGGTGTAGCTGACGAGGGTCCGAGATATGGATAGCTAGTGCAATAAAAGTGCCAAGATCTAGAGAAGATAAAAAACGAGGGGCCGAGATGAGCTGCAATTCGGCACCAATTCTTTAGCTTAGTGCCTCATGACAGGCATGTACTGTACAAATTATAATGTTTTGACTGATGAGTTTGATTTCGTGGCGTTTACTTATGAAACAACTCCAAAATTATTTATAGCAGCATGTGTCTGATGAATTGATATTACAATCAAACCTGCCTTTAACATGTCACCAGTCCACAAAGGCCAGTAAACGTTTATCCCAGTTGCTCTATATACATATTATTTGAACCTGTATATAAGGGTCACCAGCTCAAAAAGCTACGTTTACTGGTTCCCTTTGGGATACTATTCTATTGATCAGTCAATAAATTACTATATGTGAAATAAAAGTTATTGATTTCAATCATAATATTTTTATTGCGTCATTTATTTCTGAAAGAACTTCTTTAGATATGTGTATGAAATGTAATCATAGCATAATCAACCAATAAGGAAACTGTCATATAAAGCAAAAAAACATACAAATCCATGTCCAAGTGAGGCGGGGTGCTCCGGAACGACAAGCCCAGCTAGCTACACCTGCAACGTGCGTATTTAAACTTGAGTAAAAGGAACATGGGACTACTAGTATAGGACGTCAAATATATACAGGGCAATCCTGGACACAGAGACATCAAACTTATCAACATTACTGTAATGACGTCCATAAAACTTTTTGAGGGCCTTGATAAGCGTAGGCTTTTATTTGTAAGCAGCTTGTTTCGTTGTATAAAGTTCCCAAGCTCAACCATAGTGTACTAATTGGAAAACAAATACACCATAAGCAGCTGAAGCCGGTATATTGATGTATAGAAAAGGAAATGCGACAATAGAACAATTAAAGTCATCATGTTTGTCATACAGTTTAAAATTTGGCCTTTCGTAGGGCGTCGTAATTGAGGTTTAAGTCTTAAAATGAAGCAGAACGTAAGGAATTAGTAATATCTTTTTATTTGTTTTAAACATTTTATCTTATACCGTATATAGCACAATACAGACCTGTCGAAAGTTTAACACTGATCTAACGAATAACTGTCAACTCAACAACTCATCTTTGCACCTAATAACCTGCAACAACATCTGATATCTCTCATTGGCAGTTGGCAGTTTGTTTTCATTCTTTTTTATTTTTTTCTTTATTTTTTAGGGGAGGGGGGGGGGTACTAGCTATCCATATATCGGTCAAACGGTAACAGACCTTTCAACTCCATTTCATTAACTTACAGTGTTAAACTTCCGACAGAGCTCTATTGTATGTTGGACTGAAATTATTCAATAATACGTCGTCATATATTTGCAATTGGCAAAATATCATCAATCTAAGAATATATGTCATTATTTGTAATTTGAATAAGTCCCCTGTCACTGGTAACTGACTTCTGTAAGGTCTATATCTCCAGATATTTTGACAACACTGTATCTCTCTAAAGGACCTCTCCTCAATCGAAATTGGACAAACGGTTGATTATTTACGCTAATCTAAAAATATAAAAATGCATTACAATATTTCAACAAAAAATATATTTATACATTCATGTCGTATTCCATGTTCAATCAGCTAACGTGTTTTCCAGAAACGACTATAGATGTTATCTCCAATATAACCACTTTTAAAAGACACAAAGTGTCCTGAAAACATAAAAATACCTCTTCCATTTTCTTGAGTGAATTTTGACTCAACAGCTTTTAAATTCCGTTGAGAAAGCCATTGGCAGTAGTACTCGGTCATTTTCAATTATCAGCAGTATTACGAAGTAGTAGAAGAATATACATAGTACCTTTTCGGCAACTGCCAATGCAACCAAATTGACGTATCGCCAGCCACGCCTTTTATGTTCCGACACTGGCCGCCATCATGGTACCAAAGCAGCGTCACGGCAACTAATGGCGTACTAGTGTCAGTGACGTCATTGAAAGGCACAATTTAGGCCGATTTTTATTCTTTTTGGGTGTAATTCAAGCATGCCGGACCTTTGTCGGAACATTGTGGGCGTGGCCGGCGAAACGTCAATTCGTACCACAATAGCAAGTTTATGCCATAAATACCAGTCAGTAGTAACCATTTTTTGTTCATCTTTGCAACCAACTTCGCGATTGGTACACATAAGCAGTGGTGCGAATGAAAATAGAATCAGATTCAATGTTAAAATTACATTTAGCGACACCTAAATCATTAATTACAAGGCCAAGGGAAAATTGAGAGAAAGAAGAATAACTAAACATTTAGATAGACAACTAATTATAAAACTACCTACCAACTGAACGGACCTACAACCTAATGACAAAATGGTGTATGAAAGCGTGATTCATGTATATTTGTAGATCATTTACAATCCATATAATACCACGTGGTCCCTATAAACCGTATAAAGAACAACTTGTGATCAAAAAAGTACTTTTGGGTAATAAAATATTCGAAGTTGCAGAACCATTTGAATGAGATTTTAACAACTTGCAATCTCGTCACCATGTGAAGGCGAATTATATGTCGTAAGCTGCTATAAATTTATTCGCATTTTTAACAAGTTACCTATGACATAGTAAGCAAATGTTATACAGTATCATAAACCCATTCAAAAATGACTTGACTAATGTCATCTCGATATGAATAAACATATCAGATAAGTTTCAAAGTTTCTTTTTTTTCTATCAGACTATTTCAAATATGAAACAATGGCTTTAACTTACAATATATTTGTCCCATGTGGCATGAATGATCATATAAAACTTTTCATTAGGTCTAAAAGGAAAGTAAGGTGCGTCTCTCTCCTCGATTCCCCAAGCTCCGTTCTCACAATTATTCCTTACAACAACTTCCCGATCCCCAGCATTAACTCTTACGTCAAAGTGTAAACCTATATCACCAGGGCTCGGTTCATCTCCCTCTTGTAGGTTAATAGTGAACCTAAAAAAATATATTTCAATAAAACACGAATCAAAGTCAAATGATTTAAATGATTCAAAAACAAACATTCCTATTCATGTCCAAATCACAAAAATAAAATCAAAGTAAAAATTATGAAAACTGGCAAATTTAGGTAAACATGTGAAACTCCACCAGTGAAGTGAGTCAGGACATTTCAGAAGGGCAAGCGCATCTGGTGTTTAGCCAACTACACCCGCCAAGTGTCGAATAAAAGTGTACAATGTTAAAATGATTCATTTTAGAATGTACTATATTTAACAATACATTCACAAATGTTACGTGTTCATGTTGATTATGTACAAAAATCTCTTCCTTGACCGATTATAAAGAACAGATAAATAATTAAAGTCCATGTAATACTGATAATATAGTAGTATGTTAGGGGTTATTTATAATAAAAAACAAAATACTAATCCATGTCCGAATCCCAATCCAGAATCAAAGTAAACACTTTGGAACCAAGTTAGGTTAGACACGTGAACTTCCACCAGGGAAGTGAGGCAGGGTGCTCCGGAAGGGTAAGCATCCCCTGTTTAGCTAGCTACACCGTCATGAATGTAATCAAATTGTTTGAAAGGAACATGGACTATGAGACGTCAAATATATCCAGGGCAGGACACAGAGACATCAAACTTATCAACAATACTGTGATGACGGCCATAAAACTTTTTGAGGGCCTTGATAAGCATAGGCTTGCAATATCCCTGAGTCAACAATTTATTTGCAAGCAGCCTACTTCGTTGTACAAAGTCCCCATAGTGGGAACAAGTTCTACCTACGTATTAATTGGGAAACAAATACACCATAAGCAAGAGAAGCAGATATATTGTTGCATAAAAAAAGGATAGTTGACAATAGAAAAATTGAAGTCATTACGTTTGTCATAAAGTTTCAAATGTAGCCTTTCGTGTGCGTCATAACTCAGGTATAAGTCTAAATTTGAAGCAGAATTTGAGGAATCAGTCGTGTTTTTTATTTTAAGCTCACTAGGATAGATGACATTTACATAGTCTCCAAATTTAGGATTGTTAAGAGACAAAACGTCATCTATATATCTGTATGTTGAGTTGAATGATTTGGCGAGAGTTTTCTCTCCAGATCTAACAAGGTTCTGAATAAATTCTGCTTCATAAGAATAAAGAAACAAATCAGCAAACAATGGTGCACAGTTTGCATCCATTGGTATACCGATTGTTTGCTGAAAAACTATATTACCAAACACAACAAATATGAAATATTCGTTCAAGAAATTGTTTTAACCCAAGATTGTTCTTAATTGGGCGATATTACATATATCTTAAAAGTATTGATGCGATGTTAAGTTAAACTACATGTAATGCAAATCAAAAACGAATATACCAACCCATGTCAGAATCGCAATCCGAAAGCAACTTAAAAGGTTTGACAAATTAGGTTGAACTTTCACCAGCTGAGCGGGTAATTAATCCGGAAAGGTAAGCACTTGCTGTTTCGCATGCGACAACCGTCATGTGTGTAGTGAAAACTGTAAGAATAATTGAACTATTTGACAACAAAAATATCCAGGGTTACCCTGGGCAAAGAGACATCATACAAAGAAAATAACCGTTCATGTTAGGCTTATTTTACTCTTGACAAACCTCTTGGCGTTGTATTTAGTAGTACCGCAAACATATACCATTCTACCATTGCTAAACCCTCCATTTATAGCAGTAACAACCGGTATGGACTGAAAACGAAAATTGAAAATAGGTTTTAAAAATTAACCAAAATTACACAGTTATACATTAATTATTTGTGGTTCTTAATTAGGCGAGCACATAATGTTATGGTTTTTTAAACACTTAAGATCATGCCGGGTTCAAACATGTAGTCAAAGCATCTACTAGGTAATGACCGATGAAACCAAGAACACGAAACAATACTTATTGAAGAAAGAGATGCGTAGATGAAATGATGTGCACGCTCCAACAAATATACTTTCACTTATATCGAGGATGCCAGCTCTGTAAATGTGATGAAATCCGAAGAGAATCACAGACTGCAAACTTTGTGAAACAAGAATCCGTTTGATTTGTAAAAAAAACATTCGGCAACCGGGTTATGAAATAAACATACAAACAAAAAAGACCGAAAAATACATATTGTTATGACAGATGATAAGGCTTCCGAATTTGGATGGACACAAAACAAATGTAATGGCATAAAATGTTGGATGTCGTTACCATATTAATAATAGATGGTCTTTAAACCAGCCTACTTGTTCGCTTTTTTTCCTAATCTTAAATACGGTAAAAAAAAAGAACGCAAACTTCACTTTTCATTATAACAACTTAACATAGTGTTAATATTACAGCACTTAACATTGTTAGGGAATAAAATTCCTCATAAGTAGTTCTAGAACCTAAATTGTGAAACCAAAATTGTTCAAGGGTGTAAAAAATTATCCAAAGAACCAGAATATATTGAAACAAATTTAGTTAAAGAAATAAATGTAAAATGTATCCTCCAAAAGCAATCAAAATTTTTAATAAGAAAAAACTCCGACATGCACCATTGTGCCATATAGGCTGTTTAGGATAGCCAGGAAGAGGTTTACATTCCTGGAAAATGAAACAGTGATTTCCTGGTTTTCCTGGTTCCAAGAAAAATAAATGGCCTTTAAATAAAGGAGTAAGCCCTAGTTTTTGAGGATTTTCATATTTTAGCTGGCTTAAATGCGCCTATTTTCTTTAAAGTACTTTATAAAAACTGTGAATGACACGTACTTGTAATAAAAGAACAACAATACTTAAACATACGATAAAAACACCAAATATTTACAAACAGAAAGTGTGTTACAAGCAAAGCTAATATTGTGCTTTATAGAGTTTTGCAATCAGATAATGTTGTCAATAACGTATGTTTAAGTAATATATAAAAAATTTATATGGATTGCTGTAGTTTTGCAATGCAAATTATACTATCCTAATTCAATCATACTACCCATCGTTCCTGTTATACATAATTGCGAAAGTACAACCTCACACGTGCATGCAATAACTGTCCTTAATTGTTATTATTATTATTACAAACACTATATATTTCGATTTAACATGATGCACTTCCTGTTTTGCAATTTAGAGGTCATTATCAAAATGTTTGTATGTAAATATATAAGTATACCATCAGGAAGCTTTTGATATTTATACAGGAAAAAACTCCTTACTGTTTAAGATACAACTTACACATGTGTGTAATCTATGTATCTAATTCTTTCTGATTTTACTTGTCTGTTATTCTATTGTATCTGCATTACATGTATTACAAGTAATATATTTAACGATATTTTTTAGTTTTCAAACGATATGCTAAATTTTCAATCGGACCTGGCCCCTGTATCACAATCATTCCTTAGCTAAGATTTTCCTTAACGTAAATCTGGCAAACTTTATACCTTAATAAATTGTTTAATTATTACGATATTCAGGAATTTAAGGTCTCATTTTGAAGATCGCCTCAAGCTTATGGAACTTTTATTTAATTTTTAAAAAAATGTTTCTTCATATTTTTAGAAAACATTGTCATAATTACTAAACTTAAGTTAAGGAAAATCTTAGTTAAGGAATGATTGTGAAACCGGAGCCTGATAGTGGACAAGTAATCTGCTATACTTACTGGCTGAAACATTAAATTCTACAAGCAGCCATGTTTTTTTGATTTTTTCTGAAATTTACATATGAAAAAACAAAAATCATAGTTAAATGAACCTTTTTCAAAGTTCATACTTTCAAATTTGAATTTATATTAGAAACGGTCAGTTGATGTAACATTGTATTTACAAATTGTCTTGGTATCGTTTTGAAGTTGTTCAGATCATAAACGACGACTCAATTATTCAATGGATTGAAAACTCCTATATAAATAAAAGTCAACTCATAATTTTCAAATTAAAGATATATATGTAAAAAACGTGGGCAAGTTTCATATATGATCAGTGATCAATCATTTCAAATAAAAATTTAAACTTAAATCGGTAGTATGGCAATATATAAGAAATTTATATTTACGAACAGGCTGATTCAACAAGAAACTCTTTAAAAATGAATCCATATTGAGAACAATAATTAAAAACATTCTGCTTTGCACAACATAGTTGGTTATTTGAACATTTGAAGTTCATTAATTTGGTATTTTAATATACTACTTACCTGTTAAACTTTTTGGAGACTCTTTCTTCTTTAACGAAGGTTAACAATTAAAATCAATAACATCAAATTTCACTTTTATCAAGTGAAAACAGGAAAACACTTAATTTTCTTACTTAGCATTTGACTTTACAATCCATATCGGAAGTCAAAATTACGTATCTAAACACCAAGTGTCTTAACAAACATCACGTAAGGTTGATCATGTATTGCAAATATTTCGATACATAGGGGCTTCAGTGATCAGATGCACGTGCATCAAATATATGTACATACATATCACATTTCCGTCGCATACGTTACAATCCAAGTTGAGTCCGTTCACTTGCCAAGAGTCCAAAGTACCACTCCAGTAGCTCGCTCCGTAAGTGGGGGGTAAGGGGTTCGAACCCCGACCGGGTCTGACCTTAAACTTGTAGTGGATAGTGATTGTTCTTTTTTCGACAAACACTCTGCATTAAGAAATAACATGTCTGCTCATGGTATTTCAAGAGGTAATGCAAGATAGTGTGGCGCATGCAAAATTCGATGAAGGGCAAAACCCTTCATTTTAATTTGGCTCCCGCCACACTATCTTTCGTTCAATAAATATTTTGTACCAATTTTTGTTTCAACTCTTAAGGCCAAGTGGTACAAATGGATGCTGACGTTTCGCACGGAGTGTACAAATCTATGCACTTTGATGGTATTATTCTAAGTCCTAACTTCAAGGGGCTGTAATAATTTTGATAAATATCTTGCAGGGAATAAAATACATAATATCTATCGATTAGAAATATTAATGAAAATATACAAGAAAAGAATCATAAATACGATACATGGATAAATTCAACATTCAAATACCAGTGATTCACTGAAGATTTGCCTTTTTATACCTTCAATTGATAAAGACGTTTTTTCACAAAATTTAATTGATGATATCTTTTTAAATATTGTTTCGATTTTCAAAATTCTTTCAGATTTTAAAAATCAAAAATTTTCATATTTTTCATACACTATGACTTTTAAAATTTATTTGCAATGACGTCATGAAAATTTATACCGACATACGGGGTGTATCTGCAGAATTGCGTACGGAGTTTCTGAGTGAGTGACGTATTTTTGAGCTCGGTGGTTTTTGAACAGTAACTTTGATTTATGATTTGAAATGAATTATAATGATTTCTTCACTCTTGTCAAGATTTTGTCTCAATAGCTAAATATCTTTTTTATGTTTCAAATGTAGCCATTGATAATAAATGGCCCTCGTCCTTGCATTTTCGAAGTATCATCATTGACTCTTTATTTCGGATGATAAGGCCTTGTTCTTCTGCTATTCGAAGTAATAATGTTTCTGAATATTATTATTTCTATCATAATTATTATTCCATAGTGACTGGGAATATAAAATAATCTTATTGATGAAGTAATTTGTATACAAATAATAAAATTAATATATTTACTCTAACAGCGAGAAGCACAAACACAACACTCCTAGTTTACGACACGATAACGTTAAATTTTGCAAGTTTGCCGATCCTTTAGCAATATCGTCAAAAATCATGACGTTATTGATAATTTTGGTCATATTTTCGCATCAAATTTCGTCTTTAAAGTTTTATACCGAAAAATCAAGCAAGGTGACATAGGTATTTCTTTACATTTTCAGAAAATTTAAATTCAGAAATACATTGTGTTAGTTTTTCAAAAACTTGTAGGACAATCTGTTATTTTTCTACACTTTTCCCAATTATTCAGGGCCTGAAAAAATGCAATTTCCCATTAATCCTATGTTAAAATCCCGACATTTTTGACGCTTTATAGCTAAAAAAGTAAAAAGGTGACCCCTATATTTTTTTTACATTTTCAGATGCGCCTCAAAAAGTTTTACATATATGGAAAAAATCAGAAACTTGTAGGATAGTGCCCATTTGTACCACTTGGCCTTAACAACACATTTATTTTTCATACCTGCTCAAGTAAAAAAAGGTTTTGTTGCCATGCGAGATCAATATATCGATCCTGTTGGGGACATGACGTCATCTTGCGGGAAAATTAATACACATCAAGGGTCACGACCCCAGTTGTCTTTCAACGGGAATTGCAATACAGTTGCTTCCGAATTTTTCATCGAAGAGGGATGCAGTCATATTGGAAATATTACGAGATGAAAGTAACGGTTCTTTCGAATGGGAACTTAAAATACACGAGACCCCATGTCACTGTAGGCATGACACGATAAAGAATCCTGCTGTATAATGTCATCGATGCAACGCAGTCCACCTTCGCCTATAGCTGGCGACGTCTCAATATAGGTGAAATATTTTTGACTGGGACGTTAAATACCATCACTCAACTCCCATATAATCTTTATAATCCCAACCGGGTCAGTTCACTTGCCAAAAGACTAAAGGTTTTAACGAGGTATTCCGGAAGAGACTGTCTTGGTATAAGCAAAATACTATTAGTAAAATACTATTAGTTATGACCGGAGTAAAAAAATCTAATACTCGCTTTTCAAAATATCTTAACAAAAACCTATAATATTCTTTAGCTCAATTTGAGTTATATAAAATATTATCACGCCGAGCTTGGTTTTTATTCTATTTTGAATATTAAAATTTAAGTGTAATAATTAAGAAATAATCAACATTTACCCATGGTATATCGTCGAATAATTCACGGGCCTGAGTTCACATGCGGAAGAAAATAATACGAGGTGGTGTTGCATGTAATCGACGGCCCGTGTATTATTCGACGATATACCACGGGTAAATGTTGATCATTTCAATTCTTACATGACTTAGATAGAAATGATTGAAACAAATATTGCGAACTCTTTTCGGAAGTACATTTTGCTATCTATTTGCAAATGGTTCATTGAAACAACTCGGCTGTTGAAATTACCTCCATTGAAAGAAATTATTTTATGAATGAAAATTATGTCACAACCATTGTTCGCGACACATAGCATGACGTCATAAGATAAGAAAGGGAGTACGTCATTAAAACGGAACAGCGATGGGTATATCGTTTGTTATACCACGGCTGGCTCTCTTCATGTTTCATATGAAGGTAAACGCAGGTCATGTTAGAATAACCAGTATTCCATTTAGAATTTATGAATTTATGAATTCTGTCCATACAGTACAGACATATCGAAAAATTAACACTAAACTAACGAATACACGTCGAATCATCAGCTTAACTTCGTACCTCGGTAGCTATATCTCGACAGTTGCTATCTAACAGCTTCTCGGCTATTGACAATCCTCTAGGCTTCACGACAGTCGAAATTTGAGTCCTTTTCGTTAGCTCATTGTTAAAATTTCGACAGGTCTACACTGTAAGTGTCTAAACATGAAGTCAATGTGTTTTCTTCATACACATTTATACATAAGATCCCACATCTGCATTTTCGTATGGCACTAATTTAAGTTTTATGTATACACTAAATGCCATTTTTTTATATAAATTGGCTTCTTATGGAATCAATCAATATAAAGTCTGTGGTGTTTGTTTAACTACATTTCCAACTAATAATCTGCATCTCAGTGGACACAAACTGCGCACATACAACCCGTAAGAAAAGAGCTGATTGACCGCAATACACAGAAGCCACATGAAAGTGTATATGCGCCAATAGAGTACTGCTAAATAAATTTGGATATAATTAGGTCATACATATAATTTTTGTTTTTACATAGAATAATACATAAAATCAGTGTTTTATATCTTTTTTATGATATTAAAATAACTAAATGACATGTGACGGAGAAACAGTCAAAGCGCGCGCGTTGGTTACCAAGGTCACGAAAACGATATTAAACGTGTGTAATATGAAATTTTTTACATGGCTCTTTTGTTTGACATCTTGAAGGGATTGGATAATTAATAAAAAAAATTATGAATTTTCCTTCAAAATTTCTGATAAAGTGGCTGACATTTATATTTTCAAAAGAGGCGGGAATCCTTATACTATGTGATGATGTTGATGTGGGATATTGATACTCAATCCTCGGATCCAATTTTTTTGTCACGGACTTCTCAAGCCTTGCCACCTACAAACAAGTTCATTGTGGAAGTTTAATTGCAATATACTGTACATGCCCAACATCAACATATTATAGCAAATGTTATATTACTTTCACTTCAAAATGCCTGATACAGTGGTTTTAAAAAGAGCGAGAAAAAGGAATAAAATGTGCGATGCTTTTAATGAGTTGATTTGAGGTATTATTCTCTTCCCTTGGGTTCAAAAGTAATTTTTTTGTCGGGGACTTCTTCAGCCTACCATCAATTTCATTTTGGACGCTTGGGTGCAATGTGCATGTCCGACATTAACAGATACGAGGGGAAGTCAGAAAGTTCATAGAACAGCGTATTCAGCCAAGCGTAACACACATTTTCTTTACTTATTTAGACAACACAACATTCCACTATTTTTAACATATCAAGTTTATTTGAAACAACATATTTGTGTAATTCTCAAAAGCGTTCAAAGTTGGTGACCATCAAGCAATGATGGAAAATCAAAATGTTGAGTTTAGGGCAGTAATAAAGTTCCTAACAAATGCCAAAGAAATTCACCGGCGAATGGCCGAGTTGTATGGTGACAGTGGTCCTGCCTATTCCACAGTGGCAAAATGGTCAGCTGAATTTAAACGTGGGCGCCCCTCACTGAAGCATGACCCACGGTCAGGTCGGCCAGCTGATGTCATCACAAAGGAAATTGTCACATCTGTGGAGACCTTCATCATGAATGATCGTCGAATTAGGATTGATGGCATAGCTAGGGAGTGTGACATTTCACATGGAAGTGTATACACGGTTATTCACCAGCATCTTGGGATGTCAAAAGTATCCGCAAGATGGGTCCCCAGAAACCTTAATGTGCAGGATCGCTTCCAAAGACTCCAGTCAAATCGGGAGCTTCTCGGCATTTATAATGATAACCCGGAGAGCTTCTATTTACGTTTAGTAACTTATGATGAAACATGGATTTATCATTGGGACCCAGAAACAAAAAACGAGTCCATGCAATGGAAGCACCCTGGCTCACCCCTACCAAAGAAATTCAAAACCCATCCATCAGCTGGCAAAGTCATGGTCACTGTGTTTTGGGATTCTAAGGGTGTTCTGTTAATCAATTATAAACCTGTTGGAATCTCTATCACTGAGGCTTACTATGCTGATCTAATGAAGCAACTGAAAGCTGCTATTAAATTAAAAAGGAGGGTTAAGTTGAGCCGATGGGTATTGCTTCTTCACGACAATGCTCCTGTGCACAAGTCAAGGATTGCACAAGCAGCGATTCGTGAATGCAAGTTCAAACAACTTAATCACCTACCCTGCAGTCCCGATTTGGCACCTAGTGATTATTTCCTATTTAGAAATTTGAAATCCCATTTACGGGGAATTAGATTCCCTGATGATGGTGGACTTAAGGCATGGTTTCAGGACCAAACCGAAGACTTCTATTTCAAAGGTATCGACAGTCTGAAAGAAAAGTGGGCTAAATGCATTGGGGTAAATGGGGACTATATTGAAAAATAAAAATAAAAGGTATGGTTTGTTGCGGCAATATATACCCCGTCCTATGAACTTTTTTACCTCCCCTCGCATCAAGTCTTGTATTACTATCGCTTAATAAGTTTTCTGTTCACGGTAATGTAAGTTATAACACTATAAACGTTATTTCTAGATCGGTCAATGGTTAAATTTACATTTTGCAACATTTAAATATCTTATCTTGTTTAATTTTAAATCTTGAAATGAATTTAAAACATTTTCGTGCATTTTCAATCGATGTAACAAGCAATCAATGTGGCCACGTGTGTATGGTTAAACAACAAATGAGTTAAGTCTTTTTACCAATGAATATTATATCCTATCTTAACTTTTGCTCCTAATTTTTTAATACAATTATACATCACAAATGTCAATATATAGCCTTATATTTCTTAAGTCCCCTGTTACTGGTAACTGACTTCTGTAAGGTCTATATCTCCAGATATATTGATAACACTGTATCTCTGTAAAGGACCTCTCCTCAAACAAAAATTAACAAATGGTTGATTATTCACACTAATCTAAAAAAAAAATAGAACATAACCATATGTTATTACTTTATAAAATACTGGATTTTATGTTTCTTCAACTCTATTAAGTTTCACAAAGGTGAAGTTTTGAGCTAACACCTTTGAAAAAAGCCATTTAGATTATATATCGGTCATTACTACTCAATATCAACAAGCAAATTCAATAAATTAGGATCCCACGCCAGCAGATTTTTTCAAAGGATCATAACTCCCATAAAAATGAGTAAACCAACTTGGGTTAACAATATGCGCATCTCTAATTAATGTTGATGCTTTGCACTAAGTTTTGTGAAATAGTGCTTCGAAGCTTTGGAGAATTTGCGCATACATTAATTTCGGACGGACGGAAAGCAAGATGGCAGAAGGACGGAAACTCTTTAATATCAACCTTTGTCTTCGAAAGGCGGAAGATAACAATATGAAGTATAAGGTATTTATAAATGATTAATATTCATGTGTACTTTGCAACTTATATCATACCACAATGATAATTTAATTACAGAAATATACAAACCAGACAAGAAATAAAAACATATCTGGGTCATTCTGCCGTTCTGTGGGCGATCACTGATTTGTCCAGATGTAATACATAAGAGGAAGTATAAATTTATCATTCCGAACAACCTGTCCTCACTTTGTTTTATTTTATTTATTTATTTATTTATTTATTTTTTTTTTTTTTTTTTTTTTTTTTTTTTTTTTTTGATTTACAACCATTATTTGGTCTATTAATTGTATGAAAATAAAATGGACTAGCTAGTGTTAGCCATTCTGGTAAAGTCATGATCCTTCGATTCATTCAGAGGAAATTTTAAAATCTTATTTCTTATTTCGATAAAACCAAAACTGGTCATAGCGTTGGTTTTAAAATGATCTAGTTCCGCTTTCTGCTAGTAACGCCGTGACGTAGAAACGTATTTCTTAAAGTTACATAATCCTTTCGAACATTATTTGAATGATAGCATACGGATATGGGTAAACGTTCTTCATATTACTAATATTACAAGTCTGGGCTTATTAAGGCTCTCAAAAAGTTTTAAGGCCGTCATCAAAATATTGTTGATAAGTATGATGACCTATGTCCAAAATTAACCTGGATAAATTTTATGTCCCATAGTTCCGTGTACCTTTTATTTCCAATTTGATTACACACTAACGGGTGTAGCTAGCTAAACAGGGTGTGCTTACCCTTGCGGAGCACCCGTCCTCATTTCTCTGTAAGACGTTTACGTGTTTTGCCTAATTTCCGAGTTTTCAAAGGTTTTACTTTGCTTTGGGATTTTGGTTTGGACTTAGATTTGTAAGTTTGTTTTTGATTCAGAACGTTAGGATAGGTCCTTCGAAGTACTGTAAAACAAATAGTTTACTTACAATATATTTGTCCCATCTGGCGTGAATAATCAGATAAAACTTTTCATCAGGTTTGAAAGGAAAGTAAGGTATATCTATTTCTTCAGTCCCCCAAGCTCCGCTCTCGAAGTTATTTCTAACAACAACTTTACGGTCCCCGATATGCATAAATCTCACGTCAAAATGTAGACCTATGTCACAATGGCTAACGTCACCTTTTTCTTGAAGGTTTATAATGAATCTGGATTAAAATAAAATTTAAATTGGTTTAAATGTCTCATTTTAAAATGTGGCACACTTCATGAGTTATTGAGACACGGGCTCGGTTTACAACGGAACGTACTGCTTGCAAATAAATTGTTGACTCAGGGATATTGCGAGCCTAGGCATATCAAGGCCTTCAAAGGTTTTACGGCCGTCACCACAGTGTTGTTGATAAGTTTGATGTCTCTGTGTCCACGAATGCTTTGGATATATTTGACGTCCTGTAGTTCCATGTTCCTTTCACATAATTTTGATTACACATGTGGCGGTTGTAGATAGCTAAGCAGGAGGTGCTTACCCGTCCGGAGCTGACTTGTCAGTTCCACAGTTTTTACTTTGCTTCTGAATTGTGATTCGGACATGGATTAGTATGTTTGTGTTTGATTAACTAAGAACTTCCATAACTTAAATTCAGGCAAAGTAATTCCCTTTATAAAGTTAGCTGTCACGATATTTAATTTAATGTGTCATTGGAATGATTTTATCACGTTTATAGAATCTGTATTTTGTTTTGACAAAAATATTAAATCGTATTTCCAACAAGAGCTTGCCAAAACTTCCCAAATTTAAGTTAAGAAAAATGAGTGTGAAAACGGGGCCTGATAAGACAAAAATTACATTTAAACTTTTGCATTTATATAATTTCGATTTGGTATATACAGGGTGTTTCAGAAAACATGTCCTCACTTTGCGTCTTAATAAAATAAATAACAATAAACACTTTATATTAAATCTTAAATTTGTTAAAAGCTTATCACTGTACAATTTTATTAGGATATTACTTAAGGTTGAACACTGTATTACGTAGCCAACCAGCTACACATATTAAAATTAGATTTTTTATAATGTGCAGGAAAATGCTGTTTATGTCAGTCATCTTTACCTCAATTGATGGCGTGCTCCAAATGACCACCCTTGTTGTCCAATACCAATTTAACCCTCTCTAAAATTCCTAGTTACATTTCCACATGTATCAACAGAAATCGTTTTTTCTTTCTTGATGGGACATTTAAGTTCACTTAAGTCGGTTGGAGGGGGAAATATACACGATCTTTGAGGTAACCCCACAAGACAAAGTCTAAAGGATTTAAATCTGGTGAATGTCGGAACGCATTGAAATAAATTGTTTTCTAAATGTACTAGAAAGCTCATTGTGCTCATGCCTAAACAAATTTCAGTGAGATCACCTTTCTCGTGTATTTTATTTTATGTGATTACCATATGTATCAAAAAAGTTATGACCATTTAAAGTGGGGACATGTTTTCTGAAAGACACTGTACTTTCGATGTCATACTGTAGAGGACTTATTAGCCCTTCTATGACAGTGCTGAGTTAACAACACTAGTAGGAAAACAATTCTTCATTTAGCTAGCTGCAAATTAAGACAATAGTAAATTGCTGACAATACGAAATGTATAGCCTACTGAGTTTATGTTATCCTCGGGGATGCTTAGTTCGCCCGTGGTTTAAATTACATACTATAGTCCTATATATAGCCCTTATTCGAAATTACATCTATGACAGTGCTAAGTTAACAACGCTAGTAGGAAAACAATTCTTCATATATATAGTAGTGCTAGGACAACAATTGGAAAATCAAACTTCCTCCAAGGGGGTGAAAAATATCCATAGGACCAAACCACAATTAACTAGGTTTAGCTAAGGAAATGCTTTACATGGAGAAATATACGTTTTTTTTTTTTTTTTTTTTTTTTTTTTAGGTATTTTTGTTTTAGCTAGCTGCAAATTAAGACAATAGTAAATTGCTGACAATACGAAATGTATAGCCTACTGAGTTTATGTTATCCTCGGGGATGCTTAGTTCGCCCGTGGTTTAAATTACATACTATAGTCCTATATATAGCCCTTATTCGAAATTACATCTATGACAGTGCTAAGTTAACAACACTAGTAGAAAAACAATTCTTCATATATATAGTAGTGCTAGGACAACAATTGGAAAATCAAACTTCCTCCAAGGGGGTGAAAAATATCCAAAGGACAAAACCACAATTAACTAGGTTTAGCTAAGGAAATGCTTTACATGGAGAAATATACGTTTTTTTTTTTTTTTTTTTTTTTTTTTTAGGTATTTTTGTTTTAGCTAGCTGCAAATTAAGACAATAGTAAATTGCTGACAATACGAAAGTATAGCCTACTGAGTTTATGTTATCCTCGGGGATGCTTAGTTCGCCCGTGGTTTAAATTACATACTATAGTCCTATATTAAATAAACATGTGTTATCAGACCATTTAAAAGAATTTGTTGCGAATACATAAAAATACCGATGCAAAACAACATGCACAAAATGGAGACAAAAGCGAATGCGGTAATTTCATTATAATTAATTCTTAACCAACCTTTGAGCTTTGGATTTTGGGATACCGCAAACATACATCATTCTTCCATAACTAAATCCTCCATTTATATTAGCAACAACCGGAACCGACTGAAACAAATATATACAAATACAATTGCAACCCAAACGTTTTAGGTCTAAGTAAATATACAGTATGACTGATTATTTAATTTGTGCGGTTTTGTTAAAGAACTTGTTCGCGGTCGTACACGTTTGACAACATTTGCTGTCATTAAATCTAATGAATGTCTGATTTAGCATCGTCAAGTTTTCCGTCCTGCTTTTCGAATTTTGCCATACAACTATCAGTATATTTGCCCATCATTTATTTACCGCTGAGGATGAGCGAAAATGTAACCGCGTAAACTCTCTGTTACAATATTGAACACGAGTTAGGCAAACCACATTTTTCAGCTTTCTTGAAGAAAGAAAATATTGGAGGTGTTGCCATTTTGTTCACATATACAAAACTTAGTACCAGCAGACTTATGAACAGATTATGATTCATCGGATTAAGATTTAACATATTAATAAATCACGCTCTAAGTCTGATCGGTTGACTGAGTTTATATTATTAAAGGTGCTCAAAAACTTGCGAGGCATTTAGTATTTCTGATTGCGCCTTCCGTTTATATAGATCATGACAGATAGAGATTAACGAAGTGGTGTATTATTGGACGCAAAAATTAAAATACAAGTTAACTACGACGCGAATAAATGCCAAGTAGTTTCCTTGCGAAAATTAATAGACGCGAAAAATTCCCAATTTACAGTATGATGTCTTTATGTTCATGATCACCCTGGATATATTTAAGGCCCCTGTTTCACAATCATTTCTTAACTTTAGATTTTCCTTAACTTAAATCTGGCAAATTAAAAACCTTTATAATTTTGTTAATTGTTAAGATATAAGGAAAGTTAAAGTGTCATTTTAAAAATTATATCAAGCTTATGACATCTGCATTTAAATTTGACAAATATATTTATTTGTAGTTCCAAACGGATCATTCTAAAATTTGCTAAATTTAAGTTAAGAAATGATTGTGACCCCGGGGCCAGATCTTATAATTCCGTGTTCATTACCGGGGCCAGATCTTATAATTCCATGTTCATTACCGGGGCCAGATCTTATAATTCCATGTTCATTACCGGGGCCAGATCTTATAATTTCGTGTTCATTACCGGAAGCCAGATCTTATAATTCCATGTTCATTTCATTTTCAGTTCTTATAACACACGGGGCGGGTGTAGCTAGCTAAACATGAGGTAATATAATTACCCTTCCGTAGCACCCGGTCTCACTTCCCTGGTAAAATTTCAAGTGTTTAACTTCATTTGTAAGTTTCAAAGGTTTTATTTGCTTTGGGATTGTAATTTCGACATGGGTTGGTATGTTTTTTATGATACCACCAATATTCCATACTTTTCCGAATTGCTTGTCAGGCTAAACGTTCTAAAACACGCATTCAAAACAACATTCGCCAGTAAGAAAATGCATCTTCTATTTTGCAAAATTAGAATGTGCGTAAAACGACTTATGTAATAGACATTCAGAGGACTTTTATCTAAATGGTATGCTAAATCAGAGCTAATGATGGACAGATAATGTGGGTACTTACTGGCTGAAACATTATACTTCTACAGGAAGACATGTTTTTTTCCGATTTTTTTCTAAAATAATAACAAATTAATTGTTAAATAAATATTTAATTCATAATTTCATTTAATTTAATTCCATTTAGATTATGCGTGATGATGGATTTAGCAAATGTTCAAATGAAGCTCGATAGAGCATAAATGACAACTCAATTATTCAATAAATTCATTACAAATAAAAACAATATACATTACAATGTACAAATTTTAACTAGCAGCAAATTTAGACAGTGGTATATTTCTGACAATACGAAAGTATTGACTACTGCGTTTATGATATCATGGGGGATGCTAATTCACCAGCAGAGGCAAATTAGAAAACATATATATCACAGACACATATCAGATATACAGCACACTTAAAGTGCAACACTTAGTTTAACTCTCCTTTGAGTACATCAGTGTATCGGCAAATTAAGTTAAACACGTGAACTTCCAGTAAAGTCGGATACTCCGGAAAGACAAATATTCGGTTGATAACAGCGAAATTTAGTCCATCTCAATATGTTTAACTACATATTTATTACAGATGGTCACCCTTGCAGCCATTAATAAATCCAATGTACGTAAGCATTTTATGGTAGGTACAAAGACGTTTTATTGTTACACGTAAGGCAGATTTGTAAGAAAAACAAATTTACTAGAGATGTCGGTAAACTGACTAAAACCTCGCATTACATAGGTTGTTTGTCATTGAGTCACAACCCAATGTTGGATAAGATTTACGCAAAGCGACGGACCGATAGGCGCACTGTAGAGCGACTCATGCCCCTTCACTATGATTGTGTAGTAATAATTATACTTACGGTGACGTCATGTCTGAACAAACTCGAATAATAAACTCTTGAACAGAAAACACGTAGACTTTTTCACTATTAGTAATCATAAGGTCGAAGTGTAATGTAATTAATTTGTTTAATGAAAACGCTTCTAGTCTGTTATTTCAAAAGTTGTATACTGCTTACCTGTTTAGCTAAATGAATATATTTCACGGAAGCTCTTTTTTCTAAAGCTTAGCTCTATACTGGGTATTTATAATATCGAAATTAGTTTTAATCAAGTGAAAGAAGGAAGTTACAATTTCTTTCTATTTCCCTTTAAAACAACCGCTATGGGAAGTCAAAAGAGGTCTGGCGGATTTGATAAACCCTTTTTACGTGAACCTCTGCTTTAATTTAAGTTGATGTGTGGTGTAATTTTGTATTTTAAACACTCGGGGAATTCCGTGTTCAATTAACACTGCGAGATGCCCTTATCATTGAAGACACGATAGAATTAGACAATTTTACATCCTTTTTTTTTTCTTATACAAATGCAGAAAATACAAAATGGAAAAAAATTGCATCACCCTTTACTAATCCAAACGAAAACACCAACTTATTTCCAAATTACATTTCTAAAGCAAAGTAAAGACTATGAAAACTGGCAAGTTGAGTTAAACACGCGAGCATCCACCTACCAGGGAAGTGAGACCGGGTGCTTTAGATTATCAAATCCTGTTAGGTTAGCTAGTGAAAGGAATATGGACCTATAGGACGTCAAATGTATAAAATGATATAAACAATTGAAATAAAATAAAATATTAGCATCAACCTTTAATACGTTAGAAATCATTGTCATGAATAGACAAAAAACAAACATACTATAATCCATGTCCACATATTTGAGGTTTTATGTGCAAAAACATTACTACCTTGTTTGATCCTCTAGTAAAAAGTGTGTTTTAAACCGAAGCAAACAAATTAAAAATAAATTTTTTTAGAAAAGGCAAAATTTATTCACAGATATCTTTATAAAAAAGCTTGAGTATAAGTTCCAAGTATAGAACGCACCACGTTGTGTATGCCTTCCATTGTTACTAGTCCGAGGGAAAGCAAGCATGACATTATTTTTCTCTTTAAGTTTTGTTACTAGTCCAATTTATGGAACGCACCTCATTTTGTATGCCTCCAATAAATGTTACTAATCCGTGAGATTGAACGTACCACATAGTGTAGGACTTAAATAGATGTCACTTGTCCGATTGAAAACAGACACCACATTTTGTATGCATTTAATTGTTGTAACTTTCCCAAAGAATAGCGCGCGCCAAATTGTGCGTGCTTTCAATTACTGTTACAGTCCAAGAGATACAGAGCACGAAATTGTGTATGCCTTCAGTTGTTACTAGCCCGAGGGATAGCACCACATTTTGTGTGTTTTCATATGCTGTCACTAGCCCGGGGGTAAGCATGCGCCACATTGTGTATGACTCAATTGTTGTTACTAGCCCGAGGGATAGCACGCACCACTATGTGTGTGACTTCGATTGCTGTTACTGGTCCGAGGTATATATCACGCACCACTATGTGTATAACTTCGATTGCTATTGCTAGTCCAAGTGATCATGATAGCACTAACCACAATGTGTATGCCTGTCATTGTTGTTACTACTCCGGGGGATATCACGCACCGCATTGTGAATGTCCTGAATTGATGTTACTACTCCGATGGATAGCACGCACCATACTGCGTATACTACCAATTGCTGCAACTAGTCCGAGGTATAGCATGCACCACTATGTGTATACCTTCGATTGTTGTTACTACTCCGAGGGATAGCACGCACCACATTGTGATGAATTGCTGTAACTGGTCCGAGGGATAGCACGCACCACATTTTGAATGCCTTCAATTGCTGTAACTATTCCAACGGATAGCACGCACCACTATGTGTACACTTTCAATTGCTGTAACTATTCCGACGGATAGCACGCACCACTATGTGTACACTTTCAATTTCAGTAACTATTCCGACGGATAGCACGCACCACTATGTGTACACTCAATTACTGTAACTAGTCCGAGGGATAGCACGCACCACATTGCGTTTGTTATCTCCGGTATAGTTTATCCTGTATGTATGAGCTTCTCTGTCCCCTGTAATAAATTTAATAGACAAAACAAATTAGCAACATGTCCTCTAAAAATTCATGCAATACAATATTCAATAAATATCAATTTAACAATTGAATTAAGTGAATTAGTCTCCCCTGCCAGTATGTACCTCTTTTAATTTGCAATTTATCCAAAGGACCATAACTCCTAGAAAAATGAGGAAAATGCGAAAAAGTCCAATGGAACAAATAAGTCATTTTACGACATAGTTCTTTAAGTGAAAGAAAGAAATTAATAATAACTTACATGGATCCGTATATGAGAAGACAGGATCACTCCTTAGTAACGTAGTAATAGTGCTTTTTGTTTCTTCCGGTTGTGAACGTGTTCGTCCGAAGGAAATCGGCCTCTGTGACAACGTGTCGTAATTTTGACCAAATGTCATTGGTCTTTGTGACATACCAGTGTTGAGTCTTTGTGTAAGTCCAGTGTTTAGTCTTTGTGAGGGACCAGTATTCTGTCGTTGCTGTGAGAGACCAGTGTTCCGTCCAGAAACGTAAACATTTGTATTAAACTGAGGCGATTCAATATTTCTCTCTGATGGTCTGACTTTTACTTTCATTATGTTACTTTTTGTTGCTCTCGTTTCTCTTGTTTCCATCTCTACCCGCGGACTGTCCGTGTTCATATGGGTATTTTTGGTTGTTTCTATTTGATTCTTGCTCCCTGATTTCAATGCTGGTATAGATATTTTCTTACTTGATGTTGCATTTGTATTGGTATTGACTTTAGTTTCACCTTTATTATCGTCTCCAGTTTTCGTAGTATTTCTTCTTTCGGAAGTCGGTGTCCATGGGATGGAGAACACTTGTTCGTGAGCAGGTTGTATAATACCATTATAGTTACCATGGTTACAGGATATATTATCATATATCATACTTGGTACATGAACGTTACTTGTCTGTGGAAAACAGTTACACGAATATTTACTGGATGATCTAAATCCGGCGTGGGAATGTAGGGATTCCTGTGTGTCCACTCGAATGATTGGCTCCATGGCAATTTCTGCTCTTACGATTTTACTATTTGTATGCCTATTATACTCCTTTGATGGTTCTTCAAGTACCAATATGCTTTGGTTTTCGCGGTATGTTTTAGAATATCTTTGTGTTGATTGTTGGTGTATCCCTAGTCATAATCAATTCAATGACCTTTCCTTGTAATGTCGTTATTGATTGTGACCTCTTATTGGTTCACGTACTTCTGAAATAAAATAAAATTATTTTACAATTTTACAATTACAATGTATATGTATTCATAATCTGTGTTTTAGCTTTTTGTTTGGTTTGTTCTGGTATGCCTTTGGTTACTCTGACTACTGGAAAGTACAACAGAAAACACGTTTATGTTATTTTGTTATTGAAACTAGTTTGCGTGGATATAGGAATCACCGTGTCTGTCTGTCCGTCCACCTGTCCGTCCGTGTAAAATCTTGCCCGGGCCATATCTCATAATTGCTATTGTCATGAAACTTTACATGAATAATCTTCATGGTCCAAAGGTTTGACATGACCTTGAACCAACGTTATATCGGAAAGGTCAAGGTCGCGGAAAACATTAAATGTTAGGGCGGGGGGTAAATGTTGTCTCTCAAGAGACAGATCTAGTGTTATTTGGTTTGTTTTGATGTGTTCTTGGTCATTCTGAACTCATATCATAAAGTATAGGCAACTAGATGGACATTAAATGCACACATAACCGAACGTATAGAAAAGTCAAACAACATTGACCTGTCTGCTTGACCTTTACAAACTTAAAATATTTAGTCTGAATTAGAAACATAATCACGTCTTTATTTCCTCTATAATATTGGAAACGCGAATTGTTTACGTCTTAACTTTTATTTTCTTAAATTTTAACATTAACCATGTTTTTGATAGATCATGGCATATGAATACTCCTATTGAAAGGGGGACAGGTCAATATTGTCTGCCCATAGATAATAACTAAAACGCAATTAACACACGTAAAAACGTTCCCACTTTCGACAGATTCTCGATATACATGTATTAAAATCGTGGTCAAGAATTACTATCGATTACTTAAATTCGACATATTTTACAAACTGGTATGAAGCTTCGGCAAATATATAGAAATCCGCCAGCCCGTAATTCGAATTTCTTTAAACCTAGGCCTATTATTTTACAACCAGTGTAAATCAAACTATCGGGTTTATAAACAAACGTACATTATCTAAGGTGGCGCATAAATGACATGAGATATATTTCATATCACATGTGGAACCTATTACACGAAATATCCTACTAGGTTTTAGGTTTCACGTGAGCACATATTTGGTAGTATTTCACGTAATATAAAATTAAAGTTTCATGTCACGTCTGTGCCGCCGTAATTATCTATGAAAAGTGTATAAATTATTATTATACTTTCTTCAAATTGAGAGTAGACATCTTGTCGGTAAATCAGCATGTAATTGTCCCTTATACTTCAACAGATAGATTACCATTTTGGCAGTTAATTTCGCTCTGGTGGTGAACCAATTATACACGATGTTAGCAAGAACATATAAGTAAATATGTTAAAAATGTGCCCCTAAAAACATTTCACCAAAACTATATATCCCAACAATTCGTATACTTACCTGAACATTTTTCAGTAAAAAAAACTAAAAATAAAAGAGAGACTTCCAATCCCGGGTAAACGACTAACAATATGACATGACAATCTAAAATTAAACCAAGTTTACATGTTACCAAGTTTCTATAGATTTATTAAGTCATGTGTTTTTAAAATTTACGAGTTAATGGATGGCTTAAATTACAACTCCTTGACCCAATCATAACAGTTGTTTATATAGCTCTGTCTAGTACTGACAATAATGAGACTTTCACTCTATCTCGTACGGGTATATCACTTACCCGAGCATGACGTTAAAAACTAAAATAAATATTTAAATTACCGGTAAGAAGTAATAAAAATATCATTTAGGTTTAAAACACTACCTTCATTTACGATGTTTGCATACCTGTACTAGTGGTCTTGTAGTTTAAACTGACAAATAGATCACAAAAATAAAAAATCTAGTCTATTTTGATTTAGATCGTTTTAAAAAGACTAAATCGTAATAATAACAAATTGAAATAGGATGTCAATTAAATTGTCCCTAAACGAATACCACCTGATCAAGAGGCCCAAGGGCCTTTGCGCTCACCTGAGGGTATGTACACATATCATGCAGTGATTCAATGGTCAAGTACAAAAATTAAAGAGAATGTCCAAATGTTCAGCAGGAAGGGCCTATATGCCACAGTTTTTGCAAAATAATTATTACTAAGAGGTAAAAGTTTATAGTCTTTGAGATAATTAACCATTCAGTATTTGTTTGCATCTGTGACCTTGACCTTTGAATCCATAACCTTCATTCATATCAAAATAATCGTTAGACCATGGCATACAATATTCTAATATACATGCCTATACAAAACGTTTATAGTTTTTCAGATAATTAACCATTTCTCTGTGACCTTGACCTTTGAACCCAAGATCTTCTTTCAGATATGAAAAAAATCATTAGACCAATGCCTACAATATTCCAATATACATGCCTACACAAAAAGTTGATGGTTTGTTTTAGACAATAAACCATTTCAGCATATTTAAATTTTATATTCCCTTTAAATTTGAACGCAATTTCGCTTAGTAGTTTTGGAGTTGATTAAAATGTAAAAAGTTTGCACACGACGCGCGACGGACGACGCTCGACGCACGACGGACACAGATAGATGTCAATAGCTTATCTGAGCCTTCGCCTCAGGTGAGCTTAAAATCCATGGTTCTAAACCATGTGCATGATCAAAAACGAATAACACATCTAAACCATCCAAAGATTGTTCCTGTAACATTTTATAAAGAAGAAATGTGACGGACAAAATGCTATCAGATAATTATAAATGGAGTAAGCACTTAATGTACAAGTGTATGCTCCATCCGCATCACAAGAGCATTTCATCATAAACTTTAAAAAATTGTAAACACCTAAAACGGCAGATCGTAATTTCTCTATGGACTAAAATATGGAGACACTTTCCTTCATGTATGTAGGCACAGTCGCAGAAACGAAATTAAAAATATATCAATGAAAAACAAATTGTTGAGGCATGGATATATTAAAAACCAAATTACATGATTGGTCGTACATGTAGTTATAATGGTCCATCAAACGATTGTCAGATATTTTTTAACTTCAATAACTGAATTACGACACAAAATTTCGTTTTAGTTTTGTCGTGTCCAACTTGTTCTGAGCAAGACGTCGGTGTGTTTTAAATACTAATCTGCGTAAACATTGTGGGTTTTTTTTAAACTTTTCTCACTATCAGATAAGGATTCTCGAACATTTTCATGTTTTCCGTCGGAAGAAGAATTCTTGATCTCACATCGAATTCTCATGCTTTCCCGGAAGTTCGATGATTTAGAAACGCTTTCCATTTGCCGACAGGAAGTGCTTGTTACTCGGTATTTAATACAAAAAAACAAATATGTTTACAAATCAGTTAGCATACCATTACACGTTTCCTTTTTTTCTTATGTCATTGATTTGACAAGAATCGGACACTTTGCCTGAAAATAGGACATATTTTAATTTGATGACGTCATTTTACGGTGAACTGAACATTGTTTGCTAAAAGTAGTCTCTTTTTCGGCATACAGTAAAATGTCATGTTCTGCAGGGGCGTAGCCAGGCGTACGTTTGTACGCAAAAACGTCCACATCGTTTTTGCAAAAAAAAAAAAAAAACAAAAAAACAAAAAAAAAAAAAAAACGAGAGAGAGAAAGAGAGAGAGTTGTTTTCGTAGTGCTTATGCCATACAACATCAGATCCCCTTGTACCTTGTCTTCAGGTTTAAGAATGAACCTGTCCTCAAAAGAACGACCAAAAACTACCACAGCATAGCATAAAATTATAAGAAAAAATCTGATAAATAGCGCCCTGGAGGGCCGAAAATTCGCATCAGGGCGGCCCCAGACCCCCTGTCTTCTTTAGGCGTCCACATCATAAACACCCCAGCTACGCCCCTGTTCTGGCATTTTTTATGTAAAAGTTGCAGCAGCTCGGCAGCCTCGTCTTTGATTATTTTGCAAACACCTTTAATTAAATCAAAAACAAATCTACCAATCCATGTCCAAATCAGAATCCCAAAAGAAAGGAAACATTTTGAAACTGACAAATTAGGTGAACACGCGCATAACACGTTAATCTTACCGGGGTACCCCAAGTGCTGGATAAAACCGGTGTCATACTCAAATCGGCAAAAGATTCTTCTAATATTACGATTACATTATATATTTCCACATAGCTACGGTCAAGTTTTTGTTTGAATCCTTTGTTTAAGTACATTTCATCCGAAGGTTAATGGTTCCTTTAAATTTAACCACATATACACGTGGGTACTGACCAAAATGTCAGAATATAAAAGTCCGGAAAGTAAACTTTTCAATATTTCTTCATTCAATACACAAAAAATAAATCAATGTAAATGTATATGCGTATTTCTGTTAAGACACTGAATGCAGTGGAATAATGGTGTTTTACCTCCCATACTGGAAACAAACTGGAGTAATCGGAGAAAACCTTGTACCTTCGGATTCGAACTCATGTGTTTAGTGACTTTATTCCGCATTTAGCGGTGCCTTAAACTCATCGGCCAACAATCATGAACAATGCCTTAACACTCTTGGATGTATGCGTGTACATATTCAATATATTCCAGTTTTTGTTTCAAACCGATACCTTCTATTGTTTTTTGTGTTTTGATAATAAATAACAAAGAAAAATAGCTTAAATGTAGAAGAGAGTTATGGTTCTTGTATACTGTACTTTGGTGTAATGCTCCGGACAAATTTATGGCGGAAGGACGAACATACAGGGTAGACGAACAAACCGGCAAATAAAACATTACATAAAAATTACAGGTAATGTCACATTACTTTTTAATGCCTTTTGAGTATATAGCAATAACACTAATAGTAAAAACTGTGATACAAGGTAATTTGTTTCAATCTCCGCAGTTATGGGAGAAATCATTTCCTAAGTCATGACATTTACTTTTCCAAGGTCTGCCGAGGGGTACTAATGTAAATGCTGGTTGTTAATCTTGCTATGGACAGGTGTCTAATATACGTCATTCGTGTTCCTTCGGCTATTTTTCTTTTTCAAATGGTCATTATAGAATCAATAATAAATAATACAAACTTACTATTTAGACACCTTTTAAATTACGCATTAGGCTGATGCTAGACAGTAGTGTCAGCTCGATCACACTCGGCTACCCGGTGTGACCATGACTGTGCAAAAAGTGCGTCTGCTTTGTACTAACGAGCACTCTTGGCAACTTTTAGGTGCAAGCAATGAGATTGCATTGCAATTGTGTAGGTCCCCCCACCGACCCTTTATACTGACGCCAGTTAAGTTAGCAGCAATGTAAAGTAAATTCCTTAAGGTCACAACATGCCACATCGGGAATTTTAAATCTTGAATCCGATGTTTTATCAACTGAGAATTGTCTCAATATAAGTGAAATATCCTTGACTGAGACGTTAAACATCAATACTTAACTCTGCCAATTGAGCTACATACTACTATAAAAAATATTACTATAATCATATTAATAACAAACGCTTCCAACAATATTTTTTATTTGATTAAAAGCACGTTGATTTAATAAACAGGACACAGAAAACTGTCGAATAAATCACTGACAATATTTGCCTTTTGTATTAATGTTTTATTGTACTGTCCATCACGCCACACTCGTCCCTCCGGTAATTCATCTCGAACAGCAGTCCTCTGAAAAATATATGGAAAACTATTGTTATAAAGGGTGTTCAAATTAGGAACCCGTAAGCACTGACATCTATGTGACACGAGTTTGATTGTAACTTAATGTATTTTAGGCAAAGACTGTGGAGACGAGTTTATATAAGATCTCTGACTTGTTCTCGAACTAATATGATATATGTGAAATTATATACTAGAATTATATTTAGCTAGCCAAACAGGAGGTGCTTACACTTCCGAAGACCCGGTTTCACATCCCTGGTAGAATTCAAATGTTTAATCTTATTTATCAATTTTTACTTTGCTTTGCAATTGTGGTTTAAACATGGATTTTTATGTTTTTGATTTATGTGTTGTTGTATTATTAATTTTATACCTGTTTTAAAACACTTTATAAAATGGTTATAAAAATAACTTAAAATATTATGTCAAATGTCCTAGAAGGCACTAAACTTAAAAGCAAACAAACAGAAGGGAAACATAACTGCAAAATTAATGAAATTGCCTATTGCATAACAAAACAACAGCATCTATAATTATGTAAATACAAATGTCAAATGTCCTAGAAAGCACTTAACTTAAAAGCAAACAAACAGAAGGGAAACATAACTGCAAAATTAATGAAATTGCCTATTGCATAACAAAACAACAGCATCTATAATTATGTAAATACATGTAAAAGCGTTTTGCTTTAAACAAAAATGGTCGATAAACCGAAACTAGAGCTTATAATGTAAACTAAACATAGTCTCCAGTTTGATTACAGAAATCCATCTAGTAATTATAAATGGCTATGAAATCTACACTCAATTACACCTCATACAAGTGAATAGTCCAACCTGCCTTAAAGACCACCTGCTTCAAAAGGCCAGTAGAATTGTATCGCAATTGTTCTTTATTCATATTATTTTAACCTTTATATAAAGGCCACTTTTACTGGGATCCTTGGGTTGTCTTTATAGACAGATTTGACTGCATTTCAATTAAAAGTAGCCAATTAGATCTATTTATATTACCTTTATAAACGTTACAGCGTCGTTTATTGCGTCATCTGTCAGCCGTTCCATTGTTAATCTACAGCCCCATGTTACTATAGCAAATGGCTGGAATATCAAAACAATATTTGATGTTAACATAGATATATATCTTACTGACAAAAACTCATAGTTTAGTTTTATGCTAACATTTTTATTTATATCAAATTCAAACCAAACATATCAGTCCATATTAAATTTTAAAAAACATAACAAAAAACAATAAAACTTACTATTTGGAAACTAGAAATTTTTCACCAGGGAAGTGAGGCAGTGTGCACCTCCAGCAAGCTTCATCTGCCACATGTTGAATGAAAGAAATATGACATTTTGGTTTGGGATGTGAAACATATCCAGGATAATGTTGAATACAGAAACATCTGTACATTAGTATTGTTAAAAGCTATTTTTGTGGTTGTGAAATGGGCATGTTTGTGGTCCAACAATTGTAAAAGACCAATTTGACATATTTACATTTCCTATGAATTTGTTATATAAAACTTTGCTCGAGACCAACGTTCATATCATAAAAAGTATAAATGCCAATGACACACACGACTTCCTTACGAATCCACTAAGTAATTTAATGACAGGAAATGCAGGTTATAAAAGTCAGTGTTTAAAATTTATTAAAAGATAAAAAAAAAAATTAGATAAAATGCCAAATCTAAAATATAAAAATTGAACTGTCTAGAAATGGCCAATCATGGTCATTACGCCGATGCGGTAGTGTGAGTGTTGTGTTATTCAGTTTACAAATCGATACAAGTTATACAACAACAATTGCATTCTCTAGAAATTTTATTCCCACAATAGTGCACAATGCGCCAATGTGGATTTTATTTTATGATGAGCGGTCTCAATGTGTGATTATCACGTGTTTTTATTCATTTCTCTTCTTTGAAGAGTGGATATTATATTCGATATTCCGTCTTTCCTTACGTATGGACACTTCTTGTTCAGAATAATTTTCCAAAATTATGAACCACTATTTTCCTAAACTTGTGACATTGAGTTGGGTTGCTTATTTTCCTGGGTGTAATGACCCTCTGAACATAGTTTTAGGACCCTCTGTACAAAAGAACACATATTCTGTCAAGGGGATGTGTTCTTAATTTATATTGAAAATTTTGTCATATTCTTGATAACTCTCACTAATCCCCAACAAGGGTTCGAAATTATGTTTTGTAGTGGAAGATCCAGAGCATTTTGCCTTTATTTTTGGCAAGCCTCGCATAAAGTTTTGAAAGTCCAATATCAACTCTAAAATTAGGTCCATGTTATCATATAGAAAAAAGTAGGAAAAATTATTATTCTGGTAAAAATTAGTATCAGTAGGTCCATCAGACTTTTACAGTTAAATATCAATGGTCCCATTTTAAAATCAGTAGGTCCGGACCTTGGACCCAGGGGATTTTGATCCCCTACCCCAACCCCATGTTATTCAGCCGCAACTTAGTACAGCTCATTTAATATTTTTAGTCTTCTTTTCTATTTGTTCTACAAGAGTTGAGCGAGTTGAATAATGGTGTTTAACGTCCCAGTCAAGAATATTTCACTTATATCGAGATGTCGCCAGCTATAGGTGAAGGTACAGAAACTTTGACTATACATTGCGCTGATGGCATTATACAGCTGGGTTCCTTTATCATGACATATCTGTCGTGACACGGGTCCTCGTGTAATTTAAGTTCCCATCAAAAGAACCGTGACTTTCATTCCGTAATGCCGAGTGTTTGGCGAAAGAACAGTCACTATCCACTTTCAAGTCTTGGCTCAGACCCGGTCGAACCCACGATCTCCCACTTACGGAGCGAACACTCTACCAACTGATCTACCGCAGTGGTTTTGTTCTAAACGAGACGGGTTCTAAAAGATACAGAACGGTGATGTTCTTGGATAGGTGAAGTTATGATCCCATAAAATACTAAACTTTTATGTACCAAATCATTGTAAGATTGATTAATTCATCGAATTAAGTTTTAAATCCAGACAAGAATACTTCAATTATATCGAGACGCCATCACCTATATGTGAAGTGGCAGAAATTTTTACCTTTGCAGTGCGCTGAAGGCAATGTACAGGGAGGGTTCATTAACTACCACGCCTAGCGTGTTACCGGGCATCAGTTTTAAAGTTCTCTTCCCAAGAACTCCACAAATTTGATTTCTAAATGCCGAGTACTTGGCGAAAGATGAGTCAATACCTCTTTTCAAGTATTGACCCTACACCAGCTAGAGTTCGAATCCACGACCTCCGCATACGAAGCAAACACTCCACCTACCTTAGTGGCGCGTGGTATAACAGATGTCAAGTTTAAAATCATTTTTTAAAATTATTTTTGCTTTAAATGAAAAAACACAGCCTAGGTTTTAAATGCTTCATTATGGAGGTTATATTTCATACAATAGATTGCAAGTTAATATTTACCCGTGATCTTTTCAGCTTTTTATAAGGTGTGATTATATGTTTTCTAAGGCAAGCTCTAGCTAACTGTTTAAATAATTTTATTTCTTCTTTATCTGCACATGGATGATAGAGAAACACAGCTGCTCCATGCTGAAACGAGAAAATAATATACAACTATATACACATGTCGTCCACGATCCGATGGCAGAGTGTTTATAAACCTGGACGAGTTTAATAATGTATATAGGTGTAAGCAATGTGTGTTTAATCACGCCGGCTCACGCGTTATTCGTTACTTTAAATAGACTCGCTGACATCATATCGTGAACGGCCTATACAAGAGATTTTGTAAAAAGTGTCCCTAAAAAATTACAAACCGTTTGAAAAGTCTGATAAAGCACATGTCCATTTAAGTACGGCCAATGAGTTGGTCACATTTGTCTGACTGCAGAAACTCAAGATGTTTTTGAATTGAATACTAACCGTTCAGAAATGTTACTAAAGGTTTTGAGTTATGTCTTTTATCAATGATAGTGATGAACCCAAAACAGATTCCAATACATTGTTGATAATTTCATATTTCATAGGTGGTATATCTGAGCCGAAATATCCTCAAATTTCTACTATAGTGTAAAATTCAATCTATCAACTACGCCAACACAAAATAAATTATATTCCAAATTATCATCTGAAATGCTTTCAGTCAAAATCGATTTCTAACAACAGTTTTAATCATTTTCAGAATAAAGGATACAAATATTTTTCCACTCGGGCAAAATGAAACTTACTAAAAAGAAAAGCAAGGTTTATTTGTACATCTAGTAATTAAAAAAAGTTCTAAAAATTGGTCCATGAACTGGAACTATGGTTTATGCTGGGAGACTTCTGTACTTTCAAAGTACCCAAAGACCTATGTATGCCCAATAATTGACAGATCGCCGGTCACGCCCACAATGTTCCGACAAAGGCCGTCATATCGGTACCAAAGCAGCGTCACGGCAACTAATGACGTACTAGTGTCAGTGACGTCATTAAACGATGCAATTCAGGCCGAGTTTTCATTCTTTTTGCGTGTAATTCAAGCATGCCAGGCTTGTCGGAATATTGTGGGCGTGATCAGCGATACGTCAATTGAGTCTGAGCTTCTATTATAAAAGAGTCGCTAATGTTACACATATGTAAGGGCAACATGATGCAAGACTGCTTTACCAGCAAATTAAATCTGTTGTAGTTACTTAATATGCAATTTAGTATACAAATGTATTAGTGTTACCTCTAAGGAATGGAGCCATCTTTGTGGTGGGAGATAAGTATACTCGCCATAGACTGGCCATAAAGGACGATGGGAACCACTGAAATACAAAGAACATCAATATATTAATAATTATAATGTCCAAAAGAGTGATGTTTCTAATTAGTAGCGGGGGTTCATGCAATCGCAATAGACTGACCAAAGAGGAAAATGGGATCCACTGATCTTTATCCCTAAAACATCTGAATGTTCAACCTATGGATATTCCTCAAAAAACAAATTTCTTCAACATAGGGTATTTTATAATCAATGGTCTTAAGGTCTGTTCGTTACAGGCTCTAACCAATTACTTAATTATTATTATTATTATTATTATTATTCTTTACTTTTGTAAAAGAGTATATATACATATAACACAATGAACCTCTGGATTTCAGAAACTATACGCTGTAGTTATTTACAAAATGTCTTACCCGTCATGTATCACTTTACTGTTTCATGTACAATGTTAGTGACATGAATGACAAATAGTTACCTGACGTTTTCATTAATTTAGAATTGAACATTTGTGAACCTTACTCAGGACTTGGAACATTTCTGAGATGATTTTCATCTCCTGCCTATACTAGAGCCGTAAAAAGCTCATTACCAGAATAGTGTTTCGGATGAGACTCAAAACCGAGGTCCCCTGTCTCAGTGCACGCTAAAGACGCCTCTGTAGAGTTCGAAAAAGAGTAGACCACCTGTGGCCGCTACAGAGAATGCTTACAACTAGAAGCGAATGAAACAGACTGAGCAAGATGATACGGTGGATGAAGTTTTTGATGGTTTCGATTCTTGATCTATTCAAAAAATAGAATCGCTGCTGTACCACGTGATCAACACACCCTCCTAACGGCTGTGCCGGATGTTTTGGGAAACCTTTACGTCACTAAGACCCGGAATAACGTCAAACGTGAACTGATATGATTGCATTTACAACGGAATGCATTTTCTTAACATACCTTAAGAGGTACTAAATGGTACAGCAGCGAACCAATGTTTGTTATATTTATCTTGGTGGATTAAGAATTTTATATTCACCTCAGAGGTATCCGATCTTTGTAAACAATCTTGGTGTCCATGCATTCGTGAAGAGGCTACAAAAGACGGCAAAGAATAAACAGTTATAATGAAATTCGATTATAAAGTAGCTGCATCTGAAGGCTTCATGAGAGATAATTTCAAAGATGCTAAAATATGTTGTCAGCACTTACAGGCATTTATGAATTTTTAATTACATGCATTTGTGAATTCTAGAGGATAATGTATTACATAATCATTATTTAGTCATTAGTACATCTTAGATTTATCCAACAGATAGTTGGATTGTTGTATTGTACTCATGCTTGCATATCATTGTATGTTTCAGACCTCCATCATTTTAGATGAATAAAGTTATTCTCTGAAAATAGCATATATGTCCAATTATGTGTGCAAAAAACGCAGTATCAGCATTTGTAACCGTGACTATATAGTGGTTACATACAGTAACATGGTTACAAATGTCTTCTTTTTTCGAAACCGACTTCATTTTTTTGCCGGGTAACGGGGTTACAAAGGTAACTCTTTGGTTACATAGAGTTACACTCAGTTACAGATAATTTTTTCAAATTTTCTAAAATCTGCCAGGTTACACGGTTACAACGGTTACAAAGGTTACAATGATAATAAAGAAGGAAATCGGAACTTTTTCAAAACCGACTTCATTTTTTTACCGGGTTACGGGGTTACAAAGGTAACTCTTTGGTTACATAGAGTTACACTCAGTTACAGATAATTTTTTCAAATTTTCTAAAATCTGCCAGGTTACACGGTTACAACGGTTACAAAGGTTACAATGATAATAAAGAAGGAAATCGGAACTTTTTCAAAACCGACTTCATTTTTTTACCGGGTTACGGGGTTACAAAGGTAACTCTTTGGTTACATAGAGTTACACTCAGTTACAAATAATTTTTTCAAATTTTCTAAAATCTGCCAGGTTACACGGTTACAACGGTTACAAAGGTTACAATGATAATAAGAAGGAAATCGGAACTTTTTCAAAACCGACTTCATTTTTTTACCGGGTTACGGGGTTACAAAGGTAACTCTTTGGTTACATAGAGTTACACTCAGTTACAAATAATTTTTTCAAATTTTCCAAAATCTGCCAGGTTACACGGTTACAACAGTTACAAAGGTTACAATGATAATAAGAAGGAAATCGGAACTTTTTCAAAACCGACTTCATTTTTTTGGCGGGTTACGGGGTTACAAAGGTAACTCTTTGGTTACATAGAGTTACACTCAGTTACAGATAATTTTTTCAAATTTTCTAAAATCTGCCAGGTTACACGGTTACAACGGTTACAAAGGTTACAATGATAATAAAGAAGGAAATCGGAACTTTTTCAAAACCGACTTCATTTTTTACCGGGTTACGGGGTTACAAAGGTAACTCTTTGGTTACATAGAGTTACACTCAGTTACAGATAATTTTTTCAAATTTTCTAAAATCTGCCAGGTTACACGGTTACAACGGTTACAAAGGTTACAATGATAATAAAGAAGGAAATCGGAACTTTTTCAAAACCGACTTCATTTTTTTACCGGGTTACGGGGTTACAAAGGTAACTCTTTGGTTACATAGAGTTACACTCAGTTACAAATAATTTTTTCAAATTTTCTAAAATCTGCCAGGTTACACGGTTACAACGGTTACAAAGGTTACAATGATAATAAGAAGGAAATCGGAACTTTTTCAAAACCGACTTCATTTTTTTACCGGGTTACGGGGTTACAAAGGTAACTCTTTGGTTACATAGAGTTACACTCAGTTACAAATAATTTTTTCAAATTTTCCAAAATCTGCCAGGTTACACGGTTACAACGGTTACAAAGGTTACAATGATAATAAGAAGGAAATCGGAACTTTTTCAAAACCGACTTCATTTTTTTGGCGGGTTACGGGGTTACAAAGGTAACTCTTTGGTTACATAGAGTTACACTCAGTTACAGATAATTTTTTCAAATTTTCCAAAATCTGCCAGGTTACACGGTTACAACGGTTACAAAGGTTACAATGATAATAAGAAGGAAATCGGAACTTTTTCAAAACCGACTTCATTTTTTTACCGGGTTACGGGGTTACAAAGGTAACTCTTTGGTTACATAGAGTTACACTCAGTTACAAATAATTTTTTCAAATTTTCTAAAATCTGCCAGGTTACACGGTTACAACGGTTACAAAGGTTACAATGATAATAAGAAGGAAATCGGAACTTTTTCAAAACCGACTTCATTTTTTTACCGGGTTACGGGGTTACAAAGGTAACTCTTTGGTTACATAGAGTTACACTCAGTTACAAATAATTTTTTCAAATTTTCTAAAATCTGCCAGGTTACACGGTTACAACGGTTACAAAGGTTACAATGATAATAAGAAGGAAATCGGAACTTTTTCAAAACCGACTTCATTTTTTTACCGGGTTACGGGGTTACAAAGGTAACTCTTTGGTTACATAGAGTTACACTCAGTTACAGATAATTTTTTCAAATTTTCTAAAATCTGCCAGGTTACACGGTTACAACGGTTACAAAGGTTACAATGATAATAAAGAAGGAAATCGGAACTTTTTCAAAACCGACTTCATTTTTTTACCGGGTTACGGGGTTACAAAGGTAACTCTTTGGTTACATAGAGTTACACTCAGTTACAGATAATTTTTTCAAATTTTCTAAAATCTGCCAGGTTACACGGTTACAACGGTTACAAAGGTTACAATGATAATAAAGAAGGAAATCGGAACTTTTTCAAAACCGACTTCATTTTTTTACCGGGTTACGGGGTTACAAAGGTAACTCTTTGGTTACATAGAGTTACACTCAGTTACAAATAATTTTTTCAAATTTTCTAAAATCTGCCAGGTTACACGGTTACAACGGTTACAAAGGTTACAATGATAATAAGAAGGAAATCGGAACTTTTTCAAAACCGACTTCATTTTTTTGGCGGGTTACGGGGTTACAAAGGTAACTCTTTGGTTACATAGAGTTACACTCAGTTACAGACTCGGTCACAATAGCAGTAACTTTATTCAAAGAAACATTCTCTTACATAATACTATGTAACCGATGTAACCTTTGTAACCGGTCACAATATCAGTAACTTTTTTAAAGAAATTTTCTCTTACTTAATAGTATGTAACCGATGTAACCTTTGTAACTGGTCACAATATCAGTAACTTTTTTAAAGAAATTTTCAAAGAAACATTCTCTTACATAATAGTATGTAACCGATGTAACCTTTGTAACCGGTCACAATTTCAGTAACTTTATTCAAAGAAATTTTCTCTTACTTAATAGTATGTAACCGATGTAACCTTTGTAACCGGTCACAATATCAGTAACTTTTTTAAAGAAATTTTCTCTTACTTAATAGTATGTAACCGATGTAACCTTTGTAACCGGTCACAATATCAGTAACTTGTTTAAAGAAATTTTCTCTTACTTAATAGTATGTAACCGATGTAACCTTTGTAACCGGTCACAATATCAGTAACTTGTTTAAAGAAATTTTCTCTTACTTAATAGTATGTAACCGATGTAACCTTTGTAACCGGTCACAATAGCAGTAACTTTATTCAAAGAAACATTCTCTTACATAATACTATGTAACCGATGTAACCTTTGTAACCGGTCACAATATCAGTAACTTTTTTAAAGAAATTTTCTCTTACTTAATAGTATGTAACCGATGTAACCTTTGTAACTGGTCACAATATCAGTAACTTTTTTAAAGAAATTTTCTCTTACTTAATAGTATGTAACCGATGTAACCTTTGTAACCGGTCACAATATCAGTAACTTTTTTAAAGAAATTTTCTCTTACTTAATAGTATGTAACCGATGTAACCTTTGTAACCGGTCACAATATCAGTAACTTTTTTAAAGAAATTTTCTCTTACTTAATAGTATGTAACCGATGTAACCTTTGTAACCGGTCACAATATCAGTAACTTTTTTAAAGAAATTTTCTCTTACTTAATAGTATGTAACCGATGTAACCTTTGTAACCGGTCACAATATCAGTAACTTTATTCAAAGAAACATTCTCTTACATAATAGTATGTAACCGATGTAACCTTTGTAACCGGTCACAATATCAGTAGCTTTTTTAAAGAAATTTTCTCTTACTTAATAGTATGTAACCGATGTAACCTTTGTAACCGGTCACAATATCAGTAACTTTTTTAAAGAAATTTTCTCTTACTTAATAGTATGTAACCGATGTAACCTTTGTAATCGGTCACAATATCAGTAACTTTTTTAAAGAAATTTTCTCTTACTTAATAATATGTAACCGATGTAACCTTTGTAACCGGTCACAATATCAGTAACTTTTTTAAAGAAATTTTCTCTTACTTAATAGTATGTAACCGATGTAACCTTTGTAACCGGTCACAATATCAGTAACTTAATTCAAAGAAACATTCTCTTACATAATAGTATGTAACCGATGTAACCTTTGTAACCGGTCACAATTTCAGTAACTTTATTCAAAGAAATTTTCTCTTACTTAATAGTATGTAACCGATGTAACCTTTGTAACCGGTCACAATATCAGTAACTTTTTTAAAGAAATTTTCTCTTACTTAATAGTATGTAACCGATGTAACCTTTGTAACCGGTCACAATATCAGTAACTTCTTTAAAGAAATTTTCTCTTACATAATAGTATGTAACCGATGTAACCTTTGTAACCGGTCACAATATCAGTAACTTTTTAAAGAAATTTTCTCTTACTTAATAGTATGTAACCGATGTAACCTTTGTAACCGGTCACAATATCAGTAACTTTATTCAAAGAAATTTTCTCTTACTTAATAGTATGTAACCGATGTAACCTTTGTAACCGGTCACAATATCAGTAACTTTTTTAAAGAAATTTTCTCTTACTTAATAGTATGTAACCGATGTAACCTTTGTAACCGGTCACAATATCAGTAACTTTTTAAAGAAATTTTCTCTTACTTAATAGTATGTAACCGATGTAACCTTTGTAACCGGTCACAATATCAGTAACTTGTTTAAAGAAATTTTCTCTTACTTAATAGTATGTAACCGATGTAACCTTTGTAACCGGTCACAATATCAGTAACTTTATTCAAAGAAATTTTCTCTTACATAATAGTATGTAACCGATGTAACCTTTGTAACCGGTCATATAATATCAGGAAACATTCTCTTACATAACAGTATGCAACCAATAAAAAGCCCAGTGAAAACATACTCTGAAATGTTTTAATGACACGCTTTTAAAATATTTAATATTAATGTAGCCACTTGTAACCATATGTTACCAATACATATGTTGGGTTACAAATGCAGCTAGGTCGTTTTTTGCACACATAATTGGACATATCTAGAAAATAGTATCGACCTACTTATCTATGATGGAGGTACAGTAATGCCTACAACGGACATACTCCACCAATTGAGAGACCACTAGATCAACATCTCTACCAGAAGTAGATCAACGACAACAGCAGGATGCCAGTGATAAAATGCCCGATCCCCGACTGCGACTTCGAGACATCTGATCTTGACGCAGCAATTGTGGCAGCACTTCTGACAACCCATGCGCTAGTGCATACTACAACTCCCGCAAGTACTACAAGCTGCAACAAGGTAGAAAAAGTCAAACGACCTACCATTTCTCCAGCTGGTACAAGTGAGGACTGGTCATACTTCCTATCACGATGGAAAGACTATGTTGAGGCTACCAAAATCAAGGACAAAGAGCTGGTAATTCAACTATTAGAGTGCTGTGATGAAACTCTGCGCAGAGACCTTACAAGATCAGCTGGTGGCTCCCTGACAGAAAAATCTCAAGAGGATGTCCTGACAGCCATGAGAATTCTGGCAGTGCGTGAGGAAAATACAATGGTGGCTCGGGTCACACTGAACAATATGACACAAGACCGTGAAGAAACTGTGCGTTCATTTGGTGCTCGACTCCGTGGACAAGCAGGAGTATGCAAATTCCTAATACCGTGCCCCAGCTGTAACCATGACGTCAACTACACAGATGCAATCCTACGTGATGTGCTTATTCGTGGACTCAACGACTCTGACATTCAACTTGACCTCCTTGGGGACAGAAATCAGAGCATGACCCTTGAACAAACTTTCCAGTTCGTTGAAGCCAAAGAATCTGGTAAACGCTCTGCTTCCAAACTACTTGATTCTCAAGGGGCCGAAGCAGCTAGCAGCACATATCGTCGCAACAGAAATGCTGCTCGTATCGTAACCAAGAAAACTGAAAAACAAGAGACAGCATGCACTTATTGTGGAAAGAGAGGTCACGGTGCCAGAGCAACTCTCCAACTTCGCAAGAAAGAGTGTCCAGCATACGGTCAGACCTGCAACAACTGTAGAAGAATGAACCACTTTGAGGCTGTGTGCAGAGGCAAACAAAAAGTGACGGACACTAAGACTGAACATGAAAGTGCTGTATTTGACTTCCTCTGTGCTACAACCAGTTTTAACAAAAACTATGACAGACATGTTGTTCAGCTAGACCATCACCTGTACAATCAGCTATCAGACACCTGGGTGCGCCAGCCATCACAACCTCAACCCTTCATTCAAGTGACTGCTCGTGTTGACCCTACAGACTACAACCACTTTGACATAGACTCAAAGATCACACCAAAACCAAAGACAACTACCATCACTGCTATGGCTGACACAGGCTGCCAAAGTTGTCTGGCCGGAATCAAGGTGCTCCATCGACTCGGTATCTCAGAGAAACACTTAGTTCCCGTGACAATGAAAATGCATGCTGCTAACAATGTCGGCATAAGAATTCTTGGAGCAGCTATTCTCCGCATCTCCGGCAAAGGACCCAGAGGGGAAACCTATGAAACGCCCCAAGTTGTGTATGTGACTGACAATTCCGACAAAATGTTTCTAAGCAGAGAAGCATGTGCAGCACTTGGCATGATTACACAGAACTTCCCAACCATCGGCGAATCACAGACCAACAGTCAAGCAGCAATGAACACTATCAGCCAATGTGTGGTTCCCCCATGTTCACAGGAAGAGAACAGCAACTCTGCACCGCAAATTCAGTCACAACCAACATCTTCTCAAGACTCTATGTCCACCTCATATAAAGACAGCGACAAGTGCAAATGCCCTAAACGTGAATCACCACCACCTCTGCCGTCGGCTCTGCCATTTCCTGCTACGGAAGCTAACCGAGAGAAACTTCAACAGTACCTACTAGACAGGTACAAATCCAGTACCTTCAATACATGTCAGCATCAACCGCTTCCACATATGGCAGGCCCACCGATGCGGCTCATGGTCGACCCTAAAGCTACACCTGTCGCGCATCATACGCCTGTCCCAGTACCACTACATTGGCAGGATGAAGTGAAAGCAGGCCTAGATCAGGACGTTCAACTTGGCGTCATCGAACCCGTCCCAGTTGGAGAACCGGTCACTTGGTGCCATCGTATGGTCGTCTGCGCAAAGAAGAATGGTACTCCGCGTCGAACCGTAGACTTCCAAGCACTCAATACTCATGCAGTAAGGGAGACCCATCACACGCAATCACCATTTCATCAGGCTCGCTCCGTCCCACGCCACACTAAAAAGACTGTCTTTGATGCCTGGAACGGATATCACAGTGTACCTATTAGAGAAGAGGACAAACATCTCACCACCTTCATCACACCGTGGGGCAGGTACAGATATAAAACTGCACCTCAGGGATACATAGCCTCTGGGGATGGCTACACCCGCCGCTTCGATGAAATCGTCGCTGACATTCCCGACAAGACAAAGTGCATTGATGATGCTCTTCTTTGGTCAAACAGTATCCAGAACAGTTTCTTTCAATCCTGTAACTGGCTTGAAACTTGTGGAAAGAACGGCATCATCTTAAACCCGGAGAAGTTCATCTTTGCTCAAGACACTGTAGAGTTTGCTGGCTTCGAAATCACCCCAGACAGCGTGCGACCATGTAGTCGCTATCTTGAAGCAATCTTAGACTTTCCTTCACCGAAGAATATTACGGACATGAGATCATGGTTTGGCCTTGTAAACCAGGTATCATACGCCTTCAGCATGACTGACAGGATGCAAGCATTCAGACAATTGTTGAAACCTGGAACTCCATTCAACTGGCACGACACACTTGAACGTCTTTTTCAGGAATCAAAAGCAGTCATCATCAGTGAAATTGAACATGGTGTCCAGATATTCGACAAAAACAAGCCAACTTGCCTAGCTACAGACTGGTCGAAGAATGGTATTGGATTCTGGCTGTTCCAAAAACATTGCACATGCATCAAAATTGCGCCCTTCTGTTGCCGAGATGGATGGAAGATAACTCTTGTTGGCAGCCGGTTCACCAGTCCCACAGAATCCAGGTACGCACCTGTCGAAGGTGAAGCCCTTGCAGTTGCTGACGCCTTGGAGAAAGCAAGATACTTTGTTCTGGGATGTGACAAGTTGATAATCGCAGTAGACCACAAGCCCCTGATCAAGCTTTGGGGACAGATCACTAGAGGACATCCCCAACTCAAGACTTCGCAACCTGAAAGAAAAGACTCTAAGGTACAAGTTCACTATGGTACACGTGCCTGGTGCCAAACATCGTGCTGCCGACACCGTATCTCGCCACCCAGTTGGAAAGTCTGACAACATGGTTCTCATTGATGACATAGCCTCAGTTGATGGCTACAACCAGAGTGAGGTGCCACCAACCATCCCAACACTGCAGCACAAAGCCTCAGATGTTATGACTGGAAAGCCAGACACCACCTCGCAATGCGGTGAAGTCAAATTCTACTCCTCAGTTTTGTCTTCAGTCACATCATTGCAGTGTATCTCTTGGGACAAGATTAGAACTGCAACAGCCAGCGACGAGGACATGTTCAAGCTAGTACAGCAAATTGAAAGTGGAATATCAGACATCCGCAACGATCTGCCGCCGTCCTTAAGAGATTATCACCAGTTCCGCAACCACCTTTCCACTGTTGATGGTGTCATCATATACAAAGACAGGATAGTGGTTCCACCATTACTGAGAAAAGATGTGCTTACAGCGTTACACTCTGCACACCAAGGCATTTCATCCATGATGTCAAGAGCAGAAACCTCTGTGTTTTGGCCTGGTATTAGCAATGACATCATCAAACTCAGAAACTCTTGCAATCATTGCAACCGAAATGCTCCGTCCCAACCAAGTGCACCACCAACGCCACCCATCTACCCCTTGTATCCATTTCAGTGTGTATGTGCGGACTTCTTCCACTACAAAGGCGGTTATTACCTGGTGATCGTTGATAGATATTCAAACTGGCCCATCGTTGAAAGGGCACACAGTGGTGCCCCTGGTCTCATTGACTGCTTACGACGCACATTCGTCACATTTGGAATAGCAGATGAGTTATCTTCAGATGGCGGTCCAGAGTTTACAGCTTCAACTACCAGAGATTTCCTGAAGACCTGGGGTGTGCATCATAGACTCTCATCTGTAGCTTTTCCACATAGCAATTGTAGAGCAGAAGTTGGGGTGAAGACCGTGAAACGCATGATTACAGACAACACTGGTCCAAATGGTGAACTAGACACGGATGCCTTTCAGCTTGCCATGTTGCAATACCGAAACACTCCGGACAGAGACACAAAATTATCTCCGGCGATGTGTATCTTTGGGCGGGCTATCGGGACTTTTTTCATCCCCATCTTACCTGGCCGCTACAAACCTCATGAGACATGGAGCGACACACTTACTTTAGGAGAAGAAGCTTTACGCAACCGACACATGAAAACTGCCGAACGCTTAGCTGAACACACAAAGCGGCTGCCACCTCTCAGTGTAGGAGACCAGGTCAGGATCCAAAATCAAACTGGCCCTTTTCCAAGAAAATGGGACAAAACTGGAACTGTCATTGAAGTTCATCAATATGATCAGTATGTTGTACGCATGGACGGATCAGGCAGAGTGACATTACGCAACAGGAAGTTTCTGCGAAAATACATGCCGGTGAATCCCCCTCCTAAACAACATACCATTGACGATGACTTGAGGTATCACTTCAAAGGAGGAAATCCCATCCCACCTACACCAAATAGTGGGATGCCAATTGCCCCAGCTATTTCACCTCCGACTTGCACAGACTCGAAACTACAGGACATCAAAGAGCATGCACCAGCCCCACCAAGTCAATGTTCACCTCCTGTCTGTATTACACCAGCCGAGCAGGTTAAATCACCTCATGTCACTCAACCTAGATCACCAATACCATTAGTCTGGGACAGACCACCACCGGTGGACGACAGTCAACCTTCCTCGCCGGCATCTACCAGGCCACCTCCCACACCGCAGGCTCAAACACCTTCATCCAGGGTACCAACTACACCGAAAAGGAACGTGACACCTAGAGTGGGACCAGATCAACTTTCCTTTGACCAGACTACAAGACGCTCCAATCGCCCACGGCACGAACCAAAGTGGCTCAGTGATTATGAACATTGAATGAGGCAAAATAATCCCCGAACCTGAGGACAGTCCACCCAATGATGGTTCATAACTGTTTCTTTGTTTTATATACAAGCAGTACACTTATTCTTATTTTAATTTCATTTTCCTATGTGATTTGAGGTCATATTGCAAACACAGTATAAAGACACTATCTAGTAATATGTGCTTTGAAAAGAACATTATCCTATCTATAATCTTCACCGGTAAAAGACATTAAATCAGTCATTCAGAATACTCTCAAATGACTCGGGGAGGGATAGAGGATAATGTATTACATAATCATTATTTAGTCATTAGTACATCTTAGATTTATCCAACAGATAGTTGGATTGTTGTATTGTACTCATGCTTGCATATCATTGTATGTTTTAGACCTCCATCATTTTAGATGAATAAAGTTATTCTCTGAAAATAGTATCGACCTACTTATCTAAATTCCTAATGCAATATTTTTATTTAAATGTTACTTTGTAAGAGATATATTTAATTTCTTTATAACCAAGTGCTTTCGGGTTAAGAGTACCAAAGGGTCGCTATGAAAGCTAAAATAAGTCTAATCAGAGCGCGAGATAGACCAATTGCAGTTCAGTGAAAGGTTGCGTTAACCGGTTTGTGCTTTACAATTAAAATCGAAATTAAATATACTTCCAATGAAAAGTGTTCAATCTTTTTCGACAACTTGACCAGTAGTCTATGTAGGATGTCACGAAAGTTAATTCCGTTAGTAGTGTTTCTCCAGTCAGCCTCATATAGTTAAAGCCCGGGATGGTTGTAAAATCTTATTCTTCTCTTATTTCTATTGTTTCCTTATCTATTAACGCTTCCTGTCCACTCTACGCATAAATATTCGAAAAGATAATGTCTTGGTAACAAGTAAAAGAAGAATTGTTGAGCTGGGTAACGGTGATTAACGTCATGGTCAAGAATATTTCACATATATCGAGACATTGCCAGCTATATGCTATATGCTAGGTGTATAAATTTTGCCTGTGCATTGCACTGCAGGGACTTTTATCGCGCCACGCCTACCGTGACACGGTACCTAGTTTGTTTAAAGTTTTCATCCGAAATAATCGTGATATTCATTTCGTAATGCCGAGTGCTTGGCAAAAGAACAGTCACTATCCACTTTCAAGTCTTGGGTCAGACCAGGCCGGGGTTCGAACCCACGACCTCCCACTTACGGAGCGAGCACTCTACCAACTAAGCTATCGCATTGGTAAGAAGAAATTGTAATATTAACACTGCACACCCGGAAGTGATGATACAACACGTTCCTATTGGTAGTATCTAAAAAAAACTACCTAGAGGTTTGAAGGTGACATTTAATCTCAGCAAGACAACAGGTTGTTATGATAATATATTATGTAATATATAGATAATTTCCGTTTTACTTACTGGTTTGAATTCCTTCTCACAATACATTTCTTTATTCGCCTATAAATACAAAATTTCCTGGATTGTAAGAATGACATAAAATTCAATATTAAATTGCGGAAAGACGAGCATGTGTAATATACTACACAATCTAAAAGCATTTTTATTACATGTATGTACAAAAATTAGCATGTTTACTTAACAATTGAACTGTCTAGAAATGGCAGTTATGCGGCACTATAAACGCCATTTCTAAGCAGTTCAGTGGTTATATTTACATTTAACTTTTTTTTTAAAATCTTATTTTATTATTTTAATCCTAAAAAAAAACTTTAAAACACTATCGTGTACGACATGTATTTCCAATCGCTGGAACAGCCAATCAATGACGTCACGCATAAGAGATGAGTGACGTCACATTAGCAATGGCATTTATACTCCTATAACTGCCATCTGGTCAAAGTTTAATACATTAAAACATCACAAATGTAAATATTTATTAAAACATAAATTTAAATAAACATTATTACTATACACAGCGAGTAAGTAAATATTTCTCAGAGAGAGAGAGAGAGAGAGCACAAATAGAGGTGCTATAGCTTGTTTATAGTGTTGTTTTTCGTATGGGGCAATAAATACACTGTAAGGATATATCAGAGAGAGAGAGATGGTATTTGTAGTTAATAGTGGTGTCTTCAGTATCAGCAATAAGCTATAAATATGTCTTAAGCTTCCTAGTTATAACTCGCTTTACAAAGTAACATGTACAATGCACATGATTTATTTATGACTTACGCCGGTATTTTGTATGTCAGAGCTTAGACAGGTATAACTATTACTGGCGCCAGGTCCATTGGGATCCCAATCAGTTCCAAGGTTATCCTGAAAGCAAAAATAAACATAAAATTATACCTTAAATGTACCAAAACTGTACCCCAAACGAACACCAAATTGGGTAATCATTTGTATGATCCAAATACGATAAAGGCACATCTATTTCATCCAAAGATTCTTTCTCTTAAAATCTGTTAAATAGGTTTCCAGAAAAGTGATGGACAAAATGTTGGCGGAAGAAAAGTAGTAAGCCTACATGCCAGCAAGTTACTTTCATATACAACGATTCATATTGCTTTAAGAAAAATATTTGTTTGCAATGAAGCAAAGTAATCTGTCTAGGCATTTATGACCCATCTTCGTGGGTTCGAACCCCGACCGAGTCTGACCCAAGACTTGAAAATGGGTAGTGACTGTTCATTAGCCAAGCACCCGGCATTACGAAATGAAAGTAACAGTTCTATCGGATGAGAACTTAAAAATAAACGAGTTCCGCGTCATGGTAGGCTTGGCACCAGAAAGAACCCTGCTGTATAATGCCACCAGCGCAACGCACAGGCAAAGTTTCTACACCTTGCCTTTAGCTGGCTATGTCTCGATATAAGTGAAATATTCTTGACTGGGACGTTAAACACCATTACTCAACTCATGTTTCTGAAGTCTGGATTTGCTTCTTTTGAAAAGCAATTTGATCGAATAAAAGGTGAATAAAACGGATTTTATTCAAAAGTCAACATTAGTTCACATTATGTTCCGAATGCATTAGTGACGTTTATTTGTGTAGGTTGAAAATAAAATATCAAACATCAAGTCTAAAGCTTAAAGTAGCTGCGTCCTATATGAGAGTGTCCGATCAAAGTGGTATTATTTTCAAGTTTTGGGTAAGACTCCCACCGGGTTTCAAACCAACGACCTCCCACATACGGAGCAAGCTTCTGTAGTAGTTTGTGAATATGGTTTACCTCTCCATTATCACAAGCATTCGTTTTCACTCCCATTTTAACCCCTCCATGTTCGTGCATGACATTTTGGTTGGACTGATCATTACTGGTTTGGTCCACTTCATCTCCTAAATTCCTGAGGTCCAAGAGGATTCCGTTTACAAAAGAGCACAGACATATTACAGTTAGCAGACGGCATCCGGTATAAATCATCATATCTGCAATGAACAACCAAAAGTATTACAGTGTTAATGTGTACATTATAAAATTACTTTAATTCCAAAGCACCGTTTTGCAAATATGTACCCATGACTGATTTTCCAGACATGCAACGTACCAAGAAGTGTGGTTCATTACGTCAACAGTAACACTGTAAACGGGACATCGTAGTATAGAGTGAGCCAAACAGTCCATGTAAACAACAGTGAGAGTTGAAATAATTAACATTGACCTGTCCGCTTGACCTTTGGTTTAAATAGTCATTATGGACGAGTACATTTAAGTAATAGGGTGTATTTCTTCTATTGATTTGAACACTAATCATGGACATTGTGGTTATTTATTAACTGCGAATCCTAATGCTTCCCATGTATTGGGTGGACCCTCCTATATCAATATTCCTAATGAAAGGTCAAACAGACAGGTCAACGTTGTTTGCCTATACTTTTCTGTTAATTTTACAATGTGGTGGTTCGCTGTGTTACGTAGGTATTATTTACTTGGGCTGTTTGGCACACTTCGCTTTATGCTGCAATACCTCGTGTACAATGTACCACAGTGAGTAAACAGTCCCTCATTATTATAAACTTATTAAGTCTTAGTAAACGTGTTTAATAAGATTGATGGTGATTTTGTAAATTATACTTGGTGAGAACAAATCCTTTTTATTTTTATCCTAAAACCTCGGCAGTTGAGTAGCCTACAATCCAAATCTTACGTGTCATAGTGGCTCTTAACCGCTTAGGCCTGAACCTTACCCAGGTAGGTCCTTATGTGTCAGTTTACCTCAAGATATTCCGGAATTTAAGGTGTCATGATGAAGATCGCATGAAGATGTATTTGTCAAAAATGTTAATTTGTAGTTAAAAATAGCCATTTTATATTGCCAAAAATTGCCAAATTTAAGTTAAGGAAAAGCTTTATGGCCGTCATCACAGTATTGTTGCTGTCTCTGTGTCCAGGATTGCCCTGGATATATTTGACGTCTCATAGTTCCATGTTCCTTCCACACAATTTTGATTACACACGTGGCGGGTGTAGCTAGCTAAACAGGAGGTGCTTACCCTTCCGGAGCATCCGGCCTCACTTCCCTGGTGAAAGTTCACGTGTCTAACCTAACTTGTCAGTTTTAAATTTTTTACTTTGCTTCTGGATTGTGATTTGGACATGGATTAGTATGTTTGTTTTTTATTAGATGAAACCGTACTCTGTTATTTTTTATCTTTAAAAGTTTTTAGTAATGCATACACATAATACAAGCTACACAGCAGATGTTTAGAAATGACAGCTTTATTATCTTGAACCTTTACACATCCTTAAATAGATGAAACTGTGTCCTGTTGTTTTTTCCATTTCTAAAGTTTTTAATAATGCATACACATAATACAAGCTACACAGCAGATGTTTAGAAATGACAATTTTATTATCTTCGTCGTTAAACTTTACACATCCTTAAACAGAAATGTTATATTGTATATGTCATCACGATTTGAATCAGCTGTTATTATTTCATTCCCATTAAACTGAGAAAATAAAACTCTTCAGCAGTTTGAGAGCTTGGAATGTCGTTTGATATGACGTGATAAGTACTTAGTGATCCGATATCAACAGAAATGTATGTTGAATTGATTGCATCTGTCATGTGCTGATTTTGAATGCAGTATTTTAATGAAAATTCAAAATCAGCACATGACACATCTGTAATATTGGGAATTGATTTTAAAACAGTCGAAATGAGGTTATAGATAAGCTCCGATTTACAACTCAATATTACTGAGGGAAGGCAAAATAATGGAGTTACGAATCCATTCAACAAAATCTGAATATCTGTCGAAAGAGTTTCTTGATTTTTTTTTATTTTTTTTTTTTTGGGGGGGGGGGGGGTTTCTTGTCAATTGCCATATAACAAGGACAACATGAAGCAAGACTGCTTTACCAACGAGGCTTTGTAGTTTCTATATGTGCAGTTTTGTATACAAATGTACTAGCATTAACCCTACTAGTAATGGAACCATCTTTGTGTTGGGAGGTAAGTATACTCGCCACTTTCCCTTGAACAATTCATTCTATGATAATGGTAAGCATGAAAACAGTGTTCAATTTAGAAGTATGCCTTGCAATATTGGCTCAAAACAATATTGCCCCCAAATACCACATACCTGAGGAACAACCACAGTTGTGTCATGTTCTGAATTTTAATGCATTATTTTGATAGAAATTCAAAAGCCCTCCCGTTTGAATTTGAATTTAAATATACAAAATTTAACTACTAAGAAAATTCATTTTATTAGTAAGTATTCTGGTTATTAAACATAAATAATAAAATGTCAAAAATATTTTTACAGTTGTCATGTGCTGATTTTGAATGCATTAATTTAATAGATATTCAAAATCAGCACAGGACAGATGAGTTTTTAATGAATCTAAGTCTGCTGTAGCTTTATGGAAGTGAAACTTGGGAAATAACGAAAAAAGATGAACACCTTTTAGACACCTTCCACACAAAATGCCTCAGAAGGATAAGAACAAGATGGCAACAGAAAGTCCTTAATGAAAAATATTGGAAACAGCTAGACAACATAAATTGTGAGATCAGGGATAGAATGTGGAAGTGGCTGGAACCCATACTGAAGAAAGAGGGAACAAATGACTGCAAGACAGCACTAGAGTGGCAGCCAGAGGAAAAAAAGAAAAAGGGGGAGATCCAAGGCCACATAGAGGAGAACAACGAAAAAGGAAAGGAAAGAAACATCACTGGATAAACTAGCTGGAACACAGACAAAGCAGCAGCGAAGGACAGGCAAAAATGGAAGGATATCGTTGCAGTCTTGTGCGCCTTGTGGCGCAGAAAGCATTGCGGTTAATGTAAGCATGTGAAGGGAAAAAAACAAATGGTATTTCGCCTACACCATTGGAAGCATGCATTTTATAATATGAATTAACTGCGAATCATGACACCACCCATGTATAGTTTGGATCATTTTATATAAATGTTTCTAATGAAAGGTCCAACGGACCGGTCAGTGTTTTGCCTATACTCGTAATCATATCATATTATGAAAGGAGAAGCAGATAAGTTGCACGTAACACTTTCTCTCAGTGAAAAGGTTGCATCCGCATGGTTACAGTTAACAAGTGATCAATACAGCAGAGGCGTGTTCAAGTATGTGTCCGTTATGAAAGGAGAAGCAGATACGTTGCAGGTAACACTTTCCCTCAGTGAACAGGTTGCCTCCGCATGGTTACAGTGAACAAGTGATCAATACAGCAGAGGCGTGTTCAAGTATGTGTCCGTTCGTCAAGCAATACACTTCCCCCCACCCCCCGCTACTAGAAATAACGGATCAGACGGCAGTGTAATAACCGGATTAGTCCTTTTTAAGTTATATAAGTGATATTTGTACTGTATATAATGTAAATAATTACACAATTCATTATATGATTTACAGACTCTTAGGAACGACTCCAATTGCAGACTGGCATTGCATGCGTATTGGCAATCAGACACATTATAACATGTACACTCGAACATGCCTCGGGTCAAAGCACCATATTAAAAACTAAAGTCTACCTATACAGACAAAAATTCACGGTGTAATAACAATATTGTAGACAGGTTTTCATGGATTTAAAAACGTACTTTAAAAAACCCACGATTATAAATATATGGGCACATTGTATCTATACAAGTATTCCAATAAAAATACACATATTTCAAATGCAATACATGTCCATCTAAATGTGCGAGTGGTCATTTCAAACCGTGTAGATTCACGATACATGTACATGCGGTATGCGTGCATACTGGTAAATCTAAAGCCTGTCTGGAGGAAAAATTCGGACATAGACGTGAAATAATCAATTTTGTAGTTAGCTTGTTTATAACCTCATGTTTGAACTTACTGTGAACAACTGGTAACATCGTTGGGATAATCCACATTGTATCATTCCGGGTTGTTTTACCCGTGTACACATACAGGTAAACATTCTGCATATGCTAATTAGACCACGCCTGATTACATTTATATAGGTCAATTCGTGATTGGACAATTGATTGTAATATCTCCAATAACGACGGCCTATATTCCAGTGTGAAACGCATGTAATATATATAAATAGGTAAACAACATTGACCTATCCGCTTGACCTTTCATCAGGGATGTTTATATAGGAGAATCCACCCAATATAAGGGTTCTCAGTTATTGCATGCACAATACATGTGTTAACCCTTAAAATGATAATAGTTGTTTCCATTGTGCAATTGTGTTCCTTATATATAAATGAAATCGTCCATCATAAATATCTAAATTAAATTCATGCAGACAGGTCAATATTGTTTGCCTATAAAAATTAGTTAGAACACGACACGAAACTCATTAGAAAAACTGGATATTACTTCGTCTCCTTTTAATTTTAAATGGAAATAATTTTTCGTGGACAACAGTCACAACGTTAACAATACGTTATAATGGGAGTGCTTGGCAAAAAAAACAGTCACTACCCACTTTTAAGTCTTGGGTCAGACTTAGTCGGGGTTCTAACCTACGATCTCCCACTTACAGAGCGAATACTTTACCAACTGAATTAGCGCAGTTGTGTTTCACAGTTAACATATGTTTGTTTCAATAATGGCAGATGCCAGTTTCACAATAATTCCTTAACTAAGATTTTCTTTAATTTAAATTTTACAAATTATAATCATCTCTTTCTGGAACTACTGATGGATATTTTTTCAAAACTAAATGCAGATGTTTTAATCTAGACATAATCTTTCAAATGACACCTTAAATTATTGAATACCTTGAAAATTAACAAAATTATTAGGATTTATAATTTTGTATGATTTAAGTTAAGGGAAATCTTAATTAGCTAAGGAATGATTGTGAAACTGGGGCCTGATGACATTAGGCGTTCCCTTAATAATTTATCTCACGTATACAAAAAGTGACTCAACATCATTATCCCATCAAAATAGGGCATTGCTCTTTAACAGAACCGTAAAATCATTGAGATGACACACAAAGTAACTACCACCACATATACAAAGTTAATTTAATGTTTACATCGTGAAGGGCAGTAGAAGTATAGATAGTGTTCAGTGAAACTATGTTACTTTCAAAGGTAGTCCGTATAAACAAGTTTGACTGTACAAAAGCGGAGTACGTGACTTTTATATTAAAGTTAAAACGTATTATTGCACTCCTATAAACATTATACATATAGAAAATGAATACCGAGGTGGGCATCATACCTTTTATCAAAATGATTTTTAATCACGACATTACCATTCATGTTCATTTACTTATTTAAACTTTGTTTATTGTAACGAAGTAAGGTTTATTTTCATTTAAAATAACATTTCCATCTTTACTTTAAGTATAAAATTACATATATTGACTAGTATATTGTTTAACCAACTTATATACCTATTACATGTAGTTATTTTTATCATTTTTTTTAAAACGAGGTAAAACAAACTCTAATCATATAAACCTGTCGACAGACAATGATTTTGTCACCTGTCGTAAATATTAATGAGCATGGCTAATCAGCATATAATAATTCCATTACCATGATAAAGTGTTCCTGTCATTTATGGAAGGCTTGTGTATAACATAATGCATTATAAACATTACCTGTATTGTATGTGATGACGTACTTGTGGATTTATCCTTTAAAACAAAGTCGTATCTGCTACCATTCTGTACCGTTACATAATGGCGATTAGTATCATTAAGAGTTGTGTGATTTAAGCTCCCATGTTCGACATCCCATATGTAAGAGCAGCTTAATACAACGAACTAATCGATACCATTATCATGCGCATGCGCAGTCAAACGACAATGACATGATATAAATGCACATAAACATTTCCTTGTACTGTCTGTGGTTTGGATAAAAAACCAACCAACCAACCAACCAATGTCCAAATCGCTATTGGGTTCAAAAATGTCATAAAGTTTTATTTTGTTGCTAAAAATTTAACATAATTGATAAATTTTAAAAATATCATTACGGGCAGATTTGATCAATGTTTGTTCCAGTGCAAATTTTCATTCTTCTGTGTATGGACGGGTATCAGTGCTTGATTGTCTTGTTTTCACAATTGCTCACTTCATTTTGCTGTTTCAATGTAAATGGTCATAGTACCAGCTATTTTAGAGATGTCGTGTGATATTAATTTGGACTGTGCTGCGGTTTCATAAAAATGTTGTTGCGACAATTTGTTTGACGGTACGCAGAAAGAAGGAGTTGAGATTTTGTTAACTTGAGCAATAATGGATCAGATAGCTGTGATGCTTCATGTTTCTTTTGTTGCGTCCTATTGTTTTGTTTATTTTCTAGTAAAGTTCGTATTGTTTTGGCGAATAAGTGTCACGTACTGTTTCGTATTGTTGTGGTATGTTTTTGGTTCGTCTATGTGTTATACAGCACTGTACAACAATCTCTATCTTATTTCGGCGATAACAAAATGTCACCATTTTTCTCCGCCCTACAAAATCAATACAGCTTACCGATATTAATGCTTTAAAACTGTTCATACATCACTCGCGAACAATACACAGCCCAACAACAACAACATTACTGTTTATTTGCCATTTATAACAGATATGACATGATATCAATCACCAAACAAAACCAGCTGCGAACTTAACATACTATAGTCACTTTGGGATTTTATTTCTGTTTGTCTGGTTTTAAATATGTTGTTAAAATCATTCCCTCAGATGTAGGATATTTCACAAGGGTATTAATAGTGATTATCTAGGTTTGATTTATCTAGATTTGGTTTCTATAAGTTTTAATTGCAAATTGTTTCTTAACTCCATGCACTGGGAGTTCAGTACTGATGACGAATATATAAATATGTCTAGGGACAAGAAGATTGATCATCCTACACATATTAAGTCAAAAATTCAATCGTGGCTTGTTTAATACAGTATTTTAATAAAATTTTAAGAACTAAATGTCGCATACAAAAATAATGAAGCTTTATACATTAACTTGAGTTCAATCATAAACAAATTACTTTATGCATTGTAGCAACTGTAATGCAATCCATAATTAGGCACTGGACTTCATTAGGCGTCGTTACAATGCATCAACATTGTAGAAATATCACTGTAGAAAGGAAAATATTGTAGTTATAGATATTTTCATGATGAAAATGAGCTAGTGTGATTTCAGATCGCCAAAAGCCTAAAAATTCTCGTGAAACTAAATGGCAGTTCACTTATATCGAGGCGTCACAAGCTATTGTTGCAAAATTGTTAACCTTTGCCGCGCGCTTATGACAAAGTACAGGGGGTGTCTTTAATTCGCCACGCCTGTCGTGAATACGAGACATCGCTACCTATTTCAATTCTTGGCCAGACCCCGACCTTGTTTCGAACACACGACCTCCCAAACAAACGTATGACTAAAATTGAAACCGTGGTATTTCCGAAAATGTTGTACATGATTTCTATCTTCGAAATTTAGCAATGAAAATGATATAGATCTATTTATTATACATATATGTGTAAATTTAAAAAAGGGAAAATAAAGAAAACGCATACGTCGTAATTGAGTATCATCAAATTTAGGCGTTCACCTTTAAGATTGATGTTATTTAATTTTTATCTCAAGTAAAGAACCCTTTCCTACACATTGCCCTTAACGCACTGTATGTATGATACAGAGTTAAACGAAACACATGACATTGAAATATAAAAATAAGTAAATGGATATAAAGCAATAGAGAAGCAATCAAGGAACCACAACATACCATTTACCTGTTACATACATGTCTTATAAGCATTTTGAAGGTTCTTTGATAAGAGACAAAGCCATTTTGGCAACTACATACTTGTCAGAACGCGAAAAGAGCATATAGTCACCCCAAATATACTAGAAAAATATAATCAAAAACGGATATATCCATGTCTAAATCACAATGCTAGTTGGGAGTTCAATACTTGGCAGTATACGAAAATACTAGTTGCACATAGTCATTAAACATATCAATCCATGGCCAAATCACGATCTCAAAGCAAAGAACAGGCAACCAGTTAGCATTACCAACTTAGTACTTACGAATAAAGGCGTTATAATACGAAATAGAGGCGTTATTATACCTTTTAGTTCGCATTAAAATTCCTTTTAATTCGCGTTATTACGCCTTTAATTTTTTTTTTTATTTATGAGCCTAATAGGCTTTCGTGAGATCTAGAACTACTAGATTATCACATTAATCATTAAAATCTATGCATCGCTACTGAATTTTGACACCAATAACTCTAGTGATAGATGAAGTGATTTTAATACCCTAACCTTCGTTCTATTGTAGTTTTCAATGTGGAATGACGTGAATGTTTAACACCCATATCTGAGTGTCCGTGTAAAATCGTGTCCAGTTCATATATATATATATATATATATATATAATATATATATATATATATATATATATATATATATATATATATATATATATCATAGTTGCTTAGACGATTGTCATAAAACTTCACCATATAAATCGCCATAGTCCAAAGATGTGACATGACCTTGAACCAAATTGGGAAGGCCAAGGTCGCGGGGAAAGTATGTTTAAAAGTTGTGTCCGAGCAATAACTCATAACTGCTTTAGACAACTGTCATAAAACTTCACATGAATAATCTATATGGTATAAACATGTGTCATAACACATTAAACCCTTGTTGATGTTGATGATGGGACAGGGGGATGTTTGGCTCTCAAGAGACAGTTCTAGTTAACGGTAAGCTCAGTAACTAGAACAGTTTCTTAAGAGACAAATATCATAAGAGACACATTCTCTTATCTCGGTTTACATTTATGTCAAGTTTGATTATATAAAAAAATCCGTCTATATAAACGGAAGATATGACGCGAACACGATATTAGAACGGACGGCAAGACGGATTGCCAGACAGACGCACAGCATAATTCCTATATCCCATATAAACTTCGTTTGCGGGGGTAAATGAAGTTTGTGTTCTGTGATAATGTGATATTGTTAGTCAATGTACTAGCGCTTTAGAACTCGACAAAGGTGTGTGTGTGTGTGTGTGTGTGTGTAAACCAGATCAAAACACTTCTCTTGGCAAACAACATTGACCTGTTTGTTTGACCTTTAATTTAAATATTTATTATGAGCCAGTACGTGTATGTATAGGGAATACTTAACAAATGAACTGTTTTAAAATGGCGTTCATAGTCAATATGAATGCCAAAACTTTGCACGACAAACTGAATAATGCGCAATAGTACAATATGATCGGTTTGTCGGGCAAAGGTTTGGCATTCATATTGACTATGAACTCCATTTCAAAACAGTTCAATTGTTATATTTTCATTAAAAAAGTATTTTTGAACTCTGGATATTCATTTTAGAGTTAATTTGCGTTCAATTCTGGGATTTTATTTCCAAGCGTTTTGACCACGAAATTGAACGTGCAAGAGTCACACGAATGTTTCCTATGTAATACGTATACTTTGTAACGTGGTTGTGTATTACGTCACTAATATAATACCGTCTTTGATTAGATGCACATCCACTGGACGGACGCAAAGGCATGTCCGATGACCCTGAAAATAATGCAACACGCATTAGAGAACTATATAATTCTTTGATGAAAATTTTCGATTTACAAACGAAAACTTCCGATAGACTTTGTGAAGTTGAAAAACGACTTCATCATCAAATACAAATGCATTCGGTACCTCAAGAAGTAAACCACCTGGAAACATAGGGGCAGCCATTTTGTTTACAAGTTTGTAGTTCCCCGGGAAAGTGTATCGTTTGGCATTTATATAGTCCTATGAATGCCACAAGTCTCATTCTTGCACCCGAGATAGAAAAATACATATAAAGAGAGGTGCAAGATATCTCCATCTTGTACCCCCCTGTGCAAAATAGCCTACACGCTGTTTTTCCTGCAAAATTTATCAATAAAATCAGAAGTGTATCGATAACTTGAAATTGATTTTAAATTGAAAAAAAAGTATTTTCTTGTGCAAGAAATAGAATCAATCACTACTTGTAGTGCCAGATAAGGAAATCTCGACCCTTTTTCTAATATATTTGATCCAGAAAACGGCAAGCCTCGTTCTAGACCAAATATATTAGAACTCGGGTTGAGATTTCCTTATCTTGCACCGCAAGTTGTGATAGATTCTTTTAATCTAGAACATATAGGAAATACGCAAGGTTAATGAAAATATAGGTGTTAATTTCGTCTAGATGGCTGGAAACGTGCTTTATGTATGTATCAATTGCGAATCCAAACACTACCCACATACCGGGTGGATCATCGTTTATAAATATTACAATTGAATTAAAAGGTCAATCGGACAGGTTAATGTTGTTTGCATATACATATTAATCCACGAGATCAAATCTTAATGATTGGGAATGCTAGTAGTGTTCATGTATAACTCAAAACGTTGCAATTATATAATAACTTCTAATGTTACAATCGAAAATGATTTTTTTTTTTAAACAGTCAATTAAAACCTTTTTACAACTGAAAATCATTTCAATAATATGTATATCTTTTTCAAAAAAAATCAATACATGTATGCAAAGCAGGTAATACAATATGTCCGGAGTAGCAGGTGCCTGGCGGATGTCTATGTAAGAAGAGATGAGTAGAGATATACAGCACGGTTTTGTCTTGCAGGTTCCTATTGCATGGATCCGGTGGAACAGAAATGTATCCGTCTATACTCTCAGGTTATATCTCAAATGATAAATAAAAAACAAACATACTGGTCCATGTCAAAGTCGCAATCCTAAAGCAAAGTAAATACAAACAAACTAGTCCGTGTCAAAATCACAATTCCAAAGCAAAGTAAAAACAAACATAATATATTAACCCATGTAAAAATCACAATCCCAAACCAAAGTAAAAACATACACATCAGTCCATGTTAAAATCACAATACCAAACCAAAGTAAAAACACACAAACCAGTTCATTTCAAAATCACCCCCCCCCCACCCCCAAAAAATAAAAAAAATAAAAACAAACATACCAATCCATGTCAAAATCACTTTCCCAAAACAAAGTAAATACAAACATACCAGTCCATGTCTAAATCGCAATCCCATGGCAAAGTAAAAACAAACATACCAACTCATATCCAAATAACGATCCCAAAGCAAAGTAAAAATGAACACATCAGTCAATGTCAAAATCACAATCCCAAAAGCAAAGTAAAACCAAACATACCAAATCATGTCCAAATAACAATCCTAAAGTAAACTAAAAACAAGAGGTCCATGGGCCTGATACGCTCACCTGATAACTAATAGCTAGCTGATAGATTTAAAGACAACATAAATACTAAACCCCAATGACTTTTTTCTTTACATCATAATAACCGTTGTATCAATACCTACAACATTCTAGTATACATGCCTATACAAAAAGTTAACAGTTTTCAAGATAATTAACCATTTCAGTATTGTTTCACATCTGTGACCTTGACCTTTGAACCCATGACCTTTTTCTATACTGTATCGATACCTACAACATTCTAATATACAGGCCTATACAAAAAGTTTACAGTTTTCGAGATAATTAACCATTTCGGTATTGTTTCGCATCTGTGACTTTGACCTTTGAACCCATGACCTTTTTCTATACATCAAAATGATTGTTGTATTAATACTTACAACATTCTAATATACATGCCTATACAAAATGTTTATAGTTTTCGAGATATTTAACCATTTCAGTATTGTTTCACATCTGTAACCTTGACCCTTGAACCCATGACCTTTTTCTATACATCAAAATGATCGTTGTATCAATACCTACAACATTCTAAGATACATGCCTATACAAAAAGTTTATAGTTTTCGAGATAATTAACCATTTCGGTATTGTTTCGCATCTGTGACCTTGACCTTTGAACCCATGACCTTTTTCTATACAACAAAATGATCGTTGTATTAATACCTACAACATTCTAAGATACATGCCTATACAAAAAGTTTATAGTTTTCGAGATAATTAACCATTTCGGTATTGTTTCGCATCTGTGACCTTGACCTTTGAACCCATGACCTTTTTCTATACACCAAAATGATCGTTGTATCAATACCTACAACATTCTAATATACATGCCTATACAAAAACTTTATAGTTTTCGAGATAATTAACCATTTCGGTATTGTTTCACATCTGTGACCTTGACCTTTGAACCCATGGCCTCTTTCTATACATCAAAATGATCGTTGTATCGATACCTACAACATTCTAATATGCATGCCTATAAAAAAAGTTTATAGTTTTCGAGATAATTAACCATTTCGGTATTGTTTCGCATCTGTGACCTTGACCTTTGAACCCATGACCTTTTTCTATACATCAAAATGATCGTTGTATCAATACTTACAACATTCTAATATACATGCCTATACAAAAAATTTATAGTTTTCGAGATATTTAACCATTTCGGTATTGTTTCTCATCTGTCACCTTGACCTTTGAACCCATGACCTTTTTCTATACATCAAAATCATCGTTGTATCAATAACTACGCATTCTTATATACATGCCTATACAAAAAGTTTATAGTTTTCGAGATAATTAACCATTTCGGTATTGTTTCGCATCTGTGACCTTGACCTTTAAACCCATGACCTTTTTCTATACATCAAAATGATCCTTGTATCAATACCTACAACATTCTAATATACAGGCCTATACAAAAAGTTTATAGTTTTCGAGATAATTAACCATTTCGGTATTGTTTCACATCTGTGACCTTGACCTTTGAACCCATGACCTTTTTCTATACATCAAAATGATCATTGTATCAATACCTACAACATTCTAATATACATGCCAATACAAAATGTTTATATTTTTTGATATAATTAGCCATTTCGGTATTGTTTCGCATCTGTGACCTTGACCTTTGAACCCATGACCTTTTTCTATACATCAAAATGATCGTTGTATCAATACCTAGAACATTCTAATATACATGCCTATACAAAAAGTTTATAGTTTTCGAGATAACTAACCATTTCAGTATTGTTTCACATCTGTGACCTTGACCTTTGAACTCATGACCTTTTTCTATACATCAAAATGATCGTTGTATCAATACCTACAACATTCTGATATACATGCCTATACAAAATGTTAATAGTTTTCGAGACAATTAACCGTTTCGGTATTGTTTCGCATCTGTGACCTTGACCTTTGAACCCATGACCTTTTTCTATACATCAAAATGATCGTTGTATCAATACCTACAACATTCTAATATACAGGCCTATACAAAAAGTTTATAGTTTTCGAGATAATTAACCATTTCGGTATTGTTTCACATCTGTGAACTTGACCTTTGAACCCATGACCTTTTTCTATACATCAAAATGATTGCTGTATCAATACTTACAACATTCTAATATACATGCCTATAGAAAAAGTTTATAGTTTTCGAGATAATTAACCATTTCAGTATTGTTTCACATCTGTAACCTTGGCCTTTAAACCCATGACCTTTTTCTATACATCAAAATGATCGTTCTATCAATAACTACAACAGTTTAATATACATGCCTATACAAAAAGTTTATAGTTTTCGAGATAACTAACCATTTCAGTATTGTTTCACATCTGTGACCTTGACCTTTGAACCCATGACCTTTTTCTATACATCAAAATGATCGTTGTATCAATTCCTACAACATTCTAATATACATGCCAATACAAAATGTTTATAGTTTTCGAGATAATTAACCATTTCGGTATTGTTTCGCATCTGTGACCTTGATCTTTGAACCCATGACATTTTTTCTATACATCAAATTGATCGTTGTATCAATACCTACAACATTCTAATATACATGCCTATACAAAAAGTTTATAGATTTCGAGATAATAATTATAATCAAAGGTAAAAAAATTAGGTCACGACCTTCACATTGACCTTGACCTCATTTTGAAGATACTAATAAGAAGATGTCAAAACTGAAAACCCCATGTCATTATCTGGTCAAATAGTTATAACAAAAGTTATAACAATTTGAAGCTATTTTACGATTTTTTCAAAATTAAACGCAAAAACGCGTAACCTATTTTTTGTCCGAATTTCACAAAATGAACAAACTATAGGCTTAAGACCCTAGAGAAGCCAAATATCACATCAGATTTTTTCTCCAATCAGTACTTTCGGAGAAGAAGATTTTTTAATATTTTTGCACCCCTAGGTCACCTTGACCTAGTTATGGTAGCCATGGCAACGCCACGAACAAATCTGAATTGCACCGGCCCATATATACTTCTGACAAAGTTTCATTAAAAACTGTCCAGTAGTTTCAGAGGAGAAGTGGAAAATAGGTGTTAACGACGCACGCATGCACGCACACACGCACACACGCACATACACACGCTGTTTTATGCCATAAGCTCACATGACCTTCGGTCAGGTGAGCAAAACCAAACATTCCAAATCATGTCCAAATCACAATCCCAAAAGAAAAGCAAAACCAAACATTCCAAATCATGTCCAAATCACAATCCTAAAGCAAACTAAAAACAAACATACCAGTCCATGACAAAATCACAAATCCAAAAGAAAAGCAAAACCAAACATTCCAAATCATGTCCAAATAACAATCCTAAAGTAAACTAAAAACAAACATACCAGTCCATGTCAAAATCGCAATCCCAAAAGCAAAGCAAAACCAAACATTCCAAATCATGTCCAAATCACAATCCTAAAGCAAACTAAAAACAAACATACCAGTCCATGTCAAAATCGCAATCCCAAAAGCAAAGCAAAACCAAACATTCCAAATCATGTCCAAATCACAATCCTAAAGCAAACTAAAAACAAACATACCAGTCCATGTCAAAATCACAATACCATAGCAAAGTAAAAACAAATTTACCAGTACAGGCCAAAATCATAATCGCAACAGCAAAATGAAAACAAACATACCAATCTATGTCAAAATTACAATCCCAAAGCAAAGGAAAAACCAACATACCAGTCCATGTCAAAATCACAATACCAAAGCAAAATATAAAAAAATGGAACTGGTAAATTAAAAAAAACGCATGAACTTCTTACGGGGAAGTGAGGTCGTGTGCTCAGAGAGGATGATCACCTCTACACCCACCACGCATAACAAACATCGACGAGATACCCGTACACTGTGTATACATCAAAAGTTAATAATGACACCAGGATGCGGCCATTAACAGATAGTGAGAAGTTTTTTTTATTTCAACACACTTATTTTCAAATACTCTAGATTCATGGCAAATTCATAGTTACCAAATTGTATTTTCTTCATATTTTTCTTTAGTGTTTTACAAAGTACCAGAACCGCACCATGAAATATTGATGTTCTTACAAAGTCAGGGATTTCATAATACAGCATATTTTTAATTAGTGTTTTTGATTACACACGTTGTTAGCTAAACAGAAGGTACTTGCCCTTCAGGACAACCGGTACCTGGCCTTACGTCCCTGGTAGACGTTCATGTGTTTAACTAACCAGTTTTCAAAGTTTTTACTTTGCTTTGTGATTTGGACAAGGACTGTCATGTTTATTATTATTATTATTATTTACCCGTATGTTACCAATTCCAATAATCGACACATGACTTCTTTTCATTTTTATGTGGGTTTTTGTGACATATATAATTGAGTAACAAACTTTAAAAACTATTGATAATATTACATAATGTAGGTATGGTATGACATTATGCACTAAATTCCCCTTGTCCTATCAACTATTAGTAATCTGATAAGACTTAAGACTAGTTGGATCCACGGAGAGAAGACTTTCCGGAATCAAGTATGTCCAATATGCTTAAATTCATCATTGTACATGATTTGTGCGGTTGAACTATTATTTCTGTTGAAGTTTTTTCGAGGTGTTATCCCATAAAATACTATTCTTCTGAATATAAGCTATTAAGAAAGCATTCTAGAGGGTTTCACGTGATACGCGAGTGGCTACCATTAAGTACATTGCTGTTTTATGATAAGTGATCTCGAAGCACGTGTTTTACGAGAATTATTTTTCCAGAGAAGTGTTCTTTGAAATTTTAACAAAGATCAAGTACATGGTTGTAAAGATGTCTGAAAATTTAACTACTCACGTAATTATATTGCAAATAGTGAATACGATGTTCATAATATACAATTGTACATGTGTTAACTTTTTGGGTACATCCTACACAGTCCCGTTTTCCCGTAGCCTGTTAATGTTCAAATTCGTTTCTAAGGGCTTTGAAGGGTTTTTTTATTTATCAATCATATATAAGATTGCAACTTGAATGTTTGTAACATTGATGTGACGTGTTAACGTTTTTCAATGACCATTAAACACTGATCGGCTTGATTTTATGGTTTAAATGGTATCAAAGATTCCTTACGTTACTAGTTTATCTAAGTAGTGGTGTTTTATCATGCGTATTTGATCATTAGTTTCAGGCGTAACAAAAATGGCGGCCACCTCTACAAGGAGTATATTAACTTGTATATGTAGACAACCTAAACCGGGTAGGTCACAGAGGAAGAGAGAGAGAGAGAGAGATTAAATATGTATGAGATTATTAAAATTACAAACGCTCATGTACAAATGAAATTACGAGAGGATTCCAATATAACTGTTACATTTTTCAGTAGAAATGTTTAGTCCGTGATTTAAAAAAAAAAAAATTAAATATTTATGTGAAACTTTTAGAAAATTGATAATTTAGTTCTTACTTTATGTTTTCTTTAGATATGTTTGTTTTTATCAATAATACAAAACTGAATATAATAAATATGTGATTTTTTTCACCAATTTTATTAATGAAGTCAATTTGATTCTAAACGAATTACTAGTTGTAACTGATGTTACCGGATATTTTTTTCAGTTTGATTTTGATATTTTTCAGTTAAGAAAGTTATTCAAAGTTCACAGAAGTATAGTACTTATTATGGAGCTAACGGGACAAGGGTATGTACATACTGTATATGAATGAAATGGCCATACTTAATGTATCCGCGTTTTACTCATGACAAAAAATCACACTGGGATTCCCCAGTCCGTTAAAACGTAACAAGACAATACCTGGTATATTTAGGTACTCAATGAGATCTGATTAGGATATAATCTATTGTTCAAAAGTTTAAATGATTCAATAACGCGTTTCAATCAGTTTTATGAACCGCGAGGTTATTATTCTTTATGCAGATAACATCCAACTGTCGTGGCAGTATATATAATGTATATATATTGGGACATGCATTGTACAGATACATGTACGCATCAAGGCTCTGCATACTATGTGTACAGTGTACCCATACCATGTGCAAAACAGTTAAAACTATAGAAATGCCTGGATATGAAAATAATCAATTAATACGTGTGTGTGTGTGTGTGTTTTTATACCCAAGTACTTCTGAATTTCTCAAGCATATAACATAATATTTTAGGTACACATTTTAATTCATCATGGCCAAGACATAAAAAACCTGGTTAAAAAGTTATTATACCAAGGTATTCGTAAAATACATTGTGGTATTTTTTTCAACTTAAAATGTCGTATATTTCAAGCTTGATCGCTATATTAGGTTTTTGACCATACATGTATATAATATATATGTGTGTGTAATTTAGAGGCGATGATCCGTACTCCTAATTTGGCAGTGAAGTTGAAAAAATTGTTATACAAAAAATTATGGTGTTCTATTACTGTCAAATTAGGGTTATCGTCCTTCAACCTGTACACAAAGGAGCGAAGGTACTATCGCTCTTTCGTCTACCTTCTCCTTCGCAACTACGCTTCTTCTTCAAAGCTTTGCAACTTCGCGTTAAGGTCGATAAAGAGATAATGCTAATTTGGCCCTGGCAGAACACCCTAGAAAATAAAAGTATCTATAGCTCGATTTTGGTTCATAACAAGCTATCACTTTGTATTACATTAACATGCGTTTAAATCATTGTGATATCCTTTCATCTTCATGCAACATAGTTTTGCATGTTATATAGGAGAAAATGACAGTAATTAGAAGTTACAGTACATACCTGTATAAAGTTTAATAATCCTTTAGCATAGTGTTCAGTTTTTGACACATCTGATCTTCTTTGTATTCGGGTGGGAGTGTGACCATGCGTCCCACAAGGGTAAGAATTCAGGTACGCTTACATTACCTATCTTTGTTCTCTTTGATACACATTTATTATACACGAGATGCTTTTAAAATTGCTTTTTGTGATTTCGAACTGGTCTTACTTTTACAGAAAACCACATCTTTAAAGAATATGTTAAATTCAAAGAAATTAGAATTTATCATGGAAGCTCATAGTGGTCTTAGTGCCAGGATAGTGCAAGAAGCGGGTAAGCAAACTAATAGAGCAGAAAAACGCTTATGTACTTGGTGAATATCGATGGTTTTTTACCCGGGCACTCTGGTAACCTTCACCATTCCTAAACTGACCGCTTTGATATAAGTAGAAATTTTTGACCGGAAAAGTCATTCGATGGTTTAGATTTAAACGTTCGACAGACCTTACTGTATTTGTGTTTCTTATTTTACACAAACGTGTGTGATCTTATAGTCTTCTCACATACAGTCATATTAATACTTCCTATGTAAAAATTAAAATAGTTTCCAATAAAATTTTAAATACCATTTGATCATGCTGGATATGATTCGAAACTCAGTCAGACAGGTTTTTTGTTTGAGAAAGTCTGTCAGTTCGCTCACCGAAGACCGATGTTTTTCCGTGCATTCAAGAGTTTTAAAATAAACTCCAGGTATTGTTGAGGATTTTATAGATAAACCAAATGCTGTCGTTAGTGTTTATTTTATTATTATCAAGAGTTTTACTTTATCATACAACGCCACTGATACTGATATAAGTAAATTTTGATTGAATATAAAACATCATTATACTACCTCTCCCCCACCACACTAACACTACTTTTACTTTCATAAAAAACAAATGTCAACACTTGCTATCAAAATTAAACTATCGATTAATGATTAAATCACGATCCAAAAAGTAAAGTAAAAGTAAAAACCCGAAAACTGGCAAATTAGGATAAACACTTGAACTTCAACTAGGGTTCCAAGTGTGGACTGGTATTCCTAAGCTAAAACTGGTGCTAAAATCTACAACTTATATTAATATAGGTTTTGACGGAATCTGGGGGAGTGGATTGTCTGTGTCGGCACAGCTTGGCGTCAGGGACAGTAACGAAGCGTCATGGACGCAGGTGCTAGAAGTATTAGAATTTATGAGTGACGCCTCTAATATTCCTATACTACTTGACGCTGATACTGGGTACGGAAATTTTAACAACGCTAGGAGATTGATACGTAAACTTGAAGATAGAGGGGTAGCCGGTAAGTATACAAACAAGATTGAAATGTACAAATATAAATATAGATGTACGCTGGTAAGCTTATGCTAATACTAATGTAATTTTTGTCAAGCGAGAATTTAAAAAGGTTGATAGTTGAGTAATGGTGTTTAACGTCCCAGTCAAGAATATTTCACTTATATAGATACGTCGCCAGATATAGGCGAAAGTGCAGAAATGTTGCCTGTGCGTTGCGCTTATGGCATTATACAGCAGGGTTCTTTAGCGTGCCAAGCACAGAACTTAAAAAGGGAAAAGGAAAGAAAAATGGAAGATTGACACACCATTTACCCAGAGTTTGCTTGATTACAACTGGAAAGTAACCAACATTTACAAACGATGCAATTTTATCTATTATGGCATTGATGACTAAAATTGTTGATATATTTAGTACAATAAATTGGTCATCTGCGAAAAATAAATTTTGTTTCATTGCCCAGCCATGACCAAAAATCTACCCAATGCTGTCGTTGGCTTCCTGTCGGAATATTTGAACATAATAAAGTAATAGACCAACTTAGCATATGAAAGTACACTCATGTATAGACGTATTGGTACTACATAATATTTCGACATGTGAAACATATTTGAGAAACTTACCAAAGGTCAGTGGTTTTCTCCGAGTACCCCGAGTTACTCCAACATCCTTAAACTGACCTCTCCACTCATTAATTCTACAAATTCGTTCTTCTTCTTTTGGAAAAGAGTTTCATTTGTCAGAAACACAACCTGAACATTTTGGCAGTAGCTTTGTCATCAGAAGTGTGTTTGTCATCTGCATGTGTTGGATTCTGAATGAAGTGTAATATCATTTATATTCAAAAGGTGCCTGTTTAGAAGATAAATTATTTCCTAAAACTAACTCATTACATGATGGTAGACCACAACCACTAGCTGATATAGAGGAATTTGCTTTAAAAATCAAGGTAGGACATGTGTATTGATATATATCGGGGTGTGTTTAACAGTGCTTGTTGTAATTTTCCAATGAAAAACACGTTTAAGTTAAAGTTGCCAGCGACTCTCGCTAACCGGACAGATTTTATTGTGAAAGGTACGTTGATTCCCTTGTCGAAGGTAGATGGTATTTTTTCCAAAAACTCCGGTTATCGCCATCGTTTCTGAACTGACTGTCCGGATTTAGTGTAATAATTATCTTGACCTAAAACTATATTTCACCCAAGCAACAACCAACCATTTTTAGCTTGCAGTAAGCTGTTATCTAACATACAAAGTTAGGCTACATCTAACAATGAAATCCACTGTGTAAGTCTGTCTTATAGTGTTGATTCGCATTTTTAGACAGATATTTGCCAGGTGGGGCCATTTTACAATGATACATACTACCATTAGGTATCAGCCTCTAACTTACCATCAAACGACTTCATTTTAAATAGATTCTGTTCTAGTATTACATATATCTGTGTATTCCAGGCATGTAAAGACATACAGACAGATCCAGATTTCTGTATCGTGGCCCGTGTTGAGGCGTTTATTGCTGGTTGGGGACTTGATGAAGCTTTACGGAGAGCTGAAGCTTATAGAAATGCTGGTAGGACTTCGTTCGATTCTTTATAATTGTGTATTATCAGAAATATACTAACATTGTCTTAATATTGCTGCTAGTTAAAATCTGAAATTATTTTAAAAACTAAGGTATTCACCCTCATGCAAAGTATTTCCTTAGGTAACTATATATTTTGGTCCTTTGGATATTTTTTCAATCCCTTAATAAAGTTTGGTTTAACAATTTTAGTTCAAGCAGTATTGATAAGGAATTGTATTCCAAACGGGTATCTAGTAAAATTAACATGGGTATAGTATGTAATAAATAATATTTACAATAGAAAAATAACTTCTACGTTGAACCCAGTTTGATTTCTTTTTTCAAGATTCGCATAAACATCGGTTTTTCACATCGCGCATGAATACCAATACTCCCGAGTCGAATACCAATCCGCAAGTCCAGATGTCGAGCACTCACTCTATCGTCTATTAAGTCTGTTTTTTTAACAAGCTCTACCTTCAATAACTGTAACTTGACCATAAATATGAATATGTAATTTTTTGTCATTGACTGAAATAAAATTTCTTTGAAATATTATCCAAGATTGATGACCTATTTTGTTTCTTCCAAACATGACGTCAAATGGGCGGGGCTTAATGTTTCTGAACAGCTGTTCCATGTATAGGTCACGTCCGCCGTTTAAAATTCTTTTTCAAAACATTGGAATTTATTTCATTCAACGGAATTTGCAATTTTGCTCTCGTAAAGAAACAATAAATTGTAAATATAAGAATTGACTGTCATTTTTAAGTGAACCATATATTAGTACTTAATCACTACTTATATCAAGCACCAAACCCGTGAGTAAACAAACTATCAAAAATGTTCACTGTGCTTGACTTCTGTTTCAGGTGCTGATGCAATTTTAATGCATAGTAAGAAAGATAACCCTAGTGATATAGAAGCATTTATGAAAGCTTGGAACAACCAGGTAATTACTGAATACGAAAAATAGAATCACTGTTGTGAGATGAGCGGTAACTCGACGTTGTTGCTTAAATTTTTGATGGCTGTAGACTGTTTGTTTGTTTGTTTTACATAGTCATTCAGATTTATAAATAGAGGAACAGGATGCATATAAGTAAGTTGTTTCGACGATGATATCGATTTAACCAACTGCACATGAATGCATTTATTTCAAATAAGTTATTCAATTGAGAAACAAGATTTTGTTGCATTTAAACAAGCTGAATTAGTTGCTTTATAAATGCTTTAAATTGATAGAAAGCTTTGCTATCAAAAAGAAATATTTTGAAATCTACGAAAGTTCTGTGGTGTCTTTTACAGGGACCCGTTGTTATAGTACCTACTAAATATTATACAGTACCAACACAACACTTCAGAGATTTGGGAATTTCTATGGTGATATGGGCTAATCATAATTTACGGGCATCAGTCAAAGCTATGCAGGATGTAACTAACCGTATATATAGAGACCAATCTTTGGCCGCTGTAGAAAAAGAGGTAACATTTTTATGGATTCAATAATCAGTGGAGCATGATTTCATCCGTCTCTTTATTGCTTTATGTGTTGACCTTTCTGTGTCCAACTTGAGACTGGTAATATTTTTCATTTGAATCGGCCTTTTTATTTAGTATAGTACAGGGTCCGTACAGACCTGGAATAGTCCTTAATTTTGTGATTTACCTTGAAAAGTCCCGGAAAACGAAATGTCCTTAAAAATCCTGGAAAAGTCCTTGATTCCTGTGCAAACTCTGTAGTAAAATGCCAAGAAACCTATCTTTTCTGATTTTAAAAGAAAAATTTTTCATAACTTTAAAATGACATATGACATGTTTGTTCTTCATTACTTTAAAATAATCATGTCACTACGCAACATGTTTGTTCTTCATAGTTTTATGGCTATGTTACTAGCATGCTACTTCTAGAATGGGATACTTTATTGGTTGTATTTGGTGTAAAGAAGAAACCGACGTCAGATGTTCACTTATTTTTATGTTTATATTCGGTTTAATTTCAGATTGTTCCCGTAAAAGAAGTCTTCCGTTTACAAGATGATTACGAGTTACATGAAGCTGAGGATAGATATTTACCATGTAGAGATGTCCAATAGCCATAGTTAACACCTTATAAATAGTTGCATCCCACCATAAATAGGTAAAACAACTTACCCTTAAACGCACAGAAGCCAAATTGTTTACATTCCGCCGTATATTTATTTAATATTTATTTATCAAATGTGGTTCTTATATACATAAACTGTACGTTTATTCAATAATTAAAAAATATTACAATATGAATAATATTTATTATTATTTATTTTTGTAGCTTTATTTGCAGAACAAACCGTTTACAATGTATTTTCAAAAAATACTGAAACCGAAATAAGACCATACCCATTGATATAGAGATCCAAAATATCGTAAATGTATTAATTTTAGCGTGTACAAACTTAAGTACATATATACCATTTTCAAATTGTATTTAAAAATGATATAATTGTCATATGTATTTTATGATTTAATTGAAAAATGGTATATGACAATATTATAATTTTGGTAAGTTTACATAAACTTGAATTAGCGAAAATATCGTATTTAAGTTTATAGTGAAATTAAATAGCGATACTCTATCATCGAAAAAATCGCTAAAAATAGTACGCCGTTTACAGTATAAGCTCTGCCCAGTTTTTGACTGAGCAATTATTTGTCCTCTATAACATGCGTGGTTAGTTATAAAAATCCTGAGTCTACATTTTACCTTCACTGTATCCAAAGTTGGAGTTTTTTGGATTTAACCATTTCAGAATCTTATCAGTTACCATAAATGATATTCAATTAATAACATAATATGATGATAAAACTCTTCTATCAACATTTTCTTATATGGAAAAGCGAGGAAGGACCATTTGCTTGATACAAGCGTCAAAACCGCAAATTCCTCTTGGAAAAAGCTCTCAACATACACTATATTTTGTTGTATTCAAAAGTATTGTTATAAATATGTTCTGTATATCTCGGTTTGTTCGAAAGTTGATAGACATTGACATGACATTTAATAGACAATCTTTGACAAAAAAGCTATAATTGTTATATTAAGTCTTCCAGGTGAAAACATCCATGATAAATTTTCTTCTTTGGATTGATAAATAGAGAATAAAAAACAAAAATGTCCCAATCAACCTAACATATTAGTTAATTTCTGTCTTGTTTTCTTCTATATTGATGTATTGCGGCGATTTCTTCTGTTAATAACCCTTAGATACTATAACTTATATTTCCTATGAAAAATACCGACTATCTGCACTATCTGCACTCCTTTACCAGAAGTGCTTACCCTTCTGCAACACCTCGCCTCACTCCCCTGGTGAAAGTTCATGTGTTTAACTTAATTTACAAGTTTTTGCTTTGCTTTAGGGATTGGGATTTGTACATGGATTTGTGTGTTTGTTTTAGGTAAGGTATAATAGAACTGTGTACAGCGTATGTTTTTTTTTTTTTTACTACAACTCATATATGGGTAACTATACAACACTTATGTAGACTTAATGGTTCCAACAACTGATTATTAAACCACACAATTCTGTATAAGGCTTAACAAAAATCATGACTTGCCAGGTTTGTCTCCCTTGCATGCTTTGTTTGTTTTTAGTGACAATGGCTATCGCCAAGTACATTTTTCAGCCTTAACTGTAGAAAATGCATTAAAAAGAACCAAGAATTACAAACCACAATTACATTAGAATCGATAGATGACCTATAGTACGTCAGCAATGTTTTAGTAGTGTTTATAAACATGGAAGAGTCTAAATAATGTAAATAGGGTTCATATATGAAGGTGATTACACACGTGGCGGGTGTAGCTAGCTAAACAGGAGGCGCTTACCCTTCCAGAGCACCCGGCCTCGCTTGCCTGGTGGAAGTTCGTGGAAGTTCACATTTCTAACCTGACTTGTCAGTTCCAAAGTTTTTACTTTGCTTCTGTATTGTGATTCGGACATGGATCAGTATGTTTGTTTTTGATTTTGACAAATGAACGCACGAAGTCGAAAATATACGTGTACAACAACACGGTTAATTTATGTGATTAAGACACGACCATGTTAATAAACACGATGTCTAAATATTGCTGACTGACTATAGACTAATTAAGTTAAAGGCTATATTTAAACCACTGACCCTCGTCATTGGAGGTCACCAAACAAAAAGACAAAAAATAGTACAAATAGTGCTTTTGAATTGTCTTCACAGAGAGAGCAAGAAAAAGTTAAATTGTACTACAATAAAAATTGTTATCAATACAAAAGATATTTACCATATTGTATAATGTTATTATAATCAGATGGTAAGAGAGATCGCCATTGCAATACTTTCATATTATTGAATGTTTAACTTCTGTGATAATCTCTAATAACTACTCAAAACCCAATTACAAATAAAATAATCTTTATTTCTAGAGGAAATGTACAAAACTGGCAGTCGTATATCGACAAATCACTGCCATTTCAACAGGTAGATTAAGACATTTGCGTACTATGTATACACTTTGATATGTACAGGGTAGAAAAATAATAAATAAAACACGCAGTGACCTACTTTCATAACACACTTACACAAAACGTATGACAAAATAGGTTTGGCTTATATGGAATTCTCACATCCTATAAAAGGAGTTTTAAAATAACATTTAATTTAGCTTTTACACCCTTGATTGGATTTTCTGTCAAGCCAATAATCCTGTTAATTGCCATACGTTATCATCAATACATATTTTGTCCTTTTTGATAAAACAGCGAGCCTTTTGATGAAAGGAAGCAAAACTATAGAATAGGTAGTATCTTCTGACGACTGTTGACTGTTGTCAAGGTAACGCAATAATTATAATATTTTTTTTACCTCTACATGCTGGTAAATTGATGAAAGATGATAAGAGATTAACTCCATGTCATTATGAAACTTCTGTCTTGGCCTATAGATGAGACAATTTTCGTACTTAAACTCTTTTTTAAATTAAAACGAATAATATATAATATCACAGCCAACACCAAACGACAACAACCAAAAGAGAATAAAAACATTTAAGAAAAAACAAATAGATCAACATGCTTATCCGAATGCCTGCTGCTGTATAAACCAGCATAACAATGAGACGATTCAGTGGCGAGCTGACTTCCGCCATTTTGTGCATGAATTCACATTTCAATCTTATCCTCAAGAAAAATAATGAAATAATTCGAAATACATGTATAATTCTTGGTTCTCTAAATTCAAATTTGTTTCAGTATATCTTGTTTTATAACGCTTGTTTGTTTTAAATCATTTACCATGACAATATAAATTTTTTTTTCTTTTTTTTTGGCAAATTTCTTATCGTTTCGTGAACACTTTTCATGTCAAAATGGTAAACAAGACACATACACGAAACTAATAAAGTTATTAATTTATTTGAACCCTACGACTAACTTAAAAGGTTCGAAAGATTAGTGAATCTCCAAGATACAGAGGAAGTTGTGTCAAGAGACGGAATACAAAACTGTCATGTACAGCTATCAAAATTGTCATGATTCCAAAGCAAAAATATCTTGATTATTTTTAAAACTAGTATGTTCATGACAGAAATAGTGAGATTCGAGATGATGGCAATGTTGCAAACCACTCCATGAATACTACAAGCATAAAACATAACTCCTACCATTTAAACATCTACCCGCTGACGTGGCAGTTCTGAGGTACAAAACGGGTGGGGTTTTTCTCTCTTATATAGGAACGCTAGAACGACTTGATGATCTGTTTTTGCAAGTGATAATGCATTTGTAAACACAACCCTAAGTAATGCCCTACAATCAAATATCTGCCTGGTTTAACTTATACAAAGCTACCTAAAAGCTTACTTTGGAGCTTTTCTGTGTACTTTGGCTGGGGGTGATTGTTTCCCCTTCAAAAGTTGCTTGAGTATAAATGGCTATATTTGATATCACTCGACCATTCGCATATGCAAAATGGATTTAAACCACATTATCATCAATCGCCATTTTACTGCGATACCAAATAACTGATCCAATATCAAACAGCGTAAATATATAACATTTAATGCTCCAAAAAAATCGCCAAACCATGACAAAACACCAGTCGACTATGATGTCAACAGATGTTGATCACTTAGTTAGCGAGTGTATTTGAAACCGTTTAAAGCAGAATGCTTAATCGCCAGAAACAAAATACAAAGATATCATCTACATAAGACAAATCATCAGGTAATTCCAAAAACGTTTCATATAACATAATCATATAACATTAAATGATGCGTCATGAATATTTCAAAATATAATGATCAAATAGTTTGTACTTTCAATGAATCCATAACTCTGTTAACATGTTATATAGCGGTCTTCATTTTGTTTCTATAAAAGGTATTACATTAAACTGAAAACAGAACTCGAATCTAATGCAAACTTAACTTGTGATTTGATGTCCACTTATAATTTCTTAAAATCATTACAAGCCGTCGTACTCAAATTGCAAATAACAACTTCAAAGTAACACAATTTAAAATTGAATCCATCTACACAAATTGAAATTACAATTGTTTTGAAAACTTATTCTCCAAGTTCTTACAATTTATATTTATTTTGAAAAATACAATTTGTGACTCAGTTCTTGTCATAATGTTGCTTGCAATAGTGTTCTCCATTTTCAGTACTATTTCATTACTATGCTGTATGCTGTTTTCGCGATCTACTATTTTAGCCAGCTTCCATACTTTTAACAAGCACATTTACCTACATACTCGCGAAATGTCCTTATCACTGACTTAGCCAATGACTGATGAAAAATATACTAATAAATTAACACGAAAATACTATTTGTACAACAAAACTTCCCGAAGAGGTGCTTATGGAGAATATGAAACTACGTTGTTTTCATTGTTGTTGTAAGCGGATCTGTCGTTTGGGCCTCGTTTTAACAACATGTCGGTTACAACACCAAGAAAAACACATCTAATGCATCACAGATTATCTTCTCGGTAATAAAAACAAAGATCTGTTACATACTGGATTTACACACGTGATCACTTTGGAATAAAATCCGTAAAAACTATATATTTACAATATCTGACCTGCCATATCGTACATACATGATGTAACGTTGTGTATTGCATAAATTATGAACAACTCTGAATAATTCTAATCTACGTATCACACTTTGAAAGTCAAACCACTTATAATAGCCGGGATTAGGGTTCGAAAGTTGCATACGAACCCTTTTAATATTCTATCACACACTCTCACAAAAAGTCAACATATGAATAAATAATTTCTTCATGGGAATTGTTTTTCTTCAAATTGTAAACACCTTCAACAGCACACTGGGAGATCGGGACAAACAATCTCTGTATATAGTTCGGCGGTAGATGAATCCAAGTCTTTTGGGATTTCATTATCGGTGTGTAGGCTGTTGTCGTTACCATGGCTCCCATCGAAGGATGTCAAACAAAGGGAAACCAATTATCTTTTATCCAGGTCGGTCTATCTAATTTTCTTGTAGGTCTCAATTTCCTCAAATGGGACTGTAAAAAGTTTGTTTAAAGAATCTCATCAAACAGTTTTTTAATTGACGATGCACAACATCACGAACAAATGTCGATTCTTTTAAAACGAAACAACGCCCTACACGCTATTTCTGAGAATGCACATTCTAAATGCTAGTATTACAGCATCACAAATTAATATATAATAAATTATACAAATAAACTGTTACAATGCATATTATATATATAATATATTTCATGCAGCATATTGATATCGCTAATAAATAATCTAGTCTGTTACACAAGCTGATACGTGGCGAACTAATTAATTAACATACTTTTTAAAAACTAAATTGGAACTCAAAATATTTTCTAAAATAGTAGTGTGTTTACTAGCAAAGCTATTGTCGTTAATTGAAATAACTAAAAATTCAAAACTAATCCATATCCATTCCCCTGAGAAGGTTTGCGGGTCATTTTGTGTTTCTAAAGGACCTATGGAACAGCAAAGTTCCCAAGTTCAAAACGCACAATGTAAAAGCTTTTCTAAATATTGAAGAGAGTGGATATTCTCTTCATTAATCCAGCAAATGTTCCGAGACGCTTTTATCCGACTACGCCTGTCGTTGTTCTCTCATTTTCTAATATAAGTTCCAAAGAATCCTGGGAAGTCTGAAAATATTATCAACATTATGAGCATCTCAATTCATGAAAGTTTTACTATGAAGATAGTTAGTTTTGAGTAACGCACGGAGTTGGAGAAATGAAAAATGGTAAAACCGCGTGTTTAGGTAGGAAGACAGAGGGTTTTGTGAACTTTGGATAACAGAATATTTAACGGAGAAACAAATCGGCATTCGAGACAAACAAGGAAGGAAACAATAAATGAAGTTTGTGTTTAAATCATGCCTGCACAAGTAATGCAGGAAAAAAGGAAGACCATGCCTGCAAACGCGAACGTGTCTAGAAACATTTGAATCATATATCAAATACAAAATGAAAATGTAAGATAAAGAAATCAATTTAAGCTTAAGTATTGTAGCCTGCGGCTCATGATCATGGTACATAAATCTGTGACAGGGTATATGGGACTGTGGGACCTTCCAAAGCAATGTAGAATTTATATGAAATAATTCCAAATCTGCATTTCAAATCCGACCTTATTGGTCAGTTGTTCTTTTTAAGTTTGCCACGCCCTTAATGTAACTAAATATATGTCAATATGAAAGTTTATACAATATGAAAGGAATCAAAATGCCTTTTTTCACATTCCGAAATTAAACATGTTTAAAGCAAAATGTAGTACAGGTGATTGCAGAAAGAAGCTTAAAATGTCTTTATTTTCAGAATCTTTTAAAACACAAAGCCAAGTTCTAAAGGCATACATTTACAAGGATTTACGTAGCTCGGTTAAAAACGCGATAGTAATTAAGAGACTCTGTCTGTGGTTATTGTTTCAAAGATTGTCAGAGCGATAAAAAAAATCTGATTCGTATTTAGCAATTGGATAGAGAGACATTAAGTCAAGCTATATATTGGGCATCTATTCCGTAGCCAAGTCCATTGATATGATTTTCATGTTCTTATTTGTTTGGTCTCCTTGAACAAGTCGCATATCATATACAGGCCATGTTATCATAAAAATATGTGGTATTTATTCGTATAATCCTACATATTTTGCCTGTTAATTTGGTCCATCTGGAAACTTCAACCATAATATGTAAACCTACAATGCTGTCGACAAATTGCGATATATGCTCCTCTTTAGCAGGTCAATATAGGTTTTTATTTAAATAGCAAATGCATTATGGACAAATTATATTACTATACATAATGAATTAACTAAATATACTACTTTTAACAAGCATGTTAGTTAAAGGTTGAGGGAACACGTGGTAAAAAGCAATGTACTTGACATAAAGCAACATGTTTGACAAACATGCGACAAGGCAAACACCGATATTGTACAGAACATCTGAATACCAACACCAATAATGTTTAAATAGATAGCCATACTAATTACCACATATGAATAAATATACAATATACATGCAACTTAATTAATGATATTAAAATAAATATATGTATATAAATTTATGGGGTTTGGACACGCTCCAAATTAAATTCGAAATTGAGTGTTTGTCCTTTTTTCCAAAATACCCTCGACTTATTTTGCACTAATAATTATGTTGTGTTTCAATATTGCCTTTATGGGTTCAAATCTTATATCGTCGTCTACAAAGACAACACTGAATGTCAATTAAACATGAATGAGGATTGAATTATTCAACTTGAATAAACGAAGTGTATCTCCATGTATATTTATGTTAAGCATTTTTGAATTCTCCTAGGACCATGTTTCAGAAATCCACCAATAGGCAGCTCGAAAATCAAAATTAAGTCAGGATACTGGAAGAAGATTACTAGTTGTACTATAACAGTCAAAAGATATAATTTGGAAAACGATGAAACTGCAATCAATATATTACATTCCAATACCATTCCTATCCGTGATATTTAGCAAATGGACTCGATTTTTATACTTATGTAGCAGACAGTAATGTACATTATGTTTTCATTAATCAATAATGGTAAATTTGTCTAAGCATGGACAAAGGAGGCAGTCATATTCCAATATTGATTTTGATGACAGATTCGGTCCGTGAACAGTATGCGTCAAGGCAATCTGTATAAACATATTAACAATGTGCATGCTTTAAGAATGACACATTTTTTGCTCCCACGCCAAATTGTTCACAGCTGTGCAAGCTAAACCACGGACTTTTTCATACCCATTTCTTTGTAGATAAACAATATTAAGATGGATATAAGCTTCCAAAACTTTGTACAATCAGGTCATGGGTGAAGTAATGGTCGACATCTGTAAAGAAGTGGCCAAAGGGACAGTTGCAGGAATTATTTACACCACGTTCCAAGTTGGTTATACAAATATATTTTTACTAATGTCCGACTGGTTTTATTGATTGATTTCTATAACGTTAAAATGTAACAGTTCTGTACCATTTCTTGATAGATCTTACTTTGTGGTTTTTTTTTCAGTGCAGCATAGCGGTGTCACAATATTAACTATAGATGAATAGAAGTGGAACTTTAACCAAAGTGCCGCTTAATGGCGTCTATGTCTTATGTTTCACATTAGAGATTCACATTTTTTATGCCAACGTCACTTTAATAAGGCACCCGTGACATCTCAAATTAAAACAATACAGGTTTAAAGGAATGTAAAGTTCATCAAAGACCGAACCATAATGACCATCACCAGTTAAGTTTGTTTTACATTTGCAGATCTAGTTATCTTATAAGGTTCCAAAATGTTACATTCCATTGAAATCCTAGATTATGAATAAGTATGACAACTCCAATTTGCCAGTCTTTCTTTTTAAATTTAACAACAAATTACAACGACCCTATGGCCAAAAGGTCGTTCTCTCTCTTTATATCACAATTCACAATTTTTTATCACACTCTTTTATAAAATATTAGTACGTAAGAAGTAGGTGATTGTATCTTGGGCGCTGTAAAGTAAATACATATTTCTAGCCTTAAAACTAAACTTGATGAAGAATCACCATTTTAAATTTGGAAATCACCTAAATTTAGTACGAGTTGGTGGGATGTGTCGTGTTTTAACATAGATGACGCCCCAGTTTTGTCCAAGTTTAGATCAGAACAACATTTAGAAACATATTTGATAAAGACAACAAACTAATAATAGTTAACTATAATCTAAAGCTATATCGTCTGTCCCTGGTCACTTGAAATACGTGATGATAATACTGTTTTCAAAACGACATCACCTTGGCAACCAGGGGCAGATAATTCAAGATAGAAATATAACAGTTATATACAATGTATAACAAGTCTCCTCACCTTTCCTGTACACACTGTGATCACTTTCTGTTGCAGCATTAAAGGAGATGTGAATGTTTTGTTATAGCATTACATATAGTAATTTCATGATCTTGTTTCTTTCAGCCACATGTGCATATTACTTACATAGGGTCTGTCAATCAATTGAGGTATAAGAACATACAAGAATCTGAGCCGTCAAATACTTACACATATATTTTGAGGCTTTTTTTCTTTTTTACTCAAACTTAGATTTCATATTAATATGCTGAGAAGGATTTTATCTCTATTTCTGTGGTTTTTTTTTTTTTTTTTTTTTTTTTTTTTTTGTAAATTTACCATTTCGAATCGGCTTACAATATTTATCCAGAAGCAACGCCAATTCTATATAACTAAATATCGAAAAAGAAAACTATTGGCATAGGAAATCTCATTGCAAAGTTCAAAGGCTTTAAAAATTTGCATTGGAAACCTAATACCAATTTTCAATGCCTACAATTTAATTCACATCAGCAGTTGAAAAACCACTCCTTGTATTCCAATAAAGATCAATAGGTCAGTAAATTTAAGTTTGTTCATTTACATTTGTAATCATCACTGATGTTAAATGTATTTGAACACATGAAATAACCAACTAACATCAATCAACCCAATTGTGTTAGAGATTAGTGTAATCTATCGTGAGTTGACAGAACCAATCCCTTGTAAGAGCAATTTGCCTTGAAAAATATTTTAGGGGCATTTCATGGCATATTACTGATATTAAAGACAGTTCCAAACCAGTAATAGATGTTACAATATCAGTTGTATGTGCGTTGTACAAGTATACCATCTGCATGTTATATGTGATGTGATTGGTTAATTGTTAATTCCTCTGTGACCAATCGGTGATTTAATATGTCAATTTCAGCAAAGCAGAGATTCTGCAGTGAATTGTCGAGATGTTATCCAAGTCTTTAAGCGTATTACTTCAGTACTGTTTATCCACAATGGTAAAGTCTTTGCAGAGAGGAAAAGCCAGGCAAATCACTCCATGCATTAATCTATAATAAAGTTTTCTCTTTCCAAACAATGTAATAATGATCATCTACATATAATTTCACAAAATTTGAGGAAGATGGTCAAATACAAGACTCCTTAATTCAAGTGACTTAAAACTGATACACATACTTTAAGCCAGTGCTGAGAGTGATTACTTCTAATGTGCATTCCCAGAAAATTTCAGTTCAATAGACGGTTGGCCATATCAAATTCTAGATTGACACCCTTTATAATAATTTAACAAATTATAAACTTTCAAAAAAAATCTATCTTAACAGATACTACTAATAAAGAACCTACAAAGTACCTTCACCAGTGAGATTCCACCACATAAGAAAGTGATTGTTGGAAATTAAGCTAAGCAACTCTCAAATTACTTTGTATAAGAAATTGGATTTTGAATAGCTATTCACCAATGGGAGGGAACTTGGATAATATATCAATACATCATTTTGGAATATATGAGCAATACATTAATTTGTTTTTGTTAAGAAATGGAAACGCTTTATGTTTAGGATAATTTTAATATACGAGTATTGCATTAGCAGTAAACAGGTTTTTTTATGTTCAGAAAGAGAAATACTTTATCTAGTAAAATACTACATGTACTACTTATACCAGGGTAGATCAAAACACACCAATGCAGATACTCAAATTCCATTCTCTACTTCAAAGGAGGAGTTCATCATTATGAAAATTTATTTTCCTCTTTAATTAATGAACAAACCACAATAAAACACACCATGCAAGTTTTTAAAGAATTTTAATAATAAAAATGTTTTTTTTTCAATATATACATTTTATGCATTCACCGATTGCAAAATTCTGTCTAATAATACAGTAAACACTTTTGGGTTTGTTGTAACAGTTTATTTATAAAATGGAATGCTAAATACTTCTTTTTGAGAAAACAAATTTCAAACTACTTGACTATTTCATCATTCATTCTTTAAAAAAACAGGGATATTATATACCATTATGAATCATAGTAATTATTATCAGTACAAGTTAAAACAGATTAAACCATTATAATATATTACTAAACATATATTAAAAACATTATTCCATAGCCAAGAAAAAAAGACAGCTTTTTGCAACACGCTGAAGCACCAAGGTACTGCATTTCATCAACCTCCATCATCACAGAATATTTATAACATCCCATTCATACTCAATATTTTTACATTCTACCTAGTCGACCACTCATACGTTGGGGTTCAAATAGGTACCATATGTTAGCTCTAAATGTTTGAGCCAAACTATTATTTCCATCGAATATGAAATCATGTAATTCTATATTTTCCTGAAAACTAATTTATTTTCAGAAAAAGCTAAAAAAAAGGTTTTCTATAAGCAAAGGAAACAGTAGTTCTGTCCAAACATGAGCAGTTATCACATGGTAAAAGAGTGAACCTCCTTAACAGAAAACACCCAAATTGCAGTTTTAGTAGCGAAATTTGAAAAGTAACACAACACATTGAAAACTAACTGAAAGACCCCCAAGGGATTTTCTCAACATTTAAAAAGAGTAAACCACATTCAATTGTCTAAATAAATGAGTACCTACATGTATATATTTATACACAAAGTATGAGACGAGTTACAAAATGTCATCTAGATGATTGCAATATTCAAATGATTACGACATATGAAATGAATCTTTCACATCTACTGGCAGAACTCATCCATTCAAAGTTGAATTCTAAATCAAAACTCGCAAACCGACACAAAACATCCATACTGGGTCTTAATAAGGCCTAAATATGACGTTTGAATGAATTTGAAAACAACGAAGATAATGAAGAAAAAGCATTCTAGAATTTTATCTTTTAACATTGACAATGATTAAACAATATTTAAATCATATGCTTTGATGAAAAAACAATATAACATGAAACAACACAGGTTATAATGATTATAGAAAATTGATATACACTATATTGAAATCTACAAGGGTAGGAATGTGGAAAAGGTGACAGGAGATCTTAGCATAATATATATGTACACCACTGTGGTCAACCACCTCAAATTAGTAAATTTCACTTCATAATGTTCATTTATTTTACATATGTTCAGTATCATAAAAACACTGAATTTTTAGCCTGCTGTGTCTATTTTCTGAAATTACTATAAAGAGTAATCCAGACTAAATAGACATAAGCAGATATTTTTTTTTCACTTTGTAGATATTTTTGATAAAACATTGTATGAACATCATATATTGTATCAATTGTGGATGGTTAGTAGTGAAGAAATGCAGTACTAGGCCAGATGATGCAAAAAGTTGAGAGAAGCTGCAGATTTATAAAGGACAAAAAAATGGTAAGCTAATATATAGCTTCCTAGCACAGATAACCAATATAGGCAACCGCTTTTGGCCCTGGTGGGAAATACTTTCAATAGAATAGATTCCAATTTTGTCTTGAAGCAATGAAGAAAATTATTTTTAAAAAAAGAGTTGCAATTTATAGAAATCTTACTTTTGCATATCAAAGTAAAATGATTAAAATTTCAATTCTTAAAGCTAAATCTGTATTCAAAAGACTGATTAATCTTTAAATTGAAAACCAAATAATGTATACAAATTTGAATTTTTTTGTTTCTAAAACAAACCATGACATAAATTAATAATACTGTCCATGTACAAAAATAATGCCAAAAATTATTGCTTCAAAACATAAATCGAATCTTTTCTGTTGCTTTTTGTAGAAATTACTATAAAAAAAGATTTTCTAGGAAAAAAATTTTGTCCAATAATAAGAGTGTTGATGTTATGGAAAAAATTTATTCCCCATGCAAGATATATAAAATATTGAAATTATATTTCAATAAATCTACATCTTTACCATACAATGGTTATTTAATCTCTTTTCAATAGTTTTCCATCTACGGATAAATCCCTTTGTCTATAACGTGATGCGCCTGAAACTGAAAGTCAAATCAACATCAACAACATACAAGTCATTGCGGCTTCTCTTTAAAAAAGCAAGTGATTACTTTTTAATTCCAATTTCACACACCAGATCAGACATACAATATGCTAACAATGTTTTTTTTAGATAAATATTAAAATTCTAAAACAGCGGCAGAAAGAATTTCTGAGAGTATTAAGTATATAAATAGAATGAACAGCTGCTACCTTAGGATGTTTTTATCTATGTTACCTGATAACATAATATTCACAAAAGACCGATATTTGAATAATTTTTCATTACTGGATAGAAAATTAAAAATAATGCTGTCTTTTTCAAAGAACATTAACATTTCATATGAAATAATATGAAATGTAATTTTTTAAACAAAACCGATTTTCAGTCATTTCCTGCTCTGCAGACTGAAGTCAACAAAAAAAACCAACATAATAATAACAAATAGACTGCTGATAAGCATTGAAATTGGATTTGTTAAATCATCACAAAATAAATTATACAAAATACTCCCAGAACAATAAACAAAGGGAAGATGCCACATAAACCAAGCTTACGCTGACTAGATTTAAACATTTTTTAAGACAAACAAATGGTAACTATTGTTGCAAAACTTATGCAGATACTGTAACAAGTCTGTAAAGTATCAAGGTGCTATGACAGTCTATCTACCATGCCATTTTTCTATCCACAATTCTACTATATATAATATTTCTGTGTCACATATACCTGGACGGTGATGTAAAATAAGCTCTAAACAAAATTATGATTTCCATTCTATAAGGATAGTTTGAATATCTTTTAAATGGCTTGGGGGGAAATCTATAAGAATTTCCATCTCCATGGTGAAACCTTTTTGCATCTTATCACAAATACAAAATCGTGCACAAGCTGCATGCCTGAATCAACAATTTTGATTTTAATTTAGACATGAAATTTTTCTTACTTAATTCAGAATTTCCTTGAATTTTGAAATTGTTAAAAGATATTTCCATTTTAAAGGTATTTTTCAAAAAAACATCAGCTCAGCTTGGTTTAAGGGTTTAAAATCACAGCATTTGTATTGAATTCTGTAGTAAAAGTCCTGACATACTGATTAAAAAATGCACACACGCACACACACAATATTGTTACAATCCAAGACATGTATAATTCAACATCAAAGCAGGGACTTCAAAACAAATGGTAACCACATCGAAACCTTCAAAAAATCACTCTAACCATCAAATGCAAATAAATACACAAAACTATAAATAACTGAGTGAATCAGAAAGTCAATTCTGTATACACACAACAATACAACAATCAAATTCAAAAATTTTGTTTTGTAAATCTTCAACATACAAAATATTGTAATGTTTTAAGTTTCATGGGGATCCTAATGAGTGGTTGTATTTCAAAATGCATCATGCATCTTCACAGTATTTCTTCTTCTTATTGAGCAATTTTAAGATTTTTAAAGAGTGAAAAAAAAAATCGTTTTTCTTATTTTTTTCAAATCAAGGCCAATTCATATTATTGAAATAATAATTTAAAATATAAGTTATAACAATAAATAAATGAATAAATATGTAAACCAGAAAAAAATAATAAATAAAGGGTATCAAATACATGCTAAAGGAATTCAAATTATTACTTCACATGCTCAATAAACTAGCTCTCTGCAATGCTTTTACTTAAAGGAATAAACATAATTTCAATGATAAGTTAACCGATTCTGATTAAATTATTCTTAATGTATTTATTTGTTTTTTTTGAAAATGTGTTATACTAAGGTGCCCACATTTAAAAAATACTGAAACCAAAGAAATTACATAAATGAATTAATTCTTAAATATTTCAATTCAAACTGAATGATAGATATTGCAATTTCAGATGACATGCTCTCATATATAATGTACTGTCTTTATGAATTGTGATTCCCACAACTAAAAGATGGTTACGACATTATGAGAGCTTGATGGGATACATGTTATGTCGATTAAGGGGAGGTAAATCATAGTACATATCTACTGTCTGACATTCGTCAAAATGTTGTCTTGTATGCAAATCCAGTATATAGGACCCAAACAAGTACAATGATTGATGTTTCTAAAATGGGAACTTTACCGTCAGTAAATTTGCGAGCTATAAACTTCAATGTTTCGTCTAATATGATGACAGGTATTGAAATCTTTAATACAGCAACCCATTCTTCTACGTTCAATGGCGTAATTGGAAAATTGTCTAAAAAAGAAGAAAAAACTTGTTAAATGAAATCTTTTGAAAAAGTAATTAAAAATCGCATTAACAACAACAACCATCTACAAACCACTTAAATTAAGCCTCTGAAGCAAAAGGCACTGAGATCTTAGATAAAAACCACTTGTGTAATCAAAATGAGAACAGTATAATTTTAAATTCATTTTCGAGTTACCTCCCTTGCATCCTTAATTTGAAAGATATGCATATGGAACAATCAAGAATGACAGTCATTTTGTAAATTTCACAACTCAATTTTAATAATCATATTATTTCTATTTCAAATCTTCTTCATAACTTTTCCATTTCATTTACATTTTTTTTTAGACTATTGTTACATCTATATACAACACGATATCCCTACAAAATAGCACTAGGCCCTTAAAGGTTTTCATAAATAGGTAACATGTGGTTCAAGGGTGAACAGACAATTGTACTATTTAAATGTTATACTGTAAAGGGGGAAATTTTCATGTGGGTAAAATGTTTGCTAATTTCGTACTAGACACTACAGCGACAAATTTTACCCACATGAAAATGTCTACCATACAGGTCAATTTATCATAATATATCGAATATACACTCACTTATAATCGTTATATGAAAATCAACCCTGAGTTAAGAAATCATGAAATTTTGACACACAAAAATAATTTCCTTTACAGTAAACAAGTTAAGTATGGACATTATACAAGACAGCAAGTAGTAATTTTTAAATTTTGTTAATACCCAATGCCATTCAATTGACACATAATGCAGAGAAATTCGAAAGTTTAAACTCTCCAGACAGAATTTCACATTTTAGTGTGTATGTGTGAGGCAATGAGAGAGAGAGAGAGAGAGAGAGAGAGAGAGAGAGAGAGAGAGAGTGTGTGTGTGTGTGTTCCAAATAAATACAGTTAATACTTACAGCCATTACATCAACATAGAGGATCAAGAAGTGTAAGCTCATAGATAGAGCAATAGCTCCAATCAACCATTTGTTTGACCATGGTGGCATCAACACCAGGGACTGGTTCTCACTCAAGCTGTAATAAAAACAGAAATGAAAAAAATTAATTTAAAAATCAAATTATTAACATTCAATATCTACTGAACAATGATAAATTAAGTCCGACAAGAATGGAAGAAATACTCACCAATTTTAATTAAGTGCTCAAATTAAAATTTGTATGTGAATTGGGAAATTATCCTTCGGTGGGTAAGTGCAACTTAATTACAAGAAACACTTGTAATTGTAATTTTTAACTTGAGTCTCTAATAATGTACAGTAAGGCACAGTAAATCAAGTTGACAGTGAAGATGTGATTGGAAAAACAATGATACATATAGTTTAACTTCTACTACTTATAATGATGAGGTCATATTGAAATGTAATCTGGTTTTTTTCACAAGTCTTGTTACTGTAGAAAATTACACATGATGTTCCACAAGTAAAAGGGCCCTTAAAGCATTTCAATTGTAATACAGATAACACATTTTGAATTCAACAAAATATAGTCTGTAACAAAAACATGGCTTTGCATTTGTCTTATTTTACAATTTCTCCACAACTTTTTGGGTAATTTCAATGTTATTGCTATTTTTGTAAAACCCAATGTTGGCAATTCAAAAATATAATAAAAAGTGAACAACTAAGGACCTTTTTACATATGGATGGTCACATGTTAATTTACAATATTATTCAGAATAAAACAAACATCTTAAAAATATTTATTCAGGCATAAAATATAATTAATTCAATATTTTTGTTTTTTTCAACACTGAGACAGTAAGGCATTTACTTGATGTGAGGTAAAACGATGATAAATATTGAAAATGTATTGTTTCTTTTTGGTCAAACTCAACCATATATAAATGTTATGTTCATTATTTGAGTACTGTACATTTTGTATTGTCATCTGGCGCATAAATGTAAAGATGTGACTCTAATCACTTTAAATAACTTATTTCATAAAAAAGTAATTTCTGACAACGGTAACATGTGAGAGATTTCATCTTGTTACAATTCTTAGCATATAATATGAGAGCAGAATGTTTTTTTTAGCTTAAATAAATATTAATTACTCCCAGGACCTCCAACTTGTGGAATTTAAATTTTATGTAGCAAATTAATTCAAAGCTTAAAAATTAGCTTGCACAAGAAAACTCATGCAAAAATTACTCTTCAATATTCAATTATAAAATCCAACCATTAAAGTTTGATGAAATCATTTTAGTACACATTAAATCATTCTTTAAAGACAATTATAAAATATTACTGTGAAGAGACTCAAGCACAAGCTCTCATAAAAATTCATGTCAAATGGCTCCCAAATTAAAAATATTGTTTCTGTCAGAATGATTTTTAAAAATAATTTGCAAACGGTATAATATGTAATTGCACTGAATCATGACTCGCAATTCACCATGAAGTATGATACCAACATTCACTTATAATAAGCATTATCTTCACCACACAAAGATGAGCTATTCTACTGAAATGTTTAGCAATCACCTAGGCAATGGACCTTGGCATTTCGTTATACTATTTATTGATTGATCCTGGCATTTCGTTATACTATTTATTGATTGATCCTGGCATTTCGTTATACTATTTATTGATTGATCCTGGCATTTCGTTATACTATTTATTGATGAGCCTTTGTACTTTTTATGTGGACAAAAAATAAGAAAAATGCCTTCTATGTCAGAAATATTCCAGAGATTAAATTGAAATCTGTCCACAAATAACTACAGAAAGGAGCACAGTAGGAACATACCAACCAAAAACTGGTAACTGCTCTTACTCTATTTTTTAAAGAACCAAAAGTAGTTCCTTGGAGCTTTATTCTTATATAATTCACTTAAAACTTTAAATATTATCTTTTTACTGAATTCTTTGAGCAAAAGTTGGCATGCATAAGTTAAAATTGTAATAAGCAAAGAAACTGCAAAAGTGTTACATAATGAAACAAAAGATTAGTTCATCTTCAAGAAAAATAAAAAAAAACAATAAAGTGTTTAAGACTAAATTCTAACAAAAAACAGTTAAAATACTAAATATATACAATGTTTTGTTATTCTATCTACAAAATAAACACTAACACATACAAAGCATGCAAACAGGTGAAGGATCTGAAGATAAAATTACAAAACAGGAAGTAGTCTTGTGTACGTGTACCCTGTACCACAAAGGGAGACAACTGGACTAACTTGTCAATAACTCCACAAACACAAATACCCATTTTTGAAATCTACTTATTACAATTCAATTTTTTGTTTTGTGTACTGAATATATATTGATATAAAATTATTAAATATAGATGATAAATTGGAAAACAATACTCATGTTGATAACGAGTCCAGAAATATCCCCTAGTAGTACAGGTCGTCATAGCAACAAATAGACACCATGCTCTGGCACTATTACTAGCAAGACCTGTATACTTTTACATCAAAATAGCGCTTGCAATAATTGCATAAAAAAGATACGTATCTCTACATATAAATTATATATCATAACACTATGGCAATTGTTTTGCCCACTATGACATTCAGTGTTGCCCTTTGTGATTCAGGGTTAGTACGTATGTAATATGTATGATTATCAAGGCATAACAAAATCATACATGTGTACAAAATGAACTAAAAACACTTCCTGAATTGCTGTACTCCAGCTTCCTTACCTGTTTAATGCATTAAGCATTTCTATGACAACCAAAACAGATAGTGCCATGGTCATGGGATGAGGACTTTCGAATATCTCGCAGTCAATCCCTGCAAAACGCTCATCCTGAGCTAAACATTGAGCATGGTGGGTCTAGGTAGAGGAAGAAGACAAACAAACAATAAATAACAGATTAGATTAAAGACAGGATACAAGAGATTACAATAAAACTGTGTATAGTGAGAAATGTATCTATAACATCACCGGGTTTGATTGAGGAAAAACAGTGTCGGGAAGGAGACTGATGTTACTATACATTTCTTATTATACAAGTTAGAAAAGGTTGGGAAAATGTAACTTTACTTTAGAACATTTTCTTTTGCACCTGCAATTTCTACTTCACATATTGTTTAAAAAAAAATCCATTCTCAAGATCATTATAAAAGTTGACTGTCGATAAATATCACTAAATGACAATTTATTTCAAGAGCAATGTAACACGGTACCAAACAAAATTTTGAAAATCAGAAATTGCTACTAGGATCTACCAATAAGAATCAAAATAAGTTGCAAAATTTCAAAAGTAATTCTTAATCCGAATGCATATTTGTACAAGAAGTTAATTTACATCAGCAGAAAATATCTGAGTTAAAGTTACATCATTCCATATAATATCCCAATACCAACTGATTAAGCTAGGAATAAATAACTGATCGACCAGTGTTATAGTCAACAGTATGCAATACCTTCCAAATACCAGATACTTCAAATTGTGCCAATAAAATTTTCCATCTAATTTTTCAGAGTTGTTCAATCTAAATTGATTTAAACCCCAGTCGAGATTTTTCAACTTATATTGGGACGATTAGTTTTGAGAGAGAAGCTTACTTCAATATCATTTTCAATGAGTCTCTGGAATTTGGAAGATTTCAGTCATACCATAGTTAACTATATACATGTGTATACGTAAATTGGATTGTATATTACCTGTTAAGAGCATTTAACATTTCTATAGTTACAAGTACAGACAATGCCATTGTCATTGGATGTGGGTCATTAAATATACCACAATCAATTCCTGGGAACATTTTAGGCTCAGCTGGGCACTGCATATGATGTGTCTGCAATAAGATGGTGTTTTGCTGAAGTTTGCATTCAAAGGCCTTAATAAGTAGTAAGCTTAAATTCTTTCAACTCTAGATTTTAATTAACAGTGGAATTACAATAATTTAAATTGCAAATCACTTCTATTCTGACTTATGAGTTATCTAAAAGTTCATGTGTTTAGTAAATTAAAACTGGCCCGGAAAATCTTTGACTCAAGTTACCCACACGGTACACACGAAAATTATGTCCAGTTATAAAAGGTACATTGTATTTAAAGACAATATCAATCAATATTTGAAACCCTTTGATGAAATAGATCAACAATATTCTAGTGAACATATTTTACGGAACAAAAATATCCAGTAAATTATGTTAACATTTAATTTTATATCAAATTTACTGTTTCAATTTTACGGAACAATTTGCCAAATTGAATAGTAATTGTAGCTACTGTATTGTTGCGTTTATCAGCTTTTATAAATCTGCTGTTTAGGGCACTTAGCTGGTCTTGTAGTGAAACAAGATAAACCTTATAATTCACTATTTTCCATCATTTGAGTGATCAAACACAAACATGCCTAACCATGTCAAAATCACAATCCCAAAAGCAAAGTAGAATCTTTGAAACTGACAAATTAAGACAAACACATGTTCTTCCACCAGAGAAGTGAGGCCAGGTAGTCCGAAACGGTAAGCACCTCCAGTATAGTCATGTACTCCCGCCACATGTAGAATGAAAATTGAGAATAAAACACTCAACTTTCCCTCCATTTACATCTTTAAAATTTATTTATGGCAAAATAAGCAAATGTATTGTCCATTATGTAATTGTATTAATATGACAAATATTCAATTTGCCATTTTTAAGTAACAAAACACCTTACCAGCTGGTAATAATTCAGTTTAGGTCCTTGGTCGTAGATCATGAACCACCAAGCGGCGGAACCAACAGTAGCACAACCAACATACACTGTAATAAAGATGACAAAACTGGAGTTATGTGATACCATTCATAGAATTTTTTTACCTAAGTGTTCATTCTAAAAGGGGCTTTGAGACCATTGATCCCTTTTCTGCCAAATGACCTTGTTCTTAAGGCCTTAATGGTACCTTAGTGGTCCATATTTAACATTATATGACGTAAAAATATTGATGTTATGGTGTTTTAAAGGCAAAACTTTTGAAAATGACCCACTCTGAAAAATACTAGATTGAATACTGAATAAATAATGTAATCTTAAATGTCTTTTCAAAAATACCCCATTTAATATGCCTACGTGGCTTGAAAAATGTTTTGGATAGGCAAGATCTATACCATGAAAGCTTGAAAACTATTTCTGGTTCTAGTTTAAATTTCTTTTGAATGTGGTTTAATATTTAAATACACTTACAGCCAATGGCCATATATCTGAAGAACAACCATCCAGTAATGAGACCTTCTTTTGGACTTCTTGGTGGTTTCTCCATAATGTCGAGATCAGGTGGGTTAAAACCAAGAGCTGTTGCTGGGAGACCGTCTGTTACCAAGTTAACCCATAGAAGTTGTACAGGAATAAGAGCTTCTGGGATACCCAAGGCAGCAGTCAAGAAAATACTGAAAATAAAGAAGTTAAATCTAATAATGGCTGAATATTTGGTTTATGGAAAAGAGAAAAAGAGATGTCAAAACACTGAAGTATCCAAATATTTCAAAAATATTGTAGAATTTAAAATACTTTTCTACAAAATTGTCAAATTGGGTTAGTTTCTTTTAACATTGTTATAAAATTGCAAAATTTTAATTTTGCATACAGCGATGTGTTGCCAGAAATTTGCAGACAAACAGCTGAACATTAACCAAAGTTTTTAACACATAAAAACATTAGCAGTTATCATGTGGTATATGAATAAACCAGAATTCCATGAAAGAAGCAAATTTAGTGAATTAGGATCCTCTACCAGCAAGTACTTTTTTGCAATTTGTGTTTATATTCAAAGGGCAATAACTCCCAAGAAAACAAGCAAGCCAACTCAGCCATCTTCTATGATTGTTGGTGCTATGCACTAGGTTTTGTAAAATAATGCTTCATACTTTTAGAGAATTACTCCAAATAAGAATTGACTGGAAGAAGGCAGAAACTCAAATTTAATATATCCCTCTTTCTTCAAAAGGTGATAATTACTAACACTCCTTACCATACAACTTCACCAATGTTTGAGGAGATCAAATAACGGATAAACTGTTTCATGTTGTTATAGATAGCTCTTCCTTCTTCTACTGCGGCGACAATGGAGGCAAAGTTATCGTCAGCCAATACCATCTGTAAGCATCTGTTAAGGTACATACAACACATTTTACACCACTTACCCTTTTCCTTATTAAAAAGAGTAGAATCCTGGTGGTTTACACATCATTCAAGATTTTTTCACTTAGAGTTGAGTTGAGTAATGGTGTTTAACGTCCCAGTCCAAGAATATTTCACTTATATCAAGACGTCGCCAGCTATAGGTGAAGGTGCAGAGATTTTGCCTGTGCATTGCACTGATGGCATTATACAGCAGGGTTCTTTATCGTGCCAAGCCTACAAAGACACCGGACCTCGTTTATTTTAATCTCCCATCCGAAAGAACTGTGACTTTCATTTCGTGATGCCGAGTGCTTGGCGAAAGAACAGTCACTACCCACTTTTTAAGTCTTGGGTCAGACCCGGCCGGGGTTTGAACCCACGAACTCCCACTTACGGAGCGAGCACTCTACCAACTGAGCTACCACAGTGGTATTTAGAAGTGTACAGCTTATAGATGGAGGAAACTAAGAGAGCCCAGAGAAAACTAGCAACCTTCAGCTAGCAAACTTTCTCACACTAGGAAATGCCCAAAGGAATTCAAACCCAGGCAGTGAAAGGCACTATGATCTGTAAGTATGAGTTTTAGTTGTAGTCTAATCAAAGGATTTCAAGTTTTAAAAATAAATACATAAAAAGCCAACAGCTAAATTCAACTATCAAAACTTTAGGCATAAACCTTTTAAATTCACTCTTTTTCAACTTGTGTTAAACCTTTTCAATACAGGATTCTAATTCCTTTTTGTATTGGAGCTTATGTTATTAATTAAATGTACATATGTTTTATATTTATCAAAATCTATGAGACAAAACTACATCACGACCAAGTGATAGATTTTTCATTATGTTTGATAAGCAGTAAAGGATATCAGAAGCTGTTTTGGCTACAGCAGTACCAGATCCCATAGCAATACCAATCTCAGCTTTCTTCAAGGCTGGGGCATCATTTACACCATCACCAGTCTACAACAAAATCAGGTTTATAAAGCTTATATACATAAATATGCAGGTAAAGGAGGAGAGGTGCTATCTAATAAACACAGTGCATGGGAGTACCTACAGTTCTAATCAATAACAAACATACTGGTTTGTGTTATAAATAATTTTGTTCAACATTAATGATTCTGTATTAATATTAAATCATTTTAATAACTTTTAATTGTCCAATATTCTCTTTACCAAGACAAATCCCCTTTGTTAACTTTAAGTGTTATATAAAGGTTGACATTGAATATTTAACTTATTTGAAAAAAATTGTGCGCGAACAAATCAAATATCAATGCAAACAAATTTTCTTCGAGATATTGATATATTTAACTTTCTATAAATGACATCTTTACAATTAGATTCATGAACAAGTTATAACTAAAATGAGATGCTATTTCAAAAGTGTCCCCCAAAGATAATCCTGTCTGGGAAATCCCTAACCATGTGCAAAATTAAAATACAAATAGGCAATGGAACATCTAATTATCCAAATGATTGTTCTTGTGAAGCTCAGCTCCATAAAGATTTGTCAAATAGTTTTTGAGATTTGTTGTGGACACAATGTTGGTGGAAGAAATGGAGAAAGTACTATCTCCATTCCTTCAAAGAGGGGTGGGGGAGGACGGCAGGGAGGAGAGAGAGAGATAAATACTATTAGTTACCATAGCAGAGATTTCTCCTTCAGCCTGTAAATATTCCACAATTTTACTTTTGTGTGTTGGTTCTACACGGGCAAACAATCTAGCTCTCATGACAGCAGATCTCTGATCTTCTTGAGACAGCTCGTCAAACTCACGACCGGTAAATGACATGCCCTCCGTTGATTCATTCTCACCAAAAACACCAATTCTTCTGCAAATTGCCTCTGCTGTTGCCTGTAAAGAAAAAAAGATACATATAAAGTTAGCTTTCAAATCTGAAAAAAACTTATTAATAAAAAGAAATTTGCATTCCATGTTTTTTCCCTTTCAATGATGATACATCCTATGGGGAGTTGCTGTAATTTTGTAACTTCAGCTATTCATGACGAGGGCAAGTTTATTAATCCCTAGGGATTAATCTAAGAACAAGTTCACGCATACCCGAGATGTGACAGTGTGTTTTGTGGTCAGTTTCTTTTTGTAATTACTGAAACCAGGATAAACACTGGCTTGGTGAGCTTTTTGCCATGGGTTTATGTTTGAACTTTTTATAAAGCACTTTGCTTACAGAATGAACCAAGACAAAATGCATCAGTGGATACAAGGAAAATTCATAACAGTATGTAGCTTACTGAGTTGAGTTGAGTAATGGTGTTTAACGTCCCAGTCAAGAATATTTTACTTATATTGAGACGATGCCAGCTGTAGGCAAAGGTGCAGAAATTTTGCCTGTGTGTTGTGCTGATGGCATTATACAGCAGGGTTCTTTATCGTGCCAAGCCCACCGTGACATGGGAACTCGTTTATTTTAACTTCCCATCCGAAAGAACCATGACTTTCATTTCGTAATGCAGAGTGCTTTGCGAAAGAACAGATCTAGCTTATTACTCTCTTAGTTATAAGATACTGTAAAACAAAACTGACCTCTTATACTATAATTATGATGTATATATTACCTTGTTGTCACCAGTGATTACAATGACACGGACTCCAGCTTTTCTGCACTGTTTGATTGAGTCCATTACTTCTTCACGAGGTGGATCCAACATACCAGAAACACCAACAAAAGTCATGTTTGTCTGAAATTATCAAAAAATTTTGTTTTAAAGAATCTTTTGTAATATTGTGAAGCTTGTGTAATATAAACATACTGCCAGGACAAAGATTGTGTTTATTTAGTTCATTCAGCTAAGTTATTGAGGGGTACTATAACAAGGTTTTACTGTACTTTATAAGCATGGTGACTATGATTATTTTACAAACAAATGAAATTCATGCTAGCGACATTTCTCTCTGGGAGTTGATATCCTTTTGTATCACTTGCCCAGACAGATTATACAAGAATTGTCTAAAAAAGAAAATCTAGTGCCTCAAATACTTTTTAATAAAAGAAGCTGAAGCTAATTTCAGTGACATAAATAATGTGCTCTCTACGTAATGGGAGATAAATCATATGACATCTCATATGCAAAACAGGCCCTGAGAACAATCCACTCTTAATGCATGCAGAAAACAGATTCTGAATGCAATAAATATAGTCTGTTGAGAAAAATGGTTTGTGTTATCTACAATTTCTCTACAACTACTGGTGTGATTTCACCTTTATTATATCTTTTGTATAACCTAATATTGGTACTACCTAACATAACATCTATGGGCCCTTTTTGCATGTGGATGGTCATATCTTTTTTCATCTTTATATATAAAATACTGTATTTTAGCACCACAAGATAAAATAAGACAAGTTTTATGAAAGATGCAGTAGTAATAAGAAAGGTTGTAACTCTCTTACCTCATACTGAATGAATTTTCTTGAGTCTTCCAAGTCCATATCTTCACGTCTAGGTGGGTTATCAATGGTGGCCAATGCCAAACATCTCAATGTATCACGACCTAAAATAAATAAATAGATAAATAAATAATAGCACCGTAAAATGATAAAGAACACACAGGTTCCCTACTAATTACAAGACAAACTGCATTATAAATTCAGATTCTAGCAATTCTCTATATTTTATGGTTTGAATGGATAAAGGATCAATATACATGCATATCAATATGTTATTGATACACTCTTTTGAGTATTGAAACAAACAAAAACAGTTTAACTTTAATGATTTTACTTTACAAAAGTAAAAAGCACAGTTTTATTATTGCAATCCAAATTTGTGTGCACACCATGCCACTGATACTTAATTTTAGTACAGTTATATTTTAACTATAGACTGGAAAAAAATGCTAAAATAAAAGTTAAACTGTCATTAAAACTTTTTCGCTTTATAGTGTTATTGGCTATACCTGTTCCATAAGCTTTAACATGTTTCATAATCTCATTCTTGATTGCTGGAGACATGGGGACTTTGTTTCCGTTAACTCTGACGTGAGTACAACGATCCAGTAAACCTTCTGGAGCTCCCTGTAAAACAACAACAATATACCATGATGACAAATACGTAACATAAACATTATATACAATGACAGATTGTTTGATATAATGCATGTAACATTTGGTTAATATTTAAAACTAGAAAAACTGTGAGCCACAAGCTCACAAAAAATACCCCCCGCTCCCAAAAATCCATTGGATCAAATTTTTAAATAGGAGGTGCACATCTACATTATATCACAAAGACTGTGTAAAAATGTTTCATGAAAATGCATGGAAGGGTTTAGGAGGAGTTGCGGATAAGAGATAGGTACCCTAAGGTGTAACGGAAGGACGGACAGACACCCCTATCACTATATACCCCCCCACTTTTTAAGCAGGGGTATAACAAAGATGTACTTGGCTACAGGGCTCTCTTACCCTTTTGTGAATTTGACTGGGGTCTTACAATTGTAAAAATAAGCACCATAATGGCCAACATTGTGAAAAATATAATCACATTTCTAAGAATTTCTAAGAAACTAGTACATGTACATAATGGCATTTTTACCTACTATGGTGGAAATATAGTGTATCAGAAAAAAAAATCCCGAGGAAAAAACATTTTGCTATTTTCACAGTGATTCTTGTACCACGATTACCATATATCTTCTCAGCAAAAATTTTGAATTTCAATCGGTACACTTTACCTGCAGTATGAACCATGAAAATTTCTTACAGAGAAATTGGTTAGAAGATCAACAACATGAATGTTTCCTAACGTTAATGTTTCTAATATACAGTAGCCAATAACATATCTTGCCACATACCTTACAGAACATTCTAGCACCACCTGGGGTTCTTGTGGGTTTGTTTGGTACACAGTATACACTCATAGACTTCCTGTCACGGGAGAACTCCAGCGTAAATTCCTTCCTCCACATCTGTTGAATCACATGGTTAACAGCCATACCCTTCTCACGCTTGTTCAATGAGGCTTTGTCAGTGTTGTAAAAGTTCATTTTTTCTGTCAAAACACTTAAAGCTACCTCTGTTGCTTCACCAACTTTCTCATATATATCTTTTGTCTATAAAATCAAACAAGACAAATTTTGGTTAAATCTTTGTAAAAGCTATTTGGTAACCATGAATATTCTTTATCCAGACATTTAAAGATACTAATGTCCTTTTAACAACTTTTTCATAGAGATGTCTTGTCTATACAAATATGCACAGTACAATCTTGTTAAAGTGTCCATTTATAACTTTGCCACCTCGCTTTTTGAAGTCCAAAAATCAGTTTTTTCTATGTTATATAAGTCTCCCTAGATTTATTGCCAAACCTCTTAATATTAATTAAAATGTCAAAAATTTACAAAAAAATGGCGGCAATGAATCAACATATATTATAATATATATTTAATAATATTTTGTTGGGGGGAAGTTTCATACAGTGTGTCTTGTGAAAATAAAATTTTAATCTCCCACAATTATTTGTGAATTTGAGTACGTACTGTAAATGTATTTAATTTTGCGTGTATTATTTTCATGATTAAGGAAATTTAGACATAGATGCATAGTTAAATTTTTACGTTTTTCAAATATGCACTATCACACAATATTTACAATATAATTTTTGCTCTGTATTAATTGTGGCGCAAAACAAACAACCCGCAACATAAGAGAAAATTAGTACACCGCGAAAATAAATATATTTATAGTATACGCTTTGTCAAAATACTGTAGTACCTTATTCCAATGATGCCCATAATTATATGTAAATACTTACTTCATTATAATCTACACTTGAGTCATTACACATGGCACAGATTGTGGAGATTTCTTCTAATGTACTGTAATCACCAGTCTTTATCTTCTTACCTCCCAAATAACTGGAAAATAAATAAAATAAATAAATAAATATATAAATCAATTAATTAAAACAGCAGTCATATGTGCATATTAACACAACAAAACAATTGATGCTAAAAAATATTAAATCCATAAATATGTTGGTTGACTAATTCAAAATCCTTCATCAACCATATAAAACAGGGAAGTTTCATAAGGCTAGAGCATGTATTTAGAATGAAAATAAAGTCACAACACCAAAATTGCCCTTAGATGGACACCACCGGGAAAAAGACCATGGGCAAGCCAAAAACAACCTGGCACAGAACAGTTGAAGCAGAGCTAAATGAAATGAACCTAGCATGGGGAGAGGCAGAGGCCAAACCCAAGAATAGAGATGGGTGGCAAAGTTTTGAATTGACCTTATGCTCCAATGGGAGTGAAGAAGATAGGTAGGTAGGTATGTCGGGTGGTTTAAGAAGTAGCGTTGGATACAATAAATAAATTAAATAAATTGTGAATGGGACCCAATATCAACAAGTGAGAGCCGTGAAGATTCAAGGTTGTTCTTCTTTACATGTAGTGTACAGACTCATAAATAGGTTTTACAAATATAAGATGTTTACAAAGCACAGATTAATCACTGGTAATAGTAACTTCTGTGAAGTTTTGTGGAAATAGCTTTGCCACATTTTTTAATCAATACATCCATTTCAGATTCTGGATGGGTGTTTTAGTGTAAAAAGAGTTTTTTTTTATTGAATTCATAGCAACAATTTTCTGTCTAAAACCTGTTTAAAGAAAATAGAGAAATTATCATAAATGGGTATTTTACTGAAAAAAAAGTTCTTTTTATCCAAATCCTGGCAACAATCTCTGCTTAAAAGCTGTTTTAAGAAAACTGAGAAATTAACTGCTCTATTTTTATTTTTTAGACTGTAAGAAAGTCTAGAAATTAACCGCTTTCTTTTTATTAATGTGTATACACAGTACACATGGGGATTGAAGGGTCACTTTTTTATTTCAGAATTATTCCTGCAAGATTTTAAAGCCTCTTAACGACAGACAACTAAGTAATATCATTCTACATATCACAATGACAACTTGATAGGATTTATTGATTTTACTTATATATGATATTATTAAGTAAAACCACAGATAGGAATCTATTAACCAACTTACAGTAAACTGAATCCTTGCCTTGAATTTGTTACAAACACATTCAGTGATTTAGGATTCCCTGACAGAAGGTATTTTTTATGATTTGCACTTATTTTCAAAGGGCAATAACTCCTGGGAAATGAGCAAAAAACCATCACGGATATTTGCAAACAATCTTACAAACTATCTAACACTAGCACCTGCCCGATAATGATACAAGTCTAGGGTGTAGTGTTCAATCTAGAATTTGTCAGAGGGGGGTATTTTCAAAAATGTTTGTCTTAAACGTCATAACATCAATATTTTTGTATTCATGTGACATTAAATATGGCTCACTAAGACCTTAATAATGGGGTGTTTGGCAAAATGGTTCCTTCTAAATGAACACTGAGGCTATATTAGGCAATGAACTCATTTCAATTCCAATGTCCTCTGTATATACAGATAGATGAAATTCAATACTCGTCAAAAGATATTGTCTTTACATACTGATAGACAAAATTCCAATACCTGTCAATTTATCAAGAGATATAATTTTCATTTACAGAGAGACAGAATTCAACGCCTAGATTAATAGTTGCAGTCTTCATTAACTGAAAATTGTCAATAAATGTCGTCTTCATCACCCAATACTTGTCATAATGAACAACACACCACTACATCAGTATTTTATTAAGTCAATTGATTAATTGATCCGAGAGATGTTTAAGTACTTACACACTGTCTACAAGTCATTTATTGATGTTCAGACATTGGGTAATTATAAGTTCTGTTCTAACCTAAGTATTATTTGTATTTTCATTATTGGACATTGATCTAGACCAGTAATTATTTGTACTTTCATTATTGGACATTGATCTAGTCAAGTAATTATTACACTTTGTAATTTATACTCAGCAAATGAACATTAAAATGTGTTCTTATGTGACAAATATTTCTTTTAATGAGTTTAATATAAATAGACATGAGCTGAAAAATATTGATTGATATGTCAAGAATATGTCACTTATATCGAGACATTATGAGCTACAGATGAAGTGCCAGATGTTTGACCTTTGCAGTGTGCTCAGGGCAATGTGTAGGGGGGGGGGGTTGGTTGGTTGTTTTTTAGTGTGCCATGCTTAATGCGACATGGGAATCAGTTTTTAAGGTCTCTCCCAAAGGACTTTCATTTCTCAATGCTAGGTGATAGATGAAACAACAATTGATCTGGTGCACAGGGTTCAAACCCCAACCTTCTTCATGCATTTTTAGCCCATATAAAATATTTCCATGGAAAAGAACATTTAACTACAAAATTTAGCCCACATAAAATAGCGGAAAAGAATATTCATATAAAGTGACACAGATGGTATTAGAAATATAAAGAAAACATTTTAATTAATTTTTACCATATAAATGGTTTCTGCATAAAACAAAAATCTTCTATCCAAGGCGACTTGAAATTAACACAGAAACATTAAGTTAAGCATAATATAAGTTTTAGTGTTGATCAATATCTTACATGTCTCCATCTGGTGCGTATGTTGATCCTGTGATCTCAAACTGATGTGTGCTGATGTCATTACCTTCTACTTTATCAAACACAAACATCTAAAATAAATAAAAATTAATATAAAAACATCTAAAATAAAATAAAAATTAAATATAAATATATTTACAACCATCAATATGAAGATAATATCTGCAGCTGATCGCATAACAAGCGCTGTTACATAAAGGCTAGTTGGTTGGATGCAAAATGTTTAAAGTTAAGTCAGCATTTTTCCTGCTTTTATCATTTTGCAGCGAGATTTAAGTGGGGTTTTTACACTCCAGTCAAGAATCTTTTATTTATATCGAGGTGGACAGTTCTAGAATGGCAAAGAAAACTGAAGTGCCCAGAGAAAACCACCAACCTCAAGCGCGCAAACTTGCAAACTTTTTCACCCTATGATCTACCCAGAGTCAGGGATTCAGACCTAGGTGATGTGATCCCTAAGAGTGTTCCAAGGTTAGACCACTCAACCACCTATTCTCTCCATTGAGAACAATGACAACATACTATATCCAGCATTTTAAACATGTTATAGGGGCACCTAATATTAAGTATTGTAAATAAGCTTGTATGCATTGTGAGAAATTAGTTAGAATTTTCATAACCTGCAGTCTGTTATATCAACTGAGGACAGTAAACAGGGTTTTTTCTACCTGGAATTTAGGGTCTAAATTGTACTTCATTCCCAATGGCCATAACATAATTTTTCCAATTTTGGAGTTATTTTTCCAAATTATCCTTAGGTATCTTACTTTTTACAGTTTACCTCACCCAAAATACTTATATAAATTTATACACATTTTCTTTACATGATCTTGTGAATTAAACTTGGGATTCTATAAATATGCATTTCTTTAGGTGAAATAGGGTTATTTTTAATTCCGAAATTCCAAAAAGTCATGGCCCTAGCCACTTTTTTAAAAAGTTAAAAAAAATGCCCTGGTTAAACATTAGAGTGTTTCATAAATAATGGAAATACATACTCTGCATACAGACATCTGATTGGTTGTCAATGTACCGGTTTTATCTGAGCAGATAACGGATGTACAACCGAGTGTTTCTACAGACGGTAAACTTCTGACAATACAGTTCTTCTTGGCCATTCTTCTTGTTCCTGTAATCAGTTAAAAATAATGTTAAAACTACTGTGAATTCCTAATGGCCACAAAAATTTACAGAAATATCAGGCAAGTCTACTATCTATTACTGCAGGACTTCAATCTACTTAATTTTGGAAAATGGAACTCATTTCAAGTCCAAAATGTATGTTTTCCTAAACATGATATTAAATACAACTAAGTTAAATTTCTTTATAGGCCAGAGTGACTTACAAATAATCAAAGACATTTATTTTTACATGAATTATTTTCCAAAATAGCCATAGAATTAATTAGTTTTCCAATATCCCATGAGCCCTTGACATTATTGACTGACAAAAAGAGGTGAAATGCCATTATCAATATTGTATTAATCACTATTGTGTTACAATTGTTCATTCATGAATATATTGGTGCAGACATCAATGGTTTTAATTTATGCAGGGTTTGAAATAAATGTCAGTTTGCCAGTCCAAGACTTTTAAGTCTGGAACTGTAAATTTTCTATATTCTCTAGAAAACATTGCAATTTGAGATTCAGCTCGTTAAGAATTTGAGCCTTATTTTGGGCACTGAGTCGGTTTCCCTAAATTTTAATTTCTAAATTGACCAAAGGGCTGAAACGTTAAATCCAAATTAAGTGTCTGGTAAGATACTAACCAAGAGCAAGACATGTTGTGATGACAGCAGGTAAACCTTCTGGAATAGCAGCTACAGCAAGAGCGACAGCAATCTTGAAGTAATAGATGGCTCCCTGAAAATGTCAAAACGTGTTATAATTTTTATATAACAAAGTGAAACCTGGCCAAAAAGAACATCTTCAGGACCAAACTTTTTCACACTAAAACTGGTCAGTTTTTTCAGATCATAAAGAAACGGTATGCCATTAGTTTAGTTAGAGAGCAAGTTCAGTTAGGGAGAGAGAAAGAGTAGTTCTTTTTGAGAAAGAGAGCAGTTCAGAGAGAGATGGAGAGAGAGAGAGAGAGAGAGAGAGAGAGAGATTCAGTTAGAGAGAATAGTTCATAAAGAGAATAATTCAGAGAGAGAGAGAGAGAGAGAGAGAGAGAGAGAGAGAGAGAGTATCCTAAAATGCATTTATTTTTGTTTAACTAGATTACATTTTACTAGTGACATTGACATTTCCTGTTCTATAGTTTTCTATCAGATTTGTTGTATAGAGTAATAAATACACTGTACACAATAATTACAGCTGGTGACATTTACATCGGCAGTCTTTACTCAGATAATATTTACACAATCTCCACAGTATTTTGACGTTTTCATTAAGTACAGTTACGACATAAAGTTACTTAATCTTATATAATCAAATAAACTAAGAATAATATAATACCATTTTATTTTTAGAAACATTTTCATTACATAATATAAAAAAAAACATTCTATCAAATTTTATAGGACAGTTAATTCAATCTATTTTCATCCTAAATTTAATCAACTAAAAATAAAATACTGGGAAATTCAGACTTGCCAGTTTTATGATCTTCTTTCCTTGTCAGAATTAAATTGATGAGACATGTCATAGGAAGCTATTATTTTGGAATTCAATTAACATTTAACAGCTCAGCGATACGATTTATGCTTTTACAAGATTAAATCTTACTTTTATCCATGATCCTCCATGAGCAGGGTCATTGAAATGTCCGATATTGATAGCCCACACAGCAACACAAATGACAGTAATAACCTAGAAAATAATGGAAAAATATATCTTTTTATTTATAATTAAAAAGGTTTTTGTTTCAAAACAGCATTAGACAAATTCCTTCATAACATCATGGAGACACTAGGTCACATGATTAGACAGTCCTTCATAACATCATAGACACCAGGTCACATGATTAGACAAATTTCTTCATAACATCATAGAGACATCAGGTCACATGCTCCAATGGCAGGATGCTGTCATCAATCATTTAAAAGTGGTAGTAAAGCAGTATTCTTACAGTTGTTGTTTAAATTATGGAGTGAGTAATGCCCCTTACACCCCAAGATTCTTTCACCTTTATTGAGGGAGTCAGTTCTGGAATGTTGGAGGAATCCAGAGTACCCAGAGAAAACCACCGACCTCGGTTGGCAAGTAAACTGACAGACTTTCTCACACTAGGATCTGCAGGAGTGGGATTTGAACCTAGTGAGAGACAAGTGAGTGTTTGCTTTAGACTATGTGGCCACTGAGGTCCCTGTCATCTTTATGATTTGCATAGTATCAAGGGATATCTCAAATTTTCTACAAAAGGCTTTGAGACATATGACTGAGATATGACATTTTTTCTTTTTCTCTATTATCACATTAAAAAACCCCCAACCAAGAAAACATTTAAGAATTGATCAACTTAATGACTTATGTGCAACAACCATTCATCATTTTTACTGGTATAGGGAACTAAGAACATGGAAATACTTTTAAATCATAAAGTGATTTATGTTTAAATTTGATTCAACATTACTTAAGGCTATATGTTATATTATAAAAAGAGGTTGTTCTTACTTTAGACAATTGCTGACTGAATTCATCCAGTTTCTGTTGTAAGGGTGTTTTCTCTGTTTCTGTATCAAGCATTTCATTTCTGATTTTACCTGAAATATAAAAAAAATTCAAATTATTATAAATAATACAGTGATGCCTTCAGTTCCTTCAGTTCCTCACCTACCAAATGTTAAAGCAAATACTATAATAACATAAATATTGCATTTAAAGGAACTGACAAATGCCATCCAAAAATTCTAAAGATTAAACCTGTGACCTTGACCATCAAACTACATAAAGATACTTCATTTCGGGTCTTATAATGGTGCGTAATTGTACTATAAGAAATGTAAGGAATATAATGCAGAAACAATTATGAAGGACAAAAAAACAAACAGACAACAGACAGACACACAAACATAAACAATATACCCCAAAGATTCTGAGAGCAAAGAAATGTGACTCATATTAAACCTGGGTATAAAAATGTTTCTTGCAATATGACATCAGAGAATATTAACACTATAGCATAAAGGATTGTACACTTAAAATTCCAGTTGTGATATATTTTTCAAGATTTTTCTTTTTTATGTTATCCCATATTGTATCCATGAAAAGCCAGAAGTCTCAAATAGACTATTGCATTTATGATATCTCTTATAGAAGTAGGTTCATCTTAGACTAAGTGACTTGTGACACTTGTTGACTTGTAATGAATTTCCCTAGAGTATGTTACAAAACAATAACACAATTTGACTTAATAGGAAATTTCTTTTATGAAAAAGTATAGAAACCAAAACTGATAAACAATAAATTCAAAGCTAATCACAAGGGACATGTTTTTTCCGCAATCAGCTTTAAACACTTCTTTACAATTCATCACTAGAATGACAAATTTTGTATGACAAACTTTGATATCCTGAAGCTCAGGGGTTTTCTTTCTAATTTCCCTTCAAGTTATCAAATTTTAAAGAACAACAAATAAAACTGCTTTGGGATTCAAACAGAACCTTCGGTTGATAATGAAGAAAATTCAATTCAAGTTATCAAAGTCCTAACCTAATTGCTGAATGAGAGATTTGAATTTAAATAGGTTTTTTTATTCCTAAACTCCTATCAGCACTAGTTTTCAGCCTTAGGCACAATATATATATTTTAAATTCACAGATCATGATAAAAAATATATTAAAAATCAATAACAAATCCCTAATAAAAATTTAAGACTATTTTGAAGACAAAATCTGTCTGTCTATGTAAACAACTTAATTACAAATCTATAAACAATAAATAAATCCTTCTATTATATAAAATTGTAATATCTTGAACCACATTACAATAAATTGACACCCAGAGAGCATACAGAGAAGACATAATATTTAAACCTCTAAACCTCTCTTATACCTTTCATGACACCCAGGAAGCACCAAGCAGAATTTAATTCGAAAATTTGCTAAATAAGTAAATTTAAGTTAAGGAAAATCTTAGCTAAGGAATGATTGTGAAACCGGGGCCTGCTCCTTGGAAACTCTTTATTGAACAACGACAGTGTACCTGTACTACAGAAATGCTTTATTAGACAAACAGAGGGTACCTACCCTACTGAACCGCTTTATTGAAAAATCAGAGAGTACCTGTCTTTTAGAAATGCTTTATTAGATAAACACAGAAAATAGAGAATACCTTCATACAGAAACACTTTATTAGACAAACGCACCTTCCCTACAGAAATGAAATTTAATTCCTATCTTAAGTCCTCTGTATAGATACAAACTACCACAATAAAACCTAATAACAGATCTAATAAAATCCTACAAAGTAATTTTGTCACTAGGGTGTTATTTTTGTGCAGGTTTATTGTACACATCTATAAATACATACAAATCTGTATTGATCTTATTCTATCTTGGTGTATGTTTCATTAAATTATACCTACGGTATACATCTTCTTATACCCCCTTTTGTACCAGAGTTCTTGTATTTCAAATTAAAATGTACTTATTGTTTAGAGATTTAATATATATATATATCTACATGTAACCTTTAAAAATTTAGATTTTATTTGTATCAAATATCACAATACTTCAAGAAAAGATAAAATTATAAATTAAAACAATCTTAAAGGCACAAAGTTGAGGTTCAATCATTTTTCCAAAACTATGACTGCAAGTTGCAAATCAAATTTCTTTGCCATTTGTACTTTTTCAGTGTTCAATAAAGTTTTGAGGTCAAAGTTATTAAGTCATTATAACAAGGTTTTGCTGCATCATTAAAATTGTTTTTAAATCATCCTGATTAAACGAATCCCTGTCTACTCCAGACAAACTATTTCATCTTGTTTTGTTTTAAGGGGTATTATTTTATTTATAATTTCGTTACACAGGGCTAACAAGATTAAACAAAACAAAATCCATTTTTTTTATTTTTCAACCCAATATTGTATGAATCACAGAATTAGGCACAGCAAACCCCCACTGATAACCATGAAAACATCTAATAATTTATTGACATTCAATAATGATGCAGAACCAATCCTGTAGTCTCACTTAGCATACATTTGGATTTTCAAGGTAAAAATGTAAGATTTTTATGTATGCTAAGTGAGACTGGAACATGGTTATGGACCATAGAGAAAACAATAGAAATTAATTACAGGTGAACTAAAGTCTGTTTCAAGATAAAATGACATTAATGCAAATCATACAAGCACCATACAACCAATTTAACAAGAATTAAATGTGTTCAATACTATTTTAATCTGAATACTGAAAAGCCAATATCTTTATAAAAATTTTATAATAATAATATAATCAAAATTATTTTTTTAACATTCACATTTTCAAATTGTGAAAAAGACAAAATTTTCACTATAATTAGCAGGTTATTAATTAAAAAGAAAATTCATTTACCAATAAATAAAAAAGTATGGAATACTTTAAACAGACAATATTAATAATTTTTCACAAAGTCCATAAATCTTACTACATAAGGGAATTTTTAATGGCAGAAAAACAAAACTGAAAGGTTTTTTTTTTAAAATAAAAAACAAAAGTGAATATCGTTATTGTCATTACATTTCTCTTAGAAACTGCTTGAAATCCTGGTGTAGTTTATCAAAATTTTGTTTTTCTAAAACTTGACCATATTCCCGTTCATAAAACAAATTTATTTATTTATTTATTTATTTATTTATTTATTTTCATTTTCCTTATTTATTTACCGATTTTTATTTCTTTACTGATTTTTATTATTATGTTTATTTATTTATTTATTTATTCACAAGTTTTTATTTATTTTATTTACTGTTTTTATTAATTAACTGATTAAATTATTTATATTTCTTATTTATTTATTTATTTATTTATTCTTTTACTGGGTTTTCTTTATTATGAATGAATGAATGAATGAATGAATTTCTTTGAAATTTAGTTATTTATTAACTTATTATTATTATTATTTTATGTTCTTTAATTGTTATTTTTTGTTGCTTTTTTAAAAAAAGACTAAAATTTGACTATGGTGATAATTATGCATATTTAGGAAATGGACTATAGCCAGGTGTACATGTCTCAGGTAAAATTTGGTGATTTTTAAATGTATGCTAAGTGAGACTATGGTTTTTTAAAATGTATGCTAAGTGAGACTAAACCGAACCAATTCCATATGGTCTTGTTAATCAAATTTACCTACAGGGTGATAATCAAAGTTCCTTACAAGCCCTATACAAACTGTGATACTGATGTGTTAGGATACATAATCTTGTTAGCTTCTTTAACAGAGGAAATAACCAGCTGTCTAGTATTGACTATTTTAATTGACATCATCACTTATATAGGCAAAACAACATTGACCTGTCTGCTTAACCTTTCATTAGGAATATTCACATATAGGAGGATCTACTTAATACATGGGTAAAGATAAGATCTACAGTTAATACATAAACAGTACATGTTTTTATCATGGTTTCCCATGAAGTAAACACCTCTTTTCCTAAACATAAATGCACTGGTCTATAATAAAATATTTAAATTAAAGGTCAAGCAGACAGGTCAATGTTGTTTGTCTATACCAGATACTGTGTTTCTGTCTCTCAGTCTTATTATCTTCTCTCATCCCCCAGACTGATTAAAAAAACCTTTGTATATACTAACGGTAAACATATCCCTAGATCAAATGTTGTTTTTCAAGTAACATGATGACATGAGGTGATCAATATTAGAAATCTGTCTATTCAGTCTTATCTTACATCACTATGGCCCGATACTATTATATACACAAAACAACTGGTATTCTGATTCTGTGTATTAGACCACCAATGTACCAGTTTATACTCAGGAGGGTAAAAGAAAAAAATAAACTTGTAAATTACATTATTCAATGGTGATTCTGCACAAATACTTGAGGAGAGTGAGAGTACAGTATGATGATCCAAAAACCAGAAACTCTGGCATAAAGAATGAATGAGAAGAGAGAGAGAGAGAGAGAGAGAGAGATAAAGAATGAGAGAGAGAGAGAGAGAGAGAGAGAGAGAGAGAGAGAGAGAGAGAGCACTATTAACACAAAATTTCAATATATCAAATCTGAATTTGAGGATGAAGATTTTTTTTTATTTTTGTTATAGTTTTAATATTGAAAACTGGTTTTTTTTTTATTAAATCTTAAAACTATCCATAATAGCAACTCTCTCTCTCTCTCTCCAAATTGTTTGATTCTATTTTAATGAATTCTTTTGTTCTTTTGTTTTCAAGAAAACAATCAATCTTGATTGTATATCCTATTCTATTCTTACATACAGATTTCTAACAACCATGCATCCTACACGAGCATACTTGTGTCAGGGAACACACAATAACCTTGAAGATTGTATGATGTACCGGTGAGAAAAGATCGGTGAGAGAAGATCGTAGGAGACTTGAGAAAGAGATTACCAATTAGAAGTGTTGATAGTTGGCGCATCTCTAGATCTTATTACAAAATCTTCCCCATGCCTTAACAAACCTTCACATCTAATGAGGACTAAAAGGTTAATCAGAAAAATAATAGACAGGAATTGAACCATTTCCGAGATCCCTGACGCTTCCTTAACTGTGTTATAAATAGTGTATGAAGTAAAAGTTCTTTCTTTTCATCACTGATGATCGTGTCTTGACTATATATGGCATGCACATACGGGGTAATCCCCCTCATCAATTCTCACTAACACCTGGAAGATCAAACTAAACAGTAAACACATTTCTACAGTAAGTCCGACAGCTTGGAATTCACAGGTTATACAGACTGTAGAAGCATATTTATATATAGATATCATCATCAACTGATAAAACAATAATTAATAGAAAAAAATGCAAGAATATGCAGCGAATTAGTATATTATCTTATTGCCCCCCCCCTCCTCTCTCTCTCTCTCTCCTCTCTCTCTCTCTCTCTCTCTCTCTCTCTCTCTCCAGTGTTTCAAATAAGGCAAAACTTTCAAACAGTCCTTGTCTTGATAATCTCAATATTTTCTACTGTGGAATATGGGAGATTATTAAAAAAGTAACCAATTTTTTCCCAAGTTACCAGTCTCAGACTGTGGAAGTGGCTGTTAATTTGAACTGATCTTTCTCTCTCTCTCAGGGGCATGTGCTAATTGAATGTTGATGAGCATATCAGCAGCAACATAAGGTTCTATCTATGACACATTTATAATAATTAATGTGCATGGAAGTTTTATAGTGCTAGCACAAAATGAAGATGTACCAACCCTCAATGACAGAATTGCATGAATTTGTGAAATGGAAAAATATGTCTCAATAAATTACTTATATTGAGACAATACCAGCAAAAGTCAAATTGAGATGAAGATCACCTAAATTGAAAGACAATGACAGAACCACTAGGCCGTGTCTGTCCATATCAAATTGCCAAAGATGTATATATATTGACATAAATATGGTATAATTTGTCATTTCAACTGCTTCCGACAAGTACTTAAAATTCACAACCTTTAAATCCTGATTTGTAATCTGTAATTACTTGCACAATCGGTTGATTTTCCGATTTAAATGTAAAACTTCATTAAAATACCCTCTATAATTCATAAATTATTCAAAATTGAACAATAGAACGGCAGATAATAACTAGAGCTGATGTAATTAACTATCTAAAATCTTCTAAAACTGTGTGTATTTTATCACATTTTAAAATGGTATTGAAAGCATTGGTAATAATTTAACAGTAACATAACAGCATTTGAACCGACACACTCTCTTTCTCACACTAGGATCTGTCCTGAGTGAGATTCAAACCAGTGCCTTGATTTGTAATCAAACACTTTAGACCACTGGCCACAGACACCCCAAATTTTAAAATTTTTGATATTTCATTCCAACAGTGAGAAAACAACAGAAAAGACAAATGATGACTTTAAAATTCATTAATTTTCTGTAATTTATTACTACAAATTTTACATAAAAACAACAAATAAACAAAACACAGAAATTTGTCTCCATGTAGCATATTTCACATCTATATAACTTCTTGATTTTTTTTCTTTTTTCTTTTTAAGCATAAAAGCCATGTGGAGTGGAAATGATAAGTTATTCATAGTCAAAAGGCAGCTACCAATTTTATGTATTTTGTGTTTTAATGGGTATCTGAGTACTTGGCATATCAGTATCCTTCAGTAATATTTAGGATCACTCTTTAAGAGCCCCCCCCCCCCCCCCCCCATATTAAACAATTGTCAACTAAATTAACCTCATTATATTTATAAGCTTTATCTTTCTTCAATTTGGCCATAGAGAGTACAGGTCTAATTTTTGCTTGAGGCATTTTGGGCTTTGGGACAGAAATGACGGATCCAGAACACTTTGTTTGCTAAGCATATATTGTTGATTATTTCTGCTTTGAAGTCATGAGAACTTAATTTGAGGATTGAAGCCCAAGTTCCTATAATTTGCTGAAAAAACAAAAATGGTGGTTCCCAGTTTGCTATATCAAATTTAGAACTTTTTAGTCCATGGGTTCAAAATTTACTGAAATATTTTTTTGCCATAGCTGGTCATAGCATACATTCGGAGTCTATGGAACCATTGGTCCAAACTTTGCTTAGATATTTTGGTCTTGAATATACATTCTAGGATGCTTTATTAAGCATTCATGCAGAGCCAAAAACTACCATTTCAAGTTTGAATGGCTGTGTAATTTGCTATATAATCATGAAATAATAATTCAAACTATGCCAGAAGAGATAAAAGAATCAAGTCCAAAAAACAATTGGAAAATTACTAACTCTTCATTATACATTAGTGCAATAAGAACGCAAAAAAGTAACTCTTAACATATATATAGGTAGAACATTAGTAAGTAAGAGAGAAGGAGAGACAGGAATGTTTATAAGCTATGCCAATCAGAGGGGAAATAATGATGGAATAAATGAAGAGTATTTTTCATCACTCACAAGTAATAAAACATATGAGCTTCTTCACTTCTTACCAAAACTTACACATCTTCCAAGATAGAGACAATCTGAGGCACCCAAACGGGGGACATGTATACACCTGTCTATAATATTTAATTATTTTAATCTTATCTCTATGTTTTATGTTTCAAAAATATCATTTCCTCAATGACCTGAGTCAGTTTAATATATATAAATATAAAGTCCCATATTTCATATTTTTACGATCAGTCTGTACAGATACAGTGAAATAAACCATGAATTTCCTTCCAAGAAAGAAAATAAAGAAGATATAGTGTAATGAAGAAAATGTGGTATATATATTTTTACCTGGCAGTGTATTTATATATATAAGATGGTTAACAATCAGACGGGAGATGATGATGATGATGATGACGATGATGATGATGATGATGATGATGTACATAGTTTAGGAGAATGAAGTTGTAATCTATTCCCTATTTCTGAAGAGAATTTATAGTATATAAATGTATGATTTATGACTAAATGTAACATAAACTTTATTGAAGCATTTATCTTCCAGATCAAGTTTAAAAGTTCACATATACATTCTCTGATCAAGACCAGTCTATCACTACTCTTAATTTTATATATATGAAACACAGAAATGTTTCCAAGGACACTTATACCAGCAAATGCAGTAAAACCTTGATTTATCATTGTTTTGTCAAATATTGTTGTAATGAAGGTGTTTGGCAATAAATTGAAAAAGGCTTACACAAAATGGGGTTTGGTACTTTAAAATACTTTGTCAATAAGTGAGGTGGCAAAGTTATAGGGGGCATTACAACAAGGTTTCACTGTACCTCATTTAAAACAACTTGTTTCGTCTATCTCAAGATTTTTTATTCAAAATAGCATTTATCTTAACATTTTTTTCTATTTCTCACTTTTGCATCTTTAAATCATTTCAAATGTAAATTTTTATACATAGTAAATTTCAATCACCTGGTAACCATATACCAGTAATAGTCATCTTGACATTTTACCTTTAAATTCTTAATTCTAAATTGCATTCAAAATGACTTTATTTCTAGTTATACTAGTTTTACAAGAACCTTTCTATAATATTACTGGTTTAATATACATTTAATTTATTTTCCCTGATTCAAACTGATAGCTTCTCGTGTAACTTGCATGAAACAATGATGACTATACAGAATTTAAATGCAGAACAGAATTCAAATCTGGTAAATCTTGTTAAGCCAGCAAGTTTGGTCAAACATGAAGAAAATGACTCACTTAGTCTAGGTGTTACTGTTGGTTTGAATTACATAAACAACCTTTGACCTTTGCGAAGATTCGAACTCTCAACAATTCTGGTCTGATATAAAAGTAATATTCTGGAATGTAGGAAGACTATCTTTCTCCTAGATCTTATTATAGGTTTATAATATACCGGTAAGCATGAAACAAAACAAGCACCTGTTAGCTATATATCATTCTGACTCTTCCTAACAGAAAATATTTACAATTATCTTCACTAATACATGGTTCTTCTTATTTCTTATTATACTTTTTGTTTTACATTGTTTAGTCATTACAAATTCTTGTTCCCAAAACATGAATATTACTTTGAAGCTTTGAATATCTCAATTATTTTTAATTTTATGGCATGTTGGAATATACTGAATCATCAAAATATCAAGAAACTTCAAAATCTCCATAATGCCCTTGACCTTTCATTTCTTTCAATTCTATTGAAGCCTGTTAGCAATTGTCATTTGAAAACAACAACAAGATTACTGACAAAGATAGTCAGATAAAAACAGTGAAAGAGTGAGGTTATGGTGATTTATGTCACAGTCTAGATTATTTCATTTAAATTGAGAAAGTCAGTTCTGGGATGGTGGAAATGCACCAGCCATAAGACAGCAAGCACAGTAACATTTTTTTTTAACAAAGCAAGTGAAAGGTGTTATGATCTGTAAGTTTATATTTCAGACTACTCAACTATTGAGGCCCAGTAACATAGAAAACACAATATGATTACCAAAAAGTTCTTATATTTATTGATCTGAATACTCTCATTACTGTTAACCAACTTTTATTCACGTGCGATTAACTTTTGCGTGTTTCGCGAGGACAAAATAATCACGAAAGTTAATAAGGTAGTTGCCAATTTGTTCCCAAAAATGGTTTTATTTATACCAAATATTCAGCTTAAGTCCATATCACAAAAGTTAATAGTCGCGAAATGGTTTTGGTAAGAGAATCACGAAAGTTAATATCCGTGAATAAAAGTTGGTTTACAGTAGAACAAAAAGCCATCAAACTTGGAATGCAGTATGACTAAAAGCAACACATTATTCAAATAACATTTTGGGTAATTTACAAGGCAGCTGGGAGACAGTGAAACTTTGAATTACAGATCATATTTATGTTACATATATATACATTTTGTCTGGTCAATTTTGACATTACCAAGGACCAAGATGATGCCACCTTATCACAAAGTATAATTATCTATATTAGTAACATCTTTAATATTTCTTAGAATGTATGATGGGCCAATTATCTAGTTAATATACCAATACAATGTATATATAACAGACTTAGGGGGGTAAGTTTTATTGACCATATGGCCAGAATCTGACAACAGATGTATAGGATAATAATAGTAATATATATATATTATATATATATATATATATATACAGTATATATATGTATACCACACATTGCTGGGTTATATTATACTGTGTTTGTTTTATATGTATGATCATCATGGCTAATCTGGCATCAGTCATTTTTTTCTGGCTATTTTTAACTCTAAAGATAAGAACTGGCAGTTATCTGTCTGTAATATTTTTTCTAGTTTTACCCGAAAACTGAAATTGTGTCCAACATGAAAGTCCAACACATTAATGTATATGGTTGGTCGATAGATTGATTGAAGTTTTATATCCCAAAAATATTTCACTTTTATCGAGACATCATCAGCTGTAGGTGAAGTGGCAGAATTTTTATCTTTGCATAGCACTCAAGGCAATGTGCAGTGAATGTTCTTCAGCATGCCATACCTGTCAAGTTTAAATTCACTGCCATCAAAGATAATATGCACTCTTGGGACAAATTGTTGTACAATTTTGATATACAATTTTGATACATAAAGTCCTTCTGTAAAGTTTGAATTTTCAATTTGACAAATAGATTGGAAGTTTTCGTTGCTTTAAATTTTCACTTTGACAAATAAATTAAAAGTTTTGATTGCTTCCGGTTAAAAAGTGTACCATGTTTTCGAATTATCTCAAATTGATGTAACATTCTCAAATGCTTTAACAAGTAACAAAAGTCAACAAGCGTGAATACCGACAGTTAATTACATCAGGCAATTGTCAATTAACTCTTCATTTATAAATAACTGTATTATTATGTTACACCAATTAAGACATCAAGTTTAACAGCAATAGGTGTTGTTGATGAAACCTACATGATTTCTATTATAAATTTATAAAGGTGAGGTCTTGATGAAATTATAAAACCTTGCATTTTCTAATATAAATTTATAAAGAGAAGGCCAAATTGAAATTATAAAACATGGGTTTTCTAATATCAATTTATGGAGAAAATTAAATGTTAAATAGCTTCTTGATTGAATTTGAAATTATCAATTTAAATGGATTTGATTTTTTGTTGTTGAACTTAACTTGTATTTATAAATCTCAAACTGAGAGAACATTTTGATACCATCTAGTTTCAATGAGCTATGATTGAACTCTCTACATGCTACCGGTTGAAAGCATAAGTGATCTGAAACGGGAAACTACTTAATGGAAAAGCATGCACATGGACATCTTGTATATTCTGATATCATGTAGATTCAATTTTAAACTATGCTGGGATTCTTCTCATGCTGCTGGTTAAAATTATATTAAAATCAAGAATCCTAAGCTACTTAATAAATGGAAAAGCATGTATATGCAATGTGAATAAAACAAGTACTTGCATATTTTGTAAAATAAAGATGCAGGAAGGTGGGAAAGATGTGAGAAAGATGGCCAGATGTAATGTTAAGAAATGTATAATGAATACATTCATTAACATGTACAGGGAATGTACACTGAAATTATTTACTTTGTAATTGATAAATGGCATTAGAAATGTAACATATTTAATATAGAAGGGAAAGATGGAGTAAATTTTGGATACCTCAGTAGATAGGCAGTAAAATGTGAAGCAAATAGCTTAAGAAATTATGATTAAGTAAAATATAATGGGACAGATGAATAGATGAATGGGCATTGATGGTATTTTAAATTTCATCTTAAATCAATCTAAATGTGCAAAGCTTTTTTTCTTAAGAAATTGTCTTGGTAAAATATGAAGGGCAATATGGTCATTGTACCTTTACATTTTGGTTGCAGCATCAGCCTCTATCTACTGGTGAACTATTCAAAATACCATACATTGGTAAGGTTCAGTGCCAGGGCTCACAAGCATAAAATTGTTGGCAGGTATGTAATCACTGTAGTGAAGCATTAATGAGCGAGTGACGCAAAACCAGCAGGTTAACAACCCTAATGTATCCACAAGATGTTTAAGGCAAAACAAACTAATATCTGTGGTTCTGGTCATCCAACTGATGCCACATTTTTTACTGTTTATACTCTAAACAATTTCATGACTTTTACAGAGTGTCTGCTCTATATAACCTAAAGTAATACATGAACCAAATAGGAAATGAACATGAATGTCTACCTATCTTTGGGACTGTAACAAGAACCATACTATTTTTTCATTTGGCCTAAACATATTACCAGGCTACTTATTTTCTCTTTTCAAAAACATTTCATGGTCATATCTAAATGTACTTGGTGTATAATCATGAGAAAATTAGCTGTTAAACACCTTTAAACAATCCTATACCAGCAATGTTTTCCTAAGAGATGTATATAAATAGAAGATGAATATGATATTGTTTTCTATTACTTTTTAACGCCATCCAAAGCCAAATCAAATGTCAATGGTCTACGAATAGTTCAAAATAGCCAAGAGAGTTTCAATAACCTTCTGGTCAAACTGAAAATGAATAAAGATTTCTTTAATATCTGAAACCACAAAACTTTAACCAAAAAGACCTATAATTGAAGAACAATCAGGCAAAGTTAAGCAATCTTTTAAATTTATTTAAATCTAAATTTATGTTTTACACAGGAAATTTTTACATAGAATGCATTTTTATTATTATTTTTCATTATTATTATTATTATCATTATTATTAAATTTAACATAGAATATATTTAAATTTTAAATGAAAATACCAAAAATTGAAGTACAATCAAAAAAATTCAAGCAATTTGTATTTCACAAATTTTACATAAAATTTAATAAGTGGGAGTACATAATGAAAACCGTCTCAAGACTTTGCATCAAAGGCATTTAATCACCAAGAAAAATCTGTTTTGACATATAAATGCAGCAAATGACCTTATATCATCAGAAATGTATATGAAACCATGTAAATCTAAGAAATCAAATGTATTTATAGAATATCCCAATATGTACCACTTAGAAAAAACCACAAAATCCACAATTCATCTTAAAATCAAACCTAAATTCAGACATAATATCTTTAATATCAAGCTTTCCTGCAGAGTCCACTTACATCACATATCAGTGTAAATCTGACTAAATTTAACTTGATCCCAGTTATAAATGGCAACGCAGAATCATCAGATACCTTCTTGTTGTAGGTGTTAAAGTTAAACAGTTTCAATTCCTGGTAGTCAAAATCCACAATGGCTACTTATACATGAGCAATTTTTTCAAAAAGTAACCCATTTCAGCAAATTTGTGAAAAATATTTTAAAACTACTGTATTTTTACAATTTTTGAAATTTGGCAACTAATAATTTTAAATTTGTGGAAACATAGCAGGAGGAATCTTTATAAATTCTAATCTGGAAACTAGGATTGCCTTACAGGGACCAATAACCTTAAAATCACACATAACCCTTCATGACCTTGAATTTCAAAGATATGACCTTGGCTTAAGGTCATGACACATCAATGGGAATACTACATGGTTCAAGTTTCCTGAAATTCCATTAATACAAAATTACAAAGATGGATGGACAGTAGAGGATTTTACCGACAGAAAAGACAAATATTCCTATAAAATCTTTTAAAATATTGTTTCTAAATCTAAGACTATGGAGGTAGAGACGCCATACAATCTACAGATACCTTGATATAGGCTTGTGATAAGGTGCCAAGATTTAACTGACAATTAATCTGAGCAATACAATCTAGGATGAGAAATGTACAAATTCCAACATATCAGAACATGTGTGTGTTGCTTAGCAACAATGCAAACACATAAACTGAAATAATGGCAAGAATTCATTAGTATATCTAATAAAATGTGAGTTTTACGTGTGTAAATAGCTATGTTAATTTATATATATAGATGATATAGCTCATCATCAATGTTACCTGTATAAAATCTTTAAGGACTCTTGATTACAAACTGAAGATGACATTGATTTTTTTTAATTCATATAAAAATTGATTATAATATTTTCTTTGTTCATTCATCAGAGATAATAAAACAGGATCATTTTAAGATGGCAACATATTTCATTACTAAACTAGTACAATTTTATTCTATGTCAGCTCGTGTGTTCTATGTATGGTATCATTTTATAGTCTTTTTTTCATTCTAGCATAAATGAAGAGATAGTTTTATATCAGTAGCACATCAAAATACTACATCATAGAAAGGTCATTTTTTCCATTCCCGATAGTCCAAATTTCACTTGCTACTAATTTTTGGACAAATTCTTTCAAAAAGCAACATATTTTAGCACATTTTTTTAAAATACTTTAAAACAGACGAAATTTTCTCAAAGTTTTAAAATTTGGCTACTAGTAAATTTCAATTTGTGGAAACCTGGAGAAACACTATGTTTGATATGGACAAATTTCTTTGAAATAATCATTTATATAGATATACCCTCAAATAAAGACATTAGGAAAATCTATTACTACCTTCTATGCAATATCAAGAAATTTTAGCTAAAGGTCCAATGTTTTGTCAGGAATGAGCTTTAAAAAAATGTTTTTGCTTCATCATCAAAATTTTCTTTTTGTTGTTTCTTTTTGTTTTTTATGTCGCAGCATACAGCATCTGTATCTTGTTTTACATAAATATGTAAGACAGATATTTGGTTTCTTAGCAACCACCAAAAAACAACTAGCTCTTTTGAAGTATTAGAGAAGGCCATTATGCAAAAATGAATATTATATTTCAATTTGTATCTACTTAAAGCTGACATAGAATCAGCTGTTTTTCACTTCATCAGTTCAGGCAAGTAAGCCTAAGTGGTTTTCTTATGAGCTATATGTTTTTAAATGAAATTTTGCAAAGGAGTATAGATTCATGTATATTTGTTACTTATAACACCCAGATGCCCAACAGGATTAATCTTATATTCAATACAGAATAATTTCTTATATATCCAACATACAGTACAGACCTGTCAAAAGTAACACTAAGCTAAGAAAAAAGTGCCGAATCAGCAGTCTATACCGGCCCCTCGTTAGTTATTATCTTAACACTGCTATCTATCTCTAGACGGCAGCTTTTCGGCTAGTAGCTATTCATATTTCAGCCATCCGACAGCCAAGATTTGACTGCTTTTCGCTAGCTCAAGTGTTAAACTTTGGACAGGTCTGTTCTGTACATATATATCCAATCTACCAGAAAGTCTATATCTTATCTTACAATAAAATTCCATTATCCCTGGACTTTACCAAAGCCATGATAAAAATTGACAACTGCATCATACCATCCTATACAAACCAGCAGAGTTATATAAACCAGCAATAAGGAAGAACCCACGCTTAGATCTTTGTTGATGATTTTTTTTCATTTTCAAATGTAAAAGGTGAAATTGCCCAGTTGGTCGTACTAAACACAATCAATGTGTGAAGAAGGAATACAGTCACTCCTAACACACACTCATCCCATGTCATCAAAAGTGCAGGCAGATTTATGAGACAAACAGTTGAACAGACAGACAGATGGACAGAGAGGATCAAAAATAAAAATCACATTGATATGATCTAAAAAGAATCGCAGAGAATGGCAATTTTAACTAAAAATCATCACAATTGCTATCATGGCTTTTTTATCACATGACAGGCTAGTGAACCTTACTTGATGTCATATTGCTTGAAACACTAAATCCAGGTACACACTTAAAACTTTAAGTTAAAAATTTTGACAAGATATCAAAACTATATGATCTAAGAATAAATATATACAAGTTCAATCAGAAGAATGGCATAGGTTACATGCACACAAAACTTTAACCTTAAAACTTTTCATTTGGAAGAAGACACTTGCTCATCTAGATGTCATCTAAATTATCTATTTCATACAGGCAAGTTAAATTTTCCATCAATCAAAAAATGTTGATTCCAAAAAACAAGAACACAAATAAGACATCAAAATATAACACCTACTTTCAGCATAAGTACTTACCGATTTCTGTGTTAAGTCCAGTTCCGATAACAATTCCTCTACATTTACCAGCGGAGATGTTAGTACCCTGTAATTATAACAAAATATAAAATAAGTATTAAAGAAGAAATACATGAATGGCTATATATTTATTGCCTTGAATTCCTGACCTTAAATGGTAAGATATGACATGGTATGGTAACAATGAGAAAACATGATATAAATCTTCACACAACAGATACTCAAGATTGATTGATTGGGTTTTATGTCCCAGTTAAGAATATTTCACTTATATCCAAAGAATACCAGCTATAGGTGAAGTGGCAAACTTTTTTACTTTTGGCGTGCATTCAGGAAAATATGCAGCAAGGGTTCTTTACCCTTCCGTGACATGGAGTATCAGTTTTTACTGTCTTCTCAAAAAGACCAAGTATCTTTTATTTCTAATATAGAGAACAGTCACTACCTATTTTCAAGTCTTAGTCTGACCTGGCCAGGGTTCAAGCTCACACTTCCCACATACATCTAGTGAACACTTTACCAACTGAGCTACTGAAGAAGGTATCCTCTTGCAAAAATGTTTTATGTTATCAGTTTGACTTTGATCTACAAACTTTTTTGATTTACTATATATCCCTTTTTCAGGGAGTATCTAGTGATATATATATTGTGAAAACAATAACTAAACTTACTGAGAAAAGAACATTTTTCTTGTCTTGGTTAACTGCCCTTGGATCTGGGATAGGATCAGAGTGTTTAATTACACTAACACTTTCTCCTGTAAAAATATAATAATATTATAAATTTGAGTAAATATTTATACAGCATGTACCTCATTATTATATTTCCGTAAACATAAATGTGAAAATAGAACAACAGCAAGTGTAACAAAAAATAATTATGGGCAAATATAATATACATCAAACTGTCAAGATTTTAGTAGAATTGGCTCATGATACCTGTCCAGTATCTAGGACAATGAACTTTTAGTTTGTGAAATTGTTTTTATGTCATAAGTTCCACTTTGATCTACAAAAAAAGTAAATTGATTTTCCCATCTATGGTCAATTCTTTATAAGACATATATGTGATTTTTAGGGCCAGAAGGCCAAGACTCTAAAACTTTGTCTAGATTTTAGAAATATAGGTGTGTTTTTTTTGTTTTGTTTTGTTTTTTTTGTTTTTTTTACTAACTATATTAAGTTGAAGTTATAATTTCAAGGTGGCATTTATATGCATGAGCATTGTGTTACAAAAAGGAATTATAAGTTAAAATTAGCTGTGGATTCTAATCTTCTGAGTCCTGGACAGCTATGGAAGAAGACGACGAATGGCTTCAAAATAAATCGTGAACATTTTTCAATATCAAACTAATTAAGTCCTTATGAACCTTTCCATTGAGAATTTTCAACCTGAATTTTTTCAAACAAATGTGTGAATTCATGTGTATGTGTACCAATATATGTTCATATACAAATATTTATGTTGAGTTAACAAGAACCCTGTTTTATTATATTTTTAACTAAATATTGACTAAAACTTAACAAAATAAATGTGTCCGTTCGGCTACTTTACAAATTCTCATTTCACATGCAACTGCAAATGTTAAAAGTACAATTAAATCAGAAAAATTCAATATCGGGTTTACTCTTATTTACAAACTTTAAAACAACTTTTCACATTTAAATTTAAACACATCACACAAGAATTAATGTGTTGATGTAGATAATATTACAGATACAAGTATTTGTATCAGAGCTAGTATAATCCTGACTAGGACTTTAATCTTATTACTAAAATGCAGCTGAGTGGGCGTAACTGTGTAACAGGTAAAACAAGAATGTCGCCATCACCAGTTTTATATTTACGTAAAAATAAACTATAAAACAGGGTGAAATACAGTAAAATAAGTAATTAATATTACTACTTGTAACATATGTGGTTTGGACTTTGGAGATGAAAATTAATGTTCCATCATAAGTTATGATATGGATATGGAGGCTGCAACAGCTGCAACTCTCACCAATCTTGAAGCCGTCTATCAATCAACAGAACACAATGTCAGCAAAATTGAACTGTTTATAATTTCTGTTACATATATAGCACAGCTCAATATTTCCTGGTCACTCTGACGTAGAACAAAGTTATCCAAAATCACCAGTTGGACAGACCTCTTTCTGTGAGGTCAACATTGTTTTCCACAGTTATCAAAGGTGTACACACCCTCACCCCAAATTGATAGATTTTTATTACTTGTTAAACAAGAGCCATCTTAAGAAAAGCATAAATAATAGCATTTTAAAAAACAAAACATAAACACAATCATCACTCAAGCACTGAGTATGACATAAGCTCTTGAATATTTGGATAAAAACTAAAAATTATTTCCCGAATTTTTAATGCTTTTTAAAATTTATTTTGAAACATCTCATTTTTCAATCTCAAAATTTTTTTATGCATACATATGCGTCTCACTTTTGAGTCAGAATAAATACAAACAAAAACCAAAACATAATATTTCTTATGAAACCTCTTTAAATTTGAGAGAATCCATTACACAAATTCTACTATGTAGCATCAGTAAATTGTAAGTTCCCTAGATTACAAACATGTATGCACGTCATAAATAAGTAGTACACATTAAAGTTACATTTTTGTTGCTTTATAATCTTAACATACACTTGTTAAAGGACAGAATCCTTATTGCACTTATTATAAACCTCTTAAAATAACCAAACAATTCTCCCATCTTAAGTATACATTATCTTTAGTATACACCATAAAAAGTTTAACCATTGTTTTAATGCCTTTAAGCCTATATTGATCTCTATGTTTATAAACAAATATTTTCGTAAACTTTGAAATATTCTAAATATGTTTCATGACAGAGAGAGAGGGGGAAGAGAGAGAGAGAGAGAGAGAGAGAGAGAGAGAGAGAGAGGAGAGAGAGAGAGAGAGAGAGAGTGGGGGGGGAGTGAGAAAGAGAGTTAGTTTAGAAATAGTTTATAAGTTTATTGTAATCCTGGATGAAATATTTTTCAAAAAGCCCAAAATATGTTTGAAACTAGATACATTGTATCATCATATTTATGTATAAATGGAATTACTTTCCTTAAATTAAGACACAATTATTTGCAACATATTTCATTGCATATTTGCAAAATCTGAAATTGTATGTGATTACCCATTGCTAATCAAGGTACTTAATGAAATATGGTTGGATTTTTAAGCACCTTTTTGAGAAAATGCTCAAAATCATGATTAAACATTTTAATTATGTGAATTGTTTCTCAAAGCTTTTTCAATTTTATTCAAATTTCAGCTATTTTTTCTCAAAAACAAACATTATAATGAATTCAAAGCCCACAATATCTAGAATATGCAAGATTTTCTGGTAAGCAAAGCTAATATAATCCCTCTAAACATGCTGAATATGATATGACATCAGGTGTAAGATCTAGATTGATCTATCAAGGTACACACACCTGTATCAGAAACACACCTGTATCAGAAACTTACCTGTAAGAATAGACTGATCTATCCTAATAGTAGTGGAATGAATTGTAGAGATTCTAATATCAGCTGGAACTTTGTCTCCAACTAAAATATACAAAATTATAAACATTTTACATTAAAGTGAAGGAAAATCAATTTTTTTATAATTACGGTTTATTAATATTATGGTAAAACAGCACTGCTTTTTAAAATCAATGTAGAAACCTGCTACGTTATCTGTATTAATAATTAAGTCTTCTTAGTAATGACAAAAATATGACATGTATGCAGAATAAAATATGATTGAATGCATATTTATGAGAAGATGAAGAATGAATTTATGCAATATGACAGATAGTGGAGTGGAGTGGAGTAGAATGGGGTAATGAGATTTACACTCTACTAGTCACGATTGTTTTACTTATACAAAGGGATCAGTTCATGGATGGTGGAGGAAACCGGAGTGACTGGAAAAAACCAATGACCTTTAGTAAGCAAACTTTATTGTAATGGCCTCTTTTGCATATTTCCTGGAAAGCCTTCGTAAACAGATGTTTCTGTGTCGATTTCTATGACTCACCTGAGCATTCTACAACATCTCCAGGTACTAATAGACTAGCTCTTATCCTCTGTACACCTTTATGATTTTTCCTAACAACTTTAGCTATATCAGGCTCATACTCTTTTAGAGCTTCTATCGCACTTTCGGCATTACGTTCCTGAAAATATAAAATTTTGATTGATCAGAAAATATAAAATCAAATTTGTCAACAACCAACAGAGATATGGGTGTATCTATAGCTCCAAAAGTTACCTGCAAAATCATACATTACAGGTAGTGTTTCGAACAATGTAACTTAATCATGAACTATTTAGTAACCTTCCCCAATGACAAATGGAGGTTTTGGATAGAGGCACCATTTGTGACATTTCTAAATGCAAGACATTTGCGAAAAAGTGACCCTTAAGCACTAATTTGTTGCAAATGCATGTCTCTAAATACAGCCTGATTTGTGGTCTACCTAAATAGAGCATACCCCACAGCTCTTGATGCAACAAAAAGATTTTATCAATCAAATCTAACATGTGTCAATCATTGAATAGAAATGCTTGCTCGTGTTATCTTGCTAAGTCTGTTTAAATCTTTTCTACTTGTAAGCATCCTTTGTAGCTGCTATATACCGTAATCCTTCTATGTATTCGGACCCTCTATGTTTTCGGACACCCCAATTTTGAAATTTCAATAATTTTCAAATTTCCTCTAATTTCGGACGGCAATTTTTTGCATCTAAATCCGGACACGATTTTGCTGGAACTCACCCGGAACACGGGGTACATATTGCTTATAATCAATATTGAATTAAAACAAGAAGAAACGATGTTGTTTTGTTGTTAATTTACATTGAAATGTGTTATTTTTATGCGTCTGTTGCGTTGTGTATTTGCGTGAGGGAGTCATGATTGTAACTTGGAGGACATGTATTTTACGATGTATTTACATTTTTAATGTAAGCTCAATGAGGCCATACCTGTATTAAGTGCTTTAATTTTCTTTGAAAGTGAAAGTTGATTGAAATTAGAACTCTTGGCTACGAAACATCGTACAAGACCAGAAGTTCTGTCGGTACACAAATCCAACATCAAAGACATTTTTTCAGGAAGTGACGTTATCAATAAATTTCATTGGATGAGAAAACTCGTGAAATTCCCTCTGATTCAGTGCATGTCAACTATGGGAATTCCCGATCCTCCGATACTTTCATCTGCCTAAGAACGGGAAGATAGACATTACGATGTATTTATTTATTTTTTTGAAGATGAAAATTGTTTGAAATGTGATTTAAAACAATATATTTGTAAACTATTTTGTTCCGTGAGTGATAAATTTGATTTTTTAAGAAAAGCTGTATTGATCACGCCGAACCTCATTCATACATGTCCTTGTTCTTAGCGTGCAAAAATATTGAATTTTCTTGACTGAGAAATATTCTTGACTATTATTAACTATTAAAATTTTGACCGTAGACAGTGACAGAAGACGAAGTGTGATCACGGTGAACCGTAAACGTTGGGAATTACTGACAAAGATCACGCAATTTACTTACAAAAAAATGGCGTCCCTTGATGTGTATTGCACATTGGATCATGATTATTGGTCAACAAACACTTCAAATTTAACTTTTTTGTAAAATAAACAACACAACAGGTAATTTTAACCTATTCTTTATTTGAAAATTTACATAATATATGATATGTATGTCCGTATCGTCGTTGATAGTGTCTTGCATTACCGGGAGGGCAGCGAGACTTGCTTACGATCAGACATCCGGTCAAAAATATCGGACAACTCTAAATATTCGGACACCCCCATTTTTTTAAGTGTATAATTTTCATATTTCCTCTAAGTTCCCGGACACTTGAAAATGAAATTATTAAAATTCGTCCGAATACATAGAAGGATTACGGTAAATTCTACAGAGGTGTCTTTAGCGTGCACTAAGATTAGATCTCAGTTATGAGTCTCATCCAAAAGAATATTGAAGGAGTATTGAGCTTTACAGCTCCACTGAGATCTAGAGATGTAACACTCTAAGGAATGAGATTTGAACAAACAGCCCTCGACAATGAAAGCCAGTAACAAAACCACTCAGTCATGCCCATCAACTTACAAGAGAACCCACAAAGAAGAAACAGAGAGTAAAGAGTTAGAAAAAATATTGAAATACATCTTCATAAGTTCTAAATTATACAAGTGGTTAAGTTCTATCAAGTTGTCATTTTTCATAATATTACCGGTACCGTAATCTAAACCTGTGAAATATGTGTTTCATTTTTTAACTCTCCAGAGTCAACAGTTCAACAAAGAACAGCATATGAAACACTAGTTTCAAAGAACAGCATACAGTCCAACCTGCCCTAATGGCCACATCTTTATAAGGACCACCTGCTTATAAAGGCCAGTAGAATTGTATCCAAATTGTTCTTTATTCATATTATTTGAACCTGTATATAAAGGCCACTTGCCCATAAAGGCCACTTTTACTGGTTTCCTTGAGTGGTCTTTATAGACAGGATTGACTGCAATTATATAACACAAGACCTACACAGGTACTGTATTACTACAGTAGTAGTATACATTTGTGTATATATAAATACATAACACATGTACTATTATTATATATTAAACAAAACGGTCATTGTGTTTTAAAAATGTGTCGAGTTATAACCTCCTTACTACAAAGTTTATTGTAAACAAAAGATTATCTTTGAAGATTAATGTCAGGATTATCTCATAAAACACTGTGACTGTGTTAAAGAATATTTTATAAGTTCTTAATCCATCTAAACTATTTCAAGTCTGAATTTGCAATTTTTAAAACAAAGCATTCAATATCTACAGATAAACTTTATGTACAGTAAAACCTGGATTTAGTGCTACCACTTGTAAAAACAGGTTTTGAATGAGGAAGAAACACAAAAGAAACAGACTTTGGAACTCAAAAATACCATGGTCATCTCCAAGATGGCAAAGTGATCTAGGGGCATTATAATAAAGTTTTTAAATTATAAATCCAAACAACTGTTAATTAAATGCTATTTAGTTGGATTTTGCAGAAAATGAAAATTAACTAAAAATTCACTTTATGATAGTTTAATGGTCTTTTTCTTTCTTTTTCTTTTTTGTTTGTTTTATTTTTGTTTTGTTTTTTTAATTCTAAAACAAGTCACTACCTATTTTCAGGCCTCAGGGTCTCGGCGACTATTAGTCAAAAAACTGATTTAGATTTGAAATAAACCTTGTTCCAACCAACCTACGAAAAGATGTCGAGCTAGGGCGAAGTACGAGATTTGACACAAGACTAGTGTGTAAAAGTTTTTGCCAAGCATTTTTCAAGAAAAGAGCAATGCCCCTTCCCATTAGTAAGCCTAGGACACTTTTTTTTCCATTTATAAGTCCATATGTACCATTATTATTAACCTGAATAACCTTCTTAATTCATCTTGAAATTGTGCTACACATTCTGAATAATTAAAGGGCAAATACCCATAGGATTATATTAATCAGAAAATCAGTGTCAGGATCGTTACAGATTACATTACAAATCTCTCCTTAATAGTCAGTAATGGGACATTATAAAAGATTACTAACGATTTCAGGCTCTCAGAGTCTCTATAGATTTTGATGCTTTAATTTACTCCAACAAAATGAATTAGAAAAATATCAATGTCATTTATGACAGTCTGACCTAAATACTGTAGATCACTTATTTTTCGCGAGTAAAAAATTTCGCGTCAAGACCATTTTGGCCTCCTTATTCGCGAAAAATTTGAATTCGCATTTGGAATCTTATTGAATACAAAATACGCATGTCAACATAGAAATTCTGTTTGCTAGAAATATTCGTGTGGTATTTGAATTCGCGAATGGGATGAGTCGCGAATTTACACGAAAATAAATCTCTCGCAAAATAAAAATGATCTACAGTATCAGCAGCATACAAGTTTTTAAATACTGAGGTTTCACTTGTGCTTGTACCTGCAGAGTGTGAAGTGGAGTATTATTGTTTAACACTTTCAAGACAGTCGGTTCTGGAAGGGCAGAGGAAACTGGAGTACCTAGCTAATAACACCTACCTTCGGCAAGCGAACAGTCAAAACTTTTCTCACACTAGGGTCTGACACAAAGAGATTCAAACCTAGACTGTGTGAGCTGCAGTGCTACATAAGAGTAGGCTTAAGACCATTGGGCCACTGAGGCCCCACACCCTTAAGAGAGAAATCCACTGCAAAACCATATGGACTTAGATCATACCATGGCTATGCCCAAAAAAACATGAACCACACTAATTGAGTACAACACTTGTTTTATGTGGAGTGCTCTTCCAAAGTCAGGAGTTTTACAATGCATGATCAAAATGACCAAAAACAAGCCATATGCATTTATTATATAGTTCCAGGCAGACATCTTTTATAGTGTAAAATTTATTCCAATATTTGACTGTAGTACAATGTAAATATAAAAATCTCTACAAATGTGAATAAATTGAAATATCTTGTAGTCACATTAACACCAGGTCTAGAAGATCAATAACATCACTTATATTAGTTCCATAAATTAAACACCCAGCCTGGGTAAAACAAATAATTTACTGCTCTGACAATACGAACCTAGCTTAGCCAGATAAGCCAGATAAAAATAGGGGAGTCAGTGAAGTATCACTGACGCAGGCATGATCATAAACTTTCCATGTATATCACTGACGTCAAGCATGATCTCTTATTATAGTTAAAAGGTACAAGTTCACTTACTGTGCATTCTCGTTATGTCATAGGTCAAAGTTCACAGTGTATTTTGATAAAGGTCAGAGTTTAATTCATATGTACCCACACATGATTCTCTTCTGAAACCACTAACTACCCTAGATACCTTTTCCATTTAATCTGAATGGTAATATTTTTAAAATTATATCACTTTTTAATTTTCCATGAAAAAAACATTATTTTTAATCAATGAAAGTAATTTTTCTCATTTAAACAAATATTTAATTTTAGGACTTTTAGCAATGTTTATACATATCCTAAAATGTTAGACATTATCAATATTGAACATGTATTTATAAACAACAAACAGATTTCTTTCCACTGCAAAATGAATGTCAATATATTAATCAATATTTTAAAGCTATTGTATTTTATTTGTGGACTGATTTTTTATTGCATGCAATTATATTTAATTTGGGCCATTTTAAAAAGAATACACACAGTTTACCCTGGCCTTGAGGGATTTAAAAATTCACACCAACTAATTAGCCATTTACAGTAGCTCTTATAATTAAGGAGTAAAAATTATTAAATATATTTTATAAACTAAATATATACACTTAAAGCAATGTTGACCAGGAAGTGAGTTTTTGTCCTCAAGTGATTCATGTACAAAGATAACATGCATTATTCAAATATAATCTACACAGTACATATATGTAGATCTATATAAAGCTTGAGGAGGTCTATCAAAATCTTCAAATTAAAATATTGATATGTTCTACCTAAGAACACATTTTATTTAATGTTTGTATTTCCCCCTTTTTAGTTTGTAAGTGCTCTTTTTATCCTGAGCAAGTGCCCTATAGCACTTTTTGCTGTACTGACACATATATAAGCTGTTTTAGTCTCTCCTCTACAAGTTCAACTCCCGTGTGAACAGGCAAATGAAAATCATCTCAGAACAGTCAAAACTTGGAAATTTACAAAATGACCAGTTAATAACAAAATGTACATACAAAACTTATTCCACCATATGTTCGGTCAGATTTTGCATTATAAGGGGGTGTGGTGATAAAGTGACTGAAAGGATACTTATAAAAGAAAAACAGAATGGAAATAAGATTTTAGGGACTTAAAATACCATGGTGTTCAACAAGAGGGGGCACAAAATCATCAAAGGGCATTATAACAAGTTTTTACTGTAATTCATACTTAAGCCTTTTTTGTGTGTAGGAGGATATGCTTTTTTATGTGACATAATGAATAAGCTGTTAAAAACTAAAATTACACTTTAGAAGCTAAATACTCCACTTCTGAATAAATTACAGCGATTTTGAAACTAGAGATAGGATTCATGTCAGAACAACATTACATCTACATCTATGTTAATGACAGGGTAAGGTTTACCTATGTGTCAGGTAAATAGATTACATACACCCACCCACATCCTATATATGCCTAGTATAATAAGGTGATGGTATCAAATATAACTGGATAAAAATAGAACAACAATTTGCCTTAGTAGGCTTACATTATAAGTTCAGTTTCTGATGCCAAAACTCATTTTCCCTCCATTTATTCTTAAGTAAATGATATATCTAATATAAAACTATTCCAATTTTAAAATGAAACTGTCTGTGCATAAATGTCATAAATTCCTGAATATGTATATATCAAATGATTCAAAACCAATATGCAATACTTAACAGATCACCAGCTGCCAGGTTACCAAATGTAAAACAAATCATTTCAATGTTTAAACCAGTAGTGATTAGGAATAAAAAATCAATACATATATATCTATCTAAAATTCTTATCAAAACATTGATTTCTGGAAATAAGTGGGGAAAATATATACATTTGTAGTATGGGAAAAGTTTTTTGTCAAAATCAATAAAAGTGGTGAGGTTTGTTGTTTGGCTAGATATGTTCTATTTGTTATTTATATCCATAATCACCACTGGCTACTCATTTCTGAAAAATTATCTCAATAAGTAATTGGTAGGTATATAATTTTATTTAGACGGAATGGTGTTTAACACCCAAAGTCAAGATTATTTCACTTGGGTCAAATTGGTGAGTCCTAGAAATTGTTAGGGAAGTTGTCTGAATATAACCACTAACATTTAGGAAAAAATATAGAGTGTTGCCGCCTAGCTGAGAGCCTGTCATTCATTCCCTTTGGTTTGAGGGTTTCTAATTTGAGGATCCAGTAGTCCTCACTGTCATCCCGATGTTATGCCTCTGATGAAGGATGAATAAAATCCAAAACCGGTCAGGCTAAAGTTAATAGGACACAATATACGTCTGCCCCATTACTTCTATTTAGTGGACCAACTTAGTTGGTATCATCCCTTCTTTCTATAACCACTAACAATCGGTAACTAAATTAACCAACCTTCTCACACTAGAACCTTCCTCTGGTTGGATTCAAACTAAACCATGTATGTACAGTACCGTAATCCTTTCTTTCGACCACTTGACTTACCACCAAAGTCCCTTCATGTCATCAAAGAATAACAAAAGATGTATTGCATATCGATAGTATGAAAATGTTGCAGACAGACATAAGCGGGAAAATTGGATTAAAACACTTGAACAGATTAGATACAATGCACTTTCCCAGAGAGAGGAAAAAAATAGAAAATCAGAGACCATGTGTTAAAGCAATGTTCAAAGATCAGACTGATGAAGAACATGTCTACCGAGTACTGTACAAATGTAATTAATAGCCTTCTTTGTAGTTAAGTAAAATATCCATCACAATCAGGAGTCAACTATAAATCAATTAGATTTTACATTGTACAAGTTCCAACACAAAGCTCTTAATTATCTTAGAAATTGGTTATCCTATAACAACTTCAGCTCCTGGAATCAACAACAACAAAGTCAAGGACAAATGTTATATATACCTAGATACATAGAACAAAAGATGAAAATGTTTTCCACAGAGATTTATTCACAGTATTCACTTATGTACACACATTTCATCTTCCCTTGTTCTTGTAACTTGTGCCTGGTATTCCTGACAAGTACACGTTTTTCAAGCCATGTACCTGATACTTTTTATTTTTTTTTCAAGGCTTGTGCCTCATGTTATTGCCAACTTATTGGTACCTGGAACCAGTATTTTTGTTATTAAACCTTTTTCAAAGCTTTAACTTGGTATTTTTGTAACCATTTTTTCCAAGACTTTGAACTTGAGCTACTATATACCAGCATGGAACTACAAGACTGAAAATGCTTCTGGTGCCAAAAAAAAGTAAAATTTTACTTGTGAATGTTTCAACTTAACCAGTACTACCAATCACCAAAAGACTTTCACATAATGATACCACCTAGTACCCTACTATGTCCTTTTGAACATCAAAGTATCATCAAGGGTTTCTAAGCTTTTGGGCCGACACTAACAGTGAGATCAACAATCTAATGGGCACAAAACCCTACATTGTTTTTTTTTTTTTGTTTTTTTTTAATTTTTTGTCTTGTTTGGCAATCAAACCGAAGAAAAATGGAAACTAATAGAAAATCTAAGATGTAATCATCAAAAACAAACATGTATACCAATGCATGTTCAAATCACAAAACGCAAGTGAAGTAAAAACTTTAAAAACTGGTATATTAGAATAAAAATATGAACTTCCACCAAGGAAGCAAGGTCGGGTGCTCCAGAAGGGTAAGCACCACCTGTTTAGTTACAATAAATTAAATGTTCATTAAGTTATTATAAGACTTACCTGCCAGACACCTACTACAGCATTAGCTATTAAAATAGTCAATATGACAAATGGTTCTACAAAAGCTGTTACTTGTTCTTGGTCATCTTCTTCAAACCAAGCTAATACCTAAAATATATAGAGAGAAAATGATAAATTATATATAAATTTACATCAAGAGTTGCAGTATGAATAGAATTACAGAACAATTTCTAAATAAGTCTAGTCTTAAGCTAACTCACAATATATTTAGCATTTATATAGTACCGGTATAAATTAGTATTTATATAGCATTGCCGAAATAACAGCCAGTCCCATAGTACGAGAATGGTAACTTTTGGGAAGGACTGGTTAATTTTTCAATAGTCTAATACATACTAGAATAGAAAATGATCACTTTGAGACAAAGACTGGTTGCAAACTTTGACTTATTTTGACACCAATCATGACAAATGATCATAAAAATTTGTTACGATCTTTTTTCTATTATTTATTAGATCTGATTCAATTATCACTTAAACAGAATGGGATTAACAATCACTTTTGTACATTTGATTATTTGCTGCTGATGAATAAAGACCAACCAATGTTTGTATCAAGCCAGGCATCTCTAAGTCAGAAACCACATTTTTAATTTCATCATATTTGGCACAGCTAGAGATCAAACCTTTTACCCATACCCCAGCATGGCCCAGATTGATCCAACCTTGTAAATTTACTTATCATACTAGTATTAACATCCAATTATAAACTTCTTTTTAATATATACATCAGCTGTTTGCAATCAGCTGTTACCATTGTACTAGTACTACACACAAGGTAATAGGCTAACTAACTCATGTGTCCTCAAAACATGGAACTCATAGTGCAACAACAATTTTAGTGTTTATTCACCTGTAAACGTATATATTATTGTTCATGTTTTACCGACCATGTGTATATAAACATAAGTAACTTCTAAAATTAGATTTTAAAGATTAAATATATTAAAATAGAAAACTTGAGTCATGATTTCTTGTTATGTTTTGATACAAAATCAAGATGAAAAACTTTGAAAAAAAAGTTTAAATACATTGTCATATTTTTTTCCCTTAAAAATATGCAGTTACTATATAATAATATACTGGTATTAATAAATATATATGTCTTTTTCTGATTAATTGTAATAAAGTTTATATACCCTGGTCATGTCCCGAATCCATTTCACTATGTATGCTATTGTACATGTACATTGTATACTTTCTCTTTTTCTTTGTGAATTAAATACAATTTACACTAAAATGCCATATAACATTTAAATGTATGTTTATTTTGGGCTTGTGTGAGGTACCAGTATTTGTATTAATTAACTTACTTAACTACTTTATCAGGGCTCAAAACCAGACTGGCTACAAATACCATGAGATAGCTCACATGTATGGAAGCATTATTTACCATAATTGAGTAAAGGTGTTTAACATCCCAGTAAAGAATATTTCACTTATACTGAGACATTGCCAGCTATAGAAGGTGCAGAAATTTTGCCTGTGTGTTGCGCTAATGCATTATACAGCAAGGTTCTTTATCGTGCCACGTCTTCCATGACACGGGACCTCATTTCTTTTAAGTTCCTAACTAAAAGAACTGTGACTTTCATTTTGTAATGCCAAGTAATTGGCAAAAGAACAGTCACTACCCACTTTCAAGTCTTGGGTCAGACCTGGTCAGGTTCGAACACACAACCTCCCACTTCTGGAGCAAGCACACTACCAACTGAGCCACCACAGTGGTTATTTACCATGATAGAGACAGCATCCTTATTTAAGACCACTGAAGTCGAATATGAATTTTTTCAAACCTTGTTATTTAGGACAAAAATCCAACCTTTCCACATTAACTTTGTTTAACTAAATGATCAAATATAACAGGCAGAACTGATTAAAAGTTTATACAAATTATCTTGTGTTTCCTGATGAAAGGTGATAATCAGATACACATATATGTACCCTCATAACTTGTAACATCAATGGTGGTTGTTTAAAGATAATTTCATGTCATGATGATGATTATCATCAATGATGATTAAATGCCATATGAATAAAAAAAAGAAATCTGAATCAACTTCTTCAAGCAGGGTATATATAAACGTTGTCAGAACAACAGCATTGCTTTTGCTTAAATCTTTATACCAGTATCACTAATCACATACATGTAGGGTATGTTCATCTATCAAAACAGTAATGATAAACCAATAATTCAAACAACGGGTACCATTTAGAGTGTCAAAGATGCTGCTGATGTTGGGACAATATAAACTTATGTTCTTTTGTACTTTGAACAAGCTAGAGCTTAAATTGAAATCCATGGAAATAAAATAAAGTGCAAAAACAGAATTTATTTAAATACAAGAGTGTTTGGCAAGGCAATTAAATACATTATAGTAATGAGTATTTTTGAACAAATTGTTTATGGGATAATATTGCAATACATACATGTACACACACAAAAATTCATGTACACATTCAAAAATAATACACCCTTTTTTTAAGTCCGAGAAGTTTTTATATTCAGAACCATTTGCAAAGTTTCAATAAACATTTATTTTCAGAATTGCTGGTAAAGGATTTAAGCATGTAACTGATTGTGAGGTCGGACACAGGATGTAGGTTGCCAATTGATACATAACCATTACTGCTGCAGCATTCCTAAACATTATCCTATATACCTTACTACCTGGAGATCTGTATCATACATACAACAGTCAAACCAGAACAATTCTATTTAGACACACCAGTCTTAGTGCCAGCAGTCATAACTTTATTTATAGATAACATTTTCACTTTTGTTCCAACTTGTTAATCATATATTCAGTTTAAGTACATATTTTGTTCTTTTGTGGAAAGTGCAAACGAAGAAAGGAATTTAGTTTAATTAAAATTGGTTTAAGGTTATGAGAAGCCTCGCTTTGCAGCAAAAGTTTATGAATGTTATTGTCTCCCTTAGAAAGAAATCATTATCTTTGAATGGACAAACTTTCTTTTTTACAAAAGCATCTCTAATTCTTTTTCTTATGGAAATCTAACCTATATATGTGGGTAGTCAGTTACCATGATCCATATGACTGCACTTTAGACAACTCAACACTTTATCTTACTTTGTTCAGTCTGTTTCAATTGCTTTTAGTTGTAAGCGTCCTCTGTAGCAGCCAAAGGTGGCCTATTCTTTTTCAAGCTCTACAGAGTGTTTAAGTGAGGACCGAGACATGGGACCTTGGTTTTGAGTCTCAGCTGAAAGACTATTTCAGTATTGAACTTTTTACAGCTCTAGTATGGACAGGAGATGAAAATCATCTCAGAAAATTTTCAAACCCACGACCATTGAATTCCAAAACCAGTGACATACCACTCTGCCACGTCTGCCTATTCTTTGAAAGGTATTCAAGAGTTTGAGGAATATGATTACCAATTTATACCAATACATGTACTTTATGCGGATGCAACAACACAGCAAAGCGTTATTGCAGTACATGTATATTGTATAACTTCAGGTCAGAATGCAAGAGGCAGGGCTAACGCAGTCAGTCGCAAATGTGGCAATTTGCGACACTTTTTATAAGTTGTGACAAAAAAATCATCTCTTAAAAGAAAATATGTTCTAGAAGACTTAAAATTTCTACTTTTGTTTAAAATTTGCGACAAAAAATTTTAAGCCTGTGTGAACCCTGAATAGGTATTGTTTTAGATGCTTAACATGTATCAAAAGGTCATTTTTACAGAATGTAAAATATTGTCCTTTCCAAACGTACACAATGGCTATGCTTGATTTAAAGCTCTCTTCTGTTTTCTAATTGCTTCTGCTCACAAACATTTGGTCGATACGAGTTTTAGGCAATGTGGACATGAAGATTGATTATTTTCTTAACACCAGAAATCAAAATATCCAAAAACTTTTAAGTAGGTATATGATTTATATCAAAATGCAGAATATCATACTACAGACCTGACTGATCTAATCTGATACCACAACTTTTAATAAAGGTTACTGGAAAAATCTCCATATACAATAAATGTTTTAAAGCAATATTGAAAGAAAAGCGATACCAATATACATGTTATACTGGTAGCTAGTAAGTATACATATAGATATATATGTATTTCACTTTTTTTTCATTTGATGAATATACATGGTACTTGGTTACTAAAAGTTATTTGCTATCCAACTTCTTTCAACTTGATCAGTATACACAGGTATATAGTGGTTGAGAGCTGTCTTACTTTAATCTTATTTGAAGTTTAATTTGAAAATGTGAAGACGAATGTTCCTTCTAAATTTTTGTTCTGGTGTAAATAGATAGAAGCCTTAATTTAGGAAAAGCATTTAAATAATAAATTTGGACAGACACTGAAAGAATCTGAACTTGTGGTAGCAGTTTACAATGTTAGCAATTCATCAATAAATCAGTTCATGATTCCTGGTCTATAACTGTCATGGACAATTTTCTAAATTTATTGATAGATTTTACCATGATTTGTTGATTTTTATTTTCACAATTTATGCCAGTGTTCAAGGTTAAAGGCCAGTCCCATAGTCCTAGAATCAAAAATTTTGGGAAGAATTTCTTGCTTTTTCAATACCGTAGTCTACTGTATAAAACAGAAAATGTTAAAGGTATCAACTTGCCAAAATTTTTACTTATTTTGAACACTTTTTATGCATAAAAATGTTGTTCAAATGTTTACTTACAAATGAAATAACAGCTGCTAAAAGAAGGATTTTGACTAGTAAATCATCAAATTGTTCTAAAATGAGCTCCCACAGTGGTTTACCTACAAAACAAAATCATAAAACAATTACCATACATAAGTGTACATAAACTAAACTAAAATTACAATATTAATATGATACAAAAGTTCTAGTACTTGGTGACCAAGTGCACTCTTGCGGATTATGTCTCTCACCAGTCACCACCTACTGGTATGTTCAAATCCCACTTGAGACATAACCTAGTGTGAACGTTTGTCAGTTTGCTTGTCAAAGGTTGTTGGTTCTCTCTGGGCACTCAGGTTTCCCCCATTATCCATGAGCTTGCTGCTTTGATATATGTTAAAGAATCAGGACTGAATTTTGCCTACATGTACGTACATACTTCACACTACCTCCAAGTTACTGTAACTAGCATTTGTTGGTAAAACACACTGGCAGCTGCACACTGGAGTGAACCTTTCAAGAACAGCTCATTACACAACAAAGTTACTGGTAGTCTTAAATTCATGAAAGTAACCAAACCCTTCATTCAAATTTAACTCAAAATTATGGCATTTAAAACCAGTAACTTGAAAAATTTATGCACTTGGTCCAGTAATATGCAACTTTTATTTCAAGAGCAAAATAAAGATCTATTTGTTAATTTTCCTTATTATGGCAACTATAGATGTTTAAAAGTAGGTCATGTCAGTGCAATGAGTGTATACCGCTCAGAGACCAGTGTGTGCCAAACTTCGTCGGACAAGTCCGATAAAATTACCGCTGGTCCGATAAAAAAATCAGATTTTTCCAGACCGTATTTTTCGGTAACCAGTTCGGAAAATAGAGAGCGCCAAAAATTCGGATTTATAGTTCCGATCCAATTCGAATTTTATTATTGCCATCCGACTTCCGTTATTACAAAAATGTTTAACCTGAAATATACGTTCCAGGAGCTATTCCAGGGAAACCAATAAAACGGAAAGAAACAGGAGGCGCAAATTATGAAGAAAACGTGAAAGAAAATTTAAGCAGCATTGGATGGAGGGGCGACCATGGTTGCAATTTGACGAGGAGAAATGTGTAATGAAATGCACACACTGCTTTGAACTTTACGGGTCGGGAGGTGCAGCACACAATAATAATTTAAAAGGCCAGAATACATTTATTTGTACTTCCATAAATAAATGTATTCTGACCTTTTAAATTATTATTGTGTGCTACGCCTCCCTAACTCGACCCGACCCGACTCGTTTCTCCTTGTCAAATTGCAACCATTGTCGCCCCTCCATCCAATGTTTCTTAAATTTTCTTCATAATTTGTGCCTCCCGTAGCTTTCTGTTTTAAAGGAGAAAATAAGTAAATATTTACAAAACCGAATTGTTTTCTTTTTATTGAAGAATTTTTGGTCCAGTAAAAAACTTTACGGTCTGGTAAAGTTTCTAGGTTTACCAGACCGAATGTCCATTAATCATTTTGAAAGTTTGGCACATACTGAGAGACAGACCAATTGCACCTTCATCAGTCCTTGTAACTGTACTCATATGTAACTACCCAGGTAATCAGGTAAACATGTATACATCTAAAAAATTGTTTGTCTTAACAATCTCTTAATTCTTCAAAAAGGAAAAAGCTCAAACATTTGCATCATTGAATGAAATCTCAAAGTTCAAAAAGGTCAACAGTTTTCATCTTTAAGCATGAAACATGAAGTTGAGACTTTTGTGAAACTAGAGCCGAGTAAAACTTGATTGGTTGAGTTTTCTCAATCATAAACTTTATATGATATGCCCCACTTTCCGGACATCAAGCAGAGCCATTTTCCCATTTTTTGTCAAGATGCAGTATTGACTTTTATTCACTTTATTCACATTACATAAATTTGTATAGTGGTTAAGAGTTGATATAAAATGCATGCAAAAATAGTGTATTTCTACTAATTCTATGTTACAGAATTCAAGACTTTAACCATGCCTGGATTCAAACTGCATGGATTGAGATTAACAGGGGTCCAGTAGCCCATGGCCCCCAGAAATTTGCCTGAACTCCCAAGATTTTTGTTATGTATTGCTATTGCAACTTCTCTTGAAAAGTGATCCCTGAACTGACAACAAAAATTTTATGGTAGGCAAAAAATTAAAGGGTCGAAAAAATTGATTTTTTTAATCTTGACCTAATTAAAGTTTTATTTAAACTATCGATGGAATCACTGATGAACCGCTACTAAAAATGATTTCATCTTGGCATCTCCACCTGTTCAAGCTTGTAATTGACTAAGATCAAGGTCACTATGGTGATTACATCAATCAGGATGTACTTCCTTCTTTCTATAATCAGATCTACAGTGCCATTGGTAGGTAGCCTACTGTCATTCATAACAGATTTACCGGTAAGGTTAATTCAAAAAGACTGTTTAATCAATGCCTACATAAGCACACGTCAATAAATTTATAGTAATTAACCTTATGACTAAGCCTTTGAATCACAAATCAAAAACACATCAAGGGGTATTTTTTTAATTTACAATTATGTAACAGAATTCCAATGGTAGATCAGGATCATATTGCAAAGACTTCCTTTAATGCCGAATCATCAGACAATATTTAAACCCCTTTAAGTTTAATCTGGATTTAGTAATAGACAAGTCTTAACGATCATTATTGTAACATTTTACAGCTCTATAGATCCTTAATTGATTAACATGTAACTGCATGTGTAAGCATGGTACAATGTTCATACATACAATTATACAGTATATTCTATGTACTTATGTAGAGACATACCAGGAATCTGGTTTTTTTTGTTGGTTTTTTTTAAATGCAATGATTTGTTAATCAAGAAGCATTTAACATAAATAATGGATTGTGGTTGGATTCGTTTCATAAAGATTATCCATTAAAAAATTATACTGCATATTATATCATGATATATGCTATACAGAAAGTATATTTTATGATATAATTTATATAGAAAATTATCAATAAACAAACACACTTATCCTTATCACCAAAACATTTTAACTCTTCATCAGGAATACTTCTGATGCTTTTTGAAATGTAAAAAAAAATAAAAACAATTTTGTACAAGCAATAATGTCTTAATTTAATCATTAAAGGTATACACCCATCTTAAACTTACACTATGTAAACACCCATGATAGTACCAGTATTTAAATATAGGAGTATAAAGAGAAGTGTGTATGGGGGCCAGTTAAAGTTGAAGTGCACATATTTCATTTGAACGGATTGAAATTTCTATGTAAATCCTCAGCCACCAGTGACTTCCCTAAAATTTTTAGCAGGAGGTAGACTAATCCAACAGGCCAGGGGTGAGGGGGGGGGGGGGGGTTCAAAAGGTCTTCTGAAGGCAATTTTATAAATAATTTATTTTTATTGTAACTGGTCAATTTGGAGTTTTATTTAAGGCGATCAAATCTGCCTGTTGTCACCTCTTATGGAAAACACTGCCTCACATTAATGGTCCAGGAGATAGAATTATTTTTAACTCTAGTATTATTGATTTTAATTCAAATTTTATTATAAGAGTTTTCGAGACAGTAATGCAATGACCCGCAACATACAACATACAAAACCTGTCTACTTTCATTAAATCCCTTCCCTTCAACCCACCACCTCCACACCACCAACCTAAGTAAGTTATACTTCATTGGGAAACTAACTTCTGCAGTCTTTTAATCTATTAATTTTTATGTCCATCAAATAAAAACAAATCTATGAATCTATGTAGCAACTAGATTGCTTGCTGTTTTACATCACATCACCGACACAACATATACAGCGAGAGTCAGCATCCATATAAAACATGACACGTTGAAATTTAAGTTTATGTATATGAAGTAATACTACATATCAAATACACAGCATTTCAAATATATGGATCATTAATGAAATAGCAGGTTTTTTGATGATCAACTGGTCTTGAAAAACAGGATTTTCCAGTTACACAGGACAAATGAAATTACAATCTGTGATGTATCTGTAGCATTTATATTCCAATTTAATTTAGATCTACTACAATTTTAACAATATCTAAATTTGATATTGTGTTAAAGAGTTTTAAAACATGAAAGATAATGGTCTTTTAGTGGGTTTCTTTTCTCCATCTGCCTGTCAAATTTGTTTTGTTGGCATTTATTCCAAACCAGAAGTCTAAAGTAACCGCAATAATTATATATACTCACCCTCTTCTGCGGGTAATTCTGAAAAATAAATAAAATATATCATAATTAGAAAAATGAAAGAATAAAATATTTGAATGATTTTGACATTTATTGATGTTAATATTATAATTTTAACACACGCATTTGTAAACTATTAACACTATTTATCAGTTACTTTAGTCTGAAAATGTAAATCAAATATGGCGATTGCCATTTTCGGCATGAGTGACAAGTGGCGTTTAGATCTACGAAAAAATCCACTAAAATAAAATAACAATACATACCGTTAGGACCATACTTTTCTGTGGCTCTTTTAACTTGATCATCTGATAATCCAGTTTGTTCGTCTACACTAAAATATTCCAATACTTCGTCCACACTTTTTGTATAAGACTGCTCCATGTTTTAGGAGAATAAAATCCACGAAAAATCACTTTAGAATCATACACAATAATCCAAATATTGGCCCCGTTAACCCACCTAAAGATGAATCAAGTTCAGATTTTAATGACGAAAATTCAAGCCAGAAACTCTATATTTCTAGCTTGAGTTTCCAACTGTATGATCGAACCACTGCACTTGCGACTACACGATGATTGCCGTGTTAGGTAAAGGACGATTCTATTCCAGAGAGAAAAGGGGGTTTTATTTACTGCGATGGTAAATAACAGACGATATGTTCATTTGTTAAGATGTAAGCTTTTTATGTAAAATTATTTATCACAGATGTATATTTAGATGAATAAATCATAATTTTGGGTGAGGTTGAGTTGATCATGGTCTTGGACAAATGTATGTTTGGTCGCTTACGATGTTTACATTTTGTGTAAAGCCGATACACAGAAAATAGGATATATTGGGCACAGTCCATTGTTCGAAATGGAGAGAAAGATGTGTTGAAATCTGATTGGTTGATAGACGTCACATTCCAACTTTAATCTTGACGTAGTAGATGATGTATTTTTTAAATAGGTTACCCACGTGGCATTTTATTTTGCTATTTTAATAATGATGTAATCGTTTTGCGAATTTCAAAATTAAAATAGACTGTGACTACGTGGACCAGTGCATTTCCCTGTTGTAGAAATCAAGAACGTAAATTATATTTCATCAAAGTAGATTTTATTTTTTTTAAAGATTTATTTGGATAATTGTTATGGCCTACCGTTATAAAATACCTGTACGTGGACCTATAACATTGCAATTTGCTTTGTCAAATTATTATTATTATTATTTTATTATTATTATTATTAATTATTCCCTACCTGTGAAGATAAATTAAGGGGCCTACACCCAAACCAAAGTTTACCGACAGTTGGTCCTTCCGGAGCACCCGGTCTCGGTGAATGTTCACTTACTTAACTTCATTTGACAGTTTTCAAAGGTTTTATTTTGCTTTTTAGGTGATAGTTATTTGAACATGGACCGGTACATGTGGAAAATTCTATATTTATGCATGATATCTGGCTGACGAAAAATCACTGCACATGACAAACCAGTTTAAGTTTGCCGAAACACGGCATAACCACAATAACTTGCAATATGAAAGCAACCTCAGTGAGAGAATTTAAACATCCCCATCGTATCCCATCCAACAGGTATTTCATTAAAATTATAGAAGACCAAGGCCGGACTGTACGCCGGTTTTCCGTTATGAATGAATGACCAAGAAAAACAACTTGTGTATTAATTATGTAGCAATATTGCAATTCTATAATATCATACACCTTAATGAACTGCAGATTTACAAGAAGGACACAGTGAGTTTACTGACCAACTTGAAATGTCAAAAAGAGCTATCAAGTCAGTTGGATTTGTAAATAACAAACAGAAAAGCAGTTCTAAATGATTTTTTGTACCGAAACAGGAAGTACTTAATAAATGAGTTTACATGTGACATCCTTTTCTCATTATGACACCCAGAAAGGAAGAGATCTTTATCTATCATGTCCACGCTAATCCCGCCTTGGGGTGCCGCGATGATACCTAATCACCGGTGCCCCGGATGCAAATGTGTCTTTTATTTAAATAATAGAACAGAACTTGAAATATTGTATGTAAATATTGTGTTTTTATATGTGAAATAATAATAATATCATTATCAACATGGTTCGATTACAAAAAAGACTCCCCCCTAGTATCTGTATGATTTTCTGATTTGTTATACAGAATGCATATACGAGTCGTGCTTCATTGTCGATGGCCAGTTTTTCAGAAATCCAGTTTCAAACATTGCATTGATTTTGATTAAATGAATGAGGGTTTTACGCCCCAGTCAAGAATATTTCACTTATATCGAGACGTCACCGGCTATAAGTGAAATGGCAGAAAGTTTGACATTCGCAATGTACAGGGAGGATTCTTTAATATGACACGCCTGCCGCGACACGGGACATCGTTTTTAAGCTTTCTTTCGACGTACCCGTGACTTACATTTCTAAATACCGAGTACTCTGAACTCCTCACCCATTTCATAAACCGGGTCCACATACAGAATACGAGGACCCATAGACATAATTTACGGGTTCATATGTACAAATTTGAAACTGACTTCAGACTATAAAGATATAAAATTTATGATTTACTGAATTCTACTTTTCTCATCATCAAAATGTTGGCCATTAAGGTTAATTGAAAGTTGACCATGGTCAGTCCCCCAGACATCTCTATTGAATATTTACAGTTCAAAGTGTTAAGAAAATCAATGGTAGTTGACTGTAATTTTATCCCAGTATATGCACGATAATTGATTTTTACAGTACACAATTTCCTAAGACTTAGTATGGTACACTGTTACTTCATAGCACGATGACCGATATCAGCAGTCAACATGGTTAAGTTTCTTTTTTTTTTTCGTCATTCTTCAACATCAGAAAGAGTTGAGTAATGGTGTTTAACATCCCAGTGAAGAATGTTTCACTTATATCGAAGCGTGGCCAGCTATATGCAAGGTGCAAAAATTTTGCATGTGCGTTTCGCTGATGGCATGGTCACAAGTTTATCGTGCAAGCCTATACCGTGACACGGGGCCTCCTAAATTTTAAGTCCCAATCCGTAAGAACCGCGACTTTTATTTCGTAATGCCGGGTGTTAGGCGAAAGAACAGTACCCATTTTCAAGTCTTAAATGTCTGCCTGGTCGGGGTTCGAACCCACGACCTCCCACTTACGGAGCGAGCACTCTACCAACCGAGTTACCGCAGTGGTTAATATCAGAAAGGAATGTGACAATAAGACTATTTTGTTGCCACATTTGCAAAAATGGTAAGAATATACCGTATGTCCGTCCTCAAATTATAAAAACAAGGAACCAAGACGCGAAAGAACCAAAATAACATGAAGGTGTTTGGAACTACAAATTGCCAACGGTTCTTAAAAGTAATGGATGCTACACAGATTGTCTATTTGACCGCGAAACCGAATGTAACAATACATGTTAGGCCATTCATGTACAGTAAAACTTCTATATAATGCCGCTTGATAACTTTGCCACCTCACGCATCGCCACATCATTTTTAGGTACCAAATTACCAGTGGAAGTTTTCGTTATTTATCCTTCCGGAGCACCAGACCCAACTTCCCTGTTTTAAGTTCAACGTGTTTAAATCATTTGTCAGTTTCATAGTTATGTCTTTGCTTTGAAATTGTGACTTGGACATGGATTGGTATGTTTGATTTTGATACTCAATTTATAACTGGCATGTGCTACTTTTGAATGCATTATTTAAAAAAAAAAATTCAAAAGTAGCACATGACATAGCCACACCATTTATAAGGTCAAAATCTGAGCAATGAATTAATTAACGTACTTTATAGGAAGTACACCAACACCAGAAAATTATTATTATTATTATTATCATTTATGAGTGTTGTGTTCCATGTTTGAGCTTTTCTAAGGCTAAACTGATACATGTAAGAGTTAATTCTATGTGCTAGCTACTGTGGTATTCTGTGTTTAACCTTGTATCTCATGCGTGTATCACCTATCTTTATTCTTTATATCATCGCCAGATTAATTCCGATATCAAGCACATCAGTTGTCACTGATAATATCATCTAGGTAACTACGGTTATATTCTTCATTTTCTCTGTTTTTGTGATACTTCGTTGTTTGGCATTTCTTTTAACATCGAAGCTTCGATGACCAAAAGTTCCGAGTTACTGATCGTAGCGTTTCTATTACTTTGGTTCTAGTTCCACTGGGGATGACAGTTCAGTTCGTTTGCTGAAGGTATAGATGGTTTTCTCCAGGTACCCCTTTTTCCAAATCGAAGGAATATTGTCGCTGAAAACTGCGTTTCTATACCTTGTTCGAGTTCTACTGGGGACGACAGTTCAGTTTATTTGTCCAAGGTCGTTGTTTTCTTCAGGCACTCCTTTTCTCTACAATCGAAAGAAGATTTCTAAACCTCGTGTCACTGAACACTGTGTTTCTATACTTTTGTTCTAGTGCAACTGTAGACGTCAGTTCATTTGCCGAAGGTCGTTGGTTTTTTTTCAGGTACCCCCTTTTCTCCACAATCGGAGGAATATTTCTAACGCGTATTGTCGCTGAACTTTTTACCACTTTGATTCCACTTGGATGCCAAGTGTCGGTGAGTTTTCTCCATGTCTTGACTTACTTATGTCCATCTCTCCTTGTGGAGAATTGGGCCAGGTTTTCTCCATGTACTCCTATTTTATTATCAATCTAAAAGTGACCACTCCGATATAAATGGAAAAATCTCACCATTCCTCCACACTTCAACGTAACAGAGAATTAATATGCAATTCTTATCAACAGTTTTTGTTGTCTGCAACGCAATTGTGTTTAATGAAATTACAGTATTTCAATCAGCCATTTTTTTCTTTGAGTATCTTATTGAAACAACAGGACAACAACAACAACTTATAGTTAACACAATGGAATGGTGAAAAGCCCCTAAAAGTAGGTAAACCACGCCATTATTACAATTGTGTTATAATCTAAAACAAACACTGATCCATGCCCGAATCACAATCCAGAAGCAAAGTAAAATCTTTAAAACAGACAAGTTAGGTTAAACACATGAACTTCACAAGGGAAGTGAGACCGGGTGCTCCCGAAAGGTAAACATATACGGTGATCGATCGATACAATAAGAAGGTATCAATAAATGTAATTGTATGACCAATGAGTTTGCCGTTTTCTGATTGACGGAGAACGCGTTTGGCAAGCCTGATAAATCGATATGTCCACCGCGCAATAACGCTCTTACGGCATCGATGAATATAATATTGTTAAGGTTGATAAATCCGTATGTCAACCTCACCAAAAGTAAATAATTGTACATTATCAGGATTGTATTACTAGTATTCCCTCATTTGTTATTTCGTGTTTTGAGTTCTTGGTTACATTGGTGAGTGCAAATTGCATATTTTCAGCAATAGATTCTTTAAACCTATTTATCCCATGCCAAATTAAACGAACGCCTCCATTAAACCCCGTTATTATGATTATTATGCATGCATGTTAGAAAAACGTGTCTGTTCTTTTATCGAGCAGTACAAGTAGCAATTTTATGACAATTTTTCTTAGCGCACTTTTTTTAAGTTTTATGTTCTGTCATGTCGTAAGTTGTTGAAAGAAATGTTCAAAAACTTAAGACACAACATGTCTGGTGCAATCGCAGAAATTGCAAACGCAAGTAAATCGTTAGTTCCAGACAAAAAGTGCTTGACCTCGAAACTTAAGTTTCACTTAAGTTGTCCCATTTAAAAGTTTTTAATTTGCTTTTGGGATTGTGGTTTGGACATGGACCGGTATGTTTGTGTTTTGATTTTTGGGGTTGTGATTTGAACATGGACCGGTATGTTTGTGTTTTGATTTTTGGGGTTGTGATTTGAACATGGACCGGTATGTTTGTGTTTTGATTTTTGGGGTTGTGATTTGAACATGGACCGGTATGTTTGTGTTTTGATTTTTGGAATTGTGGTTTGAACATGGACCGGTATGTTTGTGTTTTGATTTTTGGGGTTGTGATTTGAACATGGACCGGAATGTTTGTGTTTTGATGTTTGGGATTGTGATTTGAACATGGACCGGTATGTTTGTGTTTTGATTTTTTGGATTGTGATTTGACCATGGACCAGTATGTTTGTGTTTTGATTTTTGGGTTTGGGATTTGGACATGGACCAATATGTTTGTGTTTTGATTTTTGGGGTTGTGATTTGAACATGGACCGGTATTTTTGTGTTTTGATTTTTGGGGTTGTGATTTGAACATGGACCGGTATGTTTGTGTTTTGATTTTTGGGGTTGTGATTTGAACATGGACCGGTATGTTTGTGTTTTAATTTTTGGGGTTGTGATTTGAACATGGGCCGGTATGCTTGTGTTTTGATTTTTGGGTTGTGATTTGAACATGGACCGGTATGTTTTGTTTTGATTTTTGGGATTGTGATTTGACCATGGACCAGAATGTTTGTGTTTTGATTTTTGGGTTTGGGATTTGGACATGGACCAATATGTTTGTGTTTTGATTTTTGGGGTTGTGATTTGAACATGGACCGGTATGTTTGTGTTTTGACGTTTGGGTTTGGGATTTGAACATGGACCGGTATGTTTTGTTTTGATTTTTGGGATTGTGATTTGAACATGGACCGGTATGTTTGTGTTTTGATTTTTGGGGTTGTGATTTGAACATGAACCGGTATGTTTGTGTTTTGACGTTTGGGTTTGGGATTTGGACATGTTTTAGTCTGATTGGGACAGAATAGTAATTGTGATATCTTTTTGAAATACAAGCAGCTTTGGTAAGTAATCTTTGTATATTCACAGTGGTACAGTACCAGCATTTGATAATTATGAATCATGAAAGACAGGCGTACAACCTTCTACATAGATTTATATCTATATACTCGACAGTGTAAAGAATCATTGTGTATATCAGAAAATTCAGAAAGACTTCTTTGACATAATCACACCAAGAGGCACGTGGGATACGTGTGCAAATGACGTCTGCTGAGCAAGGTATTTAGTATGATGTTATCGATCAGAATCAAGGTCATTTAGGAGAAATGATAGAGATATTGCACGTTACGTAAGAACTTTGAAAGCTCCGAGAGGGAGGAATATTTATTGCTAGGAAGACATATAGATACATTACATACAGCACAGGCCTGTCAAAAGTTTTAATATTAATGTGTCGAAGTCCAGCTGCCGATTGGCTAAGATATGGATAGCCATTGATTGCCGAGATATATGGAAACTACCGAAACGTCGACGAAATATGAGTAACGAAGAACTAAGATTTTGCACAAATTCTTTAGCCTAGTGTTAATTTTTCGACCGGTCTGTACTGTATATTTGTTCCTATGGTAATTATTTGGCTGATTCTGTACAATACAGACCTGCCCAAAGTTTAACACCAGACTAACGAATTAATGCCAATCTACTGCTCATTTCGGCCCCTTGTTAGTTAGATATACTTTGGCATCTTTTCCGCAGTTGCTCTACATCTCTTTGCAGTTAGCTATATAGCTATCCATATCTCGGCGAGACTCCTTTTCGTTAGCTCAGTGTTAAACTTTGGACAGGTCTGTACTGTTACTAAGCTGTTCATTCAGTGTGTAAGACAATGTTACATAATCATCAGAGAAGGAGAATGTGCTAACACTGACAGAATATTTATCAGTTTATTATAATTGTGATGGAAAGAGCCTGATAGAATTCTTCTCAATTTTCCAAGTTATGCAACAGTTTATGATTAAAACATGCTTTATCTCCTGTATTGTCTTTTTACTTTATCCAATCCCATTTGTTAAAAAAATATAAAGCAGGCTTCATTAAAAAATGAGACGTTTTTCAATTATTTATTTTGATTTTTTTTACTTTATCCAATCTCATTTAAAAAATGTTGATAAAGCAGGCTTCATAAAAATGAGACGTTTTTCAAATATTTATTTTGATTTTTTTTACTTTTTCCAATTACATTTTTGTTTTAAAAAGTTGATAAAACCGGATTCATAATAAAGTAGACGTTTTTCAAATATTTATTTCCAAATCTTTACTGTATCCAATTCCATTTTTTTCAAAGTTGATTAAACAGGCTTCATCTAATAAATAAGTATGCTTTTCATTTTGTTGTATTGGATATTCATAAGTTTTATATTTAAATACTCGTATAAAGTGTCATATACCATCTAAAATATCATTCATATGTACATGTATTATTTTTGAATGTAATGAATGATAAAATGTAAAACAAATGGTATATGACAAAAGAAACTAACAAGGAACTATCCTGCTTGAAGTTCAAAGTTCAACAAATACAATTTTTAAATGAATGGACTTAAATACCCGAAGTAAACGATCCTCTCTCTCTCTCTCTCTCTCTCTCTCTCTCTCTCTTTTTTTTTTTTATTATTATTATTATTATTATTATTATTATTACTATTATTATTATTATTATTGAATTGTTAATTCATTCATTAGTAGTGTAAATGTATTTTAGAAATAGGACCAAAGAAAATTGAGGAAAATTTAATGCTTATCAATGAACATTTGAGCAAAAATAATTACATATTCGATAGATAATGTTTTCTTTTTCCTTTCTCTTTTAATCTTTTTATACATATGAGGGCCAAATATCCAAGTTCATCATGCGCTAGGATAAATCGTTGCCAAACAGATATTGCAAAAGCATTGTAAAGCCGGTAGTCGCACGATTCGTCCTCGTTTGAATTCTAGATCTATCCTATATTGATGTGCATTTATTTCAGATTGCATTAAAGAATATAATATTGGCATAAACAATTTGTTTCATGGGTGTGAGATATAGACGATTTATTTAATTTGTTTAATATGAAAGAGGTCAAGAACATACACTGACCAGTAGATTCACGACTTACGGTCGCCGATACACACTGTCAAGGGATAAATGTTATAAGGTAAGTTTTCTCAAAGTTTTGAGAGAAAAATCAAAAACTAATATACCGGTTCATTTCAAATGCACAATCGCAAAGCAAAGTAAATATTTGTAACAGACAAATTTAGTTTAACACGTGGACTTCCACCAGAGAAGTGAGGCCCGGTTCTGGCTCCAAAACCATGATATAAAATTGACCGTTTTAAGGGTTACATATCACTCTCGATGTATGAAAGTGCGTCTTTGCTGACGATGCATCTTATTCAGCACACTCTCCAAACTTCATTTAGCTTTCACATAGTGACAAATCTAGTTTATTCGTAAAGGGAATACATACAGGCAGTTGGTACACATGTACGCATTGCATACCGTTTTAAATACTCCTGGAATATTTTGGCACACGCTAAAGAACAAAAGAAAATTGATTTTGCACACACAATGTTTATCATACTTCTGCTAGTGCATGTCATATCTATATAAACTCTTAATTATTTTTACACACAAAGTCAAATATATTGTGATTGAATTCTGTTAGTTCTTTGAATAGAAATCAAATTCGTAGAGCTAAGAGTCAAATTCTTTGATAAGAGCGATTATAGTGGTTCCGCTATATTCTGCTTAATTCGGATACAGACCGCAGATGTAGCGAGTACACAGGAGATACTTATCCTATCGGAACATCCGGCCTCACTTCCCGGGGAAGGGGAGTTCATGTGTTTAACTTAATATGCCAGTTTTTCGCTTCGTTTTTGGGATTGGGAGCATGGACAGGCAATTTCGTCACGGTTTGACCACTCTTGTTAATGAAAAGTATAAAAACTAATAGTTTTTAATAATAAACTAACTATAAAACCTAATAGACCGCAATGGTTATCACTTCATTATATGTGTCTTGTCTTGTTTTGCCTGTTTTCATACACTTTTTATGTTTCGTGATCTTGATTAAATTGGCTGTGGCCAAGCACATGTTTCAGTTGCCTTTCAACTTTCTACTATTTGCCATTATAACACTTTATAACATTCAACCGACAAATCATTCTTATTAAGTCTGGGTGATCACTTGCATGAAATGCTGAATTATTTGAAGGAAAATGTAAGAAGATCCACTGGTCTATTCGGGAGTCGTCAACAGCGTTGTTCTGATACCCGATATTTTAGAGAAAATATTCAAACTGTCATATACCTTTTTTAAATTTAATCATAAAATACAATTAAAAAATGGTTCATATACTATTTTTTAAATGTATTTTATGATTAAATTTAAAAAATGGTATATGACAAAACTATTAAAATATATCTTGCTTAATTAAAATGCTTATACTGTAATATGGAGGGAAATGGAAACAGATCTACCGATCTATGCGGGAGTCGTCCTCAGCTTTGTTCTTAAGTTTGGTTTTGAAGTCCCAATATTTTTAGAGACAATACTGAAAGTATCTGAAGTCAATTCATGTAATTTTTAAACGTAGGTAAATGTAATATTACAGGCTGTTTTTTAATTAATGGAAAATGGGCAAAAATCTGCGCAAACAAAAACATGATTTTCATTATTTTTGGCAGGCATTAGTGACTAATTTGTTAGCAGACACAACACGTGTAAAATCATGTAACCTTGTGTATGATAACAATATATACACGAGGTGCATGTGCGGTATATGTTCTAAGGACGGGAGATAGTAGCAATACACAACATGGACGCCATGATAGATATAACACGGGGTTTCACACCTAGAATTAATTGCCATGATCACTCTAATTGCATTTTCTTGCTATCATAGGTGCATGTCAAATAAAAAATAATGCAGATAATATTTTGGATTTAATGAATTAGATAAAAGCTATAACTGTACCTAATCGTATCTTAAATAAATTGTCTAAATGCTTAATCATTCCTCTCGGCTAGTTCCTTTTTTGGAAATTGTTTGCATGGTTGATTGACGATAAGATTAAAGTGACTTATATACATTCGTGACTTTAAGAGCATATACAATGTCATACAGTCAAACCTATAAAGGCCACTCAAGGGAACCAATAAAAGTGACCTTTATGGGCAGGTGGCCTTTATATACAGGTTCAAATAATATGAATAAATAACAATTGGGATGCAATTTCACTGGCCTTTATAAGCAGGTGGCTCTTTTATAGAGGTGACCTTAAAGGCAGGTTCCATTGACATTAAAATTATAATTCATTTCCATCATTTGTTTAAAAGCCATATTTTGGCGTTTCAAATGGATTTGACGATAAATCAATGGAAAATTATAATGTCATAATTGATGTGTGCCAACTCAAAATATACTAGGTTTTATTTTACTGTGTCAAATATTGTGGACACTTCGCCATTGAATTCATTGTAAAAAGTAAGGTGTTTGTTATATTCTAACATTAAGTAGAACGCCAATTATGTTATTAGTTGATTGATTAAGTCTAATGAAATCAATTTCATAGTGTAGAACAACCTTTACATAGATGGTAGAAATTTAAATATTTAAAACAATTTGACAGAGAAATATTGAATATTAGATACAAGAAGAAAAAATGTTGTAACATTGGATAAGAAAGTGTACAAGATCAGGGGACTTATATAATACAGTTGTTGATGATGGTGTGATGCTTGTCAAGTCTTACTATTTATACCCACCGCAAACTAGTTTGAGGGGGGGGGTATATAGACATCGCCATGTCTGTCTGTCCGTTTGTCTGTGCGTGTAAAATCGTGTTCGTGCCAGTGTCATCAATGCTTTGGACGACTGTCATAAAACTTCACACGAATAATCTTCATGGTCAAAAGGTGTATCATGGCATTGAACCAAGGTCATATAGAAAGGTTAAGGTCGCGGGAAGATATTAAATGTTGGGATGGGGTATTTGGCTCTCAAGAGGCCGTTCTAGTTTATCTTATTTCAATATTTGTTATTTCATTCTCGCTGTTATGGTGTGTTTTTGGTAGTTGTGGTTGTTGCAAAACATGACAATCCACAATCCTACCTTAGCTAAATCTTGTAAGTGCAATGTTAATAATTTTGTTGGTTTTTAAGATATCCTGGAATGGTCACCTCAGGGATTTAAGGCGCCATTTTGAAAATAACTTAAAGTCATGCTTCAAACTGCTGTATTAATATTTTCACCAATGCTTATTTATATTTATATTTAAAAAATATCTTAGTAAAAAAAATCACGAATATAACATTGGTTTTTTTTTTTTTTTTTTTGCCATCATCTTAATTTCCATGTTTTGGATTCACCACCCTTTATTGTTAATTATATCAGACGATCCTGCTGAAATCACAGTATGTAAAATGAAAAAAAGAATATGAAACAATTTGGCAAAACCTCTGTAATAGGAAACTTCAGCAATATGGATGCCATGTCAGAAATATGATGTAACCTTTGGCAAACCAAACAAGTATCTTTCTACATATAGTTTTTTTCCAAAAGAAATCATGATGTGCATCCATTTTACACAATTACTATGAACATAATACACGCAACTTTTTATATGATAATCCGAAACATCAATTCTCTGCTCGATAAATTGTGCTATCTTATTCTTCCAGTAATTAAACGTTTGTTGTTTTTCTCTAAAATTTGTATATTTTCTTTATAGTTTTTGGCATATATACTCTTTTGAAAATCTGATAGATGTTATAAAGGTGATTAATGAGAGAATGTACTTCATGCTTCTGCTAGAGATCGCAATGAAGGCAAAGACTCTCTTTATTTAATGTTGGATCATTGACGTAAATACGACTTGCGTATTTGTTTTTTATTTATATCCCTTACATACCAGAAGGACTTATTTTAGATATCCTCTGCTTGCCTTTAATTACAATAAAATTGGCTGATAAGTAAACACAGATTGGAGTAATTAAACTGATAATAAGAGATACTTTTGTTTAGAGAAGTCGACTGTAAGCGCGTTAACTAAAACATTTGACGTAATGTTACTTGATGAATGCATCTTAACAGATGTTTATTTATAAATATAACCATCTGCTTTTACTTTTTACAAAATTGATAACTCGCGTCATTTTCTTTCACCAATGTCATGTTACCATTATTTGAAATCTTCCATACAGACTTTGGAGTCTTGGATTATTGTGTGAGGAAATCACGAAAGTATCGATTCGAACTGTCATGTGCTGTTTTTGAATGCATTATTTTAATAGAAATTCAAAAACAGCACATGACAGAACAAACAAGCAATGTGTGTACCCCATGCAACTAATAAGAAAGTAAAACAAAAAACGAGAGAAACAATAGAGAGAGAGAGAGAGAGAGAGAGAGAGAGAGAGAGAGAGAGAGAGAGAGATTATTGAATTGGTAAATTGGACGGGTATGGGCAGGAGGCACTGGAAAGCTGTCCAATTGTATTTTCCACAAAAAAAAAAAAAAAACATAAAAAGTCAGAATTAAGCCATTTTTAACATCTCTGTGGAAAATAATTTCTCAAATTGTTTTATACAAATTAATTGGTTGGATTACAAAAGAAAGTTTTGTTCAGACACTAGGTATGATAGCAAATAAGTGTTCAGTGGTGTGGTTAAAATCCAGGTCAAATCATACCTCTAATTTTACAACCATTGGTCCCTAGAAATAACAATATATGCATATGTAATTACATATCAGTTGTCTATTTTTTATGTCATCATCTGCTCTGTAGAAAGAGTTGATTAAAATGTAACCGTTAACAAATTATATAACTGAAATTGGAAACCATTCAAAGTGTCCCCCAAACGAACCCCAACTGGAAATTCCCCAACCATGTGCATGATCAACATCGATCTACAACACGCAAAGAGTACATACAGATCGGTTAAATGTTGGCTGAAATGGGGTAACACTATACCACCCTGCTTTGTTTGGTGGACACAATTACACCCCATCACATGTTATAGAAATTAAAAACCACTGACAGTGAGCCAATCCCCTTCTGACTTTGGCTTTGCATTGAAGACATTCATGGATTTGTACGCAAAAATACACTTTTTGTGTTGAAGGTGCAAAATTGATACATTTGAAAATATATCCTTTTTGATTTTGGATTTTTAATGTATTAGAATATAAAAAGTAATAAACACATATTTTCACACATTTTTGGTGATGTTTCTATTGAATACAAGTTCCTTAGCAACAAAGACTTCCCCAAAAAGCTACAAACGGCTTGCTAGAAAAGTTAATCTTTGCCTTCCTTTCGGTTTTGGATTCAGGAACATTTGATTTAATTTTAATTGGATGAGAGAATTTATTCTCGGACATCAAGTTTATAACATGTGTATTTGGATAATTAATTTATTACGTCAATCAACTAAAGTCAGGATTCATTCTGTGATTATAAACAACAACTTTAATTCATTATGTTATTTCATATAGCCTTGTTTATCTTCCACACCAGAAATCACGATAATTAGTTATGTGAAGTGTAATAGATTACTGGTAAAAAAAAAAAAAAAAAAAAAAAAACTTATGATGCCACTGCAATGAGAATGGATAAACAGTACAGACCTGTCGAAAGTTAAACACTGAGCTACAATACCGTTCTGTTGAAAGTTTAACATGAAGCTACAGTACAGACACATAATAAATTAATGTGGAATCGACTGCCCATCATCATTTTGACTTCTCGACAGCTTTTCGACAACATGGTGATTCAGAAGCCGAGCTTTGGCTTCTTTTCGTTCAGTCGACTGGTCTGCATTGTACGCATATTTACCAACACGTTAGAAATCACATTCTTCTGAACAAAAGCATGGTATTATGCGAATGCTTTGAAATCATTGTTCGTTGCCTCGTCAATCATTAGTTTTAGACAATTTCACATCAACTGACAGCAATATTCTGTAAACAAACAGAGTTATGTAATGATTAAAAATCTGATCAACTTCCAAAGAAAATTTTGATTAATCCGACAAGAGTCAATAACATAAATCACAAACTAATTATTACATAAACAAAGTTACGTAATAATATAATCTGTTTTCACAATATCCAAACAGAGTTATTAAAGTTACTGCCTTTAATTAGTGTTTACAATTGAAGTGCATGTGTTTTGTATAGAAATGCTGCATCATCAACACTTGTACATGTATATCAAATGTCTCAAATTTGGCGAAATTTATATACATATCAACTAATTACATTTGAATTAGAGTGTCGCTAGAATTCGCTAAAACAAAACATAACTGCCAAAATTACTTACACTACATATGAACCGTTTTATTTGATTTTTGAGGATATTTTATAATAGTCATGCATTCGAGATAACTCATTGTATTAAGAGCATGTAAATATGATATGATATTTTTATTATCACGAGGCCTTTCACTGAGATAATATCTCCATGACAACAGGTAACTATCTTTCAGTCTGATATACCATGATGGTACTGTCTTCTTTTCATCTTGGTATCATCACTCCCAAGTGGTCTAGTGGTTAGGATTCCGCGTTCTCACCGTGGCGGCCGGGGTTCGATTCCCCGCTTGGGAATTTCTTTTTAACTTTTGGTTTTTATTTTTAATAAAACTATTCATTGTTGTTGGTCAGAGAATTGCTATTAATCTTGAGATTAGTATTAAAGGTTGTACTTCAGAAATTCATTATTTAATGACTGTTTAAAAATGAAGAGATCAAGCCATTTTGAATTTTTTGTGAATATTTGTTTTCAAACTAATTTATAGTATTTAATGTACATGGGTACATAAGGAAGTCTAACCCGTACTTACACCAAACCACATTTGATGTAACATTTTTTTAACCTTTCCAAGGTGGGTAGTTAACTTGTCAAGTTCTGTTATTTCATTCGTTACCATTTTGGTTTTTGGTTGCAATGGCTATTGCTGGGTAATGCTGTTCAATTACAAACCTGTATATTCCAATTTAAACTGTGTACATGTATGTGTTTCGACAAGACCTTAATCACTCACTACTTATGCTTTTGTCACAGATATTGTCATTATACACTTTAATTGTCATTAAATATTGTGGATTATATGGAAAGTGGTATTTGCATAATTATATTTCCATTGTCTGAATAGTGTCAAGACAAATGCCATGTGCTATTTACATGTACATGTATTTTATGTTATTTTATTTTTTATTCAAAATAAATTTTCAAAAGTTAGTAAATGACGGTACATGTAGCTTACATATAGACAATGATAAATCGTTCATGTTTCTCTTTTTGATTTTTTTTATTGAAATACAGCACATCAACATCAACAGCAACTTGTTATGTGTGTTCTTAAATCATCTTTTTAGTGGAAATGAAAAAACAGAACAAGGCAGATCTCGCGAAATAACAAAATAAATAAATAAATAAACAAAATTTAAAAATTAAAACATAATAATAGACGCGTGTTTTGTTTCGATTTTTTTCCAGTTTGCGATGGTATGTTTGTGGTTGCTCTGGCAACTATCACTATGCATTGGTAAGTTACACTTCTTAGAATTGTTTCCCTGTTGTAAGATAATCCGTTTTGAGATAATCTTATCTACTGTTTAGTCACTTATATGAACAGTTTCATATATCCCAAGTGGTCTAGTGGTTAGGATTCCGCGCTCTCACCGCGGCGGCCGGGGTTCGATTCCCCGCTTGGGAATATTTTTTTTCCTGATCGATTTTTAAGATGCACCCTCCATGGTCTTAATCTGATTGGAAACACTTCAATTTTGTTCTCACCGGTTAAGCTTTAATTTTGACTGAAAATGTCTACACGTCATTTAGAACTCTGAAATTGAGATTCTAAAATTTTTAAAAGAAATACATTGTACTTAAGTTTTATAAGACTTAAATATAATAGAAGTGTCATCTGCTGATTTTGAATTTTTATTAAAATAATGCATTAAAATCAGCTTATAACAAGACAACTGCTGATTTGAATGCAATTAAAAATCAGCACATGGCAGAATCGCTATGCTATATACAAATTAAGAATTGAACAAAATAAAGCTGAAAAAACCAACAAATTAAGATTTAAAAAGATATCAGCATTTTAAATTAGAATACTATTTACTTGTCATATAAAGTTTAATAGAATAAACAAATCATAAAATGATTTTAGCGGTGTCAGAATAATCCGGCTCGATTGGAGATTTTCCATCAAAGCTGTATACAGAAGTTCTCAATATGACACAAAGTACCATTTATCAGAAGTTACCCTATTTATTTTCAATGGTTACGTTTTTGGTTGCTCTGTTTTTGAAGTTGCGTAGTCAAAGGTTGTGTTTCCTGGTTGCTTTACTTAAGCTGTGTATTCAAAGGTTTTGTTTTTGGTAGTTATTTTTGAAGCTACGTATTCAAACATTGTGTTTTGGGTTGCCGTGTTTTTAAGCTATGTATTCAAAGGTTGTGTTTCTTGATTGTTGTTTTTGAAGTTGCGTATTCAAAAGTTTTGTTTCTTGATTGTTGTTTTTGAAGTTGCGTATTCAAAAGTTGTGTTTCTTGATTGTTGTTTTTTTAAGTTGCATATTCAAAAGTTGTGTTTCTTGATTGTTGTTTTTTTAAGTTGCATATTCAAAAGTTGTGTTTCTTGATTGTTGTTTTTTAAGTTGCGTATTCAAAAGTTGTGTTTCTTGATTGTTGTTTTTGAATTTGCATATTCAAAAGTTGTGTTTCTTGATTGTTGTTTTTGAAGCTATGTATTCAAAAGTTGTGTTTCTTGATTGTTGTTTTTGAAGCTATGTATTCAAAAGTTGTGTTTCTTGATTGTTGATTTTGAAGCTACGTTTTCAAAAGTTGTGTTTCTTGATTGTTGATTTTGAAGCTACGTTTTCAAAAGTTGTGTTTCTTGATTGTTGATTTTGAAGCTACGTTTTCAAAGGTTGTGTTTCCTAATTGTTGTTTTTGAAGCTATGTATTCAAAAGTTGTGTTTCTTGATTGTTGTTTTTGAAGCTACGTTTTCAAAGGTTGTGTTTCCTAATTGTTGTTTTTGAAGCTATGTATTCAAAAGTTGTGTTTCTTGATTGTTGATTTTAAAGTTGCGTATTCAAAAGTTGTGTGTCTTGGTAGCTGTTTTTGAAGTTGCACATTCTTAGGCTGTGCTTTAGGTTATTGTGTGTGGAAGCTATGTATTCAAAAGTTGTGCTTCTTGCTTGTTGTTTTTGAAGATACTTTTCAAAAGTTGTGTTTCTTGATTGCTATACATATGTTTGGAAGCTACGTATTCAAATGTTTCGTTTCTTGGTTACTGTTTTTTGTGTTTTGGATTACTCTTTTCGTTTTTTAGCTGCGTATTCGATGATTTTTATTTTTGTTTGTTGGTCTATTTGGAAACCGTTCATATCCAAAGGTCGCGCCATGATTACTGGTATACAATATTAACCTTAATGGTTGTTTTACTATACTATACTATGACATGTGACATGTTTTGTAACAAAGTACCAGATTAAAATCAGAGAATCTTAAATCGGTCACACATTCCGGCCAGAGTGATGTCTCAATTAGCAACGCGGACCAAAATGCCTGCTAGAAACCAAAATAAAATGGTTTTGACGAATAAACGGTAAACGGTTATCACTAGATAGGAGACGTGCTAATCATATAAGTTTTGTGATGTCATCGCTCTCCATCCTAACTGGTTGTCACGACTGGCTGTCATGGCAATCTTGACTTTTTAATATTATGTTTGTCAATTTCACACCTACGTGTAGCTATTAATTTTAGAAAACCTCCATATATCGAAATTTTCTTGTCTTTTACGTTTATTTATAAACTATGTTAAGTTGTTAAGCAGGTCTGGTAACACCATGACAACGTGTTAATTGGAAATAAAATGCCGTGAATAATGTAAAGCAATCTCATAGTACTTTATTTAACTAGAATTGACAGTTAAATATATAAAGATAATCACCGCCAGCATCCATGTCATTTAATCAGAAACAATATTTAACAATCGTGCTTTTAAATTTTTTAAAACTTGATAACAGTATCTTTTTTTTTAATTTTTGACATTTAATGAAAAATTCAAAATTAGCACATGACATCAGCATGGGATTATTAATTTATTTTAAACCCAAAATAAACGAAACCGAATCCATTTTATCTGACAAAACGAAACTAAAACACACGTGACTGAAGGTGATTTTGAAGGTTCAGAAAGAGTTTTCAGATGAAAAAAGATGACAAAATATATTAAAGTCTGAAAACGTTCACTTCTTGAAAGAAAATTATATCGATATTCATAAGAAAATCACTGAGTGCAAAAACTCCAAATATGTTTAATGCATTGGATAAAGAGATTAGGTTGTCATGAAAACATGTTTCTAATAAAACTTTATTTTCACACGCCAATTGCGTGTCTTTCCAATATTTCCATTTACAATGGGTACCGTGATGTAATAGTGACGTCACAGCGTTGTTAATTAGCATACTTAATTGAGATGTAAATTAGTAATTGATCCATCAATTTAATTAAAATTTTCTTTCCAATTTGATAAGTAAATTTAATAATTAACTGATCAATTTAATGAAAATGTTATTTCCAATTGGCAGCGAAAGTTAATAAAATTAATCGATTGACATGTGTTACAAACAGTTCCACGTTAGTCAATCGATCACTCGCAAGCTCAATCAATCAACGTAAGTGGGAGGTTATTGGTTGGAACCCCGACCGGGTCTGACCCAAGACTGGAAAGTGGGTAGTGACAAACACTCGGAATTACGAAATAAAAGTCATGGTGCTTCTGGATGGGAACTTAAAATAAACGAGGTCCCGTGTCACGGTAGGTGTGGCACGATAAAGCACCTTGATATATCATGCCATCTGCGAAACGCACAGGCAACATTTCTACACCTTCGCTTATAGCTGGCGACGTTTGGTATAAGTGAAATATTCTTGACTGAGATGTTAAACACCATTACTCAACTCAATCAATCAATGTCTGCAGCTTATTACTCACGTGTGTATATAAAAAGAGAACGGGTTTCTCCTGTTTTATAACAGAAACTTACACATCTATTAAAACACAATTACACCTGTGTGTTTTACATAACTGTTTTGTATTATCCACTTAAGTCTAATATGCCAAACTTCACATTTAATTTACGAAAACATTTTTAATTTGTATCAGTTTCTACAGGTAAAAAAATCGTGACGTCAGGAAATGTCAAACAAGCGTGTATTACGACGTTCTAATTATTGAGATATAGTAGAACATATTGTAAATGTGTAATTTTTGGCATTTTTATTGAAGTGTAAAGTGTGAAGAGTAATCGGAATTAAAGTTTTTATTTTTTCTAAAGAAGTGTTTAATTTCAGAAAATGTTGCATTTGTAAATGTTTAGAGCTCTGTTAAACATATTCTCACGTCAACAATTCGAACGAAACCACGTGTACGTACATTAGATATCAAGAAGTATTCACGCCTTGTATAGAATCATTAAATGGGTTTTTAAAAATTCTTTTCTATTTTTGACTCTTATTTCTTTAACACAAATGACCTTTAAATTTCAATAATTATAACATTAAATGCTATTAAAATCATTATAATTACATTGTATAAGATATCACGGTAAGACTTCCTTTTGTACCCCACCCATTGAATTCTATGTAAAACTTTGGAAACATTAATTTTCACAGAAATGTTTGGAATGGTTTAATTCCGTAATTTCAGGCTTTTTCAGTTAAAATAAAATTTTAGTGAAGGGTATTAATAGAAGTCCTTCCCATATTACTTAAGGAGTAGTAACTTTTGTAAACTTTTGTGAAACTTTATTATAGACAAGCACTTATTTCTCAATGACAATGTAACAATGCAGAAGAAGGAAAAATACAATACCTTCATTAGAGATTAACAGATAATATTATCTTACGCGCATTAATGATATCAAATGCATTAAGTTCGTAATCCCAAGTGGTCTAGTGGTTAGGATTCCGCGCTCTCACCGCGGCGGCCGGGGTTCGATTCCCCGCTTTGGAATAGTTTTTTCTTTTTTTTTCGATTGTTTGACTTTTTGTTTTGAAGTAAAACCACACAAAATCAAAAACAAACATACTTGTCCATGTCAAAACCACAATCCCAAAGCAAGATAAAACGTTGAAACTGACAAATTAACTTCCACTAGAAAAGTGAGGCCGGATGTTCCGGCAGGGTAAGCGCCTCCTTGTTGCTACACTAGCTACACCCCTCATGTGTGTTTTAAATAGTAACTAAGTATGAGTTGGCGGCTTGCTTCCGCGGAGACAGGTCAGTATAAGCCTGTGGTTCATTACCATGGAGACAGGTCAGTATAAGCCTGTGGTTCATTACCATGGAGACAGGTCAGTATAAGCCTGCGATTCATTACCATGGAGACAGGTCAGTATAAGCCTGTGGTTCGTTACCATGGAGACAGGTCAGTATAAGCCTGTGGTTCATTACCATGGATACAGGTCAGTATAAGCCTGTGATTCATTACCATGGAGACAGGTCAGTATAGGCCTGTGGTTCATTACCGTGGAGACAGGTCAGTATAAGCCTGTGGTTCATTACCATGGAGACAGGTCAGTATAAGCCTGTGGTTCGTTACCATGGAGACAGGTCAGTATAAGCCTGTGGTTCGTTACCATGGAGACAGGTCAGTATAAGCCTGTGGTTCGTTACCATGGAGACGGGTTAGTATAAGCCAGTGACGTCTCTCCGATTCCAAATTATTTATTTTAACAAATAGCTGTTTTTAATAAGCTATTTTGAAATAAATTGTAGGTTCAACTAGAGTCATTTATACGGTTACATAAAACCAAAATAATTTCGAAAAACCGAGTGTGTCTTATATGCCAAAAGAATACTTCAAACATACATTTTCTGATTTGTTTAAAAGAAAAAAATATTCCCAAGCGGGGAATCGAACCCGGCCGCCGCGGTGAGAGCGCGGAATCCTAACCACTAGACCACTTGGGATTAGGAACTTTGACACTTGATACTGTTACTGTGCGTAAGATGGCGTGTTTATCTCTCGCGCAAATTCTATGAAGATACTGCATTTATTCCATTTATAACTTAAGCCTGTCTCACACAGAACACGGTTGGGCACACGGTTCCAATACGATACACTCGGTTATACACGGGTTGACTTATACGAGTATTGAGCTCCAACCGTGCCTGGGGATGAGTTGGTACGATTTAGACTCGAATGTAGCACGAGTATGTACGGACAAAGCACGGATATACTCGGTCAAGCAAGGTTTGTCACGGTTTGAACACGATTTGCAAACGATTTTCATACGATTGTTGTACTGTTCCAAGTACGGTCTGTTACGGCCTAGTACGACTTTTACTCGATTAACTGGACATTTACAGGGTTTACATACGGTCCCACCGACTTTTGTTCGAGTTATGCTCGAATTATCACACATTCGTGTATGTTTTGATGTTCTTTGCTTCTTTATACTCAGTTACATTTGCTAGATATCGTGTTTGGAAAGTGTAATAGCACTTTTTGAGCTCAAAGTGGTTTTAATAAGAGTACAGCTTCCTAACTGGTGACTTAATTTTTGGACCAAGGGACAAAGTATACGTAGTTATTTCTTCAAAGGAAAAAAATGAATAATAAAATGTACCTTTATAAAGGGAGCAAATGTTATTTCAAAAAAAATATCTAAAAAAAAAATAACCACTGCTCGCTTATAAAGGTAATCTTATTTTTTCTATGGGAACCTTTAATTTTATTTTTGCAAAGTGATAATAATAAAATATTTAATAAGCAGTGCATTTATGTATATACGGTCTCGTACGGTCTCACACGGTCTTGTACGATCGCTAATACGATCATACACGGACATGGCACCCGTGCCAGTTTTTTAAAAGTTTTAAAAATCATACACGGCTTTCACGGATACACTCGAATGGCCCGAGTGTAAGTCGGATAAGGCCACGGTTGGTTCGGTTGTATGTACGGTTTACACGGGTGGCCAACCGTATAGGCCGTGTGTTCTGTGTGAGACAGGCTTTTAGGCATTGCAAAAGCTGTATTTTAAAATTGAGTAAAAAAAACTTTTGGAATTGTTGTACCAGGAAATGACTGTTTTAGACAGGTGTAAATCATTTAATTAACATTTTATCAAGCTCTCTCAAGTCAGGAAATTATTCTTATAATAAAAACATTAACCGGTGTTAAATCCAAGAAGAAAAAACATTACTTCAACGCTATCTTCTACGTAAGTCTTTTGGCCTTGGTGTAGCATCAAGGTCACCACTGGGGCAGCAGTTATAAAAAATAAATACAGCCTTTGATCAGAATTGTTTTTATTTATTTTATCTCTGTTTTAAGATAAGAGATGACAAATAATAACTTGCATATACAAATGTTTTATCTTCGTTATTTATTTATGTTTGGTAGACCTTACATCTTGAAGTGATCCAGGGTTCCACCTATGGCCAACACCAAAGTTTATAAATATGTATCATAAAATGAACTAAGTTAGACATATCTAGAATTGTTGTTGAGTAACACGCACTTAGTGGCCATTCATGAAAAATAGAGAAAAATATTGGGAATGTCCATCTAGCAAAAATATGGAACAATGTCTTACAACAATTTTTGGTTCGGATGAAATGCCTAATTCAGATGTCCTATATAATGGTCATATACCTTTGTTAGATTACATGTATTTTTAAAATTATATGTAAAAACAATATCATTTATTAATGTTTTCAATGATAAAATGATACATGACATAATCATACATGTTACATAACATGCATGCGTTTGAAGTTTTTGTATACATTTCTATCAATTTCTTTAGATGGCAATGTCTCGATATCAATACATGTTGTCATCATAATGACTAGTTCGTAAACCTCTGCTGCACATATACATGCGGGATAATAGAGGAGACAGTTACTAAAGCGAATACATTACCCGAAGATAACAAAATCAGACAGATTTCTTCCAGATAAGATCAGTAGTAGCTATTGTTACACGCAGTAATGGAACTATGCAGAACTTTAAGCACTTAGCATCATAATCCCAAGTGGTCTAGTGGTTAGGATTCCGCGCTCTCACCGCGGCGGCCGGGGTTCGATTCCCCGCTTGGGAATATGTTTTTCTTTTATTTTCGTTTGTTTGGCTTTTTGTATTGATTCAAAAACAAACATACTTGTCCATGTCAAAATCACAATGACAACGCAAGGTAAAACGTTATTTCACAATAATGTATAGTACCTATTCTAAGGTTGTTTGTTATTTGTATAATATGTTCTTTGCGGTTCTGACTTTTAAACACATCCAATCAAACCGGCTGGGACGTTAAACACCATTACTCAACTCAATCAAACGGGATGACAAATTAATCCTAGTTCTGCTCCATCAATTTCAGAATATTCTCAATTTTTATTTCAATATTTGAATTTTGAAAATAGCATCAGTTTTCATACGAATCATCTTTATATTCTAGTTGTTGACATTAACAATATTTCATTAATCCTGATTAGTAGTTGAGAATTACAAAGATGGATGAGGACCTGGTAGATACATTCCAACACAAATGCCTCCGTAGGATCTTTAATAAGCATTGGCCAATGAGAGTTACAAATGAAGAGATCAGAGAACGAGCAACATGGGTCATGTATTGCCGATGAATAACACCGAACATCCAAGGATATCTTTAACATGGCAACCAGCTGAAGGAAAAAAGAAAAGAGGACGGTCAAAAGAGACCTGTCGTAGATCAATAGAAAACGTAAAGAAAAGAGCTAGGAATGAAGACATGGGGAGAGGCAGCCACACAAGCAAGTAATATGGATGGAAGGAGAGGAAAGATAATTGGCCCACTAGGAGAGATGGAATTAAGTCAAGTCAAGATTAGTTGTTGGTTTTATATTTTAGTAATATTACATCAATCCGACAATAAAAATGAACCATCGATTTGACACAGAAGTAAATTGTAAATATTATATACATGTATTAAAAGCTAAAGTGTATCTGGGATTCTACAATTTTAAATTATTAGTAGCCAAATTTGCAAAATTTGTGAAAATATAGTCCTTTTTAAAGTTTCATACATTTACCTAAATAGGCTACAATTTTGAAAGATTTTTTTCAAGAATAAGAAGCAAACTGTAATTTGTATTTTGGCTACAAAGAAGAAAATCATAGCCGTATCTAACCATCCTAGAATATTCGAAATTAGAATTTTCATTTACCTAATCATATATAATCTAGTTTGTTACCTGTATAAATCCAGAAAATATTGATTTTTTTATATTTTATTTCCGCAAATTAAATATGATCTGAATTCATTATGTTTCATTTCCAACAATTAGATCACTATTTCAAAGCTTGTACAAAAAGCAGCATTCTAATATTAAGTTTTACGGTTTTTCATATATATTTATCTTGTGTCTTGTGTCATTATGTTCTCTTCTGTGGGATGTTCTTGATGACTCTAGCTTTTGTCACGTACATGCCAGGTTTACTTGCTGCAAATGTCTATTTATGTCTATGAATATAAATACATGTATATGAATGTTTACCGATAGGGTTCGTAGTTAAAGTATGCCTCAAGAGTATATGTTATTCAGGGGTGTACCTATCCCCGTTTTCTAGGTTCTGTAACCGTGAGCTACAGTAATTAACCCACATGCGGGTGTAGCAAACTAAACAGAAGGTGCTTTTCCTCCGGAGCACCTGACCTCACATGGAAATTCATGTATTTAACTGAATTTGACAGCTTCAAAGTTTTTACTTAGCTTTAGAATTGTGATTTGAACAGGGATTGGTATATTTGTTTTTGACGTGACAAATAAGTACATGTAGCTGAAACTGTAAGTAATTTACTTTGTACTTTGGTTCCAGTTTTGAAAAAATTTACTTAAAATGCAATTAATTGATCAAACATTTGTACCTGAAGTCAAGTCATTAGAATCTAAATTTAGATATAGTGTAAAAGCTTGTTTGTACTTTAGTTCCAGTTTTGTAAAAAAAATACTTAAAATGCAATTAATTTATCAAACATTTGTACCTGAAGTCAAGTCATTAGAATATAAATTTATATATAGTGTGAAAGCTTGTTTGTACTTTAGTTCCAGTTTTGAAAACATGGCTTTAACATGGCAACAAGCTGAAAAATGAGGAAAAGATGACGATCAAAAGGGACCTGGCGTAGGACAATAAGAAAGTAAAGGTGAAGACATGGAGAGAAGCAGCCACACAAACAAGTAAGATTAATGAGTGGAAAGGAAAGATAATGGACCCAATGCTCAACCAGGAGAAATGAAATTAAGTCATGTCAAGATTAGTAGTTCATTTTATAATTAAGAAATATTACACCAATCTGACATAAAAATGATCCATCGATTTGACATAGAAGTAAATTGTATATTGAATACATTTATTTCATTCTATTCTCTATTTAGGATTTCACAATTTAAAAATTAGAAGCCACACTTTTTCAAGTTTTTTCATACATTTGCTAAAATAGGTTACATTTTGATATATATTTTCTCAGGAATTAGTAGCAAAACAATTTGGATTTTGGCTACGAGGAAGGAATTATAGCAGTATACTGTTATCATCCTAGAATATATTCGAAATTAGATTTTTCATCTACCTAATCATATATAATCTAGTTGTTTACCAGTATTAATCCAGAAGATATTGATTTTTTTATATTTTATTTCCGCAAAATAAATATGATCTGAATTCATTATGTTTCATTTCTAACAATTATTTACAATTAGATCACTATTTCAAAGCTTGTACAAAGAACAACATTCTAATTATAAGTTTTATGGTATCAAATATGTATTTATCTTCTCTTTATGTTCTCTTCTGTGGCATTTTCTGGATGACTCTAGCTGTTGTCACGTACACTCCAGTTTATTTGCTGCAAATGTTTACTAACCAAATAGGGTTTGTAGTTACAGTATTGCCCGAGACTATATGTTAATAAGGGATGTACCTATACTGGTTTTCTGAGTTTTGTAACGTGAAGCGACAGGAAGTAACACAGGTTCGGGTATTGCGAACTATACAGGAGGTGCTTATCCTTCCGGAGCACCCGGCCTCACGTGGAAGTTCATGTGTTTCACTTAATTTGCCAGTTTCAATGTTTACACTTAGCTTTAGAATTGTGATTTGAACAGGGATTGATTGCCTTCTAACTTAAGCATTAAATCTTATTTAGAACCTTATACAAGCCAAAGGATAGGCTAGATATAGCGTGACAGCTTGTTTTTACCCAAGTTCCAGTTTTGAAAACAAATAATCTCAAATGTAAATAATTTAACGAAAATTTGTACTTTAATTATCAGAACCGAACAGTGATTTAGTTTTAAAAGATAATTTATTTAAACCAATTAAGAATTAAATAGATGCCAAATGCAAGGCAAAGAATATTTGAGATGTAGACTATTCCCTTTTATTTTCATTTGCACGGTGTATTCCATCCTGCCCCCAGTATGAGACCAGTAACATTCATATCAGCTGTGGATGTCATTGTCGGCTATTAATGCCATTGGCCACGCGATTCTGCGTATAATTACATCATGACAATTCACAATTTACAATAACAAACTTCATCCCTCCGCGTTAGCTGTATGTCGTGTGTAATCGTGTGTACATTGTTATTCCATGTGTTTTAAGGGCATGTTAAATTCATAGAATCACCTAAAATAACTCAGGTATTTGTTTTGGTTAAAGAGAAGTACATATCGATTTTTGTTATTTTAGTAAATTTAAAAGGAAATATTTGTCATTATTAAATTATAATTTTAATTGTAAGCAATGACTCAGAATGACTACCTTAAGGGACGTCACATTTAAATCACTAGTCGTCGTTTTCCCTTTTAAGTCATGCAAAATCAATCTAATGAAAAAAAAACAAGCCAGAAGGCACTTTATGTAATGGAACTGTTTGATGTACTTATATGTTATTAAGTTTTTTATACTCTACACCCAATACTGGTTTTATGTATACTTATGAGGTATGTATATATCATTTAATACTTCATCAGTATTCGATCTAAATCGAAAATAAAGTACAGGTCTGTCGAAAGTTTAACATATAGCTAACGAAAATACCCCGAGGCTCGACTGCCGAATGACCGATTTATTGATACCGGATATAGTCCGTGAGCTAGGTGGACCCACCATGTACCCCAAGGATCCTCTGACACCACTGTTTTCTGGTACCTTAAGGTGACTTGTAATGTATTTAGGATGTTTAAAATAATGTATGATAGTGTGGTTTTGACCCAAGTCATCACATTCATCACATCTGATTTATAAGCAGTGTTTATTAAAACGCACATAAGCGATTGGAAATGGTTCATTCGATAAATGTATTGAACTGAAGAAAATCAGAATATCGTGATATTTCTGTGAAATATTTGAAATAATTTCAGAATCAAAAAAAAAAATAACAATCCATCTCCAATGGGAAATTAATAACTACAGATTTGAGAAATTGGAAAAATAATAGATCTTTATTAATTTTAGATCTTCGGCGTTGATGAATGGAACTTAATTAAAATCCTTTCAATTACGTTGATATCATGTTCAAAATCAATTGTTTCAGACGAAGATTGAATCGGGGAAATCAATCAAGTTACCATCTTTCTTGTTCTTAAACATGATAAACACACTAAATTAATAATTAATAAAAGAGATATCACATTCATTTTAAGTCACAAAGCTTATAGAGATTATAGACCTGGATATTTTATTTTTAGCCTGCTCTTAACGTTCAATATTCAATATTATAAATTTTGATTTAAGACAACACGAAACATGAAATAAGTTTTATTCTTTTTTGTCTTGTAGAATAATTGAAGCAGCAACTGGCGAATTAAATTAAGCACGTGGACATCCAACAGGGAAGTGAGGTCGGATGCTCCGGAAAGATAAGCACCTCAGGTGATGATATGCTAAAGGTTTTGGACGTTGCTTCCCTAATTTTTACATTGCTCAACAGAATCGTTGTAGACTCTATATTATATTTTAAATCTTCTCCTGTCATAAATATATCTTATTTTGTTTGGTTGGTTTTTGTTGTTATTGTTGTTGGTTACACTAGCTACAACTAATTACATGCTTTGTAGCTAGAAATAAAACAAAAACATACTACTCAATGTTCAGATTACAATACCAGAAACAAAGTCATTATTACTAATTTTGCAGCACTTGACGACCGTTTCGGAATAATATTCCACATATGTAGTGCTTGGACCAAAGTTGTTAAAATCCAAATATCAAAATGTTTAAATGGGTGCAATAGGACCAACATTTATTTTATAACATCAGCTAAGACAATACTTCGAATGAATAAGCATAAGTAAGTGTTTTGAGGAATTTTAAAATTTACAAACAGATATTACCAATGTTTAAATACTTTTTAAAAATTTTAAGACTCTTTACAACAAATTTACCTCTACCAGAAAACTGAGACCGGGTGCCTCAGTAGAGTAAGCACGTTGTGTCTAGCTAGCTACACCAGCCACATGTAAGCCCTATATAAGGGTCACCAGCTTATAAATGCCAGTAGAATTGTACTGTCCAACCTGCCTTTAAATCACCTCTATAATAAGGACTACCTGTTTATAAACGCCAGTAGAATTGTATCCCAATTGTTCTTTATTTATATTATTTGAACATGTATATAAAGACCATCTGCCCATAAAGGCCACTTTTACCGGTTCCGTGGGCGGCCTTTATAGACAGGTTTGACCGACCATCATAATAGGAAAGTGTGACACTTTTAGCAATATGCGAGTTATTTGTCCTTGACCTTTTCATCAAATGCTGCAATATACAACAAACTGCATATGCTCGTATCAATATATTCATATTGTTCATAAACAGCTGATATTATTTTTTACGTATCATAATGCTATTTAACAGTTTTGAAGCAACATTGTCAATGACTGTTGATATTTGATATAGCAACACTAATATATTGCTCCGTAATTCGAAATCCAATTGTTTTTATTCTAAATGTCTATTAAATATCACATAAACATTTGAATATGTCATTAACGATATCGCCCATATACAATGACTTATAAATGTCACTAACGATTATATTTTTTATCTAAAAGCGAGTATCTACCTGTGTTAATGAGTTAGAAGATGAAACAAAATTTTACTTTACCGAGATCAATTGCTTATTACACCCGGAAAGAAAAGCGGTAGTTCATACCTTTGAAACCCAAACTGTTGAATTCACGAATATAAAAGATACAAAAAACACAAATAAGAGAAATCCTTTATGATTAATCTTGCTGAACATTTCGTTTGGACATTTTACAATTAGTGGTAGCGTGATTACACTTAGAAAAGGAAACGGTAGTTCAGGTCTTTGAAATCCAAATCTTTGTAATAACTTATCTAAAAGATGCAACATCTATTGAAGAGAGAAATCCTTTAATAACCTTGCTGAATGTTTCGCCTGGACATTTACAACAAGTGGTAGCGTGATACTTTTCAGCTAAACATGAAGTGATTACCCTTTGGGAGCACTTGGCCTTAGTTTTCTGGTGGAAATTCACTTGTTGAACTTGGTTTGCCCGTTTTTAAATGTTTTTACTTTGTTTTGGGATTTGGATTTGGACATAGATTGGTATGTTTGTTTTTGATTTCCCTTCAATGGTTGCCTGTAGATATTTTAGAATCAGCTTTCTGTCATTCATGATTAAAATTACTAGTATAGCTCGGACATAATTGTACTAATCGTTGACATCGATGTAACATGTATTTTTGTAATTATTCCTTGTACTTGATTATTTTAATATGTCATCAGCGATATCATTATTACTCTTCCAAATGTCACTCAGATCGATGCTGTACTAGTATACCTTATATATAATACAAAATGATGGTTTTCTTGTGTTAATGATGTAGAATTGTTATCCACATCCGAATTTCTTTTATTCAGTTGTTATTATCAATGATTACGAAACAGTAATTATATGTATAAAGGTATAATTATGGTTAAAATAAGAATCTGTATAATGGTTCTGCATTAACACATTTTGATGATGATACCTTGTCATTGTTTGTCGTGAGTGCCTGCGACTTTGTTGATGTTGTTTGAAAGAGTAGCAATACAAAGTTTTTCCTAAAACGCACTAACTTGCCTGTTAATGCTTACAAGTTCGGTTTGTGAGCAACTATACAATATGGAAATACGAAAGTTATACTGATGTGTGTGGCCTTTACGAAATTCAAGAAAATATCCATCTACTAATGTAGATATATTGTTTTAATCATGAATACGGTATCTTTTTTTCCAGATTAAAATTTAAAAATGGCACTAATTATAAGTATTGATGAAAGATAGTTTACAGGTAAAATATTGAAATATATTGGCAGTAATCACCATTCAAAATCAAAGAAATGTCAAGCATTGTAGACTTATTTTTAATCACCAATCATATGTTATTTAATAGTGTCAAAATCTCTCAAATGTTTTCACGAAGAAAATGTCTTGAAAGTAATAATATTGAAATGATTATGTAAAAGTAACTGTGCTATAATTTAATGTGCAGACAGAAAATGTTATATGAAATGCTGTACTAGTATGCTGAAAATAGCTACAGACCATTTTATCATCATCTTCAATATATATGATAAGTTTTGTTAAAAGGTATTTTATTTGTTTTGAACATTGTATAGTGCATGCTATTCAGCTGTTACTTAATAGATTTCATTATAAACCGAAGGGCATTATATCTCATATCTCGATTAGTGCAGTTATGTCATTTACTAATTTCTGATTCTTCATGCCATAAATATTCAAAACCTAAGCACATAACAGTTATACAAATGAAAATAATTACATATTTGCATTCTTTAGAGCTATGCAGATTTTATGAAAACCATTATACTTAAAGGTATATTCATTTACAATAGGAATACTTAGATCATTTTATGTACAGCATCATATTCTTGTAACTACAAATTACTCTCTTTCATTGAAGTAAGTAGAACTATCTTAAGTGTATACTTGGAAGATTTCTTTGATGTGAAATAGAAATTTACCGTCATAATGTAAAATAGATAAGAAACTAATATACTTCATTATACATTAAATTGGGATCGTCTTTGGTGTTCAAGAACAAGGAAGGTTGCATCTTAGTTAAGTTAGTGACTGCAAAGTTAAATCTGCTTAGATTCAAAATTTACCAATGGATTGGAGCTTTTGAGCTAGTATAACATTTTGGTTCTGCTACTTTTTATTACTCAATAGTGTAGACGTACTAATTTTCGCGGTGTACTAATTTTCGCCATCGTTTGTTAATACCTAGCGACAATTATGTTATGTTTATAATAAATAAATACACGCCAAATTAAATACTTTTCCAGTAATCTTAAATATATTTGGATCTCCACAGTTTTGGTCACTTTCGAACACTACTGATGACCGATATGAATCCTAAACAACCGTCTACTGCTTCAAAACTAAAGCAGTTTTAGCAATAATAATTAGTAACAGTTTCTAATTCGGTAGTGTATTAAGTAGCAAGTCATGGTTTAAAAAATCAAACTTATTATGTAGAGTGTTGTTTCAGTTGAAACTTAGTTGGCGGTTAATTTGGTGTTGATCATAATCTTTGTTTGGGAAATGTATGCTTGCTATCGAATAAATAAATTATTAGGTTTGGTTTTTTTAATCTTTGAATAATATTTAAAAATGTAGCAATTCAACTGATGATTATAACAAAAACATGACAAAACAAGACATAGACTAAAACATGTTTAAAAGCATTTGCTGCAGATCAAAAAAGGCATGTGTACTTTTCATTCCAATTTATTCGCATCTTGTTTTGTGATTCTATACGTGCGTAATTAAATCAACAGTTCCTTGTTGTACATTAATATAGTTTAAAATTGATATAAAAAACTGAGTAAAACAGCAAGTTTTGTAATGATTATTTCCTGCTGTATCCTTTTTATTTAGTTTCAAGTTAAAATTCTTGCTATATTTAACTTTCTGGATTACATAATAATCCTCTGTTTTAAGATGTAATTCCAATTTAGAGCATCAGATTACGATAAAACTGAATTTCAAAAAGCGGAAAAAAACTTTTTAATTTCAATATGATATCTATTCTGCTTATGCATTTTAAAAACATGTGTGCATTGCATACAATAATGGCTATTTAATACGAAGAAAAATATCTTAATGTAAAACCTACATATTTGAAGAGATAAATTAAGATAGCAATTCTTTTTAAACAGTTTCCTTAACTGCCTTGCTTTAAAACGATAATTGTGTACAGTACATGTTTTTATTTTTCTAAACAAAAATAGCAATTTTAAAAATATTGTTTAGTTGAAGTTCGGTAGAGAGGAGCTCGTTTTGGGTTTTGCGTACTTGTGGATCACTGGCTATAAAATAAGTAGAACGGTCGTGGAACCTCGAATAGAGCTATGGCCATATCACTAGGCGTATCGTCCGGAACACCCGGCGTCTCTTCCCTGATGGAAGTTCACGTGTTCAACCAAATTTGTTAGTTTCAAAGTTCTAACTTTGCTTCTGGATTGTGATTCGACCATGGATAAGTATGTTTGTTTTTGATTGTTACCAATCACATGTTTTTCAATCCATTCTCAGACAACCATCATATCATGGCATCAGATGTCAAGTTATAACACCCACTGTTCAAAATGATCACGGGGAATGATTTTTAAGCTTCTTAGTCTTACACAAAGGAAGAATATGATTTTGAATTTTTAAATTCACACAATATTTTGCTGTTTTTGTTATATTTACATGTACCTTTTTATTTAAGAAATAGTTTTCATTTGTTGTTGTTTCTGAAGTATAAACAAGATTTGTCAATGGCAAACCCAATAAAATTGCAAATGGCATTAATGATAGAATTGCCATTTCCAAAATCTTGTTTATACCTCGTAAAACATAAAATTAAAAGTTTTTTCTTATATTTACAATATTAATGGTTGAAATTTCTGCTAAGAATTGGGAAAAGGCCAATTATTTAATATGACATAAAACTGGTTTTTTATTTCTTATCCGCTTATACCTGTTTCACCTGCTCTTGTAGTACTTATTTAACAGTCAAAAGATAACTAAAAAAGAGGTGTTTAACATTTCGTTTGTAGACGACGTTTACGTGTTTTACTTTGTCAGTTTTCAGTTTTTTGTTTTAATCTTTGGATCGTAATTTTAACTTCGACTGGTTTGTTGATGACTAAATTAGACAGATACAAATCGAATACCAATTGTAACATTTGTATTTGGAAACAAATTATTCCAGAAATAAATAGAAATGAAAAATGTAGGCATGAATGAACACGTTACTTTGAATGGAATCTTATCCTGCAGAATAGGTGGCGTAGTTTACATGGAATGGTGTTTATATATATTATTATATGAGGTAAGCACGTAAACTGAAGGATATACAAGTAACAGTAATGTCCTTATCATCAGCATCTACTGCGTATATAAGCGATGAATGTCACCATCAGTATGATGTAAAGGTTTCGAAAGCTATACATTTAACATATGGCTAACGCTATGTTCTGATAGTGTTATAACGTATATAACAATGACATATCAAGACTTGCAGAACTTTCAGCAAAGTCAAGATTAATTAGTTTTTATATAGAATCCTCTTTTTTGCAAATTTGTCGGCCTTTAATACGATAAATAATCAATGACAATTTGGAATCCTAACAAGGGCGAACCATCCTGCGTATATAATTTCCAAATAAACTTACGTGATATAAACCCAAACAGTTTCTTATATAAATCTGAATTCAATATTTCCTCAAACCATATTTCTTAAATAAATGCCAGTTATGACATTATATAATAGTGTAAACCTTTCCACGTTTTAGAAGCACGTATGCTATTATTATCATAACATCATGTCTTGTTAAAAAAGCACAAGACTTATGTATATTTACATAGGAACAAATTTTGGAACTAATAAAATAAACTTTACTGCCTGCCAAACACATCCTTAGAGAAAACAAAATATAAAAGGTACTTGATTAATATGAAATGGATATCTTCTTTGCTATGCAGTAACATATGATATGTAGAGAGATTTACTGAACTGAAGACAAATGGCTATAAAGACCATTAAAAAGATGTTATTGAATTAGATCTAGCAGAAAATAAACATTAGCTATGATTAGGAACATATTATCCAGGGTAGAGAAATCGGTTTATATAATAATATTGCATCACGTCTATTACGAATTGAAATGTCATGGTAAACTGAAATCTAATTTTAAATAAAGTTTTGATAAATTACATTTAATTAAATATGAGTTTTATGGTAATTCAGTTTAAATGAGTTGGATCGGATGGTTTGTGATCTTATAAATCAAAAACAATCAATCATTTTAATGTTGAAATCACAATCTGAAAAAAAGTAAAAACATTGAAACTTGGCCATTTCGGTTAAATACGCACATTTCTACTAGGAACGTCTGTCTCTTGTTTTCTGGGTGCTCCAGAAAGCAAGTTAGCGAGTTATCAAGACTTTAGTGCGTAACCAAAATTTAGAATGGCAGAAACATGGAACTATGTGACTTCAATTAAATGTAGGATAACATTGGATACAGAAATCATGCTTATCAACAACATCCGATACAATTTCGTCTTTGTTTCTAATGCCTGTTCAAATGAGTATATTGTATAATCATTGATCTTATTTATGTCGTCTGCTTGTATGTTGTCTACTGAAACGTGTGTTTTTGTATTCGAGTTCAATCACATTTCAGAATTTTAATTTGCGATTTTCGTAGAATACAAAACGACGAGATAACTCGTGTTTTGTGTTAACTGATGAAAATGTTTTTTCTCTAGGTCTGGTATCAAAGTGTGGGAACTATTTTTAGGATAATATTTACAAAATCAATCAGCATGGTTTGTACAATGGCATGTTTTAGAGAAAAACATACTAAGAAAAAAGTTGTAGGAATGGATAAAATAACCATTTATGTCTCACAAACACCTTCCAGGAGATCACAGAAGCTTTAAACAGTTCTTAATTGGACTACAGAGAATTTTGGTTCGTTATATGCTATATTTATTCAACTGAAGACAAGTGGATATGAGAAACGTCAAAAAGATGTTATTTGATTAGGTTTTGTCTATTTCTGTTAATCAGTTTCTGACAAGTAATGTCAAGTTTATTGACAAAAGAATTATATATCAGTAAATAAATCAAGTAAAATACATAGAGTGGACAATAAATATCTTACATTATTAGGAACGCATTATCTTTATGTTGAGAAATCGGTGTGAATGTACAATATATTAATATTTATATTCCATTACGTCGGTTACCAATTGAAATATAGCGATAAAATATAATGTTATGTAGTAGGTGTTGATATATATCTAAGGTCACCTTGATCTATAGTATGTCCAATGCCCGTTCAAAGTCATCATTTATGTTATTTGTGACTGCTTGTATTGACTTTGTTGTAGCTTTCATTTCGTTATGGATTTGATATGCTTGTCCCATATATGACCAGCATTAATTTGAAATTTCCAGGAACGAGAACGAGTGGCATAAATATAGACCGATTTAATAAGTTTCATGTAAAACTTTGTATTTTGGGGTAACTAATGGTAATGTCTGTTTCCTAGATAAGAATGAATGAAATAATCATTAATGCCACACAAACACCTTCCCAGAACACAGAAGCTTAAAACATTACTTTATTTGACTACAAAGAATTCTGGTTCGTTATATGCTATATTTGTTCAACTGAAGACATGTGATATGATAAACGTCAAAACAGTTATTTGATTAGGTTTTGTATATATCTGTAAATTGGTTTCTGACAAGTAATGCTTAAGTTTATTGACAAAAGAATTATATATCAGTAAATAAACCAAGTAAAATACATATAGCGGACAATAAATATCTACCATTATTAGGAACGCATTATCTTTATGTTGAGTAATCAGTGTGTATATACATTTCATTTATATTGTATTACGTCGGTTACCAATTGAACTAGAAAAACTGTGAGCCACAAGCTCACAAAAATACCCCCGCTCCCCCACATAAAAAAATCCATCGGATCAAATTTATAAATAGGAGGTGCAGATCTACATTATATCACAAAGATTGTGTGAAAGTTTCATGAAAATCCATTGAAGGGTTTAAGATGAGTTGCGGATAAGAGATAGGTGCCCTAAGGTGTAACGGAAGGACGGACGGACACCACTTTTACTATATACCCCCCACTTTTTAAGCGGGGGATATAAATATAGCGATGAAATGTAATGTTATGTAGTAGGTATATATCCAAGGTCACCTTGAACTGCAGTATGTCCAATGTCCGTTCAAAGTCATCATTTGTATAATCATTAATATAATTTCTGACTGCTTGTATTGCCTTTTTTGTACCTTACATTTCGTTATGAATTTGATATGCTTGTCCCATTATATGACCAGCGTAAATTTGAAATTTCAAGGAACGAGAACGATTGGCATAAATATAGACCGAGTTAATAAGTATCAAGTAAAATTTAGTTTTTTGGGATAGCTAATGGCAATGTCTGTTTCCTAGATATGACATCAAATTCCAGCCGCATGTTTTGTTGTATCCGAGTTCAAAATCTAATATTTTAGACGAAACTAACAAAATCCATCAGCCCAGTTTGTATATTGTCATGATTTAGAGACTTAGAAAACTATGAAAAAGTTGTAAGAATGAATAACATAATCATTATTTCTCACAAACACCTTCCCATGAGAACACAGAAGCTTAAAATGGTATTTAATTTGACTACAGAAAATTTCTGGTTCATTTTATAGTATATTTATTCAACTGAAGACAAGTGGATATGACAAATGTCAAAAAGATGTTATTGGATTAGGTTTTGTCTATTTCTGTTAATCGGTTTTCTGGCAAGTAATGGTCAAGTTTATTGACAAAAGAATTATATATCAGTAAATTAATCAAGTAAAATACATACAGCGTACAATAAATATCTTCTATTATTAGGACCGCATTATCTTTATGTTGAGTAATCGGTGTGAATGTACAGTATATTAATATTCCATTACGTCGGTTACCAATTTCAATACAGTGGTAAAATATAATATTATGTAGTAGGTATTGATATATATCTAAAGTCACCTTGATTTCCAGTATGTCCAATGACCGTTCAAAGTCATCATTTGTATAATCATTAATATAATTTCTGACTGCTTGTATTGCCTTTTTGTACCTTACATTTCGTTATGGATTTGATATGCTTGTCCTATTATATGACCAGCCTAAACTTGAGATTTCCAGGAACAAAAACGATTGACATGAAAGAGTGAGTTAAACGATTCCATGTAATAATGTGTATTGTGGTAACTGATAGTAATGCTTGTTCTCTAGATATGACATCAAATTACGGCGAGATTGTTTTATTTATATCCTGGTCCAAACTCAAATATTTAAGACGAGACTTACATATTCCATAAGTGCGATTTTTACAATGGCATGTTGTCAGTGTGTTAAGACCTAGAAAAAAGTTGTAGGAAGGAATAAAAAAAATTTTATGTCTTACAAACACCTTCCCAGGAGAACACAGAAGCTTAAAACATTACTTAATTTGATACAGAGAATTTCTGATTCATTATGTGGTATATTTATTCAACTGACGACAAGTGGATATGAGAAACGTCAATATGTTATTGGATTAGGTTTTGTCTATTTCTGTTTATCGGTTTCTGACAAGTAATGCTCAATTTTATTGACAAAAGAATTATATATCAGTAAATAAATCAAGTAAAATACATATAGCCGACAATAAATATCTTTCATTATTAGGAACGCATTATCTTTATGTTGAGAAATCGGTGTGAATATACATTATATTTATGTTGTATTACGTCAGTTACCGTGATAAATGAAATGTTATGTAGTAGGTGTTGATATATATCTAAAGTCATCTTGTTCTGAAGTTATTTTAACTAAAGATCTTGTATTAAAAAGTTCGATATAGAGTCGTCTTGTCGAGACACATTAGTTGATATGAACGGTGATGTTGTTTGCTTTTTATTTAAAGCGTGCATGTAATACACATTCCAATTGCTCATCCAATCAAAAACAAACATACTAGTCCATTTAAAAAAAACCTGGGAAATTAAGTAACACGCGAAGTTCCACTAGAGAAGGGAATCCTGGTTCTCCGTAAGGGTAACCACCTCCAGTTTAGTTAGTTACACACGCCAAGTATGTCATTTTTATGTTAAAAAACCACAAACATACGGGACCATATCCTTTCGAAATGTTAAGAAATAAACTGCTAAATGAAGTTGAACACATGAGCTTCAAACCAAAGCAACCAAAAAACAAACACAGTGCAAGAAAGTGTGTAATTATTAATTATGCAAGTGTGGCCAGAAAAAATATCCTACTTTTTCTGCTATATTGAATATTTTCGTCTTGTCTGCCACTAATAAATCCCGAATAAAAGAATTTTTAACACATGGCGAAGAACAAGACATCTTTAGACATAACAAGTAAACAAAATCGTTTTAAGGCTGTAGATCTATTTTATTATTTTGAATGGACACGAAAAAATTGACAGTTTTGTATAAGTTCAATTATCCATTTGCTCTAAGGGTTAGTACACTATTAACAGACAATTTACTTCCAATAACATAAGTCTGCAAGTAAACTGATTGAGTTAATACAAATTCATGTAACATGTTATATCTCCCTGGAGAAACTGTGACCTTTTCTGGTCAACTATTGACATTTGTATTTAATAAACTTCAAAGGATGATTATATTAGGGATTTACACGACAGACTATATAGAGAATAGATTATAGCTTAGCTTCTCTTAATAAAAGCAACTGTTAACCGTCATATTGTATATATAGACTTTTAGATTCTTTATTATTCAATAAGAACAAAAACTAACATACTAATCCATGTTCAAATAATAATCCAGAAGCAAAGTAAAAACTTCGGTTAATCATGTAAACTTCCACCAATAAAGTGAGGCCAGGTGCTCATGAAGGGTAAGCACCTCCTGTTTAGCTAGCTACACCCGTCACCCGTGTAATAAGACTTAACTCAGGTTTTGCATGGTCCGATAAAAAATAAGCAATAATTGTTTCACCAAGTATCAGCAAAACTTTCACATATCAGGACCATAGATCAACGACTAGAATAATTTCAAAACATCAATAAAAACAACATATTGTACCAGCAGTAGTAAAAATAACGCGCGTGTCAATTTTATCAAATTCTGATCACTTTGGATCAATTCAACAAAAAAGTGTTTTTATATTTTACAAGAAACAAGTTTTGTTCCAAACATTTCATTAAAATCAATGATACTTATGCATCTTATATAGTTAGTGAAGTGAACATCATTGATGACGTTCCTGGGCTATGTTACAAAACAGTGTTTTTTGAGGTTGTAATACACAATGCTACTCAGAAAACACCACCACAAAATACAAATGTTATCCGTGAAAGGTAGGAAATTACAAAAGCAGGAACATTTGAACCCGTTAAATTAGGTATATTTACAATAACTGCAAACACATAAATATTGCAAACACATCTGGCCTCTGATTGGTTCTAGACTTGATGACTAAATGGTTGTTTTCCATGTTTAGTATCGAAGCTTTTGTTAAGGTCATATCCGAAACGGCCGTCTAGTGCTACAGATTAAAACAATTTTAGTATAAATACACAAAAACAACTATATGTCTGACCAGATATCAAACATTTAGACGTATGGCGAAAGTTTGTATATCTAAACTTTTTTAATTTTCAAAGCTCTAAAAACAGTTTTCCTTGAAGGATTTTATTTCCGCTTTTTCTTTATAAACTACCACATAATTGAAAATCGATACCTCAATTTACCCTCTCTTTGTTGACATAATTTGACATTTAAAACATTGCAATATGTTTACGTTTTTATCGGAAACGTATATCACTCAACACGGTCTCTTGTGGGACATCAGTCTATTTCTGATTTTAATACAACATTAGACTACCAATTTACTAAATATCCTTTCGTCTATACGTAATTGATGTCATCAGTCAATGTTGTAACGTTGCTTTGAGATAAAATCAGATAAAGTCAAACGATTGAATATATTGTGTAAATCTAAATGCGTGTTTTTTACTTTGCTTTGGGATTGTGATTTGGACATAGATTAATATGTTTGTTTTTCGACAACTATAAAGGTCTTTGTCCAAATCACAATTTTAAAAGCAAAGTAAAAATTTTAAACCGAGTGAACCAAGATTAACAAGTGAACGCCCAATAATAATGGAGTTGTATTAGTGGAGTAATGAATTTTATTCTCCATTTAAGTTTCTTTCACTTATATCGCGGTTCATGGAAGGATCTGATGTGCACTAATAAAATCACTAATTTTCGGCAAGCGAAGTAACAAATTTTGTAACACAAGGATCTAGGCGGTGAGACGCACTAATTTTAAAATTTTGAATTTTTAAGTAATATGTTGCGAAAACAATACAACACTGTTGATCATTTAAATTCGAAAAATGATAGCTTAAAATGCAAAGCATCTTCCAGTTATGTATTGAAGACCAAGAAGTGTTTAGAGCACAATCTCTCGGACTTTATTATATATAAGTATTCAGCAACGTTTTCTCATGGTACAAACCATTGTATGAGTGTGACATTCTTTAATGTGGATCAGAGCGACCGGTTGAATAAACAAAGAAATGAATTTGTTCATACATTTTGACGTCTAGATTTAAGAAAAACATTCGTGACTAAGAATAGAAATAAGTCACGATAGCAATGGGAAGAAAACATTTGAAAATATGAAATTGTTGGTCTGGAGACCAAATTGATTTTTATATAATGGCAGACAGATAAACAGACATTGGTTTTTACATGATAACATCATCAGTCAGTAAATTGGAAGTAATAAGTTTGATGTCAACGTATTTAGAATAGAATAATTCAAATGTATTTCATGCTTCCTAGTTCCATATTCATTCCCCATTCGATTTTGATTACATCCGTGGTGGATGCAGGTATCTAAAAAGGAAGTGCTTGCCATTCGGGAGAACCCGATTTTACTTTCTTTGTGGAAGTTCATGTGTGTATTTTTTTCAAAGTTATTGCTTTTTTGCCATAGACCGGGTATATTTGTCCTTCATTCAGATGAACAAATGAAGGGGAAATATAAACTTCTAGAGAAATTACGCAGGTTGTTCCGTGTGGTATAATGAATACAGCATTTAAGCCGCGACTATTAGTTTCACTGGACTTGATTTAATTTATTGCCATAAAGGTTTATAATTTAAAAATGAGCCGTGAATGCTCTATTATCCTGTCTGGTTTTTTTTTTTTTTTTAATAAATCGACTCGTAACATTAAACTTCTTAGCAACAAGCAACGTTTGTACTTCAAACTCTCCGTAGACTGACAAGAGTAGTAAAATAAACCAAGAAAACTTGTCTTATCAGTATCTAGTCCTGCAAAAAACCCAAACATTTGTCTCTTAAAAATTTTAGCATGGCGTGACTTGTCTTGACATTGACATGGCATTATCCATATTTCTTTTTTCTCTCTCTTTTTATTGCAGATAAGTGTAGTTTTCCAATAAAATAAATAATAACGAACATATGTTTTTGCTAACAATATACTTAAAGTAGCCGTATTTTACATGTTTACTTTACAGAGCTATTGTACATACCAAATGCCTCCGTGGCCCAATGGATAAGGCACCGGCCTCCTAAGCCGGGGATTGCGGGTTCGAGTCCCGTCGGAGGTGTTTCACATTTTGTTGTCAAAACGCCTAATTATAAGTGCATATAGTTTTTGGAATTATTTTAGTCTTTGTCGTTTTAAATCATATCGTTTAGATTATATGATATTTTTTCGCAACATAATATCAAATTGGTTCTTAACATAGAAAGATAAATTAAAATGAGAAACATCATTTTATGTTCGAGATCAAGAATTTTTAGGGCATGATTTCTTGGACTATATCTTATGTAAGTATTTATTTCAGCAATCTTTTTGATGAGGAGTTGTATTCCGAAACGACCGTCTAGTGATGTAAAATTATCGCTCGTATAATACGTAATTTTCTTCTGAACGAGGAAACGTTTTCTATAATAGCGATTCTTCAAAGAGATTATTTTTTACTTGCTATTGACGTCTAGATTATAGAAAACATTTGTTACCAAGAATAGAAATAATTCACGATAACAGTTGGAAGAAAACATTCATTTTATTGAAAATGTTGGTCTGGAGACTAAATTGATATTTAATATAAATGACAAACAGATAAATAGGCACTGTCCTAACATAATTTTATCAACAGTTAGTAAATTTGAAGCTAAAAGTCTGATTTCTCTGTATTCAAAATTATGTTGAATATAACTCATGCCCCATATTTTAATGTTCCTTTCTCAATTTTGGTTAAACGCGTGACTTGTGTAGCTAGCTGAACGGGGGATGCTAACCATTCGCTAGTTGGTGGAAGTCCAAGTGTTTAACTTGATGTTCCAATTGTCAAAGTTTTTAATTTGCTTTGAGGTTGTGAACTGGTATGTTTGTTTTCGATTGGTGCAGTGTATCATAATATATAATTATGTATGATAAATAGAATGAGATTTTTATTAGAGGCCTTTTTATTCCGTTATATATCTGAACTAGGCCTTTCACCATATAAGTTCAGGATAACTTTAAAAATTATTATTGTTGATTTTTGATATTTTAATAAAAACATATAGTAACAAGATAAACACTAGGCCATACTAGTGAAATAACTTATAACGAAAAGCAACAATTTGCAGCAAAAAAGATGTATGTAAATTTCAAAACAACAAACGACAATACAGTATACGGACATAATGAGGCAACTGATAATAAGTCTCCGCAAGCATCGCCAGGTAGAACTCATTTTGTGGCGGTAAAATAAATCCACGTTTTACGGTCGGAACTCTTCAAATGTAACATAGTTATCTCCTAAATGAAACAAATAATAACATTTGTCTTTGCTACAGGTGAACAACATTGATTTGTTCGCTTGACCTTTTATTTAAATAATTATCACGGAGCAGTGCATTATATAAATTGGGAACACACATGTTTATTTCTCTTACATAACGAGAACACTAATAAAGGGCCTTGTATAAATATTAGTTTTTTTAATTACCTGCTAATCCTAACATTGCCCATGTATTGGATGGACTATCCTATAAGAATATTCCTTGCCTATAGCAGGTGCGTCTTATACCTTTACTTGAAATTTTTAATAATGTTGATGGTTTGTTTACCCATTTTGTTACATAGCCTCCGTGGCCCAATGGATAAGGCACCGGCCTCCTAAGCCGGGGATTGCGGGTTCGAGTCCCGTCGGAGGTGTTATATGTTATTTTGTTAGGCGTTATTTTGTTCTCAAAACACCAACTTTCAACTTACTTGTATAATTGTTATTTAATTTTAGTTAAAATCCATGCCCTTTAAACCAGGTGAATGTGACCAAAAGCCAAAAAACCTATTTCCTTGTCTTTGTCAACCCTTTCTCTTAGTTTGTTGGAGAAAATTTTTCTAGATGTTGAAGAATTTTGTTGCGGAAACAATGCAATTGTTTTTCTATCATTGATTGTAAACAAATGATAGATAAGAATGCAAATGATCTTGACTGTTTTCCGATTACGCCTTCCTGGCAACAAAACTTTTACAGAAGTTTAGAGAATGATTTCTGTGATTATATCACATATAAGTATTCAAAACAGCAGAGTTTGCCTCTTGTTAATTTTTCTGATGATTTTGACATTCTTTGATGTGCTTCAAAGAGACCGAAAGAGCAATAGAAAGCAAATATTTGAGTTTGTTTTTGAAGATCTTAATGTCTAGACTTATGAAAAGCTTCTGTGATTTATATCAAAAATAATTCATAATAACAGTTGGAAGAAAGCATTTATTGAAATTGTTGGTCTGGATACCAAATTTATTTTTGATATAAATGACAGACCGATAAACAAACACTGACTTTTACATGATTTCATCATCAGCTGTTATTAAATTTCGAGTTATATTACCATTGATATATTTAACGTCCTATTATTCCATGTCTCTCTCCCTATCTCCTTAATTTCAATTTTACAAATGGTGGGAGTAGCCAGCCAAAAAGTAGGTGCTTATCCACCTGGACCAGCTAGTCACATTTCCCAGGGGCAGTTCACGTGCTTTATTTAATTTGTTTATTTTTGATTTTTTTGTGGTGGGTGCGATTTGAAAATGGACTGGTATGTTTGTATTTTATTCAAATTAATCGATTGAAGTAAATAGATGCACTGTACTTATTTGTAATACGAAAGTTGGAATTGATTTTGTATATTCAGAAATCGTCAAAAGATCAAATATCTATGCAACAAAATTTCACCTATAAGCCTTCATGTAACCCATATATGAATTATATACAAACTTGCAATATAACATATATCTTATATATCCAGTATCTTATATCACTAAATCTTCAAAAATATTTTTATTAAGTTTTCAACTATTTCCATTTTTATAATTATATCATTATAACATTTAATTATAAAAAAGATAAGTACTTTATTAAATAAAAAATATTTTATCTCTATTGGAAACAACGATTTAACTAAATTTAGTTTTCAAAGTCTATACTTTTTTTTCCGATTTTGGTTTGGACGTGGATTGGCTCCTATGTGTTGAGTATTTTTCCACCTCTAAGGGTGATTAATTTTATTTTAGTCAAAGAGATCATCCATTTAAACCGGTTGAATCAAGAAGGCTGTATGAAAATCTATCTATTTTATGAAAAGGGTTCCTGACTCGTCAACTCGTTTCTTATTTATCAATCAAAAACAAATTTTAGAAAGGAAATTTTGTTCAATCAAAAAGTTTACCAAATATATTAAATCGTTAGAATTAAGGTGTGGTGTTGCTGAATAAATACAAGCTTGTTCATTCTACCTCTATAATTAGGTGTAGACAAATGATAGATACATCTTCAGAGCATCATAAAATTATGTATTCGAGCTCAAAGATTTTCTACAAAGTTTGTAAAGCATGGTCTCTTTAAATACATGCTATATTAGGACTCAATGTCATTCCAGGAAGGTTTACCTCTAAAAACAAACAGCTGTTTTGTTAGGGATTGTGCGATTCTTTGATGTTCATCAAAGAGACTGACTCATAAAAGAGCATTGGAAAAGAACAAATATTTCAATTGAATCAATTAAGTTTGTTGTCTGGACTAAAGACAAACATTCGTGACCGAAAAAAGAAAAATATCATAAAAACAATTAAAAAACAACATTTATTGAAATAATTTGTCTGTAGACCAAATTGATATTTGATATAAATGACAGTCAGATAAAAAGTCACCGGCATAATTTAGATCATCAATAGTTAGTATATTTCATGTTATATTATAAAAATCGATTTAAGTAAATTGAAAGAGCCTTAATGGAAAACTGTAAGTGCAAATTGATTCCTTAAAACCAGAGATAGCAAAAACCCGACAATTATTTTTGACAAGCTATCAACTATAGAATTTTATTCATCTTAACTTTGCATTACAGATTGATTAAGTGGACAAAGAATATTTCTGGTTAGAAATCAAAAATATCAAAAATGTATTTCATAAAGTTTTCATGTATTACCCTTTCTTTATGATTATATCTTTAACGTTTTTGAGGCTATGTAATCGAATAAAATATAAAGAATTTCATTCTGATTTTTTTAAAATATATAGTTTTGTGTCAAAATTAGTACGAATTTCTGAACTGTACATAATATGTTTTCAGATAAAGATAAATATCAATTATTTGAAATTAATACTAATAATCATTTATATTTTAGAAAAAAAGCTTTAGGAGCGGACATTTACATTTTAGACAAAACTATTTATATAAGTTTCTGGTTGCTTTAGAGATTATGCTCTTTAACCGGTTGAACTAAACTCAAAGGTTTTAGGAAAAACATCTGGTTTATGAAAAGGGTTCCTTGCGCGGATATTTGTTTCTTTTTCTCAATCAAAAACTTTTATAAAAGAAGAAACTTTGATAAATCTAAATGTCAAATATATAAAATCGTCAGATTGAAGATTTTTTCGCTGAAAAAATATAAAACCGTTCCTTTTACTTCTATCATTAAGTGTGGACAAATGATAGATTCATATACTGACCATCTTCAAATTATGTATTCGAGCTCAAGAATTTTTTTACAAAGTCTGTAGAGTATGGTCTCTTGAACTTTATGGTATATTTGTATTCAATTTCATTCCATTATGGTTTCCCTCTTGTACAAACAAATGTTTTGTTCAGGGTTGTGACATAATTGCTATTGGAAAGAACATTTTTTCAATTAAATTGATTGTCTAGACTAAAGGCAAACATTCGTGACCGAAAAAAGAAAAATATCATATAAACAATTAAAAAACAACATTTATTGAAATTGTTGGTCTGTAGACCAAATTGATATTTGATATAAATGACAGTCAGATAAAAAGTCACTGAAATAATTTGGATCATCAATAGTTAGAATATTTCATGTTATATTTATATAAATCGATTTAAGTAAATTGAAAGAGTCTTAATGGAAAAATGTAAGCGCGAATTGATTCCTTTATAACCAGAAATCGTAAAAAAACCTCCGACAATTATCTATGACAAGATATCAACTATAGAATTTTATGTAGTCTTAACATTGCATTATAGACGGGCCTAAGTGGGAATTGGTTTTCTAGTCAGAAATCACCAAATTGTCAAAACTTTATTTTGATAAAATTTTCAAGTATTACCTTTTTTATGATTATGTCTTAAAAATATTTTATTTTTATAACCAGCAAAATGTATTTATTTCATTGATGTTCTGTCAAACATTAACAATTAAAGACATATGTGAATATCAATCTCTATAGAGACCAATACAAGGTCTTTTATTCTCATAAAGTGTCTGTAATTGCATCTTGTGTTTTATCGAATTATTCACAGAAAGTCATATTACCCTACCTCTGACTAAATTATATGGAAATGATTGGCTAAATCGAATCAGTTGACCAACCCAGTATTAGTCCGTACATAGCCGCACGCGTTAAACTAATGGGTCAGTAAGGCTCATACCGTTTGGGTTACAGTTACATCCCCTGTATCTAACGTAAACGTCAACCAAAATTGCGACCGTAAATACTGTAGAACCTTTTGCTGAAGATATTGAGTTAAAATGCATGAAAGTATTATTTTGAAACACCGAAAGCCAAAGGAAAGACTGCTAGAATTCGTTAGTATGCTGAATTTTAGTAGCGTTTCTTCACAACAACCTTCTGTATATAACACGTTATCACATTATTAGAACTTTCTACAATGAGTCAATTTTATTTCAGAAAACAGCTTTGGTACAGACATTTACAATTTTAGACAAACTATATATAGATCCAATTCGATTCTGGTTACTTTTTGGTAAAGTGATCACAGTTCGAAGATGACCCAACAGCTGACTAGAAACAAGCGGATATGGTAAATAATGTTATGACTAATGTGTACCTATATCTTTACCTCACCTTTCCTGGTAGAATTTCACGTGTTTTACTTAATTCTCCAGTTTTCACAGTTTTTACTTTGTTTTTGGATTGTGATTTGGACAAGGTTTGGTTCGTTTTATTTGATTAGATATATTAGAATCATTAGACACCCTGTTTTATGATAAACAGAAGCATATTGATATCTTCACATCAATTCACTCCCATTGTTGAAGCCGTATAGTTTGGTGATCTAAAGTTGTGTTATGTAACTGTCATGTGATACAGTTCTCTTTATAATTCGTACTTATATACTGATTTGTCCCTATTTTTATTCTAACACATTGACATTTTACGAAGTGCACCAAGGTGTTTTTCAAGGTTCTATATTGACCGTCGTCTAATCCAAACTGGAGACGGTTAATTGTGCTGGTTCATGAAACATCAACCATTTTTCAGAACATTTACTTATAGCTTATGTTGTTTTTAAGTCAAATAACCTTTTTATCGGGCTATATAGAACCATCAGATTATAAGTAATTCAATAAATTCTTTAAAATAAAGTTATTAAATCAGAAAACGTGTTGTAATCATCCTGGCTTAACACTTTCAGTACAATTTGATCAGTAACCACGGGCCTATTTGCACTGGTCATTTCAATGTCAATTTGTTTATACTATAGTAAGTGTCGTGGTATATGAAAATGAGTGTTACTTTTTCCAACCAGTGATTAAATGTCAGAATAACCCTGTAAAATATATGTGTGTATATTAAATACCAAGAAAGCTCCTTCTTTGTGTGACTAAACTCATTATTGTGTCACGCCAACTTAACATCAAAATAGTTTTCCGGATTGGGCGGCAAAACTTCAATAAACATGCCAGATCAGATTATACCCTCTAATGACATTACACAATTGACACCATTAGGTCTAGAAATATCACTACTAGTCCTCTGATTTTATTAGCAAAAACACGCTACATTAGGTCATAACCTGTCGTGTACAGGGATAATGTTAAGTTAGCACTACGATAACATGTTTTATTTAAAGCCGAGTTAGTCCTTGTATTTAAAGAAGTTTTCATCATGCTATCAGCGAAACTATACAGACATTTAATATCTTTGATTGATAATAATGGAATACCGAGAAAGGAAACTCGAACCTATTGGAATTCCTGAAATAGATAAATATCTATAATATCTATTTCAAACCATGTATATTGTCTTTTAAGGCTATTATAGACAGAGTATTACATGAATCCTCCAGGATATAACCATGGTTATTGAATGGGCCTAATTAGACACTTTAAAGTCGATTGCGTACGTACAAATCAGGGGCGAGTGCTTCGTACTATATGTATGTTTTTTGTAGCACGTAATATTCCGGATATGCAACCAAATTAAAATGATTTATTGATTTAATAATTAAATGTTGTTCAATCGTAACAAAACAAAACATTAGGTTCTCATTTGATACTTCGATTCTGTACGTATAAAAAAAATCCGTAATTTAACATCAGACAACAGACGCAGTCATATTTAAAGTCAAATGAGCAACTGTCCATTGACGTCATTCGACGCTGTTCCTGATCAAGCTCTTTTTTGTTTAACATGGAAATTTTAAATTCGGGCTAGTCATATGACAAGATGTTCAGTTTCTATATGAGGAGTTGTAACTTTTTGATTAATAATATGGATTGGACGTTATTCGAGGCAACCAAAAACACGTTCAAAATGAACGTAAAGAACAAATATACAGTTATACTATTCAAAATAAAATTTTGGAACTTTGAACGTCATCAAAAAGGATAACAACATTTGTATAATAACATTTTTTCAAGTTTTTTCTGACAAGTATGTTTCTGTTTTCGCATTTCAACATCTTAAAATATTTGGATTTTGTGCTGGAAAATTAAAATAGGTTTAATAATACATGCAATTTACAATTAGAAATTTTCAAGACATCAAAACAATATCATAAAAAATCATTCAACTTTATCGATGCAAAAAAAAACATCTTCAAGCTAATGCATAGAGATTCTGTTAGATGACAAACTTCTGCCAAATCGTATGGAACTTAATGTTGCTTTTTATCATATCAAATCTGACAGGTGTACTTCACAGTGGTACCTTATATCCATATTAACAATTTGCTTAAGAAAACAAAGTGATGTAATGCATAAAAACGTCAACGAGTCTTGTTTTTACCATATACTTTTATATAATCAATCAACAGGCAATTTTCAAATACAGTACACCCATGTACTTGGTCTTTTATATACTATACTTGTTTAAAGCTTAAAATATGCAAGATAATCTTTTGTCAGTGGCAAATAATTTTATCATTTTTCGGAAGACTACAACTTTACTGATCGTCAGAACAACACCTCAAATACATATATGAAAAACAGATACGTTTTTATATCAGAAAGATCACTTGTACTAGTATTTTGTTTTGTAACAGATTTTGATTGTTGACTTAGAATAGCTATGTAGATGTGTTGTTGTCGATTTTGTTTGCTGGATTGGATATGTTGATGATCATGTTAGGTACATATGTACTTAACATCTATCACTTGTTGACGTAAATATAGATTGATGGTAAGCTTTTATGTGGTATTCTTTCATACTCGATTATAACAATATGACACTTTTGGATCATATATAAATATTATGCGACAGGGTTTGACAGACATCACATAACATAAAATGTTCAAGTTCAAGAAGATGCCATAGACATCACATAACATAAAACGTTCAAGTTCAAGAAGATGCCATATCTCTTATATCGGGATTGATTAATGTATTTGAGTCCCAAAGTTCCATGTTCCTTTTATTCTCTATTTTTATTTCACGTGTTGTAGATGTAGCTAGCTAGACATAAGGTGCTTATCCTTCTAGAGCCCCCCCCCCCCCCCCGTCTTAATTCCTTGGTGGAAGTTCACGTGTTTAACTTAATTTGCCCGTTTTAAAAGTTTTTATTTTGGTTTTGGGATTATGTTTTGGACATGAACCGGTATGTTTGTGTTTGATTAAAATTGTTTGGTTTTTAAATGTTTAATTTGATCTTCATCTTTTTATATGGAATCCTTCATAATGGTGGCAATTTACAGCAATAAGGAGCACTAGTTTAAGAATTTTTTTAAAATCTGCTTTCAATGACTTAAATGACTTGAATATTAGTCAACAATTTTGATCACACAATACATAGCACACCTCCCCAAATCAAGGACAAGTTCCCTCCAAAGAAACACTATGAAGTTTAAGGTCCCCTTTATCAGTAAGCATCAAACTATAATAAAAATCTAAAGTCAAGAAATTACTCCATCGGGTGATAAGTGTCAAATATTATCCATTACATATATGTAATAAAAAAGAAACATACTTATCCATGTCCGAATCACAAATCAGAAGCAAAGTAAAATCTTTAGAACTGACAAGTCAGGTAAGTGAGGCCGGGTGCTCCGGAAGGGTAAACACCTCCTATTTAGCTAATGTTTCATAGACCAAAATTATGCAACTTTATATGAAATCCAAATTGGTTTTTTTTCGAACAAAGGAAAATCTACCAAATATTTGTATTTTAGAACGTAGCAGTTAATGTCGTTTTTTTTAAACATAACAGTTAAATGATGTCCATTTTTAAAACAACAATTAAGTGTCAATTTTTTTAAACACAGCAGTTAAATGTCTATTTTTAATACATCAGTTAATTGTCCATTTTTTTTCCTGTCCAAAGACAAGCATGCACTGATGTTATAATCATTTTGTTTGTAATAACTCGTATCCATCAGATTCTTTTCAATCATCATCCATAAAATACTTCCTGGAGGAAGTTATTATCTCGGATGTTTAATTGGAAATCTGAACGACTTGTCAATGACGAAGCAGGCGTTCACTTAATACTCATCTATCAAAGGAGATCCTAACACTTAGCAAACAATTAATTCTAATCCCCGTGTGTACGGTACAAATATAGCAAGAATAATAATAGCTGAAAGGTCTTTTCATATTTTCATTCATATTTAGACATCACCTGCTCATCCAAATTCAAACACTTAAAACATCGTTATTTTAAATTCGCTATGTAAAGGTAAATGTGGCAGAGATCTATACTAATTTATATGCGTTGCAAACGAATTAAGATATCACTTATTTGCTAAACATGTTAGACATCTCATCCAAAGAACTAGTGGTGACTATTTTTCTATTTAGAGCTAGAAGGCTTGCGAGACCACCAAAATTTGTTCTTCTTTTGGGGAATAATCAAGTGTTTGGTGAAAAGACTATAATTTTGTTGTTATTGCTATCTTTAAAGTCTTGACCGGCTTTATTGTCAGAGCTATAACTAAAACATTAAAAGTTTCAAATTAAGAGTATCTAAAATTAAAAATTCAAATCTTAAACAGGAAAAAAACAGAAGAGTAAATGCCATGCAGAGAGAACAACATATACGTCCAATGTAAAAGTTTTCTAGCTAGGTTTTCATGTACATGCTATTCTCGTTTTTCTTCTGATGTTTCTTTTATATATATAGAATTGATTGACTCTTACATTTTAACGATAAAATCGACAGTTCTAAGTAGATACCATTCTCGTTTTATTCCCCTATCTTGACACGTGTTTTATCTTATTACTTTCGCCTCTTGTATCCGCTGTTGTTATGTCTGATGATTTTGTTGATTAGTGAGTGTTTTATTATCCTGGTCTTGACACGTCTTTTATCTTATTACCTCAAACACTTTTTCTCTGTTGTCTTCCATTTTTATTGTCCCTCGCTGTTCTTGCGTCTGATATATCTGTGAATACATGTTGAATTGCCCCGCTCTTGACACGCCTTTTATCTTATTACTTCCAGCAGCTTATGCTCTGCTGTGCCCTATGTTTCTGTCTGTGAGTGTGTGTTTTATAACCCTAGTCTTGACACAATTTTTATCTTATTATCTCCAAATCTTTGTTTTCTCTGTTGTGTTCCATTTTATTGCCCCTCTTTTTACACGCTTTTTATTTTACCCCCGAAAACCTCATCTCTGTTGTTGCGTCTGATATCTCTGTTTGTGAATATATGTTTTATTATCCCGCTCTTGACACGCCTTTTTATCTTATTACCGCTAACACCTATTCCCTGTTATTGTGTTTGATGTTTGACTAATGGGTATACTACCTGACAATATTAAACTGTTTCTACGTAAATACTCTATCTTACAGCCATCTTATGATCATATAGTAATTGGTTACATGGCGATTTTATTACTGTTGTGGTAACAGAGGTATCACGCAAGATGATTTGCTGAGATGGTCGAACCTTAAGCACTCAATTTGTATAAAAATATAGAATCCAACTCGTAGCAATTTATTTAATAACGTGCTGACCAGCCCAGTTTATTTTTGTGTACTGAGAAGGTCGAAGCTTAAGCACTCGGCTTTGTATAGAAACATAGAATCAAATTCGGAGAAAATTATTTAATAGCGTGCTAACCAGCCGGGTTTATTTTTGTTTACTGAGAATGTTAAGCTTTAAGCACTCATTTTGTATAAAAATATACAATCCAACCCGGAAAAAATTAATAGCGTGCTAAGCAACCGAGTTTATTTTTGTTTACTTGTTTATTTTTGTTTATTTTGCATGATTGTTCAGCTTTAAGCACTCACTTTGTATAAAAATATAGAATCCAATCCGGAAAAAATTAATAGCGTGCTAAGCAACCGAGTTTATTTTTGTTTACTTGTTTATTTTTGTTTATTTTGCATGATTGTTCAGCTTTAAGCACTCACTTTGTATAAAAATATAGAATCCAATCCGGAAAAAATTAATAGCGTGCTAAGCAACCGAGTTTATTTTTGTTTACTTGTTTATTTTTGTTTATTTTGCATGATTGTTCAGCTTTAAGCATTCACTTTGTATAAAAATATAGAATCCAATCCGGAAAAAATTAATAGCGTGCTAAGCAACCGAGTTTATTTTTGTTTACTGAGAATGTTAATCTTTAAGCACTCACTTTGTATAAAAATATAGAAGCCAATTCGTAGAAATTTATTTAATCCGATCCGTTAAAAATTAATAAAAAGCGTGCTAAGGGGTCGAGTTTCTTTTCAAATGACGTCTTGCAGTGAATTGTTGTAAATTTTGATGTTTGTGACTGATTGTTTGCAAAATTACATGAAATTAATGGATAGAAATATAATTCCTGTACACCATGTCTTTCATAGTTGCGTGTACTCGTATCGGTATGACGTCATATAGATTACTGTTTAAAAACTTAATTACCTTATTTTTGCATTCGTTCTTTTCACCTGTTTTATTACGTCATTCAGGAACATTCGACGTCCTGTATCAATAAATGAATTTATGTTTATTTCCACAGTTTTGTTCCGTGTACTACTGATGAGGAATTTTATTAAGAATATCCGTCTAGTCTTGCATGATTTAAACAGGTGTAGTTATAATTAGATAAATAACATTCACATGGCAATAACCAGAGCAACCTAGAACATGCATCAACAAAACATACAAAATAAGGCTCTAAAATGACACTGGGAATGACAAAATGGCGAGGTTGTTCAAGCACTTTTGTTTCATACAATCATACACACAACCAAACAAGCATTAGATACTATCGCAATGGAATAAATAGTCACCTGCTCACAGCAAATCCTTTTGACGAGAAAATCATACAAATCTCATGCATAATATCTGAAAAAAGTCTAACCGTCACAATTCAGCAATAAATGTACCGGAACAAAATTCGAACTTGTTATGGTAAAATGATGAATATCTACAACCATGGCGTAAAAGCGTATGGAAAACTTAGTAAATGAGTTTATTGCAAAAATTCAATTTCCATAAATCAACAAAACGTCAATGAATCGCAACACAAATTTTAATTGATCTATAACTTGACAAGGAAAAGCAATCAAATAAATATCAATATTGCGAGTAACAAAATTAGAACTCGTCGTGGTAAAAAATGAATATCTACAGATATCATGGAAAAAGCTGACAACCTCGAAAAACTATTTGAGAAGTCCAAAGAATATATCTCGGGAAAAAATTGATAGATCAGAACAAAATTGAAACTTGGTCTGTTACTTCTTTTGCTTAGACAAAATAGCAAAATACCAAATCGAATCTGTAGTTTAACCAAATTCCCAGACAGACAAACGGACGCTTAAACAGACAGACACACTAACTGACGTTTGGAGTGCAACCAGCGGTCCCAAAATACACACGTTACATAAAGCAAAACTTGTACCTAATTATTTTGTCGTTTTCTTTTCGTGACGCCATACGGTAATTCAACAGTGATTTACTGCATGTCAAAAACATCAAAATTATACAAAGGTAGAATCGGCGTACCTGTAATGAATTAACACCGTCTTATTCTTTTAAACTCATATACGTCATAAGCTGACGAAAACCTTCAATTCTGATCGAAAATGGCGTATAGCTTATGCCATAACTAACCAGTAAGTCTGGTAATACACAAAAATAATTAGTAATTACTAGCTAACAGTGAGATACAAGACAGACACATTAGCACTGGAACGAACCATCTCGTGGGAAAATTTGAAAACTCAATCAAGTAATTTAATCTTAAACCTTGCTCCTCCAGTGACAACGGGGTAATAACTGTTTAAACTCTTTAAATAAACCACTAATTGATAAGTACTCCGTTAAGGTTAATGGTTTTGTCTTCTGTTGTTACAGCAACCATGGGGTTCCTAGTTAGTGCATCTACTCATTAATGTTTTAACACGTTGCAGTTGCACTGTAAGTCTATTTTAGTTAACCTGCCAATCAGTCGGTTACATACCATTTTTATTTAGGAATTACCATTTACAGTGACACTATGTTTAGTGTCGGATCATTTTCAGTACAAAAAGGGTGATTTTTATTTATTTTGGGGGAGGAACAGTGGCCGAGTGATCTTTAGCGCGTGATTAAGGATCACAGCCTCTATTAATGCATCCCAATCAGGCAGATCTTAGCGTGAGAAAAATTATCACTTCGCTTGCCGAAGGTCGGTAGTTTTATACGGGCCACCGCATGGTGTTTGTGTACCTAAACAGTGGCTTACCTATGTTCTTCATAGCGCGAAACTCCCGAAGTAGAATGTAGTACAAGGCATTGGTTTTACAGGTCTAATGCAAAGGATACTATTTAGTCAAAGTTGTAGTAAGAAGCCCCTATTTAATTGTAGCAAACGCAATAATGTTCGACTGTTCAAACACTTTAGATACCTATTCATTTTGTATGTGTCAACAACTTGCCAAAAAAATTTTATGTATCGTTATTCCACCCACGTGTTTGTCATTAAAAATATTTTCATGTGTTAATTAGTAAACAAAATTAATGCATTTTTGTAACCTAAAAATATATATGACACTTGTTACAATATTTTGTCCTTGAAAACAACTTTTCAAAGCGAATCATTTATTATTATGTAACTAGTAGACGGCTATGTAACTAAAAACACATGTCTTAATTACGTTTTACTTCGAAAAGCAAGTTTGATAATATCGTCGGACATCCATAAACATTTTAATATGCTATTACTTTGTGAGTGAATTGTTTGGCTGTTTACTTGAAAAAACATCATTACTCCAACGCTAAATATTATTAAAATATTATTACATAGATAATGCATATGGTTTATGGATTTATTGCTGTCATCACAGTACTGTTTGATGCCTATGTTTCCAGAATTGTTCTTAATATATTTGACGTCCACGTTCAATTTTCCTTTCACTCAATTTTGATTATATGCGTAGCGGATGTAGCTAAACAGGGGATGCTTACTTTTCCGGAGCACTCGGTTTCACTTCCTGGTGGAAGTTCACGTGATTCACCTAAGTTTTTACTTTGCTTCTGGATTGTCATTCAGACATGGAATGGTATGTTTTTTATATATACCTATATTTAACAGCAAAATGATTTCGCTGAAATAATTTATAATTGTTAAGAAACATTGACATTGTTACTAAATCGAACATTAAAAACTTTGTTCATAAAACATATACTTTCAAACCACAAAACAGTCAGCTCCTCAAATGTCACAAACATCTGAGATTTCGGCGTCATTAATGGTAATGTTGTGAAATTTATTTGGCCTATTGCATTAAGAAGACCCAAATCATGGATGAAATATTTTTACAACTTGATTAAAAAGAGTAAAAATAATTTACAGTCAGTGTTGTTCTAGGATAAGAGAGGATAAGATAAAGGAGAGCAAAGTTGGCTACAGGTTCGAGACCAAACTCCGAAACAGCATTCACCTCCTAGCTCCGTATGTCATAAGAGATACAAATGTAGGCTGCTGTTTGGAACTTGGTTCGAGACTAGTAAAGATGGATGGCGAGAAAGATGGGAATTGACATTACGATCATTATCTTTAACAACCGGATGCAAAATAGGCATGACGACCAGGGTCCTGTAACAGTTCTTGAGCTAGACACACATGAACTTAAGTTTTTATTTTTGCCATTTAAAATGTTAAAATTTTTGTATCTGTGTTTATATTCGCGAATATATCAGAAAACAGTAGGAAATAACAGAAAGCTGCTGCCTTATATTATAAACCAAATCTTTTATGCAATCGAAACCACATCAAACACAAACTTTTTGTTTTCATTAATAGATCATCAAAACAAATACATGCAACATTAATTTTGTTTCACATCAATTCAATATTGACAAAGATAATAAATCTCTTCTGTTGCATAATGATATTCTCAAACAATGTTAACTTGTGTGGTATTTCATTCAATTTTGGCAACACTTTATTTAACTTTCATTCCGCAACAAATGCCAGTTTGTTTAGCTAAGCAATACGCATTGAGTGTGAGTACAATTTTGTCACGTATCCAATGGATATATTACAATATTGTGCTTTTTAGAACTAGTAGTTTGAGTTACCGGACCATCTTGTGTCAGTATTCATTTTCACTTTATATACTAGTTAGATCAAAGTTAGATTTAATTGCTTTTTAATCCGGTTTATATACATTGTTCTGTTTTATTTTGTTATTTGTGTTTCTTATAATATTTTTTAACTTGCTAGGTTAGGGACATCTATGCGTTTGCTATGTAATATATAGTTCAGGTCCCAAATGGTCAAAGCTCTGTTACCTTTACCAGCTGGTAAACTTAAAATTTATATAATGTATAAGTCACTATATTTGAAATTTCTGTTTTAAAGTAACTTCAACCCAAAAGAATAGATTTATGTCTATAATAGTTTAAATTTCACTTTATATTTGGTTAAGTAAACGTGCTTTGAACAACAACCCGGAACCTTTCATATACCTATGACGTAAATAGTAGTGGTACATCCGTCATTACTTTCATCTAAATGTGGAGAATAATTTCTTTTTCATTTATTTTTGGAAACTAAAACTTTCAAAGGAATTACAAACACGCTGATGCAAATTTGCCATTTATCTTCATTCTACATTTATTGTTCAGAATGTTGTTTTAGGAAATGGGATAACATCAAAGAATTCCCAAGGATATCATAAGCTTAATAGTTCATACGTAGTATTGTCTGAACGTCCATTCTTGTAAATGTCTTGAGATTTCTTAAACACTAAAGGATATACATATGTAATAAGGATTGATTTGGCTATAATATAACCTAGACTTGGGTGTTGTCGGTAAATGATATACGTTTGACAATACTAGATATCTTGAAATTGTCTTATCAACTGATTTTCGCGTGCGTCGTTAGGTGATAAGTTGTAGTGCAAATACAAACAATTTGCATTAAAGTGAGATATTCTTGAAAATTTATTCATGTTCTATTTCTATCTACCATAGATTGGGTGTAGTTAGAGTGGTTATAAAATTACTTTCAGTTCTTGTAGCACAGTATGTACTCAACTAAGTTATGTACTATTGTTATTAACATAGAATTACACGAACAAATTGCATTAAATTACATATTATACCAGTTTTAATTTTACAGCACTAGACGGTCGTTTCGGAATACAATTCCTCATCAGTAGTGCTTTGACCAAAATTATGAAACCAAAATTATTTTGAAGATGTTGAAAAGCTACCCAAAGGACCAAAATATATTTTACAAAATTAAGCTAAGGGAATACTTTGCATGAGGGAGTATACCTTAGTTTTTGAGAAATTTCAAATTTTAACTTGCAGGAAATTTAGACAATAAAAGTATATTTCTGACAATAATACGAAATTATTGCCTACTGAGTTGGTGATATCCTCGGGGCACCAGCCACCAGAAGAGATATCGGCTCAGGGGTTTAAATTACATATTATACCAGTTTAAATTTTACAGCACTAGACGGCTGTTTCGGAATACTAGTCCTCATCAGTAGTGCTTGGACCAAAATTATGAAACCAAAATTATTTTGAGATATTTTTGAAAATTCGAATTTTGTGTTTTTGTCTTGTTATATAAACCAAGCCATTAGATATCAATTTGTCTCGTATATTCAGTGTTTAAACAATGCTCTAAATGAATGTTTATCTTGTCTTTTTTACTTCATTTGTTCGTTTTGTTATATTCTTATTTGCCCTGGTTATTCTCATAAACATACTTTAATTCAGAAAGTAAGAAAATAATTTGGGGGAAAATGTACTTGGAAAATGCAATAAAACCAAGAGAACATCTCAACAAACAAACGAAGGTAAAGAAAACAAGACAAGCGATACGCATAAGCTACAAATAGTGAACTCAACTATCTGATGTATGTGTTTTGTTTTGCTTCGTTTTGTTTTGACGTGTTCTTGTTTACTTTTGCGATAAACCAAAGACATGCGTGCATTTTCAACTACATTTTAACAACTATACTTTAAGCTTTTTACATTACGGTCATTAACTCGTATAAATGTCATGATAAGACATCGATCACGTAGATACGGATATATATCGGCAAACAAGATTGACCTGTCCGTCTGACCTTTCATTTAGGAATATTCATATGAGATGATCCATCCAATATACTGGGTAGCGATAGGATTGGCAGTTGATATATAAACAATGCATGTTTTCCACGAGGTATACGAAATTAACTAGCGTGTGCTTTTTACAAATGTGCTGTTCCATGATAAATATTCAAATAAAAGGTCAAGCGAACAGGTCAATACTGTGTGCATATACCGTTATATTAATAATCTTATTAAAGTGATTCATGTCAAATTTAAGTACAGTACATTGGAAAAGCAATTAAAAAACAATAATTGGTTCGGAAATCAGACAAAATCCTTTAGATATGAAACTAAAAATGAAATATCATATGATCATTTTTATGTGACTAGAAAAATAATTAAGATATAATAATTGATTCTGGCTTTGACAAGGAAATTCAAAATGGAACATCATCTGGAGTTGTTTTTGTTACTTGTTTATTTTAGGGGAAACATAATTAAGAGATAGCAATTGATGCCAAGATCAGACAACTTTATTAATGGAAATTTAAATTAAATTCTAAGAATTCGATATAGATCTCATGTAATGACGTCACCAATCTACGTAACACGTACATTTTTAAATAAATTTGTAATATAATAGAAACTGCCAATCTATCTAAAGACGAGTTATGACGCCTTTGTATATCCATTTGTCCCAATACGTGTATGTGTTTACTTCGCCTTGTGGTTTATTTTTGTTTGTTTAGTGTGTAACGTTCTTGGTTTGTTTTGTTATGTTCTTGGTTGCATTTGGCTCTTGCCATAAACTTGCTTTAATTAAAAATAGAGGACAAGAATTTGGAAAAAAATGTATTTGGTAAAATCAATACAACTCAGAATATATCTCAACAAACAAAACCAAATCGCAAAGAAGGCAAGACAAACGATACACATACGCTAAAAACAGTGATCTCAACTATCTGATATATGTGTTTGCTTCGGTTTGTTGTGACTTGTTCTTGTTAACTTTCGCGATTATCTAGGACATGCGTGATTTTTTTCAACTACTTTTTTTACAAATGTATTTTTAGCTACTTACATTACGGACAATTACTCGTATAGATGTCGTGATTAGACATCGATCACGTCGATAGTTTAATATCGGCAAACAACATTGACCTGTCCGTTTGACCTTTCATTTAGGAATATTCATATGAGATGATCCATCCAATATACTTGGTAGCAATAGGATTGGCAGTTGATATATAAATAATGCATGTTTTCCACGAGGCATACGAAATTAACTCGTGTGTGCTTTTTACAAATGTGCTGTTCCATATTCAAATTAAAAGTAAAGCGGACAGGTCAATATTGTTTGCCTATGTTGTTATACTTTTCTCTAACTGGAGTTATTTATGTCAAATTTAATTACATTGGAAAAGCAATTAAAAGACAATAATTGAATTAGGAATCAAACAAAATCCTTTAGCAATGAAACTAAACATGACATATCATCTGAGGTTATTTATGTTACTTTTCTATTACCGGAGAAATATAATTAAGAGACAATCAGTGATGCCAAAACCAGACAATTTTATCAATGGAAATTACATTCAAGTCCTAAGTAGTCAATATAAATCTGATGATATGACGTCGCCAATCTACGCAACAGTTTTGAATTTATTTGTAAATCATAGAAGATGTCATGTCTATCCAAAGACAAGTTATGACGTCTTCGAATATCCATTTGTCCCAATTCAAATACGTGTATGTGTTTACCTCGCCTTGTATTTATTTTCTTTTTATGTTTGTTTGGTGTGTAAAGTGCTTGGTCTCAGTGACTATTGCCCAGTGATTTACAGCTTCAAATTACTAATAGCCAATCTATAATTATACTCTCTATGTTGTTTTCGAATTCTGTCTAAGATGCAATGTAACTATATATGAATACGTGCACAAGTAAACATATTAATACAAATTACCCCAGTAATGTGTTCGTAAGACTAGACTGACGTTATTTCTCAATCATAATGGTCATTAGAAGACATAAACAATCTGTATTCAGTACAGATCTGTCGAAAGTTTAACACTGAGCTATAGAAAAAAGAGCCGAAGACCGGCTGCCAATTGTGACAGAGATTTTAAAAGCTGTAGTGACCGAATAACTACCGAGCAATAATAGCAGCTGTCAATGAGCTGTCTGTCGATTCGACACTTATTTGTTAGCTCAGTGTTAACCTTTCGACAGGCTTGCACTGTACGTCTAAATAAAGTTGATGGCATTTATAGCAAAAACCAGTATAAAAGGAAAAAGTGTTTCTTAAGAATATAAGATTTGTCTTCGAAATGGGCAGTCAATAATATCAATAACACACACTTTATATTATGTGATTTACACTCGAATGCTCGAACTCAATGAATAAAATATAATAATACGTGTATATAAATGTATATTGGTATAAACCAAAAAAACTCTGTACTTTTATCGTTACATCCCAAATGATTGAGAATGCTTCAGTTTGTGAATCTTAGTATACATAAGTGTATTAAAATGAATACCTGATTGGTTGTCGAATGTTTTGTATTAATGGCGTATCTGTAACAGATCGCATTTTTTGTATAAATAATAAGTCTTTTAACTTGACCTCAGTCGCACAACTGGTCATTCATTCTGTCATCATCCTCGCTGTCGGTTCAAAGCAGACAATCTTATAGTTAGAGATCTGAATTTGCTCTTGATGCGTGTTCTTAGGTTCCTAACTTCGTGTATTTTATTTTGACATTTTCTTAATTTATGGATTTTGCTCGTAATAAAATTCACAGACATCCTCTTATCTAAGCGTGTAATATATGTACGATTTATTATGTTTTGTGAAAAAAGAAATATTCGAAAGTACATTTTATTTACGTCATGTATATAATTCCATGTGATTCAACTCAACATACAGATATATAGATGACGTTCGGTCTCTTAACAATCCTAAATTTGGAGACTATGTAAATGTCATCTATCCTGGTGAGCTTGAAATAAAAAATACGACTGATTCCTCAAATCCTGCTTCATATTTAGACTTATACCTAAATCAGCCCACGAAATTCTATATTTCAAACTTTTTGACAAAAGTGACGACTTCAATTTTTCTATTGTCAACTTTCTTTTTTTCTATGTAGCGATATACCTGCTTCTCCTGCTTATGGTACATTTGTTCCCAAGATAATACGCTATGATAGAGCTTGTTCCTACTACGGGGATTTTGTACAACAAAGCAGACAGGTTGCTTGCAAATAAATTGTTGACTCATGGATATTACAAGACAAGTCTTATCAAGGCCCCTTTAAAAGTTTTATAGCCGTCATCACAGTATTGTTGATGAGTTTGATGTCTCTGTGTCCAGGATTGCCCTGGATGTATTTGACGTCCCATAGTTCTATGATCTTTTCACACAATTTTGATTACACACGCGGCGGTGTAGCTAGGTAAACAGAAGGTACTTACCCTTCTGAAGCACCAGGTCTCACTCCTTTTGTGGAAGTTCATGTGTCTAACTTGACTTGTCAGTTCCAATTTTTTTTTACTTTGCCTCTGGATTGTGATTCGGACATGGATAAATATGTTTGGTTTTTTTTATTATATCATCATCAGCAGCAGCATCTGTCTTATTTACTTGACCAGACTGACGTTATTTTCCATTATATTAGACGCAACAGACAATCTTAAGACGTCAAACTAAATCTTAGAATCCATTAACAACAATCTCAATATATCAAAGGTTATTTAGCTTTTCTTAGAAACATAATGTTTGTCTCCGTCATGTCCAGACTCTGGTCAATAAAACCAATTACGGACACATTACGTGTTTACAATCCATTGCTTCATATATAGTTAAACAACATTGACTAGTCAGATTGACCTCACATAAGGAATATTCATGTACTATTATCCATCCAATACATGGTTAGCGTTAGAATTCGTAGTTCATACATAAAAAGCGTGTTTCCCATGCTGTAGACGAAATAAACACGTGTTTCATAAACATAAATTTGCTGTTCCGTAATAAAATATTTAAATGAAAGGTCAAGTGGACAGGTCAATGTTGTTTGCCTATAATTTAATAAACAAATATTTTATCAGTATAAGCCAACGCATTTTGCACTTTTATCAGTGCAATTGGGTCTAGGATTTTGCAATAATAATTAGTTTCTGTCTTGGAGCCCGAGTGGTTTCAACGTGAGAGACTACATATTACAACGCCTCTCGTATTCTAAGTTGGAATCCAACAAGGGCAGATCTTAGTGAAAGATAGTTTGTAAGCTCGTTTGCCGAAGGTCGGTATTTCGGGTCCTCTGGCTTTCTCTATCAGCCAGAACTAATCACCGTTATGTGCTCCTTCTACCGTCCAAGAATTAATCCCCGCGATGTTATTGAAAGAATGTTGACTGTGAACTAAAACAACGTTTGTCCACTCTACTCATTCTGTGAAGTTTGCGTTTTCGTCGCAATTTACTATTGCCTTAAATTTTAAATCGTAGCTGGTTCACGAAACATCACAACTTCGGCAGTGATTGGGATCTAACGGTATATACATGTACATCACTGGTCTTTTTCTATCCTTCGTTTGGGAAAGTGAATTTTCCTTGCCGTTTGTCCTTTACTACTTCACCTGGTGTCATCATAATGTGACTGGGCAGTTGTACGCTTATCTGTGGCGTACTGACGCGGTGAGGTAGAACCTTAAAGTCGCCCTTAGTGTGCGATGGTACAAGGCAGACCACAAAACACGCATGCCCTTCACATGGATACACGAGGTTGTTCATAGACTAATCCATAGAGATAAATAAAGTAGTTTTCGTCGTGAATAGCTGAAAATTAGTGACGCAACGTTAAGCAACTTCAACAAACAACTAAAATTATGCTACATGAAGGCTATAAATAGGATTATAGCTTATATATATATAGATTATGTAATTTTCTTCTTATTGTTAATAAGTTTATTGTCAGTCCTTTTGATTAGTTCATTAATTTGTATCCATGTATGCACTGTATATGTTTACATGTAAATGTTGTATATATTCTCTATACTGTAAAAACGGTTTATGAGAAATAAAGTTATTATTTATAGGTTTCAGTCCATGCTGCACAACAAGTACTTCACACAACTACGTACTATTGTTATTAATCACATAGAGCTACACCTTGTCCTTCCGAACTATTCTACTATGTAAGCTAGATTGACATTCAATTAAGATAAGACGTTTAAGCCTTGTTACTGAGAATAGTGATTGTTCAAACTGACAGTTAATTACAATATGATCCAATTTAAGACCGCAAATGAACTTACTTTAGAAATGGGAACGTGGCAATCGTAATTTGTTCCCGGCAATGGAATTCTGTGTCCCGGGAACAATTTATTAAATCTACCACTTCTTGTGATGCCAGATAAGGAAATCTTCACCCAAGTTTAAATATATAAGAACGAAAGTAGCGATTGGTTCTAATTTTGCACTACAGAAAACTCGATTTTGACATTTTCTCAACCTATTAATACGATTTTGATTTCATTGATAATTTTGGCTAGAAAAGTTGTTTGCAAGATAGAGATATCTTTCACCGCTCTTTTCATGGACTTCTTCATCAGACATGAAGTGCATTTCAATTCTCTTCTTTATTCACTGAGCCATATATGTGGTACATCAGTGATAATACAACATACATAAAATTAACGTGACAATAACAAACTAACAAACTGAGCATTACAAAGATTATCATGTTTTCTATATAATATTCAGTTATCTATAGTTACTTAAAGTTTTATATATGATTTTCAAAAATACTGAAACATTTTTCGAATACTCTTTTGTTACAATACTTAATAAATCTTGCAGTTTTTCTATGTTAGAGTACTCTATACAATACATTGGTATATACTTAGTACGCAAGAATACGTTATAGCGTAGGAGCTAGCAGTTTCACAAGTATGGATTTACGTAGTTCTTGTCTGGTATTGAGGAATCACAAAACACGTTTGAAGTATGAAAAATTGTTTAAAAATGGGAAAATCGAAACAAGCACTAAATGTTTTATAACATTCCTTATTCAATTATTGCAAGGTAAAATAATAAAATATACAACTGTATTATTGCTTTCAGTTTGTGTCTAAAATGCTAAAGACACCAATGAATGTTCTGTATTTTATTGAAAATTTGCGTGAAATATCTGATAAAAAGAAGTATCGATATCCTTGGCTTTTTTTCCAGAACATGATATCACGATGAGACAAGTTATTAACGACATTTTACGTGATAAATAAAACAGATTTAATAACGATAAACTAGTATCGTAACTTGGTAATGTGTATTGAATTTTGTCTCAGACAGATATTGTCAGAAAAATCATTCACAAAAAAAAACGTCTCCATCATTAATGAACAATTTCAAACACACATTGTTTTTATAGCAAAAACAATATTAATTTTTGTTAAATATCAGGCCCCAGATTCACTATCACTTCTTAACTTAAGATTTTCCTTAACTTAAATCTGCCACAATAAAAAAATTTTACTTTTGTTAATTGTTAAGATATTAGAAAATCTAAGGTGTCATTTTAAAGATTATCAAGTTTATGACATCTGCATTCAGTTTTGACAAAAATATTTATCTGTTGTTCCAAGAAACACTTTGCCAAAATTTGCTAAATTTAAGTTAAGAAAAATCTTAGTTAAGGACTGATTGTGAAACCGGGGCCAGGAATGATACATATGACAGACTTAGTAATTGTTGTAATGTGAAAGTTCAAGAAAATGAATATCACTTTTTGTTAGTTTGTCCTGGTTACATTAATTTTAGAAGAAAATATTTTTTCTAATTATTATTGTCATTGGCCAAACTTGTATAAATTTACTAGTCTTTTGTCTTCAAAAATGCTGCTTTAATAAAGAAAATTTCAAAGTTCTTATACTATGCACTTAAATTGAGGAATGCAATCTTATGTTTAACATAGTCATAGAAACTGAATTGTTTGTCAGTTTATGCAACTCCATGTATTATACATTATAAATCTCCTATAAATGCTAAATGTGATGCTCTCTTACCATCTTGATTGTTTCTCTGTGTGAGATATCTTGCGTTATTATTATTATTATTATTATTATTCCACCAACTATGTAAACTTTATTTGTTGCAAAAACCATTTGTATGCTTACTGCAATAAAGATATTGACTGAATTGAGGTAGCTGGGATTGCTGGAACTACAGAAGCAAGATAACTACAGCTCTTGGCAAAATGTTAACTGTAGCCAATGTTTGTCCAAAACCAGGATTTTAATTATAAGAGGACCTACTAATACCAGATCGTTTATGTCATGGAACCTTTATTCAAACTCTAAATTTTTTTTAATTCGGTATAGGTACGATTTACCAATACTTAGCAATATCAAGTTAGGACAAACTGCCATTTTATTATAGAAACCGTATCGATGCGTTAAGAAGTGTACATGTTTTAAGATAGATCTATACTATTGTGACGGCATCGTTATATGCGTAATTTTGCAGCCGCATTTTTATGTTTTTATTTATTTATTTATTTATTTATTTTTGTCTGTGCAAGCCTCAGTCTTCTTTTGGTGCATCACTATCTTTTTTGACTGTCGGATGTGCACAATTCTTTGAAACACTGTGGATTGAACTTAAGTGGGTGGTATTTCAACGTCCCACGCAATGTGCTTTTTAAGACACTGGTATTTTTATCGTATTTTTTTCATTTGGTTGATTGATCAACCCATTTATAATCCAGAAACCAATGCATAGGGATTACTGCTATTTTATTATAGAAACCGTATCGATGCGTTAAGAAGTGTACATGTTTTAAGATAGATCTATACTATTGTGACGGCATCGTTATATGCGTAATTTTGCAGCCGCATTTTTATGTTTTTATTTATTTATTTATTTATTTATTTATTTATTTATTTATTTATTTATTTTTGTCTGTGCAAGCCTCAGTCTTCTTTTGGTGCATCCCAATCTTTTTTGACTGTCGGGTGTGCACAGTTCTTTGAAACACTGTGGATGGAACTTAAGTGGGTGGTATTTCAACGTCTCACTCAATGTGGTTTTAAAGACACTGGTACTTTATCGTATTTTTTCATTTGGTTGATTGATCAACCCTTCTATAACCCAGAAACCAATGCAATTGGACTACTGGACCCTGATTTTATTTGGCGTTTATACAGCTTCTAGTTATGATCACTAGTGATTTTTGCCTTAGTTGGTACGTTTATGTTCGTGTGTGCAACTTTGTCAATCCCATTTACTTTTTATTAAATTTTCAACCTAAATGAATATGAATCTATCAAAACGACTGTTTATATCGCCAATGCCTACTAATTAAACAACCTACTGCACTTATTGTCATTACAGGAAATTTTCGGTTGATCGAATTAAGTTAAGACGTTAAAGCGGCATGGAGATTATATATTTTATGTCTTCTTATTCCGGAAATTGAATTCACCTACTTTAGAAATCACTGTGTTTCTAACGGTGAATATTGTACTTTTTTCTAGAAAAATGATAAAAAAAACTTTAATATTGTTCAAATACGTGAAACTACTCGTAACAAAAATCGCTTTGTACTTTCACATTCGTGATTACCATTTAATATTTGAGTATTTCTGTAGAAAAGAAAATGGAGCCGCTATAAAACATTCATGTGTCAAAAAACGGTGATAAGATAAATGAATAAGTGTTGTTGGACCAAAGACCTAAAGGACAGACAAGATTGGCTATTCTGTTTTAAGTCATCGTAATCAAAAACAAACTAATCCATGTCCGAATCACAATCAAGAAGCAAAATAAAATCTATGGAACTGACAAGTTAGGTTAGACACGTGGACGAGGCCGGGTGCTCCGGAATGGTAAGCAGCTCCTGTTTAGCTAGCTAAACCCGCCACGTGTGTAATCAAAATTGTGTGAAAGGAACATGGAACTATAAGACGTCAAATATATCCAGGGCAATCCTGGACAAAGAGAAATTAAACTTACCAACAATACTGTGATGACGGCCATAAAACTTTTTGAGGGCCTTTATAAGCTTAGGCTTGCAATATCCCCGAGTCAATAATTTATTTGCAAGCAGCCTGCTTCGTAATACAAACTCCCTGTATTGAAAACAAGCTCTACCATAGCGTATTAATTGGGAAACAAATACACCATAAGAAGGAGAAGCAGGTATATTGCTTAAAATTAACTAATTAAATATTGTTCTAAAGGATTAACAAACAACAAGAAATATTCTGTGGCTTTTATTGAAGTATTTGAACAGAACGTATTTAAGAAAAAGAATAATCGATATCTTCGAATTCTTACATAATCATCAGAAATTCAAAGAAATCAAGTAATTGTTAATAATAGCATTTTATGCAATATTATATAAGAGATCGTTTTATCAAATTAATTCACGTTAAACTATATATCGTTATTTGGTATTTGTGTGTTTATAGATCAATCCTTCTTCTTTCCAATGTAAATAACACTAAACATAACTACGTCGTTATTTATTGTTTTTTCTTAACAAATATATAAATGTTACTAGATTTAGACAAATAACAAATCAGCCGTATTAGGTGATTTCTCAATTCATTTGTTGTTGAAGGTAAAGTGCGCAGTGTAAAATGAAATCAAGACAGTTGCAGATATTTATCACGTTTATTCCAATAAAACTGCGTCACAATAACATCAAAATGAAACATTTTACATTCAGTAAATATATTTTTACATCCCGCAAACCAGTTTTTGTTTTGGGGGTATAGGAATCACCATGTCTGTCTATTTGTATTTGATGAAAAGCAGGGGGGAAAATTAACAATCACTTAATATTTCATAAAAACCGGCGAAATCATATTATTGTATAAGAATAAACATTAGAGGTAGGAAACTTTCGCGGTTTTGATCTTCTAAAATTTTTTCGTTGTAAGAAATGTTCACTGTTTCGACCGTAGAGAAAGTGTACCAAGAGAAATAAGAAATTTCCGCTGCGGTATAAGTGCTATCTTGAAAATAGCGAATGTTTTTTCGTCGCGAATGTTTCTATTTACATGTATACTGTGTGTAAACTTTATTTGTTGTAAAAAGCATTTGTATGCTTACTGCAATAAATATATTGACTGAATTGAGGTAGCTATGTTTGCTGGGACTACAGTAGTAATATAACTACAGCTCTTGGCATTATGTTAACTGTAGCAAGTGTTTGTCTAACACCAGGATTTTAATTATAAGAGGACCTACTACCAGATCGTTTATGACATGCAACCTGAATTCAAACTCTAAAATTATTTTAATTCGGTATAGGTACGATTTACGCATTCTTAGCTATGTCAAGTTAGGACAAACTGTTATTTTATTATAGAAACCGTATCGATGCGTTAGGAAGTGTACATATTTTAAGATAGATCCATACTATTTTGACGTCATCGTTATCTGCGTAATTTTGCAGCCGCATTTTTATGTTTTTATTTATTTATTTATTTATTTATTTATTTATTTATTTATTTATTTATTTATTTATTTTTGTCTGTGCAAGCCTGAGTCTTCTTTTGGTGCATCACTATCTTTTTTGACTGTCGAATGTGCACAGTTCTTCGAAACATTGTGGATGGAACTTAAGTGGGTGGTATTTCAACGTCTCACTCAATGTGCTTGTAAAGACATTGGTACTGTTATCGTAAAATGTTTCACTAGGTTGATTGTTCAACCCATCTATCACACAGAAACCAATGCAAAAAGATTACTGGACCCTGATATTATTTGGCGTTTATACAGCTTCTAGTTATAATCTCTGGTGATTTTTGTTTCAGTTGGTACGTTTATGTTCGTGTGTGCAACTTTGTCAATCCTATTTAGTTTAAATTACATTTTCCAGCTAAATGAATATGAATCTATCAAAATGACTGTTTATATTGCCAAAGCCTACTAATAAAACAACCTACTGCACTTACTGTTATTACAGGAAATTTTCGGTTGATCGAATTAAGTTAAGACGTTAAAGCGGCATGGAGATTATATATTTTATGTCTTCTTATTCCGGAAATTGAATTCACCTACTTTTGGAGTCATTGTATTTCTAACGGTGAATATTGTACTTTTTTCTAGAAAATTGAAAAACCTTTAATATTGTTCAAATACATTAAACTACTCGTAACTAAAAATCGTTTTGTACATTAACAATCGTGATTACCATTTAATATTTGAATATATCTGTAGAAAAGAAAATGGAGCCGCTATAAGACTTTTATGTGTCAAAAACGGTGATTAGATAAATGAATAAGTGTTTTTGGCAAAAATACCTAAAGGACAAACAAGATTGGCTATTCTATTTTAAGTCATCGTAATCAAAAACAAACATACTAATCCATGTCCGAATCACAGTCCATAAGCAAAATAAAAACTTTGGAACAGACAAGTTAGGTTAGACACGTGGACGAGGCCGGGTGCTCCGGAAGGGTAAGCACTTCCTGTTTAGCTAGCTACACCCGCCACGTGTGTAATTAAAATTGTGTGAAAGGAACATGGAACTTTAAGACGTCAAATATATCCAGGGCAATCCTGGACACAGAGACACCAAACTTATCAAAAATACTGTGATGACGGCCATAAAACTTTTTGAGGGCCTTTGCAATATCCCTGAGTCAACAATTTATTTGAAAGCAGCCTGCTTCGTTGTACAAACCCCCTGTATTGAAAACAAGCTCTACCATAGCGTATTAATTGAGAAACAAATACACCATAGCAGGAGAAGCAGGTATATTGCTAAATAAATTCATTTTATAATAAATAAGTCCATAAACTAATAAAATATTGTTCTAAAGGACTAACAAACGACAACAAATATTCTGTGGCTTTTGTTGAAGTATTTGAACAGAACGTATTTAAGAAAAGAATAATCGATATCTTCGAATTCTTCAGTTAACGACATAAGCATCAGAAATCTACAGAAATCAAGTAATTGTTATTAATTAAATGGCATTCTACGCAATATTATATAAGGGATTGTTTTATCAAATTAATTCACGTTAAACTATATACCGTTGTTTGGTTATTTGTGTGTTTATAGAACACTCCTTCTACTTTACAATGTAAATAACACCAGACATAATTTCGCATTTATTTATTGCTTTTCCTTAACAAATATAGAAACGTTACTAAATTTAGACAAATAACAAATCAGCCTTATTAGGTGATTTCTTAATTCATTTGTTGTTGAAGGTAAAGTGCGTAGTGTAAAATGAAATCAAGACAGTTGCAGATATTTATCACGTTTAGTCCAATAATACTGCGTCACAATAACATCAACATGAAACATTTTACATTCGATAAACATATTTCTACATCCCACAAACCAGTTTTTTTTTTGGGGGGGGGGTATATAGGAATCACCATGTCTGTCTATCTGTCCTTTTATTTGTATTTGATGAAGAGCCGGAGAAAATGAACAATAACTTAATATTTCATAAAAACAGGCGAAATCATATTACTGTATAAGAATGAACATTAGCGGTAGGAAACTTTTGCGGTTTTTTAATTGTAAGAAATTTTCACTGTTCCGACCGTAGAGAAAGTGCACCAAGGGAAATAAAACATTTCTGCTGCAGTACAAGTGCTATCTTGACAATAGCGAATGTTTTTTCGTCGCAGATGTTTCTACTTATACTGTGAGTAGATAACAGAGAGAACTTTTTCACATGTCATTTGTCACAAGAAGACTGAGCAAAATTGGAATAAAATTAAGTTTTAAATAAAAAAGAAGAAAATGCAATAATTTCTGTAACGGACCCGTCTTGTACTTATACTTGCCGATGTAAATATTTACAGGGCTGTTACATTGTTCACAATATCACAGATGGCAATATTTTCGGTCCAGTATACCAAGCCAACAGAGAAGACCCCACAAATATGGAAAGCGTTTTGACACAGAAGTAATACATAACTTATATGTTCATTGGAAATAAAAGAGTTAGAGTCCTCCAATAAAATTTGAGCCACTCCAATGGGAAAAAATTTTTCAAAACACCCAATGTCGATTCAAAGTACGAGTCCTGTAAAAACAAGATCAGCAAAATATCATATTTTAATTTGATGGCACATAGTCATAGTTCTATCTTCTTTTCGTTCTCAATTTAAATTGTACATATGACGGCTGTAGCTAACTAGGTGCTTGTCTTTCCGGAGCACCCATCCTCATTTCCCAGGTGGAAGTGCACGTGCTGTCACGAAATTTGCTAGTTCTCAAAGTTATGACATAGACAAGTATCCGTGTTTGATATTTCATATAGATACAGTTAAATAAAGTCAGTTTTTGTTGGATTTTTGCAGCACTTATGTTGAAATTAATTCGCGGTTTATCGGGAAAGATCCAATGAAAATCACTGTAAATAAACTAAATGCATGTGTAGGCTGACTGAATGGACGATTAAAATCAGAATGTTTGTTGTTTTACATGTTGTTGATATGAATCAGCTTTATAGCTCAGCAACAGACTAAAATGCATCTATATTTGCACGATATAACAATTAATTACGTGATGTATTGAAACAAATAGCATCGTAAACGTAAACTACATAAGATCCTACATTAAATCTCTGAATTAATTGCTGACTTTGTACTGTTATTGATATAATTAAATGTAGAAATATCTAGAAATGCCTGTATGAACAGTTGACAGACAATAGATAATTGAAATACAATCCTGTTTATATTGTTCCTATTTGTTTTATTTAATTACATTTGATTACATTAAGTTTGAATAAAATGTAATATCATCAACACTTTGGTATTTGAATTTATTGTAAAAGGAGGCGTCTTGCATATCTGGTAGCTATTGGTGGCAAAATTAATCGGAATGGCTAGGATAAGAAGCACCTCACCAATAAAAGTAAGGCTTTTGTGTGTCGGGAAATATTGACTATCAAATAAATCGATCTTTTGATTGATTTAATGGGGTTTTACGTCCCAGTCAAGATTATTTCATTTATATCGAGACGACAGATATAGGTGAAATGACAGCAATTTTACCTTTACAGTGCGCTCAGAACAAGGTGCAGGGATGGTTCTTTAACGTGTCACAGGGTCAAATGAAATGAGATGGTTATGACAATGTAAGGTACATGTACCACGCCACTAAGCAAACGTAAGCAACCGTTACCATTGCGCCGAAAGTCAGGACACAGCGGCTCGTCGTTATGATACAAAACCTGTAAATACATAGAATATAAAGAATATGTATTGTTCTTATCTTATGTTTGATTTTTCTGTTTCTTTTGTTATCTCTGATTCCTTTTCAAAGTGCAAATCATTGATGAACAACAGAATAACTGACATATACATGTACTTAATAACATTAAAGAAACAGGCATCACCAAAACCAATTGTTTTTGCCTGTTGGATTAACACCCAACAAGTCAATGAAAATATGTGCCAGAATCTTTATTAGCTTTTCCTCTGAAACGCAATAACTGTCTTTGGTATACAACCACTCCGTAATTTTTGATAATTACAACGTCTTTTCTGTATTACATAACTGATTGTGAGTTATGTAACACCATGGGTGTAAAACCCAAGGCGTAGGTGGCACACTGTCAAGAAACCTGTTGGATATATGATGAGAAACAACATTAGATGTCGGAGTAATGGTGCTTAACGTCCCAGTCAAGAAGTTTCACTTACATCGAGACGTTACCAGCTATAGACGAAGGTCAATAAAAGCTCCCTGTGCGTTGTGCTAATGGCATTATACACGTTTATTTTAAGTTCCCACCCAACAGAACCATGACTTTCATTTCGTAATGCATAGTGCCTAGCAAAAAAAACTGATATTACGAGAAACACCAATAAATGCCGGAGAATTTTAGAGATGTCACGTATTGATTTAAGCGTGTACTAAATTTAGCACAAATTATGATTTGGGTGACTTGTGATTTCCTTGTGCCTAGTCGTCAATTAAAATATATATCCGCGATAGTTATAAAGTATTTCTGTTGAATGAAAACTGTTAGCACTATGGGGATTTTACACCGCGAAAATGTTTATACCGGAAGTGATGTCCTTGGTGACCTTTTGTGGCATATGTGCAACAGGTTCTATCTTAATTCACCTTTATTTGATTTTGTTATGGCAATAAAGAGCTATTCATTGTAACAAAAAGAATTTTTTGAACAGTAAATGCTTTAATAGTAATATAAACATGATAACTGTTATTGTCTCCTCTGAGTTATTATTTTCATATGTTTAGAATAATGTATGTTTTGAAGTAGCATTTGTGATTTATGGTACTAAAGAATGAACATCAAACTTCAATGATAAGCTTAATGGATCTACAGTTGCCTGATATCAGTACATGGATTTTATAATAATATCATTTAATTTTATGATTTTATGACGTCAATGGTTCAAAATAAACTGTTTTTAATATCCCTATTTACAAAATTGGAATGTTTCTTCTCAAGCAAAGAGAAAATAAAAACTTTAAATGCAAGTCATTTCTGGAGCAAGTTCCAACAGTTGTGCTGCCTGCAAGAAAAAATAGAACCCAAAATATTGTATGTTGTATGGAGGTTTTGCACTGAAACCACTTTTGGATAAATTCAAAGAAAGTCTTAACTGAGACGATTTTGATCCAAAAAGCAATAATTGTCATTGACGCACAATCATTTCTGTTAATTACAAGTGTATATTCTGTGTTTTGTTATGTAATCGGTAATCACAAAACCTGGTACTGATCTGGTGAACCGCTTGGATACCTGTCAGATCTTATAGTCGAAAAACAGCGTTAAATGATAAACAAGTTGGCAGACTTCGGAAATATACATTTTTGATTGATATAAAGAAATTATAATTGTCACCATTGTCCTGACTGATCAATCAGAAATAGATATAAACATCTAGAATAATGTCTGCTTAAATGTCTGCTCCGAATTTATATATATGTTGTTGCTATATCCCACATATTAATTCTACGTTTTATAAGAAATATATTGATGTAGATTTTTTTGAAATTATTCAGAAATTTCACAACAAATATTCAGAACGAGGTGTTTGTATGGTATGCGGTGATCTGAATAGTAGAGTGGCTCAGTTAGATGATAATTTAACGGATAACAAATTTTTTGATGTCCCCAATATATCGACCTATTGTAATAGAGCCAATTGTGATAAAGTTGTAAATCCGTTTGGTAAACAACTTATTCAGGTGTGTAAAAATACTGGGTTACAAATTGTAAATGGTAGATTATATAAAGATAAAGATGTTGGTGGTGTTACATGTTCAAGGCCTCAGGAAGAGAGCCTTATTTAACAACAATCAAGTGCAAATAAATGGTTCAATAAAGAGTGTAGACTTTGTAGGGAACTTTTCAACAAACACCGGAATGCATACAATAGAGACAAAACTGACAGTAACCGAAGGTTGTATACTAACACTAGAGGAAAATATAATCTTGTAAAGAGAAAAGCGCGTCGTGCCTTCATGATTCACCAGGGCAACAAATTACATGAAATGGCCAAATCGGCGCCAAGGGAATTCTGGAAAAATATAAAGAAACTTAGAAAATCAAAACCTGTTTCAAGTCAGACTAACTTAACCGTGGACGATTTCGATGCACATTTTAGATCTTTATTTTGTGATAATAGTACACGCTCTACACTTGAGGAAAATCTCAATAATAATGTGATTCAGAACGACATGTTAGACCAAGCAATTTCTACTGATGAAGTTATATCTGCAGTGAAATCACTTAAATCGGGTAAAAGTCCTGGTATAGATGGTGTCATTTCTGAAGTGTTTAAAAGTTGTGTAAACTTATTAAGTCCTTTTCTTTGTAATATATTTAATATTATATTTCAGTCTGGTATATATCCTAGCCAATGGCCCAAAAGTATTATTACACCAGTCCCTAAAAATGGCAATATGAATGATGTCAGTAATTATAGGGGCATTATTTTAATGAGTGTAATGGGAAAACAATTTTCAATTGCATTAAACAAAAGACTCGAAGACTGGTCTAAGCTTAATAATGTTATATCTGATTGCCAGTTTGGGTTTCAATCCGGCAAAAGTACAGTTGATTGTATATTTATTTTACATTCTTTAATAACTAAGACATTAGCCTCAGATAATAAACTTTTTTGTGCTTTTATTGACTACAAGAAGGCCTTTGACTACATATATAGATATCAGTTATGGTTAAAGTTATATTTTAATGGTTTAAGTAGTAAAATGTTAACATGCTTAGAGCAATGTATAGAAATGTAAAATTATGTGTAAAATATAATAATATACATGGTGAAGACTTTCTTTCACATTTGGGGGTTAAACAAGGGGGACCTTTATCCCCAACATTATTTCTATTTTTTATTAACGATTTAGTCGATAATATTTCACCAAATGTTGATCAAGCATTTTCATATAGAAATATTTTCTTGTATGGGCTGCTTTTTGCCGATGACACAGTCTTGTTTAGTAAGACAAAACATGGTTTACAAATATTATTAGATAACTTAGCAATATATTGTAACAAAAATAATATTGAAGTTAATATGGAGAAAACTAAAGTGGTAGTTTTCCAGAAAGGTAGATATTCCAGTAGTTCTAAACTGGACTTTTTATTTATTGGTAACATTATTAATGTTGTAAAAAGTTACACATATATCTTGGTGTAGATCTATTTTATAATGGCTGTTTTAAACTACACGAGGCTAGACTCGTTGAACAGGGTTCATGTGCTTTGCATGGTTTATTTAACATTTCATCAGATGTACAACTTACTATTGAAAAGAAATGTTTTTATTTGATACCTTAGTTCAATCTGTTTTATCGTATGCCTCTGAAGTGCGGGGTTTTAATAATTGTTATAACATTGAAAAAATACACCTGAAGTTTTGCAAAACAATATTAAAGGTTAAAAAGTCAACAACATCAGCAGCTGTATATGGAGAACTTGGAAGAATACCTTTACGTGTAGTTCGTTTACAAAAAATATTAAAATACTGGTTGAAAATCCTAGAGAATAAAGATTCATTATTATATCAGGTTTATTCAGTTATGCGTATTGACGCAGATAACAGTCAAGATTATAATGGTTTAAATTGGGCAAGTAATGTCAAATTATTACTATGTAATTTAGGATTTTTTGAATTTTGGATTAATCAAGATTTTTTAATATCTAGTTATTCAATTTTAAAACAAAGAGTCTTTGATCAATATGCACAAGAATGGATAGCATGTAAAAATTCAACAAAACTTAAATATTATTGTATATTTAAAAATAATTTTTGTTTCTCAGAATATTTAAATATTGTAACAGAAACCAAGTATAGAATTTCACTAACAAAATTACGTGTTGGTGCACACAGCTTAGTTGTAGAACAGGGTAGATATGATGGTAATGCTGTGCCTAATAGAATGTGTAAATTATGTAATATGCAAGTACTTGAAGACGAATACCACTTTGTCATGGTTTGTCCAATCTATAGGGATATTAGAATAAAATATTTAGATAATTATTTTTGCCATTGGCCAAATGTAAATAAATTTTCTATTCTTATGTCGGGTAATTTAAGTAAAAGACAACTGGTCAGATTTGCTAAATATTTATATATTTCATTTAAAAGGCGTGAAAGTTTATTATAATCAACTGTGGTTTTCCATATTATTTATTGTACATGTACTATTTTCTATTGTTTCGAAATATCATTGTCATAATGTCTCATGCCATCTATTAATTATTTTTGTATTAATGCTATAAGTATATTGTATACTTTATGCAAATAAAGATACTTACTTACTTACTTACTAAAAATAGCACTTGGGATGTTTAGTGCCTTAGACCATTTGTGTGTATTTAATGGTTTCATGGCCTTTTGCATTTGTATATTTTGGGACTTCGTGCCCTACTGCACTTCTTGTATTTAGGGGTCATATATCGTAGTATAACTAAAGTGGTAAGGGTCCTACTTTATTTGCGTAATTAGGGGGTACATGATGTTAAGATATCAGGAAGGTTTGTTACCCAAAACTATTTGTGTATATAGGGAAACGTGGTATTATATGAGCTAAAGCACATTTGCGCTCCACTATAGACGTTTTTGTTCGATGACCATAAAAATTCGTCAGTTTTATAACAAATTCCCTTAATATTTTGGTTATTAAATGCATATTTGTTTTTATTTCTTGTGGGTTTTCATTTCATTGTTGTGTACCCAGTTTTGGCTGTTACTAGGTATATGCTATCAAGCTTTAAGAGTCATATTTGTATGGATTGATCAACGTTTTATCATTAACTGCATGATTCCATAGAAAATAATATTCGGGTATCTATTTTATGATGATTTATAATCTGTTTTAATGGCCTAAAATACCTTCTAAAAGTGCATAAATATCTGCTAGCTATTATAATTAACATGTTTGACGTATTGAGAAAATATAAAATATTAACAAATATGATTAAATAAAAGGTAAATGTAGCGTGTCTAAAACTACTAAATTAATTAATAGACTAACTGAAAGCCAATAATAGAAGGTTTCCTGCTTTTTCTATTTGTTGCATATAAATATTGTTAATACGACATATAAGTTTATCATTCAATATATTCAAAAAATTGTATATAACATTTGAAAAATATTAATTGTGTAAAATCTGGCGCTTTGAAATCTTTCAAACATTACAATCAATATGATAAGAATTATTTTTAGCTGATAATAAAGTTTTATGGGGTTTTATTATAAAAAAAGTACATTGTATTTTGGCATATCAAAAGACTGTAAACTTATGGATGAATCTTGTCAATCATCAAACTGCTCATCCAGTCTTTGATGTTCTTGCTGTTCAGCATAACCGATTTAATTTTGCAGACATAATAACTTTGTAAAACCTTTTGTTATTAAACAACCGATCTGTTATTCAAAATTACACTATAATTTAGCATAGCATGTTGTCCTCGCGTTATCGCGCGGAAAATGTATTGTTTTCTTCAATAAGCAATCTATTGAGAAAGGGTAAGGTGGATTAAGTAATGATGTTATGCTTTCAATCAAGGTTCTCTTTGCTTCTACGGCGGTGGTCAGTTATGGTTGGTGGAGGAAACTGGAGTACCCGGAGAAAACCGAGGACATACTACAAACGAACTTACATATGGATTTTTCCACAGGAATCTGACAGAGTGGCATACGAACCTGATGTGAATCCACAGGCTCATTCAGACAAATCGGTCACTCATGTCTATTGTGAAAGGCAATGAATGACTTAAAACTGTACAATCTATACATAAACGCAGTTTTGTAAATGTCGTAAATCTAACCAATAATATATTTATCAATAAAATTATATCCTACTCCCAAGATATAGTTTATCCCATAAAAAATTTATATTAAAAATCTTATACGAAAAAGTAGATATTATAAATAACACTTATCACCGTCCGTAATAAAATTGGAAAAAGTAATCATTTTCAAACATGGTTTTGTCTCAGACTCTCTTTGTTATATTTATTTCAGTACAAAAAGATCATCGTAAAATGGAAACAAAAAAACATGAAAATAAATGACAGAATTTTAAAGCCTTTCCTGTGATGCGCAATAACTGTCATTGACATACAACCATTCAATAATTGCTGATAATTACAAAGTCTACTCTGTATTACATAACTGATTTTGAGATATGTAACACCAGGGGTATATAACCCAGGGCTTAAGTGGCACACTGTCAAGAAACATGTTGGGTATGATATGATGAGAAACATCATTAGACGTCAGAGATGTTTAAAGATACATTATGTCTACTTACTGTAAATGTATAAATTTTAGTGGGTACAAAATTTAGCGCAAATTATGATTTGGTTAAATTCATGTGAACTTGAATTAGCGTAAAACCCATGTAACAAGTGTGCACTATGATTGTGTTTAGCTTGGCATATATTTGAATTGGCGGGAATTATCATCGCTAAAATCGCCAAAATCGGTACACTGCTCAAGGTCATGTTTTTAAATTTATATTAACATATTAACTACAATAGTTTTCTTTGAGTTATTATTTTCATATGTTAAGAATAATGTATGTTCTGAAGTATCATTTGTGTTTTATGGCATCATAGAATGAACATCAACTCAAGTTCAATATGTAATAAGCCTACAATTGCCTGACATCAGTGCATGAAATTCATAATAATATCATTTTATTTTATTTTATTTTTATTTTATGATTTCATGACGTCAATGGTTATTAATACCTCTATTTACAGAATTGGAATGTTTCTTCTTAAGCCAAGAGAAATTTAAAATGTATGTTTTATGTCATTTCGGGAACAAATTCAAACAATTGGGCTGCCTGCACTTGATAACATGAAACAAAAAATATAACCCAAAATAGTATATTCTGTATGAGGGTTTGCACTGAAACCACTTTGGATAACTTCACAGAAAGCCTTAACGGAGACGATTTTGATCCAAAATGCAATAATTGTCATTGACGCACAATCATTTCCATTAATTACAAGTGTCTATTCTGTGTTTTGTTATGTAATCGGTAATCACAAAACCTGGCACTGATATGGTGAACCGCTTGGATACCTGTCAGATCTTATAGTCGAAAAACAGCATTGAATGTTAAACAAGTTTTGGCAGACTTCGGAAATATATATATTTTTGATTGATATAAACAAATTATAATTGTCACCGTTGTTCTGACTGATCAAGAATTAGATATGAAAATCTAAAATAATTTTTGCTTAAAGATAACATTTGGGATGTTTAGTGCTTAGACAATTTGTGAATATATGGGCTGCATGCTCTAAGATATCTGCGATGTTTAGTGCCCTAGTTTACACCATTTGTGTATTTAGGCACTTCATGTCCTAGAGCGTTTGTGTATTTTGGGACTGCGTATCCTATTGGATTCGTGTATTTAGGGGCTATATTGGTTGTAAAATAACTGGAATAGGTTAATGATCTGCACCATTTGTTTACAGTTAAAACTGTCTTTTAAGGACCACCAAATGGAACTAGAAAAGATGCCTATTATGGGCAGGTGGTACTTAAATATACAGGTTCAAATAGCATGGACAAATCGCAACTAGGATTATAAGAATCCATTAAGAGTATCCATGTAGGATAGGGAAATCTCACCCGAGGGGTTGCCTCGTCTCCGACTGAAATGTTCAACCCCGATTTTTTCCATATAACAAAGTGATTCATTAAAAAATCCAATATTTATCATTTGAAACGCACTCAAAATTTCTAAATTTTGAAGAATTGGATGTCATTTTCCCGCAAGATGACGTCATACTCTCCATATGATGACGTCATGTAATTGTCTTTTGATTGTGACGTCACTAAAGGTCACGTGGTCATGTGAGATTAATAGATTTGTTACATCACATCACCCGAGACTGGGATCAACTGGTATCGGTCACAAACAGGTGACAGATTCTATTTCTCGTACCATTAAAATGTTTATAACTGTGATAAATTTATATAAAACAAAACACGTATCCTCATGGGGCCTCTTGCCGCTCATGATTCCTTTGGGCGCTGTATGCATTGTACAAATCCGCCCTTTGAAAATAATCCGATCGACAACACTTCAAAATTTTAAGATATCAACGATTTATATTTAATTCAAATAAAAAAATCAACTCTGACAATAAAATATTTTGAATAAAAAATAAAATAAAACACATATTTTGAAAAATTAATATAGAAACTCTTTGTTTTGATGACGTCAAGCCCAATGATCGAATACGTCATCCTGATTGTTCAATTGTCGCGTGAGGCAGTACCAGACAAACTGGACAAGACAGAAAAATCTAGCACTGGTGTGCGCGTGAGATTTTTCTGTCCGAGGTACGAGAAACGCGTATCTCACATAGGGAAAAACCCTATCTTACATGAGCAGATATGAAAGAAAAAAAATTCCAATGAATGGTCGTAATATGTTTTATTGAAAGTGTCTATTACTGATCTCATGTGTTTTGCACTGGCGTGTACTTGGTATCGTTTGTTATTGCCAACTATTTATTCAGCTTTAAGAGTCATGTTTGCATGGATTTTCTATTCCATAGAAAAAATATTCGTATTTCTATTTTTTTATGATTAATAATCTGTTTTAATGGCCTAAAATACCTTCTAAAAGTGCATAAATATCTTCTAGCTATTATTATTAACACGTTTGACGTATTGAAAAAATATAAAATATTAACAAATATGATTGCGTCCAATGTAAAATAGCGTGTGTCTAAAACTCCTAAATTAATTACTAGACTAACTGAAAGACAATAATAGAAAGCTTCCTGCTATTTTTCTATTTGTTCGATATAAATATAATGTTTAAAATCGTGACATATACGTTATATAAGTTTATCATTCAATTCATTTTAAAAAAATGGTATGTAACATTTGAAAAATGTTAACTCCATAAAATCGGGCGCTTTGAACTCTTAACCATTACTATCAATATGATAAGAATTATTTTAACTGACAACAAGGTTTTATAAGGTTTTTTACTGGAAATAAGTACATGGTGTTTTTGGCATATCAAAAGACTGTATGATCGAACCTTGTCAATCAACAAACAGCTCATTCTTTGATGTTCTTGATGTTCAACGTGCTTTAGTATAGTCAATTCAAGTTTTCCCAGACATAATACGTATATAATACTTTACATTATCTTGTGTTATAAGATAGTCAATGGGTTAAAACATTAACAACACATTTCAAAAGATTGAAGTTAGCCCTCTGATCGTGAATATATTGCAATTGGTACTTTCATTAATAAGGAAACTGTGGAATGGAGCGATGGTGCTTAACGTATGAGACAAGATTGGTTTACCGATATTTAAACGTTTAGTTCAGGATTGATGGAAGAAACAATAATACCCGGGAAAGCTTCTGACCTTTAACATACGTTCTAGATAAAGAATGTGTGCTTTCTATAACACACGTTTTGTCCAATTCCCATCACATGTTTGGGCTTTTTGTACTCAGTTGCCTTAATAGTTTTGGTTATTGGCCACATGTTTTCTGATCTCATGTGTTTTGCATTGGTGTGTACTTGGTATCTTATGTTATTGCCAACTATTTATTCAGTTTTAAGAGTCACATTTGCATGGATTGTTCAACGTTTTATCAATAACTGCACGATTTCATCGAAAAAAGTATTCGTATTTCTATTTTATTATGATTATTAATCCGTTTAATGGCCTAAATGCCTTATAAAAGTGCATAAATATCTGCTAGTTATCATAATTAACATGTTTGACGTATTGAGAAAATATAAAATATTAACAAATATGATTGCTTAAAAGGTAATGTAAAGTGTTAAAAATTCCAAAATTAATTCTATGACTCACTGAAAGACAATAAAGACGGATTCCGGATTTTTTCTATTTGTTGGATATTAATATAGTCTATAAATAAAGTTTTATGGGTTTTATTTTGAAATAAGTGCATTGTGTTTTTTGGCATATCAAAAGGCTGCAAAAAACTTATGGACGAATCTTGTTAATCAACAAACAGCTCATTCAGTCTTTGATGTTCTTGATGTTCAACGTGCTTCATTTTTACCCAGACATAATAAGGTTGTAATACTTTTCATCATCTTTTGTTATTGGATATTAGTCAATCGGTAATCAAAATAACACAACACATTTCAGCACGTTGAATTTATCGCTCGGATCATGAATGTAATCCAATTGGTATTTTCTTTTAATAAAGGAACTGTAAAAGGGGTGGAGGGGAGCAATGGTGCTTTAGCATTAGTCAAGATTGTTTCAATTATATTTAAACGGCCAGTTCTTGGTTGATGAAGGGAACTGGAGTACCCAGGAAATCTACTGACCTTAAGCAAGCGATTGATCTTGACAAGTTTTCTCTCATGAGGATCTGCCCAAGTGGGATTCGAACCTAGGCGGGGAAAGGTGCTGTGAAGCGTAAGCGCGCCGTTTTAGCCACTCGGTCATTAATGCCCCTTGTGAAAGTCAACGGACGGCTTAGTTTGCTGAATTTACAGCTTACATATATTGATATGTTTTATAGACTGAAACTGCATTACTTTATTTGTCAAGATATATAGAAAAAAAGTTTATTTCTTTGAGGACAGCCGGACAGACCAACAGACTCACTGACAGACTCGGAGAGGGAAATCATATAGTCCCTATCCGGTTTCACCAACAGTGGACTAAAACATATTAACTACTAAATCCATACTGATTTCTGGTATTGTTGTTTTTTATTAATAAAAGCAGTTTTGTAAGTGTCATTAATTTACTTCAATAATAAAGTTATAAAAATATATATTGTCAAACAGTTTTTCTTCTTCCAAAACCTTGGCTTATCCCATTCAAATTTTATACAAAGATCTCAAATTCGAAACAAAAAAGTAGTGATATAAATGGCACCATAATTATTTTCGAAAAAGTGATCGTTTTCAAACATGGTTTTGTTTTCAGACACTCTTTGTCTTATTTCAGTACGAAAAGATCATCGTATAATGGAAACAGTATGTAAAATTCACCTCAACAAAGATAAAACAAATGTTATACGGCTTTGTAATACCGAGTACACACGTGTAAAGTGTAATACTAGCTCTTTAAACATGTTCCAAAATCCGTAATGACGTCTAAAGACTAAAAATAAACCGTACGAGCTCGCTAAGAGAAGGTTATTAAGAAAATATACCACATTCTTTGAGTTGAGATAAAAACGCGTTCTACAAAAATACATAATGATTACGTTTATTTTAAGTACAAATTGTGTAATACATTTTTATTGCCAACTATGCTAAATGTTAAATGTCAATTACTGTTGGTATTTAAGACGTTACATCTATTTTATTCAGAAAATTTCAGTTTCAGATTTTATTTGTTTCTTAACAACTGATATAAGATTTATAGCTTGGAATTCTCCAACAAATGCGTTTTATGATAGCGAACTCTTCCATCAATAGCTCTATTTTCCTTTTTAGTCGAATTGAAAGAAGAACCTTATTAACAATAAAGCATGATTTATTAAACCTACTGTATATTTTCAGATATTACCAAATAATATTTGAGAGAGTAGGTTTAAATACCTAAGGCACAGCGCAATATACTTGTTTGTTGGTTGGTTAGTTGGTTGAATGTTGCTTAACGTCGCATCAGCAATTTTTCAGCTATTCGAGACGGGAACTATTTTATTAAGTTCTATGGATTAATCGTGTATGCATGTGAAGTGCGAGTGTTATGTATGGTCTGCCTTGTACTAGCGCGCACTCAGGGCGACTTTAACGTGCTAGCTCACAGAGTCCGCCGCAGACAAGCGTACCATTCCATTATACTGATACCAGGTGAATCAGTAAAGGCCAACGGCAAGAAAAATTCACTTCCCCACATGTGGTCCGAGCGGGACTCGAACTGACAACGGTGGGAGACCATGGATTTGAGACTGGCGTCTTATCCATTAGGCAACCGCGGCCTCGCAATATACATGTACTGTTATATGAAAATCATATACCGGTCCATGTTCAAATCACATCCCTAAAAGCAAAGTGAAAACGGGTAAATTGAATTAAAATGCGAACTTTCATTAGGGAATTGAGACCGCGTGCTTCGAATGAACAAGCACTTCTTGTTTAGCTATGTACATCCGTCACGTGTACAAAAAACAGCCTGCACATATTCACGTGAAAGCCATACTCGTAATGCGTTAACTAAATACACTATTTAATTTCATTTTATGATACCATTCTATTCTACAGTGCATATTGTCCTTATCACAGACACACTAATGGTATAAGTTCTTTCAGAAGCTGGTGAAGTTACTTGATAGTTTCATACCTTCTGGCAAAATAAAAATATGTCTGTTTTGGGGGTTTGATTAAAGCTTGTTGGTTGAATGTTGCTTAGCGCCGCATCAGCAATTTTTCAACTATTCGCGACGGGAACTATTTTTTTATTAATCTCTATGGGTTAATCTATGAACAATTTAGTGTATGCATGTGAAGTGTGTTGTATGGTCTGCCTTGTACTAGCGCGCACTCAGGGCGACTTTAACGTGCTATCTTACAGAGTGAGTACGCCGCAGATAAGCGTATCACTTCCCCAGACCATTATACTGATAGCAGTTGAATCAGTAAAGGCCAACGGCAAGCAGTTTCACGATAAATACAAAATATTCAACACCAAAAGAAAAGTAGTTACAGCAGAAAACAACTATCTTGTAGTCTAGGGTTTAGCAATGAGGAAATCGTAACATAACAGAAATGTAATGAATGATTATATAACATGTAATGTGACAAAGTAATGTCAGGTGTTGTTGCATTTCAAAAACACATGACAACCCACGCATTATTTTAAAAAGTACATACCAGTACTATTGATGTAAGAATATAAAAATGTTGTAAATAATGTTTTTGTACTTTTATATGAGCAGAAATAATTACACATCTATCAAAGTACAGCACAGGCCTGTCGAAGGTTTAACACTAACTTAACGAAGAAGAACCCAATCACCAAATCGGTAGCTAAGCTTGGCCTTTTCTAGTTACCTATATCGTGATAGCTATTCAGCAGTTGCTGTCAATACTTCGGCAGTTTTGTCGTCAATAGCCGACCATATGTCGACCACTCGGCGAATCCTTTTGTTAGCTTTCGACAGTTCTGTACTGTTCAAGGTTGATATTCTGGTTACTAGTTTTTTTCATCGTTTACAATGACTAGTTCGTCTTTCTAAAATAAATTACAAATGCCATCATCGAGCGTTATTACGATGTTTAACGAATTCATTCCTCAATATTTGACGTGAGTAACTAGAAATATTCATCCTAATACACAATGAAATGTGAGCATTATGGCGACTTAATTATGAAATAGACATTCTAGAAATCGTCAGACACGACTGCAATGCGACACAATGAAGAAATTGTACAAATTAGATGGAGAATTACATGAAGTAGGAAATTTGACGTTGGTTTCGTTTGATGTTTGTTTGCAGAACAAATAGTATGAAGACTAAAGTTAAGGATTTATTTCATAATGACATAGACATTCAAGACAGCGTCAGACAAGACTGTATTGCGACACAATGATATCGTTAAAAAATGAAATAAACCAGTTTTAAAACTGCGTATAGTAGGGAATTTGGCGTTTGTTCGTTTCGTATAGAAAAAATGTGTCTAAAGACTATGGTTTAGGTTTTTATTCATGATGTCATAGATATTCAAGTCATCGACAGATAAAACTGCAATGCGATACAATGATGTCATTAAAGAAATTTTATTATTATCTTTAAAAAAAGGCATTCCAGAACTATAGATGTTGATATAAATAATGCTGTAAACAATATTTTTGTACTTTAGTACGAGCAGAAATAACTTACACATCTATCAATGTACAAAGATGATGTTCTGTTTAGTAGAGGGGTTTTTTCATTGTTTATAATGATTAAGATATATATCAAACGCCATTACCGTGTGTTATTGCATTGTTTGATGAATTCATTCCTCAATATTTGGTGTGTATAATTTACCAGAAAATCATCTGAGTACACAATAGAATGTGAGCATTATGGCGACTTAACGATATCACAGACATTCCGAAGCTAGACATTCCGAAGCTAGAAATGGCGTAAAGTATTATGGCGACTTAACGATGTCACAGATATTCCGAAGCTGGAAACCCTCAGACAAGAATGCAATGCGACACAATGAAGAAATTGCACAAATCAGAGGAGAATTACGCAAAGTGTGCTAATTTGGGGTTTGATTGTTCCGTGTAGAACAGGTGTAGGTTTAAATCTATCACGTCATACATCGAAAGATAAGACTGTAATGCTACACACTGATGTCATTAGAGGAATGAAACAAACCATTTGGCGTTTGTTCATTTCGTGTACACCAAAAGGTGTGTGAAACTATGGTTCAGGTTTTATTCATGATGTCATAGACATTCTAGACAGCGGCACAGTGAAATGTATAAAAAAAAACGAGCACAAATCGGATGGAGAAATGCGTTAAGTAGTTAATTTGGCGTTTGTTCCTTGCAATGAGGTTTTTTTTAAGAACAAATGATGGTCAAAAATCTATTTAGAGATAGGCATTAGCTGCAGACAAGCATCCGAGGTATAGCTAACGAGGTACCGAGATGAGCTGCAGGTTCGGCGCCAATTCGTTAGCTTAGTGTCATTTGTTTTAACATTAAGTGTTCACAAAACGCATATATGTAAAGATTACATTGTTCTTCATATAATGCGTGTCAGTGAAGGAACTGGAGCAATACATATGATTTTTTAAAACTTATGCTATATGCATAAATAAAAAAAGTTAAGATCGTATACATGTTTTATAATTCCAAAGTTTGGATAATAATAAATTTGAAATTGATGTCAATGTCATGTGCTACTTTTGAATGTTATTCTTTATAAAAATTAAAAAATAACACATGGCACCTTCTTATTTTTAGATATTAATCTTTTTTAAAAATAAATTTTGATAACCCTCTTTTATCTTTAATTTCTAAAAATATACGGATCCTAAGAATCCTTCAACTGGTCCAGAATTCTGTATACGATAGTAGGTACCTTATATCCTTTGATAACAGTTTGATATTTAGACAGATGGTTACGTCCTACTTACGTAAGTGTTATCTACTTGGCACCATATATAATCTCAAAGACTCGTCTTTATCAGCTGATCAAAGATATATATATATATATATATATATATATATATAGAGAGAGAGAGAGAGAGAGAGAGAGAGAGAGAGAGAGAGCATGCATTTAGTGTTACCAATATTACACCAAATAATTCAATCCTAAAAAGTATGCTTTTTCAAAGATTATCATAGGTGTTATACTAACTACATAATACAAATGTATGATTTTTTGTCTGAACTTGCATATGTACAGAGAGAGAGAGAGAGAGAGAGAGAGAGAGAGAGAGAGAGAGAGAGAGGGGGGGGGGGGGGGCGGGCATATGTACAAACTAATATGCCTGTTGTACTTCAATATGTGCCACTTCTTAGTCTTTTTTGTTGTGTGTTGTGCGTTTTTGGTTAATCTTGCTCTTCTTTTTTGTAAACTTTTATATGTTCCATTTGGTATGGGTTGACACTTAACTATGTATATATTGTTTTTCTTGAGATTATTACCGAAACCGTTCTTCGAAAAAGGGTTAACAATTACGAAAAAACAAAATATATTGAAAAGAAGTATACCTGGCTGAAATTCATCACAAGTACAAAAAACCCTGTTGAACTGAATAAGTTCTTTTAGCCTTTTGTAGTCTTACTTTCAAGTCTCAAAATAATCTTAGAACATTTTGATATAAAAATGATAATACTGATTACAGGAAAATATTCAATGACTTTGACTTGGCGTAAGTAATGCATGTTTAATCGTAAAGAGAAATGAAGCGACCAAAGCAGGATTCGAATCGCGAACCATTCCATTACTAGCGGTCCGCAACATTTGGAAGCATTACGATGTCTATGTAACTGGAGGTAGGATAATTTAACGTTTTGTTAAAAAAAATCTCAATGAATTCATATATATTATACCTACTTTATACCACACATGTTACATGTTATAAATCTATATACATAATAAATATTACATATACCATGACGATGATCAGATAAATTGATGTTTATGCTGACATGTATTTTCAGAATTTATTCCAATTTCCTGGCGGTTTATAACAAGCATATGGGTACAACTACGTCAGCGGGAAATCCCAGAGACCTCTGTAAACATGGAATATGAAAGATCAAAAACTACTTCAAAGTATGGGCTACGTTATATATGAGAAGTATTGATAATTTATTAATATAAAACACATCTGTTAGACTTTATATAAATATGTTTGTAACCTTTCTTACATAATATATACCAAGGTAAATACGGTTGCTCGGAATGGCCAAAACACAAAACAATCTGTCGCTTACACGTAGACGTCTACTGACGATATAATAATCCCCATGACCAAAACACTAAGGAAATACTAAGCTCCGGAAATATGTTTTGATTGTCGAAACAATTTTTACAGTTGCATGCGTATAATATAAATAACATTAACACATCCCTTAGAGTAAGATATTTATCTCGAAAACTATTCATCAATTATCCGTTGAATAAAACTGACCTCAAAATCGCATCAAACTCGCCCAAAAAACCGCGGAAAATTAGATTCACGGCGCTATGTCACGAAATCTTTGGGTTGATTACGCTGAAAAGTTTGCGCTCATATGTATATCGAGTTTTGTTTACAAAAATGTTCTCATTGAATTTCTGAATACGTCCAGTTGTATTGTGAATTTAAAAAAATGGAATTAATTTCCATCCCCATTAAAAGATAGCAGATGCGAATTTTACGATAGACAGATTGTCTATTTTGTACTTTTAAATATGCATATTAGTTATGTATTTTATATTACGCACAACTGAACGCCATTTGGTCCAGTGTCCGTCCAAAGTCAAGAGTTTTATAACCAGTGGTCCCAGCATTTTTACCTTAGATTGTTTATTTGTTTCGTTAATTTATTGTGACGTGGTTTCTTTGGTTATTGGCATCTACATTCATTACAGTAAATGTGATATTACAATTAACGACTCAAACATCAGTATAATCTAATAGGAGTAATCAGACAGATGCATTAAGTACATATGTGCCTCCGTGGCCCAATGGATAAGGCACCGGCCTCCTAAGCCGGGGATTGCGGGTTCGAGTCCCGTCGGAGGTGTTTCAAATCTTTTTAATGTCCTTATATTCTGTAAATTGACAAGAAAATAATGTTCAGCTTCTATCATTTGGTTGGTTGTGTATCTTCACTTTTTCATGCTATTCGCAGATGATTGTAATTCGCAATTTTTGATGCAAGATATACTGTTTCAATCTTTTGTCAAAATTCATGCAGCACGTGTGTGTTTGAAGGGAGAAAAGGGACAATTTAAAAATTAAATAAAAAGAAAATTAATGGATTTCGCGTTAATTAAATTAGAATTGACAGGGCCAGGGAAGCATGATGCCATGCATCAGTTGAGAATGATGTCATTTAGTTTGCCAACTAAGTAACTTACCAATTACCAACTTTTAGATTTTGGTGAAGAGCTGTTTGCTTTAAGAGTCATCTAAGTAGGAAAATTCCAGTGAAAACCATTTGGTTGAAAAACGTGAAAGAGGGGTATAATTATGAAATTACCTACATAAATAAAGCAGGAATTGATAATTTAAGAAGTTTTAAAATATTTGTTGCATTTTTTTATGGAAATTGTGCCAACTTACACGTCTTGGGGAAAAATAGTTTTCACCTTGTATAACGAATTAATTTTATTTTTTTTAATTTTCCTTTTAAAAATGCGTGTACCAGGCGTGAGGCCAACAAGTAATAAAAAGTGCACGGTCACACAGTACTGTTTTATTTGAATTGAGGTGAATATTGTTTGGTTTGAATAATGCTGATACAAACTTAGCTTTTATAAGCTTACCCTTGGTAGCCTTAGAATATACTATCACGTCTGGTACACGCATTTTAAAGGAAAATAAATCGTATAGTCGCAACTCGACAGTTCGCATTTTATCCTATGTCTTGTAAATTTCGACTTAAGTAAGGTATTTGTCGTTATTTTCTGTTTTTATTTTTCTAGTTCCTATGTAAGACGTTGTGTGCCTCCGTGGCCCAATGGATAAGGCACCGGCCTCCTAAGCCGGGGATTGCGGGTTCGAGTCCCGTCGGAGGTGCTTACAATGTTTTTTTTAGCATCAAAGACATTTACTACATTTCAATATTTTGTTTTGACCAGTGCAATAAGTTGATCACCGACAGATTATAATGAAGGAAACAAGTTCTACATTAAGATGATACTGTTTTTCCTTATCCTCAGTGAATCTTAGTGCAGAAAAAGAAATATAAAAAATACGAACGTTTCTTTATTTCCATAGCAACCCTCAGAACACCTGGAATCTGTTCTTTTGATTGACAGGTATAGTGAGATGTCAATTTCATCAAGCCAAAATTACGTTTGGCATGTCCTCTGGAAAACAGACTCGGGCATCTTTGGGGATAAATACTATTCCATTTTGTTAAAAACAAACTTCAAATCTATCAATAAAATAAATAACGAATTTACCTTTAAAATAATTACAGAAAACAAGTATAAAATATTTTGAGAATTACCCCCCTTGATGGCCCCCTTGTGCACCTGAAGCAGCAGACGATTGAACAGATGGTAAAAAGCACTTGATGTTTATTGTCCTAACATACACACAGGCATATGGAATAATATACAAGGTATTTTTAGAGTTATGTTATATATGCAATGTAACTTTTGATCTTAAAACTGTTTTGAGTTCAAGGTGAAAACAGTCACTGCCTACGTCACACAGGGAATTTTAATCTGTTTGACCTTTCACTAATGAGTGCACCAAGAAATTTATAAATGACCTACTGGCTCGTTATTATTTTATTAAATAAGTGTTGTGGTTATCTGGTTAATATGTTTGAATACATTTTCAAATCAAATATCAATATTAGCAAGGTTAAACCCATTGCACCATACCTATGCCATACTTGGATGGCAAACCAATCAAATGTAGGTAGCGAAACGAGAGGTGCTTGCACCCTTCCTGAGCACCCAGTCTGGCTTCCCTGGTGGATATGTTGCCACTTTTCAAAAGTTTTACTTTTTTCAATTGTTATTTCAACATGGACTGGTATGTTTGTTTTTAATGATCAATCGTATTTTACTTATGCCTTACTGCTGTCTAAATTTGCTGCTAGTTAAAATCTGAAAATCCTTAAAAACTAAGTATATACTACCTCATGAAAGGTATTTCCCTAGCTAAATTTGTTTAAATATATTTTGTTGTTTTTTGGATATATATTTTTAACCCCTTGAACAAATTTTGATTTGACAATTTTGGTCCGAGCACCACTGATTAGGAAGCATGTTCAAAAACAACCCTCTAGTGCTGTAAAATTAAGATGGGTATAATATGTAATGGCAAATGAATGGGATCTCTTCAAACAACAAATAATAGGAAAGGAATATGAATTTTATAATTAGCAAATTATGAGTTTTGTTTTAATGGAATAGTTGAGTCTTCAAGTAGTACTATATAATATCTCACCACTAAATAATATCGTTATTGAATCTAGTGTCAATCCAAAACTAGAATTGCTAAAAGTGTTTTAGTGTTTTCTTTTCTTGTTTCCTTCATTAACATGTTGTGTTATCTGTTGCATTGCCATTTCCAAATATATATGCTTTTCAATTGGTTACCTTTGTTCTATTGCAATAAGCAAGACAATATCAAAGATTTTCCTTGTCCAAGCTTAAAGTCCCTATATATTTGTCAAACCTGGCTTTTATATTTTGTCACAAAACTGTTTAACATACTATTGTAATTTTTCAACATTTCAAATTGAGATAATATTTTGGATTTTCTCATGTTATTGTGCTCCTGAAACATTTCATGTAATTGTGCTCTGGAAACACAATTTCAGCATATTTTGAAGCTTATAATAGTCTGATCACTTATTCAGTGATGAAAACCTATATGGTTTTAAAAAGATCATGGATTACTTATCTCAAATTTCATTAATGCTATATGTAAATCTGTTATTTTTATAACATGTGTTCAAATAATTCGATTAAATTTTTTATATTAAGTCTAAAAATCAAATAAAACCTGTTTTTATCAGATGCGGATCTAAATTCAGACGATGCGCATCACGTAGTAAAATGCATTATCGCCAAAAACTACATGTTTTGAGACAAAAATCGTGGCTTTGTTAGATGAGCTTGAAGGTTTTGTAGTTTTAAAACATTAAATTGAAAAATTGTGTCGTTCTAGGCCAAACATGTGTAATAATGAAATTATTCATTTTTATGTTTGTGCTGTTTTACCTGTTGTCCATTCATAATCAAGTGCAATGGGGTTAGTCCATGACGTATACTAGTAAAGAATAGAAATACCTGTATAAACCCGTATCGCGTGAATGCGTATTAGCCAATTAGAACCCAATTATGAATGACTTACATGAATGAAACTGTCGAAAATGCCATATCAAACTATCAGAGGGACAACAGGTACCTTTCAATTAATTGCTAAATTTTGACTCCCAAAAACTCAAAAACTACAGTGAATATTAAACATTTAACCATGCAGATAGAAAAATAGTATTTTTAAATACTTATCTTTAAAACAAGACTGCAAACGAACAAGTATTAATTTTTCAACAAACTTTTATCGAAAAAGTTTATTAAAATTTATTCATATAAATTAAAAGCAAAAAAATGAACAAGCTGAAAATATTTGAAAAAAATATTCAAAATATGTTCTAATAATACATGTAAAATTTCACGTCTATTGAAGTTATATCAAGTGAGATATCTAAGTTTGAATCACACCACCCATTCAAAACATGTTTTTTCATCACTGAAAATGTGATCGGACTATAATAGTTATATGTACAGAGTAATAATGACCTTTAAACTTGTAAATATACCAACTCAAGACAGACAGAATTTCTCTGTGTTATTAGAATTTCCATAATTATCAGAAGTGGATCAATTTAGAATTCAAGTAGTTCTGTTGAACAACATATCTAAGATAAGACCACAAACATATAGAAAATATAAATAAAGTTGATGTTGCTTTATCAGTAACATACCAATCCATGTCCAAATCACATTCCAAAAGCAAGTAAAAACTTTAATAAATGGCAAATTAAGTTAAACAAATGACTTTCCACCAGGGAAGTGAGCCCAGTGCTCTGAAAAGGTAAGCACTTCCTGTCTAGCCAGCTACACTGGCTACATGTGAAATCCAAATTGATAATGAAAGGAACATGGAACTATGGAAAGTCAAATAAATCCAAGATACAAGATAATTTAAAAATAGTTCAGTTTAGAAGTTTTTGGTTCACTCAGGGTTTAAGATCAGACAGGCTGCACTGTATCTTAAGTTTTTAATGAATATCGAAATATTCACAACAAATTATCATGGTTACTTTTCAAAATTTGTTTTAAAAAATAAGTAACAATTATGAAAAATATCTTTTATTTTATTAAATAAAATTCACATTTTCTTTTTGTATTCATGCAAGATCTTTCACCAATTACAATGCAACTATATAATTCATTTAGTTACATTCATTATCTGCATCATGCAATCTGTTCTTCCACAATTGTTTTTAATTCAATGACCAGGTAATATTAGGATATTAACGCATATCTCCAATACCTATTGCCATTCACACAAGTATAATGGCAACAACTTGACATTAATCATAACATTTATGATGATTATTTGTTCTGGCATTCAAGTCTCCACAACTTAATTTTCTCAGTTCTCTGTTCTTACAATTCCATTTGATTTTGATGATATTTGAGATTCCCTAACAGTTTTGTACATATTTATATATCAAAAAGCTCTCATACAATGACATGTTGGACCAAGAAAAGCCACTGTACATTATAATAGAGTAAAGAGCTGCCTGTCTATAGCATGTTGATATTTTTTGGGATTCTCCACCATATTTCTGTACATGTTAACTAAGTAAAGAGCTCTCCATCTATGGCAAATTGGATTAAGAGAAGCCACTGTGCAGTAAATTTTATGATTCTAATTGATTGTGATGTCATTTGGGATTCTCCACCATATTTCTGTACATTTTAATAGAGTAAAGAGCTTTCTGCATATGACATGTTGGATCAAGGTTATTTCAGATTCTCCACCATATTTCTGTACATAAGAGTAAAGCGCTCTTCCACCTATGACAAGTTGGATCAAGATAAGCCACTGTAGCACAGTAAAGCACATCACAGCTTCATTATACACTGATATGACAATCCAGGTTGTTGGCTGGAGCTTCTTCATACAGATGGAGCACATGCTTGTCGTACACTCATTTCCTGAAATGTAAATAAGATCATTAGATTATCTTGTCTCATGCAACAAAAGAAAGGGGAGGATAGACAGGTATCACCATTAACATATATTAGGATTACTGTAAGTACCAATACGAAATTCTTGAAAGTAACACAATACATGAAACCAATGACTGTTCAACATATTCAAATGAAAATAATCAAATTGCAATTTTAATCTTCAGTTCGGGATGAAATGAAAATCAAGAAATAAATGTCATTTTATTTAGTTTAAATTAATTTTTCATTTAATTCTATTTTAAAACATTTGAACCACACAAACAGATACCATCATTTTGTCTTTATGTTCAAAGTCCAAAGTCAAGAGTTCAAAAATAATCTAAAAACTTGTTTATTTCGTTTCTTCATTTCTTTGGCAATTGCCATGTACAGTCCAACCTGCCTTAAAGGCCATCTCTATATAAGGACCACCTGCTTATAAAGGACATTAGAATTATATCCTAATTATTCTTTATTCATATTATTTGAACATGTTTATAAAGGCCACCTGCCCATAAAGACCACTTTTACTGGTTCCCTTGGATGGTCTTTATAGACAGGTTTGACTGTACATGTGATTTAGCTGTAAAACGTTTGTGTCTGCTCCAATATTAGTATTTGTTCTACCTACCCATTTATCCAGTAATTCTGAGAATGAGAATTTATTTGGCATTCTAAGTAGCTGTGCTGATAATGATTTCTGTACATTCTGTAAAAATGGTGTGGAATCTGTAAAATACAATAAAATTACATAAAAATGAAAGAATATTTTACAAATTATGGATTTTATAATACAGTGAAACCTCACCAAATCTTGAGTTCCCTAAACTTGGATATATACCTCTGCATGAGTGTTTTTTTTAATAAATTGAATATCCAGATACTAGCAATTCTTTAAACTATATATATATAAAACATCTAAAAAAACCTTTCCAATTTGATTTACTAGTAATTAAGACAAACTGTAAATATTGTTTGGTAAGAGCATTTTAATTATCAAAATTGAGTTCCATAACATATCTCCACATCTGCAAAAAGAGTACCTGATGCCCCATGTCACTGCTGGTACAAAAAAAACTCCTTCGGCACAAACGTCAAAATTTTATTTCACTTATAGGTAGTGATGGCTCAATATAAGTGAAATTTTCTTGACTGTAACATAAAACACCAATCAATCAATCAATAAATCTTCATAATGGTCAGCTAAACATTTAATATACAGTTCAACCTGCCTTAAAGGCCACCTCTATATAAAGGCCAGTAGAATAGACCCCTTTCACATTCAAATGCGCATGCCCTGTATCTACTGACGACAGCGAAATTTCTAGACTAAGTCTCGCGCGAATTTACAAAACCTCGCGGGATTTTGTTCCAGGGGGCAAGTGCGCGAGTGAGACAATGGCATAAAATGGGCTGCCAGGCAAACATTAAAAAAATGTCCTTCCTCGCAAAACGACTCAGATTAGATCGGTCTGTATTTTCAAGTACTATTTTCGACCACGTGATTCACACAAAAACAATAACAACAATGGCGGCGCCCATGTGTTTTGGCGAAAACAAGATGGGTTGGGACTAGGCCTAGCTAGTAATCGCGATTAGAACTACGTTACAGACCTGTCGAAAGTTTAACACTGAGCTAACGAAGTTGATTCGACGCTAGAAAGAAAAACCTGTTGAGATAAGCATAGCAGCTACCCAAAATTGCCGAAATATATACAGCTGATATACAGATTTATGTAAGAAACTACAGGAATTGGCCAGATTTGGGACCAATATTCGGTAACTTAGTGTTAAATTTTCGACAGGACTGTACTTTATACACACGTGAACGTTAACCGAACTAAAGTTCTTATGGCGTATCTTTATGATAATTGTCACATAACACTACCGCTAAATCTTGTTAGTGGAATAATTTTGGTTAGGTCATACTGAATACTAGTCAACTCGTTCCAATTCCAACTCGTTCCAACTGATTTTTGCCAACTCGTTCCACTTTTTACTACCAACTCGTTCCAACTGAATTACCAACTCGTTCCAACTTTTTTGCCAACTCGTTCCAACTACCAACTCGTACCAAATTTCTCAATTAAACTGATTAGATCTACAGGCGTTTTCATTTTAATTTATTTTATTTTATTTTATTTTAATAGATAAATATTCCCCATAGTTTCCTTTATGTCAAGTGATGAACACACTTTAAACCTGACGTACTAAGAATAGCATGATAAAGATAAACAATTAAATTAACACTGAATAAATCATATAACAGATAAATAATAAATAATATTATGTATTGTGATCACAATTAATTGCTATGTCTTTGTTTATCAAGACTGTCGGAACTATTAGGTAGATCGGCTCCATAAACAGATTAACTGATTAAACGGATAGTAGAATTTTTCGCAAATAAACCCTTTACTTATTTTGTAAACATTAGTGTGCGATTGAAAAATTACTAAAAGGTTGTTTTTCCCCTTTTTACCGACAAGTGTGCGTGAAAAATACATGAAAATGGTTAAAAACACAAAGTATTCTTAAACAAGATCAAACTAATCTACGAAAACTATATATAGCTACTCACGATAACAGTAAAAAACAACAACAAACCAATCAGAATAAATAAAATAATAAACACAATAAGAAAAGAAATGAAGAAAGATACAAAAGAAAAGAAAAAGAAGAAAATATAAAGAAAAAATGTAACAAAAAAAAAAAAAACAAAGAAAAGAAGAAGAAAGAAATCTCTGCAATATATATTTTGGAACTTTGGACTATTATGGCTTTTGAAGAGGATACCTCAACGTGGTTAGAGCTGGGCAACGTTGTGATTAGATCCTTGATGTTTAAATCGTCTTATATTAAACTAATTATTTAATTATATTAAAAGTTGTAAAATCATTAAAAATTCTAAAATTTGGAATGAGTTGGTGAAAAAGTTGGAACGAGTTGGTAAAAAAGTTGGAACGAGTTGGTAAAAAAGTTGGAACGAGTTGGTAATTAAAACACAGGTGTAAAAACTCTGCATAAAAAAGTGGAACGAGTTGGTAAAAAAGTTGGAACGAGTTGGCGAAAATCAGTTGGAACGAGTTGGAATTGGAACGAGTTGACCAGATACCGGTCATACTACATCATGAATGATTTAGGCAGAGACAAGTTATATTTTTCTGATTTAGGTAGATCTAGTAAAAATAAGATTTTTTTATTTTAAAGTTGAATTGATATTTGGAATCTTCCTTCCTTTTAAACAAATTTTTTTCCACTCCAAATCAGCAACATTTAGGTTAATTTTTTTATTTCTTCAGAGTATTACATCAGTTCACCAGAACTCCATGTGTACATAGAGTTAGGGCTGGGTACATGTAATGATACTTTGTTTCATTCTATTGCAAAAAAAAAAAAAAAAAACTGATGGACCATACATATTAATACTTAAAATAAGCACATTTTCCACAAAAAAAAAAAATAATGAAAAATAAATAAAATTAAAATAGTGGGCTAAATCCAAATGAATGCCTGGTCATGTATCAAAGGATCACCTTCAAACTGCCAACAGTGGTTAGAACATGAACCTATACAGACACTGGGACAGTGCTGAGCTATCAGCTGAAATTTCCAAAACTTCAACAGCCTTCTTTATTTTCAATTTATCCACCTGCATATATACAATATATTGGTGCAAAGAGGAGTCTAGATTTGCATTCTCTGTGACATAAATAACTAAAATACAATACTTGACACTGTCAAGTATTGTATTTTAATTATTTATGACTGAATAAAGCCATCTTACCAGTTGTATTTAGATAACCAAACCATCTTACCAGTTGTATGGAGATAACCAATCTATTATAGAGAATAAGCCTATATGGCACAAAGACAAAGTGGTAATCAGTTTGAATATAAAATAACAGTATACACCACACCAATCAGTCTTCCTTGGTCACCCATTTCTGAATGAGGCATTATCATTGGCAGAAAATTAAATGCAAATTTGGTTTTATGTTTTTCAATGCAGCTCAACTGTTCAAAGTGTATGTGCAACAAAATGTGCAAAATAGCAAGAACCAAGCTGAAAATCAAGACGATTGGGTTTCAAAATCAGTAGTGTTACATTACAAAAGGGTTGTATCTAAATCTAAAATCCCCATCCATATTCACTAAAAGTTTGTTTTATTAACAAATTCAACACCTCAGTTATGCCAAACACAAAGGTACACAGAAAAGAGCTTTCATAAATAATTCTAAATTGACATTTTCTGCTTCCAAAATCAACAAATTTATAATCAGTCAAATCACTGAAACTAGTCAATCCTAACTGAATTTAAAAGGACATGATTGTCATTTAATTTTAAGTGGGAATTCTTTAAAAGTATAGTGTTGGATTTACATATTTGATTCCAGTTTAACAATCATTTCTCAACTTATAAGATTTTCCTTAATTGAAATCTGACAACTTTTGACAATAATTTTATACAAATAAAGTTTCAACAAAATTGGAATATAAATGTAAAAAACTTAAGAATGATCTTCTTAATGACAACTTAAATTTATGGATTTCTTGAATACTAAATAAAATATTAAGCTTTCAAATTTGCTAAATTCAAGTTGAGGAAAATCTCAAATAAGGAATGACTGGAACCAGCAGAATTTTCATATCTAGATGCAATAGTAACCACTTCCATTTCTCAGGTCTTGTATTCAAACACAAAAGCCATTTACAGAACAAATACTCTACCAAAGAAGCTTCTCTAGTTGTAATTTGATACAAAATGCCACTATATGTATTTCCCACAAATACCATGAAGAGTTGGTTTTTACAATCCACTGGTAAATAGATACATTACTGACTAGCCAATATAAGCTTACATAAATACTAAGAAGCATATATGGAGCCTGACTGCCAGTACATGTATGGAATAATCTTTGTAAGGGCAGTGCAAGCATGCATACATCTTGGATGCAGTATAGCTTTGACTGGCCAGTATGTAAACAGTACAGCTTTGACGGGTCAGTATGTTTACAGTTTAGCTTTGACCGGCCAGTATGTATACAGTATAGCTTTGACGGGTCAGTATGTTTACAGTATAGCTTTGACGGGTCAGTATGTTTACAGTATAGCTTTGACCGGCCAGTATGTATACAGTATAGCTTTGACAGGTCAGTATGTTTACAATATAGCTTTGACGGGCAAGTATGTATACAGTATAGCTTTGACGGGTCAGTATGTTTACAGTTTAGCTTTGACGGGCTAGTATATATACAGTATAGCTTTGACGGGCCAGTATGTATACAGTATAGCTTTGACAGGCCAGTATTTAGACAGTATAGCCTTGGCAGGTCAATATGTTTACAGTTTAGCTTTGACCAGCCAGTATGTATACAGTACAGCTTTGACGGGTCAGTAGCTACACAGTATAGCTTTGACGGGTCAGTACGTACACCGTACAGCTATGGCTGGCCAGTGCAATTGTGCATTAATCTTGACTGGCCAGTGTAAAACTCAGTAGATTTTGACAAAGAAGTGTAAGCATGGTTTTTCTCTTGGTATGTCAGTATAATATTATATTATATAGATACTGTCAGGCTATAGCTAGCGCACGATTTAGTAAATCTTGGTTGGGCAGTGGAGTATGATAAACATATATCTTAGCAGCTAGAATAAGGCTACATGAATACTGCTAGGCCAGAATAGACTGGTTTGGTGGGAGCAGATATGTATGGTATAGCTTTTGACAGGCTAACATTGGTCCACATAATAACATGTTAAGACACCAGTTATAAAAATCAAAACAATGGATATAATGAAATAAAAATTATTAAATGATGTTTTAGTTTTGATGGCACTTGTAACAAGTACTGTTCAGACAGTGGACTCCTTCACTGAAAGCTTCAGTGTTGAATCTTAGATTTTTTCAGAATGGGTCATTTTCAAAACTTTTGTCTAAAACATCATGATATTAATATTTTGCATTAATGTTTTATCAAATATGGCTACTAAGGTCTTAACAATAGTGCCATTTTGCAAAATAAGGGGGTCAATGTGCCTTCTAGAATGAACACCGCCCGTCTTATGTTCTGTGATTCATTATTTCACAATGGATCAAATAATTTCTTTCTGTTCTACCAAATAACCACTTGTCGATACCGAGGGAAAGGAAAAGACAGTCTCACCCCGTCGTGGTTAGTCTGTTACTGTCCCGTCACAACCAATATCGGGGGAGGGGTATCCTAACCTGTCAGACGACACTATCTGGAATGGAATTAAATGAGTAATATAAGTTTTAATGGCTACCGCTTTTACAGGTGAACATAATCTTTCTTCTCGCTTTGGTTTTACGTCGATGGATGGTCAAATCGGCGACACATTTATGTTTAAACCAGTGAACATCAAACGTCCATGCTGTTTACTATGTAAAGCGAAAGTAGACTTGCCCCCTGAGCTGATAAAAGAGTTCCGATTTTAGGGGAGATAACCGCGTTTGGCAAAATTTAGCGTGTGCGCATTGGAATGTGAAAGGGGTCTATTGTACCCCAATTGTTCTTTATTCATATTATTAAAACCTGTATATAAGGGTCACCTGCCAATAAAAGACACTTTTACTGATTCCCTCTGGTGGTCTTTAGACAGGTTTGACTGCATTGTATTATATATATATGTACAATACTGTAATATAAGTTGACAATAATGTTCTTATTTAAAAGCCAAATTTTAAACACAATACTGATGTTTTTCAATATTATTTATTTTTTGGCATTAGGTGATGAAAACTGAGATTTCTTGGAAACAATCCATAAACACTATATCTCAGATTACCAATACGCATTTATTACACAATCCAAGTGATGTTCCATTAAATATAGTACACAAGGAGACAGTTTATTGACTTTTGTTATTTATCAAAATCTATGAGAAATGGAAACTATATATATATAATGAGTATTTATATCTATCTAGTCAACTGGAGAAAGTATGAATAAATCAAAATAATGTTTTCTATAAAACAGCAATCAGAATACGACATTCTGATTAAGCTTAAAGTACAAGAAGTCTGAGAAAATTGTAAGTAAGCAAGTTGTGTTGATTCACTGATTCATTGAGAGGACTGACAAACTTTCTCACACTATTATCTGTCTGAGTGGGATGTGCCATTGATGTCTAAATTATATACAGTATATACAAATGTTACAAGTTAAGGTCACCTTGACAGAATTATTAAGTCATTTCTGTCTGTCCAAGAAAAGTATACAGTGTAACAGATTTACTCTGGTCAAGGTCACTTTGACAGAATCATTCAGTCACTGCTGTCCTAAAAAAGTATACAGTGTAACAAATTTACTCTGGTCAAGGACACCTTTACAGAATCGTTCAGTCATTGTTGTCCTAGAAAAGCATACAGCGTAACAAATTTACTCTGGTCAAGGTCACCTTGACAGAATCATTTAGTCACTGCTGTCCTAGAAAAGTATACAGTGTAACACATTTACTCTGGTCAAGGTCACCTTGACAGAATCGTTCAGTCATTGCTGTCCTAAAAACGTATACAGTGTAACAAATTTACTCTGGTCAAGGTGACCTTGACCAATCTCCTTTAATGTCACTATATACACATGTGTATAAAACATGTTTCTGCTTATGCTAAAATTTGATTTTGTTTTTCTTATTTATTTAACATTGACCCTATTGGGGCAAGGGGTGTCAACTTCAACATTGCTTGTCAAAATATTGTACATGTAGAAGCATTTAAGCATACAAATACAGTCCAACCTGCATTAAAGGTTATCTCTCTATATAAGGGCCACCTGCTTATAAAGGCCAGTAGAATTGTATCCCTATTATTCTTTATTCATATTATTTAAACCTGTATATAAAAACCACCTGCCCATAAAGGCCACTTTAACTGGGTTCCTTGGGTTGCCTTTAAAGACAGGTTTGACTGTACCTATGAATATGCAGTATATTTATTACACAATTTTTATCAGTTTTATTATATATTAATGTTTTATAGGAAGGCAGTTTATTGACCTCGATTATTGGAAAAACAGAGAAATACTAAATATCAATCCATGAACACCATCAAATAAATAAGATATCAAAGATATCATAATGGTTTTCAGAAACTCATTTATATTTGTATGCAAGCTTAGAAATTTTGATGAGCTAGGGTCCATAATAACTTATTAAAGTACACACACAGTGTAATACTCAAGCTTCTTATTAGTCCAGCAGACTCGTGAAAAAATTGTGGGATTTTTTTGTTAAAAGCATGAAATTTGGCAGGATTATAGTTCATGACCTTGAAATTATTTTCAGATATTGTGCCAACCAAAAAATCCAACATGGCTGCCATTTCCTATATGGCAGACAAAATGGCTGCCAAAATCACATAATATGGTGGGGTTTTATTTTACTGTGCATTCTGTTCACAAATATGCAGAATTTATTTTGTTTTGGTATGTTTATTATTTTTACAAATATCTTCTTATATGCTCCATTTAATAAACAATGAGATCTCTGTTAATAGCAATTCTAGGAGAATAAGTAACTGAGTTTTACTTAAAAGTCTAGTTGAATGGATTAACCCAGTCTAGATTCTTTCACTTGTATCCAAGCTGTCAGTTCATATATGGTGGAGAAAACTGGAGAGTACAGAAAAAACAACCAACCTTTAACAAGCAAACTGGCTAACTTTCTATTAAACTAGGATCTCAAAGAGTGAAATTTGAATGGCGCTTTGATTCATAAGCAAACTATTGACAACTCAGCCACCAAGACCATTTTATTTTTAAAGATACATATCAAATAATTTTGTTACACTTTTTAAAAACTGCTCTCAGCCTTTAAGTTTGAGAAAATTGAAGTTCTGAAATATAGCAAACTGTATTATGATATGCTTGCAATGTCTACGCTTATCAAGGCAAGGGCATTGTATTGTTTATTTTGTGGGTTAGGTCAACTATTAAAGTCTGCTAGTACATAAAACTGTTGATTGGGAAGTTTAAATGGTCAAATTGGGAAATTTTTCTCTAGGGAACAACTAACTTTATTTAGCAGTAAAACAAAATCACTGATATCACTTGGGAGAATCTTAGAGAATTGGAGATATTTTTGACCAAAGGACTTCATGGATTCTTTTCTTCCATAAGTGTACAACTTTGGTTGCTATATGTATGTAAGATTAAGAACAACTAGCAGAACAAGGTCGATTATTTGAATGTTGAAGAAAATTTAATTTTAAATCATAAACACCTCAAAGTATAATTAACTTATAGCATGATTTCTTATTAGAAAGTATTGAATATCAATCTATACAATAAAACAAAATCAAGGGTTACTTCAACAATCATATATACGATTTTTATAAGAGAAGTGGATTGTGGTAAAAGTGTTTTACATGCCAATCAAAATTCTTTCACTTGCATCAAAGTTCCAAGATGGTGGAGAAAACTGGAGTACCTAGAGAAAACAACTGACCTTCAGCAAACCTTCTCACTAAGATTGTTCAGAGTGTGATATGAAAGATACATCTTAAGTGCAACTTGCCAACCAAGTCCCTAGATTTTTATGAAAATTGACTTATAGTGTGACCAAATGTGTGTTGAATCTTTACATTTGATCACAATCAAGTTTTTAAAAAATTAACTTAATTTTGCATTTTCTAATACAGATTATAGACATTGTTAAGGTATTGTTTCTTATGAGCTTATCTGATATGATATGTCTTAAACCTGCTAATAGAATCACAGAGCTGCCAACTGACCCGCAACCCATGGGTCAGTTGCTCATTTGGACATGAAATCCTGCTGACCTGCAAAGAAGGGGACTGACCCGCAAATGGCCATAGATTTGCAATATTTATTCATTACCACTGAAATCCATCTATTGTCGTCGTGAATTTACATGGGTGAACTAAGGGTGTAGTGGATTAATTTTGTGCCCGGGACAAGGTGAAAAATCACTACATGCATTTCTCTAAAAACCCACATGAGAATGCACCATATTTTTTTTTATCAACTTTCAAATCTTTTGGTACATATGCAACCAGACCCTCGGTCGGACCCACAATTACACAAAATAGGGTTGGTAGCTCTGGAATCAGCAAAGGTGAATATATTTTTACATATGATCACAATGTATCCATCCAGGTGTGCTAACAAATTCCACAGATTCACAAAAAATAACCTTACTAATATACCAGGGAAAGAAAGGGGAGAGTTCAGTGGGACTAAAATTACAACATCTTGTGTATTCTTCATTCTTGTACTGATGTAAGGCTCGTCATGAAAGTAGACAGCCTAACAGCACTGGCATTTAACATCCCCGCAGCCAGCCAGCAGTTTGTCTTAAAAATAAATATGTTACAGGTAATGTAATTGTTCTCATCTGGCACTAATACTCTAATGGATAAAATTCTGACAAGTTTGATAACAAAAAAATCCCTGCATGATCACTAATCAAGATATGACGCTAAAACATATGTACTGATCCGAGATACATTCAACAGTTACCATGGTAACAAAGTCATAAACATAGTCCCAAATTAATGTAAATATCTACTAATTAAAGAGTTACTCTGGGATGTAAATCTCTTTAACTTCTGGTGTAGATCTAGTCACTGTTTATACTACATCTAGGAGATAATAAGATCTTAGTACAATTGATGTAATACTATTTAGTTACTTAGTACATGTACAATACAGGCCTGTCCAAACTTTAACACCAAACTAACAAATTAATGCAAATTTGGCAACTCATCTTGACCTCTTAATATCTTGACAGCTTTTGGGCAGCTTCTTTTAGTCTCTCGGTAGCTTTTCAGCCACAAACTACTTATGTATTGTCCACTCGGATGCTTAACTTCGACTCCTTTTTGTTAACTCAGTGTTAAACTTTCCACATGTCCGTAATGTATTTCTGTATCGATCTACCTTCTTACAAAAAGAAAAACCTGTCTGCAGTGCAATAATATCCAATAGCGCATGGTGTTAGGGTTAGTGACCTTGAGAGCATGCACTACTCGTAATAATATATTAGTAAGGTTATTTAATTAACATCAGGTAAAGGTGATATCAGTAGAGAATGTTACACATGTGTGATTGTATCTGGCTTGTCTTCTTAGTACGAAACTAATAAGATTCTGTCCATTTTATTGAACCTCATACAACAAAGTATTTATAGACCTATTTTACACTCCTATTCCTAAACCATTGCCAGCCATATAGTTTAACTGACAATTTACTATTTGACCTTAAATGACATTAACTGACCACTTTTTTATACCATTACCAGCCATATAATCTACAGTTGTAATTGACAATTTACCGACATTGACCTTTGTATAAACTTTCAAAATCATCTTCAAGATTTATTGATGGAATGGATTTTAATGTCCCAGTCAAGAATATTCCATTTATATCATGATGTCACCAGCTATAGGTAAAGTTCTAGAGCATCTAACACTTATTTTATTCCAAAGTGCAAATATGGCAGTTTCTTCCCAACATAATTCATAATGTTACAGCTTTTATCTTATATCCATAGCTTCATTCATCGCTGTAAGATTACTATTTGATAAAGCTTCCAAATGCACACACCGCATTTAGGTAAAATTTAAAAACTGTTTTCATTTATTATGGGTTAAATCTTTTTTGATATTTTAAAATCATAATTAGTTTCAGTTTTGAATACAAGACAAATAAATGAATATATATTTAAAAAAAGAGGAAATGCTTATAATTACAAAGAAATAGTAATTAAATGATATAAAAATACATATAGAATTCTGACAACTGTTTATCATGCAGCGAATTTTTTGTGGAACAATATCCATAGATTTACAGTAGAAATCACAAGTTCAGAGTTTATCTTGGTGTATATAAATATACAGATAAAGAGATAGGTCCATTGTATAAACAATGATTTTATTGCTATTAGATATTATATACATAAACACCACTCTCAGTCAGAGAAAGTCAAACATATCACACAAGATGCCAACAAAGTACAGACAAGTCTCTGAATGGTTCTATGTAGCTCATCTGAGTGAAAACCTTGTACTGCAGCAATCATACTGATATTCTGTCAACAGAGTCGTCAAAAGAAAAGGGTAGCATGGTTTCACATATATAGTCCATTAAAAAACTTTTACTAACAACGTAGCATTACTCATTGGCAATTACTTTCTGCATCTCGAGTAATTGAGCTTTGAAATCATATTTAAAACAAGAAACAAGTTTCTCTTTCTTATGTTTCTTGGTTGGTCAATGCTTTAGTTGATTCCAGATTTGTTTTATTCCCCCCCCCCCCCCCCCCCCCCCCCCCCCCCCCCCAACATGTACAAGGGTTTAATGTTTTCCTGCGACCTCGACCTTTCCGATATGACCTTGAATCAAAGTCATGACACTCCTTTGGAACATGAAGATTATTCATGTAAAGTTTTATGAAAGTTGTCCAAAGCAATCATGACATATGACCAGGACACAATTTTACACAGATAGATAGACAGACAGACATGGTGATTCTCAAACTAGTTTGTGGGGGTTGGTTTAATAATAAATCCCACAATTACAATTCATTGGCCCCCTTTGAGTTGTGTTTGTTACTTAGTCGTATGTAACCAGCATTAGCACATTATTTCTTGTAGCATTTCCTGTCTAATGCCTGTGGTCTTTTATACAGATGTCAACAAAGCAGCTTAACTTTCAAGGCTATAGGGTTCCTACTCACTTGCTATGGATAGCAATACAAGGGTGTACTGAAGGTTTGAAAGTGATAGACTAGATGAACTTCTCCAAACAGGAGATGGTGAACTATTTCACTTTTATTATTAGACCCGATCCATAGAAAACTTTCTTCAGAACTTTCTTTCTTACTAAAACATTAAAATTAGATTCCAAAATTCTTAACCTGGTTGATATTTTGAGTTCCATTTTTTTTAGAAATACAGAGCAGGTTCGTTGTGTTTTTTTTTTTACTCACCATAATCCAGTAGGTCTGAGTCACATTCTGGACTTGATGCTGGGTAATTTTCTGGTACTGTAATGGCTATAGGTGGTACACTTGGCAAATTCTTGTCATCTAAAATTAAATTTAAGTGAATTAAATTACTACAAAACAAGAAAACAGCAAGACAGAAACATGAGGTAGCATTAATGTATAAAATGACAATAAATTCCTACAAATTTCTACTCTCGCACACACATGGTTCCTAGCTACCATTCCTATATTTCCTTTAATTTTGATCCTTTCCTTTATTTTCCTCTTTATTATGATGCCATGCCTACAGTGACATGGGGCATCAGAGTTTAAAGTCTCTTCCATGACTATTAATTCTAAATGCTGGGTGTCAAATGGTATATGAGGATAAAGAATAACAAATATCTGCAATACTATTTAAAAAGCTTTGAGTCACTCTTGTTTTGTCCCTAATGATGATATAAAGGTCATCTTCATACTGTAATAGTATTTAACATGGGAGTAGATTAAATTTCTTTCTACATGCAGTCACCCGGGTTAATCTCACAGCAGTGAGATTCCATGAGTTTAATGTCTAATGACTTACCTGCTTGGCCACTATAGCCTTTAAAAACAAACCAAAAATGATTTTTGTATTTTTTATTCAGTGTATACATTCACAGTGTATACACTTACATACTATTAATTGATTTATGCATTAATTGATTTTAATAAATTTAATAATCAAGTAAAAAATTAATGAACATAGAATAATTTAAATGATTAATTGGAACAATATTTTCCTGAGTCTTAATATTTGTTTCCAATGTTAGAGTAAACGAGGTGCTGTTTAGAAATGGCTATGATTTCTTCTAGTAAGTATTGTGTGTGTATATATAAATATCACTGGTACAAGTAGTTTCCCTTGAACCAAACAGCATGCTAAGAATTTATTAATTAGAGACACGGCTTGTTTATCTATCTTCCATATTTGTCTGTGAGATCTGATTACAATTCACTGTGGTTACTGACTGGGGGAAAGGAGGTAACTCTTTCTTGCTCTCTTATCTAATCACACTGACTGGGGGAAGGGAAGTAACTCTTTCTTACTCTCTATCACATGACAAAACAGAGTCTACAGTCAAACACATCTCAATCTCTCTCCCCCCCCCCCCCCCCCCCCATTCCACCCAGTGATGGATTGACATTTTAAGCAGAATTATATATTATAATAAGTAATATTTTACTTAGAAAACTATGTTCTTAGTGATTGAATTATGAATGCCAGTTTGGTATGTTATTTACTTTAGAATACGATAGAATCTTAATGTAACAGTGTTATTTGGCTATATAATTGGATAATTGGAAGTTGTATATCATGGTCACCTGCTCAATAAGAGCCTCTTTACAAGTTTATAGTGTATTTTAATATCAAGACACAGGGTTCGTACAGACATTTGAACTCCAAATTTAAGGACTTTTTATGGGTCTTTTCAGGGTCTTATTTGCAAATTTAAGGCCTAATCAGAGGGACAATTTTTTCACAAAAACATTGGTGCAAAGACAATTAAATCAATAAAACAACTACTTACATGTCCATAGTAACGGCACTTTAAGTGGGGGTTGATTTTTGGTGTCGGGAGGGCCAGGTATCTTTAAATCGCTCATTTCAATATAACTTATTTATTTATTTTGATCAGTCTATTTACAACCATTTAATATCAACACCTAATTGGCAATATTCAAGAACTTTTTAGGGCCTTCAGGATAAATTCAAGGGCTTTTAGGGTCAGACTTGTTTTTAGGGGTTTTTTAGGGCAAACTTCAAAATTTAAGGACTTTTCCAGGCCTGTATGAACCCAGAGACAGGTTTTAGGTTGAAATCCATCTGGGGTAAATTCTAGTGCGAGTAAGTTAGTGTTAGTTCACTTGCTGAACCCAGAAGGTTAGCGTTTTTCTTCTGGTATAATTTTTTCCAGCACCCCAAACTGATTGCAGCTACATAAAAGAAACAAATATTATTGACTAGGGTGATCAATTCCATTTACAGTCAAACCTGTCTATAAAGGCCATCCAATAGAACCAGTAAATGTGGCCATTATGGCAGTTGGCCTTTATATACAGGTTCAAATGATATGAATAAAGAACAATTGGGATACAATTCTACTTTATAAGCATTTGGCCCTTATATAGGCAGGTTGGACTGCATTCCTTTCCTTTCCACTTCACTACTTGATTTATTCTGATTACAATTTACTGGATTCAGTGGAATGGCCTGTTCACTAGAGGCAATTGTTAAATGGCATGATTCAGTTGTATTGTTGTATTTGAATTATGAATGATTTGAGTAAATTTCTATCTGAGTAAAAATATCAAAAGTTTATTTTATATAGAACCCAGCTACTTTTTATATATCAATTTTAGCATGTACCAATTTTAGTGCAAATTATAATTTGGGAAAATTTTTGTGGTCCTCAATTAGCATAAATATTATGGATCACCTTGTGTACTATGATTGATCATATTTAATTTGTTGGTGGTTTTAAATTTGTGCTATTTAACATCATGAAACGCCCTAACATTAGCCCACTGCTAAAAATAATATGTTTACAGTATTAAATACAAACATTCTACCAAGGAATATACTGGTTTATCTGAAAATTAATTCAAACAAGAGACCCCAAAAGGCCCTGCATAGCTCAAGTACTTTAATTTGCATTAAAATTTCAGAGAGTACACTTTGAATGTGCACCAAACAAGGATTTATAAGTTCATTGTAATAGTTGGCTTCTTGGTTTTCATATGGCAATGTCAGACACATTTTTAAATTATATTTAGATATTCATGAACTATTTCTTTATCCATAAAATAGCATTATACACCACCAAGCCCCTAAACTTTTTATGAAATTAGTTTCAAATTTCTGATTTATGTTATTGTACCACAATTCAAATTTAATTTGTCTGGTATTAAAATCAAAATAAATATATAACATACAAAGGGAAGTAATCCATACAAATTTTTTGTGTGATGCACACAATTCAGATCTTTTTAAGAATATTGTACTGGCTTGTAACCCTCTTTATGATCAGTGATTTCTAGGTTACAATTAGAACAATAGGCATGGTTACAAACCATGTCAAATGATATTACTAAATAATGAATCATCTGACACCACCAACAACATCTTTTCTGTTACATCAAAATAAAGAAACGCTTTCCTATCAGGCTATATAGTCAAAGTTTTAAACAAGATTTAAAGGCACTTTATCAGTCCAAATTGTAAATAAGGGCCACTGAAGCAAACAAGATGACAAACACACATACCAAATTTTATTTATTTCAATTAAGAATTATATGGCACGTAAGGTCTCAAGGTTCCCATATTGTGTATAACTACAGTAATTATTCGAGCAACACAACAATTTTACAATATGCCCACCTTCAGGTCATAACAAATATGCATACCAAATTTCATGAAATTTCATTCAAAACTGTAGGGCTAGATGTGGTCACAAATTAAATATTAAAACAGGGTTCGTACAGACATTTGGACTCCAAATTTAAGGACTTTTTAGGGTCTTTTCATGGTCTTATTTGCAAATTTAAGGCATAATCAGAGGGACAATTTTAGCAAAAAATAGTGGTGCAAAGACAATTAAATCAATAAAACAATTACTTACGTGTCCATAGTAACAACACTTGAAGTGGAGGTTAAAGTTAGGTACCTTTAAATTGATCATTTCAACGCAACTTATTAATTAATTTATATAGATCAGTCTATTCGCAACCACTTAATATGAAAATACAGATGCCCAACTGGCCAAATTTAAGGGCTTTTTAGGGCCATCAGGATAAATTCAAGGGCTTTTTAGGGTCAGACTTATTTTTAGGGTCTTTTTAGGGCAAACCTAAAAAATTAAGGACTTTTCCAGACCTGTACGAACCCTGTTAAATACAGATGGATAGACAGCATGATAACATCTTACAATCAATTTTTAAAAGCAGGCATATATAAAAAAAAGTTTAGTTTACTTTTCTCTTGAGAATTAAAGTAAGCAAAGTAAAACTCACCAAGTTTACATAGTAAATGTATCGCCCTTGAACTTCCGTGTTGTGAAGGGTCAAGGTTAACTTTAAATCGACTTCCAAGTCTAGCTATTTCACCTTGTAATGCATGAGGTATATCATCCTCATCATCTTCCTCTCGTTTTCTCTTTTTTGGTGGTGGACTAGGTGCCCTGTTTTAGTGAACAAAAAAAACTATTACAGGTAATACTTAATATTTAAAGAAAAGTTTAGGGATTAAGAAGCTTTGCTTATTTAAAAGTATTTTTTAAGTAATTTCTCTTTAGTTTCAAGATTTGACTTTAGTCACCTTAAGTATGATTATAAGGCACATTGTAATTCATGGTTTTACACTAATTTTAGTTTACCCAAACTAATCAACATTTTAATTTACAATAAAATATTGCATGTTAAAATTAATACTTTAAAAGTAACTGAACAACATCATAGAAACTTAATTTCAAAAAATGTCATTATGTTTATTATTTACCTTAAAATTCAGATAAATTATAGATAAAATTATAGGTAAAGCACCCTTGAAAGGCCCCTTAATCAACATCTCTACTTAAGTGTTGTTTTACGCGAGTGGGCGTTCAGGGAACACACCAAATTTTCATGTAAATTTGCCACAAAAGCAGGAAAATGGCATAAAAAAGTTTCGACACTCAATATGAAAATCAAGAGTAACCGAAGTGTTGAAATTTTCTTTTTAATTTATATTCATGTGAATTTGCCAGAAAAGCAAATAGCAAATGAAAGAAAAGTAAATAAATAATTCATTATACAATGTATATATTCGTAGTAGCAGTAAACTTATTGTCTCATTATACAATGTTCAATCTAGGACTATTCATAAGGGGCTTTTTTCCAAGACTTTCCAATGTAACATCAATATTTTTGCATTCATATAATGCAAAATATGGCCCACTAAAGCTTTAACAATGGGGCCATTTGGTACAATAAGGGATCAATGCCCCCATGGCCCTTCTTGAATGAACCCAAATGTTATGGTCATCATTTATGGTCACCTGGGAGTCCAAAAATAAATGAAATGGAGTTTTTTTAATTTCTAAATTAATACCATTGGGAACTGACCTGATAGGGTCTCCATACAAGGCCATCATAGCTGGTCCAAATGTCCTCTGTAGTGAATGATTTAACATAGGTGATTTTATATGTTCTGCTACAGCATCTATCAGTGGCTGACACATGTGTCTACTTAGTGTTACTGTTGTTGTTGAGGCACCGGCACTGGGAACAGACTGAAAAATGAAACAATATTCTCTATCAAAACTTCTATAAATGGCTGACATATATGTATTCACTGTTACTGGACACTTGCTTAAACAGAAACAAGATAAACAGTCAAACATGAAATATGAAATCGATTAATAGAATCTATCATCAGTATCCATGTCGGATAGGGAAATCTAACCAGAAGAGTTTAATATTTCAGTCAGAGATGAGGCTTGCCCCAAGGGTTAGATTTTCCTTTCCTACATAAACTCATGATTTATTCTTTTTCTTCGATTTTGATGACAATTTTTGTCTTGAAGAATCAGTTACATCGACATTGACACCATCTTTGTAAATCTAACTATAGAAATATTCCATTGGAGATACTCATGGTGGATATTTCTATCCTCTATGGGTTGCACGTGAAAATTAGCGCTGGTGGTGTCATAATCAAAAGACAATTGCATGATGTCATCATATGAAGTCATTTTGAGGGAAAAGGACATCCAAATTTTTCAATCCTTTCTTCAAGTGAAAATCTCTATCTCAAAAATAGGAAATTAGAAGAATATATGTTCTATCACAGCCTCCATGAATGAAAGGCTAATATAACATATACCTTACTTATTTTCAATGAAAATGCATTGGTACTGAAATTGTTGGGGGGGGGGGGGGGGGGGGGGGGGGGGGGGGGGGGTGGATTTTATACATGTATCCAAAATGATCTACTAACTGTTTTCTGTCATGTGACATCTATTGTATCATTAGTAACGATGTGTGTCAAAAACACGCCGACCACGCCCACTATGTTCCGACAAAGGGTGGACATGCTTGAATTACACGCTAAAAGAATGAAAGCTTGGCCTGAATAGCGCTGTTTAATGACGTCACTGACACTAGTACGTCATTTAGTTGCCATGATGCTGCATTGGTACCGTGATGGCGGCCTTTGTCAGAACATTGTGGGCATGGCCGGCGATCCGTCAATTGATGGATATGTATCTGTTGTTGGATATGTGTATAATGTGCCGAAATTATTTAAATTATCTGCTATACTATGCAAACCATCATCTGATGGCATGATTACTATAATTTCAAATGAGTGTAATAGTTCATCTACGAAGAGATTTTCCTTTTGTCATATTTGGACATCATTGTATGCTTTCTTCATATGTGAATGTTTAAATCATGACTTTTGGTGTATATGTTGCACTACTTTACATATTGCACCAGTTAGAATGCATGCTTCCTGTGTCTGTTCAAGTTATTGTCATGCTGACAATCTTATTACAACATGAAAAACCACACAGCTGCAAACATTCAGTGCACATGTACTCTAGATGATGAATTATCTCCACTTAATATAATAAAAGCTTCAAATTATGACTATTGATTTTTCACCCAAGTAAATATAATTATAGTAAACACTTATTTCCTGTTGTATAAAGTCAAGTCTCTTTTTTCAGCATTTTCAGTGTTTGATTATAAATCAGCAATTAATAGAATTTTATACCAATAAGTGTGAAATCGAAATATCTCAGATGAGGGTGAATATTCCCTGTCCAGGGCAAGCTTCAGAGAACCCTGGATATTGAAAATATTTATTCAAGAGAACAAGGAAAACGCTGTCTGTGGGCGAGAATACAGTTACCAACCATAAACATACTTACTGTCTTTTGATGAAGTTTTAACTTTTCAAGCACCTGTTCACATTTTAATAATGTTGCCATTGGTAACCTACAAAGAAAATTGTAACTTGATTTATAAAGTATGCTTCAACAATCAACTTGCACAGTCTCAAATTGAACTGACAGGCACTATAGATGATTATTAAATACAGTAAATCCTTGTTTTAATGCCCTCTGATATCTCTGAAAACTCGCTAATTACTGTGCTATTTTGAAGTCCCAAAATCTATTTCTTGTCTGTTTTTCCTTGATTTATTGCAAAACCCTTTATAATGCCAAAAATTGAATGAACAAATAGAAGCAAAATTGAAGTTAAACTGTATTCCATTATTGAAATTCTACTTTCTTGCTATTTTTATCACAAACTGATGTGTATTTTGTAATATTTATTTTTTATTGCTATTCAGAAAATTTCTGTCCAATTTAACACATGCTCCTACTCCATTTATGAAAAGGTTATGCTACATGAAAAATTTAATAAATATTACCTTTTTGATGAATCTGTTAATATCTTTAATAAATTTGTCATCTTACTAATATCTTTCTTCCTATCTGAAAATAAGATTAAAAAATATTGAAAAAGACTTTAAATACTGGCATAGTTTCACAGTACTAGATGCTTTACTGATCACCTGAATGACATGTCATAGTGAGGAATTTTCATAATTTTTTAGTTATTTAGCTTCTTTTCAACATGGTTTTGGCTTGTCTTAATAAGGTCCGATCACACGTTACCAGAGCCCTAATTGAATGAGGTATAATGGGTGGCACAAAATGGCTGATGGATGACAGATGGTTGATCAAAGCAATAGCTCGTGTAAGCCTTGCTTCAAGTGAGCTAAGGAGCTGTAAAAAGCTGATGAGGTAAAGCCATTGTTATTAGATGATATTAAGTTCAATGTTGACATGTAATAAATTCAAAGAGTTATCTCTCTTTATGAAGTAAATGCAGTTATTTTTATCATCATGGTATTACAACAGACCTGCATCCTGCTGTAAACTATAACTTAGAAGTCACATATTTTCCAATTGTGTCAGAGACGAAGTTATAATTTCTCCAAGAAATCTGAGGTCCATAAAATTTAACAAGAGGCCCATGGGCCTGATACGCTCACCTGATAACTAATGGCTAGCTGATAGATTTAAAGAACACATAAAAACTAAACCCCAATGACTTTTTTCTTTACATCATGATAACCATTGTATCAATACCTACAACATTCTAATATACATGCCTATACAAAAAGATAATTAACCCTTTTGGTATTGTTTTGCTTCTGTGACCTTGACCTTTGAACCCATGACCTTTTTCTATACATCAAAATGATCGTTGTATCAATACCTACAACATTCTAATATACATGCCTATACAAAAAGTTTATAGTTTTCGAAATAATTAACCATTTTGGTATTGTTTCACATCTGTGACCTTGACCTTTGAATTCATGTCCTTTTTCTATACATCAAAATGATCGTTGTATCGATACCTACAACATTCTAATATACATGCCTATACAAAAAGTTTATAGTTTTTGAGATAATTAAACATTTCCTTATTGTTTCGCATATGTGACCTTGATTTGAACCCATAACCTTTTTCTATACACCAAAATGATCGTTGTATCAATACCTACAACATTCTAATATACATGCCTATACAAAAAGTTTATAGTTTTCGAGATAATTAACCATTTCAGTATTGTTTCACATCTGTGACCTTTACCTTTGAACCCATGACCTTTTTCTATACATCAAAATGATCGTTGTATTAATACCTACAACATTCTAATATACATGCCTATACAAAAAGTTTATAGTTTTCGAGATAATTAACCATTTCAGTATTGTTTCACATCTGTGACCTTGACCTTTGAACCTATGACCTTTTTCTATACATCAAAATGATCGTTGTATCAATACCTACAACATTCTAATATACATGCCTATACAAAAAGTTTATAGTTTTCGAGATAATTAACCATTTCAGTATTGTTTCACATCTGTGACCTTGACCTTTGAACCTATGACCTTTTTCTATACATCAAAATGATCGTTGTATCAATACCTACAACATTCTAATATACAAGCCTATACAAAAAGTTTATACTTTTCGAGAGATAATTAACCATTTCAGTATTGTTTCACATCTGTGACCTTGACCTTTGAACCTATGACCTTTTTCTATACACCAAAATGATCGTTGTATCAATACCTACAACATTCTAATATACATGCCTATACAAAATGTTTATAGTTTTCGAGATAATTAACCATTTCGGTATTGTTTCGCATCTGTGACCTTGACCTTTGAACCCATGACCTTTTTTATACATCAAAATGATCGTTGTATCGATACCTACAACATTCTAATATACATGCCTATACAAAAAGTTTATAGTTTTCGAGATAATAATTATAATCAGAGGTACAAAAAATTAGGTCACGACCTTCACAATCGACCTTGACCTCATTTTGAAGATATTAACAAGAAGATGTCAAAACTGAAAACCCCATGTCATTATCTGGTCAAATAGTCAAGTTATAACAATTTGAAGCTATTTTACGATTTTTCAAAATTAAACGCAAAAACGGTAACCTATTTTTATCCGAATTTCACAAAATGAACAAACTATAGGCTTAAGACCCTAGAGAAGCCAAATATCACATTAGATTTTTTCTCCAATCAGTACTTTCGGAGAAGAAGATTTTTTAAGATTTTTGCACCCCTAGGTCACCTTGACCTAGTTATGGTAGCCATAGCAACGCCACGAACAAATCTGAATTGCACCAGCCCATATATACTTCTGACAAAGTTTCATTAAAAACTGTCCAGTAGTTTCAGAGGAGAAGTCGAAAATAGGTGTTAACGACGCACACACGCACACACGCACATACACACGCTGCGCTATGCCATAAGCTCACATGACCTTCGGTCAGGTGAGCTAAAAACTGAAAATACTTTTAACTGATGAATAAATTTATCTTCATCTCTATCAGCTGATATCTGGTTAAGTATAATGGTTCTACATACAGATATCTAGACAAATGGATGGCCACACAAACACACGATATAAGTAAAGTTCTATCTTTATCAGCTGATATCTGTAAAGTATACTTTGGAATGGTATTACAAACTGATATTTAGGTAGACAGATGGATGGACAAACTGACAGCAGGACAGACAAATGGATGGATGAACAAAGCGATGGAGAAACACCACAACAAGATATAGTTATTTACCTTCTGTCTATCAGCTGATATTCTGTTAATCTTACCTTGAAATGGTTCTACAAACCGATATAGGGTTCGTACATACATTTGGACTCCAAATTTAAGGACTTTTTAGGGTCTTATTTGCAAATTGTAAGGCCTAATCAGAGGGACAATTTAGCAAAAAATATTTATATAAAGGCAATTAAATCAATAAAACAATTGCTTACATGTCCATAGTAATGACACTTGAAGTGGAGGTTGAAGTTTGGCATTTCGTTGGGCCAGGTACCTTTAAATTGCCCATTTCAATGTAACTTATTTATTAGTAAATTTATTTATTTATATCAGTCTATTTGCAACCACTTAATATCAAAATACAGAGACCCAACTGGCCAAATTCAAGGGCTTTTTAGGGCCTTCAGGATAAATTCAAGGGTTTTTTAGGGTCAGACTTTTTTTAGGGTCTTTTTAGGGCAAACCTCAAATTTTAAGGACTTTCCCAGGCCTGTACAAACCCTGCCATATCTAGGTAGACAGACAAACAGATGAATGAGTAGACAGACAGACAACATACCAAACAAGATATAAAGAATTTACCTTCTTCTTTATCAGCTGATATTCTGTTTATCATACGCTGTAATGGTTCAACAAACTTGGATAATTTTGTTAGCTTGTCTAAGTAAGCTTGTTCATCAACTTGTTTAGATGGGCTCACAGATCTGATGGGACTACTTGGTGCTGCAAAATACAAACAATATAAAGGTATATTTTTGTGAAATCAAAATACAGTGAAAACCATCCAAAACCAAGGACTATTGGTTGGTTGGTTGAATATAGGTTAACGTCGCATCAGCAATTTTTCAGCTGTTCGCGATGAGAACTATTTCATTAATTTCTATGGATTAATCTATGAACAATTTTTTATATGCGTGTGAAGTGGGAGTGTATTTTATGGTCTGCTTTGTACTGGCAAACACTCGGGGCGACTCTAATGTGCTAGCTCACAGAGTCAGTACGCCGAAGACAAGCGTACCACTACCCCTGTCCATTATACTGATACCAGGTAAACCAGTAAAGGCGAATGGCAAGGAAAATTCACTTTCTCACATGTGGTCTGAGCGGGGCTCAAACTCACAGTGGTGAGAGACCCTGGATTGGAAGACTGGCGTCTTATCCATTAGGCCACCACGGCTTCTCCAAAGAGTATTGGAGTGTAATAGTAGGGTTTTATGACTCAGTCAAGATTCTTTAACTTACATGAAGGCAGTAAATTCTATGATAGTGAAGGAACCTGGATTAATCGTTTCTCACACTAGGATCTGTTCAAGTGGGATTTGATCCCAAGTTGTGAGAGATAAGACACTGTTTTAGACCACTAAGCCACTGATTTCCTTTAGATTAGACAGGTTTTTGGTTTAAAAGAGGTTTGATTTGATGATCCGAGGTTTCACAATATCTAGAAATGCTTCAGATAGCATCAATACCTAAACATGTATTCTCAAACAAATCTAAAGAAGGATAAGAATTCTCAAGTGTCCTATTTATTTTAATTTCTGTTATTATGTTTGTGAATCATAAAATTAAATTTTTTTGAAACTGTACCTACTCCATAGAACATGTAGATCATCTGAATTCAAAGAAAATAAATTTAAATATTTGAACTTGTATCCAAGTCATGGCACCTACAAAAGGTTACATTTGAAGCAATATGACAAACGTGATAATTTCAATTCTTCTATTGTCAACTTCTCTTTTCTATACAACAATATACCTGCTTCTCCTGCTTATGGTGTATTTAATTCACAATTAATATGCTATAGTAAAGCATGTTCCTACCAATATAACTTTATACAACAAATCAAGCTGCTTACATTACAAATAAACTGATAACTAATGGATATTATATGCCTAAGCTTACCAAGGCCATCAGTTTAATGACCCTTATCACAATATTGTTGATAAGTATGATGCCTCTGTATTCAAAATTGTCATGGATATATGTTATGCCCCATAGTGCCATGGTTTTTTAACTTTGTTTTTTCGAGTGCAATTTGAACATGGGTCTGTATGTTTTTGATTTACAGTTTAAGTTTTAAAGGATCACTTTCAACACATGTTACTTCATCACTTACCTGGGGTATTAAGCGCACTACCAGGAGATGGATCGCCAAGCATAGAGGCCACACTGCGAGATGCTGGGGATGGCACAATATTTGTCTGTGGTGACGGTGATGTCAGCATTGACATGGGTGATGTCGCTATTTGAGAACTAAAATAATAATCAGAGAAAAAGGGTTTGTCAAAAAATTTTAAACTTTGAAGAAAAAATATACAAATGGTATTCTAATATTAAACTGTGTAATAAACATTTGTTTGTTAATGGGTTATATGCTGTTTAACGTCATATCAGCAATATTTCAGCTACATATACAAGACACAAGTATATTCATCTCTCAAGGAAATGTGTGTGGTGATTGGAGTGAGTGAGCAATAGTGTTTAACATCCCAGTCAAGAATATTTCACTTATATCGAGACGTCGGCAACTACAGGCGAAGGTTCAGGAATTTCTGCCTGTGTGTTGCGCTGATGGCATTATACATCAGGGTTCTTTATTGTGCCAAGCCTACCAAGACACGGGACCTAGTTTATTTTAACTATCCATCCGAAAGAACTGACTTTCATTTCGTAACGCAGAGTGCTTGGCGAAAGAACAATCACTACCCACTTTTAAGTCTTGGGTCAGACCCGGCCGGGGTTCGAACCCACGACCTCTCACATACGAAGCAAGCACTCTACCAACTGAGCTACCACAGTGGTTGTGTGGTGATTGGGTTTGTGTTAGTGTTTTTTGCACTTATGATGGCATTGTAAATGCTTAAACAGTGGTCCACAATGTTGAAGATAAACCATGTCAATAAACTCAGTCCATTTAACTGGTACCAATGCAACAAATTGAGGTCTATTTTTTATATTTAATATTAAGGTGAACTGTATAAAGTCCACATACACACCTCATTCATGCCCATAAGATTGTACATTTCATTTAGTTCCATAAAACTCATGTTTTCTAGAAGCATTTTTGCCTTGTATACATTTTATTATTATACCTCATTCATAATACTGGAGATTGATTGAATGAGCGTAGTCACGTGACAGGGAAAGAAATATCATATTTCCCGCACTCAATCGAGTTTCCCTGTAATATTTCCCTTTTTCGGAACATACCATAACGCCAATGATATGATGTCATTGATACAGAATCGGTCTCTACGTTCTAGCGTAAGCTTCCGATGAGTTACAAAAGAATCTGGTGTTTTTACCTTCTAGATTGTCTTATTTTTAATATTTATGTAAACTTGATGCTCGTTTCTTTTTTCCTTTCTGTCTTTCTTATTACAATGATTATTTTTTCAGTATAATAAACAACTCATTGCCTTTGATTGAGGGAGATATGAACATTTGTTTACCCTTAACAAGTCACATATCCCTCGGGCTTCGCCTGAATTGTGCCATTTACTGACCGTCACTGACACTAGTATATCATTAGTTGCCATAACCCTGCTTTGGTACATAGATGGCGGACAGAGTCAAAACATAAAAGGCGTGGCCGGCGATACAACAATTAGAAGACCATCTTCAATAAAACAAGAGGGACCTCAGTAGCATGCTGATCAAAGTACTTCTCACTGTTTACGTTTGAATGGCACTAAGACAGATCCTATTGTGAGAATGTTTGTCAGTTTGCTAGTTGAAGGTCTGTTGTTTTTATGGATTTCAATATTTAGAATCCAAAAACTCTGAAAAACAGGTCAAAATTGTTGTATTTTGAGTATACTAAAGGTCAAACTAGTATTAAGATTATAATACAGGTCAAACTTGTTGGAATGCAGGTCAAACTTGAACTATATATTATACTTCAGGTCAAACTTGTTGTACTATTATTAAACAGACAAAACAAACCTCTGTTGTACAGATGACATATAAGGCCTTTGAGAAATGTGAAATTAGTCATACTTTTACTACACTACAGGTCAAATTAATATACTACAGGTCAAACTTGTTGTACTATTATTATAGAGTCTTTAGAAAACAAAACAAACCTCTGTTGTACAGATGACATATCAGGCCCTTGAGAAATGTGAAATTAGTCATACTTTTACTACACTACAGGTCAAATTAATATACTACAGGTCAAACTTGTTGTACTATTATTAGAGTCTTTAGAAAACAAAACAAACCTCTGTTGTACAGATGACATATCAGGCCCTTGAGAAATGTGAACTTGAGGCTGAAAATACAAATCCAATTAAGATATGTAAATTGTTTTCCCTGTTTTAATCAACTGGATCATCAGTTTGATAATTCAAAACAAATCAACATGCCAAGCTTATAATGGAATTATTCAAGCTGTATTACAGAATTACTGGATTTTCCCTTAGAAACGAAAAGTGTTGTCTGCATACTTTTATGTCTTAAGAATCTCGCTTAGCTCATTTCTTTATTAAGAGAAAAGAAAAAGAACAAAATGGTATTATTTTTTTAAAAGAGGCCTCAGTTTGACAACCATTTCTTAAATAAAATCTACCTTAATTGAAATTTAGCATATTTTGACAATCTATTCTGGAACTGAGAGTAAACTTTTTGATAAAACTAAGCATAAATGTTATAAGCTTGGAGTGATCTTCAAAATAAAACCTTTATTTTCTGAATATCTTTTAAAAATACTGAAAGAATCATAATCATTTCAAATTTGCCATTGTTAAGTTTAGCGAGATCTTATTATGGGTCAATTGTGAACAAGAGCCAGAACACCAGCCTTAAAACATTCTGTTGTCCAAAACTGTCTTTCTATCTCTCTTCAGTAGCAATTGATGGATCGCCAGCCATGCCCACTATATTCCGACAAAGGGTCGACATGCTTGAATTACACGCAAAAAGAATGAAAACTTGGCCTGAATTGTACGGTTTTATGACGTCAACGACACTAGAACGTCATTAGTTGCTGTGACGCTGCTTTGGTACCGTGATGGCGGCCATTGTAGGAACATTGTGGGCGTGGCCGGCGATACATCAATTATATGCAATGTCAGTATATTGACAGCAGAGTGGTCTAACGTGTGTTCTAATGGATCACAGCACCTCTCATCACCAAGGTTAGAACCACACTTGGAGCATATCGTATTGTGAGAAAGTTTTTTCAGTTTGATTGCCAAAGGCAGATGGTTTTCTCCAAACACTGGTTTTTCATACCATGAAAAAAATCTTCACTGAGGAGTAAAACTACATTACTCCACTTTCCAATCTTAATCTTTATATTCAGAAAAAAAAATTAAAATGTGTTTTTTCAATAATGAAAAAATCGGTCAAAACACCTTGTTCTTTACAAAATTGTCTTAAATACTCTCTCTCTCTCTCTCTGAAATGATATGAATTGCCTTCAGATTGTAAAATGCTGAAAAACTAAATTCAGAAAAAATGAAAAGAAAGGTTCCAATAATGGAAAAATACTCTCCCTCTATCTCTCTCTGAAGATAGGTAAAGATTCCAAAAAATAGACAGATTCATTCCCTCTCTATCTTTTTTCCTCTGAAGATAGTTGATAATGAGACAGCTAGTCAGTTAGACATGCAGACATCAAATTAGTAACACTTACAAAGAAAATGTAATAACATTAATATGGTAATGTATCATGTCATCAAATAAAGACAGAAAAAATAGGGGAAAATGCATTACTCTGAAAAAATTTCTGTCTGTTAAGTATATTCCCATTATAGACCATTACTGTCTGATATTTTTAAGAGTAACACATTAAGCTACTTTTAGACATAAAATTAAATTATAAATGCAATATCATTATTAAGGATAGGTTTACTGGTGATTTTTCCCTCCATCACTTGATTTTAAATCAAATTGTCTGGGTATTAAACTTTTTTTTTCATTTTGTACTCTTAAAGAAGTATGAGAGAAAATTGTGATAAAGAATGACATATATGTGTGAAATATAAATAGACTCTGTACATGTACATAAGAGAGGAGTTACCAAACCCATATATGAGCACAAAAATGAATGACAACAAAATTATTGTATAATTCATAGATGGAATTAAATTAAATGTTCACAGAACAAATTAGGATAATTGTGGAAAATGTACTGCAAAAAATTCCCTATATGAGTTGCTGAGTAATGTTGTTTAATGTCCTAGTCAAGAATAGTTCACTGATGTCCCCAGCTATAGGCGAAGATGCAGAAATTTTGCCTGTGTGTTGATAAAGCAGACTTCCTACCACTCCTACCGTAACAGGGGACCTCATTTATTTAAAGTTTTCATCCGAAAGAACAGCCACTTTCATTTTGTAATGTGAGTGCTTGGCACATTCCCTATATGATAGGTTTTAGCTTGTTGGTTAGATGGTTGTAGGCTTGTTATAAGTTAGTGGCTTAAATGGTCAGCTGGTGAGTAGTTTGGTTGTTAGTTGATTGGTAGGTCGTGGTTGGTAAATTGTGTGGTAGTTTGGTTGGTAACCATTGTAGGTAGGTTGGTTGCTGCTGGAATGTTCGTTTGTTGTCCAGTTTTTTTTATTCTTTTTTATTTTGGTATATTGGTTGGTTGCTAGGTTGGTCAATTGGTTGGTTGAAACAACTTTGATTGGTCGAGACTTTTTAAACAAGAGGCCCATGGGCCTTAGCGCTCACCTGTGACCTTTGAACCCATGAGCTTCATTCAAATATCAAAATGATAATTAGGCCAATATTCTAATATACATCCCTATACAAAAAGTTTATAGTTTTTGAGATAAATAATCATCTCAGTACTTGTTTGTATCTGTGAACTTGACATTTAAACCCATGCTCTTCATTCATATCAAAATGACCACTGTGCTAGTACCAACAATATTCTAATATACATGCCTATACAAAAAGTTAATAGTTTTCAAGATAATTAACCATGTAGGTATTCCTTTGCATCTGTGACCTTGACCTTTGAACCCATGACCTTCATTCATATATCAAAATGATCATTAGGATAATACCTAAATATTCTAATATACATGCCTATACAAAAGGTTTATAGTTTTTGAGATAAATAATCATTTGAGAACTTGTTCACATATGTGACCTTGACCTTTGAACCCATAACCTTCATTCATATATAAAAATGGTTGTAAGGCTTATACCTACAATATTCTAATATACATGCATATATAAAAAATTAACAGTTTTCAAGATAATTAACCATTCAGGTATTCATTCACATCTGTGACCTTAACCTTTGAACCCATGACCTTCATTCATATATCAAAATGACCATTGGGCCATTACTTACAATATTCTAATATACATGCCTATACAAAAAGTCTATAGTTTTTGAGATAAATAATCATTTCAGTACTTGTTTACATCTGTGACCTTGACCTTTGAACTCATGACCTTTATTTATATATCAAAATGACCATTGGGCCATTACCTACAATATTCTCATATACATGCCTATACAAAAAGTTCATAGTTTTGCAGATAATTAACTATTTTGGTAAACTTGTACATCTGTGACCTTGACCTTTGAACCCATGACCTTAATCGATATATCAAAATGATCGTCATGTCAATACCTACAATTAACCAAAAATTCTACATCATTATCACCAGAAATGTTTAAAAAATAGCATTTTTTATCAAAGGTAAAAAACTGGGACATGACCTTGACCTTTGACCTTGACATCAATCGGAAGAAAATCGCAAGACAAGATCAACAGTGAAAACTCCATACAATTATCTTCAGCCATTATGAAGTTATAACAATAAATGTCTCATTTTAAAAATTACATAATTTTACGCAAAAAACGCGTAACCTATTTTTCGTCCAATTTTCATGAAAAACACAATTTTAGTGTATCTAGGTATCCTGAATCCAAAAATCTAATCAAAATTTGCCTGCACCTTTTGCTTTCAGAGAAGAAGATTTTTTTTGTCTTTTGGCTATTTATAGTAACAGAAGCCATATTGTTGGGCGTGGTCAAACCCCGAACACAATTTTGAAAGGCTGTTACCCAGGCATAATAATCACCAAGTTTCATCAAATTTGGCTCAGTAGTTTTGGAGGAGAAGATTAAAATGTAAGTTTACGCACGACGGACGGTGATAGATAGCAATAGCTCATCTGAGCCTTTTGGCTCAGGTGAGCTAAAAATTTGGCACCTGAGATGCACATGAATCTCAGGTCAATTGATTTGCAATTCCATCCTGTTATGCTAAAACCACTTGAAATATTTTATGTCAACAGTTTTGTTTTTACCTGTTGTCCAAATCCCACCTGTTGTGGAGCACCTTGCATGACATTCTGTGGCATCTGTCTCTGTGGTAACCCTCCTGGCTGTGGACCTTGTTGGTAACTCATTTGCTGAAATTATACAAATAAACAGGTAAATAAATGAAATATGTAAAACAGAATTTAAACCTCCCGTACATATTTTAAGAGCACACATAAAAATACATAATGTAACATATAGAAGTATACTAATCCATGTCTAAATCACAGTCCTAAAGCAAAGTTAAAATTTTGAAACTGGCAAATTAAGTTAAACACGTAAACTCCCAACAGTTAGGTGAGGTCCGGTGCCCTGGAAGGGTAAGCATCTCCTGGTCAGTTAGCTTCACCTGCTACATGTGAAATCTAAATTGATAGAAAAATTTGCATGTTCCAAAAATAACCCTAACATTTTTTTATGTAAGTGTTTTATGCTACAGTCACACCTTACCAGATCAACTAAACTGATGCCACAAAGTGTAGTAAGATATAGTTTAATGTTTAACTGTTAGACTCTCCAGTTAAAAAATCAGAAAACTTAAAAGATTTATTTATCATGATATTATTTATAACATAACAGGATGCATGCTTGAACAAATGTAATCTATTAATCATTTTCAATAAGACTTATGCTAATTAAAAATACCACCTACATCAGGATTGGTTTGTTGGTTAGAATTGTTAGAATTATGTTTTGTACACCAATCAAGGTCAAGGTTATGTTAGTCAAGGTCACAGTGGTCAGTTATAGAATGATGGAGGAAGTGAAAAAATACTCTGAGAAAACCATTAAGAAATGACATTCTGATCATGGTATTTCAAGAGGTAATGAAAGATAGTGTGGCGCGTGCCAAATTCGATGAAGGGCAAAGCCCTTCATTTTAAATTTGGCACGCGCCACACTATCTTTCATTACCCCTTGAAATACCATGAGCAGAAATGTCATTTCTTATATTTACAATAAATATTTTGTACCTTGGCGCTATTTTTTCCATATCTGCGCATGTGATATAGAGTTTTTAGCCATGCGAGATCGGCGTATCTCGCATGACCACGCGACCCCCTGTGTAGGACATGACGTAATATTGCGGGAAATTGATACACATCAAGGGTCATGACCCCGATTGTCTTTCATTGGAAATTGAAATACAATTGCTTCTGTATGTTTCATCGAAGACAGGTACAGTCATATTGTAAATATTAGAACTTGAAAAAAAAAACTTTCTCACACTGTGGTCTTGTGATCTGCACATATGTCCATTCCACCACTGAAAGTGGAGTGTGGCAGTAAGTAATGTTGCTTCATGCCTAAGGTCAAGATCTTTTCACTTAGACTGAGGTGAACAGTTCAGGAATAAAACTGGAGTACCAGGATAAAACCTTTGACCTTTGGCAAGCAAACTGACAAATGTTCTTATACTAGTATCTATATCAACAAGATTCAAAACCAATGTTCGTTTGACTACTAAGAACCCATGTTCAAAAGTAGTGTATGTTTTATCTGGTTTATCTGAATATGATTTTACACCCCAGTCATGAATATTTCACTTATACAGAGACATCAACAGCTATATGTAAAGTTACAACCATTTTGACTTTTGCAGTACACCCAGGGCAATGTGCAGGGAGAGTTCTTTACCATGCCACACATACCGTGACATGGTACACCATTTCAAAGGATTCTTCCAATGAACCCCCAAAGACTTTCATTTCTAAATGCTGATTGCCTGATGAAAGAACAGTCACTACCTTTTTTCAGGTCTTGGGTCAGATTCAGCCAGAGTTTGAAACCAAACCTCTCATATGGAGCAAGCACTCTACCAACTAAGCTACCATAGTGGTAACAGAATGAATGAAGGAAAGAATGGTCAGATGGACAGACATCTGAAAAGATGGAAAGAGACAGGCAGATAGATAGACAGATAGAGTAATCAGTTGGTTGACTGACAGATAAATCACATTAATTTGATTCACACCCAAATCAAGATATGTATTACATGAAGCAAATGGTTCATAATGTACAATATATTACAAATAACAACACATTTCTGTAAAGCAAGCACAACTTACAACAAATAAAGCATTAAAGGTATAGCCAAGCAACATTGACCTGTCCACTTGATCTTTAATTTAAATTTGTATTATGGACTAGTACATTTACTTATAGGGAACACAGGTGCTTATTTTGTCTACAACATGGGAAACCTGCATTGCTTATGTATATACTGAGAATCCTGACAATACCCATGTATATAGTGGACCCACTTATATGAATATTCATTCTGAAAGGTCAAGCAGAAAGGTCAACTTTGTCTACAGCAAGACATACCCATATAATGTACACAAGTATAAGTAACACAATATGAGAATTATCATTACAAGAAAACGTGCCTTCTAAAAAAACACCAAAGAAATAAATATTACCAAACCACTTTAAATTTTGAACTCTAGATGGCAAAAATGGCAGTAGTGCTTGAATAAAAATTGCGGAAATTGCATTGAATTGAAAATGGAAGGACCAAACTTAATTAATTAACTTACACAAATGTCACATTAAATAATTTAACATTTTCATATTTTTATATTGTCATTTATAATTTTCTTTTTCATGAAATTTGTCAAATTATTTTAATCCATATAGTTACATGTCTGCCTTATTTTCCTCAAACAATTAAGACAATTTGATCCATTTTAATCAAGGATATCAGACTTTGTTTAATAATTACCATAACAACAGCCTTGCTCTAATAACACACAAATCATTTTAAAACAATTTTCATGTAACAATTGAAAATAAAATCAATATAAAAATTCTGAAAATTTGTAATCTTCAAAAATAAAAAAGTTAAATTACCAATAATTTTAAATCTGATACATATTTCTAATGATATGTTGCTATGGAAACCATCGTAAATATATCAGGTTACAGGTCTTTTATTAGATGATTACATAACATTAAGAAAACTTAAACTATAACATTATGATTGTCTTGTGTAATCTTGCAATGCTGGTAATGATATGATTTCAATCAGGAGTGCCGATGAGTAATGGGTCAAGTCAAGAGTACTTCATATTTTTTAGGTGGACAACTCAGGGTCAATGGCAGTGCTGAGGTTTCCATACATTTAAAATTATAAGTAGCCAAAGTTTTAGCAAAACTTGTGAAAATATAGTCTTTTCAAGTTTTTTTCCACAAATTGGCTAACATATGTTAACTTTTAAAAGAATAAATTAGAAATTAGGAGTCAAAGGCGATTTTGGGGACCAGGAATGGAAACAAATACAGTGAGGAAACTCATGACATCTACAGGAACCAAATCACAACTCATGTAACAAGTGATGTAAAACATTTTATAATATTTCACTCAGAAAGGAAAATAATATTTAGAAGGAACATATTTCAAGACTGAAGACTATGGCTTTATGCAGGAAGACAAAAAATTGAGAGCCTTTTAACAAAGTTTGCTTTACATTTTACATGCAAACACAATATTATAAACTAAAATCTGCCTTAAAGGCCATATCTATATAAAGGCCACCTGTTTCTCAAAGTCGGTAAAATTTTATATCAATCGCTTTTTATTTGTTATTTGAGCTTGTATATAAGGGGCACCTGCCCACAATGACAACTTTTACTGGTTTTCTTAGGTGGCCTTTATAAACAGGTATGACTATATAGATATGCTATATGAGCCACAAATAAGCAACTAAGTTAATGCATAAAACTTAGTTAAATTAATTACAGTCACATATATATAATAAGTAATGTCATACCGCATTTCCACTAGCTATTAGAGGCTGTGCCACAGACTGAACATGTTGTGCTGACGTTACAATGAATGCGTCCTGTCGCTAAAAAAAGGATGACATTTATTTTACTCGCAGGATGTTACAAAGTAACAATGTTTCCTTTTACAGACTAATGTATTAGTGCTTTCACACCATCTACTGGCATCTAGGTCCAGATCTCTCTTATGAAGATCCATAATGTGGGAAAATTAGTCAGTGTGTTTGCCAAATGTCCTTGATTTTTTTCTGGGCACACAGGTTTCCCTCTCCATCATAGACCTTACAACCTTCATGTAAGTGAATTAATGTTGATTGTTATGTAAACTTCATTACTCCACAACTTGCTCTACCCCAATTATCTTTAGATGAATACCAATGCTGATGCTGGTATGACGAGTACCAGTATAACATACAGCTATTTTATTTTCCATAACCAGTATGTGGTATTATGTCTGAACAAATGTCTATAAAGAGTTAAGTTGAGTAATAGTGTCAAGAATATTTCACTTATATGGAGATGTCTCCAGCTATAGGCTAAGGTGCAGAAAGTTTGCCTGTGTGTTGCACTGATGGCATTATACAGCAGGGTTCTTCATCATTCCACGCCTACTGTTACACGAGACTTCGTTTATTTTAAATTCCCATCCGAAGGAACTGTGACTATCATTTAGCAATGCTGAGAGCTTGGCGAAAGAACAGTCACAAATCACTTTAAAATTCTTGGGTCAGACCCAGTCAAGGTTCGACCCCTCAACCTCCAACTTATGGAAAACTGGCAACAGTTTCACAATCATTCTTTAACTAAAACTTTCCTTGACTTAAATTCGGCAAATTTGCAATCTTGTTAATCTTTTAAGATACTGGTAATTGGAAATTTCAGATGTCATTTTCAAGATCACTTCAAGCTTATAACATTTGTATTGTTAATTTTTAGTTCTGGAAATGATTGCCCAAATTTGCCAAATTTAAGTTCAAGAAAGTTGGAAGGAATAATTGTGAAACGGGTCTGATGCATTGAATACCACTACAACAAACAGACCCATGATTCCATACCTGTAAATGTGGTCTTTGTTGTTGCTGTTGTTGTTGCTGTTGTTGAAGTTGTTGTTGTTGCTGCTGCTGGACTGCCATGACATTTCTTTGCTGTTGTGCTTGTTGCTGTGCCTGCTGCTGGTGTAACATCTGCTGTTGAATTACATGCTGTCTATGCTGCATGTGAGCTTGTTGCTGTGGTGTCAACATACCTGTATTTACTGCAAAATACAAATTTAGAATACTTAGTTCACCAAATTTTACCCAGGTATTTCGTATAATATGTAAGTATAGGCAAACAATTTTGACCTGTCAGTTTGACCTTTCATTAGGAATATTCATATAGGTAGGTCCACCTAGTACATGGGTAGTGTTAGATACACAGTTAATAAATAAGCAATGTACATTTCACATAATGGAGACAATATAAACAACTGTGTTCCCTACACATAAATGTACTGATCCATATAAAAGGTCAAGCTGACAGGTCAATTCTGTTTGCCTGTATACATCTGCTGTGTTGTCAATTTAAAGGTCCACTATCGTCTGCCACTCCATAACGTTTATCTGGAATGATATGTTCACAGAATCACACTGTCATTCCTGGAACGACATGTTTACATAACAATTCTTGGAAGGATATGTTTACATCACAATTCCTGGAATGTTATGTTTAGAAAGTTATGTTTATGTCACAATTCCTGGAGCGACATGTTTATGTTGTGTAATTTTTGGAACAATATGTTTATGTCACAATTTCTGGAATAACATCATTTTAATGGCAAAACAACATGTTGTTCAGTTCCCTATCCAGTTCTACACGAACAATATGAGGTATCACACGGTTTACTAATAAAATCTATTTTGAGAAGCATATTTAAAATTGTGTATCAAAGCAGCTGTTTTTGGTGTCAACATCCTAGAAGCTGTAAAGTTAATATTCAAAAACTTGATCTGGTTTATCTAAAAGAGTTCAACAAGTTCTACTAGTTCTATAGGTTCTACAGAAGGCATTTGACCTTTCATGTAAAAAAATGAATTAAGAACCAATTAAGCTATTGTGATGTCTGTATGTTATTAATGACATTTCCATGGTAACCACAGAAGGATCTTAAAGATCAAATTACTCACCTATATTAAGCTAATGAAGCAATGTTATAATGTATAAAGTAGAATTAGTTTTTTTCCAAATTTCAATAATCTATTATCTATTGTTGATTTTTTATGAAAAATAAGATACCGTTTATAAATGTTTTCAATAAAATTACTCCCAAGAAATGCTCTAATTAATTATTCATTTTTAACCAGATACAATAACCGAACTCATTCCACACACATAATTCTATGCTATTTTACTGTGTCTCGGAAAAAATGTTTGATTAGATCATGTACAATAAAATGCCAAAATTATCCTTTCACACTCCCAAGATTGTGATTATATTCCAAGAAAATTATAGCACTGACATACCTCAAAAACAGCAACATACTCTTTTCATTTCTACAAAATTATAGCTAATTTTCAAAACAATTTGTAAATCTGTTCCTGTAATTGTAGTAGTTGTCAAGGCAACATCTCTTTACAAAAACTCTCCAAAATCAAAATTAGTCCTATGGTTTTCATTAAAAAACCAACCATCTTCAATACCTTCTGTTTATTGTCAAGGCAACATCTCTTTACAAAAACTCTCCAAAATAAAAATTAGTCCTAAGGTTTTCATTAAAAAACCCAACCATCTTCAAAACCTTGTTAGAGAAAAAAAACAATTATTTTTATCTTTTTTGAAATATTGGTTATACGTTTTCATGGCAACCAAATTTCTTTTCATGCACCAGACTGTCATGCCATTATTGAAGATCATATATATTTTATACATCTATGATTGGTCTCATTATCTCAAGGTAAAAACCTTTTTTTCCATTATTTTTTCATACTTGTTCTTTTTGCATTTTTAATTTATTTTTTTTTTTTTTTTTTTTTTTTTTCTCTTCTTTTTCATATTTATTTATTTGTTATTTTTTCAGTTTTGTTTATTTGTTCTTTATTTTTACTTTTATTTCAATGTTTTTATACTGTTCATAAATTATTTTTTTCTTAAATCAAAGATTTCATTGAAAAACAATCAAATAGGCTAAATTTTATTATGTAAATAGCTAATTTTAAAACCTTCAGGAAAAGTCACCTGTATGAGTTTTAGATGTTCAATGTGACCAAAAATTGTATGTGTTTTAAAAGAACTTTATATGTACAGAGATACCTAGCATTTGATCAGGTAAAACGATATTAGGTCAAAAGAAAAATTAATATTTTGTCCTATAAGTCAAGTGTCTGGTGGTTCTCAGTCTTTTCTAGTCATAAATTTGATATTCCTTTACTAATGCAGACCTTTAAGTGGCTGATTGGTTTGAAGTTCTGTCATACAGATCACACAATGACTTCTGTAGCCTAGGTTTAAAAATTCCATAGTGACAGTTCCTAGTTTGAAGAAAGTTCTTTAGTTTTCTTGTTAAGAGTTGGCTTCTCTCTGGGTATACCTGGTTTCCTCTGTCATTCAAGAATGAACAATACTGATATGACCAAGCAACTTCAGTGAATTATAATCTCCTTATGTTCAAAGGGCCATAACTCCCAGGAAACTGAGCAAACAAACTCAGGTTAATGATGCGTGCAATCACTACTTATGGTTTACTCCAAGTTTCATTAAATTGTGTTTCATAGCTTTAGAGAATTGGTCTGGACAAAAACGTGCCCGTCTGAACATACAGAATGATGAACTGAACTTCAAATTTAATATGATCCTTTATTTTACCAAAAGATGGAGATAAAGAAAGAATCTTAAAAATCGTAAAAATCACTATTAATCAACTCTACTCTTTAATCAATATGTCTTGTATATTACAATATAATTACCTTATTAATCAAACACTCACTTGTGTATTTAGAGAAAAATAAATCAACCTAAAAACCCAAAAATCAATTAAAAAAAAAACACTCACTAACAATCAAACAAAAAAACACCAAAAGTTAATCACTTGCAGATTTAAAAATTCACAATACATCAATTTCCGACTTTTAACAGAAAATTTATCATTGTTTAAATAGCTATATCAATAAGTCAATTTGTAAGATAATCCCTTGAACACATTGACATCTCGCTGACATGTAAATTTACCTAATAATCAGCTAAACAGCAGAAAAATCAATTCAATTCTTTCTTATATCTATATTATCACAGGATATGTACTTTTTACAAAATACTTTTGGCCTCATCAATAATATGTGGTCATATCTAGATATAAGTGAATACTTATTAATTATTTAAATTATTCCTTTACTTGTATATAACCACTGCCGTAGCTTAGTTGATAGAGTGCTTGCTCCATATGTGAGAGGTTGTAGTATCAAACCCTGGCGGGACCTGACCAAAGACTTGAAAGTGGGTAGTGACTGTTCTTTCGCTAAGCACTCGGCATTACTAAATGAAAGTCATGGTTCTTTCGATTGGGAACTAAAATAAATGAAGTCTGGAGTCACGGTAGGCTTGGCACGCTAAAGAACCCTGCTGTATAATGCCATCAGTGTAAGGCATAGGCAAAATTTCTGCACTTTGGCCTATAGCTGGTGATGTGTCAATATAAGTGAAATATTCTTGACTAGGATGTTAAACATCATTACTCAACTCAACTCCTTGACTTGTATATATTTTGACCACTCTGCAACCATGGCTCACCTGCAGAATCACAGAAAATCAGAAAGATCAACAAGCTATGCAAACTTGGAAGAGCTTTATGTACTGATGCTATATATGAAGTCTTAAGCTTCTAGACAATTTGGTTCATGATAAAAAGATTTTTTAATGCTTTTATATCTTTAGATCACTACAGCCTTGAAAGTGGGTCAAGATCAAACCTTGGTGAACTTGGCAGATCTCTATGGAGTTTCAAGTTTCAAAGACTTTCGGTTAAGACAAGAAGATATTTTAATGCTTTTGATTTTGAAAGCCACAGTGACATGAATGTGGACAAAGGGCCATGAACCAGCTCCATAAATTTGGTAGAGCTTCATTATCTGATGCAATACATGAAGTTTCAAAAATCTATAGGCCTTTCAGCCTTTCAGTTAAAGACAAGCAGATGTTATTTGAGGTAACTGGTCTTGAATGTAGGTCAAGGTCAACTGGCAAATCTGTATGTACTGATGCAGTATATGAAGTTACATGCTTCATCAACATCAACATCAACATCATCGTTGTCGTCATCATCATCATCTCCCTTGTCGTCCTCGTCGTCATCATCATCATCATCAATCATCATCATTATTTTCATCATCATCATGGCCATCTTCATCTTACATTTTCATCATCATCATCATCATCATCATCAACGTCACCATCATCAAAATCATACAGCTTTTATAACTGACTTGTAAATTCAGCCAATTATCAGCTAGTTAACAGAACAAAAATCAATTCTACCTCCTATTATATCACGGAGACTTGTGCTTGCTCTTGTCACAATTACTTAACAAAACCGTGATGATCAGACTGGCTCACCACAAAAATAGCCATCTAATACTCTGTAATCAAGTACTTATGACCCCTATCATTTTACAAATTAATTTGATATATAAATAATTTTTTTTGTACTTTTATACAATTAATTCAATTTTTTCACACCCTATCATTTTACTAAATGATTTTATATAACAAATACTTTTTTTGTACTTTTATACAATTAATTCAAATTTTTCACACCCAATCATTTTACTAAATAAATTTATATAACAAATAAATACTTTTTTGTAATTTTTAACAACTAATTCAATTTTTTTTCCACAAAATTAACATTCATGAAGTTTTAACTAGTTCACCACAAAAGAACAATTCCATTGTAATGAAGTATTTTATAAGCCTATGATTAATTGCTAAGGGAACCTTATAAGAAGGATGTAAAATAATTATCTCCTGTTTTCATTTTCAATGAGCTTTTATGATCTTTTATGATTTTTTGATGTTGTACAGTTAAACCCCCCTTAAAGGTCACCTGTATATAAGGGCCACATGGTTTTAAAGGTCAGAAAATTTTATCCTTAAATACTCTTTATTTATGTTATTTGAACCTGTATATTAGGGATACAAAATACATATATGAATGCTCTTTATTCATGTAATTTGAACCTTTATGTAAAGACCACCTGTCCAAAAAAGCAACTTTTCCTGGTTCCCTTTAGTGGACTTTATAGACAGGTTTGACTGTATACAATAAGTACAAGATCTGCATTAATTCTTTCTGTGAGTAGCATTTATTTGTTAATATTTGGTTTATTTAACTTATACAATCAAACCTGTCTATAAAGGCCATCCAAGGGAACCAATAAAAGTGGCCTATATGGGCAGGTGGCCTTTATACATACAGGTTTAAATAATATGAATAAAGAACAATTGGGATACATTTCTACTGGCCTTTATAAGCAAGTGGCCCTTATATAGTGGTGGCCTTAAGGGCAGGTTGTTTATACGAGGATGAGTCAATAAGTTACCAGCCTAACTTATTTCAGGTTGAGATCCACCTCTTCTTTTTCCATGTAATTGCCCTTTAGTGTGATGCACCTAGACCACTGGTGTTCAAGTGCCAGCAGCCCGAAATTAAAAAAAGTCAGGCTCCTTTCCATTGGCCCACACCTCAACTGTCTTCATGATGAGATGACCATGAATATTATTTTTTAAATTTTGGACATAGGAAGAAGTAACTAGAAGCTAGGTGGGATGTTGTATTTATTCATATGCATTTTGCTCTCCAGCATCCATTTCAACTTTGCAAGTGTGGACTCCTGTGTTGTCCTGTTGCAACAAAACACCTTTAGATAATTTATCTCAGCATTTTTTATGGATGGCAGTTCTCAGCTGGTCTAGCAAGTTTGCATAGTAGGTTTCAGTTATTATTATACCTCATTAGAAAAATACGATACTATCTGTAATTTGATTGGATCATTGGATCAGTTATTATTATACCCCAAGAAAAATACGATACTATCTGTAATTTGATTGGATCGTTGGATCAGTTATTATTATACCCCAAGAAAAATACGATACTATCTGTAATTTGATTGGATCATTGGATCATGTGATCAGGGTGGAGAAAACACCATGTATCTCTCTGAAAACATCATATCCCACCACTTCGGAACACACCATGACATCACAATGATATGACGTCATCGATGGAGAATCGGTCACGACGTTCTAGCGTTTGCCTCCGATGAGTTCCGATAGGAGAAAAAGCAATGAATCGGAGAAGGAATCATGTTTTCAGGCTGTCTTTTTTATAAATATTTTTCTTTCTTTCTGTCTTTCTTATTACAATGGTTATCTTTTGGTATAATAAACAATTTATTTCCTTTGTTTGAGGGAGATATGAACATTTGTTCATATATCCCTCACTCAAAGGCAATAAATGTATATTGTACTTCTCTTCAGTGAAAAGTCCAACATAATATTATAATAACATCTTTTGCATCCCAAAATACTGTGGCCATCACCTTCTCCACAGATTGTTGTGTCTTGAACTTCTTTGGACCCAGGTCCTACCCACTGACAACTTTGAACTTTACTCCTCTGGCTCATGATAATGAACCCAAGTCTCATCTTCATTCACCATAAGCAAATGAAAATCATCTTTTTACCTAAAAAGCATCAACTAAATGCTGCATTATATAACTGATGCTCTGGTTGTCAGTTGGTCATCACTAAGAGATTTGAGGACCCAACAGGCTGTTAGCTTGCATAACTTAACGATCATGAAAAATTGTTAAAACCCTATGATCATGTGAAATGCCTAATGCCTGCACTATTTCTTTCATCAGAAATTGCTAGATTCCAAACTTTATTACACATTTCTTCCTCAGTGATAGCCACTGGGTGTTCAGACCTGGCTTGAACATCTAGTTTAAATTCCCCTACCCAGCAATTAACGTGAGCATACGATGGTGCAAAAGACCAATAAACATCAGTTAACTCGCCTTGTTTTTCCTTGCCAGTTTTACCTTTGAAATATAAGTGCCGAATTACAGTATGGTACTCAACTTTAGATGAAAAACATGCCTTTGCATCACTAGTCATGTTTGACATTTAATATCTTATTAAAGACTTGGTATGCATGCCATTTTGTATCCAGGTATAAAACATGTGTTGATACATTGCTTAGGCAAGAAAATAATGATCATCATCAATTGGTTGATTCATTTTTTCAGATATGTTTTAGAAATTTTGAAACAAACCATTTTGATTTGGTTTGAATTTAGGTATTCATGACACATAGCAAAACAAAACAAAACAGAACAGCTAACAAACACCATGCTGTATATCCAGAAATTTTCATGTTCATTTTATTTCCACATTTGTGAGAGTAACAAAACCCCAAAAATAAAACTTTCATGAATATTAACCTTTGATATGATTCACTTGCTTTTGCATAAATGGCCACCAAACAACGCAAAAATGGAAATATACCAAAAACTTGAAATGTAGAGCCTTTAAAAAATTAACTAGCAAATGTCCAGATAGATAGCAATTTTTGATACATTAAATCCTGTCTAAACTAATCAAATTTTGGAAAAAAAAAGATTTTATTCTGATGTGTTTTTGGTATTAACAAGTTGATTTAACAAACAACATAGTGATATATCATAAATTTTCTTTAGATATGACATGTTATTGTTTTACTCAGTATTAGATTTTCATAGATAGCACAGTTTAAAAAACAATAAAATAAAATATCAACTCATCACACCATACCTGGCTGATTTGGTTGTTGTTGCTGTGGTCCACCAAGTCCTGATGCACCTTGCATTGCCAAAGACTGTAATGCTATCATTGGATCTTGAACAGGTTGTTGTTGCATTCCAGCAGCTCCCCCTGGTGGCATTCCTTGGGATGGTCCAGCTAAGCCTGCTGCAGCTGCTGCTTGTGCTGCTTTGACTTTTTCTTTTTCTTTCTGTGCATCTAAAAATAAGAAATTGACAGGTGTAATAATGCAGAGTCATAATTTTCTCCAGGTGAGCCCTACCTTGTTGATAACATCCTTCTCACCTGATACTGGATACCTTCCTGTTTAATTATCACTCCTGATAAGGTGGTGTTAACACTGGTTTTTTTTCTCTGATGACCATGCCACGTGATAATTACACTAAGGGTATAGCTGGTGTCATGCCTCGTTTTAATTAGGAGTAAAGTAAAATGGTGTCGCTTTTCTTTATGAAATCATATCAGGTTATAAGACACTACTAGTATTACCATTCTGTATCAGCTGATTATGTGTATTAATAAATGACATTCTGTGAACGGAAAGACTCTGTAGAACAATTCAATAGTAATGCAAAAAACAGATTTTGTATGCAATAAATATATAGTCTAACCTGTCTAAAAAGGTCACCCAAGGGAACCAGTAAAAGCGGACTTTATAGACAGGTGGCCTTTATATAAAGATTCAAATAATATGAATAAAAAACAATTGCATCACAATTCTACTGGCCTTTAAAAAAAGGTGGCCCTTATATAGAGGTGGCCTTTAAGGCAGGTCGAACTGTGGTCTTTTATGAAAATAAGTATTGTCTTTTTTTACAATTTCTCCACAAACTATTGTATTAATTTCACTTTTATTACTATTCTTGTATAGCCTACTGTTGGTGCTTCAAAATTATAACAAAACATGAAAAACTCAATTTTTTACCTAAGGGACCTTTTACATATGTATGGTCAAATATATTTTTGGGTTCAACTAGGTTCAATCAAATACATGGACATGGAAGTTATTATGATAAAGGTGATATACCGTATATAGGTTATAAAGTCAAACCTGGCTTAAAGACCACCTCTATATAAGGGCCACTTACTTTTAAAGGCAAGTAAAATTATATAGGTTATAGAGTCAAATCTAGCTTAAAGACCACCTCTATATAAGGGTCACTTACTTTTAAAGGCAAGTAAAATTATATAGGTTATAAAGTCAAACCTGGCTTAAAGACCACCTCTATATAAGGGTCACTTACTTTTAAAGGCAATTAAAATTATATAGGTTATAAAGTCAAACCTGGCTTAAAGACCACCTCTATATAAGGGCCACTTACTTTTAAAGGCAATTAAAATTATATAGGTTATAAAGTCAAACCTGGCTTAAAGACCACCTCTATATAAGGGCCACTTACTTTTAAAGGCAAGTAAAATTATATAGGTTATAAAGTCAAACCTGGCTTAAAGACCACCTCTATATAAGGGTCACTTACTTTTAAAGGCAAGTAAAATTATATAGGTTATAAAGTCAAACCTGGCTTAAAGACCACCTCTATATAAGGGCCACTTACTTTTAAAGGCCAGTAAAATTATATAGGTTATAGAGTCAAAGCTGGGTTAAAGACCACCTCTATATAAGGGCCACTTACTTTTAAAGGCCAGTAAAATTATATAGGTTATAGAGTCAAACCTGGCTTAAAGACCACCTCTATATAAGGGCCACTTACTTTTAAAGACAAGTAAAATTATATAGGTTATAAAGTCAAACCTGGCTTAAAGACCACCTCTATATAAGGGCCACTTACTTTTAAAGGCAAGTAAAATTATATAGGTTATAAAGTCAAACCTGGCTTAAAGACCACCTCTATATAAGGGCCACTTACTTTTAAAGGCCAGTAAAATTATATAGGTTATAGAGTCAAAGCTGGGTTAAAGACCACCTCTATATAAGGGCCACTTACTTTTAAAGGCCAGTAAAATTATATAGGTTATAGAGTCAAACCTGGCTTAAAGACCACCTCTATATAAGGGCCACTTACTTTTAAAGACAAGTAAAATTATATAGGTTATAAAGTCAAACCTGGCTTAAAGACCACCTCTATATAAGGGCCACTTACTTTTAAAGGCCAGTAAAATTATATAGGTTATAAAGTCAAACCTGGCTTAAAGACCACCTCTATATAAGGGCCACTTACTTTTAAAGGCCAGTAAAATTATATAGGTTATAGAGTCAAAGCTGGCTTAAAGACCACCTCTATATAAGGGCCACTTACTTTTAAAGGCAAGTAAAATTATATAGGTTATAGAGTCAAACCTGGCTTAAAGACCACCTCTATATAAGGGTCACTTACTTTTAAAGGCAAGTAAAATTTTATCCAAATTGCTTTTTATTCATGTTATTTGAACCTCATTTTTCTGTTGGAAATGTTCAAATGTATAACATAATATGTGAGTTTTTTTTACTTTTTTTGGATTGTGATTTGAACATTGACTGGTGGGTGTGTTTGTTTTAAATTTTACCAAAAAAATAACAAAATTTAAATTCAAGTTAGTGACTAATGATATAGAGTATCTGTACTTGTAAAAATGAACATAATAAAATTAATTTATTTCCATCATAATAATGACATGAACATGTACTTTTTTTTACTGACTTCTGTCTTAAGATCACAACATAGTGTGACCTTGTCCTGATTTTGACACAGTGACCTACATTTCTGCATCATATCATATAACTCTTATATAAGCTGCGACATTTAATTGTTACACCTCACGTAACATCATATAGATATTTCACCTGAAATTTTAATCTGTGTGTTAAGGTAAGTTGATTGATGACATATTGACATTTAAAATCTAATATCCTTAGGTTCATCACTTGAAAGATTTCTAGTGCAGTGAAAGACACCTCAATTCAAAGTACAGTCAAACCTGTCTATAATGGCCATCCAAGGGAATCAGTAAAAGTGGCCTTTATGGGCAGGTGGCCTTTATATACAGGTTCAAATAATATGAATGCAGAACAATTGGGATGCAATTCTACTGGCCTTTATAAGCAGGTGGCCCTTATATAGAGGTGACCTTTAAGTCAGGTTCGACTGTTTTATTATATACATTTAAGTAATGTGGTTCAAGTGCAAGTCTTACTAAATACTGATCAACTTTTTAATGCTATCATGTAAAAATTTAACAACTTCATTTATTCATCTGTTATTAAAATGAATTATTAGAATATAATGTATTTCATTATATAGTATACAATCAAACCTGTCTATAATGGCCACCAAAGGGAACCAGTAAATTTGACATTTATGGGCAGGTGGCCTTATATATAAGGTCAAATTATATGAATAAAGCAATTGGGATAAGATTCTTCTGGCCTTTATAAGCAGGTGACTTTTATATAGAGGTGGCCTTTAATGCTGGTTGGACTGTATATTCAATATAATGAAATGCATTATATTTTAATTCTAGACTAATAGTAATATCTAGAACAGGGATATGTAAAATTGAATCTATTGCCAGTGTCAAAAAGTCAAAGAATAAACAATCTGTAATCCTACAGGATTTATACATGTTACATGACAAAGCAATAGTTGTACAGATATAAACGAATATCAACTGTTTATTAACAAAACATGTCTTGTGTAAACTAGAGCAGTTAGTCTCAGGGTTCGTACAGACATTTGGACTCCAAATTAAAGGACTTTTTAGGGTCTTATTTGCAAAATTAAGGCCTTATCAGAAGGACAATTTTAGCAAAAACATATTGGTGCAAAGGCAATTCAATCAATAAAACAATTACTTATGTGTCCATAGTAACAAAACTTGAAGTGTAGTTTGACGTTGTTCGTTCGGTTGGGCCAGGTACCTTTAAATTGCCCATTTCAACGTTACTTATTAATTAATTTATTTATTTATATCAGTCTATTTAATTTCTTAATAACGAAATACAGACACCCAACTGGCCAAGGGCTTTTTAGGGCCTTCAGGATATATTCAAGGGCTTTTTAGGGTCAGACTTGTTTTTAGGGTCTTTTTAGGGCAAACCTCAAAATTTAAGGACTTTTCCAGGCCTGTACGAACCCTGGGTCTATTTCTTTAAAGGACCATCTTCTTACTAAATATAAGAGCTAAGTTTTTTTCTAGAACTGAGGCACTTTGGCAAGTGAGCTGATGGCAACTGTAAACATTCTATGTACAAGGCCTAAAGTCAAGTGAACTATCATTTTTTGTAGGCTAAAAGAATATGATTTTAGGCTAAGCAAACTAAATATGGCAACTAAATATTTGCAGGTGATTTAGTACTGTAAAGACCTTAAGCAGAGAAAGCAAAATAAGCATCTTAAATATATTATATTTCAACATCTTTTATAAGGCCTTCTGAGCCAAGTCAGAGAAAATAAAAAAATCTTTCCATTAAGCTTTTTAAGCCAGGTGATCTAGATTTATTTATCTGTTGTCATATAACATGAGAATATGTAGGGGATAAACTAGTTGTTACAACTATCACAACCTGATTATTGAATGGCCATTGCAAAATGTATGTGGAAAATATTTTTTATCGTATGCCTTTAGCCAGGTGAGCTAGCTTTACAATCATATATTTTTGTTTACCATAAAACTTCAGAAGTTGGGATGGGAATATGTTAGAGAAAAAATTGTTGTTATGACTGTCACAACCTCATTATTGATTGACTTGAAAAATATTTTTATCTCGGGTTTTTAACCAAATAAGCTAGCCTTATTATAGCAATTGTATCCATATTTCTACTTTAAAGCTGTTATCAAAGTCAGATACTGAGCAAAGTTAGTGTAAGTGACAACTATTTTTATCTCGTGCCTTCAGCCAAGTGAGCTAGACTTATAATGACAACTACATTCATATTTTCTTCTTCATCATCGTATAACTTGAGAAGTTGGGAATATGTAAGAGATAAACTTGTTGTTACGACTGTCACAACCTGATTATTGATTGGCCATTACAAAGTGCAAATAAAGCTTTCATCAGGCCAACGTCCAGTAACAAATTACCCAGAAATCCATACAAGTGGAAATTCCCGATTGATTCCTCGTTGCTTGCCTGAGGAGAGTTAATTCACTATTCAATAATTATTCTTATGTTTGGTACAGCATCCCAATAAGTCCGATTGTCTAATACTGTACATTGTCTAGGTACAGATAACTTACTGTACATTGTCTAGGTACCGATAACTTACTAATCATGATTGTCTAATACTGTACATTGTCTAGGTACAGATAACTTACTGTACGTTGTCTAGGTACAGATGACTTACTGTATGTTGTCTAGGTACAGATGACTTACTGTACGTTGTCTAGGTACAGATGACTTACTAATCATGATTGTCTAATACTGTACATTGTCTAGGTACAGATAACTTACTGTACGTTGTCTAGGTACAGATGACTTACTGTACGTTGTCTAGGTACAGATGACTTACTGTACGTTGTCTAGGTACAGATAACTTACTGTACATTGTCTAGGTACAGATAACTTACTGTACATTGTCTAGGTACAGATAACTTACTGTACGTTGTCTAGGTACAGATAACTTACTGTACGTTGTCTAGGTACAGATAACTTATTGTACGTTGTCTAGGTACAGATAACTTACTGTACGTTGTCTAGGTACAGATAACTTACTGTACGTTGTCTAGGTACAGATAACTTACTGTACGTTGTCTAGGTACAGATAACTTACTGTACGTTGTCTAGGTACAGATAACTTACTGTACGTTGTCTAGGTACAGATAACTTACTGTACGTTGTCTAGGTACAGATAACTTACTGTACGTTGTCTAGGTACAGATAACTTACTGTACGTTGTCTAGGTACAGATAACTTACTGTACATTGTCTAGGTACAGATAACTTACTGTACATTGTCTAGGTACAGATAACTTACTGTACGTTGTCTAGGTACAGATAACTTACTGTACGTTGTCTAGGTACAGATAACTTACTGTACGTTGTCTAGGTACAGATAACTTACTGTACGTTGTCTAGGTACAGATAACTTACTGTACGTTGTCTAGGTACAGATAACTTACTGTACGTTGTCTAGGTACAGATAACTTACTGTACGTTGTCTAGGTACAGATAACTTACTGTACATTGTCTAGGTACAGATAACTTACTGTACGTTGTCTAGGTACAGATAACTTACTGTACGTTGTCTAGGTACAGATAACTTACTGTACGTTGTCTAGGTACAGATATCTTACTGTACGTTGTCTAGGTACAGATAACTTACTGTACATTGTCTAGGTACAGATAACTTACTGTACATTGTCTAGGTACAGATATCTTACTGTACGTTGTCTAGGTACATATAACTTACTGTACATTGTCTAGGTACAGATAACTTACTGTACGTTGTCTAGGTACAGATAACTTACTGTACGTTGTCTAGGTACCGATAACTTACTGTACGTTGTCTAGGTACAGATAACTTACTGTACGTTGTCTAGGTACAGATAACTTACTGTACGTTGTCTAGGTACAGATAACTTACTGTACGTTGTCTAGGTACAGATAACTTACTGTACATTGTCTAGGTACAGATAACTTTCTGTACATTGTCTAGGTACAGATAACTTACTAATCATTGCTTAAAGGCTGCAACTTAAAACTTTCAGAAATGCCAAAACATCCAATCAAATCATTATATAGTACAACCTGCCTTAAAGGCCACCTTTATATAAGGGCTACCTGCTTATAAAGGCCAGTAGAATTGTATCCCAATTGTTCTTTATTCATATTATTTGAGCCTGTAATATATAAAGGCCACCTGCCCATAAAGGCCACTTTTACTGGTTCCCTTGGGTGGCCTTTATAGACAGGTTTGACTGTATATCCTAAAATTCCGTTCATTCAAGATCAAGAAAGGTAAAACAATTACTAGAGCAACATCTTGAAACAAATACTCCCATCCCAAACATTGCTAGACTGTTATTTCTAACCTTTGACCTTGTGACCTTGACCCTTGACCTTACCACTTAAATCTGGTATGCAACACATTTTCTGCTGTTAGTTTTTGTGTCAAGTTTTCTAAAATCCATCCTTAGACATTGAGCATATGGAACAGACATGACATTGGGATGAGGGACAACATGATTCCATTATACACACTCAATTAGATGTATAATAAACCTTTGAAGTTTATAATACTCACAAATTTTTAGTAAAAAGCACTCAAAAACATGAATTATTTACAAAGACAAAATGTCACAGGTCCTTTTAGAACATCATTAACATTAAGTCATTTTAGAAAGCCAAATGCTAAGGACAACCAATTCGCTTTAAATCCCTCAAACACCTCAAACAATATTACTGACAGGGCATCTACGTCTAATCTATGAAAATCTATATCCATTACTCCTGATTAATAATGGTGAACAAACATCACACTATACTGATAATTTCGCATCTACAGTCCAACCTGCCTTAAAGGCCAACTCTATATAAGGGCCATCTGCTTATAAAAGTCAGTAGAATTATATCCTAATTATTCTTTATTCATATTATTTGAACATGTATATAAAGACCACTTGCACATAAAGCCCTCTTTTACTGGTTCCCTTGGGAGGCCTTTATAGACAAGTTTGACTGTAAATAAAATGAAGGTGTTTATTTGGTTTTTAATTATCCACCATATAGCTGGTAGAATCTTGATATAAGTGAGATAATAAGGGAGTGTACTGGTATTTTGTGTTTAAGGCAATATGTCTGAAATTTCTTTTCAAAAGTTAATGCAAACAACTGTTAATTTATCAAACAGAAACAGTTAAAGTCAAAACTGTATATCATATCAAATATTTTATAACATTTTGAATTTTAATAAGCATTTGGCTAAGCTAACAGAGCTTGGAACAACTGGGCCCTGAGTTAATCAACAACCACAGTTTTAGGTTTTATACCCCCCGCTTAAAAAGTGGGGGGTATATAGTGATAGGGGTGTCTGTCCGTGTGTCCGTCCGTCCTTCCGTTACACCTTAGGGTACCTATCTCTTATCCACAACCTATTTAAAAATTTGATCTAATGGATTTTTTTTTATGTGGGGGGAGTGGGGGGTATTTTTGTGAGCTTGTGGCTCACAGTTTTTCTAGTTTTTATATATTTAACTTCTGTATGATAAAGTGGGGCATATTAAGCAGTATTTAATGCTGATTATCTGTTGTATCTATTATCTAAAATCAATATTGTAACGGACTGGGCTAGCTGTGACATATGTGAATGAAGCATAATTACATCTATAATTACTTATAACTATATCCGCAGATTATCAAAATAACACACATATAGTTTACACATATAGTTTTTTTCATAACTGTATCCAGGGTTTATGAAAATGACATTAGTATAATTTGCATGTACAGTTTACACACACAAATTGTATGATAATCCTTTAAACTTAAATGATTAAAATAATAGATTGTTTTACAAACATAAAAATTTTGTCATCCTAACTGAAGTTCCTCAGTTATTTCTGTGAAAATTTCAAAAACCAGGCCCTAATTTCTGTACCAAGGATGCAAAATATTTACTCTGCCAGAGTATATTATGAAAAACTTAGTGAGCAAGTTCAAATACCCTACATGCCCACATATAGGACCTTGAGTTCCCCAGTTATTTCTGTGAAATTTTCAAAAACCAAGGGCCCCAAAAATCTGTAGCAATCAGAAGAGAGGAACTAACCAAACTCGATTTGTAACTTATTGTGGTACAGTAAAACATGTTTATAACGGAGCCCCAGGGACTCTATTTTTAACTTTGTTATAAAGCGACTTCGTTATATTGTTATATAAAGAATTATATAAGAAGAAGAGGTCGGGCAAAAAAATTGATTTCGTTCTATGCATGTATTCGTTTTAAGCGTGTTCGTTATATTCATGTTATACTGTAGTCTTACATATAAAAAAATAAGCTCAATATCTCTTGAGCATGTAGAATGAATTGTAGAAAACTTATGTTGGACCAACAGATAAATGGACTGTCAAACTGACAGTTCCATGGACTGACAGATGGGTAATTTACATTATACGCAGTGCTTCAGATTGTCGGTGCGCCCGCGCCAATCCCGCATTATTTTAAAAAATGGCGCATAACATTTTCTTCTAATGGGTCCACGTGGCGCATGGTTTTTCTTAGCCAAATTGATCGTTAATAATTTCTTCCCAAAACTACAGATTAGATTCCATGCGGTATTCCGATTTGACTTTCTGTTTTCGTTTTCTATCGGAAAATCTCTAGCATCTTTGTTTATCTCATAATCAGCATGTAGACAGGACTCCCGACAAGCCCCTTCTCTTCGCTCTATGCGTCGGTTATTAACATTAATATTCAAAGGGGGAGAACTCGTAATAAAACTTGTTATGACCTCGGACGTTGTCGTTCATTTAATATGCTAGCGGCAACCATGGCTATCAGATGCAGACGACTCTATTCACATTTTTTAAAACAACACAAAGCGCAGAGAAGTAGATGCACATAAAATGAATCATCGAGTTGAAAGAGTTTAAAATATATCGTAAAGGTTAACAAAGTATAATTTAGCAGATGACAAGATCGCTTTTGGTGCATTATATGAAGATGTCAAGTGCCGACTTTCACTTTCAGTCACGTGGTCGTGGCATAACATTTAATTATGTGGCAAAACATGACCCACTATAACAAGAAATGACCCCTTGTTATTGGACCTGGTGGGCCCTTGTGGCCCACTATCTGTAAAAACAATCTGAAGCACTGTATACGCTCAGCAACTTTTAAGCATTTTTAATCAGTAGCTGCTGCAATGGTTAAATAGTTAAAGTATAACTGTCTTCAAACTAGTGCACTGGTGCAATCACACAGATCTCACACCTGTGAGGCAGGTGTCTTCCCTTATCTGGTTACCACAGTTAGCTCAGTATAATGAAATGAACAGGTTCTTACCCGTTCAATTTGTAATTTGTAGCTCTTTAAGTCACAACAGTTAAGAGCTAGTACAAAGAAAATAAAGGACTGGAGTTATGGGGTTTTATGCCCCAATCAAGAATTTTTTACTTCTTTTGTAAGTTCATGGATGGTGAAGGAAGGTGGAGTGCCTGAGAAAAACAACCCAAGTGGATTGTCAGACTTTTTTTCATACTAGGAACTGTTCCAAGTGAGATTCAAACCTAGGTGACGAGAGGTTCTGTAACCTGCAAGGATGCACCTGATACAAGAAGTACTCAGTGACCAAGGCAACAAAAACGAGATGAAGGAAAAACACCTATCAACAATAAACTCATGTATAGATAATTCTAGATTGACTGATAAAATTATATCTTGTCACAAATAGCTGACAAATTACTTACACAAGACTAGACAATATTCAGCAATCCATCTTAACCAGCGTCTCGACAAGTTGTGTTGTGTTACTGATTTTCATGAAGGACAATTACATTGTACTTAAGAGTCCAAGACAGGTGTCTGATTGCAGTATATATTTCATTACACTTCAAATTATGAATCTTTTTTTTTAAAGTAAACTTTTCAGTTAAATAATTGTTTCTTATGTATGAATGCCAGGTTTGATCTCCAACCCTGCCTCTATACAGTGGCCAGTGTGCTCTTCCAAAATGATGGACAGGCAACTGTGGCCATACGAAAGTCCATCTGAGGGAATTTGGGTTTAAGATTTAAGACTTACAGGATTGTGGAAAACTCAGGAAAAACATGGAACAAATATGTAGCAATCTGGATAACTCAGAAGGTAGTAGCAATTCCCTACAGTACAGAAAGTCATAAGTTCAAGCCCAAGTCAAACCTTCATTTTTTCTACATCCTGGTAAAACATATTAAAGAAAACAAGTTTGTAACTGTTTCAATGACATTAAATTGAGCATAATTGCATAAAATTTCATGAATATTTATATGATAGATGAATCAAAGAACCCACATCAACACACTGGTTTAAAGACTATAAAATCTACTGTTGATATATTTTAAGTTGCTTGTCTAAATTAGGAAAGAGCTTACTGAATTTAATGTCTTAAATCTAAATTGAAAATCTAATTGTTGTTAAGATGCTTAAACAAAAACTCAATAGATCTAGATGTCTTGCACAGCTCTCAAATTTAACATACACTATCACTTCATGCCATTAGACTACACTATCGACACTGGAAATGTAAAACCCAAGTCTAGTGTTAAAAAGACTGAAGTTGACCAAGACAGACAAAATTGTAAAACAGAATTTAATGTTAATTAAAGCAAATATAAAGTTACATGCAAGACACAAAATTTTATCCTTCATCAAATTAGCATTTTCGTTTAAACTGCCTTCAAATGCTAATTGCAAAATTAACCTTGAAGCAATTCATGGACGAACAGTTTTGAACTTAAAATACTAAAGTTCCATACAATTTATTGTTACTTTCTATTTTTTCATAATTCATTTACTTATTTTCTTTCAATCAACAATCAAAACCATGCATATTTTCATTCCAATTAAAATTTTTGAAAACTTTTTCAGTGTTCATTCTAGAAGAGGGCCATGGGACTTTTGATCCCTTATATTGCCAAATGACCCCCTTTGTTAATGAATGCCTTAGTGGGCTATTATTTAACATTATATGAATGCAAAAATTACTGATGTTATGGTGATTTAGATGATTTTTTAATTATTTGAAAAATAGCCCCATCTGAAAAATCCTAGAATGAACAATGCCATTTGTTGTAAAAAATGACAATTAACTAGCTATCAATTATCAAATCATGACAAAGTGTTTTTAAATTTTATATACCTACAGGTGTAATAGTACATTGGATTCCATCCCATATGCTGGGGGGTCTGAGGATATTCTCTGCCTGTGTATACAGGTGTCCCTGCCGCTGAACGATAGTCCCTGGCTGCTCCATCACTCCGATACATGTGACAATCAGACCACATACTTGTTAAACAAATCTACAAGTTTTATGACTGTTACACACAAATGAGTGTCACAGTGTGGAGAAGAGTATTATGGTATGTAGATCCTCTGATTTCCAATATATTCAGTGTTATCTACATCTGTCAATCAAGTCAACGTACTTCAGTTCTGTCTCCATAAACTCTAAATAGACAATGTTGTTTTCCAGGAGACAAAAATTACAACTCCGATCACATAAGAATCAGTTCAATTTCAGAGACACGAATTTTGTCGCCATAACCATTAAACGTGCATCACTTTCCCGTTTCCAGTTTTGACGAAAACTACGCGTTCGTACAGAAATTATATCGCTGGTTTTCGTCTTCTAACAAACACCTAATTCCTCGAGAATTATTGTGACAAGTATTCCATGTTATTAAAGTTGTAACTCAATATAACACTACTAGGTAATACCATCATCATATTAATAATACTCGATATGGATGCCAATCATTATCACTTTCTACTTCATATAGACGCCAATCATAATCATTTTCCAAGCTACATTGTTTTACTCCATCTATTTATTCATTCTATAAACAGCAATTTTTTATCAAACATCGTTGATCAAAATGCATATAATAAATGCATTATAACTTCTGAATTTCTACTGATATGTGTGTATATATAATTTACAATTTTACAGCTCTTTAAATCAAACTTACTCAAGCGTGACAGTGTAACGGAAATTTTAATATCTTCAATATGACAAGTGAACAAGTCCAGAATAAATCAGTAAAACCACAAAAACTGCATATTTCATAATTTTTTGTTCAATTAAAAGTTTTCTAGACAATGTAAATTGTAACTTCCGTAAAAGGTCTTTCATCTCAACATATAGCCATATATCATACACATCACACCACTGTTATCGTATCATTATTGTACCGGTAATAACTGTAATGACCGACTCAGCGATTTAGTATACTGACAATGACACAGTACTTAAGGCTAGATGAAGACTTTCTTTCTTGCTGATAACATATTGTCAACAGCGTCAAATGCACAATATTTATAAAAGCAGTGTTTATAGATTTTTCTATAATCCCATGTATAGACATTGCTATATGATAATAAGCTGAATATAAGCTACTCAAGTTACCTTATTTAACAAATTAATCAGCTTTTGCCTCTATAATCAGTCAGGCTGTTCAGTTGCATTATGCTAAGCATCACATCACCAATTTTTAACCGACTTCGTAAGTCAGGTTGGTTTAAGTTGAATACTGCTATAGGTTACATAAACACTTTTAGCCAACATTATTTAGCTGCATAATTGTTATGCCTCACAGGGTCAATTTTGCTGAATATCAGATGAACAATTTTTAACTGACTTCTTCAGTCAGGTTGGTTTAAGTTGAATACTGCTAAAGGTTACATAAACACATTGTTTAGCTGCATAATTGCTAAGCCTCACAATTAATTTTTACCAAATAAATCAGTTGGGCTGGTTAGTTGCATATTGCTTATTATCACACCAACAATTTTTAACCGACTTCATAAGTCAGGTTGGTTTAAGTTGAATACTGCTATAGGTTACATAAACACATTGTTTAGCTGCATAATTGCTAAGCCTCACAATTAATTTTTACCAAATAAATCAGTTGGGCTGGTTAGTTGCATATTGCTTATTATCACACCAACAATTTTTAACCGACTTCATAAGTCAGGTTGGTTTAAGTTGAATACTGCTAAAGGTTACATAAACACATTGTTTAGCTGCATAATTGCTAAGCCTCACAATTAATTTTTACCAAATAAATCAGTTGGGCTGGTTAGTTGCATATTGCTTATTATCACACCAACAATTTTTAACCGACTTCATAAGTCAGGTTGGTTTAAGTTGAATACTGCTATAGGTTACATAAACACTTTTAGCCAACATTATTTAGCTGCATAATTGCTAAGCCTCACAGTTAAATTCTTTTACCAAATAAATCAGTTGGGCTCGTAGTTGCATATAGCTAATTATCAGATGAACAATTTTTAGCTCACTGAATCAGTTGGGTTAAATCAGTTAAGTTGATTTTAAGTTCAGTATTGCTCTTCATCACATGAACAATTTTTATTAATATACACCTTGTTTAGTTGCATTTTGCTAAGCGTGGAAATGACCAGAGTACCTGCAGAGAACCACCTATCTTTGTCATATTAACTCTAAAACTTTCTCACATCATGATTTGTTGGAGTGGAATTCTAGCCTTGACTGTGAGAGGCACTGTGATCCATAACCTGTTGGTGCTTTAGACCACTTGGCCTGTGACCAACGTCCCCCCCCACACACACACACACGGGGGGGTGGGGGTAGATCTATGCATAGTCCGACGGATGTTTTTTTTTGTTGTTTTTTTTTTGGAAAAAGAAACAATGTACCAAACCATGTTTTGCTGAATTAAATTGAAAATAATAATTTAATAAATATATGAAAAAGACAATCGGTAATTAAAATTTAATAAAGTTGTACCCGATCGTTTTGTCATTTCGGATAGAGAGAAAGTAGAGTTTTGCAGATCCTACCGTCGCTATGAGGGGGTACATTCTAGCGGTTGTATGTAACTGGATCATTTGCTGTTAATCTGAGTTTTAATTAACTGCTGATTATCACTCACAATATTCCCGTTTCATGTTAATGGTGAAGTATTTAAAATCCACATGTGGTCATTTGCACACAACACTGTACGAATTATCTCCCTTTCACGAAAGTGAAATCTAATCGATAAACAGTTTTAAAATATGACACAATTGCCTCAACATCAAAATACGGTATCATAACCTTCAAAATAAATTTAAATTTCTGTAGATTTCACGAAGAATTAATTAAATCAACCTGCTGTTGCTGTTCATTTCATAAAAAGTTATGATTTTACATAGTAGGACGCAAACTTCTGGGACTACTTTTTACTGTAAACATGAGATCAGTTCGCCAAATTGCAGAAATTATTAGATGCATCCCGTCGCAATATTTTACTAGATTCCGAAATGTATTCCGAAAATTTATTTCAAATGTGCATATGTAACCAAATGCATTACCCGTCTCAGAATACATATCTAACGATAAAACAGATATACTTATTTCACGCTCATTTACCAGGCGCACTATTTCCATGTGTACTCATATCTTATAATTTCATAGCAAAGAAGCTCAATATCTTGGAAGAAAGCGATAGCAAATTATGCGTTCACTATCGTGAAACGCTGTACAAAAACAGAAAAAGGGATCAAACGTGAAACACGAATTAAAAGATGCTTGTGCACACAATGTCGCCACAGATGAAAGATATGGTCAGTTCAGAGTTGACACTTGCAAGTTCTGGTGAAAAATGTCATGAAATTTGTCCGAAGCTGCAGTACTCTTGTGCAGGCCTTCAGTACAGATTGTCAGAAACCCAGCTATCACAATGTCTACTTTGCTGTGGTTATATTATACAAAAAAAACCAGATAGATTTAAAAATAGTAAGAACTTTGAATGTCAATAGTTTTCTCAATTGAGTCGATTTAAAAATTCCCAATTTGGATAGGAAAAGCCAAGAATAAAGACATCACTTTGTTGGGGTTTTTTTTTGACAAAAAGCATACAATCATATACTCCCACTTGCTTTATCTTAAAAACTTTATTTAGCAGCTTGTCACTTAAGTTTATACTTTCCAGACAAGCTCAAACTACATAATCAATACACATAAGACCTAGTATTCCTATAAACTTTGCACTATTATCCAAAAATACATGCGACAAACTCTGAAATTTGAAATTAATCATTCTGGATTCAAATTGCTATTACTAACAAAGAATCTCTTACGTTTAAATCTAAATTTTATTTATACATGCAAAATTAATTAAATTTAAGATTTTTAGCTGGCATACAGATCACAGATTCTCAGGGTGAAAAATAACTTCACATTCATTGTGCAAGATTGGAGTTCCTTACTTCAAGGCTTGAACCTCTTAATTTTTTTAGATCACAGTGCAAGACATTATTTATTAGTTCTCTAGCCATTAATTGTTGATTTTATTTGGTTAATCAAGTTTTTTTTATATTTTTGTCTATGTTGCCATATTATAACATACAGTTTTTTATTTGCAATTCCTATGAACAAACTAAAATTCCAAAACCAAAATTACTGGACTATGAAATGGGGATTAGAGCCATGATGGGCAGGTCAGTTGATTGGTTGATTGAATGGTGTTTCATGTCCCAATTAAAAATACTTCACCACAATGGATAAATGGAAGAAATTTTTACCTTAACAGTGTAATGAGCAAGATGGGTTCTAAATCATGCCATGCATGCTGTGATACAGGACTTTAGTTTTTAAAGTTGCTTTCAAAAGACCCAATGACCTTCATTTTTAAATGCTGAGTGCTTGGCAAAAGAACAGTCAATCGCTACCTATTTTCAAGTCTTGGTCAGACCCTGTCCAGGGTTCGAAGCCTGACCTCCTATATCAAAGCAAGCACTTAACCAACTGAGAAACTGTAGTGGTCTGGTGATGACATTGAAATGTAGATCACAGTCATGTTTCAAGTGAAATCTTACATATATTCAGGGCTCAAATTAGATTTTGAAACAGGGAGAAGTGACTTCTCCCTCAGCCAAGATTAGGGAGAAGTTTTTCAAAACAGGGAGAAGTTTTTCCGCCGCGAATATAATATGTGGCGATGCGTGTTCCAAGCTGTTTGTCTTTATAAATGGGAGCATCCCTATTTAGGACTTGCATATTACATACAAGTTATATTAATTATTTAATTAAAATAAACCAAGATGTAAAATTCTTCTAAGATCTAATTATTTTACTTTTTCAATTTTTTTTTTTTTTTTTTTTTTGGCTATGTGTAGAATTATATATGTACAAGCTCAGTGCCGCCATACTGATAATAATTTAACAAAAAATATTGTTCTTATGTTTATTATAATTTAAAGGCTCTAGCTTTTATTATTAAAACAAAACACATTGATCATATAAACATGTCCTAATAATATTACATTGTCACATCACTAACACTGTCTAAATATTACAATGCTTTTGAGACAGTTTAGGGCGAAGTTTTTTGAAACAGGGCGAAGATATCGCCCAACTTCGCCCTTATTTTGAGCCCTGATATTGTACAATGGTGTTGAATGAAAAATGTTAAAACCATCAAGCATTCAGATCTACAGATCTTTCAGATGCACATGAAAATGTGGTGGAAAATCTTTTAGAGTATTTACGGTACATCAGTTAAAACCTGTCACTTTTACAAAAAAAAATCCATTTAATATAAAACAGGGCAGAATATCATTATAACCCTTTAAGGCAATTTGTAACTTGACAATAGATCTTATATAAAATACTGTCACAGATGTATACATACATTATCAATATATACTTATATATAAACTGTTAAAATCTGTTGATGTAAAACAATAATAATGCAGAAAAATGTATTTTGTTCTAGAATCATTCGAGAACATATTTTTGTTTTATCTTTGCATTAGCTTTCTAATTCAATATACTTTAAAATGTGTCCTCAAAGCTGTTTGCAATAATGGTGCTGAAAAATGTAAATTCTGAATAAATGACAGAAATTGATATATTCTGATTGATTCATTAGTTGGTATGGTTGCTTGTTGGTTTTGCGGTTGCTAAAGCAGTTTGGTAAGTTAGGTGGATGTTTGATTTGCTGGTGTGATTATTTGGTTTGTTGGGTGCCAGAGAGGGGGTGGGAGTGGGTTTAACATAACACAATGATTCAAACAAATGCTATGGATGTTGTTATGATCAGAAAGCATGCACTTTAGACGAGCCTGGGAGCCACTGCTGCCTCATTCTGATAACTGAGGTGATGACTGAATTGGTTTAATAAGATAGTCTTTAAAACCACTAAGGAAATACATAGAAGGCTGAGGTTGCATTCATTCAGATGAAATTATGTTAATTGTTACTAAACCTGTTTTAATTTTAGAACACTAGACAACAGTTTTGAAATAAAATTCTCGTCACTCATTAGTGCTCCAATCAAAATTGTACAAAGACAATACTTTGATCCATAAAGCAGAGCTTAGTTTTCTTTTAACTATAATGAAAATCATTGATTGATTGATTGATTGATTAGTTACATTGAACTAAATATTGATTCTGACACTGCAACAGATTTCTAACACTATCTGAAAAACAAAATATTTATTGTTGTCAGCAAAAAGTAGCAATCGATGGTTTCAAGCTAGGTAGGAAAAATTGAATTTGTTTATTTTGCAATAAATCTAATATCAGAACCCAATTGTTCGAAGCTTGATTAGTTTAATCAATGATTAACCAAAAATTAAAAACATTAATAATAATCAACATATCATTATGAAATTGATAGTTTTATAATAATGTAGACGTCACTGTGTTGGGAACCTTTTAAAACCCTGGTACAAAATAGGGTAAAAAAATTTTAGACTTGACAGGTTCCACATTGTTCCTCAGGGTTGAACATTTCTGGTCAGAGACTTGGCAAGCCTCATCTCTAAAATGTTCAACCCCTTGGGTGAGATTTTCCTACCCTACATGGATACTCATAATAGATTCTTATAATCTTACCTGACAGACAAAATCAAATTTCTTGGGAGATAAAAAAATGTTTTACTGTAAATATATCTATTTTCGCAGTGTACTAATTTAAGCTTATAGCTTATTTTGTGGCCTTCTTTTTTTATATTTTGCCTGCTAAAGTTACATTATGATAATTGTGTTACAATGCATATTTAAACAAGAGGCCCATGGGCCTAAACGCTCACCTGTGACCTTGACCTTTGAACCCATGAGCTTCATTCAAATATCAAAATGATAATTAGGCCAATATTCTAATACCCATCCCTATACAAAAAGTTTATAGTTTTTGAGATAAATAATCATTTAGGTATTCATTCGCATCTGTGACCTTGACCTTTGAACCCATGACCTTCATTTATATATCAAAATGATCATTAGCCTCATATTCCATTTTTTAATTTTGGACTCGTAAGCCGTGTTCATGATACTGTTTACTCACAGTCACCATTTACACCCACACTTGTCCCTAAAGGTACCCGATAAGATAATACCTAAATATTCTAATATACATGCCTATACAAAAGGTTTATAGTTTTTGAGATAAATAATCATTTCAGAACTTGTTCACATCTGTGACCTTGACCTTTGAACCCATAACCTTCATTCATATATCAAAATGGTTGTTAGGCTAAAACCTACAATATTCTAATATACATGCATATACAAAAAGTTAATAGTTTTCAAGATAATTAACCATTCAGGTATTCATTTGCATCTGTGACCTTGACCTTTGAACCCATAACCTTGATTCATATATCAAAATGATGGTTAGGATAATACCTAAAATATTCTAATATACATGCCTATACAAAAAGTCTATAGTTTTTGAGATAAATAATCATTTCAGAACTTGTTCACATCTGTGACCTTAACCTTTGAACCCATAACCTTCATTCATATATCAAAATGATCATTAGGATAATACCTAAAATATTCTAATATACATGCGTATACAAAAAGTCTATAGTTTTTGAGATAAATAATCATTTCAGTACTTGTTTACATCTGTGACCTTGACCTTTGAACTCATGACCTTTCATCATATATCAAAATGACCATTGGGCCATTACCTACAATATTCTAATATACATGCCTATACAAAAAGTCTATAGTTTTTGAGATAAATAATCATTTCAGTACTTGTTTACATCTGTGACCTTGACCTTTGAACTCATGACCTTTAATCATATATCAAAATGACCATTGGGCCATTACCTACAATATTCTAATAACATGCCTATACAAAAAGTCTATAGTTTTTGAGATTAATAATCATTTCAGTACTTGTTTACATCTGTGACCTTGACCTTTGAACTCATGACCTTTATTCATATATCAAAATGACCATTGGGCCATTACCTACAATATTCTAATATACATGCCTATACAAAAAGTTCAGTTTTGCAGATAATTAACTATTTTGGTAAAATTGTACATCTGTGACCTTGACCTTTGAACCCATGACCTTAATCGATATATCAAAATGATTGTCATGTCAATACCTACAATTAACCAAAAATCCTACGTAATTATCACCAGAAATGTTTAAAAAATAGCATTTTTTATCAAAGGTCAAAAACTGGGACATGACCTTGACCTTTGACCTTGACATCAATCGGAAGAAAATCACAAGACAAGATCAACAGTGAAAACTCCATACAATTATCTTCAGCCATTATGAAGTTATAACAATAAATGTCTCATTTTAAAAATTACACAATTTTACGCAAAAAACGCGTAACCTATTTTTCGCCCAATTTTCATGAAAAACACAATTTTAATGTATCTAGGTCTCCTGAATCCAAAAATCTAATCAAAATTTGCCTGCAGCTTTTGGTTTCAGAGAAGAAGATTTTTTTGTCTTTTGGCTATTTATAGTAACGGCAGCCATATTGTTGGGCGTGGTCAAACCCCAAACACAATTTTGAAAGCCTGTTACCCAGGCATAATATTAATAATCAACAAGTTTCATCAAATTTGGCTCAGTAGTTTTGGAAGAGAAGATTAAAATGTAAAGTTTACGCACGACGCATGACGCACGACACACGACGGACGACGGACGACGGACGGTGATAGATAGCAATAGCTCATCTGAGCCTTTTGGCACAGGTGAGCTAAAAACATGAAAAGTTAACTACGCTGATATGTCTTAATTTCATATACCTCAAAAATAAATACATATGAAATCAAATAACTTTACAGTATTCAGCAAAATATAATGTTACCCAGACTGCAAATCAATTTCTTGGGGAAAAAACATACAGTAACCTTACCTAAGACTGTAAATTAAATTTATTTGCATATGGAAAAGTCTGGAGATTATATAAATATCCCAAAGTAACATGTACTTTTAGGCAGGGTAGGGTAATGGTGTTTAACATCCCAGTCAATAATATTTCACTTATATTGAGACCTCGCCAGCTATAGGCAAAGGTGCAGAAATGTTGCCTGTGCTTTTCATTGATGGCATCATACAGCAGGGTTCTTTATTGTGTCATGCCTACCCTAACACAGGATTTCATTTATTTTTAGTCCACATTCGGAAGAACCGTGACTACCGCAGTGGTGGTACTTTTACAGTCTATATTGAGTCTGTAAGTCTGGTCATGTGACCAGAATGAATTTGCCGTTTCCAGGTACAAGAGCAATAGGCATTACCAAAATCTGTAACAAATGATGTCACTACATAAGTAAGCACACATTGAGATCTATGATTTTATGAAATTATAAGATTTGAGATTACTGTAAAAGCAAAAGAACAACATGAAATGCTGCAAAATATCCAAGCCTACAATATAAATGATGGATTTTATTCTTTTAAATTTTTATTTTTCTATCTTTTCTTATCTTTTTTTTTACACACTGCCAGTTAAGGTCACATCAGGGTAGCCTAATTGGATCTAGTTGACATGATAGGCACTACAAGCACACAGATTAAAGTGTGCCTGCTAAAGGTGTCATATGTAGTGAAAATTAAAACAGACAACCTTAAAAAGTAACTATGTATGATCAATACAAAATATTTATTTTCAGTATATGGTTTTGAAATATTATATTTATTACATAAAATATTGAAACAAATGTAGAACTTGAAAATTAGACTACATATATCTGTAGGTGAAGGCAAGTGGTGTTTAATATATCAATATAATTGCTCTATTAGAAATAATATCTACTACCAATAAATATCTCGGGGGACAAGCTGTGACAGAGGCAAAATATTATGGACTATTCTAAATAGTGGCACCATATGCTTAATTATCAAATAAACAATTTACAGAACACATGTGTCAATATTAGTGGGTGGGCGGTGTGTTATTACAACCAATCCACAAACATTTGTACCATCCACAACAATTTTTTTTACTGAAAAACCCTAAAAAATAATAGAATCAAACCATTTTGAACATTTTTTCAAGAAAGACATTTTTCAAAGAATTTAATGGATACAAAAGGAGGTCTTAATCCCCCCTAACCAGTTCAATTTTGACATTTTATAGACTTAACAAGAGGCCCATAGGCCTGATATGCTCACCTGATAACTAATGGCTAGCTGATAGATTTCAAGAAAACATAAATACTGAAACCCCAATGGCTTTTTTCTTTACATCATAATGACTGTTGTATCAATACCTACAACATTCTAATATACACGTCTATACGAAAAAAGTTTATAGTTTTCCAGATAATTAACCATTTCGGTATTGTTTTGCATCTATGACCTTGACCTTTGAACCCATGACCCTTTTCTATACATTAAAATGATCGTTGTATTGATACCTACAACATTCTAATATACATGCCTATACAAAAAGTTTATAGTTTTCGAGATAATTAACCATTTCGGTATTGTTTCGCATCTGTGACCTTGACCTTTGAACCCATGACCTTTTTCTATACATCAAAATGATTGTTGTATCAATACCTACAACATTCTAATATACATGCCTATACAAAAAGTTTATGGTTTTCCAAATAATAATTATAATCAGAGGTAAAAAAACAATAGGTCACGACCTTCACAATTGACCTCATTTTGAAGATACTAACAAGAAGATGTCAAAACTGAAAACCCCATGTCATTATCTGGTCAAATAGTCAAGTTATAACAATTGGAAGCTATTTTCGATTTTTTCAAAATTAAACGCAAAAACGTGTAACCCATTTTTTGTCCGAATTTCACAAAATGAACAAACTATAGGCTTAAGACCCTAGAGAACCCAAATATCACATCAGATTTTTTCTCCAATCAATACTTTCGGAGAAGAAGATTTTTTAAGATTTTTGCACCCCTAGGTCACCTTGACCTAGTTATGGTAGCCATGGCAACGCCACGAACAAATCTGAATTGCACCAACCCATATATACTTCTCACCAAGTTTCATTGAAATCTGTCTTGTAGTTTCAGAGGAGATGTCAAAAATAGGTGTTAACGACGCACACACGCACGCACACAGGCATGCACATACACACGCTGCGCTATGCCATAAGCTCACATGACCTTTCGGTCAGGTGAGCTAAAAACATAAGATTTAATATGTGACATAAGGCAAGTAAACTGACAAATATTTTCCACTAGGATCTGCCTTAGATGAATTTACAATGAGGCAATGAGAAGTACTGTATCCTTTACCTCAATATAAGTGACACACACTACAAGTGGAGGGGGTGGTACATTTTTCCACTCCACAGTCCACTCCTCTATGTATACTGTATGTACATTTATAATGTAAATATTTAATAATTGATATTTATTATTTAAATATGATAATCTGTAGACATGGAAAAATACAGATGTAACACCTGTGTATGTGCCTGCTGTATGGTACAGAGAACAACATTCATCAATTCTGACGTTGTAACATGCAACATAAACTGACCAAATGTAACAACTGTGTTTAAGGCTTCATGGAGCCAAAAAAAGCAACCATTATTATCAATCACAGCTGAGTTCAATTAAAGTGGAAACAAGTTTAATGAACTTTTACAGCTGTTAGAGTGAACTAGAACTGTCTCTTGTGAGCCGAAATACCCCCTCCCCCACATATAGAAGGGTTTATGTTTCCCATGACCTTGACATTTCCTATATAATCTTGGTTCAAGGTCATGACACACCTTTGGACCATGAAGATTATTCATGTGAAAGTTTATGACAGTTGTCCAAAGCAATTATGAGATATTGCCCAGACACAATTTTACACCAACGGACAGACATGCCGATTCCTATATACCCCCCATTTTTATAAAATTACAAGTATTGCTACACTTTCAGCAAGAGTCTTCATAATCAATTCACAAATATTTGAAGTATAAATGATATAGCGTACCTCAGTTTGTCTTACTTAAAATGGACCACCTCAGTGACTCGATAGTAGTGTCTGTCTGGAGTGACAGGTCATGTGTTTGAAACAAAACCAGGTCATTTATAAGACTTTATAATTTGAAATACTGCTTCCTTGTCTGAAGTGAAGCATTAAGAGTACATAGTATCAACTGTTTCACCCACAGTGTCAGTATAATGTGACTAGAGGAGCAGTATATTATGGCATACAGACTTGATGAGATAGCACCATAAAGTCACCCCAAGTCGGCATTAGTTTACCGTAAGACAGGCCACAAAACACACTTACTATGTGTCCATTCCTGGTAGCCAAAATCGCCATTGGCTACTAATTTCTGAGGAATTCTTTCAAAAAGTAACCTATTTTAGCAAATTTGTGGAAAAATACTTTAAAAAGGACTATATTTTCAAAAATTTTGGAAATTTGGCTACTAGTTATTTCAAATTTGTGGAAACCTAGACTTACATATCTCACACATACACAAACTTCAAAAATCCTATAAACTATTAAAACAGCTAAAAATATCACACAAAACCACATAAAGTGGATAGGCAGACATGGCCCAGTGGTACTTTCACTGGCTTTCGAAGTCAAGGGTTGTGGTCACTCTGGACTTGGAAATTTTCTGCAAAGATTTTAATCGCCTGTCCAAACATGCCCATACTGGAGCTGTAAATAGCTTAATATTAGAGTAGACCTTCAGATGACACTCAAAACAGATGCCCTGTGTCTCAGTGCACACTAAAGACACCTCTGTAGAGTTTGTAAAAGAGTAAACCACCTGTGGCCACTACAAAGGACGTTTACAACTAGAAGCGATTAAAACAGACTGAGCAAGAAGATAAGATAATGACTTAACAACACAGAACCAGTTAACAACCCAGAATCAGTTGACAATGTGATATTGTTATCAATCATGACGCTTTATTTTTCCAATTTGCTGAGTCAATGTTATCATGTTGCTTTTAGGATTGATACTTTTACTCGTCAAAAAAATCCGCAAAAATAGAAACAATATAAATGACTGAGTAGATTTACAGAAAGTATATCTCATTACCAGTAAAATCAATAAATAAAAATTGTCCGCAAAACCATGTCCAACGCAATATGATAACAACACTGAAGGCAGTGGAGACTATAATGACATCAGAGTTGAACAAATCAACCAAGTAGAGTAATGGTGTTTTATGCAGACACCACCAACCCACCAACCCCCCCCCCCCCCCTCTACTGGGAAGTTTTTATTTTCTGAATTGCTGATCAAAATAAACAAATTGAAAAAAAGACATCACCAACCTGACATAGACAAAATACTTTACAGACCTGTTTAAAGTTTAACACTGCATTAACGATAAGGTATCCAATCTCAGTTGCAGAGGGACCAATACATGGATAGTTAGGGGACAAAAAGCTGTCGTGAGGTAGAAAGTAGCTGTTGATGTGTAGCCAACGAGGGGCTGAAATGAAGTTTAGATTCAACACTAAATTGTTAGCTTAGTGTTAAACTTTTGACAGGTATGTAGAGTATATGTCCTTTAAGGTACATAGAATGTCTCATGACCAACAAAATCAATAAGAATCCTTAGTAAAGACTGATCACAGTACTTAAGACAAAAAACATCCTCAAAGTCTAACGGCATCAGGGCATCCATACATAACCCGTCTAATGACATAAGTATTAAACATATGGTTCTGCAAACTTGTCAACAACATCCTTGTTCAAGGCATCAGTACTTGACCTTTTGTTTATTCATGGAATTTTTCTTTTCCCTTTTTTCCCTTCTTTTTCATTTTTTATTATTTGTTGTTTTTGTGGGTTTTTTGTGCTTTTTTTTTTACATAATTAAGGATTTTTTTTATTCCGCACTGTAATTACTTTTCTGAATTCATCAGCTGTTTTTTCTTTTACTTTTTTTCCTCTTCTTTTTATTTGTTTGTGTTTTTTCAATTTGTTTTTTTTTTTTTTTTGTTTTTTTGTGCTTCTTTACATAATTAAGGATTTTTTATTCCACGCTGTAATTACTTTTCTGAATTCATCAGCTGTTGATGTTCCAGTATTGATTTGCAATATATTCTTAAAGATTACACAGGTATAATTAAGAACTTACTGACGTCCATTACATAACACAACCAAAACAACCAAAATCAGAGTGAAGTTGTTCTAACCAGAAGCTGTGCTTATGAATCACAATGTTTCTCACCTCCAAGGTTCAAATCTCCAATTTGAATCACTTTGGTAAAGTACAAAGGAACATAAAGTATTTAAGTAAGAGGTGAAAAATGCAGGCTCTAGTCCGTAATTTGTCCTGTTCTGTTCAGTAGTATGAGAAAAAACATGATAAACTTTCAAAGGGACATGTCTTTTGAGAAGAATTCCCTGTCAATTCCCAGACATTTTTTTAACTTTTGAAATTCCCTGACATATTTAAAATTCTCTGACAATTCTCTGACTTTATTCTGACATGTGGGCACCATGAAAATGGTTCTTGATGGCCAAGGGGTATCAAGGGTGCACTTATAGATTGCAGCACTTCTCACCTCCTTGGTTTGAATCCCACTCAGTAAAAATCCTAATGTAAGAAAATTTGTCAGTTCCTTGCTGATTGTCAGTGATTTTTTTCCCTCCACCATCCAAAAACTGATGGCTTCGATATACAGTCCAACCTGCCTTAAAGGCCACCTCTATATTAGGGCAACCTGCTCATAAATGCCAGTAGAATTGCATCCCAATTGTTCTTTATTTATATTATTTGAACCTGTATATAAAGGCCACCTGTCCATAAAGGCCAATTTTACTGGTTCCCTCAGGTGTCCTTTTTAGGCAGGTTTGACTTCACTCCACCTCAAAACAAACAACAGACAGAAAGTGTTTACTGTTATCATACAAAAACAAGAACAATATATCAAAATCAATAAAGAGTTATTTAGCAAGACCGATCACTTAGTAATATATGGCAACACCCATGAAGTCTTAATTACAACTGTATTAAAAACTCAGCTCGCCATAAAATAATCGAAAATTCTGGTCGTTAAACTACATTTTTGTCATCACTAAAAATATGGAATTGTATTTTTTTTTTTTTTTTTGATTCCTTTGATATTAATTTTCAATAATGATTTGCAATGTTCTTAAAGATAGGACAGGTATAATTTTATAATAAAGCGACATGCATTACAAAACAACATATCCAAAACTGTATCTTAATTGGGCCATACAAAAAAAAGATGTGTTTCTGGTTTCCCGACCAACCCGAATTTAGTAAAGCTGACCCTACAAATGTTTCACCGTTTTAAACAATTTCATATGTAATCTGTAATATACAAAAAAAATGTTTCTGAAAAAAGCATGCAGCAACACAATAATGATAAAGATTATAAGTAAATTTAAGTTTTTACATGAACATGAATGTTAGTAGATTTTATATTAATTTTCTTTTTAATATTATCTCTCACTTTGCAAAATATTTGTATTGCCAATGACCAAAACAATTTCAGCAAAACAGTAAAATATCTACCAATCCTAGTTTTGTTTTAGTGAAACCCGGACCACATATTTTTTTAGTTTGGTCTTAGTGTCTACTGAATGCTATCTGTTTTAGAGAAGCACATGTTTATTTTAACATCAAACAGTTCATAATACACAGATAATGAGAAATAGACAATTACCTGTTTTATTACTACGGTAACTGTTCTCTTTTCCCAATACATAATTTCAATTAACTTGCATTTTTTGTCATTTTAATGACATTCATGTAAACGAGATAAGGATCTTAGGAAAATGAAATTAACAAAAGAATTGATCCTTTCTTATAGAATGATAAAATTACTTGTGGTAATCAAAGTCTGTAAGATTTCAACTAACTGGATGAAGCCTTTTATGTGTTAATCAAAGACTGAATAAGGGCTTCGTTTGGAATGTTTAAAGCATGGTTTGAGAGCAAAAATCTGAACAGAAGATGTAAGCCAAAATCATATTTACCAACATAACATGTAAGCCAAAATCATGTTTACCAACATAACATGTAAGCCAAAATCATGTTTACCAATGTAACATGTAAGCCAAAATCATGTTTACCAATGTAACATGTAAGCAAAATCATATTTACCAACATAACATGTAAGCCAAAATCATGTTTACCAATGTAACATGTAAGCCAAAATCATGTTTACCAATGTAACATGTAAGCCAAAATCATGTTTACCAATGTAACATGTAAGCAAAATCATATTTACCAACATAACATGTAAGCCAAAATCATGTTTACCAATGTAACATGTAAGCCAAAATCATGTTTACCAATGTAACATGTAAGCCAAAATCATGTTTACCGACGTAACATGTAAGCCAAAATCATGTTTACCAATGTAACATGTAAGCCAAAATCATGTTTACCAATGTAACATGTAAGCCAAAATCATGTTTACCGACGTAACATGTAAGCCAAAATCATGTTTACCAATGTAACATGTAAGCCAAAATCATGTTTACCGACGTAACATGTAAGCCAAAATCATGTTTACCAAGGTAACATGTAAGCCAAAATCATGTTTACCAATGTAACATGTAAGCCAAAATCATGTTTACCAATGTAACATGTAAGCCAAAATCATGTTTACCGACGTAACATGTAAGCCAAAATCATGTTTACCAATGTAACATGTAAGCCAAAATCATGTTTACCAATGTAACATGTAAGCCAAAATCATGTTTACCGACGTAACATGTAAGCCAAAATCATGTTTACCAATGTAACATGTAAGCCAAAATCATGTTTACCAAGGTAACATGTAAGCCAAAATCATGTTTACCAATGTAACATGTAAGCCAAAATCATGTTTACCGACGTAACATGTAAGCTAAAATCATGTTTACCGACGTAACATGTAAGCCAAAATCATGTTTACCGACGTAACATGTAAGCCAAAATCATGTTTACCAACATAACATGTAAGCCAAAATCATGTTTACCGACGTAACATGTAAGCTAAATCATGTTTACCGACGTAACATGTAAGCCAAAATCATGTTTACCAACGTAACATGTAAGCCAAAATCATGTTAACCAATGTAACATGTAAGCCAAAATCATGTTTACCAATGTAACATGTAAGCCAAAATCATGTTTACCAATGTAACATGTAAGCTAAAATCATGTTTACCAATGTAACATGTAAGCTAAAATCATGTTTACCGACGTAACATGTAAGCCAAAATCATGTTTACCAACATAACATGTAAGCTAAAATCATGTTTACCGACGTAACATGTAAGCTAAAATCATGTTTACCAATGTAACATGTAAGCTAAAATCATGTTTACCAACATAACATGTAAGCCAAAATCATGTTTACCGACGTAACATGTAAGCTAAAATCATGTTTACCAATGTAACATGTAAGCTAAAATCATGTTTACCAACATAACATGTAAGCCAAAATCATGTTTACCGACGTAACATGTAAGCTAAAATCATGTTTACCAATGTAACATGTAAGCTAAAATCATGTTTACCAACATAACATGTAAGCCAAAATCATGTTTACCGACGTAACATGTAAGCTAAAATCATGTTTACCAATGTAACATGTAAGCTAAAATCATGTTTACCAACATAACATGTAAGCCAAAATCATGTTTACCGACGTAACATGTAAGCTAAAATCATGTTTACCAATGTAACATGTAAGCTAAAATCATGTTTACCAACATAACATGTAAGCCAAAATCATGTTTACCGACGTAACATGTAAGCTAAAATCATGTTTACCAATGTAACATGTAAGCTAAAATCATGTTTACCAACATAACATGTAAGCTAAAATCATGTTTACCGACGTAACATGTAAGCTAAAATCATGTTTACCAATAACATGTAAGCCAAAATCATGTTTACCACGTAACATGTAAGCTAAAATCATGTTTACCGAATGTAACATGTAAGCTAAAATCATGTTTACCGACGTAACATGTAAGCCAAATCATGTTTACCAACATAACATGTAAGCTAAAATCATGTTTACCAATGTAACATGTAAGCTAAAATCATGTTACCACGTAACATGTAAGCTAAATCATGTTTACCAAGTAACATGTAAGCCAAAATCATGTTTACCAATGTAACATGTAAGCCAAAATCATGTTTACCAATGTAACATGTAAGCTAAATCATGTTTACCGACGTAACATGTAAGCTAAAATCATGTTTACCAATGTAACATGTAAGCCAAAATCATGTTTACCAATGTAACATGTAAGCTAAAATCATGTTTACCAACATAACATGTAAGCCAAAATCATATTTACCAACATAACATGTAAGCTAAAATCATGTTTACCGACGTAACATGTAAGCCAAAATCATGTTTACCGACGTAACATGTAAGCTAAAATCATGTTTACCAATGTAACATGTAAGCCAAAATCATGTTTACCGACGTAACATGTAAGCCAAAATCATGTTTACCAACATAACATGTAAGCTAAAATCATGTTTACCAATGTAACATGTAAGCTAAAATCATGTTTACCAACGTAACATGTAAGCCACAATCATGTTTACCAACTTAACATGTAAGCTAAAATCATGTTTACCGACGTAAAATGTAAGCCAAAATCATGTTTACCAACATAACATGTAACCTAAAATCATGTTTACCAACGTAACATGTAAGCCAAAATCATGTTTACCAACGTAACATGTAAGCCAAAATCATGTTTACCAACATAACATGTAAGCCAAAATCATGTTTACCAATGTAACATGTAAGCCAAAATCATGTTTACCAAGGTAACATGTAAGCCAAAATCATGTTTACCAATGTAACATGTAAGCCAAAATCATGTTTACCAATGTAACATGTAAGCTAAAATCATGTTTACCAACGTAACATGTAAGCCAAAATCATGTTTACCAACGTAACATGTAAGCCAAAATCATGTTTACCAACATAACATGTAAGCCAAAACCATGTTTACCAATGTAACATGTAAGCCAAAATCATGTTTACCAATGTAACATGTAAGCCAAAATCATGTTTACCAACATAACATGTAAGCCAAAATCATGTTTACCAACATAACATGTAAGCCAAAATCATGTTTACCAATGTAACATGTAAGCCAAAATCATGTTTACCAATGTAACATGTAAGCCAAAATCATATTTACCAACATAACATGTAAGCCAAAATCATGTTTACCAATGTAACATGTAAGCCAAAATCATGTTTACCGACGTAACATGTAAGCCAAAATCATGTTTACCAATGTAACATGTAAGCCAAAATCATGTTTACCAACATAACATGTAAGCCAAAATCATGTTTACCAATGTAACATGTAAGCCAAAATCATGTTTACCAATGTAACATGTAAGCCAAAATCATGTTTACCACGTAACATGTAAGCCAAAATCATGTTTACCAATGTAACATGTAAGCCAAAATCATGTTTACCAATGTAACATGTAAGCCAAAATCATGTTTACCAACATAACATGTAACCCAAAATCATGTTTACCAACGTAACATGTAAGCCAGAATCATGTTTACCAACGTAACATGTAAGCCAGAATCATGTTTACCAATGTAACATGTAAGCCAAAATCATGTTTACCAACATAACATGTAAGCCAAAATCATCTTTATCAATGTAACATGTAAGCCAAAATCATGTTTACCAACATAACATGTAAGCCAAAATCATGTTTACCAATGTAACATGTAAGCCAAAATCATGTTTACCAACGTAATATGTAAGCCAAAATCATGTTTACCAAGTAACATGTAAGCCAAAATCATGTTTACCAACGTAACATGTAAGCCAAAATCATGTTTACCACATAACATGTAAGCCAAAATCATGTTTACCAACTAACATGTAAGCCAAAATCATGTTTACCAACGTAACATGTAAGCCAAAATCATGTTTACCAATGTAACATGTAAGCCAAAATCATGTTTACCAATGTAACATGTAAGCCAAAATCATGTTTACCAATGTAACATGTAAGCCAAAATCATGTTTACCAATGTAACATGTAAGCCAAAATCATGTTTACCGACGTAACATGTAAGCCAAAATCATGTTTACCAATGTAACATGTAAGCCAAAATCATGTTTACCAACGTAATATGTAAGCCAAAATCATGTTTACCAAGGTAACATGTAAGCCAAAATCATGTTTACCAACGTAACATGTAAGCCAAAATCATGTTTACCAACATAACATGTAAGCCAAAATCATGTTTACCAACATAACATGTAAGCCAAAATCATGTTTACCAACGTAACATGTAAGCCAAAATCATGTTTACCAATGTAACATGTAAGCCAAAATCATGTTTACCAATGTAACATGTAAGCCAAAATCATGTTTACCAACATAACATGTAAGCCAAAATCATGTTTACCAATTAACATGTAAGCCAAAATCATGTTTACCAATGTAACATGTAAGCCAAAATCATGTTTACCAACATAACATGTAAGCCAAAATCATGTTTACCAACGTAACATGTAAGCCAAAATCATGTTTACCAATGTAACATGTAAGCCAAAATCATGTTTACCAATGTAACATGTAAGCCAAAATCATGTTTACCAATGTAACATGTAAGCCAAAATCATGTTTACCAATGTAACATGTAAGCCAAAATCATGTTTACCAACGTAACATGTAAGCCAAAATCATGTTTACCAACGTAACATGTAAGCCAAAATCATGTTTACCAATGTAACATGTAAGCCAAAATCATGTTTATCAAACTCTGCAAACTCATCAGCAGGTTAAACTAATTTTGTCAAGAAGGTCCTAAGGTCATAATCCAAATCTTTGACAGTATCTTAATGTTAAAGACAGAGTTACAAAAACATGAAATTAAACCTGCATTGATACCAGAAAAATTACTTAGACAAAAAACTAAATTATGACCTTGATCAATTTTTGATAGGCATTTTTAAAATATAAAATCTGAGTGTTTTGTAGTCAGGATATGACAAACTAAAGCCATTTTACAAGTTATTTTTTATTCATCAAAATTTAGCACAAAAATATGTTACCTGATAAAATTAAACCTGTATTGAATATCTTCAAAAATAGATCAAATAGCAGCAAAATGATTAATTTCAGAAACTAGTTCATGACCTTGACCTAGTGTTGAAGGACATTTAAAGAAAAGATCAAAATATCATATCAGATTTGTTTCCAATCATAGATTTTGCCAAAGAATTTTTCAAAGATTTTTGTACTGCTGTGACCTAGTGACCTTAATACTTATTAACGGCTGTGTAGAAGCTGCAAATATTGAAATAAATGGAAATGCATTACCACAGATAAATACCTCAGATTATTGAAATTTGAACAGTAGTTGGGAAAGATATCAAAATAGCTATCAATGGCACACACACACACAGAAAGAGATATCACACGGCACAGCAGCGAACACAAAAAATTATCTTTCAAAGAAATAACTCTATTTTAATGCATTAGTCTTGGACCAGGTGAGCTAAAACATCATCTTGTCGATAATTATGTATCAGAATTTTATCGTATTATCAATGGTTGGATAACTTGTGAATCATGAATAATGCTAGACCGTGAACCTTGTTACACATTGTATAATACCATGAGGATAGTCTACTGTATACAGGCAAACAACATTGACCTGTCTGCTTGACCTTTAATTTAAATACTTACTATGGAACAGTACATTTATGTACAGGTAACACAGGTGTTTATTTTGTCTAAATCATGGGAAACATGCATTGTTTTTGTATTAACTGCTTATCCTGATACTACCCATGTATTGGGTGGAATGTCATATATGATATTCGTAATGAAAGGTCAAACAGACAGGTCAATATTGTTTGCCTGTATAAAAAAACATCTCCAGGCAGCATATTATCATGCTTGACATATACAGACTTTTTTTATATGACAAATTTTCCATAAATATCTTACTAATAGAATCGGGTTTATTATATACTTTTTGTACTTTATAATTTCTTGTTATTAACATTCAGTTTGTTATTCAATGTAGCTGCAGTGACGACCTCGATTCTGTAATGGACAAGACATAAGATTAATGAAGTCATTCTAGATTTGTGGAGTCAGTCTAGATTTGCAGCGCATTTCAGAGTCACTCTAGATTTGCAGAATCGTTCAGTCAATCAGTCAGTCTAGATTTGCAAAGTCATTCAGAGTCAGTCTAGATTTGCAGAGTCATTCAGAGTCAGTCTAGAGCAAAGTCATTCGTAGTCAGTCTAGATTTGCAAAGTCATTCAGAGTCAGTCTAGAGCAAAGTCATTCGTAGTCAGTCTAGATTTGCAGAGTCATTCAGAGTCAGTCTAGAGCAAAGTCATTCGGAGTCAGTCTAGATTTGCAGAGTCATTCAGAGTCAGTCTAGATTTGTGAAGTTGTTCAGTCAGCATACATTTGCAAAGTCGTTCAGATAAATTCTAGATTTGCAGAGTCATTCAGAGTCAGTCTAGATTTGCAAAGTCATTCAGAGTCAGTCTAGATTTGCAAAGTCATTCAGAGTCAGTCTAGATTTGCAGAGTCATTCAGAGTCAGTCTAGATTAGCAGAGTTGCTCATTGTCAGTCTAGATTTGTGAAGTTGTTCAGTCAGCATACATTTGCAAAGTCATTCAGATAAATTCTAGATTTGCAGAGTCATTCAGAGTCAGTCTAGATTTGAAAAGTCATTCGTAATCAGTCTAGATTTGCAAAGTCATTCAGAGTCAGTCTAGATTTGCAGAGTAGTTCAGAGTCAGTCTAGATTAGCAGAGTAGTTCAGAGTCAGTCTAGATTTGCAAAGCCATTCAAAGTCAGTCTAGATTTGCAAAGTCATTCGTAATAAGTCTAGATTTGCAAAGTCATTCAGAGTCAGTCTAGATTTGCAAAGTCATTCTGAGTCAGTCTAGATTTGCAAAGTCATTCAGAGTCAGTCTAGATTTGCAAAGTCATTCAAAGTCAATCTAGATTTGATAAGTCATTTGGAGTCAGTCTAGATTTGCAGTCATTCAGAGTCAGTCTAGAGCAAAGTCATTCAGAGTCAGTCTACATTTGCAGAGTCGTTCAGAGAAATTCTAGATTTGCAGAGTCATTCAGAGTCAGTCTAGATTTGCAGAGTCATTCAGAGTCAGTCTAGATTTGCAAAGTCATTCAGAGTCAGTCTAGATTTGCAAAGTCATCCGTAGTCAGTCTAGATTTGCAGAGTCATTCAGAGTCAGTCTAGATTTGCAAAGTCATTCGTAATAAGTCTAGATTTGCAAAGTCATTCAGAATCAGTCTAGATTTGCAAAGTCATTCGTAGTCAGTCTAGATTTGCAGAGTCGTTCAGAGTCAGTCTAGATTTGCAGAGCCGTTCAGAGTCAGTCTAGATTTGCAAAGTCATTCAGATAAAATCTAGATTTACAGAGTCGTTCAGAGTCAGTCTAGATTTGCAAAGTCATTCCAAGTCAGTATAGATTTGCAAAGTCATTCAGAATCAGTCTAGATTTGCAAAGTCATTCAGAATCAGTCTAGATTTGCAAAGTCATTCAGAATCAGTCTAGATTTGCAGAGTCGTTCATGGCCAGTCTAGATTTGCAGAGTTGTATATAGTCAATCTAGATTTGCAGAGTCGTTCAGGGTCATTCTAGATTCGCAGTCGTTCAGAGTCAGTCTAGATTTGCAGAGTCGTTCAGGGTCATTCTAGATTCGCAGTCGTTCAGAGTCAGTCTAGATTTGCAAAGTCATTCGTAGTCATTCTAGATTTTCAGAGTCGTTCAGAGTCATTCTAGATTTTCAGAGTCGTTCAGAGTCAGTCTAGATTTGCAAAGTCATTCGTAGTCAGTCTAGATTTGCAGAGTCGTTCAGGGTCATTCTAGATTCGCAGTCGTTCAGAGTCAGTCTAGATTTGCAGAGTCGTTCAGAGTCAGTCTAGATTTGCAGAGTCGTTCAGAGTCATTCTAGATTTGCAGAGTCATACAGAGTTGGTTTAGATTTGATGAAATTTCTGAAATTTGTGAAAATTAAATCTTTTTGTAATTGTTTTATCACAAATTTGCTAAAACAGTTTACTCTTTGAAAGAAATTGGTAGCCAATGGCTATTTTGCCACCAGGAATGGAAACATAGACTTAAGACCACTCTGCCACAAAGGCCCTCAATACATATACATATTAAATGAATTATTCTTTATTGGATCATTATGTATAGATTCATCATTTTAATACTAATATGTTAATGAAGTGATAGTAAAATTTAAAAGTTTTAATATACTTATGGTAAGATAAACAAGTTTTTAATGCTGAAAAAGCACCATAATTAATTCAAGACTAATGCATTAAATAAAATTAATTTTATTAAGATAAATTGTGTGTGTTGTCTGCTGTGCATGTCAGTTTAGACATAATTGTATGTACAGAAAGCTCAGGAGAAAACAACAAATAATGTCAAATCATTTTATATTTAATAACTTAATGGAATTCTCTATGGTGAACCGTTAATACATATATACCGAAACTTATAGATGACAACAGACACACAACATCAACACATTACTTATATGAATAAATTTTATTGAAAACACCAACATATATTGATATATAGTATGCAAATCCTGTACTTATTGGTACATTATACAGTCAAACCTGTATATAAAGGCTACTCAAGGGAATCAGTAAAAGTGGCCTTAATGGGCAGGTGGCCTTTACATACAGGTTCGAATTACATGAAAAAAGAGCATTCATATATGTATTTTGTATCGCAAGTTGCAAGTCAAATTACAGTACAACCTGCCTTAAAGGCCACCTCTATATAAGGGCCACCTGCTCATAAAGGCCAGTAGAATCATATCCCAATTGATCTTTATTCATATTATTTAAACCTGTATATAAAGGCCACTTTTACAGGTTCCCTTGTGTGACCTTTATGGACAGGTTTGACTGTACATGAATAAAGAGCATTCATATATGTATATTGTATCGCAAGTTGCAAGTCAAATGTTAAAATCTATTCAGCAATGTAGCATTATAAAATAAAATTTTGAGGCTACAAGATAGGCAGATTTAAAGACCATGTAGCTTTGTGTGTGTGTGTGGGGGGGGGGGGGGGGGGGGGGGGGGTGAATTTGCAATTCCTCAACCAACTTGTTTCCTACATATGAGATCAGTTATTTTCTTATACACTTATAGCTGTTATATAATAGAACTTTTTATGGAGAATATCAATTTATTCACAACTTATGCATTAAAATAAAATTAATTTTATTAAGATAAATTGTGTGTGTGTCTACTGTGCATGTCAGTTCAGATATACTTGTCAGTGCTCCAAGTAGCCTAGTAAATACTCGAAATTTACGACCAAAAATCGGATTTTGCGACTACAAATTGTCAGACGATCGCCATTATGTCAAATAATTTTTTTGAGTATGGCCACTAAAAAATCGGGAATTTTGTTCATGACATGTCCAACCTGACTAATAGTCTCGCCATCAATAATATCTTAAAAAGCGCTTGAATCAAAGCAGTTGACTTTAATATAGTTTAAAGCGCATAACTGACCATGATCTAATTTTGCATAATGGCAGCCAAACAGCAAAAATCACTTTTTGATTTGGGTTTTTCTGGCGATCAGCCTAAAGATCAGCTGCCGGCTGAAGAGAAGAAATTTCAAATGTGAATGGCTTAGTGAGTTAACGTGGCTAGAGTACGAATCTGAAGATGATTGCATGTTTTGCAAGTCATGTAAATGGCAGGGAAATTTTTTTATGCCAGCCAACTTATCAGAATTTATATTATATAGTCGTGATGTCATGCAACTTACTTTCTACTGTTATTATGGACAAGGTACAAGTACGAACTTTGATCAATAGATTATTTAGCATCTGTTGCACAATTTAATTATCAATAAAGACAATATTAACAACTTATTTGTTTAGTTTTCTGTAATTTGTTTGCAAATTAGAAAGAATGTTTATATGTTTATAAGGTTTGGCCACCAAGAATTTTACCTGGCGACAAAAATCTTGAAATGGCTTCTGAAATTTTTGAATTATTAGCCATGTGGCTACCAGTTCTCAAAACCTGCATGGAGCACTGCTTGTACATACAGAAAGCTCAGGAGAAAACAGCAAATAATGTCAAATCATTTTATATTTAATAACTTAATGGAATTCTCTATGGTGAGCAGTTAATACATATATACATGTATACTGAAACTTGTAGATGACAACAGACACACAACATCAACACATTACAATGCAAGGTTATAGTCAAACAATGTTGACCTGTCTACTTGACATTTTATAAGGATTGTTCATATATGATGGTACACATTATATATGGGTAGTGTTAGGATTTGCAGTTCACTATTCCTGTATATGGTGGAAGCACGTGGCCTAGTGGTTAAGGCGTTGAACTCATGATTCGAAGGTCGTGGGTTCGATCCCTGGACTGGGCAATGTGTTTGTCCTTGAGCAAGACACTTAATTTCACGTTTGTTCCAGTTCACTCAGCTGAAAAATAAATGAGTACCAGCAAAATGCTGGGGGTTAACCCTGCGATGGACCGGCGTCCCATTCAAGGGAGAGTCTTGTACTCTCAGTCGCTTAACGCCACAGAAACCGGGATAAGCTCCGGCCTGATGGGCCTAATGGCTCGGGACAGACTTTAAGACTTTAATTCCTGTATATAGACCACATTAACGCCCATGTTCCCTGTACATTAATTTATCTGCTGGTCCATAATATATTTAATCAAAGGTTATGCAACCAGGTCAATGTTGTTTGCCTACACTAATATGGATAATTTTTGTTAAAACACCAACTCACATCCATGTATATTATGTATTTTGTAAAACAATTTGCTATTAGCAAATGTCACACATGTCAAAAATGTAAAATTGAAACCATTTAGCTATGTTACATTTTTTTTTTAAATTGAAGCTGTAGAGGCCAAGTGGTTTTAAAGAGTGTGTGGGTGATCTCATGCGATGAGCAAGTATCTGTGCACATGTAAATTTGAAACCACCTCAACTCATTTCCTATGTCCCATGAGGCTTATTTAAATTGATATCTATCATATAACACAACTATTTATAGAGATTTGGCAAGTGATTTGGCAAACTTTCTCACTCTACCTGGGTTGAATTCAAACCAATGTGGCAAGAGGCATTGTGATTCATAAGAGTGCAATTTAGACCACTATGCCACAAACTCATTATAACTCAGAAATATTTAAATATTTTCAATCGTTTTTTTTTTCTACAAATTGAGTTCAAGGTGCATCAGCAATTTTTCAGCTATTTGCAACAAGAAATAACTTTTATTAATATCAATGGATTAATCTATGAACATGTTCATGTAAGCATGTGAAGTGTGAGTGTTTTATGGTCTGCTTTGTACCAGTGCACACTCAGGGTGACTTTAAGGTGCTAGCTCACTGAGTCATTACACCACATACAAATGTACCATTCTACCAGTCACCTTATACTGACACCGGGTTAACCAATAAAAGCCAATGGCAAGGAAAAATCACTTTCCGACATGTAGTCTGAGTGGGACTTGAATTCACAGCAGTGACAGATCCTTATTTGAAAACTGGCATCTTATCCATTAGGCCATCACAGCTTTTTTTTTTGGTAGATCAAAATGAAAACAAACCCAGAAACAGTCATGTTTTATCAGAAGCAGACATCTTAATAAACAGACATAAATCCCAATCTACCACATGACCTGAAAACTAGAAAATGGGTATTAATATATCAATTATTTTTTTATTACTCAAATAATCCCATGTAATGAAAAAAAAAAGATAATGGAAAAAATAGAAAATTACTTTTGTGTTACTAGTATATGAACAAAATACATTAGCATAGAAAAATAATAAGAGCTAGTATACTTTTACATAACAGTGTGTGCCAAACTTCGTCGGACCGTCGGACAAGTCCGATAAAATTACCGCTGGTCCGATAAAAAATCAGATTTTTCCGGACCGTATGTCCGGTAACCAGTTCGGAAAATAGAGAGCGCCAAAAATACGGATTTATAGTTCCGATCCAATTCGAATTTTATTATTGCCATCCGACTTCCGTTATTACAAAAATGTTCGTTCCAGGAGCTATTCCAGGGAAACCAATAAAACGGAAAGCAACAGGAGGCGCAAATTATGAAGAAAACGTGAAAGAAAATTTAAGCAACATTGGATGGAGGGGCGACCATGGTTGCAATTTGACGAGGAGAAATGTGTAATGAAATGCACACACTGCTTTGAATTTTACGGGTCGGGAGGCGCAGCACACAATTATAATTTAAAAGGCCAAAATACATTTATTTGTACTTCCATAAATAAATGTATTCTGACCTTTTAAATTATTATTGTGTGCTACGCCTCCCTAACTCGACCCGACACGACTCGTTTCTCCTTGTCAAATTGCAACCATGGTCGCCCCCATCCAATGTTTCTTAAATTTTCTTTCAAATTTGTGCCTCCGTAGCTTTCCGTTTTAAAGGAGAAAATAAGTAAATATTTACAAAACCGAATAATTGTTTTCTTTTTATTGAAGAAGTTTTGGTCCAGTAAAAAACCTTACGGTCTGGTAAAGTTTCTAGGTTTACCAGACCGAATGTCCATTAATCATTTTGAAAGTTTGGCACACACTGCATAATGCTAATTACTATAGCAACTAAAAGCCAAACGTGAATTTTAATTGATAAAAAAGGTTAAATGTCACAGTAACTAATATTTCACTTCACAATATAATGATAAAAAGCAGTCACAGGACACAGATGTACTGTGGTAGGGCTTTTTCTACCCCAATCAGTATGATAATGATCACTGATGACAAAGGAGCTTTACAACCAAGTGACCATAGTGATCACTGATGACAAAGGATTTTCACAACTACAGCTGAGTAACCATAGTGATCACTGATGACATGGGAGTTTCACGACTACAGCTGAGTAACCATAGTGATCACTGATGACATGGGAGTTTCACGACTACAGCTGAGTAACCATAGTGATCTTGATAGATGAATCACAACTACAACTCGATCTGTAACCATAGTGATCATCTAAACAACTACCGTACTTGGATAATTTGATTTATCAAAGCAAACAACTGTCAGAGAAGTGACACTCAAAAGCCAAAATCTGTCAACAAACTCCATTTTATCAGCTATACTGACACAAAGTTCTAATCGGCGATTCAATAATTTTTTGTATAAATTCTATACAAGAGACTCGTTTTAGCGAATTAAACCAAAATTGATAAGAAATTGGCAACTAACGTATCAGTAATATTGATATGTTGATCTCAAATTTCCATATTTTCATGATATTTGAAATGATAACTTTTTTTCTGCCAATATGTAATTTCAGGAATTTTGTGTTAGTATTTGAATAATTTCATTAGTAAAACAACCCTTAAAATGACACAATTTTTGTTGACAATATGATAATTCAGATACTCTATGTTGCAATATCATTGACCTTGTTATTCCAGACAATATGGAAATTTTGAAAATTCAAACATAATGCCATTAATAAGATTGCTATAAATTATAAAAAAACTGCTAAAAATGGAAATATTGAACCAATAAATTCAACATTGTATATACATTGTGTGCAGAAAAAAATCACCAACATAGCACAAATAGAAAGGAGAAAAAACTTGGGTTTTTTAGTTCAGTAGAAATATCCTCAGGGTGAAAGAATCCGCCAGTGAATTGATTTGAAATAAGAGTTTTGTATTCCTCGGAGTCGATGATATATTGCATTAATCGTTAATCAAGAATGGATGGAGCTATTGATTAGTCGTCACGGCGACAGGAGGGAGTTTAACATACTGACCACACTTGTTACTGTTCAACGACAGCAGACAAATTGATCTATATCTTAACAACTGAAATGCGAGAAGAGAAAAATAGCTGTCAATATGCCAGACGAGATAGACAGAGCAAAACAATTAAGGATTAATGGTGAATAAATGAAGTTAATATATTTTAAGTAATGGAATAGGATAGAGAGAAAGTAGAATAAAACCATTAAAGACTGATGATGAATAACTGTGTAGATAATGGAAAAAAGATAGAAAGAAAGTAGAACTACTGATAATGGAGAACTATTTATAATAGAAAATGATAGAGAAAAGTAAAGGAATTGGAAAAACATTAATAAGGAAGATTAAGGTCTCCTATGAATACAATTGCTAGATTTCCACAAATTTAAAATTATTAAAAGCAAATTTCCGAAATTTGTAAAACTATGTTCTTGGTGCTTTTTAATAATATTTTTTTCACAAGTTTCTAACAAAAGAATTTCTCTGAAATAACTAACCAATGATGATTTCGGCTACCTTGTTTCTATGGAAACATAGAAGTAAGATAATATAATAAGGTCTTGTATGAATATACTTGAACTTTTTTATTTTTTCTAGAGTACCTGTAAGAGTTGTTTACTCTGGATTTTATTCAATTTGGTCATTCATAAAAAGATTATTTTTCTTGTCTCCAAATATTATATTACTATTTGTGTTTTTACTAAGGTATCAATGACCTAGTACATATAATGAATAGCTCTGTTCATTTTGGTACCAAAGAAATGTAAAATTGTCCATCCTTATTAAGCATATTACTCTTCCCATCTCTTTGTCCATTCTTAAAAGCAGGGTTCACAGTTGGGTATGTTGTCATGTGCTGTTACTAAGAGGAAGAAATATAATCGGTAGGAAACTTTCGTGGTTATGATCTTCTAAACTATTTTCACTTTTAGAAATTTTCACGGTTCCAACTACAGGGAAAGTTAACCAAGGGAAATAAAAAAAAATTGCTGAGAAGATACAGTCCAACCTACCTCAAAGGCCACCTCTATATAAGACCCACCTGCTTATAAAGGCCAGTAGAATTGTATCCCAATTGTTCTTTGTTCATATTATTTGAACCTATATATATAGGCCATCTGCTCATAAAGGCCACTTTTACTGGTTCCCTTGGGTGGCCTTTATAGATAGGTTTAACTGTATATTCGCGGAACAAGTGTCATCGTGAAAATCTCAAATATTTTTTCCTCACAAATGCTTCTTCTTATACAGTATGTTAATATATATAATCTAAGGTGCTGGTGGAACATATAAAATGGGAAAGAAGACATAGAAAGATGTTTACCAGTACTTCATAGACAGAAACAAGCCCTGAAGACAGATCTTTGCTACATTAAGTTGACATAGACATTGATGCCATAGAAAAGTAAGAGTGCTAGTAAACTTGCCAGCTTCAATACACCCATCATTGACCTCAAATCACATGATTAAATCGTGTTTCAGATCCTAGTCAAGAATATTTTACTTATACCAACTGAAGTAGGGCGTGGTGGCCTAATGGATAAGACGTCAGTCTTCAAATCCAGGGTCTCTCACCGCTGTGAGTTCGAGTCCCGATCGGACCACATGTGGGAAAGTGAATTTTTCTTACCGTTGGCCTTTACTGATTCACCTGGCATCAGTATAATGGACTGGGGGAGTGGTACGCTTGTCTGCAGCGTACTGACTCTGTGAGCTAGCACGGTAAAGTCGCCCTGAGTGCGCGCTAGTACAAGGCAGACCATACAACACACTCACACTTCACATGCATACACAAAAATTGTTCATAGATTAATCCATAAAGATTAATTAGATAGTTCTCGTCGCGAATAGCTGAAAAATTGCTGATGCGACGTTAAGCAACATTCAACCAACCAACCATCTATAACTGAAGTAACAAAAATTTTAAGCTTTGCAGTGTGCTGAGGGCAATGTGCCGGGAGGGTTTTTTCAAGCATGCCACATCTACCGCAATACAGAGCATTTGGTTTTAAAGATTTCTTCTGAAGGACCTTGTGACTTTCATTTCTAAATGTGGCATGCTTGGCAAAAGAACCGTCACTACCTATTTTAAAGGTAAGACCATTTATTTTTCAAGTCTACATGTAGGTCAGAACCTCCCAAATACAGAGCGAGCACTCTACAAATTGAGCTAGTCATACTTTTTTTACTTCAAGCTGTAAGTAATGAGTATATAAGAATATTAGATTATATTAAGGCTATTAGTTCGGAATTGGTATCGGAAGCCTGAGTGGCCAAAGAAAACCACTGACCTTCGGCAAGTAAACTGACAAATGACAAACTTTCTCACACTAAGATCTGTTCCCAAAGCCTAGCACGAGAATCACTGTGATCCATAAATATGTGACATAAATTCCGCCACCAAGGACCATCATAAGTATAGTAGAGTTTTCGAAAAATGGAGAAAATAATATCCAAGTTATCAACATTCTAACATAGCATGCTTAAGACTAAACAGTTATAGTCTAAGCTAACAATATTCTATTGTAAAGATAAACAACATTGACCTGTCTGTTTGACCTTTAATATAAAATATTTACCACAGACCAGTGTATTTATGTACAGGGAACATAGGGGTTCATATGTCTAAAAACCGAGAACACTAATCATGTGTCTTGTGTACCGGTATATATTATCATTAACTGCGAATCCTAACACTACCCATGTATTGGGTGGATTCTTCTATAAGAACATTCCAAATGAAAGGTCAAGCGGACAGGTTAATGTTGTTGGACTATATTATGTCTAAAGACTAAAAAGTTCATTAAGTATCAAGCATCTATTTTTCTGCTGGATAAATTGCTGAGGTTTTCATATTTACAGCTGTTTCATGGGAATGATTTCTATAATCTATATTCAGTTACAATACATGACATAAGGCAGTGTAACATAATTGCTTTCTACTCAGTAAAGCTTGCATGTCACAGGCAAATATACATGTTAATGATACTCTGATCAATAGACTGAAGGGAAAAACAATTTTCAACTACTGGTAACAAATGTCTAATAGCTGCTTTTATTTAACAAAACATACATGCAAAGTCATAACCCTTGACACTTGTTTTTTTTTCTTTTTATTTCATTTGGCTTAAAAGAGTTAGCTCCCTTATATACAGAAACTGCTGTGTTTATTAACAGGTCGTGACCCTACACTTCTTTTTTAATTTCATTTGGTTTAAAAGAGTTATCTCCCTTATATACAGAAATTAGGTATTCTGATTGCTGTGTTTATTTAACAGGTCATGACCCTGCATGTCTTTTTTTTTAATTTCATTTGGTTTAAAAGAGTTATCTCCCTTATATACAGAAACTAGGTATTCTGATTGCTGTGTTTATTTAACAGGTCATGACCCTACACTATTTGGTTTAAAAGAGTTATCTCCCTTATATACAGAAACTAGGTAATCTGATTGCTGTGTTTATTAACAGGTCGTGCCCTTCACTTCTTTTTTAATTTCATTTGGTTTAAAAGAGTTATCTTCCTTATATACAGAAACTAGCGATTGACTGTAAAGTTTCATTTTGAGGGTTTGTACAGACTCATTATCAGATTGTTATGTGTATTTAACAAAACATGTGGGCAAAGTCATGACCCTACTGTTGTTTTTTTTCTTTGTTCATATTTAAAAGAGTCATCTCCCTTCCATACAGAAATTAAATATAGTTTTATCTGAAAAGTTTCATTTTGAGGGTTTGTACTGCCGTGTTTATTTAACAAAACATGTGGGTAAAGTTTAAAAGAGTTGTCTCTCTTATATATAGAAACATGAGATCTATCAATGAATCAAAATGTTTATCTGAAAATTGTCATTTTGATGAATATTAAAACTTTACACAAAATCAATAACATTGACAACACCTATGACATCATAACTACCTCATGGCTTCTATGCAGGGCTTCGGAAACTTCGGTCCAGCCCATCAGACATTTTTTGTACAAGCAAACAAAAAAAAAGGTCGTCGACACAGGGCTGTCTATGCGTGCATGTTGTGGATTATCTTGTCAAACCAACAAAATTTTTTGAGCTACCGCAATTGCCAATTTTAATCCATGTGCGTTATTAGGGATCCTATGTCTCTGTCTTTTAATGGGAGGCAATAATAATCTTTTTCAATGACTGTTTGCTGTGTTTATTCAAAAAGTGGACAATTTTTTATGACCCTTTACTAATTACTTATTACTCATTTCTTATGCTGTTTTTTCCTCATTCATCATAAGTATGTTATATTATACATCATAAGTTTGAGGAGTTGTATGATGAAAAGTTTCTTAAATTTAATTATTTAATCATGAGTAACATTTGAGCTTCATTGTATGTAGCTTCTGCCAAGGTAACGTTGATATACCAGGTAAATTGGTATTTCTCTTTATAAGTTTGAGGACCTCTCGTAGGATAATACATGTGTATAGAAAACAGTTCCTGGTATATAAGTTATGACATCCTAGTCAAGATCATATTAATAACACTGAGATTTCACCAGATATATGTAATGTGTGCAATATTCTAGAAATCAACAGATTTGTAAGGTACATGTACTTGTTGCAATGAACAAAAGGTTTAATGTCATAAAACATCGAGTGTAACATCCATATGTAAGGTCTTGTCTGAAATGGCTCTATCCTAAAAAAGATTTCAGTTGAGTAATGGTGTTTAACATCCCAGTCAAGAATATTTCACTTGTACAGTCCAACCTGCCTTAAAAGCCACTTGTATATAAGGGCCACCTGCTGCTTATAAAGGCCAGTAGAATTATATCCCAATTGTTCTTCTTTCATATTATTTGAACCTGTATATAAAGGCCACTTGCCCATAAAGGGGTTAAGCCTCTTTTTACTTATTCCCTTGGATGGCCTTTATAGACAGGTTTGACTGTATATCCAAACATCGCCAGCCATAGGCAAGGGTGCAGAAAATTTGCCTGTGCATTGCGCTGATGGCATTATACAGAAGGTTTATTTATAGTGCCACATCTACCATGACACTGGAGCTCGTTATTTTAAGTTCCCATCTGAAAGAATCGTGACTTTGATTTCTAAATGCTAAGTGCTTGGCAAAAGAACCATCATGGTCAGACCCAGTCGGGGTTCAAACCCACATCCTCCTACATACAAAGCAAACCCTCTATCACTGAGCTACCACAGTGGTTATATCCAAAAAAAGACAGGTGTTTTATAAAAAGTTTATCACTAACCTATCCCATACCTAAGTGACTTGTCTATGTTAGCAACAAATAAACCTGCTAATTAATATACATGTACCATACATATTATGCATGTTGTTTTATAAAACCTGTTACTGCACTTTAAATATCATATTAAGTTATAAAATACATCTATATGTAAATTATATCATGTGGGCGGAAAAAACAAAGACCAGTTTTTATCCCTCATTAGTAAAATCGTTATCAGTTAGTGGTATGTATGAATTTTATTTCTATTGAAAATTTGAAACCTAATACATTTTTTTATAATTTATTTAAATTGATTCATTTTTATGTCTGGTTATTATTTTCTGTTTACAAAACAGGTAAAGTATTTTGCTTACAAGATATTTTTATACAATGGATATTACATAATTACTTTTTTTTGGCTAAAATCAATTTTTCACAAAATTACTCTGAATTTTATCATTTCTCAGCCAATTTCGACAAAATTCTAGTTATATTCTTTTACAATAATAATTTTGCTGATTTTTTTCTTCTTCCTTTTATTTATTTATTTATTTTATTTTTATTTATTTATTTATTTATTTTTTTGAAAACAGTTAAGATCAAAACAGTTGAAAATATAACACAATTTCTTGCATAAATATGCAGAACAGAATATTTTTTTAAAAATCAAATTTATTAATATTTTAAATATTTTAAAATTGACAAAAAATACAAAAATGAAAATGAAAACATTATGATAATTATTTTGCAACTAACTGTGACATACTTCATCAAAATAAATCAAGACTTTTTAGACAGAAAACTTGCAGTTCATTTCAAAGCTATAAAAAAGTTTCCTCTCTTCAAGGTCACATGTGTAACTTCAAAATGTTTACTTACAACACTAACTTTTTATATACTGTGAATTATTTGTGGAATACCTTGTTGAGTTAAGAAGGTATTTACTGGGCTAAGACCACTGGATGGGTCCAAGAAAAGTGGGCCAACAGTAAATCGTTTCAATCCTGAAAACCATTAAAACATTGTGTCTGCAGGATTTGAGAACAGACAACTGTAGTGATACAGCTACAGTACAGACCTGTCGAAAGTTTAACACTCAGCTAAGGAAGTAGTGCCAGCTCACCCTGCACTTCGCTGAGGCCTAATGGATAAATAGCTAAATAGCTGAAAATTTGCTGATGCGATGTTAAGCAACATTCAACCGACCAACCAACCAACCCCCTCGTTAGCTTTTATCTCAACAACTTTTCGACAGGTGCTGTCTTTCTATCCACAGCTTTTTTAGTCACTAGCTATCTTTATCTCGGACATTTGTCAGTCCGGCTTTGACTCCTTTTCATTAGGTAAGTGTTAAACGTTTGACAGGTAGAGTGTGTACCGGTACTATGTACAGGTTAAGGGACATTTTCAATGTCTAACCCAAGGGGGCACCATTTAAGACAAATGGTAGAGTGCTCACTTTACAAATGGGTGAAACTTGTTTGGTTCCAAGTGTTAGGTGAAGGAAATTTTTTTGTTGTAACTAATATTTGTGTTACACAACAAAGCTTGTATCTTGTATATAACGTGTATAACAACTGGCAATCATACAGGGCAAATAGAGTGATTTCAACATAAAATATTAAATTACCCACTTTTTAAAATTCAGTTACGGTAAAACCGGTCCAGAGTCTACTGGTCTCACAGTCCGATTCTCATTTCAGTTTCAGTGACACAAAGGGACTCAGAATACAATGTTTCCCCTAATATGGGATATCTATCCTCCACAAAGTTAAACTGTGAGCATAGTCTGCCAGAACCTATTCATTTGGTAGTTGGGTTGACTGGCACAATATCAAATTAAATGTCTCACTCAAGGACATACCACTAGGTCAGCTGAGGATCAATCCCATGACCCTTGATTATATCTATGAGTCTGTCACAGTGTGACGCTATCTGATCTACAATATCTCTCTTTTTAATAAGCAGTTGAGGTGAAATTCATAATTTAACTAGTCCTCCATCCATATTTTGTGGGGTAAATAATTTATGGTTTGTGGTTTTCATTTAAGGTACATGTAAGTTTGTAATATATATATATTATTTCATTGACATATAAAATTGAGGAACATGGTATCCACAAAACAGCAAAAATTGAGACACCACGAAAATCAATTTTACAGCATGAAAAAAGCTTTTCTGCACTACACAACCTGCCTGTTAATTAAAGTCTTTAATAAATAAGAGATGTACTTACTTATTTCTTTAACATGTAATATCAGTCGAGCCACTAAAGCCAGATATTCCTCCTAAAATTAACAAGAATTATTCAGACTTAAATGCTTTTTCTTCTACAACATGAGAGACATATGGACAAAAGGCAAAAGGGCCTGAATACTCACTTGAGGACAATAAGAAGCAAATGATTTTGAATGTTATTGTAGCATTTGTTGGGGAAAAATTGTTTTCTGTTGGGTCTACAATAAGACTACAGGTATAAGGGAGATAACTCAAACACATTTTTGTTTTGTTTTCAAACAATGCAGTTTCAAAAGTCTGACAATATGACTACATGTACTAGGTTTCCACAAATACCCAAATTGTTAAAATTTGGTATGAATTATTTTTTTCTAAACAAGAGTAAAGTGACACATATACCCCTGCTTCATTGTTGATAAATTGAATGATTGAATGGGGTTTACTTTCTCACTTTATTTTTTATGGTCCATTGACTTTGACCTTGGTGACCTCAATTTGGTATGCAACACATCCTCTTTCCATACTGTATAGTGTATATCTATTGTTTATATCACTTTGACCCCTTTTGTATACAAAAGTTTTAAAGTTGAAACAGTGAAAAATTAAATATTTCAATGTTTTTTATAGTCCTTTGACTTTCACTTTCACCTTGATGACCTATTATAAATTTTTAATGCAATAAAAGCATGTAGTATTGAAACACTTTATAACTGTAAATAGCGAGTCAGGTTTTAAGACTTCCTAACATGTATGTTAAATTTGAAAAGAGTTGTCTTTCTTTGAACACTGAATATGCTTTAAATGTGCAATAAAAACTTGAAATATAAGTATCCAAATTTCAAACAAATTTGAAAATATAGTTCTTTTTAAAGTATTTTTTTTAAAAATTGCTACAATAGATGTTTTAAAAAACCAGAGGCTCAGTGTGGCTGAGCCTGTATCGCTCACCTGACTAAAATGCTTTTAAAGCAAATTTGTATTCCAGTGATGAAAAAATGCACTGTTTATATCAGACAGAATGGCTAAGGAAATCACTGTAGAACTATATGTACCATTCACAGTTTTTTTTCAATCTGATTAAAATCCCATCTCTCACTTGCTCCCCCATTTTTGATATAAGCACGGAGTGGGAGATCTGAGGAAACACCGTTTAGGGGCATATGTGAATGAGCCACTGTTGTAACATTTATTGTCCAATGAAATTTCAGCTTCCGAGATTTTAAAAGTGTTTTGCCTTAAATGTAAATGAAACGGGTAATTTGAATTTGTCAATCTAATAAAGGACCTTCCATACATCATTCCCATAAAGTTTGGTTCAATTTGCTTCAGTAGCTTTAGAGGAGATAGCAAATATATGCTATTCCCATAGGGTTAAACTATGTTCTGTGCTGGCAGCCATCTTTTTTGGCAGATCAAAAACAATTTCCACAATCTAAGTAAAGGACCTTTTATACATCATTCCTGTAAAGTTTGATTCAATTTGCTTTAGTAGCTTCAAAAGAAATAATAGCAAATATATGCTTTTCCCATAGGGTCCAATGTGAAACAATGTTCTCCACTGGCAGCCATGTTTTATAGCAGATCAGGAAAATTTTGGCAATCTATGTAAAGGACCTTCTATACATCATTCCTGTAAAGTTTGGTTCAATTTGCTTCAGTCATTTCTGAGGACATAGTCAAACATGTGTTTTTCCCATAAAGTCCAACTATCTTTTGCGCTGACAGCCATGTTTTTTTGGCAGATCAGAAAAATTTTGGCAATCTATGTAAAGGACCTTTTATACATCATTCCTGTAAAGTTTGGTTCAATTTGCTTCACTAGCTTCAGAGGAGATAGCATATATATGCTTTTCCCATAGGGTCCAATGTGAAACTATGTTCTCCGCTGGCAGCCATGTTTTTTGGCGGATCAGAAAAATTTTGACAATCTATGTAAAGGACCTTCTATACATCATTCCTGTAAAGTTTGGTTCAATTTGCTTTAGTCATTTCTGAGGACATAGTCAAAAATGCATTTTTCCCATAGGGTCCAATGTTAAACTATCTTCTGCCCTGGCTGCCATGTTTTTTGGCGGATCAAAAAAATTTTGGCAATCTAAGTAAAGGACCTTCTATACATCATTCCTGTAAAGTTTGGTTCAATTTGTTTCAGTCATTTCTGAGGACATAGTCAAAAATGTGTTTTTCCCATAGGGTCCAATGTTAAACTACCTTTTGCGCTGGCAGCCATGTTTTTTGGCCAATCAGGAAAATTTTGGCAATCTATGTAAAGGACCTTCTATACATCATTCCTCTAAAGTTTGGTTCAATTTGCTTCTAAAGCTTCAGAGGAAATAGCATATATATGCTTTTCCCATAGGGTCCAATGTTAAACTATCTTCTGCGCTGGCGGCCATGTTTTTTGGTGGATCAGAAAAATTTTGGCAATCTAAGTAAAGGACCTTCTATACATCATTTCTGTAAAGTTTGGTTAAATTTGCTTCAGTCATTTCTGAGGAGATAGCCAAAATGTGTTTTTCCCATAGGGTCCCATGTTAAACTACCTTTTGCTCTGGCAGCCATGTTTTTTGGCCAATCAGAAAAAAATTTTGGCAATCTATGTAAAGGACCTCCAATACATCATTCCACTAAAGTTTGGTTAAGTTTGCTTCAATAGTTTCAGAGGAGATAGCCAAAATGTGTTTTTCCCATAGGTTCCAATGTTAAACTATGTTCCCCGCTGGCAGCCATATTTTTAGGCGGATCAGAAAAATTTCGGCAATCTTTGCAAAAGACCTTCCATACATTATTCCTGTAAAATGTAATTGAATTCGCTTCAGTTGTTTCAGAGGAGATAGCCAAAATGTGCGTTTCCCCATAGGGCCCAATGTTAAACTTTGTTTGGCCCTGGCGGCCATTTTTTTTGGGCGGATCAGAAAAATTTGGGCAATCTTAGTAAATGACCTTGCATACATTATTCCTGTAAAGTTTGGTTCAAATTGGCTCAGCGGTTTCAAAGAAGATAGCAAAAATATGCTTTTCCCATAGGGTCTAATGTTAAACTATCTTCTGTGCTGGCGGCCATGTTTTTTGACAGATCAGAAAAATTTTGGCAATCTAAGTAAAGGACCTTCCATACATCATTCCTGTGAAGTTTGGTTAAATTTGCTTCAGTCATTTCTGAGGAAATAGTCAAAAATGCATTTTTCCCATAGGGTCCAATGTTAAACTATCTTCTGCGCTGGCAGCCATGTTTTGTGCCGGATCAAAAAAATTTCGGCAATCTAAGTAAAGGACCTTCCATACATCATTCCTGTAAAGTTTGGTTAAAATTGGTTCAGGGGTTTCAGAGGAGATAGCCAAAATGTGAAAAGTTTACAGACGGACTGACAGACTGACAGACTGACAGACTGACGGACGGACTGACGGACGGACTGACTGACTGACGGACGACGGACGCCGAGTGATGGCAAAAGCTCACATGGCCTTTAGGCCAGGTGAGCTAAAAATGCGTTTTTCCCATAGGGTCCAATGTTAAACTATCTTCTGCCCTGGCAGCCATGTTTTTTGGCCAATCAGAAAAATTTTGGCAATCTATCTAAAGGACCTTCTATACATCATTCCTGTAAAGTTTGGTTCAATTTGCTTCACTAGCTTCAGAGGAGATAGCATATATATGCTTTTCCCATAGGGTCCAATGTTAAACTATATTCTGTCCTGGCGGCCATGTTTTTGGGCGGATCAGAAAATTTTTTTCAATCTAAGTAAAGGACCTTCTATACATCATTTCTGTAAAGTTTGGTTAAATTCCCTTCAGTCATTTCTGAGGAGATAGCCAAAATTCGTTTTTCCCATAGGGTCCAATGTTAAACTATCTTCTGCCCTGGCGGCCATGTTTTTTGGCGGATCAAAAAAATTTTGGCAATCTAAGTAAAGGACCTTCTATACATCATTCCTGTAAAGTTTGGTTGAATTTGCTTCACTAGCTTCAAAGGAGATAGCATATATAGCTTTTCCCATAGGGTCCAATGTTAAACTATATTTTGCGCTGGGGCCATGTTTTTTGACGGATCAGAAAAATTTTGGCAATCTTTGCCAAAGACCTTCCATACATCATTCCTGTAAAGTTTAATTGAATTCGCTTCAGTTGTTTCTGAGGAGATAGCCAAAATGTGTGTTTTCCCATAGGGCCCAATGTTAAACTTTGTTTGGCCCTGGCGGCCATTTTTTTTGGCGGATCGGAAAAAATTTGGCAATCTTAGTAAATGACCTTACATACATTGTTCCTGTAAAGTTTGGTTCAAATTGGCTCAGCGGTTTCAAAGAAGATAGCAAATATATGCTTTTCCCATAGGGTCCAATGTTAAACTATCTTCTGCGCTGGCCGCCATGTTTTTTGACAGATCAAAAAAATTTTGGCAATCTAAGTAAAGGACCTTCCTTACACCATTCCTGTAAAGTTTGGTTAAATTTGCTTCAGTCATTTCTGAGGAAAAAGTCAAAAATGCATTTTTCCCATAGGGTCCAATGTTAAACTATCTTCTGGGCTGGCAGCCATGTTTTTTGGCGGATCAAAAAAAAATCAGCAATCTAAGTAAAGGACCTTCCATACATCATTCCTGTAAAGTTTGGTTAAAATTGGTTTAGGGGTTTCAGAGGAGATAGCCAAAATGTGAAAAGTTTACAGACGGACTGACTGACTGACTGACTGACTGACTGACTGACGGACTGACGGACGACGGACGCCGAGTGATGGCAAAAGCTCACATGGCCTTTAGGCCAGGTGAGCTAAAAACATCAGAAATTACTAGACAAAGGGGATTTGGCTGCCAGGATTGAAAACAGCAATATTTTCCCATTACCTGTACGTTATATTTTTTTAAATTTAATCAGGGTTGTAATTGGTACAGAGGCAATTTCAAATCCGTAATGAAATCTGTAATGTAAAGACCTGCTATTTATCTCTTAATAGAAACAGAGTGGAGTAATGGGGTTCAATGCCCAAGTTATGTTTATTTCAGTTCTACCAAGAAGGTCAGTTCCCTGTATTTCTGAAATGGTGGAACAGTATCTATTTCAGTAGGTGGTGAGTACCATTGATATGCAGACCAATTGAGCACTGTTACCACTACCACTTTTTGAACTTTTATTTTTGTGAAGTTTATCGTTGCAATTCATTAATAAGTATATTGTAAATATTGAGAAAAATAAACTACTTGTGAAAATAGATATTAACAGTATAGAGCAGAATACATTGACACTGAACAGCACCAACATGGAACAATTTGAATCTTGCTGACAGTGGTAGAGAAGTACCCTGTCATCAGCACAGCCCACTAAGAATGAAAAGCTACAGTTGGATGGTGGGAGTATACCCGACTGTGGCTGGTCTCTCGTCACCAGCAAAACCCACTTAGAGGGGAAGGTTTCAGGTGAATGGTGGGACAACATGAACATTGAACATTACCAACACTTACATGGAACAATACCAACATGGAACAACACCAACATGGAACAATACAAACATGGAACAACACCAACATGGAACAATACAAACATGGAACAACACCAACATGGAACAATACAAACATGGAACAACACCAACATGGAACAATACAAACATGGAAAAACACCAACATGGAACAATGGAAAAACACTGACATGGAACAATACAAACATGGAACAACACTGACATGGAACAATACAAACATGGAACAACACCAACATGGAACAACACCAACATGGTACAACACCGACAAGGAACAACACCAACAAGGAACAACACCAACAAGGAAGAATGTGTGTTGAAATGTAATACTAACCCTTGTTTTGGCTTTCATAAATACATGGTTTTCCATCTCCATGCTGGATTTAGACATGGGTGTGGCAGCTGATCTGACAGCTTCATCTCTGTTAAAACAAAAATATTAAACATTCAAATTAAGAAAAAATGTATATGCACTTAATCAAATAGCATTCTGATTAATAGTAATGAGTTAAGTAATGGTGTTCAACTTCCCAGTCAAGAATATTTCACTTATATCACTTCGCCAGCTATAGGCAAAGGTGCAAAAATTTTGCCTGTGCATTGCAATGATGGCATTATACAGCAGGGTTCTTTATTGTGCCAAGCCTACCATGACACGGGACCTGGTTTATTTTTAATTCCCATCCGAAAGAACTGTGACTTTTATTTCGTAATGCAGAGTGCTTGGCAAAAGAACAGTCACTACCTGCTTTAAAGTCTTGGGGTCAGACCCCGTCAGGGTTCAATCCCACGACCTCCAACATAGGGAGGGAGCACTCTACCAACTGAGCTACTGCAGTGGTCATACTGATTAAGAGAGTTATACATGTAGGTGACTAGTAGTTCAATCACACCAAGATAACATCAAATACTGTAAATGTTTAACTTGTTAAAAAAACAAGAATTATATTTGAAGGAGACTAATAACCCACTAATATGGCTGCTGATATCTAAATGTGATGACCTAAAATATGCAGTCCAACCTACCTTAAAGGCCACCTCTATATAAGGGCCACCTGCTAATAAAGGCCAGTAGCATTGTATCAAAATTGTTCTTTATTCATATTAATTATTATTTGAACCTGTATATAAAGGCCACCTGTCCATAACGACCACTTTTACTTGTTCCCTTGTGTGGCCTTTATAGACAGGTTGGACTGTATATGTATTTGAAAAACATAAAATAAACACTGTCAACTTCTTAGGTTGGGATACTGAAATTTGTGCAAATGTCTCTAATGTGAGACTCTCCCAACTGCAGTAAGCTAATAGGTACCTTAAAGTTACCCTGAGTGTGTGCTAGTACAATGCAGAAATACATGTAAAACACAGTACCAGTCATGGTCACATCAATGTAGCCTAGTGTGATATGTCTCACAGTGTAAAATATTAATTATGTCTATAGTCTATACAAACCTTTTTTCACTTACTTAAGCCTAGTTAAAATAGGAAATTGTCATGCACATAATTGAAATTAGTGTAGACTATTTCTACACAAAGTGAAAACTTAACCACTATGGGGAATTAACATGTGAAACCAGGCAAATGGCAGATACTTCTATCTTTAGATACTGCAACACTGCATTTTGAGTAGTAAGTGTAGTAAGTGCAGCATTTAACATTAAATGTTACCAATGACATCATTTACAGTGTAAACACTGCTATTTTTAACATGTATAATCCCCATAGTGCCAACATTTTTATTTCTACACAAATATTTTAAATCAACTGCAGATTTGCATACAGATTTTTCAGTTACGCCTAGGCATAAGTACCGTAAGTGAACAAAATCAAACAATATTCAAGTTTATAACATTTTCTATGGAAAGTAAAACATATGTAACAGGAGAGAAGAAACACCAGATAAAATCCTTCTCCTCACTGAGTGCCCAGGCTGAGTATGGAACTCGGCCCTCCTAGATGAAAAGCAAATGTTCTACCACAAGGCTAAAAGATCCAGAAAAGAAAGTCTGGCAGTAAATTGGTCTATTTTATCAACTATATACAACACAACAACACCATGACTAGCTCAGTCCTGCAACATCTTTTATAGTTCCCACCATGGAAATGTCACACAGTCCCTCCATGGGTTTTTGTTGAGTGCCAATATAACAAGAGGGAAGAAACACCTGAAAAATTCACTTTCTCACTGAATGCCCCAGTTGAGGATCAAACATGGGCGTCCCAGTTGAATTTCAGCTTTGTGGTAGAATGTTCGCTTTTCAACTTGAAAAGCGAACATTCTACCACAAAGCTAGAACATACGGACCAGAGCATCTAGCTGTAAATCAGTGTTATATCTACTATATACAGCACAACAATAAGTTCAGCTCTGCTACACAAAAGTCACTGTAACAGAAATAGTTATTCAGACAGTAGACAAAATTGAAACAAACAACAATAGTACAGGACTGTCTATCATAACCACTGCTACTAAAAACAAACAGAGCTCTCTTTTGTTGATAAGAATTCAGTCAATTTGCCCCACAGTAAATTCGCCCACACTTTCAACAAATTCTTCCACATGTCAAAATCGCCCCCTTTCAAAACCAACCCACTTCTGGCAAAATCGCCCCCATTGTCAAATTGCCCACATCAAATTCGCCCCCATTTTTTCCAAATGACCATACAATTTTTTTTTTTTTTTTTTTTTATAAAAATCAAACTAAAAATAACGCTACTTTAGAAATGAAACATAGTGCATCCATTTAATAATGGATTTAACTTATATACATATTCACTTTATATTTAGTTGTATTATTAAATGTTGCCAATGTTGCTTTTGATAAAATAATTTTTATTTAAAAAATGCCAACATGGCAGAAGCGTTCAAGTGAACAATGCATTGCCGGATGTTACTAGGAACAGAGAAATGGTTTCGTAATGTGTGGTATGTTGGAAAGGATGGGTTTTTTTTAATGAGTTCCTTGAACGATGTAATCTATCAATAATCTTATGTTACTTTTTATAAACAGTAAATATTTTCTTTTTACTGTACCCACTGTTATGATTATATAATAATCTTACAAAGGAGTTTTGATAATTACCATTTCATATTAATTGATTACAGTAATCACAACACGCCTGGGCTGTCCAAGATGTGAATTCAGTCAATGATTTTGCATTATGAATGTGCCACGAAAAACATTGCAATATACACAATACATATTTACAAATAATATGTTTGCAGTTAATTACCGGTAGGCATATTATCCAAGGTCGCAAAAAAAAAAAAACAATTTATGTTACTTTTAAAATATAATTAAAAGAAGATGATTTTTTAAAAAATTGGGGCGATTTTGACATTGTGGGGAATTTGCAAGAGTGGGGGCAAATTTGTTGAAAGTGGGGGCAAATTTGATGAAGGCAAGTTTACAGCGGTGCAAATTGACCTAATATTGTTGATTAACTATCCAGAAGTCAGAGCTCCAGATAAGAATTGGACATAAAGTGTCATTACTCCCTACTTTCTTTTTTTTTCTAAAGCATATGCTGTAAAATCTAAAGCGTATTGATACTGTTGCTACCACTGTCCGACTGTTTGGGCACATAATAGTCTTTTTCACAGCAGACGATATTTTGTGATATGACAATCAACATAAAAAGTGAAAAGAAAATGATATAGGGTAAGATTCGAGACCGGAACTGATCTGGACAGTCATTTTAAAGTACAATTCCAGACTGGAATTGTCTCCATTACGTTTTCATTTCTTTCACCGATCTTGATCATTATAATGCTTAACAAATGTAAGCTTGTATGAAAACATGCCGGCGAGTGATACTTGTTTACAAAATCATGGTTAAACAATGTAATGGAAATGTAAAACGTAGTGAGCAATTTCAATGCCTTTTGGTATGCCTTTAATTAAATTTTAAAGCATATTTTAAACAAGAGGCCCATGGGCCTTAACGCTCACCTGAGGACGAGTACATATCTTATGCAGAGGTTCAATGGTCAATGACATTAATAAAAGAGAATATCAAAATTTTCAGCAGTAAGGGCCATTAATATGCAAGTATTTTTGCAAATTAATTATAATAATTATTATATAAGTATGCTATATATAACATATTTAAAGTCTAGCTACAATATATTATTTATAAACAGTTAAAACATCTGTATATTAAAATGTGCATTAGGCCAATACCTACAATATTCCAATATACATGCCTATACAAAGAGTTTATAGTTTTTAAGATAATTAACCATTTAAGTATTCGTTTGCATCTATGACCTTGACCTTTGCACCTATGAACTTCATTCATATATCAAAATGATTGTTGTGCAAATGCCTACATTATTCCAATATACATGCCTATACAAAAAGTTTAAAGTTTTTAAGATAATTAACCATTTAAGTATTCGTTCGCGTCTATGACCTTGACCTTCGAACCTATGACCTTCATTCATCTATCAAAATGATCGTTAGGCCAATACATACCTTATTCCAATATACATGCCTATACAAAAAGTTTATAGTTTCTGAGATAATTAACCATTTAAGTATTAGTTTGCATCTATGACCTTGACCTTTGAACCTATGAACTTCATTTATATATTAAAATGATCGTTGTGCAAATGCCTACAATATTCTAATATACATGCCTATACAAAAAGTTTATAGTTTTTGAGATAATTAACCATTTAAATATTCGTTCAATTCTATGACCTTGACCTTTAAACCTATGACCTTCATTCATATATCAAAATAATCGTTAGGCCAATATCTACAATATTCCAATATACATGCCTATACAAAAAGTTTATAGTTTTTGAGATAATTAACCATTTAAGTATTCGTTTGCGTCTATGACCTTGACCTTTGAACCTATGACCTTCATTCATATCTCAAAATGATCGTTAGGCCAATGCCTACAATATTCTAATATACATGCCTATACAAAAAGTTTATAGTTTTTGAGATAATTAACCATTTAAGTATTCGTTTGCATCTATGACCTTGACCTTTGAACCTATGACCTTCATTCATATATCAAAATGATCGTTAGGCCAATACCTACAATATTCTAATATACATGCCTATACAAAAAGTTTATAGTTTTTGAGATAATTAACCATTTCAGTACTTGTTTACATCTGTGACCTTGACCTTTGAACCCATGACCTTTATTCATATATCAAATGACCATTGTGCCATTACCTACAATATTCTGATATACATGCCTATACAAAAAATTCATAGTTTTGCAGATAATTAACTATTTTGGTATTCTTGGACATCTGTGACCTTGACCTTTGAACCCATGACCCTGATCTATGTATCAAAATGATCGTCATGTCAATACCTACAAATAACTGAAAATCCTACGCCATTATCACAAGAAATGTTAAAAAAATAGCATTTTTTATCAAAGGTCAAAACTGGGACATGACCTTCACCTTCGACCTTGACATCAATTGGAAGAAAATTGCAAGACAAGATCAACAGTGAAAACTCCATACAATTATCTTCAGCCGTTATGAAGTTATAACAATAAATGTCTCATTTTCAAATTACGTAATTTTACACAAAAAACGTGTAACCTATTTTTCGTCTAATTTTCATGATAAACACAATTTTAATGTTCCTAGGTATGCTGAATCCAAATATCCAATCAAAATTTGCCTGCACCTTTTGGTTTCAGAGAAGAAGATTTTTTTGTCTTTTTGCTATTTTTAGTAACAGCGGCCATCTTGTTGGGCGTGGCCAAACCCCGAACATAATTTTGAAAGGCTGTTACCCAGGCATGATAATCACCAAGTTTCATCAAATATGGCCCAGTAGTTTTGGAGGAGAAGATTAAAATGTAAAGTTTACACACGACGCACGACGGACGGTGATAGATTGCAATAGCTCATCTGAGCCTTTGGCTCAGGTGAGCTAAAAAGTCTTAGCGTATTTACGCAGATATGCAGGGTTTTACACAACTTTTCAAAAATGTGGGTTTTTGTGACTCCAATAAAAAAATAAATGGGGTCCAAACTTTCAAATGTAGGTCCCAAAACTGAATTAAATTAAAAGTATTAGTTGTATAGTTATGATTATATATAGTTCTGGTGTCGTGATAATGTTGAAGTTTGAAAATTGTTACAACCGACTGTGAATGCATTATTTTTCGATGCATGGATGCGTAAATCACAAGCCACCACCTGTTTTTGCATTGTATTTCACACATGGATACCGTGTTAACCATGCTGTTAAAAACCCTTGTTCTCTTTTAAATGTCAAGTCAGATGAGCCCGACTGCACAGGTTCTGAATCGGGTATCTTTGATTCTTTTTATTTTGGTGTACACTTAGAAAATCGCCAATATTAATTTGCCATTTAGCCATTATGACAGTTCATGCAAGCTACTGATGTCAAGGTGTCTAACTGATCCAAAGCGAATTCCACTACGGGCCAATCAATACTTTGCCGGAAATTTACGAGTGCTATTTTTACACATCAATGTATTTTTAGTATGCGGGGAATTCCAACATTCAGAGGGTTTTCGAAAAATCCTTGTCCATATTAACAGAAATTTAAAACATGTTTTCCAATTCAATTCAAATTGGGTTTCCAGATTTTTTTAGTCCTTCTGGACGCATATGATAATTTATTTTGCGTCCAACATAATTTATTTTGCGTAAAAAACGCAGAATTGCGCGTCCCGTAAAACCCTGGATATGCCTCTTATCTGGGGCTCTGGAAGTAAGTCCATGAAAGAATTGAAAGTAAACTATAACTACACAAACTTTAGCCATTACTGTTTTGATGAAGAATGGGTTCCTGAATAATTTGTTCAGTTAGTGAGTGAATTATTGTTTAAATCTACATCAGCATTATTGCAGCCATTCATGACAAGAAAATTTAAAGGATTTGATAGAAATATGAAATGAAGAACGAGTTCCTGAATATTTTGTTCAGTGTAATGTGTTGACCCTTTGTAACTACTGTAGAAACCACTGTGGCCGTGACAGTGAAATTCTCTTTATATCCATAGAAAATCAAATAAATTTGAATAAAGATCGATATTTTTCACTTACTTGTACCTAGTCGTAACAGGAAATCTGTATGCGCATCCGCGATTAGCCCAAAATATATCTGCATAGGGAAAAAACGTTGGTGCTATGGGGATTTAACATGCTGAAAAACCATGGAAATGGCGGCTTCTGTTGCGCATATGACGTAAAACGTCACCAAGGACATCACTTCCGGTGTAAACATCGTCATTGTCGCATGTGTAAAATCCCTATACCGCCAACATTTTCCTTTCTACAGACATACTTAATGACAATCGCGGATGCGCATACAGATTTCCTGTTACGACTAGGTACAAGTAAGTGAAAAATATCAAACTTTATTCAAATTTATTTGATTTTCTATGGATATTGACCATTTCGAAAACACGACAGGGGAGATAACACCTATGAACGAAAACGAGGCTTGGGGGGGCAAGCTACATCCGTCCAGTATAGTTGCAGCGTAGAATATGACGATTGAAACGGAGAAAAAAAGACTTTTGTTGTACCCCAGGTTGTACAAAAGTCTTAAGTATATCACAATCTTCACAATTTATAATCCAAAAATATTTGTTAAAGAGTTTTGATTATTAAAGCATTTATTTGATGTATTTATTACAGCCGAAAATCATCTGTCAAAATTACTAGACAGTAGATATCAAGAAATGAATTTCATCTTCTATAGAATTACTATAACATTTAGTGCATAATTTATCTTTTTTTTTCTATTTTTGAATAACGTCCAATTTCAATTTTTTATCTGTGATGTAATTCTTAATCTGGTTATCAGGTTATATTTAAATAATCAGGCCCCGGTTTCACTATCATTCCTTAGCTAAGATTTTCCTTAACTTAAACCTTGCAAAATTTCAAATCTTTATAATTTTGTTAATTTTGAAGATATGGAGGAATTTAATGTGTCATTTGTAAGATCACCTCTAGAATAAAACATTTGCATTTAGTTTTGATAAAAATATTCACCAGTAGTTCCAAAAGAGATTAACAAAATTTGCTAAATTTAAGTTAAGGAAAATCTTAGCTAAGGAATGATTGTGAAACCGGGGCCAGTTTTGTTTCCCTTATATCTGTGTATGGCTAATGTAAAATTTAATATTTTATAATGTATTAAAATCAGTTTGGCAGTCTTTTTTAAGGTAAAATAAACAAAAATTTTCGAAAGAATAAAACTTTACTCTAAAAATCTTCATATTTAATTTGATCAACGCCCGTAACGTTTAATAGAGTCTTTAAAGTATTCTGTGTTCAACGTCGCTGATTATATATCACATTTCTTCTTCCTTATTTAACTTTTTTTTCATTTTAAGAGGTTCTGAAAAATTAAACAAATTTAAACCGCACAAACATTTTTAACTGTTCATTTTGAAAATTTTATATTTTGATTATTTTTTATTATCATAATTTCATTCTGTAAATATTTCTCGAAGTCAGAACTTCTGTAATAGAAAATTACTGGAACCGAGAAACTTTATTTCAAAAGTGATTGTTTTGACTTGTACGAAAGTGTATATTACATATTTTTACCCACAGGTAAAGGTTGCTAATTAATGTTGATAATCTGCATACCTTATCAACAGACGCGGTAACTTATTGATAACGGAAGCAAATTCCAAATTCCCATTGGATCAGATGATAGTATATTATACGTGGAAAATGTACCTACATGGTGTTAATCTCATTAACAGATTAATTAATTACCTTGATTTATGATGAATATTATGATTCTGAATTACTAGTACCCACACTAGTTTTGAAACTGCCGTGAATTAATACTTCTAATTTCATGACTTCGTATAGTTAATGACTGTGTATTCAATAATAAATAAATAAATAAATAAATAAATAAATAAATAAATAAATAAATAAATAAATAAATAACTTGATAAATAAATAAATAAATAAATAAATAAATAAATAAATAAATTCATTCATTCATTCATTCATTCATTCATTCATTCATTCATTCATTCATTCATTCATTCATTCATTCTAAACTTACCGTTGAAGAGCACATGAAATAAAATTCTGTGACGTTGAACCAGCTACAATTATAGATGTTTGAACTATATTCTCAAAATGATTTTTAATTTTAATTTTTATTACTATTATTATTTTTTGTTAAAAAAGACTTTATAATGAAATAAAATTCAAATTCTTTAATTTCTAAAACGGAAAACTTTGGGTGTAAATTATGTAACGATATGCCGGTTACCTGTGAAATACCGGTAAAAATCCGGCGTAGAATTTTGTCATCTTTAACGCAAATTGGAAGCAAAAAGTCGTTTATAAAAATGTAAAAATATCCTGAGAAACAACAAATGTCGAAAAATGTAACCATAATCAAGATTTTGGATACTATAAGGGAAAAAGGGTGAAATACAGGCAATTTTTTAAACAAAAATAGAAGGAAAGACATCAGATATAAAATAATTTTTACACCATAGGCACGGGATTATTTCGATCTTTTATAACTTATGATAACAAATTGATGGTTTATTGGTAAAAAAATGCTTTTTCAACGATTTTATTCACGTTCCTTCATAATTTAATTACTGTAAATCGGAACTTGAGCTATTCGGGGTCTATCGATGAGGAAAAGTTGTACTATGGCAAGTGAGTGGTTTATTTTTTTTTTTTTTAAATAGAAACAATTACTAGTTCTTACTCTCAACTAATAACTGTTTTTACTTATTTATATACCACTTTATTTGACATATAGGAAAGATATATCAACTACAGATAAATTTACAAACGTAGACATCTTTTTTTTTAACAGCCGTGTCAACTTTCGGTTTCCTTTTTGGTTGCTGTAATTTAAATAATTTCTACAAATAAACGATTAATACACACTGTTTCACTTTCTGTATTATTTTATTTCTTTTATTCGTCATAATTGTTGGTGAAAACGATAACGAAGAACTACTAATTCACAATTTTCGACAGCGTAACCGCATCTCATTGTAGTCTTTCTTCAGCAACCTGTTGGACTTGCCCCCCCACGAGACTTAAACGAGACTTCGGTAGACGCGAGACTTTGTGTTTTCGAAATGGTGAATAAAGAGAATTTCACTGTCACGGCCACAGTGGTTTCTACAGTAATAATTTTGAATTACTTCATGTCATATGAAGACATTCTAGTTATTGTAAACATTGTGAATATGACAATAAATAAGTTTTATTTTATTAGCATTTCATCTAATCATCATTCAATACCAAACAAAATTTAAATCGCAGTACACCCCCCCCCCCCCCCCCCCCCCCCCCGGTCTGATTTTAACATCTATTATGCTATATTGTGAGTTAAATTCCATGCAAGGACGAAACCTGGATAAAAGTATTCACTGTCTGTTATTCTTAAAAAAAAAAGTTTAACGTACATCTGCGCGATGACTTTTCGCCTAAAACTTCTCCACGCCAGTCAATTTGCTGATCAGCCATGGTTTTCCTGGTTGGAAATTCTTACCAAGAGAGATAACTCTTGTATTTTTCTTCTTGTAACTTCTTTATTGTTGGGAGCACCATTTTAATTGTTGCAACTACGAGACACTTATTTATTTATTTATTATTTATTTATTTATTTATTTATTTATTTATTTATTTATTTATTATTTACTTACTTAAACAGTTACTAGTACAATTTTGTTAATGAAGTTAAATAAATGAAAGTATCATACTCTATATACAGATGTGTATACGTTTTTTGGTTTTTTTTTTTTTTGAAAATTGATGACAAACCGACTACTTGGAAATGTATTTTAAAATGCATGGATTAATAAAACAAAGAAGTTTGTGCATATAATATATAAAAAACTACAAATATATTTATAACCACTTGTCACGGTTCACAAATCACGAAATCAACAATATAAGTACATGTATATCACATGTGATCAGGAGTGATAGATAACTGTGTCATACTATTTGAATGTATTTTATGATTACTTTTTTAAAAATGGTATATGACAAATATATTACACAAGCATCAAGTTATCAATTACAGTAAAAGCTGTTGTGACGACTACCTCTACACAAAAAAAACACCCGTGTATTAAGATCAATGTTTAAAATCCCATTTGCCAAGTTCGTATTTAAACCAAAACAATCGCTATACAGAGATCACATGTGTTAAACCTTTAAAACTAACACTTTCTTAGGTCTCATATGTGGTCTTTATATACATATATATTCGACTCGACCTTTGTGCACTGATATAAACGTGACAATAACAAGAGCAACCAAAACAACAAACAAAGATAAACACGTAATGAGACTAAATGACTCAGAAATAATACCCCCGACTTTGAACCGGCATCGGACATAATGACTTATGCCGATAGATTGAAATTGCTTTTATCAAGATCCTTACAATCCCCTTAATTTAAAAATTAATTAATCTAAAAATCCAAAGAATTCAACAATTAAGCGATTAGAAAGTTCCAGGGTGATACCCCTCCGCCAAAAAAGAGTATTTATTAGTAATATAAAATTTTATCATTATTTGGCTTTACCTTTCTAAGGCCATGACAAATAAATTCTATGTTTCTATCTGTCAATAAAATAGCGTAGGTAAAGGATTTTCATTGATTTACTTAAATTATTATAGCAGAAATCATGATTTTAACATTACATGTCCAAAAAAGCAATTTAAAACTTTAGGACAGGTCTCGCAAAAACTGCGCCTTATTGGTAAATTATAAAATTATAAATAGGGATACTTGGTCATTGTTGTTTTTTTAGGGATTCGACGTGTTAACCATAATTATTAACCATAATTAGGTTTTCAAATTTTTGGTAAAGTAGGATTGAAACGGCTACATGTATTTGCCTCCAATCATCAGATAATGCTCTCTCTCTCTCTCTCTCTCTCTCTCTCTCTCTCTCTCTCTCTCTCTCTCTCTCCACTTATAAATATATAAAAAAATTAAGCTTTAATAATTCAAAAAATCTCATTTAAATGGAAAAGCAATCACCAGTGAAATAAAGATTTAGTAATACGAAACTTCCACATAAATAATTTTAATCTTCTTATATATATTGTATATAAGTATATATAGTTCAGTGACCTCCTTGGTACACGGGACTGACCAAACAACTCATCTTCAAATACCTACAAAATATTCATATTTAAATCAATTTAGGAATCTTAAAGTACATAAATATCCCAGATATTGTCTATTTGCCTTTGATTATTGTCAATTAATTATCCACATACTGTGAGGAATGCGTAATCTTTGTATCTTGTCCCAGTGGTGTTTGACAAGGTGGAATATTGTCTCCACTTTGATTGACAAATATTGTCACAAAACAACTTGAAATCTGTTATCAAAATAGTTATTAGATTAGAGCCGACCTATTTAAAGTCAATATGGAAGTAGATAAATCACTATTTTGAAAATAAAATTAAAACAAACCTTTTGTAAAAATTTCGGAAATTGATGGTTTTATTTTCACAAACGGCTATAAAGATAATTATATATTTTGAGGGGTTTCTGTTGATACCCACATTTCCGAAATCTTACAACCAAAACAAAGAATGTAACAAGAGAAAAGGGGACTTCCGACCATGATACACTTTATTTATCCCAAAATAAATATTTACATTTCTTGTTCAAAACGAGTTTAGTGATTTCATTACAATGAGCAGTAACAAATTGGCTATTTTAATTATTTGGGGATAAAGATATTGGAATCAAAGTAATGAATCGGTCGGATGAAACCCAAATCAATGAAATGCTAAATATATTATTACTTTTTAACAGATATCTCAAATCTATCAAACAAAGGATATAAATTAACACACACTCTCTCTCTCATTCTCTCTCTCCAAGAATCTCATATTGACACCAAACAGAGGTGTTAACATGCTCTTCTCTCTCTTCTCTCTCTCTCTCTCTCTCTCTCTCTCTCTCTCTCTTGTGTGTGTATGTGAAAATCAAACCACACCAAAGTACCCTTTCAATATTATTGCTTACAAAGACACATAATCTGTACAGCTGCACCGTGTTATAAACTTGATCCTACAATTTTGTACACCCAATGTCGTAATCACAATGAAAATGATCATTTAAAAATAATAGGTCTTAAATACAACTACAACTACAGGCCTGTCGAAAGTTTTACACTTAGCTCACGAATTACTGCCGAATCGACCGTTCTACTCGACCCCTAGTAGTGCCAAATCGACCGTTCTACTCGACCCTAGTAGTGCCAAATCGACCGTTCTACTCGACCCCTAGTAGTGCCAAATCGACCGTTTTACTCGGCCCTAGTAGTGCCAAATCGACCGTTCTACTCGACCCCTAGTAGTGCCAAATCGACCGTTCTACTCGACCCCTAGTAGTGCCAAATCGACCGTTCTACTCGACCCCTAGTAGTGCCAAATCGACCGTTCTACTTAACCCCTAGTAGTGCCAAATCGACCGTTCTACTCGACCCCTAGTAGTGCCAAATCGACCGTTCTACTTAACCCCTAGTAGTGCCAAATCGACCGTTCTACTCGACCCCTAGTAGTGCCAAAATCGACCGTTCTATTCGACCCCTAGTAGTGCCAAATCGACCGTTCTATTCGACCCCTAGTAGTGCCAAATCGGCCGTTCTATTCGACCCCTAGTAGTTCAAATCGACCGTTCTACTCGACCCTAGTAGTGCCAAATCGACCGTTCTACTCGACCCCTAGTAGTGCCAAATCGACCGTTCTATTCGACCCCTAGGAGTGCCAAATCGACCGTTCTACTCGACCCCTAGTAGTGCCAAATCGACCGTTCTATTCGACCCCTAGTAGTGCCAAATCGACCGTTCTACTCGACCCTAGTAGTGCCAAATCGGCCGTTCTATTCGACCCCTAGTAGTGCCAAATCGACCGTTCTACTCGACCCCTAGTAGTGCCAAATCGACCGTTCTACTCGACCCCTAGTAGTGCCAAATCGACCGTCTACTCGACCCCTAGTAGTGCCAAATCGACCGTTCTATTCGACCCCTAGTAGTGCCAAATCGCCGTTCTACTCGACCCCTAGTAGTGCCAAATCGGCCGTTCTATTCGACCCCTAGTAGTGCCAAATCGACCGTTCTACTCGACCCCTAGTAGTGCCAAATCGACCGTTCTACTCGACCCCTAGTAGTGCCAATCGGCCGTTCTATTCGACCCCTAGTAGTGCCAAATCGGCCGTTCTATTCGACCCCTAGTAGTGCCAAATCGACCGTTCTACTCGACCCCTAGTAGTGCCAAATCGACCGTTCTACTCGACCCCTAGTAGTGCCAAATCGACCGTTCTACTCGACCCCTAGTAGTGCCAATCGACCGTTCTATCGACCCCTAGTAGTGCCAAATCGACCGTTCTACTCGACCCCTAGTAGTGCCAAATCGGCCGTTCTATTCGACCTAGTAGTGCCAATCGAATCGACTCTCGACCACTAGTAGTGCCAAATCGACCGTTCTATTCGACCCCTAGAAGTGCCAAATCGACCGTTCTACTCGACCCCTAGTAGTGCCAAATCGGCCGTTCTACTCGACCCCTAGTAGTGCCAAATCGACCGTTCTACTCGACCCCTAGTAGTGCCAAATCGACCGTTCTACTCGACCCCTAGTAGTGCCAAATCGGCCGTTCTATTCGACCACTAGTAGTGCCAAATCGACCGTTCTATTCGACCCCTAGTAAGCTATATCTCGATAGCTTTTCGACTTTCTATCTATCTATCATCCACTATCTGTCTATCTCGACTACTCGGTAGCCGAGCCTTCGATTCCTTCTTGTTACCTTAAGTGTTAAATTTTCGACAGGTATGTACTGCATTTCTGAAGTATTTTTGTTGTAAAATTTGTGACACAAAACCTTATTTAGTGATCTATAAAACCTCCACGTACTTAACACGAAATCTTAACTTTACAAGACACGTCATTATAAAGAAGGTGTAATTGTTATTATGTCATAAATTTCTCAGTTTTGTCATCTAAATGATCAACCTTCTGTTCACATATGCATATTATTTTTCGTTATGTTGGTAATATTTATATACCTGTATGGACATCTCGTGAGAAACATTTTCTCATAGCTGTGGTTTTTCAGATAATCAGAGGTCCTTTCTTTTTTATAATTTCGAATTGTATATATAATAAATGATATCTTCAGCTTTCAGAGTAAACAACTTCAGTTCCCCAATTAGGTGACACCAGGCTTGCACATTCACCCCTTTCTGGCTACGCCACTGAACATGACAAATAACATTGAACATGACCGGCAGATCTAAGGTGAATTCAGCCAGGTGTTTTGATCCCATGGCTTTCGAAGAAAGCGGGGATATTAAATTCGAGTTTCCGTCTTTCCATCCGTCCGTCCGAAATTCTTGTCTGCACAAATTTTCCAAAGCTATGAAACACTATATTTCACGAAACGTGGTACGAAGCATCAACACTGATCGTTAACCCGAGTTGGTTTGCTCATTTCTTGGGAGTTATTGCCATTTGAACATAAAAGAACCTGCTGGCGGAGGATCCTAATTCACTGAATTTCACTGTCACGAAAGTAATTTGAATAAAAAGCAAATGTACAAACCGCAATCCCAAAACAATGTAAAAACTTTGAAACTGATACAATAAACGGTTAAACACGTTGAATTCTACCAGGGAAGTGAGAAGGGTAAGCACCTCCTGATTTGCTAGCTACTACCACCACGTGTGTAATCAAAATTGAGTGATAGAACTATGGGATGTCGCAATCCTGGACACAGAGTCATCAAACTTATCAACAATACTCTGATGGCGACCATAAAACTTTTTGGGGGCCTTGATAAGACTAGGCTTGCAATATCACTGGGTCAACAATTCATTTGTTAAGCAGTTTGCTTCGTTTTATAAAGGTCCCATAGTGTCAACAAGCTCTACCATAGCATATTTATTGGAAAGCGGCTACACCATAAGCAGAAGAACCAGGTATATTGCTGCGTAGAAAAGGAAAGTTGACAATAGAAATACTAAGTCATCATGTTTGTCGTACAGTTCCTTTCGTGAGCGTCATAATTGAGGTATAAGAGAACTTGAGGAATCAGTCGTATCTTTTATTTCAAGCTCAATGGGATAGATGACATTCACATAGTCTCCAAATTTAAGATTGTTAAGAGAGAGAACGTCATCTATATATCCATATGTGAATTTGAATGATTTGTCGACAGCCTTATCTCTCCTGAATTAACAAGATTCTGTATAAATTCTGATTCATCAGAATAAAGAAGCAAATCAACAAGCAATCATCGGGTGCACAGTTTGTGCCCATTGGTATATCGATTGTTTGCTTGAAAATTATATTACTATAACATACTATGTTTTCAAGTCACAATTTTTTATGATAATGATATCTTTAAAAGCTTAATGATCAAAACATTTAGAACGACGAGGCCGGGTGCTAAGAAAGAGTAAACATCCCCTGACAAGCAAGGTACACCCACTGCGTAAGAAGGACTTTCAATTAGCATGTTATCTAGCATGATCTGATAAATTGTTATTTGTTTCTGCTATGTTATTGTATTTACAACTATTGGTACTGTAGATTAATGAAATAAATTGATAAAACCACTATAACCACCGTGCCGAATTGCTATTCAAAGAGACCGGAAACAATAACAGGAACCAATATTTGAAAGGGGAGTTGAGTAATGGTGTTTGACTTCCCAGTCTAGAAGATTTCACTTATATCAAGACGTCGCCAGCTATAGGCAAAGAGAGCAGAAGTTTTGCCTGTGCGATGCGATGATGACATTATACAGCAGGGTTCTTATTCATGAAACGCCAACTGTGACAAGGGATCTCATTTATTTTAAGTTCCCACCCGAAAGAACCGCGACTTTCATTTCTTAATGCCAAGTGCTTGGCGAAAGAACAGTAACTACCCACTTTAAGTCTTTGGTCAGACGAGATGGGGTTCGAACCCATGATCTTCCACTTACGGAGCTAGAACTCTACCAACTGAGCTACTAGTCATATTTGAAAGGGGCCAGTGGAGCAATAACCTTCAAGTTAAGACTTTGATACACAGGTAACAAGTACTTTTATCCACAAATGATGGTAACGCCGTAAAGTAAATTTGATACAAATGCCAGTGCCTGTTTCCACAAAAAGTAGTACCAACACAACTAAACGAATCTGCACAGTGTGGGTGGTTTTTCTGGACTTAAAGCCAAGCTCAGCTAATATATGACTAGTCAAAGTTACTATGTTATAAATCTTTTAACAGGAATTATAACATAAAAATCAGCCTAAAGGGTCTCTAAAGCAGTAAAAATGGTGTGAAATTTCATATTTTAATCACTAACTTGCAAAAATAAACTTCAGAGGTCTTAAATTACTAAATTATATTTTATATCTTTGAAATTAACACGCTTAGTGCATTTTATACAAAAATATTAAAACGAGGGAGGATAAGCAATGACTTGATTTAAAAAGACAAGGATTTATACTTTTTGCCATAAAGTGAGTTTTTAATCTTAAAGTTTTATAGAGTCTCATCAACATACAAAACAACTAAATACTCATTTTGGCCATAAAATGGGATTTATTCCTAAAATACAATAGATATATTTTATTAAGTCTCAACTCCATACAAAACATCTAAATACACAGGATCAAAGGTCATTAACAAAATTTTAAGACTTGACAAGTAAATTGTAGTTGTATCTGAATTTCTTCACCTAATCTTCACATATATTACAAGTTTCACAATTTTAAATGTTTCTACATAAAAACTGTTCCTCGTAAAAGAGTAGAATTTCAAACTTAAAATGACAAAAATTGCACTTCACCGTTAGCTGAGGCCATCTTTCGAGTATTAAGTTCCGCCAAAAAACACATTTTGTAAAAGATGGAAGTTTATTCCATTTTAATTTTCACATTAAATTGTCAGTATTAAAAACAGAATTTTACTTGCTGTCCATTTAAATTGCTATACGGCCATTGGAGAGCTGAGACTATCTTTCGAGTGTAAAGTTCCGCTAAAATGGCATTTTAAAATGATGTTAGTTTATTCCAATATAATTTCCACATTAAATTGTCAGTTTATAAAAAAAATAAAGTTTTTCTTGCTGTCTATTTGAATTGCTATACTACCATTTGAGAGCTGAGACTTTTTCGAGTGTAAAGTTCCGCTAAAAAGCATTTTGAAATGATGTCAGTTTACTTATACTGTATATTTAATTCCACATTGAAATGCCAGTATTTAAAAAAATGAATTTAATTGGCTGTCCGTTTAAACTGCGCTACAATTGCAGAGGCCATCTTTCGAGTGTAAAGTTCCGCCAAAACAGCATTTTGTAAATGGCGACAGTTCACTCCAATTTAGTTGTTCTCATTAAAATATCAGTATTTAAAACATTACTAGACAAGCATATTGTCTTTGCACATGTACATAATAAGGACAACATGAAAATACTATATACCAATCAAACACAAACATAGCGGTTCACAATCCCAAAAGTAAGGTAAAACTTTCAAAACTGACAAATTAAGTTAAACACGTTAACATCCACCTTGGAAATGAGGACAGGTGCTCCGGAAGGATAAGCGCCTCCTGTGTGAGTAGTGATATCATGTGTGATATCAAAACAGAAAATAAAAGGAACATGAAACTACACGTTTGTGACGTCAAATAACTTATGTATAATAAGCAGCTTGCTTCGTTGTGTATAAAATTCCCTTCTTCGTTGTATAAAGTTCTCGTAAGAAGAGCAATATCTACTGTAGCCTATTAATCGCAAAAACCAATTAGAGAAAGTCACCAAATGAAATATGTGGCAAACGCACACACATCAATCGACAACAGACCAGTCGGACTGTTGAAGAAACGCGGCATGTTTAAGGAGGAGAAAACAGACTCGAAGACACAACACTTTTATATATTGTCTTGTTACTGTAGTATGTGTTTTCGTTTAACCTATTTATTTGAAATCTAGAAACACATGCAATGGACAGCTAGGTGGTTAGAGTTTGATTTTTTTTTGGGGGGGGGGGATCTGAAGAATTTTCCATACAACTTTGGTTTTCTGAGATATGTTTGAGGAGAATTCAACATGCTGAAAGGAGCAATACAGCATCTGAATTCTAATACAGGTTTGAGCCAGCATTGGAGAGTATTTTGCATAGAAGCAACATGACCTGATTTCTGATATGTTTAGGTGTGTTTGAGAAGCAAATAAGTAGCAATAAAAATAAACATAGCCGAAATAACAATTACAATGCAAAGTAAAAAAAAAAAAAAAAAAAAAAAAAAACTTTAATGCGTGAACGTTCACAAGGGAAGTGAGACGGGTGCTCCGAAAGAGCAAGAAACGTCTGTTTAGCTAGTTACACCCACCACGTGTGAAATTAAAGGAAGGCGGAACTATGGGACGTCAAATATATACATGATAATTCTGGATAGAAAAGCATCGTACTTATCAACAATATTGTGATGACGGCCGTAAAACGTTTTGAAGGCTTAACAATCCTAGACTTGCAATATTCCTGTGTTAACAATTTATTTGTAAGCAATTTGCTTCGTTGTGGAACAAGCTATACTAAAGTGTATTAATTGTGAAACAAAACACCACAAGCAGGAGAAGCATTATATTGCACCAAAGAAAAGGAAAGTTGACAATAGAAAAATTGAAGTTCTCAAGTTTGTCATACAACTCCAAATGTAGCTTCATAATTGAGGTTTAAGTCTTAATATGAAGCAGAACTTGAAGATTTAGTCGTATCTTTTATTTCAAGCCCACAAGGAAAGATGGTATTAGCATTTGCTCCAAATTGAACATTATTACAAATTAGAAATGTTGAGTTGAATAATTTGGTGACAGTCTTCTTTCTAGATTTAACAGGGTTATGCACAAATTTTGCTTCATACGAATAAAGAAACAAATCAGCAAAGAAAAATTAAATTTATAGTGTATGGGAGAGAATTTCACATGCAAAATGGAGAAACTTATCACTGGGTTTGTGGTATATTTGCGAAGCAGGAAGGGGCGAAAACAAATTAATTAAATTTCTTATAGATGTTTGGTAAAATTTCACAAGCCGAAAGGAGTTAAGTGACATTAGAGTTTGAGAAAATGTCGAAAAGTGTACGGTGGCATTCAATCATTGATATACATGAATGTTGAAAACAACATTTTCACTACTAAATGAGGCACCTGGCCCCAGTTTCACAATCATTCATTAGCCAAGATTTTCCGTAACTTAAAACTGACAAAATTTCAAATCTTTATAATTTTGTTAATTTTCAAGATATTCAGGAATTTAAGGTGTCATTTTTAAGATCACTTCTAGATTAAAACATTTGACAAAACTATTCACCAGCAGTTCCAAGAGATTACCAAAATTTGCTAAATTTAAGTTAAGGAAAATCTTAGTTAAGGAATGATTGGGAAACTGGGACCTGTATTTTCAATATGGAATACATTGATTGCCTAATAAAGCAGTAACTTCGGTTATAAGAGAGTTGAGACTATGGACGCAGCGATGTAGTTGCCAAAGGCGAATGCATACCTAGTCTCCAAGTCAGTTCAGTTCATATTGAGTGTCTGATATATATGTTTTAGGAGTATAGATATGTATATTTTTATAGTTATTTCACATACCAAACGGAGCCACTTGTATCTGGTCTATCTTTCACATAAATCGATGATCTTAGGTAAATTGAACTGAGATGAAAGAAAACGATATCATTGAAAATAAATAAATGACGCAACCTAATCGACGTAAGAAACACGAAATAGTCTTTAAAATACACATCCTTTATATCAGTGAGTGGCGTAAGAACAATCACACTCATACGGGTATCCAGATAACAGTGTCTCTTTTGTCGTTATCAGCCAGCAGGTTGAAGGTTCCCCGTCTCCTCCGAGCAGACACATACCCCATTTTAATTATATTTTATCTCGACACCATCTATCTACTTTTAAACTTTGATTACTATGTAGTGTTTTGTTTGTACTTTTGAAGTGGTGCATCATCATTCGCCCGATAAGACCGCGTTGGCGATCGCTTTAAGGTGCCTTTTTATTTTAAAGACCTTTTTTCTGAAGTGACTTCTTACAAGGTCCAGATATGATTCAAGTCCGATAACCCTGTAATTATCGCACTTCGTAAATTAGGCTTGTAATTTATTGGGTGCACATAAAACACGTAATGGTAGAACAATGGTGTAATTATGCACACGGATGGCTCTTTCTAGTTCAGTGACTATTTATGTACAGGGCACCAAGAACTACCAGTACTGAAAATCTCTTATTCAACCAACTTATTCAAAATACTAGTAAATTAATTTTATGCACACGGTTACTTATTAGTACTTAAAACATTTACACAGATTTTATTTGAAGAAGTCTTCAGTTCACTTGTTGAGCATTGGTGATTTCTACTCCACTGCCTCGATATACTATGTACGTGATAGAATCGCCACTGATGCGTATAACACCGTCACAAGAATTTCTGAAACATTATTATTTGCTCAATTATTCGTCAAAGAATACATGTATTGCATTAATGATCGCTTTTCCCCCTTTTTTCAAAGCACGTATTTGATTTCGATTGAAAATATAACATTCGATTAAGATCAAAACATTATTTCAATTTCAATAAATGAAAGAAATTTGCACTAAAACATAAACTTCACAACCATGGACACGAAACAATGCAAGTTAATGATAAAAAACATATTAAACATCATTGTGATATTTAATATATGAGACAATAAATGACAAACACATATTGGTACCACTGATTATAAAGATCTGGATCACTGGGGTAAATGTCCAGTGGTGTGGTAATACTACTGTAGCAGGGCCCTCATCCCTCCCAACTCCATATAATCAAAAACAAACATACTTATCCATGTCCGAATCAAAACTGTAGTGGGAACAAGCTCTACCATAGCGTATTAATTGAAAAACAAATACACCATAAGCAGGAGAAGCAGGTATATTGCTGCATAGAAAAGGAAGGTTGACAATGGAAAAATTGAAGTCATCACGTTTGACATAAAATTTCAAATGTAGCCTTCCGTGGGCGTCATAATTGAGATATAAGTCTAAAATAATATGAATCAGAACTTGAAGAATCAGTCGTATTTTTTATTTCAAGCTCACTAGGATAGATGGCATTCACATAGCCTCCAAATTTAGGATTGTTAAAAATATTAAAATATCAACATATGAATAAATGGAAAGAGAGGAAATGCTTCAACTGAACAAGTTGCATTAGAGGTTACAAATAACACGCCTGAGTTAACGTTATACAGATACAAATCTTTAAAAAATTGAATTTTATACAGATAAAAATCTCAAACATTTAAAAATAGTTTCCACATAAAACGAGTTTGACAAAATTTCTGAATTGAAACTTGTAATTTATTGTTTTTATCAGAAAAAATAAATCAAAAATTTTAAAGTTTTTTTTTTATTTTAAGATTTATTTTCTATCTAACATATATTTATTAATAGATAAAATAGTTTAGCACTTAAAAATTAAAAAATGTAATGCCTATTTTCTAGTAAATGATTATCCTTATTACAAATGTATAGGTATGTAAATATTTTATTGTTTGGTACTTTGGGTTTTATTTTAATTGTGTGTATTTATGGCCCACTGGTTGCAAATTAAGTGGAATGGTTTAGGGCCTTCCAAATGTTCCATATCAACATCTACTTACTTACATAAGCCTTTTTCTCTCCCCAGTGGTGTATAGGCCACTGACAATTCAACATCACTGGGCAATATATTATTCTGTGCCCACAATTGTTACTTCGTTATTTGGATTAACATTCACATTAACATTCACACATGACTAGGTAGAAAGAGACCTACGGGGAACACCAGGTCTTACTTTCCTATGGAAGTTCACGTGTTAAACTTAATTTTCTAGTTTTCAAGATTTTTCTCTGCCTTTGGTATTTTGATTCTGTCATGGACTAATACGTTTGGTTTTTTTTTAATTTTGGTTTGATACACAAGAAATTATTTTTCAACCTGTAATATTAATGATAAAGAAGTTACAATCTCCAATTCACAATTGTGATTAAAAATCATTTTTTAAATTAATAAATATTTTTGTCTAATTGATTTTAACTCGGGTATGGTAAATGTAAACTATAAATCTACTTGTTAGGATCTTACGTGCATATGTCCTCTCCTCTCTAATATTTCACTTTTACTGATCAAACAGACATACTAATTCATGTCCAATCCACAATCACAAAGCAAAGTAAAACCTTTGAAGCTGGCAAATTAGGTGAAACATGTAAACCTTCACCAAGGAAGCGAGGCCGGGTGTTACGGAAACGAAAGCACCTCCAGCAGAGCCATTCACACCAACCACGTGTGTAATCGAAATTGGGAATGAAAAGAACATAAAACTTCAATGAGACCTCAATTAAATCCATGGTAATTTGGGCTACAAAGACATCTTACTTATCATCAATAATGCGATGGCGGTCACAAAATGTTTTAGAGTCTTGATAAGCATAGGCATGTAATATCCTTGCGTCAACAATTGATTTGTAAGCAGCTTGCTTTGTTGTATAAAGTTCCCTTACTGGAAACAAGCTCTACCATACCGTATTGTGAAACTAAAACACCATAAGCACAAAGGCAGATGTATTGCTGTTTAGAATAGGTTAGTCATCACAATTGTCATACAGCTTCAAAAGTGGTATAGTCTAAATATGAAACAGAACTTGGAATCAGACTTCGAGCTCATTGGGATAGATGACATCCACATAATTTTCAAAATGTTAGATTACCAATAGATAGAACGCTATCTATATATCAGTGATTTGACGACAGTCCTCTCTCCAAATTTTTCCAGGTTTTGCATAAATGCTGCTCCATACGAATAAAGAAACTAATCCGCAAGCACTGTTGCACAGTTAGTGTTCATTGGTATACCGATTGTTTGTTAGAAAATTTATATTACCCAGCACAAGAAAAATGTTGCCTACCAAACACTTTTTGTTACTATTATTGGTACCTTCAGTTTTGTTTTGAATCCGTATGGTGCTTGACAAAATAACCAGAATTTCTAAAAAGGTGGAATGGTTTAGCCCCCTTGTACTTCAACCACTCCACTGGACATTAACTCCAGTGCCCGTAAGTGCAAAAAGATATCCAGTCATTTGGACTAAAGACCTAAGTAAGATATGCAGCAAAATGTTCATTGTATCTGATGTTTGGTAACTTGGACTAAAATACACACGTGCGGGTGCAGCAGCTAGCTAAACAGGAGGTGCTTATCCTTCCGGAGCTACCGGCCTCGCTTCCATGGTGGAAGTTCACGTGTTCACTTGTCAGTTTCAAAGTTTTTACTTTGCTTCTGGGTTGTAATTTGGACATGGATTAGTAGGTTTGTCTTTGATACACGAGAAATGTATAAAACATACTATAAAACTTATGATAAAAAGAGTAATGAATTACACGCTCCAATTCACAATTTCGATAAAATGATTAATGGCAAAAAATGCATTTAAAAAATAATAACTATTTAAGATTTTTGCCTGATTAAAGTTACCCAGGTATGATGTATGTAAACTATAACACAACTTATTAAGATCTTTATGTGAATATTTCCTCTCCTCTACAATATTTCTCATTTCCTGATCAATTTAATCAAATTTATAAAAATCCAAAAGCTGTTTAATTTTCTCTTCACCAGTCAATCTTCTTTCGTAAAGAAGCTCATAAAAATTACTGTTTAATGTTCGGACTTAGTCAAGATGAAAAATGAACAATGACAACTTAAAATTATTGATGCAGAGGGGATACAACTTATACAGGTAAATGTATGTCCAATTTTCTCCTTTTCTTTTATTTTGTGTGGATTTTTTTCATAAAAAGTGTCTTTTTACATTTTTAATAAGATATCATCAAGTCGATTGTCGTCACCCAGAGTTCTTGTACGCGGTTTTTTGTTGTAGTATAGTTCATCAGAGGTTATCGAGGTGGGAAATTATTGTCACACTAGTGGTGGTAAATAGATCTCATAAATCATGTTTGTATTGGTCAAAATTTTGGGTAAATTTTATTGACAAAAAAAGGAAAATAGCTTTTAAATTATGGTCATTCAAAAAAGGAAAAGGATTTTTAAAAGGTTTTTAGATTAAGAAAAATGATTAACTTAAAAATGTAGTTTTTATTCAATTTCTTCATTTGAGTGAAATTTACACGAAATAGATTAATGGTTTATTAAATGTTTTGACGTAAAAGGAAACAGCGTAAATAGAGTTTCGTTTTCCACATCACGCAAGACTAGAATTCAAATATGCGGGATCTGTCATACTTAATTGTCTTACATCACTGTTTAGAGTTATGACATCTGTGGCATTTTGTAACATGGTATAAGAGGGTGGAGAAGATGTAAAATTACGTAGTTAAAATTCGATAGAGTTGAGGAAGTGGGTTGACATTTTCCTGTGTTATGATAAGACATGCTGTTTGTATTCACGTTACTGAATCTATTATTAACTGTTTGAGTTTTCAGACATCATACCAAAATTGACAATTGCCCCACAGATCATGGATGTTCGTCAATAACTCCAGAACCTTTAAAAAAGTGTACTCGGTGACACCAATATGTTTGCCTTTTCCTTTTACTTTACATATCCATCCAGTTTTTATTTTGACAAATATACTGAACATAACGTCAGCAATTTTTTTGATAGACAATATTTTAGTTGTTCGGCAATTATGATTTTCCAACCAACAATCGGTATACCAATGCGCACAGCCTGTGCACCACTGCTTGCTCACTTGTTTTTTTATTCATTTGAAGAGGAATGTATGTAGAACTTTTTTATTGTGGATAGAAGATTACCGCCAAATTATCTAACTCCACATAGATATATAGTTGACATTCAGTTAATGACACTAATTCTAGATTTGGTGATTATGTGAATGTTATCTATCATAGTGAACTTGAAATAAAAGATACTACTGATTTTTTCAAGTTTAGTTTCATATTTAGACTTGTACCTCAATTATGACGCACACGAAGTGCTATATTTGAAGACATATGACAAAAGTAACGACTTCAATTTTTCTATGCATCAATGCACCTGCTCCATCGATGGTGGAGCTTCTTCCTACAACAGGAGCTTTATACAACGAAGCAAGCTAGCTGCTTGCAAATAAATTGTTGACGTAGATATATTGCTAGCCTATACTTATCAAAGCCTTCAAAAATTCATCACAATATTGTTGAGAATTACTATGTCTGTATCAAAAAATATCCATTCGTCTGGATATAGTTGACGTCCCATAGTTGCATGTTCCTTTCATTCTCAATTTTAACTTCACACTTCATGGGTTAAAGCAAGCTAAATACGAAGTGGTCACCCTTCTCGTGCACCCAGCCTCCCTTCCTTGGCGTAAGGTCAGTGTTTTAACTTCATTTGCTAATAAAAACTTTGAAAACTGTCAAAAGAAACTAAACACGTGAATTTGCATCAGGGAAGTGAGACTGAGTGTTTATGTTAAATTCCAGTCGAGTTTTAAATGTATGTTCCAACGTCAAATGTAAATAACAGATTAACTAATGAATCAAATTCAAATATTTTTACTTTGCTTTTTGGATTGGTTTATTTGGACACGAACCGATATGTTTGTATTTGATTTGAAACAATTCACAGCGAAACTGCATAAATATGGATAGATTGATAAATATGTTGATGCTAGTATTAATTAATAATAGTACATGCTTGAAATATTAGCATAAAACAAAACGACCAAGCATTTTAACACACTAATTAATCCAAATCCGTGTACTTTAAGGAAATAGGTTACCTCCACAATGTTTTGATCTTGTCCTCTAAGAGGATTTTGATATATCCCCCTCAATTAATCCGTATTTCAAAAATATTATTTAAAACACTATCAATTAATTTAATAGGGAGTAATATTTCATTTTTCAGAATTGTTAAGTATATGATAATAACCCTGTTTGACTAGTAATATTAACATTGTGCTAGAAGGAAACAATAGAAAAGTTGACCTTTAAATTTTTAAATAACTTAATGATTTCTTATCTGACAGATTATCGCTATTTTTCAACCGCGAAAAATGTATAATTTGCATAAATAATCTTCATTATTGTCCCCTTTTTGATCTTTGGTTACACTAATAACCTAGATCTTATTTCAGTAATTGTCCTGCTCGACTATCAGGCAAATTAACCATTAGTCAAATAGGTTTCTGTGGGTTAATGGTACCCATGGAATAAGTACTGAAGTAGCTACTGACATCTTTTTGTACGAGTTACTGACATATGATCATGTTTTTAGATTTACTTACAGGAACAATAATATATTATTGTCAAATTTACGAAATAAAGTTACTTTGTTATTTAGTTTTAACATTTAACAATACTGTCCAATAAGTATAAATATTTGTAAAACAAGTTTTACATGAAAAACAATGTTTTTAAGACCAAATTTTTCATCTTTAAGAGAAAAAATTGAAACGTGATACCGACGAGACAATGGGGCGAAGCGTGATCGTGCAGATTGGCGATCTGGCCTCTTTCATTTTTCGGGTTCCAGTAGTCAACGTTATATACTAGTATGTAGCGTCAATGTAGCTGTTGACATTTTGTGTTTCGGGTTCAAAGACTCTATTTTAACCAAATACATGTTGAATAATAATATTGACCAACATTAAGAAACAGGTTTACAGAAATATGTCTTTGGCGGGGGCTTGGTTTCATTACAACTGTCGGTTTAGATTTTAAAACAGCTTTTTGAATTTTTATGATATCCTTCCTGCGTCAACAATTTATTTGTTAACCGCTTGTTTTTGTTGTTTAAAGTTCTACAAGCTCTACAGGAAAGTTGACGGTAGAAAAACATGAAGTCATTGCGTTTATCATATAGCTTTCATGGGTGTCATAATTGAGGTATACGTCTAAATATCAACCACAGCTTGCAGAATTAGTCACGTTCTTTGTTTTTGCTTATATGATAGATGGCATTCACATATCTGTATGTGACGTTAGATTTGGCGATAAACTTTCCTTCAGATTAAACAATCTGCTTCATATGAATAAAGAAACAAATCAGTTATCAATGGTACACAGTTAGTGTCCACTTGCATACCAATTGTTTGTTGGACAATTGTATCATCAAACACAACAAATGTAGTGTTTATCAAAACCTATCGGCATCTTCAATATAATGTTGTTTGCAGTCCATATGGTGCCAGATATTTTTATATTTATTGTAAAAGAATGACAAGTAAATGGGTTTAAGACGTTCTTGCCATTCAGAATTAGTATTAGTGTTACAAAGTGTAAAAAATTAAGCAATCAAACAAATAACATTTTGTAGCTGAAAATTTGATGCACGATGCAAACAAATAAAACATTTAAAGACAACAGTAATAACCAATTACATTGTGAAAAAGAAACGTATAACAAAAAACAAACATCCTAAACCATCCGAATGCAATGTAAAAAATTAATACTGGCGAATCAAGTAAACACGTGAACTTCCACAGAGGAAGTGAGACTGGGTGTTTGGGAAGGGTAAGCACCTCCTGTTGACTAGCTACATCTGCCCTTGCATAATCAAAATTAAGAAATAAAAAACATGGAAACTATGGGACGTTAGTTATATCCAGGATATTTTGGATACAGATATATTATACTTGTCAACAATATGGTGATGAAGACAATGAAATTTTTTAGGGCAGTAATAACCCTAGGCTTGCAATATCTATCTCTAAACAATTTATTTCAAAGCAACTTGCCACGTTGTATAAAATGAAAACATAGCGAATTTATTGTAAAAAGTCATAAGCATGAGAAGAGAAGAGGAGAAAAGGTATATTGCTGCATAGAAAAGGAAAGTTGACAACAATAAAATTGAAGTCGTCACGTTGATCAACAGCTTCAGATGTAGCCTTTTGTAGGTGTCATAATAAAAGGTATAAGCTTAAATATAAAGCAGAACCTGAATAAGCCCCATCTTTTATTTCAAGCTCACTATGACAGTTGCCATTCACCGAATCTCAAAATTCAGTATTATTTTGCATATTGAGACTATATGCATAAAGGTCAATAAACTGAGAATCACCACACAATTTGAAAGTAAAGATTTAAAACTCTGCAAGTATGAAAACATTCATTTTCAAAAAGCATGTTCACTCTCTGTCCTAATATGAACATTGACTAGTTCGTAGACCTTTTTACCCACTGAAAAAAATGCTGTTTTGAAACATTAAATGTGTCATTTAAGTTTTTAACAATAAAACCATTTTCAATAAATCAGTTTAATAATCACGAAACAATATATTTTTTATTGTACTTCAACAACACAATTTCGTAATTGTCTTATTGATTTGGAAAGTTAAATGATACCCGAACATTCAATACACAAAATTAAAATGCAATTACATATTATACCAGTGTTCATTTTACAAGACTAGACGGTCGTTTTGGAAAACAATTCCTCATCAAAATTGTGAAACTAATTCTTTTCAAGATGTTGATATCCAAAGGATCTAAATTTATTTTACAAAATTAAGTTAGTGAAATACTTTGCATTAGGGAGTATACCTTTGTTTATGAGGAATTCAGATGAATAATCTGTAAATTACAGTATATATAGTATTTACTTAATTCTGTACCTTTTACATACTTCTTTTGACTTTTGGGCCACTCTACGGGTATTAAAGGGTCGAGAGTTAAACAAACTGTGAAATTTGATTTCAGAAATATTTTCAATATAATGGAATTAAATATTCTTTTGTCTAAAATCTTTAAATGTGATCCCCCAGTCTTTTAATCAATGCAGTGGCACACTTGAGACATGTAACTAACTACTATGTATGCATAATTATATCACATTAAATCACTGGCCACACACCACTGTGTCAAAAGCATTATCAAGGTCTAGTAATATGACATACGGATCAAAGATTATCCATTAATATACAATGTTGTAATTTATTGTTTGTTCCGTCCATAATACGTAATTTGAACTGATCAAAAGTCAATTTTGTAAGCACTCAGAGTTGGTCCAAGTTCATTATAAAAAGAATGTTAACATTTTTGCATTTTTACTTTTCTTTTACTTAAATAACAATATAATTGCATTCCAGGCATGTTTATTGTTTGCTTGTTTTCTTGTTTATACAAATGCAGGTATTGAACAAAATTATATGTTTGTTCTATGGTTTCTATGTTATTATTTTTCAAAATGTATCCTGAATTTATTCCTACGTCGAGTTTTTATCAATATTGTACTTCGATGCACATTATTCGCACTTTCTCGTTATGTTTTAATTGCCATGGACCATACGGATTCCAAACAAAAATAAACTGAAGCTGCCATCAACAAAATGTTAGAGTTTTTAATAGACAATATATCTGTTGTGTTTCATAATATAATTTTCCAGTAAATAATCGGTATATCAATAGGAACAAACTGTTGACCATTGCTTGCTGATTTGTTTCTTTATTCATATGAAGCAGAATTAAGACAGAACCTTGTTAAATCTCCACATGCGCACGTTTATAATTCTTAATTTGGAAACTATGTGAATACCATCTATCCTGGTGAGGTTAAACGATACTACCGATTCTTTAATTTATGGTTCATATTTAGACTTATACCTCAATAATGAAGCCCATGCAATGTTACACTTCAAGCTCAATGACAAATGTGATGACTTAAATTGTTCTACAGTCAACTTTCCTTTTCTGCCCAGTAATGTAGCTGTTTTACCGTCCTGATTATGGTATATACGCTATGATAGTGGTCTTTCCAACTTACGGAACTTTATACAACAAAGCAAGCTTTTAATACAAATTAGTCAAATTGTTGACCCAAGGATATTACAAGCTTAAGCTTATCAAGCCACTCAAAAGGTTTCAATAGCCGTATTTATAATATTGTCTAAAAATATGATGCCTCTGTATCCAAAATCATCCGGGATATATTTGACGTCCCATGTTACTTTCATTCTATTTGGAGGCATGGATGGGTATGTTCATTTTTTGTATTGAAGTATTTCCATTGTTCTACGTGTTTAACGTAATCTGTCGATATTAAAAGTTTTGACTTTGCTTTTCGGTTGTGATTTTTAAAAACATTGACCGATATGTTTGTGTTCGACTTACACACTTATTCTTCGTTGATATCAAAGGATGTTGTTTTTTATAATTCTTCCAAGTAATTCGCACCTAAATCTTGAAGCAACTAATGTTTAAAGCCAAATTTGCCACTGTTGATTAAACATGTCGGTATATTGATGACGTTACTAACAGTTACTCGAACCTCTGGATAGAGATTTAGTATTTGGTTTCCCTCATAGGTAGAGTTGATTCTAGATCTAGTACCTGAAACAGCGTATTCGTAAATTCTATTGCGACTTATTCTTGTTGGCCCTGGAGCACAAAGTTTTATTAACAGTGCCGATTTCAATTTTTTTTTTACTTTTTCATTAAGGCACATTCTTGTTCACTCGCCGCCAAATGTAGTTTTAAATCGATGGTCTCAACATGTATTTGCCTGCCCCATTAAGGAAGGCTTTTGTTGACCCTGTATCATGAAATAGAGTTTTATATTCAGTGTTCTCGGTATATTCATTTATGGATAATGTTAGTTCCATTATTGCTCTGCATTCTATGTTGTATTACACTGTTTACATCAGTATTGCCAACTACAAGTTATTTAGCTGATCATTACCTTATTGTTTGCAGAACTATTGGCTGAATTGTTGGAATGTTTGCTTCCCTGGGAACATATTACAGAATTCTTAAGTCGTTTTAGGTCAAAAGATTTGACCTTCCCTTCCGCAAAGTAAGTGTAGCTAACTAGCTAAACAGGAGATGATTACACTTCCAGAGTACCCTAGCTAATTTCCCTGATGTGTTCAACTCATTTTGCCAGTTTCCAAAGTATTTTGCTTTGCTTTTTGCATTGTGGTTTTGAAGGACCGTTAAGTTTTGTGTGTGATAAGACTTAAGCATACTGTTTAAATATTATCAATTTAATCAGTTGTGGATCAATTTGAACAGACGTGGATGTCAATACAACTTGACCATTTCATTAAAATCTAAGCAGTCCAGTTCACTGATGGAAGAAACAATATTGCCCAGAAAATGTTCATCCATCATGTAAGAATGCAAACTGACTAACTTTCATACACTAGTCTGCACGAGTAGGCACTGTGATCCATAAGATGTTGCTTTAGATTACTAAGCCTCCTATGTCTCTTAATATGCCTAATTAGACATCCTTGTTGACAGTAGACATAATTTAAAGATGTTACAAGAAGATGGCTAAGGCATGTTATAATCTAGAGTTCTAAACTCTTGACAATGGAAAGACGTGCCATGACAGGAATAATGATGCAGTGGAGTGGAGTTATGGAGGATTTTGTTCTAATCAAGATCGTTCACTTATACCAAGGTCTTATATCAAGGTGGTCATTTCATAGATGGTGGGGGAAACTGGAGTGAAATAAGAAAGCCACAGGCCTTCAACAAACTCAGGGAATACTTTCTCACACGATTATCTGTCCTCAGTGAGATTCAATGGCACTTTGATCTATAACATCATTTGGCCACTAAGCACCAAGGAATAATGATGGGAAGGAAGATGAAAGAAACTGGGGTGAAATACAAAAGTAGCAATGAAAAGACAAAAATTGGGCAATCCAGATTAAAAAAGAATAAAAAGGCAAATTTGATGTTATTTAAAATGTTTATTAAATAAAACTCCAAATAGACTATTACAAATACTGAATTACAAAGACTGGACAAAACTATTTACATTTTAACTTTGCTTTGTATTGGATTTATAAATCTAAACTGTTGCCTTGGCGATGAGCATATTATAATGATATGGCTAAGGTTACCTTGTGGGTACTTTTTGGCAGAATAATATCATAAAATGTTATTGCAATAAAATGATTCTAATAAAAAAGTTTTTTGCAAGCTTAAAACATTTTGTGGGTTATAACCTTAAGCTGTAATGCTTCTGGAAATAATGCTGTTTTGATTTTAAGAATTTTCATGAAAATTTTTTTAAAAAATCATCAACATGTACAGTTGCTTACAAAACATGATTAAAATCAAAGTGTTATAAAAAATTTAATAATAATTAAAAATTTACAAAAAAGTCTATGTATACAACTTACTATATATGTTATATGATTTAAGAATTTATTATTTTATTGCAAATATTTTTTGAAATTTATGAAAAAAAGAATATCAAAATATTTGTGACTATAGTGATTGGATTTTCATTGATAGCCTAATTTCATAGGAGAATTTATAAAAACCTGATCTTTCAGACATATTATTTTCACAAAAATTATTAAGTATTCACAAATGATTATTTTAAGTAATATTATATAAGTAGCAAAATATACATTCAAAAAGTTTGAAAAAAATGTCAAAATGTGGTGGTACCGTTCTTGAAGCAGAAAATCACAATAGGCTTCTCCGATAATGCGACAATATCTAAACATGAAATAGAGGGAAAATATTAATTGAAAATGACCTCAAAATATAAACTCCACAATTTGTTAAACCTTTAAGTGTATCATAAAAAGTTCTACAACACAACCATCGTCAATGAATGAAATTCTGAAAAATGCAACCGCTTACAAATAAAATCTAAATTTTCTACAATATAAATATTAATAATACTTTAAAGAAAGGGTTGATACACTGATAATTGCTCAATATATATGTCTATACTGAAGCATAATAAATATGTCTATAAAATCATGTGATAGCAAAAAAGTCACATGACAGAAATCATGTGATAGCATTGTATATTTCACATGCCAGCAGACAATTCACAGCCTTCCAAAACTTTTTTATGAACAGAATAAAAGTTTTGGTCAGCTTTTCAGCGAGCACCATTAGAATCAGTGTCTTACGAGGTATGATTTAGTTTTTTCTTTTTCTCATATATTACATAATCTATTTTGCTATATGGGACCTTATCTATGAAAGCAACGGGTCAACCTATATCAAAATGCCTAAACTTATTCAAACAGGGTTTAATAATATGTCCTGCAATTTCTGTATTTGCCTTAAGCAACCAAAACATTACTTCCGTTGCTATTAAGCATCCAAAAATCAAATTTCGTAACTTTTAAAACTCTATTGTTCTATTATATCTATATACTTTTAAACTGGCCCAAATATTCACTACACCTGAGGTTTCTGAGTTGATTACAGGTATATAGTACATGCATGCTGAGTATTTATTCCTGGTGCTAAGTTAAGATGATTTTACTGACAAAATGATGCACATGTATGTACAGAAAAGTCAAAAGCTATAAGAACAAAAATTTTTAGATCTTTTAAACATGTGGGCAGAATTACATATGCAAGTATTTTTGAACAGTAATTCCATGCACACTACTTAAAGTTATAGGGGGATCTGCATTCACTTCTCCAGACAAAGTCCATTTATAAGCCTCATCCAATGCTTCTACTATCATCCCAAGATGGATAGAACATAACACATCAACTATCTCTCCAAATAAAGACAGAAAGTATCAAATCCATTATCTTTCCAAAGATGAACAGAGTTATGCATTCACTACCCAGGTAATCCTTCCAATGAAATCCAGAGAGTAACACATTTACTATCCGTCAAAGCATTTTATCTTTTTCAAGACAGGCAAAAAGCTACTCCGATGGAAAAAAGTGAGGAGGACTGAATTCAACCATAAAGGGTTCTTCCACATTTAATTCCTAAAAGGTTGCTTAACTATTCCCATTTGCTGGATCAATCAAACCTTCTATTCCATTCAGGAGTTGGACATCACACTTACAGGGACTAACTATTTATCTTTAAGCACTATATGGACTGTATTGTATAATACAAAGCTATGAGATCCATTTTAAAAACATAAACACAGGAATATTATCATTCTCAATTTTAAGATTTCAGGTTCAACTACAAATTACTTAAAATTTCATGATTTTTTCTTCCTTTTTTCAGTGGTTAGTGATTTGAATAAAGATTTTGCAAATTCAAAACTTTTGCTGTCCAGGTAATTTTATTTTAGCTTTTTCTCAGAATTTTTGAAAATATTGTCAAGAAGATAGAAAACATTTTTCAAAAAAATTACAAACAAGATATACCACAGATTCCAAACATAGAAGAAACTTGTAGAAAAATGTTTTTTTATATCAAAAACACTGTATATAGTTATACAATTATGATACAATATTATACAATGTACACAAATATTATAAAAGTTTTTATAACCATTCACACAAACTTAAATTTTATGAGTACCAAATCAAAATAACAAGATCTGAATTTTTTCCAACTTTTGCATTTTAAAAAGTCACTCTCACATACATAATTATAATATACATGTATATATATATATAACCCCCCAAAAAAAATACTGTTGTATACTAGAGGTTTACTATAAGGTTGACATAACTATGATGCCTTATCCTCAAATAATGGATAAAAAATATCCTCAAATACCCAAGGATAACTAAAATAATTTCATACATATATAAAATTTATATGAATGATGTCATCAAATTTGATTCTAGTATGAAAATATTACAGCTAATTGTAAATGATGTTTTTTTTTTAATTCCAACTCCAGCACATGTGTAACACTCTTTTACAAATCCATTCATCAATTTCAAAGGAAAATGAAATCTTTTTCTCCGGCTAAGTTACATGTGCATGGTTCGTGTTTGGTAAGCATTCTCCATTTTCCGTGACAATGTGGGACTCCAATAGCGTTCCAGTGAGTGGTGTTCTGGTATACTCCATGTCCCTTACAGCGGACGCCAAGTTCCTTGTGCATGACAAATGGCTGGCATTCTACGCAGACTTGGGTTCCTTCAGTCATAATGCTGGCCCAGGCAAATAATGGTGAAGATGTATTGCAGGCTTTATGGGCTTTCTCTATTTCAAAGTATGCACAATATCTGAAAGTATATAAAGAATAAATACAATTATTATTTTAATAACATAAACGACTAATGGCTTGCCTGCACATTTAGTTGATAAAATCTTAAAATATTTGAAAACAGCTGCCATGGTTACAACAGCATAAACACTTCTATACAACCAATTTAATTCAATTAGGAACTTTTTGCTCAAACACACAGTAGGTTGTACATGAGGTAAACATATAGACAAAACAGCATTAAGCATATGCCTACATGATAACAATACAAAATTCATTACATAAGTATAATAATACTGTCAAACCTGCTTTGAAGGCAACTTCTAAATAAGGGCCATCTGTTTTAAAAGACCAGTAAAATTTTACCCCTTTTGTTCTTTATTTGTTATTGGAACCTCTATATTAGGCTACCTGTCCATAAAGGACAATTTTACTGGTTTACTTGGGTGGCCTTAATAAAAGTTTGACTGTACAGTCAAAATAAAGATGCACCTTGCAAACAGGTCACCTGTGTAAAATGGCAACCTGCTTATAAATCCCAGCAAATTAAAATTTTATTGGTTCATAGGATTATTCTTTGTTCTTATAAGGGTGTATAATTAATCTAACTTCACATTACTTCAGAGTTTAGTAGTTGACAGAATCTTTAATCATCAGAACTGAAAAATCAAAACTTGAAATATCTTATCTGGTTTTTTTCTCAATTTATTACAAACTGACTGGGTTGTAAAATTTCAATTAAATTCTGTTGAGAACAAAACCTCCCATCTGCTAAAAATGTAATTGGATGTGATTTTCTAATCCAATTATAAAAGTGTCATGTCCCCATGAAATCTGTCCCACCCATGTAAGGAAATTACTGATTTATTACAGCTCAATCTGCCTCTTTTTAAACAAGATGTATTTGTCTACAATATAACCCTTTTGACCTTGTAATTTATCAATTTTAATATCTCATAAGATTAGTATAAACCCTTGCTGATTTCAGTATGGGGTCCAATTAACTATGTAGGATTATAACTGCTTCTCTTAGTCACAACAGAAAAATAACAATAGCTCACCACTTTTCATACAAAGTTTGGTATGCTAATATCATTCATAAATAATTCTATTTTATTGACTGCTGGATGATTACAGCTGAAGGTCCAAAGGACAGCAGTTAATTTTTTATTGGTGACCTTATACTGTCACTTCGTTCAGTGGAATGGATGGTTGGTTGGTTGGTTGAATGCTGCTTAACATCGCATCAGCAATTTTTAGCTGTTTTCGATAAGAACTATCATTAATCTCTATGGATTAATCTATGAACAAGTTTGTATATGCATGTGAAATGCAAGTATCATTTATGGTCTGCCTTGTACCACCGCCCACTTAGGGCAACTTCTGGGTACTAGCTCACTGAGTCAGTACACCGCAGACAAGCATACCACTCCCCCAGTCACATTATACTGACACCGGGTGAACCAGTAAAGCCCAACGGCAAGGAAAATTCACTTTCCCACATGTGGTCTGAACGGGGCTCAAACTCACAGCGGTGAGAGACCCTGGATTTGTAGATTGGTGTCTTATCCATAAGACCATTGTGGCCTTTTCAGCAGAATGGAGAGAATAAGATATAATACAAACAAGCTTATATGTCCCTTACAGAGCGGTAAGGTGACATGTGTAAAATATTCAATATAGTTTCAGAGGAAGAAGGAAGACTCCGACACATACAATCAAGCCTACATGTTTCCACATTTTTAAGACTATTTTGACCATAACTGTGCTTTAACAAATTAATGATCACGGATGTGGGTTCAAACCTCACTCAGACATTGAAATTCTCATCATTTGGCCACACTGTGAAGCTGTAAAAAGTTTGGTTATAATGTGGTCTTTCAGATATTCTAAACAAGACCCTGTATTTCAATATGGATACATTGAATGATGTATTCATGGTTATTCTGAAGCAAAATATTAAAATTTGTCATCACAAGTTCCATGTTATTTTTTACTTTTACATGTTTTATTATAGAAAAACAACATTGACCTGTTAACTTGACCTAATTCAAATATTTATTATTTTTCATTCTCAAATTCCATTTTACACAACACAGGGGTTGCTTAGCCTACTGGAGCACCCTATTTACTTCTTTGGCAGAAGTGCATTCATGTGTTTAACTAAATTGCCAGTTTCAAAGTTTTTACTTTGCTATTTGGATTATGATTTGAGCATGGATTGGTATGTTTGGTTTTCCATTAAATCAACACCGCATAAGTGTACATTAGTGTATGTGTGTGTTATTTTTATTTTTAGAAGTTATAAATATGAGTAACTTAAAAATAATTGTTATAATAAAATGAAATGCCATATGTTTCAACAAAAACTTTTTTTTGGTGAATAATCATTCTATCTTCAATCATCGATAGATAACTGGCATTTTCCCAAATATCCAAAATTTTTATTTGAGGTTCATTGAAAACAAGGACTCTACTCCACAGTAACACTACTGGACAAAACTTTAATTTCAATGTCTAAAGTGATCAAATATGTACCAAGTAGATATTGCATAAAAGTGTCTCATAAGCCAACTTATTCTGACTGGATAATAAAATGCAAGGTATTGATCTTGTTAATTTTATGTTGATTGATATGTGATACCATAATAAACAATTTTATCATAATCATCTTTAAATTTCACAAAGCAAGCTCTTCACTTAAAGGAAAGAGGAGGAGAGGCTGACCAAAATAGACTTAGAACAGAAGTACTGACATAAAGGCAAGAGTAGTTGGAAGGACATGGGTTGAGCCAAAGAAGATCTCCCAGAATCATGTCAATTGGAGAGGTGTTATTGCAGCCTATGGTCCCCTGGGAATTAAGAGTAGAATGGAGATTATTAAATTCAGTGTTGACAAGAACATTTCAATAATGAATATATTTGATGTATTGTCGGCCGCACCCACAATGTTCCGACAAAAGGCTGGCATGTTTGATTTACACACAAAAAGAATGAAAACTCTGCCTAAATTGCGTCGTTTAATGACATCACTGACACTAGTACATCATTAGTTGCCATGACGCTGCTTTTGGTACCGTGATGGCGGCCAGTGTCGGAACATAATAGGCATGGCTGGCAATACGTCAGTTGAAAAGTAAAACCTAATTATCACTTAATTGTTCTTTTGTCAAAACTAAAAAAAATTCAATCTTATAACAAACAGTGAAAACAAGCCCAAAATCAAATTCTAGGCCAATGTAAAAAGTGCATTCAATGTTTTCCATTATACCAAATTTTTTTTATCAGTTATGAGGTAATTATGCAGGTGTGAATATTTTACTGATAGGAAATAACTCATAGATATGAAATTAGAGCCGGAATTCAAAACTGTGTGACAAATGGTTAAAGCAGTTTTATAATGAATTTAACTATTTTAACCAATTTTATGTAGACAGAGGTCACTCACTAGCAAGGTGCACCTGCATTGTAATGTAATAATAGATGAAATACCTACATTTTTGTATAATGTATGTGTACAACCAATTAAGAATTTCAATAATTTTCATGTAAAAGTTCTAAATTCTAAGTACAGTCTGTCTACCTAGCATTAACTTTAATTATATTTACAACATAAGCACTGAGTGTAATGAAGTTATGTAATCAAAATCAATTCATTTATATTCATGAAGATATAACCACACAGACATTTACAACTATATTTAAGTATATTGATTATAGCCCACCCTCCTGCAAACAAAGTTGGGGGGGGGGGGGGGGGAATAACAATCACAAATTTAGTCAAACTTGGAACAATCGGGTTCTCCAGCATAGGATGTGATCAATACCCCTAAACGTTTGTGCAGTATGTTTGGAAAACGTTGACATGAATCTCTAATCAAACCTTTTCACAATTTTTTTAAAACTTAATTTGTTTTTATCTGTAGTAAATTTAAACCTTAAAAATAAAAGCCATTAATTAGTCGCTTTCTTTTTGTTACCTTAATTTAACAGGGTCAATATTTATGTTGTGACACTTTTCAATGTCTGATGACATAGTTTGTTATAAAAAAAGATAAGTTTAAATAGCTATACCACCACCATAACACAATACAACACAGGAAATTCTTACTTTTAAATTTCACACCAGAAAGAGTGCACAGATCACCACTCAACAGCCACAGAATGTGGGGCGGCATGGGGCATTTGTTGTCCATGTCAAGATTTTTTCACTTATATTAATTAAGGTGGTCAGTTCAGGAATCGTGAAGGATACTGGAATGCCTGTAGAAAAATCACTGACCTTCCACAAGGAATTTAATAAACTTTCTCATACAAGGATCTGCTCAAAGGGGAATTTGAAGCTAGGAAACAAAAGGTGTCATGATCCAAAAGTTGGCAGACTTGGCACAAAGCCACCCCACCCCCTCTTCAGACAATAAAGGTGCAGAAACAAATTCAGCAGCTTTGATTCTAGAGTGCATTAAGATGATTTACTTTCGTCTGTGCACCTTTACTATCAATTAAGTCATTTATCTGTGCAAAAAGAATTGTTAGCCTGCCAAGACAATAATTCCATGTTGGTTTTTGCAATGATAATTTATTTCTACCTGTCGTTTGTCTCTCCATCAATTACTGATAACTCAAAACAAATCAAAAACAAGTTTTGTTATCTAAACAAAGATAAAACAAATCAGAATAAATGTCTATCCACCATATTATATAATTTGTATAAATGTCCCAAAGTTCAAAGTTTCCCACAAGCAGTAGTAACACTTTTGCTATAATGTCCCTTCCATATTTAGATTCTGAAATTCTACTTGTTATTTTTTCCAGTTTTTAGAAATACATTGTCAACTTTACTAGAGTGGAACTGGAATTAACATTTACTTGAATTCTGCAAACTTTGCAAGCAATAATGAACATTTTTGATGGCATATTTCATAATGCAAAAATAAATCTATATACTAACCCGAACACAATTTAATGGATAAAATTAACACATGTATAAACTATTTCTTATATCACCAAATTCTGTAAAGTAAATATTTTTGTGAAAAACTGAATAATTTGCACTTTCCAACAACATCCTTTACACATAACTCTTAGACATGTCACATTACATAAATCAACTCGCCTAGAAAAGGTCTCAATATTGTAATATAAAGTGTTAACACATGTTGTAATACAGGAAGTCTTGTGGTTTTTTACATTTCTAAATCATTGAAAAAATAGCATGACAGGAATTCTAAATATTTGATTACAAAAACTATTTTAAGTGGATTTATATATTAAAACATAAAACTGAATATCTGATATTCAAGGTGCTTCACTTTTTTCTGGTCCGTTTGTAATGCTCTCTGCCACCTATCAACTTCAATTACAATTCCAGGTGACTTTGACTGAAAGCTGTGTTACTTACAATTTACATGCAAGAAAACCTCACAATGAGGGTCGCTACAATACACCTTGCATTTGTTGGTGACATATTGGAAAATGTTTACATCACTAATAATTCCTAGAATAATGTAAACTTGAGCTAATATGCTATATCCAATGGAAACATTTGTTCCACACAAAGATTAGTGGGAACAGTGGTGCACCCCATTGGCAAATTAGAAGAAACTGAACAAGAAATTTTAACATAACTGTGACTTAACTGTGATAAACTGCCTTATATTCAACTAAAAAATCTAAGAAATTAAATAAGAACAACATACATAGAACAAGTATGAAACTCTTTACCAATAGCTGATGAATCACAGCACACTCCAACCTTTCGCAAGAAAGTTTTTCTGTTCCCTTGCTGAAGGTTGGTGGTTTTCTCCACTGACCACCACCTCAATATAAGTGAAAGATTCCTGACTTGGGTATAAAACTCCATTCTTCCACTCCACTCTTTTAAACAACTGGTCACATACAAAGACAAAACCTCTTCAAAGAGAACAAGAGATGGTTCAAATTTGAAATATAAAAACGATAATCTTGGATTTGCAAAAATGCAAAATGTGATTACCACAATTACACAGTTCTAATGCTGTGAAGTGGAGCAGGGAATCAAGTTGCTTTAAGCCCCTGTCAAGATTCTCTTTCTCTTACTTAAATTGATATAGTAAGTTCTAGGGGTAGTGGAGGAAAATGGAATACCCAGAGAAAAACGAACAACCTATGACAATTTAGTGAAATGATAACCTTTCTAAATCTAATGTTGTGTTGGTAGACTTGGGTAACTATGTACTAAATAACCTCCTAATAAAAGTTGGCATTAATAGACGGAGAGAGACGGGAGGAAATTTGATGCTACATACTTAAGCAATTAGTCTTATTGGATCATACTGCATATAAATTAATTTTGGCAGTTTTTAATAGAAATAGATTATGTCAAATATAAATGGCAAGACCTCCCTTGTAGCTAAGCCAAAGTCTGGCATCTCCTGACTAAGATTGTTCTTGACATCAAAGGAAGATCTGAAATTGTATTTGGCATTATATTATTTGAATCTTTATTGTAATTCTGGTAGTTATTATATAATAATATATACTAATGATTAATATATATATATTTAGATTTGCTCAATAGGAATGATGACCTCTGTAACAGTACAGACTTGTCTCTAATATGAATGGACTAAGTGGCCTGGTGGTCTGAAGGCAACAGATCTTTGCAGAGAAATTAAATTGCTAGTCTGCTTGCCAAAAGTTAAGGGTTTTCTACAGGTACTATGAATCCATCCACCATCCAAGAATTGACTGTGTCAATGTAGTAAAACAATCTTGATGGGCTGTAAAATACTGTTATTACTCCACACTTTCAATATTTTGTACCAATATGTATACAGTCAAACCTGTATATAAAGGCCACTCAAGGGAACCAGTAAAAGTGGCCTTTCTGGGCAGGTGGCCTTAATATACAGGTTCAAGTAATATGAATAAAGAACAGTTGGAATACAATTTTACTGGCCTTTATAAGCAGGTGATCCTTATATAGAGGTGGCCTTTAAGACAGGTTGGACTGTACCTAGTATATATATGTGAATTTTGGTCTACAAAACCCAGACATAACTGCATATTCAAATACATTATAGCCTCGTTATAATGCCCCTCCATAACTATGCCAGCTCACTTCTATGTTCTTCTTTATAAACCTCCCTCATTGTTATCACAAAACCCCTTTATAATGCAAAAATTTGATTGAACAAATTGTAACAATGAAATGAGGTTCTACTGCATATATAGATGGACCCTGGATAAATACATATGGTGGCCATGTTCAGTAAGTTATTTAGATGAGAATCATTTAAGCAACATCTAAGAGATAACTTACATGTATGACATGTGTTCTTACTAATCATTGGCGGTACACGTGTGTATATATACATGTATATAAATGAATGCAGTTGTATAAATTCTGGGTCTGGTTTACTTCCTCTGTAATGCTGTTTTCATGAAAAATATCCTGATATCTGATCTTGGAATATTTTAAGTGAAAGAGTTTTAAAGAAAAATGTCCAATATCTGATTTGGAACATAAAATGTTTATAAACAGAATGATTAAAACATTTGTATCTTCAAATTATGTAACAGTAGCACACAAATAAGTTATCTCCCTTAGATCATTTTTCACGAGTTCAAATTAAGATGTAAATAGTGGAGTTCCAATGTCTAACTCATTATTTTTGAATACTTAAACCACTTTATTTTGTTTACCAAAGATAATACATGAATTCAAAGAAACTTTTTTTAAAGATAGATAAATGAAAGCTTGAAGGAATGTAAAATAAAGTAGTCCAAAAGAGAAATATAAATTAGTAAAGCTTAACAAAACATAATTCCCCGGGGCAGATAGGAAACTATAAATACATTGTATTATCTTCGGTGGTTACAGCAAACTGACGACTTTATCATGTTGAAATACAACTTTATCCCCTTAGTATTGATAAGTACATATGTCAAGTCCATCAAAATCACATTAAAATGATAGCTTACTGGACAAGTGTTAAAAGCTGATAGGGTGACTTAGAAAAATTAGGCCATGTTTAAAAACTTTACTTGGCACTGTGTGTTTATTTTTCCCATGCACTATCGCTGGTTGGACGACACTATACACAACCAAAAGGTGCTTTTTTGATAAATGTCAATCATACTATGCCAGTACAGTTGTCAAGGCCTCTAAAAAATAATACAAAACCCAAATGTAATTTTTTCAATAATGTCAACCAATGTTACACCTTAGTCAGATAACCTACATGTAGTGATGCAACTCATGACCATCATTTTGATAACCCAATCAACATAGCAAATCTCCCAAAGCAGTCAGTCTCACTTCCATTTTAGAAGCATGTGAGTTTATATGGAAAGAATTACAGTAAGCCAGATTCTGGGTGGAATTACTCTTTTCTGTAAAAATGGGAAATCAAACAGGTGCTAGGAAAAAAATAATAGTAGCAACCTTTTATGACATATGAAAGCTTGATAATGAGTGCATGCAGACTGAAACATCTAAGGAATTTGCAAATTTTAAATGTGACATACAGTGTTTGTGTTAGAACATACAGATAGTTGAACAGAACACCTGTTATTTAAAACAAGAAAGGAATTCCCAGATTTTTTTGTGAATGGAGGATTCTTTAGCATGCCAAGTCAACCGTGAGTTTTAAGATCTCTTCTGAAGGATCATGCAACTTTCATTGAAAGAACAGTCACTACTTGTTTTCAAGTCTTGGTGAATTCCAGCAAGAGCTCGAAACCTTGTCCTACCACATATGAAGTGAGCACTCTAACAACTGAGTTAACAGTAGTTAAGATTGTAACAATGAGTAATAGATGCCAATCCATGCCAAACTTAACAGTTATATTGGTATATGCAATATGAGCAAATTGGGAGATCTGATATCAAAATAATGAAGAGATATCTCGGTGAAAAGGTGACAAAGAACTGATAAAGGATAGATACCATATGATAGTATAAAACAAAATCTCACAATTCCAAAATTTGAAAACTGATCCACCAAAAACAAAAGATAAAATCAGGTTATAAATCAATTATGCCGAAGTTTTGAAAAAAAATTATTTTTGGAGTGACAGGTATGATCAAATCACTGACATTTCTGTAGTTTTTATGATCAGAAGGGCACTTACAGTTACTAGAAAAACAAAAACAATGAACTCATTAAGATTCTTCATGGATCCTCTCCAAATAGAATTCTTGACATATTGGGAGTGGATTGCTACTCAAGTCAAGATTCTTTCATTTATATCGAGGTCAGTTCTGTCATGAATGAAGGTACCAGAATACCTGGAGAAAACAACTAACCTTTGGTAAACAAACTGACAAACTTTCTTGCAGTAGGATCTGGTAGTTCATTAGCTTACCCAAAGTTTATTTCAGTTGTTCGAGGCGGATCACTACAGCAGAAATTCTTCGTTTGGCTTTTCTTCTTTCTTAGATAAATGTAATGCTACTAGATATGGTATTTGATTTTATGATAGAAAATCAAACTGTGATATCCTTTATGAAAAATAATTGAAATTGTGGATTGTATCCTAACATTTACAGGTCCTACCACAAAACACCAGAAATTCACAGCTGAATGAAAATGTTTTGTTCAGAAATGGTCAAAAGATCATTATTTCTACCATAAAGAAACAAATTTCTTTTTTTCAAAAAAAAAATTCTTTTGGAAATAATATAGAATTTCACTTTCTGCTGAGCAATGTAATTAACTAATAAACTATATGTCCAGTGTAAAAAGAACACAGAGAAGTAACCTTATGATAGGTCATGTGAGGTTGAGGTCATCCTTAGAGCAGGTGCCCTTTGCAAGACACCTATCTGTCAATGAAAAAGATACTAGACATTCTGAAAGCTTCTTAAAGACTGGGGAGTCAGATAATTACATTGGAACACCCAGAAAACTTATTTCTACTGTCATTGCTATTGTTGCTATACATCAAACATTTTAAAGATTAAGGTTTTTATGACATGGTCAAATAAATGTTTTATAAACAGACAAATTGTTGTTATACTGTCAAGCACTTGTACATCAAAGAAGAATATAAAGCCCCCAGATGAAGGCTATTATGTACCCTCTATACATCAAGTAAAATAATCTCCTCAGGTAGGTAGGTAAGATTGGAATACTTGTACTTCTTAAGGTAGATAATAGGCCAGTTGTAGTATCTCTCTAGAAACAAATTACAAATCTTCAGTTAAGGTTCAGAATTGGTGAAACTTTGCCAAGCACTGTACATTTGTAAGCCCTTTGGAGTTAATGAGTTGAGTTGAGTAATAGTGTTTAACATTCCAGCAAATAATATTTCACTTATATTGAGACATCACAAGTTATAGTCAAAAGTGCAGAAATTTTGCCTGTGCATTGCGACATTATACAGCAAGTTTCTATATCGTGCCACACCTGCGTGATACAGGGCCTCATTTATATCAAGTTCCCATCCAGAAGAACCTGACTTTCATTACGTAATACTGAGTGCTTGCCGAAAAAACAGTCACTACTTGTAAGTTTGGTCAAACCCGGTCAAGGTTCTAACCCACGACCTCACACTTACCAAGTGAGCACTCTACCAACTGAGCTAACACAGTGGCTCTTTGGAGTTAATGAAACATTCACATAATTGGGAAAAGGCATTTGTACAGCTGATGATATAACTACTGGGGTATGTAAATTTTGTGTAAAACTAGAAAATTTAGAAATGTCTAAGTGGGACTTGTATGTTCTAACACCCATCCCGCTACTGAAACCCTAAATCTCGCACTCAACTAATGACCATGGAAGTAGACAAGCTGTATCTTCAATTCCATCAACTTTGCACTTTAACTAATCAGTCAATATTTTGTATCAATTGGACCAAAAGAGCAGGTGAAATATTCAAATTAAAGGTCAAAGTTCGGATAACAATTGTCAAGGTATCATTGTACAAGCACAAGATATTGTGATGCATATCACACAATAAATAACCTTTTATTGCCTAATAACAATGCAGACTTATATTACAACCCCTCTCTTCACTTTCATTTTTAACAAAAAGATGTTTTTAAAAAAATTAACTCATGTGTGCAGTAAGACTTGTATGCTAAAATGTGTGCCAAATTTATATACATACATGTATCTTTATCTATGCTTGACTTTTTTCAATGAGAAAATTTGAATATGTTATAAAAAATATGACACTCATACTAATGAATTGGCATTCACCTATAAAATCGTTAGTGTGAAAATTTATGTAGTATCATACTTTTAAATACAGACATGAGAAAAAAACAAACTCATAAAAAATTTACTTTTTAAAGTTTTTAATCAACAAATATGAATAAATTTATTTTCATATGTTCCGGCTTATTTTTTTTATTTGGTAGTGTTTCATAATGACTTCAACAATTTGGTAGTGGTTGGTAATGGCTTTGGCAATTTTAACTTTACAGATTACTTGATTGAATTTGTCAAAATTTGTCCAGCATTTGACTAGTCTTTTGCAGTACTTACTAGTACTTACAATGGAGCCTGGGAAAACCGAACCCTAAATAAACTGTAATAATAAACTGTAATCAGTTTTTACAGGATCATCCCCAGTTTTATCTATCAGTTATATTAACAAACAAGTTCTATGAAGGAGTGGGTAGTGTAATGAAGTTTAACACACCAGTGAAAACGCTTTCACTTTTATCGAAGTGGTAAGTTCAGGGATGGTAGAGAAAACCAGAGTACCTGGAGACTGTTCGGCACATCAACTGACCAGCTTTCTAACACCAGGTTGTCCTGAGTGGGGCCCAAACCCATGTGGTGAGAGACTCTGTGGTCCAGCCATTATGCAAAGAATCAATAACTACTCATAGCCAGTCTCCTCCACTAATAAAACTTTCATGAGCTTCAGACTTATACATGTTTTTAAAGTTGTTATTGATCTTTTAATTATGCAGGTTTTTAACTGACTCTGGGTATTTATAAACACTTTTTACTCTAACTTCATTTAAATTCACATTTCAATTTTCTGAAATTTAAAACTGTAAGACATCCCATTTATCTTTGTTCCTTTGAGAACTCCCCCTCAAAAGGATCAAAGACAACTATAAAGGTATATGATAAACGTCCCCAGTCAGTCACTATTTTTAATGTAACATTATGAATGATGATTACCTGTGACCTAATTCAACACTTGCATCTCTAACCACTTATGAAATTTGCATAAAAAAAGGACTGTTTTTCAACAGTACCACTCTTACCTCTTAATATTAAAGTCGAAAAAATGTTCAAAATCTTTAAATTTCACTAAAACAAATTTTAAAATCTTTTATTTGATGAAAAAAAATCTAAATCTTTTAATTTGACTACTGTATCAACTCTAAGCAACTTTTAACAAAATTATGTTCTCCCAGATTCAGTAATAATTAGCAAGACTTTGAACATATTAAAAACAATCTTAATAAACACTAAGAACATTTGGATGTTTAACTTCTGCCATACTGCTATTCTCTGAGACTAGAAACCAATAGACAGTGCAAGAGACAAACATTATAAAGGGGTCACAAAGGCAATAGTCTAGTTCAAGACTTGGACATACAGGTAACAGGTTATAGAATTAAAGCTACACAGATTTTCTAATTTTCAATTTGACTAATTAAATTTATAAACTCTGAGACCAGACTTATGAATAATTATCACTGAAGTTGTCCCTCTCAAATGTTGACGAAAGCTATAATACAGATTTTTAAATTTTAAACCAACTATTGTATCGAGTTCTGAATGACTTTGTATCAAACCCTGGGTGTCTATTGTATCAAGTTCTATGTGACTTATGACATTATATAATAATATTTGTAAACAGAAGATAAGACACCTTTATATTCTATTTGTTCAAGATGAATACATAATCTGAATGTTTACATGAGTTATCCCCCTTGCTTTCATTGATGGTTTTCCACAATTTACACAAAAGCTCACCAGTTGTCGGGGATTATATAATTTTTATGAGAGTAGCATACTTCAGGTGTTGAAGATGGTTGATTAGGTTTTAGTTTATATACAGGTAATACATGCCAATACCTGCTTTCACTGCTCTGTGAAGTAAACCCCCCTTTACCTGATATATATACAATTGTTTAGTTCAAGTTTTCCCACAAGTACGGTACATTATTTTCCCCTGTGAATGAAAAGAGCTGATGAAAGGTGCAAGTTTTTCCACCAAGCACATGTATAATTATAGATGTAAATGAAATGTGCTGACGAAAAGCAAATTTTATGAGCTACCAAATCTGACAGAAAATTGCACAAAAAACTATATAATCTTTAGAATCCTTACACAAAACAGTTTAAGTAGCAGATTAGTTGCAAATCTACTTGTATAACTGCATAAATAAAGTGAATTGAATCTAGAAAAGATGCACAAAATCTTTTGAATTACTGCTCAAAACAATTTCAATAAACCTATTGACTGAAAAACACTTTTATAAACTTTGTAAATTTAAGAGCTGCTAAAATTTTATTACTGTTTTCAGTTATGTGGTAATTACATTAATATATATTCATGAATAGTGTATTTTATGAGCTGCAAAATTTTCTCAATTATTGCACACAAAAAGGTTTGAAGGTACTTGTTAATTTTTGTCTAACCCAACAAAAATGCTGATGTAAGTTATTTAGGCTGCACACCATGGTAGTTTAAAAAGCATTGGGTCTGCTGCATTATCAACACTGTACTTGGATTTTTCTTATTTCAAATCATGTGCGATATAGTCTAATGAATTCACATTAAATGATGACTTTAGCAGTCATTCAATCAAATACAGTCATACCTTAACAATGCCCAATGTTCTGTAATGGAGTGTGCAAATCTCCAAACCCTTCTCCTGTATGGGAATGATTGGACTAAAGTGCAATACCGTTTCGCACAGTACAGTGTTCAAATCTCCAAACCCTTCTCCTGTATGGGCATGATTGGACTAAAGTGCAATACCGTTTCGCACAGTACAGTGTTCAAATCTCCAAACCCTTCTCCTGTATGGGCATGAGTGGACTAAAGTGCAATACCATTACCACAATAAATTTTCTTTCATTTATAAATTATATCAAGGTCAGTTCCAGTTTGGTAGAGGAAACTGAAGTATCAAGAAAAAACCGCCAACCTCAAGCAAGCAAACTGACAACCTTTTTCACACTAGTATCTTTCAGAGTGGGATTCGAACTTGGGTCATGAAAAGCCTTGTGATCCTTAAGTATGTACTTTAGAACAGTCAGACACTAAGGTCTCACATTCAATGATTGGAAGATAGTCACCATTTATCTTGTTATGTTCAATCAATCACTATGCATGTAAATTTGCTCAGGTTCAACTTGTGATGATTATCAAGGTCATTTTCTGTCATTGCTTCTATTTTCAAATTAATTACATGTACTTCTCTGTCCTCAAAGGACCTGATGAAGATCACAGACAAGTCATTGAAGGAATTAATTGCTTCTCCCTTTAAAACCATAAACTGTCAGTATTAAACCTTCAAACTGGTCAGATATCACACAAACTGACCGCTAGACCACCAATGTCTTTTCACACTGACCAACAGAGCTAACTAATATGTATCATTTATAATCATACTGGACAAAGCCAGTAATTTCTCTGTCTGCTGATCAAAGAATTAATTTTCTGCTCCTGTGGATGTAAATGGTTATAATCATTGAATTAATTCCCTTGATGCACTTTCTCATCCAAAATTTAAAATTTTTAAGACACTTCAAGAAAAGAAACTCGGGAATCAAACAAATCCTATTCTTAGTATTCATACCATCACCAGCATAATGTTGTAATTTCTAGACACGAATTGGAACTTTTTTATAATTTTAATCTCATGAAGACACCTCGTTTCCTGTACACATGGCAGATATCAATTCCGAATGAGATGAATGGACATCTCTTAATTATCTTCGCACATGATAAGGACAATTCATAAGAGTATTCTGAAGAGCATCAAAATCATTTTTGTTTCTTCTTCAAGGGGAATTAAAATAGATTTCAGCAAAAAGCAAAATTACATTTTATTTTTAAATAAACCTGGTTTCTGCTTTTAAATTTCAAATCCACTCAATCTGTTACTTAATAGCATGAAAACGATTTTTTTCCTCAAGAATTTCATAACAATGTCACCAAACTTTGTTGGTGTTGATGTTTTATTAAAATGTGGAGATTGTGAATGTCTTTTGTATTTTTAAAGTTCTATATAAGACCTGTTTATACAGGTTTCCAAGGGCAACCTAGTAACAGACAGATTTCACAACAGATTTCACTGTATTGAAAAATGTCTTTCGACAGATTATAACACAAGTAATGAAATAGAACAGTGAAATAGAAAATCAAATTTTGTAATTTGGGACATTTTTTTTTGTTTTAAACTGCCACCATGGAATGAAATTCAAGACAGAAGAACACGACAGACACAATAGGTTCACTATCTGTGGAGTTACACTAGTCTATCAGGCTGTCAAACAGTTCAAAAGGTTTTTCACCTTAACGAGTTTGATATCTTATATACCTGTCAACATTTTACCTTTAATAGCCTAGACTTTCAACCTTACAGATTGCAAGCTAAAACTACCTTACATTAATTAAAATCAGTATCCAGAAAATAATGTTTATCAAAACTCACATTCATATAAACAAATTCTAGTTCATTTAACTGAATGAATGAATCGTAACTTGGCTGCATATTGTTAATGTCAAGTCAGCAAATTGTTCAGTTGTTTGAAATGAGTCAAAATCTTATTTATTCCATGTGGTGCGCAAGTTTTTGTAAATATTTCTGATAAGACTTATAAGTACTAAAGCATGTTTGCAGCAATGTTTGGACTGCTGGTACACTGACAAACAATGTCACAGATCCAATCAGGCCATACTCTGTCCTCTAGGGAGAAAGGGTTTGACATGTCATAGGCCTTTACCATTTGACTTTGTACCAGTATAATGGACTGAGTGGACTGCAATGCTTATCTGTGACAGTGAAGGACAGACACTATAAGTGTGCATTAGTACAAAGCAGATCATAATACTTGCACAAACATTCACACACACCACATGAACTTGTTTTTAGATTTATCTTAGTGGTTTATAGGAAAAATTTGTCCTATCAAAAAATGGATATGGTGTAAAACAACATTCAACCAACCTACATGGAGCCCATGGCAATGAAACCACCATTATCACACAAGAAAACAGCTATTGTGAAGAAACTGGAAATCATGAAGTTCACATAGTGTTTTTGTAGGGTTTGCTTTTCATAAAATTGTTCACTCTAAAATTAGATGCATGATATATGATCCCTTCTATTTTCACAAATTAATACCAAGTCAATTTTTGCTAATCTTTTGGTTCCAATCTCGCTGTATCATCAAAAGTGTATAGTATTTCAAAGTAGGCCTTCCTCACACATAAATCAAAACTTATCATGATAGGAAATACACTACATATGAAAATCAATTAAGCACCTTTCACCTGTAACATAAAATGTGACCTGTAGGCCAAATATGGCTTATATTTTATTAGCCTCAGACCAAGGTGATAAGTTTCAAAGATCCTATCAGCGTTTTACAAGGCCTCGGACATTGAGAATGAAGCCTGCCTGGGTGATATGATGTTATCTTCATCAAGATTATTCAAATAAACACACTTATTTTATCAATGCATACAAATGAGGACATTATTTTTAATAATAAAATAAGATATGGGCATATTGGTCAGTGAAGAAACTTTTTATTAGTTTTATAGGTCTCTGTGTGGTCAGATAGGGGTTTCTGGTGGTCATCTTGTATTCATGACTTATAGAGCTTTCTGATACTGTAAACCCCTTTATATTGGCACTTGCTTATTTGATCGATTTTACTTTACAAGGAATGTGCCCAGTTTGAGTTTAGCACACAAACTTTATGTGTGCATAAGGTGTGGCTTATATATATCTGTGTGTATGTGTGTGTTTCATTTTAGGTGAAAGGTCACGCAGCAATACATACTAAAATAGAACTGCAGCTAAAATTTCCCAGTTTACAGTATGCTGTTTAAGTGAAAACATGGTTTTTCCTATCAGTGGTTATTGTTTCACTTTGCAAATGCATTGCATTAATGTATCTAAACCTCCCACTAGAACAGGAATTTCTTACAATCAAATGGCTCACTGTCCAAAACTTGATGGCAAACCGAAGTTACAATAGACACCCATTCCAACTTCCTCAACAACACAGTAAATGCAACACTAAGATGTCTTTCTTACTGTATTAGTTTTACATAAAATATACAAAATGTACTTACGCTGGTCTTCTAGGAATTTCGTTGCTAGCAAACAAATTTTTGCGTATATCATGGAGGGGACTGTATTTTTTGCTTTTTCTGTAAATTCCATACTTGGCTGGTATAATTTTACCTATCTCTGAAATTAAAAAATACAATTGCATTATATAAGTGTTAAGCAGTTTTAATCATTAATGTTTTACTTGATGGATATGTTCAGCTGTGATGAAACCTAGCCAGGGCTGGGTATTTCCAAGCTATCTTAACTGCTAGGAATACTTAACCCCAAAATAATACATAAGTAATGAGTATCCATAACCTCTGAGATAACTTCCAATTACCCATTCCTGGTATACAAAAGAAAATATGAACGTCAAGTCCAAGTCTACAATGTTTGGTACTAGCAGCAATTAAATTTACAAGCTATGGTCATACTTATTACCATATTTACTATGAATAGGTTACAATTTGTGCCTGTTCTGGAGAGCTTTTAACAAGTAGATTGCAACATTATCTTCTCCACAATCAGGGACGATCTGCTATAAAGCATGCAACATTACCTCCACCACAATCAGAGCCCATGGGCAATATATGAATGCGAGCCATGCAAGCTTTGACTTGGAAGTGTTTGAAACTACATTAGCATTATTACAGCTCATTTAAATTTCTTACTTAAGCAAGATTGAGCTTGTATGTGTCTTTATTGAATCTAAACAAAGTTTTTAAAAAACACTTGCTATTACGCAAACTTTAATCTTAAAACGACTGATTAAGACTTCCAGATCAATATCATGTGATTCTGACTTCTGTTACATGTCAAAGTAAGATGTATGATCTAACTCCGACTCCGCCCTAATTATTGATTGGTTCAAATATCGGTAGTCATGGTAGTCATATAACCTAACATGTTACTATGTTGAAAAACACCTCTAAAACCATCTATCATAGAAGAAATTTACATGAAGAGTAAATAATATAGCTTGCTCTTGGACCTTTCTGATATTTTGTTACAATTCTGACCTACAGGTTTTGTGCAAAGTGTCAAGATTTCAAAAGTGATTATTTCTGGGTGAAAAAAGTAACAGGTCTTAATGGATTCTCTGTCAAACTTCATCTAACAGACAACTCCACAAAGAGCTCATTATAGACATTTTATGTAGTTCCATTATAAGTCTTAAAATATTCTTTTAAAATAAATTGCTTTTAAAAATTTAAATTACTTTACAAATTGTTAACATAACTTCATTTATTAGTCTTTTTACTTTCAATGTCAGTGATAAATTCACAGTACAAGGGACTGATAAATGGTGACAAATTATAGACTACAGTCAAATTTGTCTATAATGGCTACCAAAGAGAACTACTAAAACTGGCCTTTACCCGCTGTTGGTCATTAAAAGAGCACTTGGGATAAAATTTTACTGGCCTTTAAAAACAGATGACCCTATTGCTGGTGACATCTCAATACAGACAAAATGTGTTATAATTGAAATGTGATACCATTTCAAAAGTGTCCTTGATAAGGATCCAAAATTAGAAATGTCCAGCCATGTGCATGATCAAAATACAAATATCCAATGACACATTTACTCCATTAGGGTTGTACTCATGTGAAGTTTCTTTAAGATCTGTTAAATGTTTTTGAAGAGTAGTAGCAGACAAAATGGTGGAAGAATTGGAGTAAATACTACCAGTCCCCGCCACTTTTTTTTTTTTTTTTTTTTTTTTTTTTTTTTTTGGGGGGGGGACATAATAGTTCTGACCAATAGAATGCAAAGAAGAACCCAGTTTGACATTATATGTTTGCTACCAACTCCATTACCTGGTGTCTGTTACATAGAAGGGAGACAGATAATCTGGATATCAACTAAATCACTTCTACTTAAAATTTAATTGTATTTTAATACAGGTGATCCAGTGATATAAGTTAACCTTAATTACAGGTAAATAATATTGACAAAGAAACTCAGGTATAACAACAGGAAAACTAAATCAAAATGTTAAATATCACCTGAAAATCCAGGTAAAATGACTATTATTACCCTGCTAATGAAAACCTATAAAATTCACCCCAACATCCTACCCTTAAACTAGGGGCAATACATAATCATCATGATATAAAATGGGGTAACCTTAAAACCCTATAATTTACAATGATGTATCATTATATCTTAAAATGTCCAGTAAGACTAAATTTTCATGTCAGTCAATTTCTTTTTGTCCTGGTGGGTAAAATTAGAATAATAGATCATCAAGATAAGAATAAGTACTGACACAGTGACACACCAAATTACAGGGTTAAACGTTATAGCTACCTCCATATAGAGTACCTGTCTGCTAAATTTACTTTTAACCTACCTAGATTTCCTTCTTCATCACAAAAGGTTTTATACTGAATTTCAGTAAATATATCTGTGGTGACATACCCTATAATACTTTCTATTTTAAAGTATATTGTACTGAGACAGTGTAAACCAAAATTATATTGGTATAATAATATTGAATTTTGAAATTTCAGTATTTTTCTCACTGCCAGGCCAAAAAATCCCTCCTCCACTCTCTCTCTCTCTCTGGCAAGGTATTAAAACATAGCACTGCCGTGCTGCTGTACGGCGTAGTTGGGAAAATGATGCGGGGGTGGGGGGTGTCAATCTGTCGATCGATCCATAGCCCGACGGATGATCATTGATGTTTTCGAAAAAGAAACAATGTACCAAATCATGTATTGCTAAGTAGGAGTCAACAGAAAATAGTAATTCCATAAATACATGAAAAAGACGATCATTAACTACAATTTAATAAAGTTTTATAAATGTGTACCCGATCGTTGTTTGTCATTTTGGATAGAGAGAAAGCAGACCGCTGCTATGAGGGGGTTCATTCTAGCGTTTGTATGTAACTGGATCATTTGATGTTAAGTCTGGTTTTTAATAAACTGCTGATTATCACTCACAACATTCCCGTTTCATGTTAATTTTACTTCCAAATCAGTAAAGTATTTCAAATCCACATTTGTATTCCATCTGTGTCAGTTAGCTCACGACACTGTACGATTTATCTCCCTTTCACGGAAGTACAAACTAATCGATAAATCAGTTTTAAAATGTTACAGGATGCCTCAACACCAAAATACGTTATTATAACCTTCAAAATAAATTTAAATTACTGCCAATTTTATAAAGAATTATGTAAATTCACCTGCCATTGTTGTTTATTTCATAAAAAGTTATGATTTTACATCGTAGGACACAAAGTACGTGTTCACTATCGTGAAACGCCGTACAAAAATTACTTGTTACAACAATACTTGAACTTCTTGAATTTCAGTATTGTTCCAGCTGCCAAGCCAAAAAATCCCTCTCCTCTCTCTCTCTCTCTTTCTCTCTCTCTCTCTCAACATACTGGTTTTTACATAATAATACAATACAGTTCAACCTGCCTTAAAGGCCACCTCTATATAAAGACCACCTGCTTAGGAAGGCCAGTAGAACTGTAGTCCAATTGTTCTTTATTCATACTATTTGAACTGTATATAAAGGCCACTTTTATTGGTCCCCTTTGATAGCCTTTATAGACATGTTTGACTGCATTATGTTATGGAAATTCTTTCACAAATTACACCATAATAAACAATTGTAAAACCTAATTTGAAATAAGTTCCATCAAATACATGTATTTTCCTACAGAAAGACAATAGTGTATTATAATCAAATGTACTTGGTAAAGTTGGGGCAACCTCTGCACATACATTAGTAATTATCCCCTTATTATTTAATGTCATCTTGTCTTTTCACTCGCTAACAGTACCCAGTGTAACAGGTACTCTTTATAATTAAATTTACTTTGTATTTATTTTTCATTATGTCTTGTGCTTTAGAATACTCAATACTGTTTGTCAAAATTACTTGGGTGGTCCTAAGTTTTTTCCACCAAATTAGGTTTAACATTAGATGCAAGTTACAAAAAGTCTCAAATAACTCTCTCTCTCTCTCACTCACTCTCACACACCCTCTCTCTCTCTCTCTCTCTCTCTCTCTCTCTCTCTCTCTCTCTCCAGTTAAACACTGACAAATTAGAAATCTCTTTCTCTCCATCTCCAAAAAATCCTAACCTAACTAAGCATATTTGTTACACTAAAATAGAAATTTTTACTCTCTCTCTCTCTCTCTCTCTCTCCAAGAAATAAAATTAACTGCACATGTGTGCAATTGTTTTCAATGTGCCAAAATAGAAATTTTCAACTAAAATTCTCTCTCCACTAACTGTGGTGTACCGGTAACTCTCTCTTTCTCTCTTGCTCTAAGATGTAAAACTAACCATGGTGCAACTCTCTCTCTCTCAAAACCCAAGATGTAAAACTATCTGTAACGTATATGTGGTATAATTGTAACACTAAGTAATCTAGACCATATATAATCTTGTTTGATGAAAATTGGGTTAAATCCGTGTATATAATAAAAGCAACCTGGTCTTGCTGTTTCCCTGACCTAGATGAAACAAACTTCAAAAGTAACTGATCATCATTAAGGATTAACAAGTTTTTGAAACTGACATCATAATTACTATCACACAGTGTTGTAACCAATATACACAACATACCATTGATTCCATCTGTTACAATTTTGAACCATAGAGTTATTATGGTCATTTCTGGAATAGCTCCCGATTTAAAATGCAAAACAAAAATTGATTCTGGCATTGATAGGTATGTAACTTTTTATCCCACTTGTCGGGTCAGGCAAGTACTGTAAAAATTACACTTGTTCCCATAAGAAAATATTTGAACAGAGCATCCAGAAACAAGATGTAACATCAGCTCATAGAAAAGAGGAAAGTGAATTTTCCTTGACGTTGACCTTTACTGGTTCACCTGTTGTCAGTATAATGTGACTGGGAGAGTGGTATGCTTGTCTGCGGCATATAGACTCTGTGAGCTAGCACCTTAAAGTCACCCAGAGTGCACTGGTACAAGGCAGACCATTAAACACACTTCCACTTCACATGCATACATACACAAACTTGTTCATAGATTAATCCATAGAGATTCTAAATAAAGTACATGTAGTTATCTTCTAGAATAGCTGAAAAATTGCTGATGTGACGTTAAGCAACTTTCAACAAACCAACCAACCATCATAGAAATGATGCCATCTGTCCTTTTTTCTGTGTTATGTTAACTTGTTACTTTGTTACTTTTCCTGTGGCTGTTTTGGGCAGACCACCCAATATTTTTACTTGCCCAACAATTGTCTACGGTATTCAGGCTACCGTAAATGTCAAGCCTTAGGTTCTTGTCAAACTGAATGCCAACATTATTTCTTGCAGAAAGTCATTTTCAATACTGTTAATAACAAGCCTAAACATTTCCAATCAAACTGGAGTTGACTTGTGTAATGGTGTTTAATGTCCCAGTCAAGAATATTACACTTCAATCTAGATGTCCCAAGTTATAGGTGAAGGTGCAGAAAGTTTTCCTGTGCGTTGCACAGATGGCATTATACAGCAGGGTTCTTTATCATGCCACGCCTACTGTGACATGAGACTTCCGTTATTTTAAGTTCCCCTCCGAAAGAATTGTGACTTTCATTTCGTAATGCCAATAATGCTAAGTGCTTGGCGAAAGAACAGTGACTGGCCACTTTAAAGTCTTGGGTCAGACCCGGTCGGGGTTCAAACCCATGACCTCCCACTTACAGAGCAAGCACTCCACCAGACGAGCTTTCACAGTGGTCTAATCAAACTGGAGATTGCAACCTCTTTAATAGGCTATAGTTCTGGTCCACCAAAACATTGTTTCTTATTTATTTATGGCAGCATAGGACTAAAAATCAAACTGGATCTAACCAAATCAAATCTATGGTCAATGAAAAGATAATTGCAAACACAAGCAAGATGAACATTTCCATTTAAATACAAGATGATAAATATTTTGGGTTTTACTCAGTTTTGAGTGGCAGTTGTCATCAATTTTGCTATCAATTTTCAACCTGTTCTTTTCAAAAACTGCTAACCTGGACATATTTAAAGACTTTTTCAAATTTATTGTGCAGATAATATTGCATATAACTGACACCAGAGTGACAACTAGACTCAAACTGAATTTGTAGAATATGGAATTCATCCAGAAGATATCTCATTTATAACAAGTCATAACTAAAGAGCTAAAGTTAAACACTTGAACTTTCTTAAATACTAAAACTTAAATGTTTTGTTGCTTGATTGATAGGGTAATCATAAATTTTTACAAATTTGTAAATTTATTGAGCTAGTGATATGTGACACTCCAGTCAAAACTTCACATGAATTACAATCCAGCAAGTTAGAAATAAAGACCCTTCAAATTACACTTTCTGAATTACCTTTTGTATCTTATGGTGTAATAAAATATGATATGACAGGGGTTTTTCAAATATAAAATCTGGGTAAAAGCCAACCATGTCAATTTATTTTAGGAAGTAGGTCAAATCTGTTATGTCTGTTCTACTACCAATATTAATGTTCAAAATCTTTTGTTTTCTATTGAAAAAACAGAAACCAAGACTGAGCAGACATTATTTTTTTTAAACAAGCAGAGATTACAATTCTGGCATTATTTTTTTAATTGCTATGCAGCAAAAACAGCATTTGGTTAACATTAATAATAACATTAAGACTGGCATTACTGTTACCATCACCAAACCATTTCTTATGTATTATCAAAATCTTTTGGTTTTTTTGTCTTTTATGTTTTGTTTTTAAATGATATTGGGCAGAGATTGTGTTTCCAATTTTTTTAATTACAAAACAGCATTAGGGTGAAAAACACAGAAAACAGGGATATATTTGTACATTTGTACTACAAACAACTAAACAGACATTCTTTTTTAACTGAGCAGAGATTGTGTTTCTGACACTTTTTGAAGAAAAAACAGCATTAGGGTATTTAAATGAATAATAACCAGCATTCAAGAACTACATCTGTTAACACCAAAACATTTCTGGAACAAAAGTTATGCATTATCAATATGTTAGATAATCATTAGCCAGAAACATTATGAAGGATGTCACAATTCTAATGAAGAAAAGAGAAAACACAGATCCATCTGACAACATATTGATATTGCAGATAAAAAACAGAAACAAGTTTTAGGCATAAAACATCTTAACAGACTTTCTTCAGGTTTTGGTAGTTTCTGTCTTTAATGCCTCTACCATTGCAATCAACATAAGAGATGTATGAACTAAACTCAAAGCAGACCTTCAAGACTTTCTTAAAATCAAAAGGCATAACATTTCTAGAAAAACACAAGGTCAAACATTTTAGTTTCTGTTTTCACACAAAGAAAGAAAACAGAAAACACACAATGATCTGTATTAGCACATCAGTACTGCAAACAGAAACAGTAGAGCATAAAGCAGATCAACAGTCTTAGGAATCTGGTAATCTGTTCCATCGTCTTGGTATCGCAAGGAAGGTTACTATGTTTTCAAATAAAGAAAGAAAAAAGAAAACATGTATTCACCTGTTCCAAAAGAAATAAACAGAAATAAAAAATAAAGCACAACAGACTTAGCAGACGTTTTAATTAATCTGTGAGATTGAGTTTCTGACATCTCTTCTTTGCCAGATACAAACACATAAGGCTCCAAGGTCTCCTAGATCACCAATACAACTGTCCCTGTATAAGCAATATGTTGTATACAGAAAATAAAACATGTTTACAAATGCAATTATGTCAAAATAATTTTTGTTTTCAAATAAAGAAAGAAAAAGAAAACATATGTCCATCTGACTCTGTACAAGTTCATCTGTTGCACCATATTGCTGTTGGAGATTTGTTAAATATCAATTACATTGATTTTTATAAGGTCCAATGAAAACCAGAACCCTAAACTTATGTTTTAGGTTACTTTTGAATTAGAATGTTGATGTTTTTCTAAAGCAGGGTAAAAAATAATTAAACAGAAACATCATCTGTTCTGAAAAAAACATACAATTCCATTCACACAAAGGGTCCATATCTACTTCATTCCTGTGGTTTTTCGAAATTAAAACTTTAGCCAAAACATTTGACAGTATGGCATCTTTATACAGGAAAGCTAAAACTCTGTAGTGTAAGAAAAATATAAGATGTGTTGTGTCTATAAGCCATGTGTGTTTCAAACATGGTCATTGATCATTCCCAATTAAGAATTTGCATGTGCCTGGTGATAATGACCTTTTTGCTAATAAACAATCAGGTATCCATGAGTGTCTGGTGTTAATGCAGGGAAAATCTTCTGTTTCTAAAATCTTTCAAAATGTATGCGAAACCAGTATGTGGCTGTTAATAGTAAGTTTTGTGCCTTCTTGAATTTTAAAATCATACAAGCCAAGGTATCTGTATCTGTGTCTAATGATAATGACCTTTGCTAGAAATCATCTTCATATCTAAAATAAGTGTCTGGCAAGAATGCAGATCCCATCATTATTTATAAAATCTTACAAAATGTGTAAAACCTGTAAGTTGCTGATGGTCTGAGTTTTGTGTCAGACTATCTTCAATTTGTAAAATCATACAAGATACATGTCCAGTGATAATGACCTTTAGAAGAAACCATCTTCTTATCCAAAATGAGTGTCTGGTAAAAATGCAGAGGCAGCTTGTATTTCTAAAATCTAAAACCTGCATTTTTCTGCTGATGGTCTGAGTTTTTGTGCCAGACCATCTTTAATTTGTAAAATCATACAAGATACATACATATGTCTAATGATAATGACCTTTGGTATAGACCATCTCCCTATCTATAATCACACAGAGTGTATGTGTCTGGTGATAATCTGTTTTGTATGGGGTCAAGTGTTGGTTCCATTAGAAAACACATTACTTGGCAATAATAGTGATAAACAAACACAAGACTTAATGTAAATAATCTGAAATCCTTTAGATTTAGGTGCTACTGTACTACCAAAACAATATCATTCATACAAATATCTTGGCCCTTGTTGTCTATTTTGCTTTCCTAAAGAATGATTATCCATGACAGCTCTTAAATAATACAAAGTATCACTGGCCAAGTGAAATAAGGAACTGGCTTAATGATTGCACTCACTTTAATGGCTAATTAGGTTTAAATCCCATTTGGGCAGATCCTAGGGTAAGAAAATCTTTTGTTTGCTTGCCAAAAGTTGGGTTTTTTCTGGGTACTTTGGTTTTTTCACCATCCTGACATTGTCTGCCTCAATTGAAAGAAGTGCCATTAATTCATTCCAATTTCAATTTACAGAACTTTGAATATAAACAAGGTGTTGCAGTCCAAATATATTCACCCAAAAACTTTCAGACCCTCATCCAAATTTGATAATTTCAATTATTTTTGAAAATTGATCTTGTAGTAAATAGCTTAGAACTAATATGGACACATTTATACTGCAAAATACCAGGAACACACACTGTAGAGTCCAACTTTTAAAACCAAGAAAGGGAAAATGAAATGTTGACCCTGTCTTTAAAAGACTTTGTGTTGATATGAATGGGCACATCTATAATGTTATGGCAGAGTGTCGGATTTCATTTACTGTACAGAATCTTCCTACTACATGTACTATACAGCTATTGTGGGCATTACATCATAATTTAGGCCAGTAACCCATGAAAATGCCAATAGCACATTCTGGTTAAGATATGTGTAAATATGTTTCTTTGTTTACACAGATGATACTAACTGTCTGATAATATCAGAGAGAACCCAGGTAGTGTTTTTGTTGCCAAATAACCAGATTTTTGTTGCCTTAACCTTCCAAATTTTCTATTTTTTCTAGTTTGTCTGTGTATGCTTGTGTATAATCATTCATACTAAGAGTCTTTTTTTTTAATGCTACTGTATGTGTATACCAGTAATTACAAGATTGTAAGAAATAAATGATTTTGACTTAAAAATCGCCAGTTTATTGTGATGTACACAAGAATGACCTTGAACAAAGGTCAAGGTCAGATTTTTTCTTCAAAATATTAGGTTTCTTACAAACAGTTATTTTGGTTAAGAATGACTGATGGTAATGTGAGGTGAGTACTACACACTGATACAAGACTTCGTAGTTCCCTTCTTGTTAGTAGTAAAACAGTATTTGAACAAAGGTGATAAGTTTTTACGCCGTTCAAAATGAATATCCCCATAATGCACAACAACAAGCAGTCGATTTTTATTTTAATAATTATCCATTTTTTTCTTCACACTAGATATAAAATAGTTTCGACAATGGAATAATGCCAGGGATATGTCCCAAACTATACAGATTTTGTATCTCTATATTAAATTGACTTTGGATCTTCCACCTGTTACTAGAACACATTTGGAATAGACATATGCAGATTTACTGTGATCAATGAACCGTAACAATCTCCTTTCTGCTTCTGCCATTAACATTCATCTAGGGTTATTCAAGATGGAATTACAGATTAGAACTGGACTGTGCCACCTGAAGTTTTCCTATCTGATGTACCCGCTAATTACCTTAATGTATACCTCCCATCTATCATCAAGACCTCCAATACACAAAATCAGAATATCAATTTATCTAACATTTAAAATGAAACTTGAGACTTTTTCAAAAAGAAGAAAAAACGGATCTGTATTAATTTGCACTGCAACAGTTGTAATATTCATTGAGTATTTGGTTTTTATTGATTGACTGATTCATTCATTGATTCATTGATTCATTGATTGATTTATTGATTGAATGGGGTTTTATGTCTAAGACAACAATATTTCACTTATATTGAGAGTCAGCAGGTATAACTGAAGTGGCAGAAATGTTAACCTTTACAGTGCATTCAGGGCAATGTGCAGGGAAACACAGGGTGCATCGATTTTTAAGGTCTCTTCTGAAGGATCCCGTGACTTTTATTACTAAATGCTGAGAGTTTGGCAAAAGACCAGTCATTACCTTTTTTCACGTCTTGTTCAGAACCGGTGAGGGTTCGAACCCTTGACCTGACTTATATGGAGTGAACATTCTAGTAACTAAGTTAAAGAACCGGCTGGGGATCAAACCCTTGACCTCCCACATATGAAGCAAGTACTCTACAAACTGAGCTACAGAACCAGCTGGGGTTCAAACCCTCTACCTCTCACATACACTGAACACGCACTCTACCAACTAAGCTACCATAGTGGTCATATATAGTTATATTAGACTGAAAATGTGAAATAAAGACTAGCAAATATGAAATAAATGTGATAATCTTTTTCCTTGTTTATTTGATGATAAGAATTTAATAACCTTTCATCTCCTATTAAATACAAAGGGATATTTTATGAATGGTGTTTGGTGGTATCTGGTCCCAAAATTTGAAAATTGTCCAAATGTGTCAAGATGGTTAAATGTTTAAAACTGATTACTGGTATGAAAAGATCATGAATTCTTGGTCCCCTTGTTTCTGGTGTGTTAAAATATTTTCTTTTACACTTCACCAGTCAAGAACTTTATGAATTTATAGTAACAAATGTTACAGAAAATTTACAATTATGCAATTCACAAACATTAGGTGCATAACAGGTTTGCACTCTTTTTTATTATTTCCTCAATGGAACAGAGTTAATTTTTTTTATGTTAAGTCAGAAGAAACTGCAATGAAACAGACCAAACCTGACAAAACGACTGAACTTTTAAAACGCTTACAATATAAATACCCTTTCAACTTGGCTATTTTAATGACCCATTTTTACATTTACTCCTTACCTTGAAAGGGATCTCAGTGACCGAGTGACCAAGGTGCATGCTCATGGATAACAGAGCCTCTCACTGCATTGGTTCAAATCTAACTTGTACAAATCATAGTTTGGAAAAGTTTGTTAAATACAGTCCTGCCCCGAAGGCCACCTGCTTATAAAGGTCTGCAGAATTATATCCCAATTTTTCTTTATTCATATTATTTGAACCTGTATATAAATGCCACCTGCCCATAAAGGCAACTTTTACTTGTTCCCTTGGGTAACCTTTATAGAAAAGTTTGACTGAAGGTAGATTTTTTTGTTACTACAATATAAGAGAAAGAATCTTGACTGGGGCACAAAACATTTTTCACTTCACTCCACTCCACTCTGTTCCACTCCATTTCTTACCTTCCATTTCTCGCTTTTGGAAGTTAACATCTTGGGATATACAATCAGTTCCTATACATGTTCTTTTCTGTCTTAATGGACCACAGGATTCTCCACCATGTCTTGCATGTTGAATTACTTTTCTCTTAAAAATCTGAAATCCGCGTCCACATTTACGACTGCACTTTTGTAATGTATGCCAAGCTCCGGTTTTACAATCCACTCCTACAAATATAACAATAAGAATATGTTATAATACATAAAATATATGCAACCAATGGCCACGAAAGAGATTTGTCACGGAAACATGTAGCTGTAAATTTGCTAAGGTTTCTGAACCAGCATTATCATATATCATATCATATCATATCATATCATATCATATCATATCATATCATATCATATCATATCATATTATAAAACTTGTTGGTGAAAATTAATGTTAATTAATGTAAATTTCTTTATACATTGTATACAAAAGTTTATAAATGTGAACACTACAAAGAAATTTGGTGAGGTACCTCCTCTTCTGGCACACACAATGTCATGTATACCAAGTTTAGTATTGGATACTAGGCTGACCAAACTATTATGGAGGGGCAGAGAGGCATAGTCATACAGACAGACAACACTTAACCATAATTTGTCCCATTTCTAGAAATGGGCATATATAAAAAATGAAATTATACATTTGTTTCATGTAAATTGACATATCATTATGGATTTTTAAACCTTTTTTTGGTATAGTTTGACATACTGTAAACCATCTTTTATTCATATACGATTTACATTTGCAAGGACAAAATAATCGGGAAAGTTATTTGCCATGAATTTGTTTCCAAAAATGGTAATATTCAGCTATAGTCCATATCACGAAAATTTATAGTCATGAAATGGTTTTGGTATGAGAATCACAAAAGTTAATATCCCTGGCCCCAGTTTCACAATCATTCCTTAGCTAAGATTTTCCTTAACTTAAATTTAGCAATTTTTGTAATCTCTTTTAAAAACTACTGATAAATATTTTTGTCAAAACTAAATGCAAATGCTTTAACATAGAAGTGATCTTAAAAATGACACCTTAAATTCCTCAATATCTTTAAAATTAACAAAATTATAAGGATTTGACAATTTTCAAGATTTAAGTTAAGGAAAATCTTAGCCAAGGAATGATTGTGAAACTGGGGCCTGAATAAAAGTTGCTTTACAGTACTTGTCTCAACTCTCTATTTACTATAAGGGTGGGGTCCTAGATCATGGCCAAAAATTATAATAGAGAATTCATTTTTCGCCAATAAAAAATCTTTGAAAATTTCAATATTTATACATCAATCAACTGACACACATTTTGAAGCTAATGATTGTGAAACTCAAGATGTCTACTGACTTCAATCTTATGATAGATGTCACAGCTGAGTAAACTACTAAACAAAAACCAGAGCAACCATCAGAGCCCAATCACATTCAGGATTATCAAAGAGTTAAAGAAAAGTCGAACAATACAAACATCCATTGAAACCACTCATACTAAAATACAGTGAAACTACTGACTTCAGTTTTGTGATAAAAACCAATTAATGTATGTACTCTAAACTGCTTGACTTAATGTTTAAACAGCATATCTCTTGATGAAAATCTGTAATTTTATACTTATTTAATTATTAGGGTATTTCCTACACAGTAAGTAACTCCTATGTAAGCAACGGTAATAATCATTTCTGGACAAAATCATTCATCTTACACACAGTAGGTACACATTAAATGACCATACATTCTAAACTTTAAATAATGATATTTTTTCTTGAGACCACTTGGGGCACCTTGCAGACTTGTTATGTTGTTAACCATAAATAATGATTTAAAAACTCTTTCATATTCATCTTTTCATATTTTTATGGCTCAATAACACCCACCATTGAACATCAACATCATTAAAATCCTATGGTATATATTTATAAAAACATAATTCTTCTATACAAGCCTTTTTCTAATCCTTGGGAAAAAATGTTCTATTCTAATAAAGCAGTCATTCTCATAACGAGTTGTTTGCAAATATTGGCTTGTTTTGTTGCCCTTGTCAAATTTGATGGAATGGCGTGAAGTGAAGCAATGATCCTGAATACCCATGTCTAAGATTCGTTCAATTGCAGTCAGTTTATGGAAAACAGAATGCTAGAGAAAACCACTGACATTCAGCAAGCAAGTTGACACTCAATATCTCTGTATCACATTTTAAGATTTTGCCAAAATGGCATTTGAAGCCATGCATTGATAGGCACAGTAATCCCTTAGATGACATTTTAGAACAAATGGCAACCAATTTATTTCACTAAATCATGACAATAAAGACATTGCAAGCTTCTTGTGAAATTGTAGAAAAAGACGCTTATTTCTTTTTAACTTTAAATAAGGATTCTTACATGTATTCCTTATTCACTAAGGACTTGGATGTTTGCATATAGTCGAACCTGACTATAAAGTACATCCAAGAGAACCAATAAAAGTGGCTTTAATGGACAGCCGGCTCTTATAATACATGTTCAAACAACACAAATAAAGAGCAACTGGGATAAAATGTTTCTGGCTTTTAAAAGCAGGTGTTTCTTATATAAAAGTTACTTTTAAGACAGGTTTGACTGTATTATTATTATTGAAACAGACAGCATATCAAAATATTGACAAAGCAAAATGAAATGACAATAGTCATTTAAAGAAACTACATATAATATATAAGATTTGCTATGTAAACAGATATAAACATGTGCTTAAAATACAAATGTAAATTGCATTATTTGCAGTCAATGCATGTTGTACTTGTTATTTTGACGATTCAGTGTAACTTAAAGACATAATAAAAAGTTTTTAAATTATCATAAAATGCCAACATATATATGTTAAACTACACAAATAAATAAGATTTATTTTAAAAGAGTTCATTCAAAATATTGTGCATATAAATTTCATATGTAAATGTATATACCACTGTCTACCAGTTGTCTACCCATAAGGTCAAAATGGAAAATACAGTATAAATGCACCACAATTACTGTTGCAACCACATGTACAAATTATCAATGTTTTAGCATCCCAAATGCCATTTTTATGGGTTTTTTCTTAAAACTCCCTCAATTTAACCCAAACCCCCTTTTAATATTCTGAAAACTTTTCAGGTAAGATAAGGTGCATTATTGCATTATTAGCATATCCTTTTCCTTAAAATTCTCACAATCTATCCCCAACCACCTTAAATATGCCTAAAAAGGATTGCAGTTAAAATAAGGTATCACATATGTTTGTACAAGGCACAAGCATATGTATTAGCCTATCAGAGTAATAATCCCAGGATATTTGACAAAGACTTGGGATATTTGACAAATACTTGAGTGTTAACCACTTATTGGTATATTCTTACATAACTTGGGGTATCAACATTGATACACAGACACTATATAAAACTTGGTAGATTAGTCCTATGTTTACTTCTGTGATTTCATACAACAGTTGTCTATTTTTCCCTGACAACATTAGATTTTATCATTTACTGGATAATTCCACCAAAACATTTCATAGTTTCTGTGTAAACATCAGATTTTTATATTCAAGAATTTAGTCTAGGTGAAAAATATTTCAGTATATACAAGTATTCTAATAATTCATACACTGTAAGGTACAATGTATATATACAAACAACCTGGGGGAACTGTCGAAATATGGGTTTTATAGACAGGTGATGTGTATACACAGGTTTTCAGGTTGCAATATTAAGCAATTGAGGCCTTATAGAGGTGGTCACTTTAGCAGGGTTTTTACCACATATATATATAGGTGGTCTTTAAATAAAGGTGGTCACTATAGCAGGTTTTTACGGCATATATAGTGGTCTTTGAATAGAGGTGGTCACTATAACAGGTTTTTACGGCATATATAGTGGTCTTTGAATAGAGGTGGTCACTATAACAGGTTTTTACGGCATATATAGTGGTCTTTGAATAGAGGTGGTCACTATATCAGGTTTTTACTGCATATAAATGTGGTCTTTAAATAGAGGTGGTCACCATAGCAGGTTTTTACAGCATATATAGGTGGTCTTTAAATAGAGGTGGTCACCATAGCAGGTTTTTATGGCATATATAGGTGGTCTTTAAACAGATGTGGTCACTATAGCAGGTTTTACTTTTTTACATGTCGTTGGTTGTTGGGTAGTTGGATGTCCATTACAGGCAGTGGTAATTTTTTTTGTCAAGTAGTTGCCTAAGGCATCTCAACACCGAGTCAACTGCAAATGAGAAGGAATTTGTATCTGTACACAGTTGGTACTTTGGACAAAAACTACAATAACTGTATGAACTGTGTATTAGTCTCAATTCATAACAGTAACTTTTCCAATTAAAGCATAAATGGCTTGAAGTAAATTGTGTACATTTTTACTCAAGATTTTGAGTAAACATTGTGCAATATGAAGACAATGGGGACAGTTGAAACTTGTGTCTACTCAACATATCTGGGGCAGAAGGTTCACCATATAAAGAAAATTGTTATAAACAAGCTAAAATTCAAATTAACCTTAAAAGGATATAATGCTGGCCTCAGCATATTACTGCTGTTACATTTACCTAAAAACAACCCATTAAAATTTCTTACTCTGGTAAAATTAAAATATATGTTTCTCTTTGTTACAGTATATAGCTATATTTTACACCAAAAACAGGTAAATGTATAAATGTATTACATGTACCAATCACTTAATCTTGATAATTACAATCAGATTAAATTTCCATTTACAATTCTAACTTTTCTAAATCATGTCTATTTAAAATATAATACAAAACATAAAAATCTATATACAACAATGAGTCTCTTTCATAAGAAAATTTTAAATCTAAAAAATAAGTACAATTGGAAAGCATTTACATGTTACAGAAAGCTAATCAAAAGGTACTTCTTAAATAATAAATGTGCGATCTTGATTTTAATTGAAACACTAAAAAACACACAGACAAGCTAGGCTTATTCATTTTTCTTCTTATAAACGATGTAATTGCCTTTCTTTGTTGGGATTTAAAATTTTCAGACATATTATAGCTAGATGATAAAGTATAACATGAATTTTATTTACTCCTGACAACACATCTTATGTTACAATAACTTATAATTCAATCAGGATTTATTGTATTGGTTTTTTTTTTCTTTTCTTTATCCCCCTTACTTCAACTTGATCCTTCAAACAAGATTAATTAGGTTGGCAACTTTTTATGGGCAAATAATTTATAATAAAGCCATAATACAACAAAATGTATACAATGTGCAGAAAAAGGATTTTTCTATACAATGTATAAAACTGGTTGAGGGGAGAAGATTCAATTAAAATACTTGAAAAACCAAATATACTTAAAATTCCACCTTTACACTACTGGTCATTCAAACACTACTTCAGGAAAATGCATCATATAATCTGTTATATTAGTGAATTTAATTGAAAACAAGCATAAGAAGAATGTAAACTATCTTATACTTTCTACACATGTTCAAACACATCCTGAATTTTATGCTGGAGTTCACAAAACTTTCTTGCAAACAAGGTTGAATACTAGATTTTACCTCTTAAAAAGAAATAAATGTCCACTCTAGCACTTATGACAAGGATGAAAACTTTCTCTAATCTAGTATAAACATGGCTATTAAATCTCTGAATTGTTCTGTATTTGGTAACACTTGAAGAAGTCAAATCTCAAATTAAGAAAGTTAAGCAATTATCGTTATTGTATTCTACCATGATGAATGTAACAAACAGGAACATCTCATTTCGTTAAACATTCCAGCCCTTTTTAGGACAAACCTTTCAAATTTGCAATATGGGTCTTACATCCATAAATTAAAGTTCTATTGATTAATTGATTGAATGAGTTTTTAAATGCAAGTCAAGAATATTTCACTTGTATCAGGATGTCACCAGCTACAGGTAAAGCAATAGAAGATTATACATTTTTGTTGCACTCAAGGCAATATGTAGGGAGGGTTTTTTGGCATGCAATGCCGTGAAGCTGGGAATCGGTTTATAAGATCTCTTCTAGAGTACCTCACAAATTTCATATCTAAATGTCAAGTGCTTGGCAACAGAAGTCACTTTCTATTTTCAAGTCTTGTTTCAACCCAGCTTGGATTCAAACCCTGGCTTTATACAAAGTGAGAAAACACTCATTTATCATGCATGTTTTAATTATAGGAATGTTAGATTGAAATCCAGAATTACAGGCCCCAGTTTCACAATCATTCCTAAACCAAGATTTTCCTTTACTTAAAATTAGAAAATTTTACCAATCTCTTCTGGAGATATGGATAAGCATTTTTGTAAAAACTTGTGTCATAAGCTTGATGTGATCTTCAAAATGACACATTAAAATACTGAATATCTTTATAATTGACAAAATATATAAGGGTTCAAATTTACCAGATTTCAGTTAAGGAATGATTGTGAAACTGGGGCCAGGTACTGTACATTAAAAGTTACACATATCAGTCAGAAGGATAAGTGAAGATTTCTGTTAAGGACTTCTGGATTTGTGTCACATTGTCTGTGTCACAGTGACTGACAAAAAAATTTGTAATTCTTAAATAAACTTATACTTTAAGGTTTAAAGACTGATATATGCATTTCTTAAATATGTACATGTACTGGTATATCAATATTGAACTGTTTTAAAACATAAGTAAATATTTGGTCAATTAAAAATTCAAATACTAAGGGTCTGAACTTTTAAGCTATATGAACTTACTATGATTTATTTAAGAAAATATTTTTACATGTGCACTGGAGTTTTGGTCAAGCTGTTTCTAAACTTGCCACGTCAAAACCACAACTTTTTAACTTTTTACATACACACAATGACACAAACACATTGTTTTTTTCTTCTTTTTGTTTTTCTTTTTCAATGCACACCCTTTCATTTTGCTATGTCAAAACCACAACTTTTTCTTCTCACACACTTATATACACACACCCATTAGGTTTATTAACCTAACTGGAGCAGTTTAATTATTACTTACAAAATGCAGGTGAATTTGGAGAACTTTGTAAATAATGGCTTGCGGTTTTTGAGGTTTAAATATTTAACAGAGGTCTTCAAGTATAAGATTTACGACATGTTGATTGTGTTTATGTTTATAACAATGCAGTACACTAACTTAACATAGTGTAGGCAGTATATATACCTACCCTAGGGTATGATCAGGAGGGATAAGGGTAAATGCAGTCCAAAGGATCAAGTAGTTTTTATGAAAACCTGAGGTTCATTTACTCATTATGCACTTTGTGGTATCGGCTTTACTACAAGTCTAAGACCATTTACTCATAATGTACGCATTACTCCATATTCAGTATAATACCAGTATACTTGTGGTCTAAGAAATCAGGGCTTTATTATAAATCTCACTACATTATCTCATATTGTACCCACTGCAAAGGATTTGATGGTCAGTTGCTAGTCTAATTTTTAATGTCATAGTATAGAATTCATGTCCTAAAGTATGATCAGAAGGGATGAAGATACTTGTGGTCTAAGGGATCAGGGATTCTAGTTTAAACCCCACAACATTTACTCATATTGTACTGACTGCATATACTTTACGATTTGATGGTTAGTTAGTCTAATTTTCAGTCACCATGGTAAAGGATGTATACCCTAGAGTGTGATCAGAGGGGATGAAGATATTTGTGGTCCAACTCCTAAGGGATCACGGCTTTACTCATCTTGTACCTAATGTTTTTTTTAAGTTTACAGAGTTACTGGAACTGTAAAGTAAATCAAATATAACATTATTGTACCTGCTACCCTAACTAATTTATTTTCAGTACTGGTATTTTCAATCATCAGGTCATGTGGTATAAACATGTTTGTGGTCTTTTAATAAATACAAATTCAAGATATTTTACTAATGCTGTACCCAATACCAAAGGTTAAGCACCACAATCACAAAACCTTGATGGTAAAGCAGTCTAAAGTACCAGGTTATGAATCACAATGACTCTCACAAACTAGGTTCAAATCCTACTCAATAAGATCTTAGTGTGAAAAGGTTTGTCAAGTCTCTTGCCTGCGAACCTCATAATTTTCTCTCAGTACTACCACCATCCCAATACTGATCACCTCAAATTAGCCTACAGAATCTTGATTTAGACATAAAACACCATAACTTCATTCCACTCAACAGTCATTAACAGATGTAGATAATTGCTGATTGTTACCATTTTGGCCAAAGAAACTTCCTCGCGGTATTTCATTTTGTTCCAATATTTTCATTTAGGAGAAAACAAATGTCCCAACTTGTGGTCCTGCAGAATTATTATATGTATAATGTGATTTAGTGGCTTGCGATTTTAAGCTGAGGCCTTGCAAGCTTGTGTGTTAACACTATAAATTCAGCATCTGACTACAACAACAAACTTATGCACCACATTAACCTTCATTTTTATTTACCTTAGAAAGTCAGTGCAGACTTGTTTTTGCATGTTTTCCTTTTACTTGAACCAATGTTTTGATAAAATGTGCAAGGAAAATATTTTTATTTTAAAGGACCACCTTCAGATCAAACATGCTCTTGATGAAAAATAAGCATATTATGTTAGAATTAGGCGTTGATCTGTTTAAGCTTCTGCGTTTGTTTTGGCAATAGAATTTTAATTGTTCTTTTGATGTGTCCGTTAAAATCCACTGTGTAAATGGCGTACCTGTAACAGGTAATCTGGAATATAAACTGATTTATTTACCTGTCTATTTAGTTTGGAATTAAAGAACAATAACCTGGATGATATTTAGTGTCCCAGGTGATGATCATTATTACCTGGACAGGTAATTGTTTTTATTTACCTACCTGTATCATTTTTACAGGTAGAACATTTTAAAACTTATCATCATCAGAGCCAATAACTTATCAGATTTGAGATAAGAGGGTCCTTAAGCATTTCAGTTTTTATTATAGAGATATAATTTCTAAATGGGTGTAATTAGACACACCAAATTATTCTCTTACCTGAAGGGGGGAAAATCTACCTCCCATAAATTACGTTTTTCTTATCTCCCCTGAGTTATTTTTATTGGTTCATTGCCCCGTTTTGTTTTATGTGTATACTAAGTAATCCATAATACATATAATGTTTCATTTTATCAGTGAAGATGTCAATGTACCTGCAAAAAAGGGCAAATAAGTTATATATGGGATATAACTGATGCGATTTGATATATATAATTTTTCTAAAATAAAAAATTCATCTTGTGGTTTTTGAATGAAAACTGCCAGCTCATGATAAATGTTGTTTTCAGACAGTTTTTTCAACAACCTTTTTTGTTTTTCTCTATCAGCCCATCTCCGACTCATTGCCAAAGTTCTCTATAACACCAAAAATTAATGGACATATAGCAGTAGGCAATAATGGTGTTACAGTGTTAGGATCACTGTACATCATGGTATTGTACTGGATGTTACAAAGCAGAAGAATTTATCTTAATTCGACTTTGAAATGGTCCCTCCACCATTTTTTATCCCTGATTAATATTACATAATCTTCAAGATGGTGTGCATAAAACCTAAGATACTGCTATTCCAATGTATTAATACATGTAAATGGGAAAGGGATTAGTTTTCTCACAGGTTAACAACCCCCTCCCCTCCCCGCCTTACAGGTACATACCTGTCAGTTCATTTGTAATCAACACCTTATTGAAATTATAGGTTATAAAAGATTTTTGTAATTTTATAATCTCACTAATTACACATTACAATGACACTAAGCAAGCACCTGCTTAAGGAATGGAGACTTCAGTCTTCCCACTATATTAATATTTTTTGCAAATAATCTTTTGGTTGGTGCCTAAAGAATGTGAGACAAAAGTCATCATTGTAACTTGTCTTTGTGAACATTGTGCAAATGATTTATTGTTAGGTTTTTTTTCATAAAACCATAAACATCACATTTTCAGACAAGAGCTACAATCTCTGGATCTTGTTTTTAACTGGTCAGACTAAAAAAGCTGACAGTCAACTAAGGTTTCAAGTACATGTACTTTTAAACTTTCTTCAAGTTTTACTGCTATGTTCCCCACTTAAAATCCGCAGCATTTAAAATGATTAATGGAAACTGACAATGTAATGTTTTCCATTTTGCCCACCTCTGTCAAAGGGCATGAACAAGACAAAAGGCTTAACTTAACATGCAAAAATATGTTTAATTATACTGCAAAATTCATGTCTTCTTTGCATCACAGAATTCTAGCATTTCAAGTACATGTAATTGTTGACCAGAAAAAATCTAACTGCAACTGTGAAAACTAGTTATGGTAAAAAAAATCTTTTTACAGTCATGAATGAAACTTCAATTACTGATATACATGTCCGATAAATTTCATTATTGAAAGTACCAGGAAAATCCAACTGCAACTCTTGAAATTGGTTATGGTCAACATAGATCTTTATAAAAAGTTCACTAAAAAGTCATAAATGAAACTTCAATGGCCAATACACATGTCCTAAAAAATTCAATATTGAAAGTTCCAGCAAAAATCTGCAATTCTTGAAATTGGTTATGGTCAAAATAGATCTTTATAAAATAAAGTTCACTAAAATGTCATAAGTGAAATTTCAATGACCTATTTACATGTCAGAAATTTTCAATATTTGAGGTTACAGTAAAGCCACAACTTTTTCAAATGACTAAGGTTTATTGAGGTTAATACACTTATAATTTATTGAAAATAATAATATAAATAAATCTGTCACCCAAAATTTAACAAAACATTTAGTGTACTGAAGCACACTTAAAAATGAGAAATATTTCATTTGCTTTGACATTTCCTGTATATACAATAGCCCAGACATATTTAATATTTCACTAAATAAAGTATTTCACCAACCAGAAATGATTCAATAGATTTTGATTTGATGATTTATGTAAAATATGCATAAATAGAATAAAAGTAAACAAAAATAAACAATTTAAAAAAGATAAATATGTCTGACAGATTTTAAATTAAATCTTAAGTACAGAAAATAAATGTCTACAATGGCAGATTAAAAAGCCTGTCCAAGAAGATTAAATTTTCTCTCACTAGAGTCACTGCACTTTATAAAGTACAACAGCTAATAATGAAAGAAAGGTCTTATTTCTGCCTGTAGTATTTTTGAGTATAAGATCAAGACTTCATTTTGTCTTACCTGAAAAGTGTGAGACAAAGCAGCAGTACATTTATGTCGTCTATAAACTGATGTAAAATTTTCACAAATTTTGCCAATTTTATTCCAAAACTAGGAAATATTGAAATCTGACATATTGATTCTTCCTAGATTACAGAAGATGAAGAATAAATGACCTTGATCTTGGGTCATATAAAATATGACAGACCTTTACTGTTCAGGCAATATTTGCATAAAGCTTTTCTCATGTTTCTGTGTTTATACTTAAATGCTGACAAAAACACAGGCAGCATCAAGGTTTTCAGATACTGTTTTCAAATAGACAGAGTCTGGAACTTTAACACAGCTTTATATAAATAAAATCTCTGGGTTTCAAAAAGAAATCGTCAGAACTGTCGCAACTTCATAATTAATTTGGATACTGTCAGTATTTTCTGTCACCGTCAGACTTATTTTTCCCAGTGAATGGCATGTATGAGTTTTAACAGTGTTAAACTGCAGGTCTGACTGTATTAGTTACATGTAGGAACATCATTATTACACCTTAATATATTTATTAACAACAGACCTGACAGCAGACACAGTTATATCAATATAACATCTGGTTTTAGGGCAAAATCTAGTACATGTACTGCTAGAGGCTGTATACCCATCATCACAGGATTAAATCATTAACTGTAATTACGACTGAAAGTTAAGGCCCACATTACCATAGGATTAAATCATTAACTGTAATTACGACTGAAAGTTAAGGCCCACATTACCATAGGATTAAATCATTAACTGTAATTACGACTGAAAGTTAAGGCCCATATGATCTCCTTTAACAACCTTTTTTAACTATGATTTTGCTCTGGCAAATTAGAAATCTTGTTACTTCTGTTATTTTTTACGATATTCATTATCAAATTATCACTTTGAAGATAACTTCAAACTTACATCATTTGTACATGTCTTTAGTTTTATACAACATGCCTTCTCTCTCTCTCAAATATAAAAAATAAAATTACATGAAATTGTATAACTTGTCATACCTGTGTGTGTGTGTGTGTGTGTGTGTGTGTGTGTGTGTGTGTGTGTGTGTGTGTTTTACACAACTTTTTCGATGTTTACAAAAAATTATATAAAATTGGACAATTTGCTCTCTCTCTCTCTCTCTCTCTCTCTCTCTCTCTCTCAAGCATCACACAAGACATGTACTATTAACATACATTATACATTCACAAACTTGTATTACTATAACCACACTTCATTTTCCACTTAGTCTGCCTTATCACACACATATACAAAATTCAAACATCTGCTTAGCATGGTAACAGTAGTGTTGCTATGGCATCTTCCCAAAATTTGGGCTAATATAAAACCAATAACAAGGGGCATCATAACATACTCAAATATCATAATTCAGTTAATAAAACTTAATTTAAGATATTCTAATCTGGTCATTAGGAAGTGGAAGGGTTTTGAAAAAGTTGTATAATAATAAATTAATTTAACTGGGTTTTTCAGGTCCCTGATCAAACTTTCTAAATTGATCTCAATCTTGAATAAAAGTCGAATACTGTGAAACCTAGTTATAATGCCCCTTAGGTTTGCAATTTCACTTCTTGTAAAGTTTTTTTTTTTCATTATTTGTATCCCTCAATTTATTCCAAAACCCTCTTAAAACTCAGAAATTTCAACAGCATGTCTGCCCAATATAAATGAAAGAACCTTGGCTGGGACATATTAAAACACCATTACTCCACCCTATTTCCAGTACAAGAATGCCCTTGTACATATACATGCATGGTTTGAAAAAGAGCTAATGGACATAAACATAAAGAAGACTAAACAATATTAAACATAAAACACTGTTCAGGTCACGCGAACAAGGCAATGGGTTCTAAAAATATTAAATGGAATGAATATAGATACATTATATGGTGTAAATGATAAAAATTCTATACATAAAAGATGTAAGTACATAGATCTGTAATATCTATATGTATATGTGTAAGTAAAACAAGCCTCATATACATACACATCTACACAGTAACAGATACAACACATGAAACAGATAACATGGTGTTAATAATCTCCTGATTCATGATTATCCTCCCTATGTAATCTGTTATCTTCTTCAAGATGGATTAACACTGACCGAGTAGTTTTTAAATCACATCAGCAGTTAATTCTATGAGTGCCTGTTTGTCATGCACTTTGAAATCGTTAGTACATGTACCATACAGGCACCATTGGTCAGTAAAAAGATAAACCATGACCTAGATTTCTACAAATTTAAGTATAAAACCCCAAATTTCTTAAATTTGTGAAAAAATGTATAATATATAGTGCTTTTTAAGTATTTTTTCACACATTTGCTAAAATAGTTAAACAATTCTCAGAAATTAGTAGCCATTGCAATTTTGATAACTAGGAATATAAACCTAGCCATACAGACACTATTGGTAAAAAGATATGTTTTGACCTACATGTACGTGTATGCTTAAATTTTATTTTTCTAACCGGTATTTTATTACACAGTATTGGACTTTTTTCTCAAATTCTTTTTCATGACATTTTCCATAACATGGAAAAAACTGAATTGGAAAGAAGTTAAATTAAAGATGTCGAAATCTATGACTTTTCATTCGTCAAAAACCTACGGCTGATATTCATAAGGTGAATTTCAGCTGTGTTGGTTTCCAATGATGTTTGAGTGCAAATCCTGTGGCAGATAGATGGATGGCCATTTAGAGTTCACAGACAGATAGACAAAACTTAATTAAAGGTATCAGAGTTAACACATCCTAATCAGATCAAATCTGAACTTGTCAGTGACTGTATTAAATCTCCCTAAATTTGAAATGACAACTTAACTAAATGTTTGGGTGTAAAACTATCAATATGGTTTAATTTTGGTGCAAACTACCTATACAGTTTAAAGTGTGTTACATTTCAGAAGTAACCTCCGACCTTCATGAAAGTGCTGGGAGATATAACACCCATAAAACAGTCTCTATATCTAACTCTTTATCATCATTCAAACAAAGCCTTTATGATAATGAGAACAATGAACTCAACATTGTAATCAACCCTCAGCAACAATGTATAAGTATTGCTACTTTTGTTACTCGTTTGCTACTTTTTGTTACTGTGATACATTATACTGTTACCTGCCCAAGTTTCACAATCACTCATTAACGAAGATTTTAATTCAACTTAAAAATTGGAAAAATTTCAAATCTTTATATTTTTTAATTTTTATGATATTCAGGAATTTAAGGTGTCATTTTGAAGATCAATAAAGTTAAGTTGAGTAATGGTGTTTAACGTCCCAGTCAAGAATATTTCACTTTTATCGAAACATCGCTAGCTGTAGGTGAAGGTGCAGAAATTTTGCCTGTGTGTTGCGCTGATGTCATTATACAGCAGGGTTCTATAGCGTGCCATGTCTACAGTAACATGGGACCTTGTTTATTTTAAGTTCCCTTCCGAAAGAACTGTGATCAATGAACATCGGTGTAAGCCTAGTATATCTATATTAAAATTTTCTTGAAATGTTTTATTTGTAGTACTGTAATTCATTGTCAAAATTTGTCAAGATTTATGTTGAGGAAAATCTTAGTTAAGGAATGATTGTGAAACTCAGACTTGGTTGGGTAATAGTTATTAACTGTGTATAGGAACTAGTTTTACGATGGAGAGGCTTCTGCATCATGTCAACTGATGTGGCAAAGTGGTTACAACATTAGTCCTCAAACTTTACACATTTGATTTGTTACAAAGGTGTGTAAATTTAGGAAGTGTTTTATTAGAAAGATGATTGTTTTATTATTCATGGTTTGCACATTGGTTGTAAGGCCACATGTAAACATCAAATTTTTAGAAATCTGGCCTAATAATATTATGTAATGTAAAAAAATAAAAATTTTAGCAACTGAAGTTTTCAGGAGCCATGCTTTTGATAAATTTTTCCCTTCAAAGAGGATTAAATTCTCAGGTCAGACAAGTAGGATCTATATATGTAACCAAGCACCTGTTAATCCTAATCTACTTAATAAAGTAAATTATGATTACTGCTAATGTTCTGTTATCCAAGTTACAATAATAAATCTCCTTATAAGCCAATCTGATAAAATTTATGACACTTTAGGTAGGTAGAGTGCATTCAATTTGACTTTAGACACCGACTGATTTATCTTCAAAAATAAACCCAGTTGACTTCCAAAAATGACATAGCTTTTTTTTCCAGGACTGGCAAATACTTGGTACAGGGAATATAGATATCGAATTTGAATCTCTCCCACCTTCAAAACCAGTAGATGTTTATTGTAGGACTGACAGATGCAGGAAGTATTGAATTTTAATTCCTTATGCCTGTCCAATCACACATTATTTTATATATTGGTAGAGCATTCATCGATTATGTGTGCGTGTGTGAAGTCCCAAGATTTTTTCAAAATAAGGTTTTAATCATGAAATGTACCTGAATTGTCTAGGATGTCTCAGATTTTGTACCCTTTCTACATCTTGAAAATTCAGTTATGATCTTTTTTTTCAGTAAGCCAGAGATCAACCACTTACTAAAATCCCTACACTTTGCTACTTACCGAACTTGAAGATGAGGTCAAACATGGAAAATGATTTACGACCTATATTTTTGGCTCTTGTAAGTGGCTTGCATATTAGAGGGAACATTAAATTTTAACCACTCTAACTCACATAGTCCATGGTATTGGAATGACATGATTTTCATTTTAGAAATTGCCTTTATAAAATAAGTTGGTGAGTAACCCCATTTAATAAGTCATAGAGTGATTTTTTGACTTTGTATAATTTTAAACTGTATAAAATCTAAAGAATACTAGTTTGTAAAATGGCAACAAAACTGTAATAAAACATAATACTCTAATTTTTATGATAAAATTACATTTAATATCCATTCACACCATGAAAAATATTGCTGTAATGTATCTCCTACTGTGCCCAAACAAATGACCACTTTCCATATCCAACCTCTAATTATCTCAAAAATTGTAACAATATCAAGATCAATATGGTCAATACAAAATGCCAGACCAACAAAAAATATCTAAAAACTTTAATACCAGTAAATTAATGATTTATTTATTACACTATTATGGCATATAAAACAATGTAGGATTCTAATTTTGTGAAACTTTACAGATCTGGACATCACAGTTTTATGTTTCTAGACGTTTTTATTACAGTATTTATCTTCCTTACACAAAAAATAAACAGAGTTTCATATTAAAAGGGGAGACAATTTTAAGAAAGATGTGCTGATTACGGTAGATGTGATATGATGCCCTAACGTCCTGTCACGCTTGTTTCAATTTCACCTTTTATATCAAATCCTTGCTAGTTTAACTGAAAGTCAGTAAACATAGCCTGATGTGATTTGATGCCCTAATGTATTGTCAACTTTGTTTCAATTTCACCTTTTATATCAATTAACTGAAAGTCAGTAAACATAGCCTGATGTGATTTGATGCCCTAATGTATTGTCAACTTTGTTTCAATTTCACCTTTTATATCAATTAACTGAAAGTCAGTAAACATAGCCTGATGTGATCTGATGCCCTTATGTCTTGTCGAGCTTGTTTCAATGTAACCTTTTATATCAAAACCTCACTAGTTTAAATTAACTGAAAGCCAGTAAACACATGCCCGATGTGATTTGATACCCTTATGTCCTGTCCAGCTTGTTTCAATTTCACCTTTTATATCAAAACCTTGCTAGTTCAACTGAAAGTCAGAAAACAAATGCCAAAAACTTATGTCATAGTTGCCAGGGTTCTTAATTGTGATACATCTACATATTGTTTTAGGTTTTATCTAAAAGATGCATATCAAAATACATATATACTTAAGAGAAAAAGAAGATTTTATAGTCTTGTTCAGACTAGACCTTTCTCTTTTTGCAATTGTGATGTAGTTACTGTTAGCCATAGTCAGACTAGGTCATGTTGTGTTAAAACCCAATATAATCAAACAAAAAGAATATAAATTTTAGACTGTAAAATTTTGAAGTGGTTTATAACTGATATGAATATTTGAAATAGCTATCCATACTCCATAGTGATCTCCTTTTTCTGTCTTCTGGTAGTCCATAAATCTTTGTCATAGATTATCACTAGCCATAAAGTCAAAATAAAAATGTAATATATATGACTTCTCCAGCCTTTGTATAAATATTTTTGTAGATTTTATAATACAACAGACAGTAAAAAGTGTTACATCAGAAATAATCCACCTCACAGTGTAAAGATTAAACTTAAGGTGACGGATATTTAAAAATATTATGGTGGTACTGACTTTAAGAGGTGAACACTAAATACATATCACTGTTGAAAACTTAAAAAGATTAAAATTTAGAATACATGTATTTAAAAATATCATTGGGGTTCTGCCTCTTAAAAGTGAACACAAAATGCAAATTGTGTTACTTTCGCTGATGAAAAGATTAAAATTTAGGTGTCAATATTTTGAATGTTTTTGTAGACCTGATTTTTCACAGTGTAATGTGTTATGTCAGAAATAAGCCATCTCCCTGGTGGGACAGATTAATCTCTGATCGCTATGTTTGGATATCTCCTTTGATCTTTTAAGCAGGTTAAATCAGAAAAGACTTACTTAAAATAAACCCTGAAAAACTGTAACTTTGACAACTTGCTTATCCAAATTTGTTATCAATTTAATGTTTGAATATATGTCAACTTTACCTAGTTTTGTAGAATGGAGTGAAGGATGAAGGGTTGAGTAATGGTGTTTTCAACACTAGTCAAGATTTTTTGGCTTATATTAGGGGTGTCACAATATACCGGTATATTGCAATTTTAATAAAAATTGCATTGTATCGCGATGTGATTGCTCCATATTTAACAATATTTTCACAGCTTTTGAAAATAAGTTGTTTTATCCATATTTTCTCGTCCTTTTTCGTAACAGAAAACCCGAATTCATTCGTGTTTACCTGTTTTACGCAAAAAAAGTATTTATCACATGGGCATTTGTAAGACATAGTACCTGTATATCATACATACATAAGCACCCATGTGATGATGTCAAGTAAACACATGGTGGACAAACAGTACGAATTAATCACCAATATGGAATAAAAAGTTTTTTCATAATAAAATATAGAAACATACAAAAGATTATTGAAGGCAATATATTGTTGTACGTATTGCAATACACTCTTCTTACATTGCAATATATCATGGTACGCTATGAGCGTATCATGACACAGCTTATATGGTATATAAGTGTCTAATAAGTCTTCTAAGGCTGGATGTTATTATTTTATGTAATATTTTTAACATGTATAATTTATGTTTTATAACATGTGTCACGTAAATAAACTAAACAAACTAAAAAAAACTAAACTATACTAGTATATATTGATAAATCAGTTCTTGGATGGTAGACAACACAAGAGAACCTGGAGAAAATCACTAAACTTCTGCAAGTGAACTGTCACACTTTCTCACCCTACCAAGACAGTGAGAGGCCTTAAGTGATACTCAAGTCAGCACTTTAAAACACTTGCCCATCAAGGCCCCTTATCAGCTTAAACTCACATAACATAACGTTACAGGAAATAAAAGAAATGAATTATGATTGCAATCTTTTTTATATAATGTAATTTATGAATAACACATTTTGTATTACAGGGTCTCTGAAAACACTTGTATCAGGTTTTTGTTTTGCATTTCAATAATATAAAGTAACAATTATTGGTTCCCCGTGTCAGCAAGTTTCTTGATTTTGATTTATAGCTTTTTCAGGTGATATAACATCTGTGGTAGTGCAGTTGGTAGAATGTTCACTCCATAAGTGGGAGGCCATGGGTTCAAACTCCGGCATGGTCTGACCCAAGACTTGAAAGTGGGTAGTTACTAGTGACTGTTTTTTACCCAAACAAGCTGCATTACAAAATGAAAGTCACGGTTCTTTCGGATGGGAACTTAAAATAAAACGAGGCCCTGTGTCAAGGTAAGTGTGGCACGATAAAGAACCCTGCTGATAATGCCATCAGTGCAACGCACAGGCAAAATTTCAGGCCCTTCGCCTATAGCTGGTTATGTCTCCATATAAGTGAAATATTCTTGACTGGGACGTGTAACACCTTAACTCTTTCAGGCAATACAAACTTTCGAAAGATTAACTATTAGTATATGTTCCACAAAAATATTAAATTGTCAAGTTGGCACACCTACAAATTTCAACCAGTTCCAAGCACTACTTTTATTACAAAATAAAAAGAGAAACAATTCCTTTATTATGAGCTCTACCTGGTTATGTGGTCTACTCCGCCCTTTTCTCATTTCTGAAGAAAATAACCTATACTTGTGTCATAAAACGATCCTACTTATCCAGATTTTTCTCACTTTAAACAACAAATTTTGATACTCTTTTATTTAATATCAACAAAGAGAAGTTTGTCCACATAGACAGTTAAGTGAAAACATTACATAAGTTTTTCTCACATTAAGGTCTCTACTTCTCCTTAAGACTCCCATAAAAACCATGTCATTGATTTATCACCACTGGGCTCAGATTTAAACATTAAGGTACATGTAATCATTTGTAATACATTAGTTCTTCAAATTAAGGTAAATGAATTATTACCTTAGGACCATCTTGTACCAATATATCTATCCAGCAGACAGATTAAGGATTGCATAATCAATTACTTTTTTCCTAAACAAGGTGTAATTTTTATTAATTGGTGTGAAATTTCTGTCTGGACAAATATTGACAAGTGTCTACTACAATTTGAAGTTTTGGGATTTGTGATATATTGAAAATGGATGTATTAGTATTTATAATTGTATTACGTTAAGTTCAGTTCAGTTCAGTAATGGTGTTTAACGTCCCAGTCAAGAATATTTCACTTATATTGAGACATCGCCAGCTATAGGCGGAGGTGCAGAAATGTTGCCTGCGTGTTGCACTTTGAGCAGGGTTCTTTATCGTGCCAAGCCTTCCAAGACACAGGACCTTGTTTATTTTAAGTTTACATTCCAAAGAACCGTGACTTTCATTTTGTAATGCCAAGTGCTTGGCGAAAGAACAGTCACTACCCACTTTTAAGTCTTGGGTCAGACTCGGCCGGGGTTCGAACCCACGACCTTCCACTTACGGAGTGAGCATTCTACCAACTGAGCTACCCCAGTGGTTGATTATTACGTTAAGGAAAACATCAATGTAGATCAAAGTATAACTTCTTGTTTATCATATTTCTTTTCCTATTTATTATTGTATGTGTAAACCTTATGTTTTTATGAATTGTATCTTTGTAACATGCATAATGCTCCTCAGGGGTGTGTTATAACTTATATGCATTAAAGAATTGAAGTGAATTGAAATTGTCAGAATTTATACATAACAAAAAAGTATAATAAAGGGACTTAACTCCAATCTTACCATAACCTCAAACTTGACCTATCTATTCTATGTCTATACATATTTGCATATTCCGCTAAAATTGAAAATTTACTAAAAGGCTTTAAAATAACTGATTAAAGCTTTTCTTAAAATTTCAGTGCAAAATATATTTTCACAAGTTTTACTGTACAATGACATTGTGGAAAAATACATCACACACAAATCATTTACCATAAAATTGTAAAATAATTCTATCTTAATGATCTTATGACTAAACATTTAACATTCTCCATATTTTAGTGGGAAAATTTTTGAAACAACAAATCTCATAATTATGAAGTCATAATCTGAACTTTAAGTCTCTAAGTGGAAAAATAACCCTCATTTGTGTCAATGTATTATTATTTTAAAATATCCCATGGTCAAAATGAAAGGGAGGTTTATTAATCAGGAACATAGCTAATAATTCACAACAAACAAGGGTTTTTTTCTCAATGACAGTTTCTTCATAGTCAAACATAAAGGGTCCATACATTAATAATCTCTTTATCACAGAGATCTCATTAATCTTTGGTGGGTGGCAAGAGATGTACATTAATCTTCATATGACTTCTTATTTCTAAGGCCAGTCACCAACTAATACTGTGTCCCCTTAGTCTGGCTTCATTAAATTACTACAGTTAATTAAGCTTTGAGTGTTTTAATTACATATGTAATTTGATGGGCTTCATCATGTTTTTCAGAATATTTTGACATTTTGGTATACTTATCAAGTTTTTCAGTTAAACACTATTACTGGTAATAACAACAAATATTTATTACTCAAGTGGTACTATGGAAAGGGCTTCCAATTGTACCCTTTACTGAAGTTTAAATTTTGACAGGAAAAAGTCTAAAATTACTAAATTGACTGAATAATACGATTTTGAAATGAACATTTCTGTGAAAAATTACATTTTCAAAAAATTGTACACAGAATTTAATGGGTGGAGGTGAGATACAAAGGGACTCCCTGGCTACCATACTATGCATGTTATATTTTAATATTGTGCAAGTGTTACTTGAATGTGCATATTACAGCCAAACCAATCTATACAGAACACCGAACAGACATCATATTTTCATGTGGTTCTGTCAGTTGAAACTTACAGCCAACCAGTCAACTCAAGTTATGATGTTGATATTAACTACTTTTGCAGCCCACTAAGACTGCTAAAACTTAAGATGACATTACATAGTTTTATGTAGGCTTATAAAAAATTCAGTCTGGGCCAATTTAAATTTTTATCTATTTTTTAAACCTATTCCTTATTCTTGAGAGGAAAAGTTTTTAGGCAGTCTGTCAGAAGTATTTGAGACAGGTAACCTAAGATTACCTGCACTAAATTACAACAGTATAAAATTATTTTACTTCACACAACCTTGTAAAATTTCACTCTAATTTAAAATAAATACCCCTTTTGATAATCAATAAGACAGCGCAATACTGCACTTCAAGTTAGTGAGTTAAAACACTTAGATACAGCGATAATGACCCATTCATGATTTTTCATTAAAAGATAGAGATCCAAGATCTCTAGATTTAAATCTCTATTTGTGTCAAGTTATCCCATTTTTGTGTTTTTCTGACCCATTAAATTCAATATGTGACCACTGATTAACAGACTTGATCACCGGTTGCACAACTTAAATACTTAAGAAAATACAAAGCTCCCCCTCAAGGTTAGAACAATACTGTTTTGTGTATCCCTCATTTCACCTGGAGATATAACCAGAGAATACCTGTATCTATCTATCCTTTGATAAAAGGTGACCTAACTATCATACTGGATTATATTAGACACCTGAACACAGTCCTCTGGTCTTCTAAGTTTTAAAATGCTAGCAAATCTCTCTCTCCTCTCTCAGTTTAGTTGAAGATGTGTATTACTCTGTACTGTATTGCAAAATTCAGCTCTCTTGTTGAACACGTTTTAACTTACATCATGCTCTCTCTCTCTCTCTCTCTCTCTCTCTCTGCTGAAGATATTTGAATTATAATTCAGTCTCTCTGGTCTAACAAGTTTTAACTTATGCTCTCTCACTGCAGATTTTATTCAATTCTTTGATCCAGTCTCTCCTGTTTTATTAAGATCTGTGTTTTAACTTATACACTGTAAGCTCTCTCTCTCTCTCTCTCTCTCTCTCTAAATTAATTATCTTGCATATTGCAATAAGGTTGTCTATCTCTCTCTTAAAGTGTGGGAGTACTGTTACCTGTAATTATGTTACCTGTAATCAAATTATGTAATAAAGGTAACCACACCTTGCCTAATTGATTAATTACCTTTGCCTTGACTGTTGTTTGGGCAATCTTGATAAAAACATTAAATTACATTTTCCAACTGCTTTATCTTATTTTTCAGAGGTGTCACCTAAATACAAGCTTAATCCACTATATTTATCTCAAATAGTGATGATGTCATTGAAGATAATTACTGTCTGATTTTTTAAAGTGTGCACAGGTGTCAAATCGTTATTGGATCCAATTACCCAAATACTAAATAATTCTATGTCACTGACTTACTTCACAGGCAAATAAAATTATGTTATAAGGACACTTTGTGTATATATAACAAGATGAAATTACGGATATCGAAAATCTCAATGAACCTATTTTAAAAATAAAAATTTACTCAAATCTTTATAAGGAAATGGGGTCGTTCTTAGCAACAAACACATTTTGTATTTCGCATATAAAACTGTACACAAAATTATTTTCTAACCAAACAGTTAAAAAATAATTTTAATTCGCCCAAGGAATATGAAAAATAGAGAGGTTATTTTGTGTATTTTGGCACGTGCGTGCATGATGGACTACTGATCTACATTACAAGGTATAACTTACGCAGTTTGTTCTCACAAGTGCCCTGTATATCACTACAGCAATCCCCATACGTTCTGCATTCTTCATCACAAAAACATTTTTCAGCATCTTGACTATTTAATGTTGGTCCAAATGCGTAACATGTGAGGTTATTTCCAGAACAACAAAAACCAGCTTCCGCACAAGTCCTGGGTAATGCTTCGGACACACTGACCAACCCGATAGTAGCCACCACTAAAACAATCAAAAACTTTTGAAACATTTCCATCTTCTTCTTTGTTGTTAAAATTTGTAAAAGAAACTTTCCTTAGTATTAAATCCAAAAAATCTGGTGAATATAATCCTTTAAAATTTCCTAAATCCCTTTTAAAAATTTTCCTTTATGCAAAAAGGCCAGTGATTTGGATATCGTCTGCCTGTTCGATGAGCACTGCAGACGTTATGTTGGTCATTCACACAGCCCGATGTATCCGTGCACACTACGTCGGCCCTTAGTGAATACCCCTCCTCAGTCTTCTACCAGATGACTTGGCCAGACCAATTACTTGTTAGCTAGCATGAATTCACCGACTCAACCAACCAATCTAAACTTCTCACAAAGAAACAGGGGGCGTCTCAAAACACTTAAATGTCTTATACATATAAAATACAATAAAGTGAGTTAAAATTTAAAATACAATTTTAAATATTATATTTAGATTTTTAAATAAGAACAAGTTTTTAGAAACTGAGTTATTTAAATTGTTCTTTTCCGATTGTGTAGTAGCTTTTAACTGAGGTGTTCTCAGGTGTCACGGTAACTTATATACCCAAATTGGCTCATGAATATTCATAAACATGCACGCAATATGGCCACACGCAATACGATAAGTTTATAATCCGGTTATAACCCCTATCGTTTATTTACAAACGTTTTCGGAAGTTATATAAATGTAACAATCTGATCTCTGGGTCATAGAAAAGAAAGTGTCTAAGTACGCTGACCTCATAATAGTGACCATACGGGAAAATAAAATACAACGTAATGACTCCCGGGGCGGACCACCGGATTCGAACCCAAGACATTGTGACAATACCTATCCATTATCTTGCTATTTACATACTGACAATCAAATGAAAAAAAAACATTGGTTTCCATGATAGCTACAGGAGTACACGGTAAAAACCATCGATCTCTGGCAAGTGAGTCAAAAATGTTTCACTTACATCTGGACGTCGCCAGCTAGCTATAGACAAAGGTGAGAAAATTTTGCCTGTGTGTTATACAGCCTTTCTTGTCACGGGATCATGTTTATTTTTAAGTTTCCACCCGAAAGAACCGCGCCCTTTATTTCGCAATGCCGCGTGTTTAGCGAAAGAACAGTCACTACCCACTTTCAAGTCTTGGGTCAGACTCTGTCGGGGTTCAAACACATGACCTCTCACTGCCGGAGATAGCACTGTACCAACTGAGCTACCGCAGTGGTATCGACCTTCGACAAGGCGAACTGACAAACGTTCTTACACTAGGATTTGTTCGGATTCGGTCACTATGACTTACAAGCCACTAGACGTCCCTAGCATGTAAATAAAAAATAATAGGCAGTATACATTTACATTTATAATTTATTAACAACTTGATACGTTATACACTTTAATGGACGTTAGAGTGGAGTAATGGAGTTTTACGCCACAGTCAAGATTTTTCACTTTCACTTATATCGAGGACGGTCAGTTCGGGGATGGTGGAGCTCGCGGTAACCGGGTTTAACCGACAACCTTCTCACATTAGGATGTCCCGAGAAGGATTTGAACTTAGACGGTGAGATGCGTTTAGACCTCTTGGACACTAAGGTTCCTAATACACACTACCGAAAAACATTATTCTTATACGCTTTATACTTTTCAGTTTTGATATTTCTGAGCTTCATCTTAAAGTAAGCCACTTTCCTCATTAGCATATCGTAATAATAACCTTTGTTAAACGAGACGATACCGTCATATTGCAGTACACATCTGCTAATCGAACCCAAACATAAAAAATCAATAAAGGTGATTCACAGCGATTTCTTATTCAAAATCAATGTTTTTTGTTTGAATCATACCGAAGTCATCATCAACACCATCATCATCAACTCGAATTAATATTGTATGATGACATTAACGTTAATGATAAGATCAAAGAGGCTTTTAATTAATTTCCGGACAAGTATTCCTTTCTTTGTTTGCATATTATTTCCTCCCCTTCAAAATATTTTTTTTTCTAAAAATTAAATTCCTTGCAGCGATAGCAGTGATGACAACGGATGTAATAATAAGCCATCATTGTTATTTAAATGTAAATTTTTGTTGTTGAAATACAAATAAAACGAATGCTTTAATAATGTGGCTTTTCCGGCTGTGAAATAATTGTGAGGTTACAAAGACGACAGTGCATGTTTAGATACATTTTTTGTTGCAATATTCAAGTGGAAAATTATGATGAAAATTTAATGACACGCATAACAACACCCCAGACTTTATTCAACTGTCACTTGTTATTTTACATTTATAATGAAATAAAAGTATTCAAATATACCAGAGAGAGAGAGAGAGAGAGAGAGAGAGAGAGAGAGAGAGTGTGTGTGTGTGTGTGTGTGTGTGTGTGTGTGTGTCTAAAACAAAAATAAATTTGGATGCCACACAAACTTTCATTTTCCCAGAGCTTAGACAATGCTTTTTTCTTTTTTCTTGTTCACAAAACTGTCCTTTATCATCGAACTGTTCACAAAACTGTCCTTTATCATAGAACTGTTCACAAAACTGTCCTTTATCATCTAACTGTTCACAGAACTGTCCTTTATCATCGAACTGTTCACTAAACTGTCCTTTATCATCGAACTGTTCACTAAACTGTCCTTTATCATCGAACTGTTCACAGAACTGTCATTTATCATAGAACTGTTCACTAAACTGTCCTTTATCATCGAACTGTTCACATAACTGTCCTTTATCATCGAACTGTTTACTAAACTGTCCTTTATCATCGAACTGTTCACTAAACTGCCCTTTATCATCGAACTGTTCACTAAACTGTCCTTTATCATAGAACTGTTCACAAAACTGTCCTTTATCATCGAACTGTTCACAGAACTATCTTTTATCATAGAACTGTTCAAAAACTGTCCTTTATCATAGAACTGTTCACAAAACTGTCCTTTATCATCGAACTGTTCACAGAACTGTCCTTTATAATCGAACTGTTCACTAAACTGCCCTTTATCATAGAACTGTTCACAAAACTGTCCTTTATCATAGAACTGTTCACAAAACTGTCCTTTATCATCTAACTGTTCACAGAACTGTCCTTTATTATAGAACTGTTTACAGAACTGTCCTTTATCATCTAACTGTTCACAGAACTGTCCTTTATCATAGAACTGTTCACAAAACTGTCCTTTATCATCTAACTGTTCACAGAACTGTCCTTTATCATAGAACTGTTTACAAAACTGTCCTTTATCATCTAACTGTTCACAGAACTGTCCTTTATCATCGAACTGTTTACAGAACTGCCCTTTATCATATAACTGTTCATAGGACGGTCCTTTATCATATAACTGTTCATAGGACGGTCCTTCATCATATAACTGTTCATAGGACTGTTTTTTATCATAGAACTGTTTTGGTTTTATTTTCAGGTTGATTGACAACGCTTAGGAAACATTTCCCAATGGGTTTATATACAGCATGCAATGTTTAGACATAAATATTCATATTGATGTATGATGTGGTCTGATGATGAAGGTCTTTGGGGTGTGTTTAAAGAAATGGAACGCAGAACTCATATCCACTACTTCAATGGTCAGTGGATACTGTAGACTGGGAACATAAAATAGACTTCAGAGCTGTTTTTGAGAACATTGGAATTCTTTGGAGAGGAGAGGAAGATGTTTGAGTGTTCTGGTCTCCAATGCGTTTCTGCTACACTACAGTGCAAGGAATGAGGTACCATAAGATTGTTGTAATTGAATATAGAATCGTGCTCGAGTAGCCTGATGGTAGCAATAGCCAAAGCCAATAAGAACACAAAAAGACAAGAACACTTTAAACCATTGCTTTAAACACAAAATCTTTAAAACTTTAATTTCTAAAACGTCGTCAATATATAATGGCTCATAGTTTGTCTAAATGCTGTGTTTGATTTCATATTCAGTTCCATGTTATTTCTCTTGTAGACCAACTGAACAATATGAAGTTCCAACCACAACCTAACCTTACTCCAGTGAAAGGGTGTTTTAGGCGGCATTTCAAAAACCCAACTGTAGAAATGGGGACGCAAATTTAGCCCCACATTATTGATGGTTCACCCACGAGACGGTGATGGAATTAATGACAGTCTCCAGCTCCACAGCTTGAGCATCTCTCTCTCTCTCTCTCTCTCTCTCTCTCTCTCTCTCTCTCTCTCTCTCTCTGAGAACAAAGACCTCAACTATTTATTTGTGAGATCATGGACAATGGACAACCTCTCTCAGCTTACTCATTACACACTAAAACAGTTGTAATTTTGACTGTATGTACTCTCTCTCTCTCTCTCTCTCTCTCTCTCTCTCTCTCTCTCGTATTAAAACGGAGTTGTATTTTGTTTACAAGTTGCCAAATTATGACATTTCACCCTCCTTATGGCTAAAAGGCTTTACACGTAATGATGTTAAATTATGTGGATAATTAGTTTTTACATTACGTTAATACATATTTACCTAAGACGCAGTATTTCAGCTTCTCCTATATTCACGTGTGTCGTTGTAAACTTTTCTAAAAGTTTTTTAACGGTTGTGTAAAATTTTGAATATTTAAATGTAACAAATGTTACGAATTTATTGTAATCGTCAATTTCAGATCTAAAAAATCTTTTTTTCAAATGTCAATTTTGGGTAGTACACATGTACTTCCTTTTGCATTAAATTCTATGTATTTTTTTTTATTTTTTAGAAAAATCACTTCTCACAGAAATGTTCAAAATTACTTTTTTCATTTTTAAGCCATTTCAATCAAAATTAAAATGTAGGGTGTCATATCGTTATTTTTTGATAAATATTCATTCAGAAAATTCGAAAATTATGATATTGACAGGGGTAAAAATAAAAGCTCGTCCTTTTTAAAGTCCCATTCAATGATGTCGTTTTTGGACTAACAATAGAATATGAAAATTAGATAATTATGTGAGACAAATCTGGACACTGACTAAATTCAGTTTTATGAAAAGGTTATCCCAAGTTACTTGACGTATGTTGCCAATTTAAGTTGCTGTTGTAATCAATTAGACAAGGTGCCAGGTTGTCCATGATCTCACAAATAAATAGAAGAGGTCTTTGTTTGGAGAGAGAGAGAGAGAGATGATGATGATGATGATGGGGATGATGATGGTGGTGGTGGTCATAATAAATAGTGATGATGATGATGATGATGATGATGATGATGATGATGATGATGATGGTGGTGGTGGTGGTGGTGGTGGTGGTGGTGGTGGTCGTGGTCGTGGTCATAATAAATAGTACGTGTCCTTCTTTGGAGAGAGAGAGGATGGTGATGATGATGAGGGTGGTGGTGGTTATGATGATGATGATGATGATGATGATGATGATGATGATGATGATGATGATGATGATGATGATGATAAATAGTATGTGAAGAGAAAGAACGAGAAAGACAGCTAGCTGTGATATTTACGACACCTTTCGAATTTTACTTTACCTTTTATTGTATTGATAAATAAAAATAATAAAAATGGAAACTTACCTCATCACTGCTTTAGGCTCTATTTTTAATTTTTTAAAACTGATGTCAAAACAGAAGTAAACACGACCTAATAATATCGTTTATTTCATTTAGTACTACAAAGAACAAAAACATGTCATTTAACTAAAACAGTGAAAAGGGGAAATAAGAAGGAAGGGACGGAGTGGTTATTAGTGTTTTACGTCAAAGTCAAGGATCTTTCAATTATATTGAGACAGTCAGCTCTGGGATGATGGAGGAAACCGGGTGCCCTGAGAAATCAAACTACCTTTGGCAAGCGAACTTTCATATATGTATGTACATGTATTTTCTCAAAAAGGGAATGACTGAAGTAATCATGGGTCTTTTACACCAAAGTAAAGATTCTTTCACTTATGTTGAGGCATTCAGCTCTTGTGAGGATGGGGAAACCGGAGTATCCTGAGAAAACCACTTATTTTGGCAAGTGAACTTTCATACTTTCTCATAAAAAAGGAGTGAAGTAACCATCGGTGTTTTACGATCCAGTCAAGAATATTAATTTATCGAGGCGGCCAGTACTGGGATGGTGGAGGAAACCGACGTGTCTGGAGAAAACCACCAACCGCTTGCAAACGAACTTTCATATATGCATACATGTACTTTCTCACAAAAAGGGAGAAGTGAAGTAATCATCGGGGTTTTACACATCAGCAAACATTATTTCACTTTCGAGGTGGTCAGTCTTGGGATGATGGTAAAAGTCAGAGTATCCGGACGGAAAAGACCACCAAACTTCGGCAAGCAAACGAACACAAAACGGGAAGGAGAAAAGGGGGTGCATGGTACATAACTTTAGAATGCTAAGAAATTAGAAAAATATTTCTATGCGATTGAATTTTAAAAAAGAAAGAAAAAAAACGGTGTGAATTCTAACTGTTAACTAGTATTTGTGTGACATTTATTGATGTAGAACTTCTAACTTTACGTTTTAGGACATAGAATTACACTTGTTGAGACCAGAACAGAGACGACGACATTTAGTTGTCACAGGGGATAGTGTACATTTCAATACACCTATAGCTGCATGACAAGATAATTTAACAAAACATTCAAGTGTCAAAAACATTTACCTGACGTCTACAAAGGAATACCTCTAAAACCCGAAATTCGACACATAATTTTACTTCATTAAATTGAAACTTTATTTCCACACCTGCAGAAAGGTGCTAAAAACTATAGAATTTAAAATTACTTTTCTATAGACTTAACTAGACAGTTTGTATACCAGGTGTGATTTGACAATATCTGTAATGATATTTATCAAAAATTCATTAACTACACAAAAAATAAAAACCTTTAAACTTCTGGTTGGTCGACGACATCACGTTATAATTTCAGGTAAATACGTTACAAATGATACCATTTCGCCAAGAACTTTAGTTAAAACAACACGTTACTTTTTCGCAGAGTTTCTATACATGCGCTACTGTTAATACTGTTTCGCGGAGTTTTCTATACACGCGCTACTGTTGATACTGTTTCGCGGAGTTTTCTATACTCGCGCTACTTTTGATACTGTTTTGCGGAGTTTTCTATACTGATACGTGCTACTTTTGATACTGTTTCGAGGAGTTTTCTATACTGATACGTGCTACTTTTGATAATGTTTCGAGGAGTTTTCTAAACACGTGCTACTTTTGATAATGTTTCGCGGAGTTTTCTATACTGATACGTGCAATTTTTGATACTGTTTCACGGAGTTTTCTATACTGATACGTGCTACTTTTGATACTGTTTCACGGAGTTTTCTATACTGATACGTGCTACTTTTGATACTGTTTCGCGGAGTTTTCTATACATGCGCTACTGTTAATATTGTTTCGCGGAGTTTTCTATACTGATACGTGCTACGTTTGATACTGTTTCGCGGAGTTTTCTATACTGATACGTGCAATTTTTGATAATGTTTCGCGGAGTTTTCTATACTGATACGTGCTACTGTTGATACTGTTTCACGGAGTTTTCTGTACTGATACGTGCTACTTTTGATACTGTTTCGCGGAGTTTTCTATACATGCGCTACTGTTAATATTGTTTCACGGAGTTTTCTGTACTGATACGTGCTACGTTTGATACTGTTTCGCGGAGTTTTCTATACTGATACGTGCAATTTTTGATAATGTTTCGCGGAGTTTTCTATACTGATACGTGCTACTGTTGATACTGTTTCACGGAGTTTTCTGTACTGATACGTGCTACTTTTGATACTGTTTCGCGGAGTTTTCTATACTAACACGTGCTACTTATGATACTGTTTCGTGAAGTGTTGCGAGAGGGAAGACATTTTTGGCAAATGTTAAGATGTAACTTGTCATCAAGACATATCAAGACGACACCTTATATATACAAGTTTGTTCCTTCTGGATGTTGCTATGTGGTGTTTGAGCTCGAGGGAAGAACCATCTTAAATGGCCATAATTGAAAAATATATCAAAATATCTACACAACTGGTCCATAAATTAACCAAAATCCGAAAAATAACGTCGTTAATCCTTTCAACCGGACAAAGATAAGTATATAGACCTGATTATGAAGATACAGTGACACAAGGAGAGATGTCCTATCGGGTACGGTGTCTCCTCATCAACTAAAAGAGGCAGAAACAGGAAATAATCACGATCAGCGAACTCCGTCACAGGTGTTGGAATAGAACACGTGTTACCCAAGAAAAGAGATAGGTCGTCAACACCTGTTTATAAATCTCTAAATATATATTTCTTTAGAATTACCTATTGGGATAATATCGTATACATACATCTTATGTTGTGGATTAAAGTTTACATATATTTTTCGGTCAACGACTTTGTATGTATTGTAAACATATTTTTTGTATATTTTTTAAATAATTCATCGACCCGGTGTTAAGAGGTTAAAATGTTTCATCTTTGTAACCAGTTTTTAAAAGAGATAAGTGATAGGGTCTTGTCAAAATGAAAAATATTTAACGTCACTCCTAAATGCGTTATGATTAAGTATTACAATGTTTGCTCGCTACCTTCTAAAAGTATCGACGGAATCTCCACTTTAAAATACTATGTCTGTAGATCGCATCGGTCCTAACTCATGGCGGCACTCATTGTGCCACAAAACTGGTCTGTCATGTGCTACTTTTGAATTTTTATGAAATAATACATTCAAAAGTAGCACATGACATGTGACAGGTCATAAAGCCAAAGCAGTTAGTTTTTGTTCCAAGCACCAGTCATTCATGGTTACAGACCTCAGATGTGAATTGACACTCAAAATTAGCAAATTTTGACCTTAACACGTTTAGTTTAAATTTTGAATAAACATGAACAGTTTTAGAAAAAATTTTGTTTTTATGGCAACCACACAAAAAAGTAAAATATTACCTCAAAATAGGCCATTTTCATAGAATCAGATGGTCAACAAACCTTGCATTACATGCATTCTGAATCCTCAAACGCCCCTATTTTTCTTTTTGTAAAAGAAATCCAGGGTCATGTGTGATTCATTTTTTTTCAGGAATTTGGGAAATGTGTCAAACATGCTAAAAGCACATGACAATATTTACATCGTTAATTGCTGCAGAAAAATTTTAAACCAGTTTCTTTCCGCCATGTGACATCTCACCAACCACTAGAAACCTCGTGTTTTCATAAATACTAATTTTTACACATTCTCCCACCATAGACGACTCCTTCTATGATACTTGGCAGTTGTACATACAATCAAACGTGTCTATAAAGGCCACCTAAGTGATCCAGTAAAAGTGGCCTTTATGGGCAGGCGATCTTTATATACAGGTTCAAATAGTATGAATACAAAACAATAGGGATACAATTCTACTGGCCTTCATAAGCAGATGATCCTTATATAGAGGTGGCATTTACGACAGGTTTGACTGTATTACTAATGGTCGTTGTGTTGGTGCATCTTTTAGATCAAAACAATTTCTTTGGGTAACCGTGATGAGGTACAAAATTAGAACTTCCAAGAATTTGTTAGCAAAAACGGTGTGTGAATTAAAACAATTGTTTCTGGTCCGATTTGGTACTAGAATGTGCTGAAGTGCAATAAATGAAATTGGTCTCCAGTGTTTCAGATGGGACCATTTTCAAAACATTTCCTCTAAAACACGATAACATAACAGTTGTACATATTACTAATGGTCGTTGTGTTGGCGCATTTTTTAGATCAAAACAATTTCTTTGGGTAACCGTGATGATGAGATTTTCAAGAATTTTTTAGCACAAATAAATACGATGAGTGTGTTTGAACAGTTGTTTATGGTCCGATTTGGTACTAGAAAGTGTCAATTTCAGAAAGGGCCATTTTCAAAGCCTTTCTTCTAAAACACCATAACATCAATATTTTATATTACCTAATGTTATAAGGCCTAAACCAAGGGGTCATTAGGCAAAATGACGGATAAATGACGCCATGTCCCCTTCTTCAATGAACATTGATCAGAATCAACATTATAAGTTTCTGTTATACGTTATATAGAGTTAGTACCTCCTCCATGAGTGGGACATAAAACAGCACTACTCAACTCCACTCCTAGAAATCATGTTACCGATTGAACATCGTCTTTGATAGCTCTGATTACGAAAAATGAGACCGGTGTCAGGAGGAGTACTGTACTACTCGTGTTAATATCATTCAAAAGCTGTACACATATAAAAGAAAGAACTTTTCTTTACTAATCAGTAAGTATAATTATGACAAAAGACATCAAAAGGCTTAACCCCACACATAGTCTCATTAATAAAATTTGGATATTTAACATATAAAAATTAAGAATATAAGAGGGATCTTGCAGCTTTTACTAAACATGAACATTAAATCCCGTTATAATTTATTTCCCGACGTCGATTGTTATCAGTGATGATGTGTACACCGGATATAGTTTCCTGCTGATTATAATTATACCCACAATCAACGTCTATAATGTGATAGATGCACTAAAATTGACCAATCCAGAAACAGGAACAAACATTTAACTCCTCGTATTTCTTGATGGGGGACATATTTGATAAATGATGTATTCATATTACCCGATATTAGAAGTAATATATAACGACGGTCTAGTCGAGAGGGTCTCGTCAGACACCTCAAGTACAGACCTGTCGAAAGTTAAACACTAAGCCAACGAATAAATGTCGAATCGACCGTTTAACTCGATTCCTCGGTAGCTTTATCTTGGCAGGTATTTGACAGCTGACACCTATCTCTGCAGTCACTAGCTCTCCAATTCTCGGGCACTTTGCGGTCGAGCTTTCGATCCCTTTTTGTTAGTTCAGTGTTAACCTTTCGACAGGTCTGTACTGTATTATGGCTGTCCTGTACATGGCGACATGTTTATCTATTGTTTGTCTACTTTATGACAAATATCTGGTCATATAACCCGATTTTATCGCGGAAAATGATAAATAATTTCAATTTTTTGTCAGATTTGCACTCATTCAATTGTTCTAAACTTTAGTATTTATTAGTTAAACATACATTATGTAAATTTATAGATTTTCTGATTTGCTGGTTATTACAGAATTAGTCATATTTACGTCTCGGAAATTCAAACCCTTGGGCTGTATTTCAAGACGGCGCGGTGCGTTCTGTACGTTAAAACCTGCAAGCTATTGGTATTTTAATTAAATTTTTTTTTTATTATTATTTTGACAACTGGATAAAAATGTAAAAATAAGCTTGGAGTGATGTTCAAAATGACACATCGAGTTCTTAAATATCTTAAAAATTAACAAAATTATTCAGATCTCAAATTTTCCAGATTTAAGTTAAAGCCTTAGTTTAAGGAATGATTGTGAAACCGGGACTTGACTTCATCCTAACAAATAAACAGATGGAATGGAATGAAATGAAACCGTTTATGAGGACATGTCTCAACTCTGCAATTGCCAAAACAACATGACGAATGAAAAACAATGTTTTTTTTATACATTTAAGATCACCTTTTAAAAATCTCCCCACTTTAGATGGGAACTTCGTTTGTTTATAATGACAAAATGAAAAAAAAACTTATGCGACATAAATACCAACTATTGGTTTTTCTCAAACAATCGCGAGGATTTTAGTGAATGTACAAAGGGGAATAATTCACTCAAATCAGACTGTCAAGCTAAAAAAGATAAAAATTTTTTTAGATAAACCTGTTTTCTTGCCATGGGACGTTTGTAAAAAGAAAGCAAAATCTCACAATGGCATAAATAAATTTATCTCAAGCACAGGCACTTGTTTCTTATATTAAAAAAGAACACTCTATACTTAAGTATGCAGTGTTATTTTTTAAATATCAGAAACAAGAGTGGGGTTTTATGCCGGGGTCAAGTGAACTGTTACAATTTCGCTAGAAGAAGGCATATATGGGCCAAGAATTGGTCAAACGGGGATGTCTAGTTTTTATACCCAATTTTTGTTTATAACTATTGAGGTAAAAATATTGCCTTTATTTACAGATGGTCTTGAGGCATGAGTTTCAGCAATATGTGTACTTTTGAACTACACCTACACTAGTTGGAATGAAGTAATAATGGTGTTTTACACACCAGTCCAAAATTCTTCACACATAACAAGGCGACCAGTTCTGCGATTGTGGAGGAAGCCGGAGTGTCCTGAGAAAATCACAGACCTTCGGCTAAATAGAATGTAATAACATACAGGAATGTTTTAAAAGTTGCAATGATGTTTCAACCTGAAATGCTGTTATTTCACTTTTTACAGATGAAAATTCTAAACCCATGACAAACTTGAAAGGCTAGCTAAGAAAAGAAAACAAGATTGTCAATGAGCTGGCAAAGTACTGATACACTACTTATGTTGTGCAATAAAAATGGGAGGTATTACCCAATTTTTTTTTTAAATATTTGGTCTTAGTTGTTCATGCAATGGTATTAAGAGTATCAGTTTTATGGTACAAAATCATTCTTATGCTGATGGTTTAAGCATCATAACAATATACTCCTCCTATTTCCTATATAATAGTGCACAGCATACATGCTATACACCAGGGTATTAAACAAAATAGTGATATACAGAACTGTATTTTACCAATATAGATCAGTATTCTGAATATTGTTCAGAAACCAACATATGGCTAATGGACAAAATCCTAATGAGGGTGTGAACACTTGGCCACTTAATAACTTTTATCATATAAGTGAAGTGGGCTTTGGTTGTTTAAAGTGCCGACTTATAGATTGCCACACATCACAGACTAGGTTGGAATCATGCTGGACAGGTCCTATAGGGAAAAGGTTTGTCAGTTTTTGTCAAGGCCAGTTGTTTCCACCAAGAAAGAACTCTGGTTTCCTCTATTATCCCTGATCTGACCACCTTGATATAAAGCGAGATTAATTTGACTGGGATGTAAAAAAAAGTTGTATGGGCACACATTGACCTGTCCACTTGACATTTAATTTCAATATTTATCATGGTAGAGAACACAGGTGTTTATTTCATCTACATCTAGAAAAACATGCACGTCAGGTCAATGTTATTTGCCTATAGTGTTTAGATTCACAGTTAAACTTTATGTATTAACTGTGAATCTAAACACTATAGGCAAACAATATTGACCTGACGTTTGACCTTTCATTAGAATTATTCATATAGGAGGGTCCACCCACCATACATGGGTAGTGTTAGGATTCAAAGTTAATACATATATACACATATTGCCCATGATTAATGTTCACGTCATATAGATGTAATATACACACGTGATCCCTATTACTTAAATTTACTTGTCCATAATGAATATTTAAAATTCAAGCGAATAGGTCAATGTGGTTTGCCTACTAGTATACCATTACTCTACATTACTCAACATTTACCTGTCAGCTTGACCTTTCATTCAGAACATTCATATACTCCGATCTACTCAATACATGGGTAGTATTATACAATTAGGATTTGCAGATAATACATAAACAGTGCATGTTCCTATGTGGTAGACGAAATTAATACCTGTGTTCCCTATACATAAATATACCAAGTTCACAATAAATATTTAAAAGTCAAGCAGACAGGTCATTGTGGTTTGCCTATACCATTACTCTACACCACTGATAAATATGACAAATTATAAAGACAACAACAACTGTTTACATTATGTCTATTGATATTTATTGTTCCTTGTTTATGTGTAGTACAATTACACATATACACTTCTAGGGCTAAATACCATTATTTGACATGTACATCAGTATGCCCACAACTTCAACCAATCAAGATGCACGATACATAACCATGACATTAAAGATATATAAGTTGAATTTTGATTGGTTATATTTTTGCTTTAATTCTTCTATATAGTAATCTCTTACAATTAACATATTCCTCTAAACGATAGGGGGTTTGAAGTATAATTATTATGATTATATGAAAAAAAAAGAAACATTTTATATATAAAGTATAAAGTAAATTCCATAGAGCAAACCAAGTCAAGCAAAGTCGTTGGAACTGAAGAATTTAAACAACAGATAGACAACAATTACAGGTTTATTGACAGACAATATTCACAACTACCGGTGTGTGTGCACTTTAAATTTGGCTAACAGTATCAGAGTACCCTTTTCCAGAAAGAAAAGTTACTTTTTCTGGTCTAACAACACCATCTCCTTTCCTTTGCTTTTTTTCAAGTTTGCCTACTTTTTCATAAACTTCTCAACAACATCCAACTACCTGCATATTTTGTACAATGACAATTTTCATTAATACTTACTATCAAATCATCTATTGCTAGTTCTCTTGAAATGTGTACTTCCTACTACCATCAAATTTAATGTGAAAAAAACATCTTGAATTTCAATCTATTTGAAATTTATTTATCAGATTTAATTTTTTTTTTAAATTCTCCATTTGATAAAATATTCAACCACTTTCAACATCTAATAATATACTAATAAGAATTAGAATATATTACAAGTCTTCCGACCAATAAAAATTTATTCAGACATAATTCAGACATTTGTCTTGTTTTGTAATGTATACCTAAATTTCCTTTTTGCCTTTAAGGCCAGGTGAGTATATATATGCTAATCTTTATTATCTATCATCTCCACAAGTACAACAATAAATATATTAGTTATGATAGCATCAATGTATGTATACATGTACGTCGTATGTATATCATCACCCCCCAGAAAAAACATTAACACTAGTAGTATGTCAAGCGTAAAACAAAGCACTTTTAAAACAAATGCTGCACCATAATGGCTTCAAAATAAATAAATCTTATTTGCTTTCTTTGGTAATCATGCCTGCTCAATATATAGCAATAATAAATAATGATTTTTATATTAAACTTGTCTGGATTACATGCATTAAACACCATGACAAAAATTGTTTCAATTTCAAATTCACAAAAGTGAACTTTTTTATTTCTTATATTTTTCTTTTTCTTTTTTTTAAATTCTGTATCAATTAACATCAACCTGAGGTTGTAAATTTAATTACTAATTTTTCATAAAATTGTAAATAATTCTTAATAATGAAATAACAGTCAATATCAGAGACTAGTACCGTCTCTATAACACTTATATGTGTATAATTTATAAAGTCATATCACATCTATTTATAATAAGCTTATCTGTATTCCTTATTTCATTTTTTAAATCAAAATATTTTTTTTAGAGAGCAGGCATGACTGAACAAAGATTTCTATAATAATAACAAAGAACACTTTTCAATTCACCAACATCTTTCTAAATATACAATTATCACAAGTTGGGCTAAACACTTCTCAATTTTATACAAATTACAACTGAACGTTTTTAACATGATTATCTTCTCAACAATATGTATTTGATCATCCTTTGGAATGGGTTTTTATTCAATGTTGTTGATTTAAAATGATTGAATCTGAACATTTTTTAAACTATTTCAAATGAACAATAAAAAGCACACAAAAACTTTGATAATTTAGAAACAAAAACAAAAAATATGACTACTATCACGCATTCTTAAATATCAGTCTTGAATTTCAGAATTTTACACAATATGATTTTTTCTATTAATAATTTATATACAATCATTAAAACACTTTTATTGTGCCAGTATGTGAAATTCCGTAACTGGAAAAAAAATCAATGTAACATCATATAAATATACTAGAATTACTATAACAATGTGCAGCTCACATCAAATGAAGTTATGACATAACTATGAAAATCTAAATGTTGTTCAATTTGAACTCTCTCGTCCACCACGATTCCACATTTCCCGTTTTTCGGTTCCATTTATTCGTCGTATAATGTGCTTGTTCAACCATACATTATAACAATTACAAAAACAATAATCTGATCACGTTTAATGTGGATGATGAGAAAGTTATATACGATGTGCAGGATGATAAATAGATAGAAGCCAATGATGACGACATAGACGAGTCACGACACTGCCTTCTACATGCTGTAACCATATTGCGGCACTGGTCCCGCCATGCCTGGTCCATATGATGCACCATAGGGTGGAGTTGGTGATGGAGCGGCAGCTGGTGCTCCCATCATTGCTGGACCAGCAGTTAACATAAGTTGCTGTTCAGCTACAAAAGAAGGAAAAACATAATTTTTATTTTCTGTTTTTAATTTCACTTTTCCAAATATACAATAAAAGCACAAACCATTATTCACATTATGTCGTGGATCTTTAAAAGTTATTGGTGCCTGATTTACACTAACACAGCTGTAAGTTGTATAACAGAAAACTAACCAGCACATCAAGTACACCAGAAAACTTTAACCAAATATGATCAACATTAAAACTTGCAGATTGGTAGCTGACCCCATACCAGGTATATGATGAAAGCTCTTCCGTACCTCTTGGAAAGTTAAAAACTGAGACTTTATCTTTACTGCTACTTATGTAAATGTATATACTTAATAGAGTGAGTTACTGACAATGTGTGATGAATTGTTTTGCCAATTTGAGTAACTGAGATAAATACCTATATAGTCAAATTTGCTTCTACCTTCAGATCAATAATTCAACTTACCAAATACAAGTGGTCGTTCCTCTGCCTTTTGTTCCTCTTCACTTCTCACAGCTTCTGACTGTTCAAGTTTATCCACCTGATCAACAAAAGTGTATATAGTATTACTTCATATGACAAAACCTATACTATTTATTATTAAACCATAAACACTTCACTGTCTGTCCATGAGGTTCTCTGTTATCGCCATTTGGATTTCATTGAATAAGTAGGATGAACTGGTTTACAGGTTATCAATGAGGTTTTCATTTATCTTTAAAATGTATGTAGTGTTAACCAAAATGACTTAATACTGAAAGTGTAATTTAATAGAATGTGTTGAGCAAATTCTGCACGTCTTGAGTACTATAATTAGGAAAGGAAAATATTTTAAATTTCCTTTAAATGTTCTTGTGCTATTTATTTGTTTGTTTTAATGTTTTTGGTGATATTAGGTTAATAATAATGCAATAGTAATCAATTATTGAATGCAATAAAAGCTTTATTCATTATATTATAATAAAGGAAGAACACCCGGTCAAGAATATTTCACTTATATCGAGACATCTCCAGCTATAAGTGAAAGTGCAGAAAATTTGCCTGTGCGTTTCACTGATGGCATTAAACAGCAGAGTTCTTTAGTGTGCCAAGATTACCGCGACACAGAACTTTGTTCATTTTAAGTTCCCATCTGAATGAATCGTGACTTTCATTTTGTAATGCCAAATGTGCTTGGTGAAAGAACAGTCACTACCCACTTTCAAGTCTTGGGTCAGACCCGACTGGAAATTGAACATACGACCTCCCTTTTACGGAGCAACACTCTATCAACTGAGTTACCGAAGTGGTACCATTTTCTAATGTCAGGCTTTACAATTTATGTTCAATTCAAGACATACATGTAGATATAAACCAGTTCTCAGATCTCACCTTGGAAATATATTCCCTCACAACCTGTATCATGTATGGCATGGCAAAATCCATAATATTGTGTCTCCATGCTAATTCTAATATAACATCTGGTCGAAGTAAATCGTAACACTGAAATAGGCATGCTGCGAAACATTCGTGGTACTTCTCTTCCAAGAACCAAGCAATCAACTCTTCCGCTATATCAATATTACGTGATTCACCCGCATACAACATTGCATCCTGTAAAATTGAATATGTAAATTTTTCTTTAAGAAATTTGAAAATGCAAGAAACAAACAGACATGTCTTGACAAAATGCAGGTAACAGCAATATCAAATTAAAGGCACAAATTCATAAATTTCGAATACCATTACTTGTTAATAATAAATTTAAATATAATCAGCAATATTATTGAGACTGAGAATTGAAACTAACACTTTTACTGTTCAGTATTGCAAACTGCGTAGTAGTACTTTACTAAATTTTCAAGTTGTAATAAACTATCAAATGCTCATATTGCAGGTATGACCCAAGAAAGTTTATATTCTACTAAAGATTTTCAAATAATAAAAAAAACTCTCACCTTAAATAGTTTGTCTTTCTTGCAAAGATCAACAGACTGTTTCCACCTGTTATTGCCTTTGTAAAGATAGGCTGCAATACGTCTGAATTCTATCAATTCGTGTCGTTCTAATCTCTGTGCCAGTGAAATATTGTCAAAGTTATCGTAAGCATCTATAGATGTTCTCAAACCTTGGTAGTCTTCTTCCTCAATCAGAAGGTTGTTCAAGGACTCATTTATTGCCTTATTGTTGTTCTTTTGCACACTACGGAGGTATGGTTTTACCAGTGGAATTTGATTGACTTTACTAAAGAAGTTGACAGCTCGGGTATGATCTAGTCTTGGTGTTAAAACCATGAGTAAATCATTTAACAATAACGGTTTAAAATCTAGGTAAAACTGTATAGCTTTGTAGTAAAGCTCAATGTTGGCGACTTTTGTGATGATATCTTTAAACTGACTTTCGCCAGGCTTCTGTTGGGTGATTCATCATTGTGATAACAGCGTTATCATATTCCTCATATTTGTCATACAAGAAAACTAATTCTGGCCATAAATGTGCTTGCTCTGCTGCCCTCAATACCTGTGAACAAAAGATTTAAGATTTTTCTTTATTTATTTCAAATCAATTGACGCATCCCGAAATGTGCTTCTAGGTTATCTTTTATAGTACAAAGACAAAATCAGGTGGTACATAACTCTTCAGAGTGGAACTGGGCATATTGGTTTATTTACAACACAGAAAGACATTTCAAATAATTCTATTGGGTTCTTCAACCAAACATAATTCAACTAATTAATACATATACCTAAGCTAAATCATTTACCAATATTTCAAACCATACATAAAGGTGACTACATTCTTACTGGTTAAAAACTTATCTAAAAACTATCACCTCTATAAAATAGTCACATGTATGTAACAGCCTCCTACAAGTCTGCCTTAAATGTTGTCTTTCCCAATATTATTTTTAAGTGTATATAAAATTTAATACCACACACATTATAAACAAGTTAATTGTACTTTTCTCTAAAAATATCCCACTTTTAATTCTTTGCAAAATCATTTTTAACAAGAGAAATTTAGTGAATTAGGATCCCCTGCCAGTACAGATACATTTTGCCATTTTCACATATGTTCAAAGGACTGCAACTCTCAGGAAAATGAGCACATAAACTTGAGTAAATGACATACACATCTCCTATCAATGTTGATACTTCACACCAAGTTTCGTCAAATAGTGCTTTGTAGTCTAGAGTAGAATTTAATATCCCTCTTTTTCATTGAAAGAATTTAATATCCCTCTTTTTCATTGAAAGGCAAGTGAAAAAAACAAAACAGAACAAATATTGTTGAACTGATTAATACATACCTTTGGAATGTTAACTCTAGACCAGAACAATTCTAAATGTTCCCTCATCTTCTCTGGCTTGTATTTTGAGTATAAAATAGCTAATTCTGTAAACATACCCATATGGGCTCTTTCTAAACCTGTAAAAAAAATATCAAAATCATGTATAAAGCAAATTCAAAAGCAGCACTGCCAGTTGAACAATGTAGATCCTTTGTATATCTTTACATTAAAAAACTTGTTTTTGTGTCAAAATTTTTTAAACATAGTACATGTCTTATGATGGTTACACAATTACCCACTTGTACTAGAAGTACATGTATGGCGAACTTCCATCATTTGTCATTTACATCACATTAAACAGAATTGCACACATATTTATGTGAATATTTTTTTACATCAGTTTTCAGGTCTTACTTTTATAAAATCAGTAAATATGTGTCTCAGTCAAAATTCTTTCACATATACAATGACAAACACTTCTGGAATGGTGGAGGAAACCAGAGTGGCCAGAAAAAACTGCTGACCTTCCAGGGCTAGATTTGAACCTAGGTGGTCATATTTTTTTTAGAAGATTTGGCTACTTAGGCCCTTTGTAAATGAGAGGTAAGAGATAATAAATACCTAAAGCTGCCTCTAATAAAGTAATTAATTCTTCAAAGTAGCCTCTATCTTGGTAATAATTTATTAATTCTTCTAATTCATCAGCATGTACAACTATATGAAGACCACACATCTGTGCCAGGCGGAATTCTTTGTTGTTCACACAAGCAAAACAAACCTGTCAATGAAAACAATGAATTTTAATAACAAATTAATTGACAGAAAATTCAACATATAAAATGCTTACTTTTCAATATTACCCACATACCGTAACAGATTAATTGACAACTTGTGATATATCCAAAGATAAGCAGGGCTGTCAATCTGCTTACCTATATTTTTCCAAATATATTGGTGAATTTTCCCTTTTCCAGTTTGAATAAATTGAATACAAACTTGTAACGTCTTCTATGTTTTTAACCCTTTGTGGTTTTTTTTTCATAATTGCATGCAAGAAAACAATTTCCAAATCAAAAGGCCTCAGACCCAGTAACCTGATTATAGGCTCCCGACCCAGTACCCTGATTATTGTCACTGCGGAACAAGTTTATTTTGTGTCTTGTGTTGTATCTTGGCTGTTTTTATTTCTGGTTGGCAGTTAGCTCTCTAATTTAAATTTAAATGTATATTATGTGTAACCAGGTACTATTTTTGATTGTCCCAGCAGTCAATGTTTTCTGTAACCAAATCAAATTGTGCTACACAGTAATAAAAACACTCCCCCTTATCCTCCTGGCATAATGACACTAGACCACTCTGCTACCAAGGACCCTGATTACTGGTTGAAACTGTTGAATAAACAAATTTTAAAAGAATACCAGTAATATCGTGTTATGTTAAAATCGGGCTTTATTACATACCTCCTTCCATGTTTTAGTGCTATTGGCTTTTCTAGCACCGTCTACAGCTCCCTGGTATTCTCCTAAATGGACTAGAGTGATGGCTAACCTAGCATAGTTAGATACGTTATTGTACAACAGTTTAGCAGCCTCGTACATTTTGTCATCAAAACACCTATCTGCAACCTACAAAAAAAGGACAAGTGTATATCACTAAAAGTTTCATCAAAATGATGTATAAAAAGACAGAAAAAGATGCTGCATGTAAAACAGCATACTCCATCTAAAACCTTTAAGTAAAAATTTAACATTCAATATTGGAACTCATGAGAGAGAACAGGTTCTTTGATACCTCATACTTGGTCTTTGGTACTGAAATAAACATTGTCAAAAAGACAAAGAAAACCTTTGCTAAAACCAAACTTTAAATAATGAAACAACTTAGTAACTCAAGTTTTACTGGAGATTTTAATTGTCAGTTGTCAAAAAGACACATTTTATCAAACATCTAAATTACTTTGCATTTCAATTAAGTTTCCTAAAATCAAAGATATCAAGAACAATATTTTTCTTTATCTTGTTGAGATCATAAATACCAATGTAATACATAAGTGGGATATCTACATAAATTTGAAATCAAATGCATAATATAAGCCATTGGATTAATCACCGACTTCCACAAAATATCATACTAGCCTTTATCAGGATTTAAATTTCTAAATAACTTGATATAAACAATTTGTTTACCTTGTTTACAACAACATTCCAAACATCTGAAAAAACATATCTAATAAATTCAAAATCATTGAAAACCATGTGCAAGATTGTATTTTTCGATTTTCAAAATGAGTACTTGTTGACATGCCTAGTTTTATTGTATTACCTGTGTAATGTTTGCATGGTTAGGTCCCGATATAAACTCTTCTAAATCAGCAAATCTGTTTGTCTTTGCATAGGCATAGATTAATTCTGTTTCAATAAATGTCTCTCTAGCCTTCTTTCTGGCCATTTGTAAGAATTTCACCAAATCTTCCCAACTGTCTGTAATCAAAATAACAATTACAGAATTAAAACTAATCCCTGCACATTGTTTGTATTCTTTATTAGTATTGATGAAATATGTTTTTTTTAAGTCATATATATTCACTATGTATTTTTAAGTATATTTTTAAAATTCATATATATTCACTATGTTTATTTCAGTATAGTGCAAAGTTACATGTAAATTTTCAAGGAAATCTGTAGTGAAATTTGTATTATCATTTTCAATAATATTTCTCCAACCCAGCTACATGTTCAAGGAAATCTTCAAAAAGCATTTATGTACATTCAAGTCCATGAAAATTTACCCAAATTGACATTTGTGCTAAAATCATACATTTACAGTATCACATTCATTCTTTATCAACTACAGAAAACTGGTTACTTCAAGTCCTTTTTTTTTTTTTTTTTTTTTTTTTGTAAATTACAAAACCTTACAGTGACATAAAGTACAAACATACTGAATCTAAAAACTTACTGTTGTTACTGGCGACCGATACAACTTCCATGTATTGTGAAGGATCATCAGCTTTGATAAAGGAATCGATGGCTTCTTTAACCATGTCATTGTTCAACTGTGCTTTTCCTAACAAACTCCAAACTGCTGGGTCATTACAACGTTCTGCAAACTCATATGCTCTGTCTAAATTGTTTACATGTTCAATCAATACCTACAAAATATAAAATTTAAAACTCTTAAAGACTGATATCAATTCATACATATTTCACATAGGGATTTCTTATCAATTGCTAGAGAAATTTGCAGTTGTTTTCAGAGAGAAAATTGTTATGAAATTGTATAAATGTAATTTCTTTTATAACATGTAAATTAATCAAAACAATAGCTTCATTACAGCATAAGAAGAATGTATCTTTTGTATTCTGGTCCTTTGAAAGAGACCTTAATAGTCAATGTCTTGTGTAAGGAAGGCATTGCACATTAAAGAACCCTTCCTGCATATGCTCTGAGTGCATTGCAAAGGCCACTTCACCTATATCTGGTAACGACTTGATATATTTGAAATGTTCTCAAATTGGACGTAAAACCCCATTAAATCAATCATTTTTATCCCTATGCTGTATGACAAAAGAGAAGACACCAAACATGTGTTGAATTATAATGTTGTACTATATATTCTTTTGAAAAACAAAATGTACCTGGATAGCTGAAGTGTTGACTTCATATTTCTTGAAAATAGCAAATGCTTCTTCATATAATTTGTCACTGATGGCTATGTTAGCAATGTCTGGGGCATCATAGTTGTCTAATCTATTAATGTATTCCATCACACGTGTACGATCAGCTTTTATGGCAGTTAAAATCAACAAATTCTGTAGGTTCCTGCAAAAAGAAACAAAAGCGTTGTTAGGTAGGGAAATATGCACATTTATACATTTTCACCACTTACATCTTGCAAAGATAGCAATGAAGGCAAGTTGCATTGGAACATAAAACATTGAAGTAGCATGTGAAAGAGAACAAAATAATAGTCCAAAATATGACCCTTTTGTTCCATAGTGTGGGGGTAGTATTTTCTAGGAATGAGTGTAGAAACTGCAGTTTAATGAAGCAATAAAGATCCAGACATTCAGATTCAAGGCTCAGAGGAAAAACCTTTTAAGTTCAAAACAGACAAAAATGCTGACTTTTTTTAAAATAAATGTACAGTACTGAACATGCAAATCATGAAATAGAAAGTAATCCAATCCCATCCTCAAATTATGTAACTACAATGTCCAACAAAGGGAGATAATCTTAAAAGAATGTACAGTTCATACCCATTCTACCTTCAAATTACAACTAAGGGAGATAAACTGAAATCCAGGAAACCTTGATACTGGTAAACACATCCTATTAATTATATAACTTACCTATGATCACTAAATATAGAGTTGTCTAGTACAATCTTTTCTAGAAGTTCTATAAGTTCATTTGGTAAATCTGCAGTCATAAATGCCTTTACTGTGACTGATATGTCCTCTGGATCTTGTGTCTCTGATAATGCTGTCTGTACTACCTGTTATCAACAGAAGAGGAAATACTTTAAACATTATGTCATCCTTATCTTTCGTGAGTTGTCCATTCATTTCCTGTTTTATTTTACTTTAATATTATGTTGTCACTATTGATCTTTTGGTGGGACTTGGTTCATTTCCTGTTTTATTTTACTCACTTTTTTCCAATTTGACAAACAGGTGATATATAATATGACAACATTCTATGTTGTCCCTCTTGGTAGCCAAAATGTCACTGGCTACTTATTTTTTGATAAATTCTTTAAAAGCGTATCCTATTTTAGCAACTTTACTAATATATGAGAAATTCTATCACCAAAAGACAACATTTTTGCAAATTTGTGGAAACATACTTTTAAAAAGTACTGAAGAACTATATTTTCACAATTTTTGGAAATTTGGCTATTAATAATTTTTAATTTGCGGAAACTTTCTACAACAGTTCTAACAATACAATGATATATTTACCTGGTCAATAAGTTGTCTTCTGTATTCATTGTCTTCTTGTAAAACTACAGCCCAAAGGTCTGGCTCTCTTCTCTTGACCAAATAACGAGCTTGACTTTTAAACAGGGAGTTTTCATTGCACACCTGCAATATTCATATTTATCAAGCATAAGTCTTAACAAGAAATACAACTAGCTAAATATGCAAAAAATAAAAATATTTATATGTTTCTAGAAATTTGATAATCACAGTTTCAGGACCAAACTGAAATCTGCTGAAGATTTTCGAAGGTTTATTAAAAATAAGATATTGATAATCATTAATTTTCCTATACTTTTTACAGAATTTGGACCATATTATAATTATGAAATCATCATTTTGTGATATCCAATCTAGTTGTACATGTTCATGTATATGGAAGCATAATTTGTCATTAACCAATTTATGAACTTTATGAACTTGCAGTATATTTCTCATTTTGTGTTTTTCCCATTTCATAAATTTATTGCAAAAATTGCAAAATTAATATGCTTACAAAAATTTAGTCATTTATAGTCTTCTACTTCATAAATTCTATTTACAATCCAGTGTCAACAACTTAACAAACAGGAGTTCAAAATATCCCGGACCCCTGAGGTCTGGGACCTTTTGATTTCGGTCCCTTTATATTTAAAAGTGATCAAATGGATCTGGTGTTTTTTTGCCAGGACCAATGTATCCGTAATCTTACTTTTATGAGTTCCTCATCACACAATCCTCTTTCATATGCTACACAAGCTAAATGTGGATCTCTCTTCTCACAGTATTTTCCAACTACTCTGCTATCATAGAACTGGTTCTCTCTGAAAGAAAGGATAACAATATAAGTTTACAAAGGTTTTGGAACATTTTTTGATTGGTAAATATGAAAGAATTTTGTTTGTAATGAATTTTTAACAACCCTGTCAGAAAATTGATAATTATGCAATTCAGAATCCTTAAACTACATGCATCCATGTATTTATTTATCAATTATTTTATTTCATAATTTTACTAAAATTTAAAATTATTTTTAATTTTAATATTTATCAGTGACCATGTAATTTCTAGTAAAATGTCTTTATGAAAAATAATGTATACGAAACAAATGAAAACAAGATAAAAACTGAAATGGGATGCCTTTCAAGTGTCTCACAAACCAACTCGGACTGGGTAGTTTATCCATCTTCTTAACCACATACATGAGATCAAAATATGAATAGACAATGAACACATCTACCCAACTCGGAGAATTTTACCTGTGAATTTTCATTAAGATCATAAATAGTTTTTGAGAAAAAAAGTGGTGGACGGAATGTTGGCAGAAGAAATGTAGTAAAACCTTTATCCCCCCACCTCAGTTTGGGGACATAATAAAACAGAACTGCAGCTTTATCCTGTATAAATGTATATACCAACCTAAGGAATCTTTCTGGGTTGTTGTTGCTGTCAATATAAATCTTGGCTAAAGCGTTGTGTGTTGCTGGTTCATTTACTCCTTCATGTACCCTCATTTCTAACCATGGTAACAATAACTTCATTCTGAAATCATACACAAAACATTTACACATGCTATATGGCTGTTACAGAAATTACATAATAACATGGCGTATGTACACTGATATGCTTATAGCTTATCCAGGTAAGATGAATTGAGTTAGGAATGGACTGATATAAACAATGCCTTGTTCAATCTTAATCAAGTATTTTGAATAAAATATTGTTTAAATTGAATTAAGATGAACATTTTTCTGTAACTATAGTGTTTTTAATTTTGTGAATTTTAAATTGCAAATATTTGGATTTTCATACATGAAAGTGGTTTTTATGAATTTAAAATTGCAGAAATAATTCCAATTGAATTGATAATTATTCAACACTGGTAATAGGTTAAAAATTATAATAAGGGATCATAGGTGTTTTTCTACATATCTGCAAAATAATTAACAAGCTATATAAAATAAATGCCCTTGGATTATGAAAATTATTAAATTTATCAAAGTAAGGAACAACATCTGACCTGTTTCTTTTCTCCACCTCTTCTACAAGTTCATCAGTTGAAAACTGTCCTTTAACAGCTAAGATAAGTTGTTTTATAATGTCTTCTGAACAATCTACATCTAATAATCCACCAACAACTACTGCTAATCTAGCTGGATTCACCTGTAATATTAATTACATGTTTACTTATACTGGTATTAAAGGATTTTAACTTCAAGATATGGCTAGAGATTGAACCAACTACTTACCATATATTGTATATGGAAAGTGACCACATCTAACAAAGTATGGATAGTTGAATTGAAAATCCTGACAAGATTCCAAAACCTGACAACAAATGTGTCCAATTCCTATGAAATCTGTTTACATTTTGAAAATAAGATCATAAAAGGGAAGTTTTAGTAGAAATTCAGCTAAAAAGGCTGTTAGGAAACATAGTTTTTTATGCTACATGTACATTAGTATTAAATTCAATAAATCACCTCAAATGAAATGTAGAGCCAATTATAAATTACATTAACATTTCCCAGACTTTTTTTCAAAACATATTCAAGCATAAAACAATAGATGCAGGCAAGAGATTTGATATTTCTTACCTTTTGTACGTAAATCTCGATATATTTTTGTAGATTATTTCTGTACAGGTACAGTACTAAGTCATGTACAAAGTCAAATCTATCACAAACAATGATCAATGGTAACTGATCTGTCAACTTGGCTTCCTGTAACAAAACAAAAACAGTAAAACAATTAGTTAATCTACAAGAACTGTACAACAAAATATATAAAACAAAAGCATTATCAAGAACTTTTATCTCTAAATTGGTAAGCAAGTTCTAAATTATAAATGCCAAAGTAGCAGTAAACACTGCTGCAGTTAAATCTATTTAATTTCTTTGAATGACTAAGTGTACATTCCTACATAATAAAGAATACTATCAATGTATTCATAAAATACTTAAGAGTAGTGGAATAGGTAATGCAGTTTCAGATACAAGTCGAGATTCTTTCACTTACATGTATATCCAGGCAGTCAGCTCAGGGATGGTGGAGGAAACCAGTGCCTGCAGGATACCACTGACCTTCGTTAAGTGAGCTAATAAAATTTTTCATTCTAGGATCTGTCATAAGTGGGATCTGAACCTAGGTGGTGATACCTGCTGTGCTCAGCAAGCACCATCCTTTAAACCACTTGAACACCAAGGCATCTAAATACTTAGAGGAAATAATTAAGATGTAGTTTGCAAACAGTGTCATATTATAACATTATATTTTACCTTGAGGAAGTTCTTGACTCTTTCTGGATCATAACACTGACTTTCTCTACAAATTCTCTCCACTTCTTTGATTTGTCCAGTTTTACATGCAGCTTGTATGTATTTGAAATGTACATCTGAATCCTGACTGAAGTTTACAATGGAACCCAGGAAATAAAACAAACCTGAAACATAAATAAACAAAATTAATATTTTCTCATTGTTTTAATCCATTTAAGAAATGGGTATAGATATGTTTATAAGACTATGATAGATTTATAAAATAGGTGACTGATGCAATTTTACACCCCATCTGTGTTATGATTTTTATTTCCATCAAGATATCACAAGTAAGAACACACAGAAAGTTAACATAAGCAATGTGCTGATGATAAAGAAGATGGCCACAAATACCATGACAAAGAGATTAAATTTTAACGGCACATCCATAGAACCAATGGCTTAAAATTTGAAATGCCAAATGCTTGATGAAAGAATGGTAACAATCACCTTATCACAATGTTGGACTATTCTGTTGGGAAGACTTGATATATCTATTGTTCATCAGGTATTCAGTTATTTTTGATAATGAGACTATCTGGACACAAACTTATAAATTCTGTTCAATATTGACTCGAGATAAATATGTGTATGACATGATTTACCTTCATAACTTTTGAATGATTCAAATATTTCTATAAGTCCTGTGGTGCTCAGCTGTTCGTGGTATTTGGAGGCTATCTGGACGCAGACTTGTAAATTCTGTCTGATATTGGCTTGTAACATGGCTTTCAAACATTCTAGTGAGTCTTCTACTGACAATGATCCAAAGTATGTAACTAACCACTGAAAAAATTATAAATTTACTTTTATAAAATAAATCAGTCTTAAACACAAAAACAAAAGATTTTCAGAACAGTTTAAATCATTTGATCATCTTGTCTTTTAAACTACATGTATAAACATGAATACTGATGACGATATAAAGATATGACAAGTTTTTATGCAATGTTTACATCTTTATACTATAGACCATTTACAATTAATCAATCAACATTTCATCAAAATAAAGTAAATATGTTCAGGTAAACTTGTGGGAAAGTAACAATTTTTTGAAATGGTCATTTTGTTATATTAAAATCTACTGAATATCAACACGGAAATTCTTTCTTCAGACTTAAACGAGTAGAAAATAAACTGTCTTGAAGAATAACAAGATACTCAAGTCAATAGCTTTTCAGTTCAAGATTTTTTATTTATAACTCAGGACCTTAGTAGATTTCACATAAAGAATATTTACCATGGTTGCTAAAACATAAATAAATTTTAGATACTTTATTTCTTATCTGAATTGCTAACAAATTTATACACATGTAAATTCTAACTTACCTCTGGGTTTAACAAGTGTGTGTGTACAACTGCTCTCTTTATGTCGTATAAATCTGTGTAGTGCTCTAATGCCTATAAATAAAGAATTAAACAACATAAATAGTCGACAGTTATAATGTTTACATGTTATATAAACACAATATACATGTACATGGTAGCACCTCAACATGTATATTCTTTTTGTTTTTAAACACATATACCTTAACAAAATACTACACTCGTAGTTTAAATTTGCCAATACATGTAGTACAATACAACAAATTCATGGTAAATCCAAGATCTGGCAGATCAGAAATATGTTTAATATACTCACTCTCTGTAATAGTCCAGCCTTTTCACATAACTGGGCAATGTGTGCTCTATCATAGTGTGTAAACATCTGGTTTCCGAGTATAGCATCAGCTACCTACAAAACACAAAATATTTCAGTTAGATATTGTGTCAAAGACTTTAATTATAGTCATAATAAAATCCAATTTGCATCAAAAACAAAAATTTGATTCCAAACCATGGCAGCTTTCTTTTATATGTATTCTATAATTTTATATCAAGTAATGCCGTTCATATATAAATATTCATATGCCTGTTGTAAAGGCTCAAGTGACCATGTAAATAACAATCTATAAGTGTATCACTGAAATACAAACACGGACAAACAACATGTGTAATGACATGGCATGGAAACAAACACAGTATAACAACAATTAGACAAAGGAAGTAAGAAAAAAAAATTTGGTTTTACATCATTTTGGAGTTTTATGAAAAGAAACTTCATGGTTTCCATTTCTAATTTGCACATTTTCTGAAAGAAGTTATATTTTCAGTTAACTCATTAACTGTTATCTGGAAAACTGAGTATTTGTAACATTTGTAAATAAAGCTTAAACAGAGCATGTAAATCTTACCTGTGGTGCAGACATAAGGTTCATCTCCAGTAATCTGGTCTGTAATGGAGCCTCTGCTGGACGATTGTTTTTCAAAGCATCCAACAAGAATGATGTACACTGCTGAATCAAGTTGAACTCCATAAACACATCTACAATCTGAAAATAAAAACATATATATTAATATGTTATACTCATTATAGACCATTCATTGTTTGATCGGGGCTTTTTCTGACTTTTTTATAAAGCGGTCACTGCCATGACTGGGAATTTAGCGCACTTAAGTCCATACAAATTAGGAATTTCAAATTTATAAATCAAGCGTTTTCATTTTGCATGTCTGAAGAAATGCATACATGTGTTTCTATAATCAAAAACTTAAATAAAATTGTGCAATTTAAAAGATCATGTAAATACTGTATATATGAATTCATACTACTTTAAATGAGCTAAACTGTAAAAAGTAAGGTACCTAAATATAAATGGGAAAAATAGCTCAAAAATTGGGAAAATATTATTTTTTGCCATATAGAAATGGGGCTACCAGTTTTGGCCCTAAATCAAGGGTTAGCAATCTATTTAGATAAATAATGTACCTGGTTTAAATCAGCCAAAGGTTCATCATCTTGAACCAACATCTGTGCAAACTGTAATCCCTGTTCTGGGTTCATCCTCATGATGTTACGCAACAGGAAAATAAAATCTGGTGTAAAGCCAACTTTCTTGGCATAAAGTACAATTTTCTGGAACTGTCCTGTCTCGGCAAAACATTGGATAACCTAAAAATTAAATAAATTACATATTATCCCAGTTTTAATTTTAAAGCATTAGGAATACAGTAGTAGATGTCAGTAGTGCTCGGGCCAAAATTGTGAAACCTAAATTTTTTCAAGGGGTTGAACACATATCCAAAGATCCAAAATACATTTTACCAAATTTATCCAAAAAAATACTTTGCATGAGGGAGTATACCTTAGTTTTGAAGAATTTCAGATTTTAACTAGCAGCAAATTTAGATAAATAAATAAATGTAAACTCACTCAATACAAGTACTTGCTCTTTCATTGCAGCTTAATGCATTTACCTTTTTGAAACGGTGAAATCACAAGGAACATAATGGCATTGTAACTTATTTGCTATGAACATATTTACTGAAACTTGGCACCAATAATGAGCTAAGTAATGATGTTTTATGCTCGAGTCAAGATCTTTTATTAATACAGAAGACACCAGTTCAGGGACAATGGAAGAAAAATAGAGTGGCTGCAGAAAAGCACCAACCTTTGTTAAACAAAAAAACAAACTTTTTTACACTTGGATATACCCACCAAGGTTCCTCCAATAATAATTATTGTGCCTTTTCTCTATAGACATTGTGCGTGGTCAAGTACATGTATAATTTCATCTGATCCTTGATTTTCTTTAGATTACTTGTAAGCAGGATATTACATGTACAAGTTAAACTATCCTAACAAAATTGATTAAAAATAATTCAATGACATGTACTATTTATTTAACAGAAAAATGAGAAACAAATGCTGGGCAAAAATGCTGAGAATAATACTGTTTACTGTTAAATCCAGTCATACCTTGTTTGGTACATTTGCTCTCAGATACACAGATAAAGCTAAGGTTGGATCTGTTGACTTGACTAGATCTCCCAACTCTTCACTACACTCCAACTGAAATAAAACACACAGATAATATAGACAAGAGCATTAACAATCTTCAAATATAAACAAGTTATATCTAAAATTGAATGCAAATTCAATAGAGTCCCAAAAATGAACCCCAACTTGGAAATTTATGTTTTTCCAACTATTTACATGATCATTAGACAAATAGCCAATGGCACATATACTCTACCTAGATTGTTTCGGAGAGTTTCAAGAAGACCTGTTAAATAGTTTTGAATAAAAGTGAAGGACAAAATGTTGGCATAAAATGGGTCAAAGACTCAATGGCCGGGTTGCCATTAAGTCGGGTGCACATCTTTGATAATCTTTTGATATATACAGTACAAAGTGACTAAGTTTCAAAGTCTGGAAAAATAGGGAAAAGAATCTTGAAATATTTTCATAAAGTCAGGTGCACATCTTCAATATATACAGAAACATTCTGTGAAGTTTCAGTTTTTGGTTGAAAACTGTAGAAGGAGTTGAGTTCACAAAGTTGGTACCCTATTTTCCCCACCCGCCCGACATTCACCATGCTATAAACCGGCTTTGCACTCCGTGCAACCCAGCCAAAAAGAAATGGAGTAAACATCATATGTACCCCACACTTCATTTAAATAACATAATGATATAATGTAAGAATTTTCAAATGATAAGCATATTTAACAATATATTCATTCAGTGCCTTGCTGTCAGAGTTTCGCTGTATCTGGCTTTATCATGAAAATATTTACACCTCTTAAGAGATAAATACCCCCCTCAACATTGCTGATTTGTTATTTTATTGAAATTTGACCTTGTGAAAACTGTATTTGGCATGCGACACATTTTCTCATGTTGGTTTACATTTGTACATAGTTTGATCAAAATGGATCCAAGGACATGGAAGATATGGAGTGAAATACAATATTGGAATGGAAGACAAGATGTATAGACAGGGCAATTCCTATATACTACCCTAAACTTTGTTAGTAGGGAGTATTATGTTAATAAATATATGTAAAACTGCATGTATATATTGAATTGAAAGTGTAAAATTTATAAACAAGGTTATTGTCTTTACCTTTTCCTCTTTCAGCCATTTTTCCAGTAAGACTTTACGTCCTTGTTGTAAGACTGGTCTACACAGCTCAAGTGATTCGTATTTGTTCAGCATACCTTTATCTAGTAGTATACCAAAATACTGTAGTAATGGAGAGGTCTGACCAGGCTGAGCTGGCACTTGCTGGAATCTTTGTATGGTCTGTGGTGTTCTTAGTATTCCCTACAAGGTTCAGAACAATGTTTGTAAATAATTCATCATTCTTATCCAGAGAAGAACATGTTTATTAGGTTAAAACTTTAGAACTTAATTTTTTAATTTTCAAATTGTACATGTACAGCCATATGTTATGTTTTAAAACTAACCACATAACATTTTCTTTTAATTATTTGTCATTTAAAAGAATTTTATCCCTAATTGTCTACATGTAGGTTTCCATTTTTAATCCCAATTTCCAAAATTTATGAAAATATAGTCCTTTTGACAGAATTTTTTACCAAATATGCTAGAATTTCTGAAATATGCAGCTACCAGACATTGAAACAAAATCATAAACATATGACACTAATATACCCAAATATTATAGGCAATTTAAGTTGAGTAGATTGAAACATATTCAGTTTGACCATGACTGTCAAAATAAAAGGAAGAAATGAATATATTAAAACCAAAATAACAATTTCTACCTTAGGTGCACTTGCAGCAGCTTTGGCAGCCTCAGCGTAGTTACCACTCTGGAACAGGTTGTTAAATTTCCTGACAAATAAGTCCTCTGCTCCAGGAAGATTTGCTCTTGATGCTATTTTAAGAGCTAGATCAGGATTACTTAATGTGTTTGTGATGTACGGAACAATGTTATCTTCTTCTACACTAACAGACAAAACCTGATAAAAAAAGACAGTAATGTACAAGTACATGTATATATACTTTCAGCCTAACTTTGTGTTAAATGATTAAAATTCATACATGTACTTAAACGTATTTAATATTGCATATATTTATTTCTGCAGTATAGGAATTTTTGAAATATCTGCATAGTTAAATTTTCGCATTTTTAAAATATGCACTATAACATTACATACATAAAATTGTTCTCAGTATTAATTTTCACGCAAAACAAACCACCATGAAATAAGTGAAAATAAGTACACTGCGAAAATAAATATGTTTACAGTATTACAAAATGCAATTGTGCTTTATGAAATTGAATTATTTACTTCATGCCACTAAATTACATAATAAAATCTAATACTGTAATTTTTTTCAATTTGAAAGAAATGTTTCAACATAATCAAGCACACTAAAACATTTTGAAAATCAAAATTGAAGCATTAACAAACAATGACAAAATACAAAGAATACCAACCTGTCCTTTCCTGTTGACACCAATAATACCGGAGGTGGCTTCATGTGGTGCTGTTACAAATATAGTGTCACCGCTAATTCTGTTCATGTAAATACAGGTTCCTGTTTCTATGTCATACAGATGGATATATCCATATTTGGTGATTAAAAATGCTATTGAATGCTTTGGACTAACCTGAAACACAAAAAAAATTAAATTAGTAAGTGTAATTTTTCGATGTGAACAAGTAAATTTCATGAATTAGGATCCCTGCCCACCAATAGGTTCTTTTTGTGATTTGCACTTACGTTCAAAGGTCAATAACTCCCAGGAAAATGAGAAACCAACTCGGGTTAAAGATATGTACATCTCCTATCAATATTGATGATTTGCACCAAGTTTCATGAAATAATGCTTAATAATTTGAGAATTTACGCAGACAAGAATTTCAGACAGATGGAAACTGGAATTTAATATCCCCCTTTTTCTTCAACGGGCGGGAGATAAAAAGTGCCAGAAAACATAAAATCCCTTATGATTTTGAACCAAATATGTAAACAGAGTAGAAACCTCTAATGGTTTTATTCTGTTTAACTAAAACACAAGTGAAAACTATCCCATTTTAACAATTTCACTGGGGAAACAAATACGCTGTTAAATGTAGATGCTACCAATGGTACAGAAAAAGTAATCCCTTCCTATCAACACATTGGAGTGATGAGTATTAAGAAGTTTATATATTTAAGATTTTTTTAAAGACAGGAACATTTTTTCAAGCATGTTCATGTTTAAAATGTCTGCTCATTTGCGAAATACTTTGTCCACTTAATCAAAACAAAGTCTGTCTGATGAACACATTTATCTTGGAATTTTTAGAATCTCAAAATCAAAAGTATGATTTTAGATAAAGTATATATTTATAAAATTCCTATATTTTATCATTGGTATGATACAGAAACATTCTGATCAGTATTTTATCTTTCAAAAGTATCAGAACTTATAACTTTATTCAGAAAAACAAAGGAAATGATAATAAGAAGGGCTGAAATGGCATTAACATGAAAATGACATGGTGCACAAAAAAATCTGCACTCTGATGCATTTCATGAATAAATGTTTTGTCAGTATTATTCAAATGTGGCTGTGATGGCAGAATCTTGATTGAATGGGAAGATCCTGAAATATTCCTCTACAGCCTGTTTTGTTTTTGTGTCCTTAAAAATTGAAGTATCAAATCGAATGTTACATTTTTATAATTTTCATTAATGGTCTATGATTTATAACAATATCTTATCAGAAATTATTCCAAAATAACACTAATGCAAGACCAGTGACAGATTCGACTGCAGCAAATCAGTTTCTCAAAGCGCTACTGATTTCTGATCTGAGACTGTATATTTAAACCAGTTTCAAAGTTTGTCCTGGCTTGATAGTTGTGCATAAACAAGTGGTTGAAATTTATTGAAGATTACTTTTTGACACAAAAATTTATTTCTTTTGTCAACAGTACATGTTTGTTAGTACATGTATTTTCAAAAGTAAAAAGAATGTCTGCTCATTTGCGAAATACTTTGTCCACTTAATCAAAACAAAGTCTGTCTGATGAACACATTTATCTTGGAATTTTTATGATCTCAAAATCAAAAGTAATGATTTTAGATACATTTTATAAAAACTCCTTGTGTTTAATTCAGAGAGATCTTAATATGTCTTACTGAATCCCTTTGACATGACATGTTTTTTTTTTCAAACTGAAGTTTAAGAAGTGAGAACCTCAAGAACATTTAACCCTCATAAAAAATTACTATTATAGCATCCCAGAATATGTAATGCCTTTTCATTGAATAACCAACCACATTATATAATTTTTTTTATTATATAGTTTTATTTAGTGTTCAATCTAAAAGGGGCCCTTTGAGTCATTGCCCCCAAAATTATAATATGGTCTAAAAAACTACTGTTTGTGAACCAACACTGGCCCATCTTTTTAGACCTGGACTATATCAAATTCTGCCTAATTTGATTTATATTTTTCTTCTGAATTAATACATATCTTTTAACAAAATACTTTAAGTTTTAATATGTTGACCAATTTTAGAATGCACGGCCCCTTTTTGGAGACCTCGACCATTATGGCCCCACTAACTACATTAGTAGATTGAACAGTTTTTGTACTTACCTGCATTGCTACAGGGAAGTCATTCTGTGCCTCAGGTGGGAAGAAGACATCTACTGCTTTCTTGGCAAATGGTTGATTACCTGTTGCTGGCTGGCCTACTTCAATTATATGAAGCTACAATATAAAAAAATGTTATAAATAAATAAAAAGTGTACCTCAAACAAATCCAAGCTGGGAAATCCAGGTTTTCCCAAACATGTGCATAACAAAATTACGAATAGCCAATGACTTATCTGCTTCACCTAAAGATTGTATATTGTCTATGAAATTTCATGAACATCTGTTAAACAGTTTATGAGAAAAGTGACAGAAAAAAATGGTGGATGAAATTGAGTATACATATATGGCTCCTCATTTTGCTTGAGGGATATAACTGACTTAATTCCATTTCTCCTGGTGGAGAATTGGGCCAATAAGGGATATAATTAGTAGTTATAATTTCAAAAGAAAAGATTTTAGTTTTATCAATGAAGGTATAAGATGATGAAAAAAACAGAAGAGAACAAATTATGAAAAGTAACATAAAGACGATTGGCAAGACCTGCTATCATAAAGAATCGGTTGAAGTTGACATTGGCATCATATGCTGCTAATGCACATGCCAGTCAATGGGGATAACAGACTACCAGACTAATCAATGTTTCTGACTGATATTAAATACACTACCTTTCCTCCTTGTACTCCTCTTACACCAAACATAAACAGAGTTGATGGACTGCTGTTTCCGTCCAACTGGTATTGTGCAAATGCAGCAGCATGTCCTTCAATAGCCTGGCTTACTTTTCTTTCTACTGAATACAATTGCATTGCTCCTACTACACGATTTTGCTGAAAATAGAAAGAAATAGTTCTAATCTTGCAAAAAAAATCTATATTAAAAGACAACAGAATTTTTTTATTCAAAGCCATATCAACACAAAGTATACATGCATATATACTTTGTTTATTAGAAATCAAACTGTAGAACATCAATAGAACAGATCATCTTATTGTAAGATGTCAGGATACATGATGAAAAATGGATTAAAATTGAGTTGAGACAGTCAGCAAAAATCAAACAAACAAAACTGCTCCATATTCAATGAGACAATTCTTCTCAATTTTCAGAAAAGTTAATATACTGGTAATCTACCATTTTTACCAATGTTGGTCTAAAACAGTGAAACAGATATTTGTAATGATATGGTATAAAATGTTCCTGCAAGTCTGATTGCAAAGCATCATAAGTTGAAACTGTTATTGCATTTATTAAAATTTTGTTAGCTTAAGATCTCAACACTTGTGACTCAGGAAATATTTTTTTCATTCTAATATCTGTTTTAAGAAAATATTTGACCAAAATACTAGACTTTCAGAATTTCAAAATTATCAGTATTCAAATTACAGAAATTTGTGAAAATATAGTCTTTTTTAAGTATCACATTTTGGAAGTAATTTCTAAGAAATTAGATGTCAATGCGATTTTGGCTACCAGAAATGGAAACAAAAATATCTGCACCAAACCACAACAGTACAAAACATACAAGTAGATGACACAATTACAAACAAAAAGACACAAAATGTACACAGTTTTACTCCAACTTGTTTTGCAATCAGACGAACATAATAACCAATACAATTAACCTCAGTATATACAAAGCTGTAAATGTAGAGCAAAAAAAGCTAAACAATATCTTAATATGGACAGTATAACAATGTTCACTTAGTATAACTTATATAAAATATATAACCAGTGCCCAACTCTACAATAAAAGCACAGCCAAAAAATTCAAAGATTTATGTTTATCCTTTAGTAGAACAACAGCTGTTAAAAGAACATAGTAACTTGTTTACAACCATCAAAAAACATTGGATGCTGACAGAAATCCTGTAGTATGAAGGGTATTGTATAAAATACCCAGTATATGATATTGAAACAGGACAAAACTTTACTAAGTGACAACTATAGATGCATGCAAATTATAGTACAATGTAGACCTCGGAAAATGAAACTTATCATATCAGTTTACATCAGATACAGAAGGAAATGGATCTGCTCATCAAGATTTTTCATTGAAATCCTGACCCAAACATCTCAATACAATGTACATTATCACCGATACCATTACCTAAACTAGTTTGAAACTAATAGATGCTTTCACCATTAAACAGGGTCCTATCATAACTATGTAAGCAGTTTGAACTGATTCAGTTCTACAAAGATTTATACACTGTATTGAAAGTAAAAAGTTCTCAAAAACAAATGATACAATTTAAAAGTTTCCTCAGATTTTATTGAAGGTATTCATCTAGCTAATCACCATGATATCTAAACTTTTGTAGGCTGTGACAATCAAAATCAATACGGAGAACATACAATATTCAATTAAGTATTCAAAAGATATTTTTGTGGGTTTTGTTAATACATGTATTCCTAGAATCTGGAAACCTCTAGGCAGACACGTTCTAGGATTTTAGTCACCTACATGTATTTGCAAACAAGTCCATATACTAGTATTTGATTGTGTATAGGGATAGGATCGTGGAGAAACTCATTTTGGATTATTGGATTAAGCAGTAATGAAGTACACGGGGTAGGCTGGAGAAGGAACAAGTTTATACCTACATGACATACCGGTAAACAAGACACTGGAATTTCTGGGTCTATACTGTATGGACATATCAGAGGTCAAATACAATGTTCACCAATAATTAGGAGATGGTTTAACAAATATATAATTTATGTTAGTAATTGCTTAGCATTGCAATTTAAAAGGCATACATTTCAGAAGATATGCAAAAATGTAATAAAATTCCAATTTATAAAGAGTAAAATTTATACCGTAGCTTTTAATATAAATTTACAAAGAAAGCATGCAATCTAGATTTTTCTAATAGTCTTCTACCCATTAATACTACAATGTACATGTTATGTAAAACAAATTGTCTTAGTACCAGAAAATAATAAATGTAACAATATAAAGAAACCAAAATAATACATCAAAAAAAAAATTATGAGCTTAACTAGTATTAATAATTTGTTCTTCAATAATAATTATATCAAATGACAGGTGAACGTAAAGAAATTAAGTTTTACAACACCTTGTGCTCAAGCTTTTTGACTGGGGGCTAAACTTATGAATATTTATTCAGTGCAATCAAACTTTTGAATATTCCATTCATGATGCTACTGGTTAAAATTCTTATGCAATCATAGCAAATTTGATACCCTGGACTAAGGAGTGGAAACAGCATATAACAGTGGAAAAGGTTCTTAAACTCAAAAGAGACCAATTGGAAGCTTTGTGAATGAAACAATTTTTTAAAATTGAACTACTGTTGATTATGACATGATCTGCAACATCTTTAACAATACAGCATGTATTATCTCAATTCCACAATCAAATTATTTGTCAAAACTAACCCAAATTTGAAACAATGTAAAATACAACAGAAACAAACTGTACACAAAGGCAATGTATCTAAAAGTTCCTTGGATAAGCTTAACATTTTCCACGTACTATATTACATATATCATGTTCAGACATACAATACTACAAAAACATAGCTTTAATGTCCGGCGAACATAATATCTAGAACAAAAACAGCCTAAAATTTCCCCCAACAAATATGACACCATATCATGTAGGACATGAAAATGAAACTTACTAACCATAATAAGAAACTTAAAATCTTTAACCTAGCATTAAGTTTTAAGGATTTATACAGGGGTCTATAGGCAAGAAAGGTACAAGGGTGTGTTTATATTACGAGTGCTATGATGAGACACAGGACTTTACGAGTCTAATGTCTACTTGGGATAAACTGGGACATGATGCATATTTTATCTGAGACATAAACATTTGACAGTTTAAGTCTTTTTAACTCTTGGTAGATCTGTGTAAAAGTGTCACCATGGTCTGTAGGTAATATACTTACTGCTGCTTCAGCTCCAGTCTGAAAGTAAGAAACTAACTTTAGGGTCAGATTTTATTTTATTCAGGCAATTAGATAGCTCAATGAATGTCATTTTTATTCCAAAAGCCCAAAGTTGAATTTTTTATTTAAATTGTCATACTCAACTGAATACAAATCTTTTTTTATTTTTTTTTTATTGATTTTTAATTTCAAAACATAAAGATTTTATTAAAACTGATCAAATATCATCATAAACATCTAACATGTTCTTAAGAACACTTACCCTTTTTTAACAAATAATTTATAAGTTGTGTAAAAAAATTCCACAGATTATACCGAGTACAAAATCCACTTGCCACTAATTACCTGATTACAGAGGAAGAGTTTTTTTGCCGGAAGCAACATTCTTACAACATGCTAAGCTGAAACATCTGGCTAAATAAAGATCTTTAAATCAAACTTAAAAAGCTTTTTCCTTTTGAAAAAAATGTTGTTCATGTACAACAATTATTTTGATGAGGTGGGTGTCAATTTGTAAAATCTGTGCACCTCAAACATTGGCATAATAAAAAAGAAATAAAAGAAAACTTAAAAGTATGCAGATAAAAAAATTACAATGGAAAAGAAAGTCAAGAAAATTCAAGTTACTCAACCCATATCTGCAATGCACCATGTAGTAATTCACTAGTTTTAGGAAATTGTTATTATGAGTTAGATGAGCTAGACACAATCGTAGCGATGTTATATATACATGTACAATATAAATGTTAGCAGTTTCTTCTATTTTAGTTTACATGTTTGCCCCCCCCCCCTTCCTGGTTAAATTAATAACCATATCTGTTATGATAAATGACAGGATACCCTGAAACCAGATCCATTTATGTTCGATGACTTGAAACTGACATAAGCAAGAGCTAATGAAACAGAAATTGAAAGCACTTAAAATTTGTTTCAAACCGATTTCAGCTTTCTTTAACTATTTCTAGCCTTGCTATTATCAAAATTCAAAGTAATCGGACAAAGCCAGAGAGGTTATTTTTTCCATTATAATTGTTCTTTGGTAACACTAACCTGTGCTGAAATACCAATCAAAAGTAGCCACTGATTCTTAGGATCTGTTCTATAATTGATAATCTGGCATCCTTCCAAGTTAGAATGTCTGTCAAACATCTTCAGAGGTTGTGATTCTCCTGTAAATTAAATTGTAAATTTCAATTAAAACCTGTATAAACAGTGTTCTTTACTTTGGATTTGGATAGGGAATCTTAAAGATTGTCTGCTCATTTGCGAAATACTTTGCTCACAAAATCAGAACAAAGTCTGTCTGATGAACACATTTATCTTGGAATTTTTATGATCTTAAAATCAAAATTATGATTTTTAGATAAAGTGTATAAAAATTCCCAATTATTAGATAAAATGAATGGTGGAAAAATAAAAAGATGTTCTGTAACAGCAATATTAGTATGAAAAAGTGGAAAATATGACACTAGACTATACATATATACATGTAGATGAGAGATCTTTCAATGTTCAACCTAAATCGGGACTTTGCTATGGCCCCAAAATTACCATTTTGTCGAGCAACATTACTCACTGTGGGCCAACCTGACCCATCTTTATAGTCTTAGTAAAGTTTTGAATAAACCTAGTTCTAACTCTTATGTTATGATGATGACCCAATTTTTTTAACACATGGAAAAGATGATTATGTGTACATTTTAATAACCTTAGCTTTAGACATTTTTGGACTTCATTTTTTTCTATCAAATGGTTATCTTAAATTTTATGATGTTGGATGTAAAGCAATATTTGTATCAGATAATACAGAGAAAAGTAAAACTTAAAACTAATTGATTTATAACATGTACTAAATTGAGACTCCTCCATTATGTTGCTTCAATTAACATTAAAATTACCATGAAATTGTTTTTCACACCATATCATACACTGATAATTCAGATATAAATGCCAATGTAACAGGTTAATAGACACACTTTGATACTCACCTTCCATTCCCCAATGATAAACAGCTTTTTCTGTTACCAAGGCAACAGTATTTACAGAAATCCATTTCCAGAATACAACATCATCAGTCATTGTGTGCGATTTCATTTTACTTTTCATTTCAATGTTGAAAATCTGCAGTGTTTTTGCAGCTGAAACATACAATAATATAATTCAATGCTGCGTCAAGTTATATATATACAGTTGTCATATATACAGTATCACTTTTCAAAATGACTAGATACATCAATAAATATTAGCATCGCCTATAGTTAAATTAATTAATTAAAACTGTTTTTAAGTCAAGGATCATGAAACATTTGAAATGTTTATAAACATACATCTATGTGGTAATCTTAAAAGCCCAAGAAAATACTTTTTTGTTTGAACGACATGTAGATGCAGTTAACTAAATCCAATATCACATTTCAAAATTAGAATGATCTATCAGTCTATTACAAAAAGAATGGGTGGACTTTTTGATTTACAATATAAAATTACTAAACATATAAATCATAACAATAAAACTTAAAGCACATAAAAGAACAAGACAAACCTTTTAATGCAATGACTTTACTGGCTGGATTCATGATGGCAGAATCGGCAGAAATTGGACGCCTAATTGGATTCGAGGAGTCATTCATGTCAATAATGATGACCTGGGCTGTTTCACCAACTTTTTCACGTATACAAATATACTTGTCCGACTCCATGGTAAGGGTACTAAACCCAATGTTGGCTGCATTGATACCCACATTTGTGAGCTAAAAATAGAAGAAAAAATAATTACAAAATAAGACTTTTCATAAAACAACATTGTAAGAAATCTTTAGAGTTTTAGCTATATATAAAATACTCAAGTTTTTCAATTTACCATACCCAATTCCTAATTTTTATCATTTCGATGTCTTAAAAAATTTGCTATTGGCTACAGGGATGTTTTTACTCTAAAACTTGCATTATTTTTGTCATAAGACAGACAATAATCATTGGAATATTTTTAAACAAGCATGAAAAAGTTAAAATTAAACTTTTTTTCTTTAAAAATTTAAAATATTTTATTTTTGGAAAATGTATATACTCTTAATCAATAAAACAAGCTTCTATAGAAAATTGCATTTGTTGGCAAATATTTTTGCTGCCTTTATTTTCATTTTTTATTTAAATGTTTTATCATTAATTCTAATTATAATTGGATATTAACCATTATTCACATTAACTAATGTCAAATGTTAATTACAAAACAAGGAAGTAACTGGAGTTTCTAAATCAACATTATTTATTGATTATATTTCCCATGAGTACTGTTATATATAATTTCCTATTACCATAAGTACAATTATAAGTAAGACAAGAGTTTTCTATGGATGGGTATACATGTAAAGTTCTACTAGTGCAGTGGTCATCCTGAAAGGGGACCATATGTTCATTGATCCTTTATTTTGAATAATGGCCCTATTTTTAAGGCCTTAGTGGACTGTATTTAACATTACACGATTGTACAAATATTGATGTTATTGTAATTTTGAAGTATTTTGAAAATGATCCCATCTGAAAAATCCTAGAAAGAACGCTGGGAATGAGAACAATAGTGAAATAGAACAATCTGTAAATTTATCAAATTACTAAACAGATTGCAATTTTTGTATTATCAGATTCAATAGAATTCAATTTCAATGTTAATCACACTGTATATCTAACTTAATGTAAGCTGTTGACTATCACAAAACACTTCCAGTTATTGTTTCAGAAAACCTTTAATAGAGAGTCAGTGACAGCCATCTAACAAATCTATCTGTAATGGCTATTTGAAAGACTACTACTAGCCAAAACATTAAAAATCTATAGTATATATATCTATGGTATGGTTAAACCAAGCTATATGTAAGACCATAACACAAGATTATTTTAACACAACTCTCTTCCATTGATTACTTTCCCCAGAATAAACAATAGACAAATATCTGTATACATTTTAATCTACAACGCTGGAGTGGAGAAAAAGTCCCACGCTTAATCAATACAAAGTTGTATATATTCATCATCATCATCTTCCATGTATTGATTACGACCACATCACTCTGGTACAATACATCCCAATATTTCACTCCTTTACCAGATTGGCTAAATATTTAATCAAAATAGATTTTTTTTTATTTTTAAATCTTGTTACAATCAATTAATAGTCTTGTTAAGTTGGATGTAGTGATTTCAGTCATAACCGCCCTCGATTCATTAATGCTTGATAACGCCATTAAGATATAGATTGATTATTTACTGCAGTATACATATATACCGGTATACATCAAGACTGTTCAATATCAAACTTATGGAGGTTAAAGATATGCAAGAAATAATGCATTGTAATGATTACTCTTACAGCATACCATATTCATATTTACTTACATACCTAGTCTATGTTTCCATTCCTGGTAGCCAAAATCGCCATTGGCTACTAATTTCTAAGGAATTCTCTCAAAAAGTAACCTATTTTAACAAATTTGTGGAAAAATACTTTAAAAAGGACTATATTTTCACAAATTTTGAAAATTTGGCTACCGGTACTAATTATTTTAAATTTATGGAAACCTAGCCTAGTATATGTACATGTATTACAAACTAACATGGTTTCAATAATTTCAGAAAATTTGATTGGTCAATATGTAAAATACAATGTGATACCAGGTAGTTTCAGCTATGCTTTAAAATAGCATGCCCACAGGATTGGATAAGATGAAACAATTTAAATACTAAGGTTTGGCTAATTTTTCACAATTATCAAAATAGCCATTTGACATGCTTTCAGCACACAAAATTATTATCCAAATGCATTTTTAGATTTGACCTTCTGTGATTTAAAAACAAGATTTTTCACACTTTTTAGGCCCAATGCTGATGCAACTTCATTATTTGTGCAATCTAGGCATGAGGGATACCAATAACTCAGAGATTTTACTGGCCATTATGGAAAAAGGACATTGAAATTGAAATTGTGAAAAACAACCGAGTCTACATTTTGGGAAAAATGAAAATAATAAGATACTCTGATTTACTCATTTTTACAATATTGTTTGTATTAATTTGTTTCAAACAGGTTACATCCCTTGTGTCAGACATACATTGGATACAGTTTGCCATGTGTGTAGATGAAAACATGGTTTTTTGTAATGTTAGTTTTTTCTTCTAAATTTTTATGCAGTCAATTTGGGATTTTTTACCAATAAAATTGGTTAATATGTATGCTTTTTGACATTGCAATTGGAAATTTAGAATTCTTCTAAAAGACCCTCTAAGTGACCAGAAAAAATCCTTGAAACTTGACCCTGATGTATTGCAATAGAAGATCAAGATGTGAAAAGAAAAGTTCCTGACCTTGACATTTTGATTCAATGACTTTCAACTACTGGTATATACTTTTACAATAAATTCTTTTTTAATAAGTTTAAAAAGAGATGTTATTATTACTTTTTATCCCTTATCAAATTCCTTGTCATTTCCCCACTGAGGACCCAAAGGCCAAGATTTGTGCAACTTTAAAAGAACATGTAATACGGAAGCTAGATGGTAGGGGTGCGACGATTCATCGATAGATCGGTGAATCATGATTTGGATATGCACGATATACGTATAAATTTACTTTGTAAAATATTGATGTAAAAACAATGTTTCAGCATTCCACAAAAATCCGACTTTAACTGTTACGGCTTTGAATTTTAGTGATACACAATGGAAACCAAAATGGCAGACGAGGAGTCACGTAAACACATGGAGATAATAACAAGTTCTGCTAAGGTCACAACAATTAAGACTGAGTCTATTTTGCTTTTTATACTAATGATTCTGAATGATGATATAACTTTTCCCTATCAACAATATTGATATCCATATATTTGTTTCTGTTACTACCAATATGGAATCTATCAGGAAGAATGATTTGGTAGGATTATACTTTGATAAATAATAATGTGATATGTATCGCATCATGATGTATGTATCATGATACGTATTGTATCGCCATGTAAGTGTATCGTCCTACCCCTACTAGATGGCAATTTTGGCGACTATGAATGGAATCATCCTGTCAGTGGTTTTGTTACATTTCTTAAAAACTACCTTCTGCCTTTTAAAATTGGGAAAATGTGAAGTTCTGAAATACAACAAACTGTATAACGACATATGTTTGCAAAAGCTAAGAATCTTCATTGCAAAGATGTTATATTGTGACAGTATCATAACATTTTGTGGATAAGGACAACTATTTAATTTAAAAGTATATCTCTGTATATTACTGTTTTGTTAATTTTTGTAGTCAAATTGGGAAAATTTAGTCATTTTCCCCAGGGGAAACTACCTTTATTCAGTAGTAATTCCAGACAAACAAAACCGCTGCCAGTATACAGTACCATCACTAATGATTACAAATTGACACAATCATGTGACATGAAACATATGTGTTATAATTCTAATAGTAAATTTTTAATTTCCTTTTTTTTTCTGACAATTTAAAGGTTGGGTATATTTCTCAGAATAATCACTATGGTTTCTTTTCAAAGTGTAACAAATGAATACATATCAGGGATTCATATCCAGTGATCCCACCTCAATCAGTGATTGTAACCAATGCTTTAGGAATGTAGTGGAACAGTTGGATCTAACAATACAGTCCACATTTCTTTCAATATCATATCAATCAGTTCAGGGATGGTGGATGAAGCCAGTGCCCCAAGAAAACCACTGACCTTTAAACTTTCTCACACTTAGAGGATATGTCCCAGGCAGGATTCCAACATCGGTGGTCAAAGACACAGGGCATACTTTAGACCACTCGACTACTGTTGTAGCATCAAAAACTGATGTCATTGTACAAAATTACAGCTTAACCACAGATGTGGAAATGACAACAGTAGTCAGTGCGATGGTTTGTAGTAATGTCAATATTATTTAAACTACCCAGTCTGTCACTTTCTGTGGAAAGCAATACTTTTTTGAAGCACCAGTCCATGGCTAGGAATCCTAGCTCACAAAGTACTAGCTAAACCTGAGATTAATTCAACAACTGATTAAACAGGATTTTTTATGTCTCATTCCTGAATATATTTCAGGATGTCACTAGCTATAGGTGAAGCTACATGCACTACACCCAGATTAATGTACAGGGATTATTGACACACCTATCATGCCATAGGACATCGGTTTTTAAAGACCATGTGACATTCATTTCTAGATGTGGAATACTTTTCATTAATTTTCAAGTCTTGGTCATACGAGGTTTTAAAACAATGACTTTGCACATACAAAGCGAGCACTACTGGCAAGTTAAACTTAGAAAGCCACGGACCATGTCCCATTGTTAATTTCACACTGTTATGAATACCACAAGAGCAAAATCAGCAACTAATGAATTGTAATGTAATATCAAAGACAAAACTGTTTCAATTTTCATACATGTATATTGAATCTTTTAATATTATCATGTTTATTATGGGGGAGTGGCTTGTATATATGTTGAAAATGTACATAAAATAGCATTTTTTGTATACTTAATGAAGACTGATTAAATAATTATCATTCAGAGATAAGATGTTTAAAATACATTCACAACATAAATTGTATTTATAAAATACATAAAACTGTTTAAAACAATAAATAGCACTTAGAATGTTATATACACCCTTCTGTATTTCTATACCAGTTAAAACATTCATAGATATCAAAGGATTTCCGATTCGATTCAAATAAAAAAGATAACATTTCACCTTTAGTATGGAACAACAGTCTAAGCTAGTATTATAGAAAGTGCATGAGGATGACTCATTATTTCCAAAAGTGAAAATCGTGTTTTGACCTTTTTCTAAAATCAAAAAAGGGGGCGTTATCGACACTAAAAACAAGAGTATTATCATTACAAACTAATCCAAAAATATTTATTGCAGACGTTTTCCTGAGTCATGTTTTAATATAGACCATATTTTCCGTTTTCCGAGTGGCTAAAAAAATGACATTCGTCCAATTTCCTGTTTGAAAATACGAACAATCATCCTTCATAAATCTACCCCTCCATCCATCAAAGGGGGCGGATTCAAGACAATATCCATTAAAATAAATTTAAGAAAAGCAACATCTCGACCTAAAGACTATTGTTATAAGAAGAAAGACTAATCTGGCAATATAAACATGACATTGTCACCAGTTTTAGATTTTACCGAGGGGCGTGTTGTCAAATCTAAGACGTGTCGCCGGTTCCTCAACCGCAAGAATACCAACCTGTAAATGCTCCTGAAACCGAATCGGGAGCAGTTGAGCCATGATTGACGTTTCCTTGTACTATCTGTATTTGTTTTTACCCGAAATCATAAATTACACAGAGATTTGCAGCATAAACCGGTGGAAATTACGTTCTCTACGTTCCTTTGCTGACAAAATGGCCGCCACCGGGTGAGAGAGTGGAAAAAGTAGTCCGTGTATTCATACACCAAACGTCGTCTAATATGCAAATTAGGATAGGTTTTTAATTATGGAAATTATTACTCTCCAAAATTATTTCAATATACACCAATAAACAAATGATATTTAGATTATTCAGATATAACTTCATGTGATTTTAAAACTAAAATAAGAATTAGAACTATATTTTCATGCTACATCATGTGGTCTCTTCACTCAAAAACATAATGTATACTCTTCCGTCATAATTCATTCAATATAACGCTTGTATGTGCTTCGGTCATAGAGTATGGGTCAAAGTGTACTCATAGCGAATTATTTATTTATTTAATTAATTATTTTTACCAATTTTACCGGTGTACTTTTTTATTTTAAGTGATTTTTTCACATCAACGATGACATATTAAATAATATTAATAAAACTTAAAAAGTGGGCGTAAAAGATGAGAAGCAAGTTTCTAAAGAAGAATTTTAACTTAGCATATATCGTTTTTAATATTTATGATATAAAAAGGTTTTATAATATTTTTGGTGAACGTTTGGGACCGAAAATGTAATTGAACCCAGTTCTAATATAATTTCATATACCACTTTTTGACTGATATTTTTTTTATGATGAAATTTAAAAAAAAAAGTGGCTCTCATGCATGATCTTTCACATGACGGTTACAGAGCCCGTTAGGTGACATGTGTAAAAAAGTAAAAAAGTTATTTCGTACATTTACAATAGTTATTTCGTAATTTCGAAAAAGTATATAATTTCCTATTTTCAAAAATCGTGACAAATAAACATTTTGCGCGGCAAGATACGAAATATCAGTTGAAGTAGCCTCAAAAGCAACGCCAGCTCGGAAACAAAACACTACCAAACAACACTTCAGTTTATGGTATACAAAAATAACGGTGGCAATGTAGCAACTCCTAATGAAATCCAGACTCCAATGGGTGTCGAAATTGCAACGCTTAATGAAGTCCGGGCTCCATTAGGCATTGGACTTCATTAGGAGTTGTTACATGACACCGAATCATGACTGAAAAGCATATTTAACCAGAGAAAACACAGACAATATGCCATAAGTATTGCCTAGTTTGTTTTTAGCTAGACAATCACATATATATATCGAAATGGCCGTACTCACACTATTGGTCAACAAATGTGTAATCTACTCTGAACAACCAAAAACAGAGTAATGATAGGCAAAGGTCAAGCTTCATAAGGACAAAAACAATAAAATCACATGAAATCAGTAGAACTGTTAATGAAAAGAAATAAAAGACTATCCATAGGCAATTCAGAAATGACAACACGTGTTTTGCTGTATCGTCAACTAAAGCTGGCCAAGTAAAGCATTCATTTGTAGACAGGAGACCATCTTGAAGACTATTGTCCATAGAAAGTACCGAGAGTTGTTAAAAACCCTTGGTGAAAACTTTTCGCATATAGTTCCTTGGTGAATGCACCAGTAGTGACCTACAATGTGCAGACATATCACATATATACAGATAGCGATGTTGCACATCTTATCATTTCCTCGATGCTTACTGTAAAGTTTTGTTCATGTTTAAAAAGTACTAAAACAATTTTTCGTTCGAGACAGACCCACGCAAATTTAAACTACTGGCACGTACTTGGCAAAATCAGATACACGAATAACATGCAAATAGTAAAAATCCCCGTTCATTGGCAGTCGACCGGGATTGAACCCACAGAGGTAAGACGTGTTGGGTTTGAAGGCTAACACCTTAACACGATCATTGCAGCCCAATAAAACGTATGATATTCACATATTGAGACTGGCTTTGGATGAATATAGGCAAATTGGCCTATTAGTGTGGTCCAAAAATAGCAAGGGGTTTTAACGGCATCGGAAAGCTATATAGGATATAAGTAGTGTTTATGGAGATTTCATAGTATTTAGAGACACCGACAACTGACGATAACTATACATAGTAGAATATTCAGGCGTCCCTTCACGGGCTCTGTACTCCGCAGTTTTGTATAAAATTAGAACTCGTGTAGAACGGCCAGTGAAGCTGAAGTGGACTTACACCCATGTATAGGTTTTATCATTGGGGCATGGCCCTTGATCGATATATATACCTTAATTTGGTATGCGATACATCGCCACGTGTTCGTTTACATCTGTACCAAGTTCGATTAAAATCCACCCATAGACATTGAACATATGGAGCGTACCGTTAATATTGGGACGGACGATCAGACAGACAGACGGATGGACGTACATACAAACAGTGATTCCTATTCATGGTACGAAAACGAAGTTTAGTAAGGTATATACCTTGCTAAACTTCGTTTTCTAAATAGATTTCGTAAAACTGTCAAGTGCTGATTTTGAATTTCTATTAAAATAATGCATTCAAAATCAACACATGCCAAAACTATTGTTTCCATAAATATAAATATTGTGATATACACCAAACAACTAACTGATAACTGTTCTGATTGGTCGATCATTCATTTTTAGAACGAATTTATTCTATTTATTTTGATAAGATTCACTTACAACGTCATAATTTTAACCTTTTAATGCAACAATATTGTCATTCTAGATATGTAGTAGTATCACTGATATATTAAGAGGATTAACAAGATTTTCAAAGCTCTACATAGCCAAAGTTCATGACGGTTTTATTCGGAAATAAACAAAACTGGTATCCTGTAATTAATGCACTAAAATGTTTTGGCGGAAAATGTACTATACTAAAACATCTCTAAAGAAAAATATAGGTTTTTTAAAATCGGTCCTCTGATGTACATGGTAAATTTTTTTAGCATCGTTTAAAAATTTATTTTATCAGTAGAAGCACGCCTGTAAACGCTGTTTTCAAGGGTGTTAATTGGTTTTGCATATTCAATGGAGCATCACGTGGCATGTAATTTACATATATACATAAATTGAGTGCATATTGTTTAAGTTAAATATTTCTTTTATTTGAAAAAGCTTTTATTAAACTACATATATTATAAAATACATTAAGAAACCGCTTACCTAACCAATATGTACATTAAAATGACGAAATAGTTACCCAGTTCTTCTGCGTCATTCTCTATTAGGTCAGCATATTTTGTATAAGATTTTGATCATTCTTGTGAGATTGATCGTAAATACAATAATATATTATTCTTGGGGTTTCCATCTGCACTCAATTTAAGGATATCATGACAATACGGTTAACCGAAGTTCATGATATAAACTGATATGTCTTATTAGACTTTAATCATATACGTATGTAGTAAATTTGGTAAAGTATGCCAACATGTGGATGGTTTTTTTTTTCAATTTATGAACTTTTCTTCATTTTATTTATGATTTTATAGTTCCTGAGCATACTTTTATCAGTTATTCACTGGCCCGGATAGTATTGGTTCCGTCTCCGTTTTAGAAATTATTTATATCAATAACCGGAAGTTGCACATTTATAAAAATGGCAACTGGACAACAAGCAAGTGCTTCTACTGAACAAGTTGAAGAAGATGCTTCAGAACTACAATTCCCTAAAGGTTTCAAGCAAAGAATAATTCTTTCTTTTATCCAAAACGCGTTTTATGATCAAACTCTGCATTTGATAATAATTTTTAACGAAAAAGAGTCATCATAGACCCACGGGCTCTTGACAAAAATTTGTTGTTTAACATGATAATTACTCGAACTGTCTATATTTAACAGGACGCTCTCTTTCTTACCCTTATGTGAATGGGACCGGTGCCTTTACATTTGTGAGGAAAGCATCTTGATGGCCAGAATTGTGAAATTTGAGCTGAAATTTCCCAATTTTGTGAAAATTGGCAAAATGATTGTGATAAAACCACCAGATTTTGAATTGTGTATGGGTCTGAATATTTACATTAAAAAGTCACATCGAGAGACCTGTTGAAGGTCAATAGAAATTAATGTTCGCTGGTTGATTTCTTACCTATCAATATGTGAAGTAATACTGACTGGCATGTAAAACCCAAAATGTATTGGCTAGCTGTTGAATCACTTTCTGATAATTAACCACTGTGTTAACTCAGTTGGTAGAGTGCTTGCTACCGAAGTGGGAGGTTTTGGGTTTGAACCCTGACTGGGTCTGACCACAGACTTGAAAGTGAGTAATGACTGTTCTTTTGCCAAGCACTTGGCATTATGAAATGAGAGTCACAGTTCTTTCGGATGGGAACTTAAAATAAATGAGGTCCCATTGTCATGGTAGGCATGGCACGATAAGGAACCATGCTGTATAATTCCTCCAGCGCAACACACAGGCAAAATTTCTGCACCTTTGCCTATAGCTGGCAACATCTCGATATAAGGTATATTTTTGACTGGGTCGTTAAACACTATTACTAGGGATTGCACGATATATCAGTATACTGATCGATAGGCTACTCCCGAGGATAATCGATATTGATTTTTCAAATATCGATAAGCAACTAGACAATTCAAAACTTCAGAAAAAACATTAAAATTAGGTTATATAAAACAATGCCTTACTTGTTTTTATTTATATTTATTCAAACAAGCTCAAAACATAACATGTGCATTTGTACATGCAGGTAAGAACATCATCAATTCTTGGGCACCTCTGAAATGATGCGAAATCCTTCAGATGCTTGAGTGCACTTTATTACAGCGGGAAGTACTCCAAGCGTATGCATAATAAAGATACCCTTCAGTCTTTTAAGCCTCTAGCTTACGTTGTTTAAGCACATGGTAATTCGAAAATGCTTCATATGACATGATTTGAGGGAGTTAGATACAATGTATCAAGACTTTTCTCCACACAGATTATTTTTCCGATGTGTATCGATAGTTATCGGCATGAAAAGAACGATAATCGATATTGGATTTCAGCAGCGATAGCCAGCTCTAACTTTTACTCAACTATCTGACAATTGATAATGATTAAGCTTCTTCAACTGACTCTGAAACATATACCCAGGTAATTGTCAAAATTCTTACCACTATGCATGTTAGAATATTGTTAAATACAGTAGAACTTCTATAACTCGAACTTCGATATCTCGAATACCACGGATAACTCGAAGTCAATTTTTTGTCCCGACCACTATATAAATACAACTTTGATAACTCAAACTTCTATAATTCGAATACCCCCGATAACTCGAAGTAATGTTAAGGTGCAAAATTCAAAATTGTATGACAAACAACCTTTTAAAACTTGAAATATTTAACAACCTGTGAAATCACAGAAATTAATCGGCCATGGGCTATAGACTTCCGTATAAAACCGATTAATGAGAGGAGAAGAGGTACAGATCAAAGGTTCTGCTACCATATTAATTAGTATCAATTAAACGATTAGAACTTTGTGCCTTAAGGGGCGATGAAGTGTGACCGTGTACCCCCTGAGTAGAAGCCAAGTTTTGTGCCGCTGGCGATAACAGCAAAATTTTAAGTGATTTATCCATGCTTAATTTAAATGACCAAAACGTTTTACGCACACTAATGTTATAATTTCTCTAAAATGCGCCTCTTGTCTTGCGTTTGTAATATTATGATTATTACATACAATGTTCATGAATATGTGTATCTGATTCAGTTCTTTGAATGCATTATAATCATGTATTGGTAATACACATGTTGTGTATTGTATGCGTTTGTCCTCGCCAGAGTCCCTATAAAACATCATTATTAAATTGATTATATTTCGTTTATTTTTACATGTATTTAAATAATACATATTACACTAGTGTATCAGTAAACAGTTTACAGACATCCAACATTTCTCCCATCAAAATGGAAGTCTACATTATGATGTCATCCTTCAACTTCGAAAACTCGAACACTCCCATAACTCGAAGTCATCATCGAAGTCCTGTGCACTTCGAGTTATCGAAGTTCTACTGTATACTTTTATGTTTTTCAGAATTTGAAAATGCAGAGACACTTCTTATATCAGAAGTTCAGATGTTGTTAGACCACAGGTAAGGCAGAGAAAAATGAGTGAGCAGATTTTTGTGTCTACCTTGAAGTTTTTATTGGACCAACTTTTGACAAGCAAAGTTAAAGTCAGAAATACTGTTACACTGTTATTTACAGCTACTAATGTAAAACAATTATTTTCTTTGGCCTTAATGAATTTATATTTAAGATGAATAAGATTCAGATTTTATACATTGTATTTGTTATTATTGGTTTAATTTAATCTTGTGGAGTTTAAAAAGGAAAATATAATGTAAAGGTAATTTTAAAATCATTGTGTTTAATAATTAACATGGTATGTCAGGTTTTGAAGAAGAGGTTTTGGTAATGATTCTTCAATACCCTAACTTCTGAAATGATTTGATGATGTCCCAGTCTGTCTGGCGAGAAATGTTTGCATGATTACTACATATATACTATATAGTTAACTTTTCTTCTAGAAAACAACAAAATGAGAGTGCAGAAGAGGAACAGGAATTATCAGAGGTTTTTATAAAAACACTTGGTTACACAGGAAGATTTTCAAAATTTAAAAACAGAGAAACAATCTCAGCTGTGAGAAGGTAAGTGATAAGACATTAGCTACGGTACATGTATCCCCATTGTATTGCTTGTCAATAAACATAATGTCCAAGTATACAGGAGTCTGTCTCAATGTACAAGACTTTCGGAAATTGATATATTATAATTTTTATAATGTCTTTAAATAGAAATAGCCTAAAAAGGTGGCTTCTTCTTGTGCAAATTTTGAGACAAAACTTTTGATCCAATTTGGGGACTGATATAGTTAAACGCTATGTCAGTAATGATTAATAATTTTAAATAACAGTATTATGCTGTTTACATGTATCTTATAAGACTACCGGTACTGACAATGTAAACTGTTTTTGTTGCCATGACAATGGTACAGACACAAGACGTATTAAATTTTTAGTGTTGTCGGTACTGAAAATGATACTTTTGCTGAGTCGTATAGCATTGTTTAATGTCACTGTATGGATAAGATACATAATCTAAACACTTGTCTTAAAAAGTTGATAACTTGGTAAACATTATAAACTTGGTTTTGAGAACAGTGGAGTGGAGTAATGTAATTTATGCCCCAGTCAATATGTTTTACGATATCAAAATAGTTAGTTTTCTAGGATGTTGGAGGAAGTCAAATTGCTCAGATAAAAAACCACCAACCTTCAACAAGCAAATTGACAATCTGTCACACACAAGGATCTGTCCAGAATATCCATAGTGTGATTCAACCCTAGGTGGTGAAAGGCGCTGTGATCTGTATGCATACATCCTATAGATCATTCAGTCACAGAGGATCCAACCATAGTTTTGTACCCAAATTACCCATCAGTAATGTTGGTTATTAATTTTGAGCAGTCTATTGTTATTAATACATATATTCTTTCTTTTTTACAAGTTTATTAATGCAGAAAAAGTTACACAAGTTTGAGTTGGCGGCTTTAGCAAATCTTTGTCCAGACAACGCAGAGGAAGCCAAATCACTCATTCCAAGGTAAGTGTATACACTTCTGGTAACCAAAAAATGTGACTGGCTACTAATTTCTGAGAACTCATTCAATCCTTAACCTATTTTAGCAAATTTGTGCAAAATACTTTATAAAGGACAATATTTTAACAAATATTGCAAATCTGGCTGCTAATAGTTTTAAATTTGTGACATCCTAGCACTTGTGTATTTATTCCCATATCTTAACCAATTTTGCTTCACATCCTCAGAAACTATGTTGTCTGTAAACTGAGTATAAATTTAACATCATTTAAAAAATAAAACTGCAAATATATTAAGGGAGGTAACTCTTCTGGGATTCTATTGCATGCATTAGCTTTGCTTGAATTACAGTGATAAAATCTTGCAAAAAAACCCAGAAAGTGTAATTGAAAATAACTTTTTCATATATACTAGTAATGAAATCTCCTGTTTTAATTGAAAGTTTTTATTTGCATTTTTAGTTTAGAGGGAAGATTTGAAGATGAAGAATTACAACAGATTTTAGATGACATTCAAACAAAACGAAGCTTTCAATATTAACACATCATCTCATATGCTTGTCATTCATTTCACAAATGTGTCATCGTTCATTCAAGGGCCCGTTATATCTGTTTCTGACTTATGGGACCTTGAGAAATAAGCTACTTTAGAACTAGAAGATCTCATACTCATTATCATTATTACATCTTTGAAAAAAATTGGTAGTTAGCTGAACATTTTACTAGACTATTAGTCAGGAACAGTAATATGTTATAGGTGCAAGTACAAAAGATTGTGTTTGCTGATCTGGGATCCAGGATTAAGTTCAGCAGTGGTACATTGACATTCATATTGAGTGAATTTTTTACTCTCTTTTCATCTGTCATACAAGCATTGTCTGGCAAGAGATTTTCAATTTTTCTTTTTTTTTTCTCTCTCAAAAGAAAGTGAAGTATTTCAAATACAAATATACTTCAAAACTTTCATTGTTTAACATAATTGTACATGATTCAGATTTTATGGATTGTAATGTGCAGAACCAGAAAAAAATCTGTGACAAATTGTTAGCAAGGGACAACTTGTGTTTGAAAACCAAATGAGCAATTATTAATAAGGGGGAATAACTCCTGTAGTCATATTGTAGATTTAAAAAAATCGTTAATTGATCTTGCAATCCTGAACATAAGAACACTTTGAAGTGACATGGTTTCATCTAGAAGATGGAAATATTTTACAAACTCAGGTTAATAAGATATGATGTATTTAGAGAGATGTTGAAAGGAAAATTAATTCAATTAATTATGTTTTGAACTGCTACCTAAATGGTCACTTTCATTGTTTATGGAAGTCAAGTTTTAAAAACTTGATGTGTTGATATATAAATAATTAAGTCAGAGGACTACAATTAATTGTCTTTTGTTTTGTTACTGATCTAGATTACGGACGGGTCATATATAATGATTGAAAACAAAAAGAAAACTTTAAACTTTTTGTAAATCTGAATGGAACAATTAAGAATATTTTATGTTAATTTATCATTTTACATAAGGTTTAAATGCCATTATTAGCTCACCTGACCGAAGGTCATGTGAGCTTATGGCATAGCGCAGCGTGTGTATGTGCGTGCGTGTGTGCGTGCGTGCGTGTGTGCATCGTTAACACTTATTTTCGACTTCTTCTCTGAAACTACAGGACAGTTTTTAATGAAACTTTGTCAGAAGTATATATGGGCCGGTGCAATTCAGATTTGTTCGTGGCGTTGCTATGGCTACCATAACTAGGTCAAGGTGACCTAGGGGTTCAAAAATCTTAAATAATCTTCTTCTCCGAAAGTAATGATTGGAGAAAAAATCTGATGTGATATTTGGCTTCTCTGGGGTCTTAAGCCTATAGTTTGTTCATTTTGTGAAATTCGGATAACAAATAGGTTACACGTTTTTGCGTTTAATTTTGAAAAAATCGTAAAATAGCTTCAAATTGTTATAACTTGACTATTTGACCAGATAATGACATGGGGTTTTCAGTTTTGACATCTTCTTGTTAGTATCTTCAAAATGAGGTCAAGGTCGATTGTGAAGGTCGTGACCTAGTTTTTTTTACCTCTGATTATAATTATTATCTCGAAAACTATAAACTTTTTGTATAGGCATGTATATTAGAATGTTCTAGGTATCGATACAACGATCATGTTGATGTATAGAAAAGGGTCATGGGTTCAAAGGTCAAGGTCACAGATGCGAAACAATACCGAAATTGTTAATTACTATAAACATTTTGTATAGGCATGTATATTAGAATGTTGTAGGTATTGATACAACGATCATTTTGATGTATAGAAAAAGGACATGGGTTCAAAGGTCAAGGTCACAGATGTGAAACAATACCGAAATGGTTAATTATCTCGAAAACTATAAACTTTTTGTATAGGCATGTATATTAGAATGTTGTAGGTATTGATACAACGATCATTTTGATTTATAGAAAAAGGTCATGGGTTCAAAGGTCAAGGTCACAGATGTGAAACAATACTGAAATGGTTAATTATCTCGAAAACTATAAACTCTTTGTATAGGCACGTATATTAGAATGTTGTAGGTATTGATACAACGATCATTTTGATGTATAGAAAAAGGTCATGGGTTCAAAGGTCAAGGTCAGATGTAAAACAATACCGAAATGGTTAATTATCTCAAAAACTATAAACTTTTTGTATAGACATGTTGTAGGTTTTGATACAGTGATCATTTTGATGTATAGAAAACGGTCATGGGTTCAAAGGACAAGGTCACAGATGTGAAACAATACCTAAATGGTTAATTATCTCGAAAACTATAAACTATTTGTATAGGCTTGTATATTAGAATGTTGTAGGTATTGATACAACGACCATTTTGATGTATAGAAAAAGGTCATGGGTTCAAAGGTCAAGGTCACAGATGCAAAACACTACCAAAATGGTTAATTATCTCGAAAACTATAAACGTCTTGTATAGGCATGTATATTAGAATGTTGTAGGTATTGATACAATGGTTATCATGATGTAAAGAAAAAAGTCATTGGGGTTTAGTATTTATGTGTTCTTGAAATCTATCAGCTAGCCATTAGTTATCAGGTGAGCGTATCAGGCCCATGGGCCTCTTGTTAACAATGTCATAATGTAACCCCCCTATTCCCCCAAGATTCTATAAAATAGTAGTATCCATTTATTTGTTTTTGGCTTGTTTCATTTTCTGATCAGATAAAAAGGATGAATTATTGGAAATCAGGAATTTTTGTATTTGCTTGGTTTTGATTTAATTCATGAGTAACAAAACATTTCTTTTTCTGCTAATTTACAGTAAAAATGGTTTTATCATTCTAAAATCAGGCAGTGTCTTCATAAATTCTGATTGCACTTTATTTATGAAAATCATATATGCCCATAAATCAAACTGATGGAGGAATTGTTTACATTTTAATTGCTAATATTGATTTTGTATACTTTTTGTATGAATTATGTAAATAAATGTACAAGATATGTTGTATTATCTGAACACTGTATGTTGTAATTTTGAATTACTGTGTGTTTTGAGTGATGGAGATTTACACCCCAGGCAAGATTCTTTCACTTATATTGAGGTGGTCAGTTCTGGGATGGTGTAGGAAATAGAAGTACCCCAAGAAAACAACCAACCTTTGGCTAGTGAACTTACAAACTTTCTCACACTAGGATCTGTCCTGAGTGGGATTCAGACCTAGGCGGTGAGAGGCACTGATCATGAAGCCTTTATGTTTTGAGCTAGCTCACCTGTATAAAGTATAAACAAGCACAATGTCATACAGTACTGTTGATGTTATAATCAGTAACCAGTGCTATAGCTTTTGGTTCAGGTTGTTTAGGTGTACTATAGACAGACTACCTATGGTATTCGTCTTCCAGGGCTTATTGGAGGTGTCAGTGGCTGAGTGCTTTGCACATTTACAGATCACACCAACTCTCGCTGTCTTGTTTTAAATCTTACTTGGTACATATTCTGATGTTGGAAAGTTTGTCATTTCACCAATTTTCCCCACCATTACAGATATGACTGTTTCGGTACAAGTGCAAGAATCATGACTTAGGCATTACGCCACTTCACTCCAGGGACCATTGTTTTAGTTGAATATTGCAAACTCAAAGTTAGCTACAGCTAAGTGCACATGCATTGTCTTCTTCAACACATGTTATTACTTGTCAAAATGGTTCTGAAAGAGTTAATGTGGTAACCTGATATTTTGTACATTGTGTGCACACCGCCAAATGGAAGCAGTTTGACATAGAACTGTCATGGAGCTATATAACTGAAGTACCTTCATATACGTTTACAATTATACTGTGTGTATATACCTGTTGTATCATTGGATACTGAAAGGGTAATGTTCTAAAACACTTGATAAAACAAAATCCGTAAATCTAAATGCTTATCCTCTTGTGTTTTGGAGATTTCCATCTAGTTAAACCACTACGCCACCATGGAATAGTCTACGCTAAGTATTGCAAACAAACCAAAACAAAAATATTGTAGATGTGTTGCATTTTTTTCACAACACCTCCCCATATGATGTACGATTAAGAGTGAATGTTGATTGAATCGGGGTTATGTCCCAGCCAAGAATATTTCACTTATATGGAGATGTCACTTGCTCTAGGCTGTATGTGAAATTGACCTTTATAGTGCGCTCAGGGCATTGTGCAGGGTAGACTCTTTAACGTGCTTCGCCTACCGTGACACGGGACGTCTCTTCCTAACGACCAATGACTTCCATTCATAAACGCCAAGTGCTTCACTAAAGAACAGTCGTTCCAAGACAAGACCTGCCTTGTCCGTTCGATCCCACGACCTGCCACATGGAGCTAACACCATTATATATTAACTAAGCTACTGTTGTGGCAGTTATTGAATGATAATCTGAAAGCTTCTTAATACAATAACTGAGGTAAAATTTGAAACTGACAAATTAGATTCAACACGTGAACTTAATTTCAACAGGAAGTTAGGCCTCTTTTTATATGTGCGATACACTATATTTTTTATAAAATGTTTAAAATCGACACTGAAAAGAAAAATACCTATTGTTATATGCAGATGTCATGCATTTCACATGTACTGCAGAGTACTCGAGGCTGACAATTATCAAAATTATAAATGTTACGTTTGTTTATTAAAAAATAATGGCGACGAGAGTAATTGTAACTGTATAAGACAGGTTTGACTTCTACACGCATATATCTGTAACAGGAGTGAGGTCACCGAACACCTGAAACAAATCCATTTTCTCACCGAGTGCCCTGTTTGGGGATTGGATCCAAGCGATCGGTCTACCACGCCACGATTAACTCGGCCCCACAAATTCATATAGCACTCTTCATCACGGGCTTTTGATCAGATTGTCACCCGTGTTCCAAGGTATGTTATATTGGGATGAATCATGTCATAATTTGACATTTTTGCACAGACCTAGCCTCACTTCCATGGGGGATGTTTTAGTGTCAGTTTCGAAGTTTTTACAGTCCAACCTGCCATAAAGGCCACCTCTATACAACGGCCGGTCACTTGTATATAAAGCCCAGTAGAATATTGTATCCAAATTGTTTTCTATTAATTTTAACCTGTATTTAAAGGCCACCTGCCCATAAAGGTCACTTTTACTGGTTCCCTTTGATGGTCTTTATTGACTTGTTTGACTGTACTTGGCTTTGACATAGATTAGTATGCTTGTTTTTTACTTGAATCTGTCCCTTAAAGACCAAAAATAAAATGGAGGTTTGTGAACTTATTAGTCGGATGGGTCTATTTTCTGACAAACGGGTTGAAAAGTGAAAATAAACACATACAAAGAAAGTTAAGTCTACTAAAACAGGCATCTCAAGTTATATGTTTTAAACAAGAAAAACACGTGGTGACTAAACTGTGAGGTCCAACCCGAGGACCCTTGAGTCAATCTGGGACAGCGAATGAAATACACTGTTGTCAATTTCCGGTTGGTCTTTGGTCAAGTAGATGGTTCCCAACAGAGAATTTTACCATACAAAGTTTTCTTACTTCACCGGTAAGACTGTTACCGATATAGAATTTTAATTGCGTGGGTCATAAACAGTGATATAATCTTAGAGCAACAGCAGAACAAGAGACATTAATCAACTGTATCAGCGTGACAATTCCTACTTTCGCTTTACGTTTGATCATCATGGCCAAAGTCGCTGATGGCAGTGATGCGTCTGGTAGTGATACAGAGGAATTTTTAAAGTGTCCTATTTGTTTAGAGTTTTATGTTGACCCCAAAAATTTACCATGTCTTCATACTTTTTGTAACGCGTGTCTTCAGACATATATAACATCGTCGTTAAAAGACCGGGAAACATCGGGAACGAAACTGAAAGTAGATTTCGCTTGTCCAGTATGTAGAGATATGGTCACCAGTTCATATCCCGAAGGATGTAAAGTAGATGAATTGGCAAGCCAGTTTCCGAAAAATCAGACGATTAGTTCACTCTTAGATAAACACAATCTGGAAGCAAATGTAAAATACTGTGACCCCTGTTTGGCTGATAAATCGGAAAACCCGGCTAAAACTTGGTGCAAGGTGTGTGTCCAGGCATTTTGTGACGATTGTACAAAATACCACAGAAAAATCTCGGTCTTGAAAAACCACAAACTGGTTCAGCTGTCTGATATGGACGCGAGTGATTTGGACATCACATGGCAAGAATTCTGCGACATACATAAAGATGAGGTACTGAAGGCTTTCTGTAAGGACCACGACATAGCATGCTGTGTAACGTGTGTTACCATTGAACACCGGAAGTGTGATGACGTCATGACACTAGAAGCTGCAGCAGAAGGTATTAGGGAAATGACAGAAACTCAAGATTTTTTAAAACAACTCCAAGATTCAGAAAATGGCTTGTCGGAGATGCTCCAGATAAAAAGACAAAATGTCAGTGGTTTGGAAACACAGAGACATGTTAATGGAAATCGAAGCTTTTCGAAAACGCCTTGATGGTCATTTAAAAAGAATGGAAATTAAACTGAAAGAGGACGTCGCCAGTGAACACAAGAAAGCATTGTTAGAGGAAAACGATCTTATTGCAGATCTAGAGAGCAAATACGCGACCGTTTCTAATTATCGAAAACTTTTTGAAGCCTGTCTACAAAAGGCACCTGATGTCCATATACTGATTGAGATGAAAAAATTGATCAAGAAAACCAAATTATTTGGTAATGATTTGAAATGCCGTGTCGCTAACATGAACGAAATTGATTTGCAACTATGCTTTCAACATAAAATTAAGAACATGTTGTCCATTTTGAATCTAGGTACCGTGGAAGTTCATACGAAATTGCCCCATAAAAACTTTGATTTTCTACACAGTAAGTTCTTTAGTAAACAAGAAGTAAACGAGGTGTCAACATTTCAGCTTCAAAGACAAATCCAGAGCGCAACTTTCCTCAAGAACGGGGAAATTATACTTGCAATGGCATTTTGTTTTGTGATTTGTGACAAAAATGGCAAAAAGATGACGTCAACGGTACCTGGGGCTATTTGGTTGTACGGCGTCACAGTGTTTACGGATGATACAATTCTTCTATCACGAAATGGCGCCGACCTGGTTTACAAAGTGGATATAAACAAAAAAGATTTTCAAAAGTGGAAAACTAATTTCAATTGTGAAAATATCACCAATATCGGGGATCGAATCGTTGCGGCATGCGATACAGTTATCGCTGTATTGGATTTTAAGGGTAATGCAGTGCAGGACATTCCGATTCGTGGAACGACAACAAGAAACATTGCATTCCATGGCGGCATAATTTATTATACGGTATCGGATGAAAATGTTGTACGTGCAGTTTCTTTGAATGGGATACATGAAGTTGGTTTTGAATACAAGAGTTCCGATTTGAGGGACCCACGCGGAATCGATACCGATACCAAAGGTGACATTTATGTTGCGGGATTCGCTTCTTGCAATGTTCACCAGATATCCAAAGATGGACACTTACTTAACATTCTCCTTACCGACATCGTAAATCCGAATGTCGTCTGCGTTAGCAAAACTGGGGACCACTTATTGGTTTCACATTCGGAGACGAAAGTGAGTGTATATGAGTTGATCTGAAAACTTCAATTATTTAACAGTCTCCTTACCGACATCGTAAATCCGAACATCGTCTGTTTTTACAAAACTTGGTATCACCTTTTGGTTTTACATGAGGAGACGAAAGTTAAAAAGCGAGAACTTGTAACTGTCATCTTCATTTTTTAACATTCTCCTTGCCGGCATCGTAAACCCGAACGTCATCCGTGTTAGCAAAACTTGGTATCACTTATTGGTTTCACATTTAACAATCTCCTTACCGACATCGTACATTCGAACGTCGTCTGTGTTTACAAAACTGGGGATCACTTATTCGCTTCACATTGTGAGTTAAAAGTGTGTATATAAATTGAACTGAGAACTTGTTACTGACACCTTCAGTTATTTAACAATCTCCTTATTGACATCGTATATCCGAACGTCATCTGTGTTTACAAAACGGTATCACTTATTGGTTTCACATTCGGAGTCCAAAGTGAGGAACTGAGAACTTGTAAATGTCATCTTCAGTTACTAAACATTATCATTACCGACATCATAAATCCTAACGTCATCCGTGATTACAAAACTGGGGATCACATTTTGGTTTTACATTTGAAGCCGAAAGTGAGTTTATGTGAATTGAACTGAGAACAATGTACTATCAAATATAACTACAGGATTCGTAATTAATGTCTCACTATGCTATCCAGACTACCTTTACTTTCCAGTACTCGAAAAAGAGACAAAGGCATGCATATACTTTATCTTGCCCCCTCTTGCTTCACACAATTTGGTCTACCTTGTTTTCCACAACACAGAACATATTTTTCTTTCGTTCCGTGATCAAAATTATTTCGATGTTTTGACGATATATCAACCAAATCGTCGAAGAAGGCGAGTATGGAATTCTCTCTTGGGCAACATTAGCGAGACATTAATTACGGGTTCATGTGCTTTGAACATGACATTAGATTGCGTGTGGTTGATTGCTAGTGTGAAATACTAAAGACCATTGACGATTTCAGAGTTCGAGATCTTTGGAATACTATTATACTTGTTTTTGCCAGATGTTTGTTTAACAATAAGAAAATTGTAGTTCATAGATGTTAGATTATATCTTGTTTTCGCAGAACAATTTCAAGTCGTGTTAATTTATGATAAAGCAATGTATATAATAAAATCAAGTTTGACTAATTGTAGACTCTTTTGGTGTAAATACAAAAACGTATTCTAAAAATGTCAATCATATGTAAACATAAGTAAGATTTAAATAAAAAATAATACTGGAATGGAGTGAAGTAACGGTGCTTAACGTCCCAGTCAAGATACCTTGAATTATATTGAGGCGATCAGTTCTGAGATGACGGGGGAAAAAGGAGTGCCTGGAGAAAACCACCTACTTTCGGCAAACTGACAAATTTAAAAATGCTAGTAGTAATCTCTGGTGTTATTGCAGATGTTCATCTCCATCTAGGGACTCGATGGAAATAACCTATAGCTACATGCATTTCTATAGGCTGTTCTAGACTTCTTTCTAAAAATACTTTTTGTGTGATGTAAAAGAGCGAGTCGATTACAGTATCTGCTGCAACAATTGAGCACGTGTATGATTGTAGATCGTGAGCGGTTGTTGTTTTAATGTTCTTTAACATTGCATCAGCAATTTTTCAGCTATATGACTAGATAACTTAATTAATCTCTAAAGATTAATCTAAAAAAAAAGGTCCGTTTATGCGTGAGGTGTACGAATGATTTATGGCCTGCCTTTCGCTAGTGCGCGCTTTAAAACTACATGTAGCTCATAGAGTAAGTAAGCAACCGAAAATAATACCACACTGCAGTCACTGACACCGTATGAACCGGTCAGTACTCTGTCCTCTCTGCATTTAGAGCCAGATGTCTTATACTGTAAAGTATCATGTATATATATATATAACCTTCAACTTGAGACGGACACTCTACCACTGACCCTATGAGACGGGTGGGTGCACCCTGGTAAAAATCTCTACAATAATGTTAGATTACAAACGTTTTTTTGGCCCAGAGAGCTGAACGATGACCGACATTCAATTGCCCATCAAACAGCATGTAATTGCGTGTAATATTGGAGTTAAGTAATGGTGTTTAACGTCCCAGTCAAGTATATTTCAATTACATTGAGACATCGTCGTGCCACGTCTTCCGTAACACGGGGCCTCGTTTATCTTAAGTTCCCACCCGAAAGAATCGTGACTTTCATTTCGTAACGCCGAGTGCTTGGCGAAAGAACAGTCGCTACCCATTTTCAAGTCTTGGGTCAGACTCAGTCGGGGTTTGAACCCTCGACCTCCCACTTACGGAGGAGCACTTTACCAACTGAGCTACCGCAGCTTAGTGCTATGACTGTCCATCTAATCGGCAACGACAGGATCTTCAATAATGAGCACATAGATATGTAACACAATGCAGTTACCTTGTAAATTAAATCATTTTATTGAATTCATTTAGTGTTTGTAGGAAATGTTACAATAATGCAATGGTCTCGGTACACATGTATTTGTTTATCTTTAATCTTGTCTTGGATTTTGTTTCATTTACTTGTTGTAGCATCCTAGGATATTGGTTACTCTGACAACTAGTATTGCCAAGAAATATAATTTCATTAATTAAGGATATTGGATTGAAAGATAGTGTTTAATAGTGTGGTATCTTGAATGTGTGTTGTCATGGTTATCGACCAACATTAACTGCCTTTTTATTTATGACTACAAGTTGCCTGGTTATCTTTAATATCATTGTTTAAGATTAAGAGATTCTTCATACGTTGTTCAAAGCTCTCCCATCCCAGCTGCTGCTCATATTTTAGTCATGGGCGTATTTGTACGTCTGTAGGTAACATATCGTGTAGCCCTTCGCAGCTATTTGTTGTTATCCTGAATGTAACTGTCCCGAGGTGTTACTACATTTTCTATCTGAGGCATAACTAGCCTAAACATGCCTGGTTCTTAATTTTAGCGAAAGGGACTATGACGTTTCTACGTAGAAACCGAGTGTTCTGTTACTTTTGTCTGTGTTGTTATGCACACTGGAAATATCTGGTTGTTCTGGATTGGGTCAATGGAAATTTACGACTCGGCCAAGCTTCTTTTACTTATACAGAGTAGTCAGTTCATGGATGGTGGAGGGAACCGATTTATCCGGAGAAAACCGCGAATTTCGGCAAGATAACTGACAAACGTCCTCAGGCTGGATCTGTCCCGAAAGAGATTCTAATCTAGGCGACGAGAGATACAGTTCTGGAGAGTTGCACTAGTATTTTGCTGTTGATACTTCTTCAAGTATATGGACCATGAAGTATCGAGGGGCACAGTTCTGGAGAGTTGCACTAGTATTTTGCTGTTGATACTTCTTCAAGTATATGGACCATGAAGTATCGAGGGGCACAGTTCTGGAGAGTTGCACTAGTATTTTGCTGTTGATACTTCTTCAAGTATATGGACCATGAAGTATCGAGGGGCACAGTTCTGGAGAGTTGCACTAGTATTCTGCTGTTGATACTTCTTCAAGTATATGGACCATGAAGTATCGAGAAGCACAGTTCTGGAGAGTTGCACCAGTATTTTGCTGTTGATACTTCTTCAAGCATATGGACCATGAAGTATCGAGGCGCACAGTTCTGGACAGTTGCGCCAGTATTTTGCTGTTGATACTTCTTCAAGTATATGGACCATGAAGTATCGAGAGATACAGTTCTGGAGAGTTGCACCAGTATTTTGCTGTTGATACTTCTTCAAGTATATGGACCATGAAGTATCGAGGGGCACAGTTCTGGAGAGTTACACCAGTATTTTGCTGTTGGTACTTCTTCAAGTATATGGACCATGAAGCTGGTATTTGTAGTTTTATGTTTCTTGTTCGTTGCCTTCATGATCGGGATGTATGGCACAATAGTTGATTCCACTTAATAAGTTTATCCAAATTCTCCTTGGGGTCTTTTTGGTTATTGTTAGGTATGTCATGTGCTACTTTTGAATTTTTATAAAATAATATACATGTTCATGTAATTTAAAAGTAGCACATAATTGCCATGTGCTACTTTTGAATTATATTATTTCATAAAAATTCAAAAGTAGCACATGACAGGTATGTAATGGTATGTTCTGCAAATATATTGACAGTAGACAGAGTTTTAGTTTACATCATAGAGGAAATAACCGATCTCCGAAGAGCGCAAGATTTCAGCTTCTGGTGTCTGACATTTTGAGTCCAGCTGTTGATCTAGTTTGCGGTCCACTGATTAATGTTGGCGCATATTACATATCGTAATCTGTAACACGAATAGACTATGGTATTCAGAATATCTGTAAACTGTGATTGGAGAAAGGTTATAATTCTTGAACTGTAAGGAATCGCTCCTTTTTCGATAGGTTCGGTCTAAAGTTTTCCATCCTTCTTGAGAGAATTTTTTTCAGTTTTGTCTTTGCTTTTGTGCTATATAATCGTCCAGAATTTATTTGACCATTTTCAGTGTAGATGTATCAGTTGCGTAGATACATTGCTCTGTTTTCATTGCAATTTTCTCTCCACGTGCTGTGTTGTCTTGAATCTAATTGCGCTTACCGTTCCGGAGCAACCGGTCTCATTTTCATGGTGGCTGGTGGAAGTCCACTTGATTAACCAAGTTTTTAAAGTTTTTGGCTTTTTTTTTTTTTTTTTTTTTTTTTTTTTTTTTGAATTGTGATTTAAACATAGATTGATATGTTCGTTTTGTTGTGGAGCAATCCTCGTTTGCACAGAATACATTCAAGTGTATAATATTCAGCTGCAACATTACAAAGTCCGCCAGAAAGGATTTATATTGTCGTTCGTTTTTAACAACAATGTCTTCAAAGTTTGTTTGAAAAAGCGATATTTTGAATTAATACATTTTTTGATTGGTTGAAATATTTCATTTACGTGTATACTCATATAGACCAAATTCTTCGTATCATGCTCAGGCGGTTTCGAAAACCAAATGGTCGTTGTCAATGGTAACAAATGCGACGTCATTACAAATGTTGATTCCTGGAAAACATTTTAAAATTTACTAACTTAAAATGATAGGAAAAGCACGTACTTCTGAAAAAATATCTTAGCAGGATATCGATAAAAGTGTTATCATATCCGGCTTGATTGGAGTTGTTCATCTATTGTTTATCTTTAATGTTTAGAGACAGTCGTTTTCATAAATAATTTTTATACCTTTTTAATTTTCGAAACCTAACAATCATATTTTGTTTTGGAAACAAAAAGCGCATCTAAAAATATTTTTAGTTTCATCTTTACTTTTTCCGTTATACTTCTACATAGAGAAAATTTTGCATTTTTCACTAAAATTCAGTTGTAGTATGTTCCCTAGGTTACCCCATATGCATATATTAAAAAGTTCAACTAAGTTCAACAATTGCAATGTAAATCACTTATATATCACAATTATTATTGGCATCAGTTTTGACAAAATCATGGAGAAGAAATATTTCAGATGAGTGAAGTATGTAGTTTTGAAGTGTTTTTATTTGTGAAAAAGCAATAGGATCACATCATTTGAAAGTGGACAAACTGATTAGGTCTATGACACAGGCGTGATTCAGGCGTGAATATCAATGGTTTAGAACATGGGGTCCATAACGGGTGTTTTAGTTCTTAGTGTAATCGCGATATTTGTTAATTTGCTGTTTTTTCTCTTTAACAGAAATGAATGTAATGATTTCAATTTTTCGTGCATTTTTCCTTGTTAGTATTTTTGTTTTTAAACACATATATTGTGGTTATTTTATGAGACTCCAAATAATAATATAGCAATTTTAATTAAGGACTGTCTCTAAGTATAAAAGAAGCACAATAGTCAGTCGTGATAAAGTCTTCAATACGACGTGTTCTTTGTTCTAGCTAATATTAGATCAGGTCTTGCATCGCAATTTCTCATTTTGAAATCATTTAATTGAAAAATTTGTTATTTCAATAAATCTATATCAAATTTGAAACCATTTATATTTTAAAAATCAGTTAATTTAATAAATCCATTTTACAATTTGAAAACCATTTATATGTTTAAAATCTATTATTTTAATAAAATCTATGTTAAAGTTTTACACTTTGTACTCTATGCTTGTTGTTAAACTTGGCACAGCTTTGACGTTTCTTTATGCAAGCCTCTTTTATGAACATGAAAGTATTAATGATTTAAAAACCACGCAATAAATCATATATATCCATGTATTGTTTCTCGTTAAGATCGATAAAGCATTGAACATAACACGTGTTATGTGTGACCAAACCGGACACCGATCACTTTCCATACATTTAATCCATTTAAAAACTCTTTTGAAATTTTAAACTTTCCAATGTACAGTTATTAAGTTTTTCAAAAGATAAGCGAAGAGATTATCATTATGGTTAACTGTATAATTTACCACTTCTATAGAGTCATTACATACCGACCCTGTCGACGCGAGTGAGTTATGAATGGGATAGAATTAAGTATATTTATACGTCAGTATTGATCGCTTCAATGGCTAACTATTGTTTCAGAAAGAATTATATTTTGCTATTTGTAGTTTTATTGTAATCTTTATTTAAACTAACTAGTCAAAAGAAATACCTGTGATCTTTTATATACCCGACCTTGTGCGCCATATTGAGATTAAAGCGTCCCTGGCAACCCGTCAATAGCTGTAGATTGTTCACTATATATGCTGGTTAAACCGTGAGAAGTGTGACAAGATATGATGGTATTCAAAAATATGATTTAGACGATTTTTACCTTAAAAAGGAACAAGATGAACGGGACTGCTAAAAACGGTAAGCTTTCGTATTAATTCATTATATTTTTTAAATATTTGCTTTTCTTTATTTTAAGAATCATAGTTTCAAGACTCATCTGCATACATTTAATTCATTTTAGAATTCCAGTTTATAAAAAATAGTTTTAAAGTTGTTAAAATCATGTAAACGTTAAATACACTGGTAAAGGTTTTTGATCAATAGACCTCGGCAATGATAGGTAAATATTAACTCTACCTACCGACATCATGTTTGAACATTTTATAAGTAAGTCAAGTCGAAGCAGTCTTCTGTAAACCGTTTTCCTAGCTAGGTTTTTCTTCTATGGATGTGAGAATAAGACTGATATGCACCGATAATGGCAAGAAATGGTTGTTCGGGATTGTTTTTTTTTAACCGTTTTAGCACATCAAACCCTCTCGTCATTCTTGACCCTGAAGCATTTCAATTGCTATGGTATTATATAAACTTGCATTATTTTTAAAACACATTTTCTCCAAACAGACTTTTGGTTTTTCATAATAAGACATTTTTTTCAATTATAATACCTGTGCCGAATAGTAATTGCCATACTTTAACAGAACACAACTAATATTTTTTGGAAATGAGTGTGTACTTGTTGAAATTAGTTCACACATTTTTATGGTTTGAACAAAATGGGTCTTTTTGATATGCAGTACTTAGACAATTGCTTAAAAACACATGTCGTGTTTGTGCTTTTATTTTATACCCCGAAACATATAAAATGAAAACTCCAAAAACACAAAATCATTTAGGTAACAAAACCTTTAAATGCAATTGACGGCGTAGTGTCAATTACCCGACAGTTTGTAAACACTGGTTGTAAAATTAATGAAATTGCTCAAGCCCACTAAAAGCACTTTAACCACAGCATTGAGCATCATTTTGTCATAATGCTTAGCACATATTCTGGCTCTTAAAACGTTATTTCATTGATACTTTTATGTGTCATATCACCAATCTGTATTTACCAATTTTGCCAGCAATAGGCATATTTTCTTTTCTTGATGGATGGCAAACCCTTGATGCCCAAGGAGCCCTCCTCTCCACTTTGATTCTCTGCCCTTTTGACACTTTCAACAACACGCAAATGTCATGTGCTACTTATGAATTTTTTAAAACAAAAATGCATTCTCATGTGCTACTTTTTAATGCATTTAAAAGTAGCACATGTCACATTGTAATAATTATCACATTCAAAGCAACAAAGAAATAGACGATGGAATACTAGGAGGAATTGAGTTTTATATTACCGTCAAGATTCCTATCACTAGTAAAGAGACACATCCCTTACTTCGTTAGATAAGATAAGGGTAATTAGTTGAATAATGTATGACGTATCATAAAAGACCAGTGTTTAAGACTTAAAGTAATAAGTTAATCTAGTAGATAAAATGATCAATACACAAGAATTTTGTGTGAGTTTAGATGGCAACTGATTGCCTACCGTAATGTCTTGTATTCGTGCACAACATCCTTTGGCTTAAGTATTGTTTATTTTTATCATAATATTCAGTGTTATTAGTAAATTCTTGCTTAGTCCTCCTCTTTCACCTGCAAAGGATTGTTGTTAAATGAAATAAAAACTAGAAGAGGACTTAGATCTTTAATGGAAAATTCTCGTTGTACCACCATATTCAACCATATTCCTGAATAAAACGTGGAATATTGCAAACTTGAGCAATTACAAAATAAAAAAATCATTTCCAACTATTGTTAATTGCATATTATACCAGTTTTAATTTTACAGCACTAGACGGCAGTTTCGGAATACAATTCCTCATCAGTAGTGCTTAGTAATTTCTAAATATTTACATTTGCATTTATTTGTTGCGACAAAATTCATTTGCTTATGGATATAGTTGTTACGTCATTTTTCTGGCTGTTCCAGTTACCGGACAAGTACGCCGTAAGCGGCAGCGTTTCAAATTTCATTAAAGATAATAAAGCAAAGTAATATGATGAAAAACCTGGAAATATAATTATAATCACTGAACTGCCTAGAAAAGACATATATAGATATATGCTATAACTGGTTGAAACTGAATAACGCATAAGTGCGTTTACAGTGCTCGCGCGTGTTTTTTAGTTTGCTTTGCACGACATTGAAAATTACAATTTCAGGACAGTTCAGTGAATGCTTAAATTAACAAACGTGTTGCTTTTGTATATTGGTTTCAAACATTGATAAATGATAGAATGGAATACGTCGTATAATGCTTTATAATTGTACTTGTTCGTGTATATCACAGTTGTATAGAAAGTCATACATCATATAGAGTAAAGGAATTCCTACTCTGACACAGAAAAAAGAATTAGTAGAATAGCTTTACAATTGGTGATTGAACCATTTTACCATCAAAAGAAGTTAATTCATGCTTAAAATGTTATTCCTGTGCTTCTTTGTGAGAAATAGAATAACCCTAACATGGTACGGTTTTTATTCTAATAGAGAACAGCGATTAATTCATCAATAACTCAAAATTATATTCATTTATGATTTTCATTGTCAAATGAAATATCACAATTCATACACAAACAAATGAAAAAATGAAGTATTTACACTGACTAGATATACCGTCTTAATGTTTTGCCAAATGGGAATGGTTATGATATTATTTCCCGGGAAAATTGTCCCGAAGAAGCGTCTGATCGACAATGGAATCTATCCAGACTTGAATTATTAATCCCTGTTCAATATGAAGGTTTCTTTCCAAGTTTCTAAGTCATTATCGATAATACTAGTGCACGAATTTAAGCAGTAAATCAATACAGTAATACTGAGATATTTATTGTACTTAGGGAAGTTACGTGGGACAGATTATTTTTTGTTTCATGCAAACACTTACCAGATTCAACCTAAGCCATGCAGTACAGACCTGTCGAAAGTTTAACATTAAGGTAATGGAGAGGAGTCGAAGCTTAGTCTAAGCTTGACTGACGAGTTACCGAGATATGTATAGCTTAAGTGGCCGAAAATGCTAAGCTGCCGAGAGACGGGTAGCATCTGTCAAGATATAGCTTAATTATGAGGGACAGAGATGTTTTCGATTCGGTACTAATTCCTTAGTTTAGTGTTTAACTTTTCAACAGATCTGCGCTGTACTTTGGAATCCAATGTGAATAAGTTGTTGAATCAGGGAAATACACTGTTATCTAGACGTGGTTACGTAAACACGCCTAGCTAAGAGTAAAAATTTGTTTAATTAAGTTGAATCCTTTTTCATGAATTTTAAACAAAGTGACACTAGTATGTTTATTTTGAGTCAGCAAGTATGGCATGGACGTAAAACAAAACGCCTATTTTGCATTATTGATCTCTCAGCACAGTGCACTGTTCAATCTAGTATTTTTCAGGGGGCATGTTCAAAAGCTTTCGTCTAAAACACTACAGCATCAATACTTAGTATATTTTTACATGGATGTAATGTTAAATATGGTCCACTAAGCCCTTAACGACCGGTTCATTTGACAAAGTAGGGGATCTATGGCCACAGGGAATGAACACTGCAACGACTTTTACGTCTTGTGTTTTTGTTCGGTTTATATTGAAAGTTTTTGAATTTTAACTAAGTAATACCAATCGCATGCTTCATTGTTTTGATATGGTATGTTCTTAGGGTCACGGTGGCCGAGTGGTCTAACGCGCGCATAAGGACCACAGAGCCTCTCGCCACCTATGTTCCAGTCTCATTCGGGACAGATACTAGTGCGAGAAGGATTGTCAGTTCGCTTGCCGAAGGTCGTAGTTTTCTCCGGACACTCCAGTTTCCTCCACTATTTATTAAATGACCGTCTAGGTATACAATGTAGATGAAATAATCTTGACTTGGACATTCTTCTTCTTCTATGACCAATGGTTCTCCTTAATACCATCAACGAACCTTAATTTTACCATCAATGAACATACTACCTGGCCTGTATATGTTACCATATAAAATATTAAACCATTTGGAAGTCGTATCAAGTATATTAACTCTTTATTGCAGTTAGAAATATACAAGTGTTTCAAAATGAACCGGTTACAAAATAAAACCCCGATATAAGTAAACATAGATATAGATTACTTCTATATATACCATTGAAATCAAACTACAGTAAAGACCTGTCGAAAGTTTAACACTAAGCTAACGAATTAGTGCTATCCAAGCCTCGGTAACTTTAAGGTCATTACTATCCGGCATATCTCGGCTCCGCCGAAGCCGAGCTTCGACTCCGGCATATATCTCGGCTCCCCCGAAGCCGAACTTCGACTCCGCTTGGTTATCTCAGCGTTAAACTTTCGACTTGCCTGTATTGTATACACCACCAGTGAATATCTCTATATGTTTTTGTATTTACCTGTTTAAATATCTTCAAATACACTAATACTAAGCAAATATTTTAAAATTTGTTTATAAACGCATAAAAATCTGTATAACTTCTATTTTGACATTTAGCATGTATAAAGTTCACCAATTATACTTCTCTTTTAAAGATTTCTAAACTTTGCATTTAAAATGTAATGATTTTTTAACTCTTTGTAAATAAAGCATTACCACTGCATTAGAAATAACCCGACGAGTAATTCTGATAAGGACGACTGCATTAGTAATGAAATGGCGAGTAATTCTGATAAGAACGGGTTCTGATTGCACTTATAAATACGGTTTATACTATCAAACAATATACACTATTTCAAATAGATATGCTCCATATTTACTTTTATTATCGTATGTAGATTTTAGGAAGAACACATACAAATAGTATCCACTGGCAAAATTGTCTTGTAAATCAAAATCGCAGAGAAACCGTGCTACTGTATTTCCATTAATTCAGTGCACATGGAAAATGCAAGAATTAAGTCGTATTTTTCAACAAACTCACAAAAATTTGTCAAAACTTAATACAAAATATACTGATCTAATAGGAAAAAATATTTTTCATTCATGAAAAAGTGAACTTAATTCTGTACATAGAGCAATTTTTGAACTTTTTAACAAAACAAATATGACTCAAAATTATCCCTTCTGTACCTTCTTACTTGGAACAACTATAAACGTTATGTCATAATTGGAATATTCATGGTGATCATACCTGGAAAACCCCGAACAACAATGACCTACCTGGCCCTAAATGCCCTGATGTAACTTTGAATGAGGCCCAATTGGTGTAAAACTTGGATCAAATTTCCAAACTTTTCGCAAAATTTCTCTATGTACAGGAGAACTGAACAATAATGTTTTTAATTAAAACTATAATTTGGTTAGGTCAGTGCATTTTAAATGCATTTTATTCATAATTTAATGGAAACATTTTCAATTAAAAGAAATAAATAATAAAAACCATGTGCACTCAATTTATGGAAATACAGTAGGCATCTCAGTAAGTGTGAGCGAAACGCCATACAACTGCTTCATATATTAACAGTAGCGTCATACAAGGTCTTCGGTCTCCTAACGGTGATGTCATGCAACATCTTCATGAACGTTTTAGGGGTATGCTAACAATGACAAATGCTTTATAAAACTTGTAAGTGTGTTAACAAAGACGATATTTTGAGAAATAACTCCTATTTTTAAAATTACTTTATAACATGTTCACTGTGTTCAGATAATGTTAACGCAATGTGTTGCTCTAAAATACAAAACATGCACATCGATGTTCTTATCATCAAACACAAACAACTATTGCCCGAAATAATATCAAATACAATTGTGAATTTACAAATGTATGCTTAAATGTTAACCATGTTATGCAGAACGAAATTTAAATCTAGAGAGAAGCAATCGAATTACAAATACCTGACATTAGATAGAAACACAAAGAACACGTCTAAACAAAAAGTACAATGTAACCCCAAACACACAATAAACACATATTCAGAACAATATAAGAATAGTGGATAAATATATTCGTGACAATTATTATATAAATGTCATATACCTTTTTAATGTATTGAGTGATAAAATTTGAATTTTAAAAAATTGGTTCTAGTATATGACATAGATATTTATATCAGAGATCAGATATAGATGTTACACAAGTAAGCGTTATATTACAAAATAAATATATACTCTGAAACAGGATAGCGGTCAAAAGTCAAAACTCTTAAATAAGTTCATGTACAATACAGACCTGTCGAAAGTTTAAACACTCAACTAACGAATTAGGGTAAGACTTTCTTTTGTACCCCCCCCCTCCACACACACACACACACACACACACACACACACACACATTAAATTCTATGTAAAATTTATGAAAACTTATTTTTCACAGAAATGTTCAAAATGGCTTGTTTCTGTCATTTTAAGGATTTTTCAGTTAAAAATAAAATTATAGTGGGGATACAAATTGAAGTCCTTCCCGAATTAGTGCGGAATCAACCGCGTTAACTATATCTCGACAGCTCAAGTTTCAACGGGTACTATACCTATCTCTCATCCATAGCGACTGGCCCCGATTTCACAATCATTCCTTAGCTAAGATTTTCCTTAACTTAAATTTGGCCAATTTTGGTGATCACTTTTTGGAAATACTGATGAATAATTTTGTAAAAACCAAATGCTAATGTTTTGATCTAGCAGTGACCTTTAAAATGACACCTTAATTTTCTGAACATCTTAAAAATTAACAAAATTATAAAGTTTTGAAATTTGCAAGATTTAAGTTAAGGAAAATCTTACTAAGGAATGATCCACTCGGTAACCGAGCTTACTACTCCTTTCCGTTACCTCAGTGTTACTTTTTAGACAGGTGTGTATTGTAGGGTCTCTTTGAATAACTTTTGAAGTTTTATTTTTACACATGTTTAACTCCATTTGACTTATTCTTTAATTATAAATGCAAATATTAAAATTTGGTCAAGTCACACTTAATGTACAATAAGAAAGCACAAAGAATGATTTTCAATAGTTCAAAAAGTTCCTAGTTTTATTTATTTAAAGATTAATTTTTCACGTGTCCAATGGCGGAATTAATCCATAACATGTGTATTTCTTGTCACTAGGAATGTTAGATATTTAATGTTACATGCTACCTTACAAACATACTGCCACCACTGCGATAGCTCAGTTGGTAGAGTGCTCGTTCCGTAAGTGGGAGGTCGTGGGTTCGTACCCCGACCGGGTCTGACTTAAAAGCGGGTATTGACTGTTCTTTCACCAATCACTCGGCATTACGAAATGAAAGTCGCGGTTCTTTCGGATGGGAACTTAAAATAAACGAGATCCCGTGTCACGGTGGGCTTGGCACGATAAAGGACTCTGCTGTATAATGCCATCAGCGCAACGCACAGGCAAAATTTCTGCACCTTTGCCTATAGCTGGCGACGTCTCGATATTAGTGAAATATTCTTGACTCGTATGTTAAACACCATTACTCAACTCAACAAACATAGTACCAGTGTATTATGGAGCTAACGAAAAAGAGCGGCTGTCGATAAATCGAGTGATAGAGATTAATAACAGCTGCTGAAATGCTTTCGATATATAATTGACGAGGGATCGAAATGAACTGTCGATTGAACACAAATTCGTTTTATAAGTGTAATTATTTGTTCGACGCCACCTAGCGTTAATGTAATTCATATGTAATTGACATAAATACGGCAAAAACAAACGACGGAATAAATGTCATTTTAAGATTAAAAAAAACTTTTGATTTGTAGCAACATAAAACTCCCATAGATTGTTTTGATTCTCTGAAAATTTAATGGGTTTTCTGCAAGTGGTTGCTGGTTTATTATGCTTCTGTTGTGTTTATAATTTGCCAAAGTGTTCTCGGAGGTTTTCTGAATGTTCGCCAAGTCAATATTATATTTTCACCAGCTCCGTTATCTAGTTACGAGGGGAAGTCAGAAAGTTCATAGAACAGCGTATTCAGCCAAGCGTAAGACACATTTTCTTAAACGTGGGCGCACCTCACTGAAGGATGATAGAGATCAGGTCAGGTCGGTCAGCTGATGCCATCACAAAGGAAATTGTTACGTCTGTGGAGAGCCTCATCATGAATGATCGTCGAATTAGGATTGATGACATAGCTAGGGAGTGTGACATTTCACAAGGAAGTGTATACACGGTTATCCACGAGCATCTTGGGATGTCAAAAGTATCCGCAAGATGGGTCCACAGAAACCTTAATGTGCAGGATCGCTTCCAAAGACCCCAGTCAAGTCGGGAGCTTCTTGGCATTTATAATAACCTGGAGAGCTTCCATTTACGTTTAGTAACTGGTGATGAAACATGGATTCATCATTGGGACCCAGAAACAAAAAAACAAAAACATTTTCCATGCAATGGAAGCACCCTGGCTCACCCCCACCAAAGAAATTCAAAACACAACCATCAGCTGACAAAGGCATGGCCACTGTGTTTTGGAATTCTAAGGGTGTTCTGTTAATCAAAAACAAACATACTAATACATGTCCGAATCACAATTCAGAAGCAAAGTAAAAACTTTGGAACTGACAAGTTAGGTTAGACACGTGAACTTCCACCAGGGAAGTAAGGCCGGGTGCTCCGGAAAGGTAAACACCTCCTGTTTAGCTAGCTACACCCGCCACGTGTGTAATCAAAATTGTGTGAAAGGAACATGGAACTATTAGACGTCAAATATATCCAGGGCAATCCTGGACACAGAGACATCAAACTTATCAACAATACTGTGATGACGGCCATAAAACTTTTTGAGGGCCTTGATAAGCCTAGGCTTGCAATATCCCTGAGTCAACAATATATTTGCAAGCAGCCTACTTCGTTGTTCAAAGTCCCCGTAGTGGGAACAAGCACTACCATAGCGTATTAATTGGGAAACAAATACACCATAAGCAGGAGAAGAAGGTATATTGCTGCATAAAAAAGGAAAGGTGACAATAGAAAAATTGAAGTCATCACGGTTTGTCATAAAGTTTCAAATGTCGCCTTTCGTGTGTCATAATTCAGGTATAAGTCTTAATATGAAGCAGAACTTGAGGAATCAGTCGTGTCTTATTTCAAGCTCACTCGGATAGATGACATTTACATAGTCTCCAAATTTAGGATTGTTAAGAGACTGAACGTCAATTATAAACCTGCTGGAATCTCTATCACTGGCGCTTACTATGCTGAAAGCTGCTATTAAATTAAAAAGGAGGGGAAAGTTGAGCAGAGGGATATTGCTTCTTCACGATAATGCTCCTGTGCACAAGTCAAGGATTGCACAAGCAGCGATTCGTGAATGTAAGTTCGAACAACTTAATCACCCACCCTACAGTCCCGATTTGGCACCCAGTGATTATTTCCTATTTAGAAATTTGAAATCCCATTTACGGGGAATCAGATTTCCTGATGATGATGGACTTAAGGCTGCCACAGAGGCATGGTTTTAGGACCAAACCGAAGACTTCTATTTCAAAGGTATAGACAGTGGGCTAAGTGCATTGGGGTAAATGGGGACTATATTGAAAAATAATAAAATGTATGGTTTGTTGCGGCAATATATACCCCGTTCTATGAACTTTTTGACCTCCCCTCGTAAGATTTAGATATATCTACTAGTATATATTGATTTTAACACTTGAAGTAGGCACATTGGTAGTAGTTTGTTAGAAATTCTAAAAAGTCCAATAATCATGAGTATGTTTTTCGAAAAAATAAACATTTGATTTTGATATTGGTGATTATAGATCATAGTCAGTATTGTTAGAGCTTTTCAAGCTAGTTGGTCTAATTTTCATGATGATAATGGTTCTGTGTTATATCAATGAGATATAAACATTCATAGTGTTTACATAATGTAAAATGTTAGAAAACCATGACACACTATCTATACCAGGGCCAGAACCCTTTTTGTTCCCAATGTTTAATAATTATTGATTATGAATTCAATTCTAAAAAAATCCATTTCGGGTTTCAGTAACGTTAAGTCGAGTTGACAAATTGAAACTAGAAATACTTCAGTCGGTAAATATGGTATGTACATAGTATACCAGGCGAGACGAGGCGAGGACACACCCGGCCTGTGCCCTCACCCTAAAATTTTCGGGTATTTATAATGAGAAATATTTTAACAGTCCATAAATGCCTTTTTGTTTCTAAAATAAAAGATATACCCCTTGACCTGGATAAAATCGTAGATGCATATGCCAAAAAGCACCCTAGAAGAATTTAAAAAAAAATCCTTTGAGTGAAACTGACAATTAAAATTTGAAGTCCCCTAATTTCCCACTGAACGATATCGCAGCATCTTCACCACACTAACATATGGTAAGGACTGCTCTATATAGCTTTTGTCCCCAAACACAAATTAAAAAAAATTGTCAGTGTGCACCCCCCCCCCCCCCCCAACATAGAATCCTGGATCCGCCACTGGATACACAAAATAGATTTCCGTTGCAAATATTTGTTTTCATTGTGGCAAGTGTTTTATGTCCGAACATAAAATCATATAAAACCTTGTCTGAGCAGTAAGTCTCACTTCCTTGGTGGAAGCCCACCTGTTTAACGTACTAGTAATTAATTTGCCAGGTTTAATGTTTTCACTTTGCTTTTGGTATTGTTGTTTGGACATGGACCGGTATGTTTGTGTTTAATTTTTTAACTAGTAAAATTTCCCTGTCCCTGAAAACAACACACGGCTCACTGCTGGTATCGGATTTGTTATCACTGTTTCAAAGTTGAAAAAGCATGATACACTTGAGCTATATAAGTGGATCTCCGTGCTAATTTTCAAGAAAATACCTTTATTCTAAACTTGCTATTAGCAAACCATTTTGCAGAGCATCTATGCTTAACCGTTCAGTATTTCTTAGGTTGAATTGGTAAGATAAATCTTGGATTAACTCAATTTTGTCCGAACACTATAGTTAGATTATTCCGAAACGACCGTCTAGCTCTGCAAAGTTAAAAGAAAAAGGTTTAGTAATAATCGCTGTACTATTTTCAACAAATAAGAACATATCCAGTATATAATAAGACTGGACCTGGGAAATTTTTAGTTATTTTATTTTACAAAATGCCTTATCAGACCTTATATTAACATTTATTGATAAATGATAAAATACTATGGTACTTATTAAATTTTAAATGAAGTCAGTAATCTTTAGTTCGTGATCATACACCATACAAGTAATAACTTTTGCTTTTAAACGTAAAGTACAGACCTGTCGAAAGTTTAACACTGAACTAACGAAAAGGAGTCGAAGCTCAGCTCGGCTATACCGATTGACCGAAAGGTGAATTGCTATTGTCCGAAAAATTGGCGAACGATCGGATAGCAGATGCTGAAAAGCCGCCGAGATATAGCATACAAAGGGCCGAGATGAGTCACCCATTAGCTTGGTGTTAAACTTTCGACTGGTCTGTACTGTAAAAGCATAAAAAACGGTTTATTTTAGAACGATATTGAGAATAACGCTTGATAAACTATGAATAGTTTGATAGACACTTTTTACGTATTATTTATCAAAGTGATTTATAAGTTTGTCATATTGCATTTTGAAAGATAATTCACAACTCAATATAAGATATAAACAGTACAAAGCTGTCTAAAGTTTAACACTAAAGTAACGTAAAGTAAAGTATTGCCGCTTTGCTTGTCGCTCAGATGTGAACAGGCCGCGAATACATTTTTAATAATATTTAATATATCTACTTACAACGGTATATAGCATATTGTTATTCACAAATAGTCACAAGTAGTCAGTGGTGCATGGTTGTCTGTCTTAATGAGTATATTATTCCTATTATCGTGCCTCGGCAAACACCTAGTGTACTAACCCACCTCTGAATGACAAGCACTGTCGCATTTTGGGTGTACATCTTGTCTTGTTTCCTTGCTTGTCGTTCAAAGATGGGTCAGTCGGTGTCATTATTTACGGTTTTTACTCAGCAGTCAGACAGCGATGTTCCATAGTTCTACTTGTAAAGTTTAGGCAAAAGTTGTAAATAAAACCAAGTTATTATAACTTCCATTTTGTATATTATAGAATAATTATTTTGTTGTAAACATTTCAATTTAATGTACCATTTCCATGAACATTGCCAAATATTGTATTATATTGTATATACACTCATAAGTTGTAAAACTTTCAGTGAAAATAAATAATATATATTTATTTTTTAACGAATAATTGTCCAATTGTCAGCCCATCGCGTCCCCTCGTAAGCTAAGCCTCAACAGCTTTAATAACCCATCTCTCTGCAGCTTTACGGCAAATAACTAAAACCATATATCGATCTTGGACTCCTTTCTCTTTGGTCATTGTTAATCTTTCGACAGGTCTGTACTGTAGTTTGTTAAGGCTAGGTTGATCAAGTTTGCAATATTTATAGAGTAAAATCTCATTTAAGAACCAAAAGTGCGATATTGTGTTATGCAATATACAATATTCAGTTGACAAAGTCCTAGCGGGGGTGGCTGTAGCATTGACAACAGCCAGAGATATTAAAGGGAAAAAAGGAAAGCTTAATACATCATACTAATTACTATAACGTTGGTAGTTTAAGTCACGACTTTGGATGGGTAGTGGCTAACTGTTGCTGTGGTTCAAGTTACATATGCCGGTAACCAATATTTATTTACGCCATTATCAATGTCCCTTCACGTCATAACAGACTTAAAATTAACGCTTTATTCTCAAGCTTACAACAATGTTAATCCAGATTTGTTTGTTTCAAAAATCAATTAAAACCAGACGTGTGTCGTTTAAAATTGCTTTTTATTTGAATCAAAATTGATTTCCACGGCACTTATAGCTATAAATGCTCAAGATAAGATTTTAATCGGTGTTTTTGTAATTTAATTGACGTATAAATATAGATTTATGTAAGTTAAATAGAATTTTTATTGCACCATTTGTATTACCGAGGTATTATTTTTTGTTTAACAAGGATATGCTATTTTTCAAATTAAATACATCACACCTTATTGATAACTAATTGTTAAAGTTTTTGAAATGTTTTGTCAATATTTCGGACTTCATTATCCGTTACTAAGTAATTAAATAACAACACACCTACATTCATGTGTAAAAATAGTATTGTTCAAAATAACATAGCATTATACTGGTATTGATTTCAAAACAGTGAAGTTGGCATTTGAAATCGAATTCCTCATTGGTGTTAAAACTAAACATAATTAAGTTGCATTAAGAATAATTAAAATCGATGAATATTAATTTCTAAATCATATATACACACAATTTAAGTATAAGTACACCAATATACCGTCACATATCAAAATCACATCCCCAAAAGCAAAGCAAAAAAACTGACAAATTCAGTCACTTCCATCAGGGAACTGAGACCGGGTGCTTCGGAAGGGTAAGCACCTCCTGTTTAGTTAGTTGCATCCGCCATGTGGAAAATTGAGAATGAAAGGAACATGGAACTATATCCACGATAATTTTAGATACAATTCCAATGCTGTTGACAACTTGCAAGGAAGGTGGCGAGCGGGGGCGTTCAGTTGCTTACTATGGGTTATATTAATTTTCATTGAAGATTTCATATTGACCGACTAAATGAAAATTTCCAATAAACGGATAGTAAGAGTATGATGACATTATAAGCTATTGTTCTGATTCATTTTTTCAAACGCATCCTAATTTTTTTTTTAGAGATTTATGTTATAAAATTATAAACATAATCTTGTATCAATTTACAAAGTAATACTAGTAAACAATCAAATACATGTATTTTAACAGAAAATGTTAATCTAGAGAAAAATTAATCATTGAATGCATTTTTGCACCCTAAAGTACAACCAAGAATAAAACCATATATATCACTGGAATATATACATGTACACAAAAACATGTGAAATACGTATACAATTTGTCACTTCAAGTTGTATTTATGACAACTTATAGATAACCTATGACCTTAACGAACGGCCTGATCAGTTCCAATCATAGATTCTATATATATCGATCAGAAATCAATATATCGATTTGATCGTTGTTGTTAAGATACCATCAACAACAACCCTATCGTGTGGCGAACATAAACGTATTTTCAATACACCGTGAAGTATCTCTTTATACAGTGGATTTGTTTACTTGGCGTGACTTCAGCTTGTTTGTGACAGGTTGGTGTATAGTGCGTTTAGTTTGACCTTTACTTTAAAAAACAGATTGAGCTAATAGACTGTGTGATTTAGGCAAGACAGAATGTTTCATTACCATAAATCAAACGCCTGGTACCTAGTATTACTATCATCTATATACTTGTATATTAACTTTATTTATAGCTCCTAAATTGCACAATGGACATGTCTATTTAAATATCCAAATAATTAAAGGTCAAACGGCCAGGTCAAACTTGACGCACTATAATTTTGACAACACACATAATAAACATATGATCTTTAAATATTGATCTTGATTAACTTATTGGCATTGGTCAAAAGAAGAATTTAAACGATTACTGATTTTATCAATTTGTAAATATCGCGCTATATGAAATATCCATTAAATTGGTGAATTGAAGGTCATACCTTGAACCACGTGTGGGCAATGAGGTCTTGGTTCTCAAATACTCTATTATGTATATATATTGTTGAATATGAACTAGCCACCAAATTGACTGGTGTCTTGCGGGTCGAACTATGGACCCCTTATTTGAACTTTGCCAAATACATCGTCAGTATTACGGTTTTTAACACACACACAGGTGTATGGGAGAGATAGATGTGGGAGAGAGAGAGAGAAATGCACAGTACATGACTAAATAGAGGTAGTAATGGTTTGGTGTCATAGGGTGTGCATTATTTTGACAACAACACAAATATTTACTCGAGTGCACTTATTTACACATGTTGTTGTCTTAAAATATACTTCACGTCCTTAGATAACTTAACTTTGCAATATAAACACCCTGATTTCTTAGTTCTGTAAGTATTTTGTAAGTGAAATACTAAGAACTCACAAAAGTATTGGCTCTCCTCTGGATACCATTTTGGCATTAAAACGAGTACCAGTTCAAAGTAGTGGAGTTTTATAAAAATTTGTCTTTACATATTTAGTTTCTATGCTGTTGTTTTGGTTGCTATGGTTATTGCCAAGTAATGTTATTAAGCTTTTGATTTAATGCTGATTACACTACATAACACATAAATCCATATTTAGTTTCTATGTCGTTGTTTTGGTTGCCATGGTTATTGTCAAACACATGTTATTGCGCTGTTAGTTTGACTCTGTTCACACGCCATAAGTCCATACTAAATTTAATTGTTTATTCACACGGTCACACGACCCCAATGTCTATGATGTCAGCTTTGTTAAGTGGGATATTTTATATCAGCTGGCCATCAGTTCATTCAAAGTATAGTCTAATGGTCTTAATTAGTACATTACTCATTCTTAAACTAAATTAGCTTTAAGTTTAGAATAGAACAAAGATTAATCCAAACAATTAATCAGATAATTGATAAGAACGGTACCTAATTAACGAGGTCGTTAAAATTATTCCTTAAACACCACACCTGTATAAGGTTCATATACGTACATATTCTATCAAACATAAAGAGCAATGTCTAAACGACAATCCCAAAAGCAAGAAAAAATTTGAAAACTGACAGTATTTCCTGTGAAGTGAGGTCGGGTGCCCTGGAACGGTAAGCACCCCGTCCACCCACCCACTCGTATAGAAAGGAGAAAAATGCGTAATATGACTCACATCCGATTAAGAAAGAATCCTAAATCTGTCTCAGCCTAGACTTTTAATTCTTTATAAGCTCTTTATAATGAATTCAATTCCTGTTTGCGAAAATGCTGTAAGAAAAATGAAATGCGGCATTCAAGGTTTTTTTAGGAATAAAGTTTTATAAAACAGAACAAAATAAGAAAACTAAATAATTCTATAGTTCAAATTGCATTATGAAATACTAGTATATGCTATATTTGCAATTCCAAAAAACCAATTTAATTGATACTTGTCATTGTACGATATTTGTGTGATGCTTATAATGAAGTGGCGTGCTTTTGTGTTTATCATTTCATTTTACTTGAGTTCAGAGGGCCTCGTTATAATCTTTTGTTCGTGTTTCTATCCATGGCTCCATGTCATTAGATCTATATTTTAATCCAAATAGCATTTGCTATAGTTCATATTTTCAATAAAAACACAATACCCTTAATGACCCAAAAACATTTTATCTATTTACAGGTGCGACGTGCCCGTTCAGGTATCGCCATCTTGATGACGTCATCGAGAATGACGTCACGGAACAGAATCGGCGAGCGATTGAAACACCATTACGGTACAAACACCTTGGTGAAGATACCCGTATGTTGGTGGATAAAATCCTGTTTGGTGGAATGGATACGGATAACCTACCAAATTTACCATCTAAGACGGTTAAAGCCTATATAAGCTCTTCAACATCAGGTACTACTTCTTACCTTATATTATGTACTAAAGTCTAAATTTGTTGCTAATTAAAATATGAAAATCCTAAAAAAAACTAAGATGGTGCTTTGCATACTTTTTTGAAACCCTTCATAAAATTTTGGTTCCACAATTTTGGTCCAAGCACCTTTGACGAGGATTTGTATTCCGAAACGGCCGTCTAGTGCTGTAAAATTAACTCTGATATAATAGCTAATGTACGACTTGTTACTGCCATTCTACAAATAGAGTGAAATCATTTCTAGAATTCAAATAAAGGAACCCAAAATAAACGCGAACCGCCCTCTGAATTATATGATTGAAACATTTGGCCATTCACACTAGATCTTTAAATTAAAAATCTACGTTTGGTGACGATTCTTAAATGTATTAAAAAAGTATCGTATACTAGTATCTCATATTTTTTCATAAATATGTAATATTACATTTCTACCATATTCATTTATCTAAGTGGCCAAAAGTTACTGGTTTTGTCATAATTTAATAAAAATGACGTGTAATTTATAACAAGAAAACCAACAAATAATGTTTAACTATTTTTTGCATTTTTTCCACAATAGGTTGATACATTTGGTCCCCAACTGTGCCAACTTCTTGTTGACTGACAATTCTGTTGTAATTACTAGTACCTAATTTCATTATTTAAAGACGACCGTTACTAAGTACTATTTCTCATAAACTATGGATTTCATTTCAGACTCGGAGCTGGAAAGAAACAACTTCATGGAACACAGCTACCCTAGTTTACGAGATATCTGTAGAGATAGATATGGAATAGACTTTTATGTAAGTTGAATTTATTTAAAATATTTGAAATACTAGTAACCCATTTGTAAAGATAACCAATCCTTCAGAATGCCGAAAAGCAAAACTATCAATAATGGTACAGCCATGATAGGGCAACTGTGCATGTTCCTTTTCGCGCGCTTCAGATATGCCATAAATGCCATTTAAAAGGATGGTTAAGCAGTTACTCAATTTATACGAAATACATTTCAGAAAACAAAATGTACCCAGCCTCATTTCCCTGTAGAAGTTTACGTGTTTAACATACCTTGCCAGTTATCAAAACATATTCTTTGCTTTTGTTTTGTTGTGGTTCGGGCATAGACCAGTACGTTCACATTTGATTTGATAGCATTTATCTTTAAAAATTTCTAACATGAATATGCATTACGTTTGAGTTTGATTTGAACATTTGTGAATTCTTTCAAAATTTATACTATTTCTAGAGTATTATTCTAAAATCTTAATATGGTTTTCCTTTTAGGCAGTGGACATGCGTTGGGGACAAGACACGGATGGGTTACTCCCATCTACGGAAACATGCCTTAAAGAACTACGACACTGCCAGAAAGTATCGATGGGACCTAATTTTGTTGTGAGTATTACATCATTAAAATAATTATAACAATTCCACTTAAACTGTATCTCTGAAATTAAATTAAAATAGAAATTAAGTGTTCGTCTAAAATCATGATTTTATCTCGCTAGAAAAGTACAGGTTATAGCGGGCCTGCGCTAGTATAGTAGTTGATGCAGACTTTTTGGGTAACGTTTTTCAACACTATTTCACATTTAAAACTTCATGTGCATTAAACGTATTTATAAAACTTTAACTTAAATGGCTATTTTCATAATTTGAAAATGTTTCATTTGATTTTGGTATTCAATTTTGATAAATTGATATGAACTTGGATCAGTATGTCTGTTTTTTATTTGGTTACATTTTAGTTTATTCTTCTTTTCTGCCATAAATGAAAACCACTGAATGTGCCTTTTTCAGACCATACTTGGAGAGAAATACAGACAATGCAACCCACCGGAGGAGATAGAGAAAACCGAGTTTGAGAACTTACTGAAGATGTGTGAATCTGTAGACGATCGGTTAGACATCTCATTGTTAAAGGCGTGCTACAAAGAAGATGAAAATGTAAACCCGCCATGTTATGTTTTACAGAAATCAGAGGACAAAGATGGTGAGTTGTGATAATAAAAACAGATTACTGGATAAATACCTTGTATCTATAGGAATTTACCGGTGGGATTAGATGGTCGGTCTGTTGTAATGTTGTTTAACGTCGCATCAACAATTTTTAAGCTATTCGCGGCGAGCAAGTTACCGTGTAATCCAAGAACATGTTTGTGCATGCTTGAGATATGTTAGTGCGGGTTGTTGTCCGTTTTATACCAGTATGCACTTAGGAAGACTTTTGGTTGCTAGCTCACATTGCGCCGCCTCCCCCAGTCACATTATACTTACACTGAGTGAAGAGGTCCATACTAGTGCCAGGCGAGGAAGCAATGCTAATCTCAAATCTCAAAAGACTCTGTATGACTCGGCTGGAATTCGGACCCACGACTTTCCCATCTCAACTTGAAAACTCTACCACTGAGCCATCGAGACTGTCCGTAAAACCATACACGTGTAGTACTATTATATGTGGTATTTCTAATTGAGCAATACATGACTTATTCGTTTATTTTTGCAAAATTTCTAGTTTATTGTCAGCAGATACTGATTCTGATTTTAATTTGTATTTTTCAGAACTGAATACAAAAAGCTGGATTAGCAAAAAAGCAAATTTACAAGAATTATTAGAAGAAGGAGCAAAACTTTGTCTGGAGAGTGGACTTATTAACGAGGTGGATTTCTTGAAGTACACATCTTCAGGTAAATGAAATTTTCTTGAACGATGTTAATAACCACATCCATCCTTCGTTACAGTACTATAAACGTATTAATTTTAGCATGTACAAATTTTAGCGCAAATAATAATTTGGGCAAATTGACTCGGACTTGAATTAGCGTAAACCTCGTGGATCATCTTGTGCACTATGGTCGTATTTTCTTTGTGCGATGGCTTTAAATTAGCGTATTGTGTCATCGCTAAAATAAGTAAATCGCAAAAATTCAATACGTTTGCAGTATAGATATACACATGATAAGGTTACGATAAAAGTTTCATGAATCAGAACTACCATGCCAATAATTATGCTATACATCAATATTGATAAAATCTCGGGTTTTTCGTCATGTAATTCACATCCCATTATATAAACGGCTATCATTCGAATGATACATTTAACATATGTGTTTGCTAAAAAGTTCGTGTTTGACAGATTTCAAATATTTTGTCTTGTGTACTACATGTATCTTGCAAGTATTTTGTCCTTAAGCCTAATGCTCGTCGTTTGTTTTATAATCGGTCTTAGTATATGTTTCAGTTTGTCTTTTCTTAGACTAGTATTTCTTTCATAATGTTTTTATCGTGTATAAGTTTGTATTGGGTGTTACCAAGTAATTTTTTTCAGTTACAAATTGTTTTCCTCCAGTTTACACAAATTGAAAAAAATCTAAATAATTTTGTTAGTTTATGACATATACCTGTACGACAAAAAGATCCCATCAGTTGCTTTCCTTCGGATTAACACAGAATTCACATTTTTTTGTTTTTTGCTCCTTTTTAGATATTCACCAAGAAACCCAAGAAGGAATAGCAAATTTAACACAAGACGAAAGGAGAGAGAAATGTTTGTTATACAGCAGGAAATTTAAAGACAAACACAGAATGTTATCGGATAAAAGAAACTCATTGTTATACTTTGATATAAACCCGGCTACTTTGGAGAGAGACGTCAAAAGCGAGAACAAGATGGAGAAATTGAGAGAACAACTAATATCCCAAACTCCACATTTCCAAATGAAAGAGGAAATAGAAAGCAGCAAACGGTCTGATTATTTACTGGAGATGGCGAGACATTTCTATTGTAATATAAAAACTATGATTGACACCAGTTTACAGAATCAGAGTCCGTTATTTGACGACAGTCTGTTTCGAGACGTTTTACAGCATTGGAAATTAGCTATTGATACCTCAACTGTTTTCTGTGGACGAGAGGACGTGCTTCGGTGTGTTAAGCAGTATGTATTGACAGAAACTGATCAACCATTGGTTATTTGTGGCGAAACCGGAAGCGGAAAGACCTCCATACTTTCAAAAGTGATATGTGACATCAATGTTGCAATAGCGAACGGGGACCTGTCTATGCGAACTGCTTTGATCTTTAGATTCATTGGACAAACACAAAATACAATGACAGCGCAACAACTTCTATACTCATTGTGTCATCAGCTTGCTTACACAATGGGGAGGTACAGACATGAAGTACCAAATGACTACAAAACACTAAAGCTGTATTTCATTGATTTGCTTCAAAGAGGAGAATTCGCTGGAATGTTGATTATCATTTTGGATTCTATAGAGTGTATTTCTACTTGTGACAATGGCCATAAACTCGAATGGTTGCCTTCACGTATTGCCAAAAATGTCAAAATCATTGTGTCTGCAAGCAAACAAAAGCCCGATACAATTGAAAGGCTGGAAAACAAGTGTCAGTGTACTTTTATGGAACTTTCTCCATTAACACCAAAACACTGTGAGGAAATCATGAAAGCCATGATGAATGAAGTGGAAAAGAGAGTAACATACGAACAATGGGCTCAGATTCAGTCACGCTTTTCAGAGTGCACGCTCCCAGTGTTTGTCCGATTAGTCTTTGAAGAGGTATGTCGAACAAGGTCCTACGATGAAAAAGCGATCTTACAGTTAGGTTTGAATGTCGAAGATTGCATCAACCACATATTGACACGAACGGAAAAGAAATTTAGCCATGCGGTAGTAGCGTCTGTTCTAGGATATTTAACAGCGGCAAACGACGGTTTAAGCGAATCTGAGCTAGCAGATTTATTGTCCCTGGACGACGGGATCTTGAATATTGTGTACGAGTCTTGGCATCCGAAGTTGCGCAGATTCCCCCCGTATTTGATAGCTGAAATACGACAAGAGCTGGAACCGTACTTGGATGAAAAAGAATGCGATGGAATATTGATTCTTTCCTGGAAATTCCGACAGTTTAGAGAAATTGCTTTTCAACGATATGTAGGTAGTGGGGAAAAGGCAGAGCAGATACATTCAAATTACTGATTATTACTTAGGAAAATGGAGTGGTTCTGTACGAAAACCATTTAGTTACCCATCCATGCTGATGGCACGAAACAAGATCACAAATCCCGAAACAGAAAAATGTCGACTTGTCTTACGCCAACCAAATGTATATGGTACGACAAAAGATGACGAAAGATACAACTTACGTAAAATGACCCAACTGCCATTAAGTTTGTTGCACAGCAGACGACTCGAGGAGCTTAAATCGGAAGTGCTCTGCAACTTTGATTACTTGTATTACAGAATAAAAGCCACATCCGTTCAGCATCTTCTGACTGACTTTGATATATGCCAAGACAGAGAATCGGAGTTAGTAGCAGATGCTTTGAGAATGTCAGGATCTGCTTTATCGGTTGATATCAACTGTCTGGGAATAGCTAACCGGTCGACTTTTACCTCATACTAAACAGTATAAATTCATTGAAAAATTAGTTTATCAATGTGATCTTACTGCTCAGAAATACTGCCCACTGGTTCCAAATTGCCAGATCTATAGTGCTCCAGGTGGACCCCTACAATACGAGTGCGACGTCGGTGGAAATGTGTCCTGCCCAGTGGATATAGACGTGTTTAACACACCGGATGGTATCCTACTAACAGCTAAACCTTACTATAGCTCTCGAGTACGGGTATGGGAACTTTCTCAGGGAGATCCGAGGCCGGATATGATGATGCCTGTTGGGGAGATTCATCCTACCAGAGATGGACGATTTCTAAACGTATTTCAGAATGACAAATCTGTTAAAATCTACAAATCAGATTGCGGAGAACAGCATGCCGAGGTAGATTATGGTTATGGAGTGATGTCGGACATTGAAGTTTCGAACAAATACCTAGCTTTTGCAATACAAAAAGGAGCTGGTCCATACGTGATTGATATCGAGAGAGGGAAATTACTTCATAAATTCAGCTTTCACACTCATGCCGTTGCTATCAGTCCGGATGACTCTTATCTGGTCTTTAATTCAGGAAGGAATTGTTTGCTTTTTGAGCTACCATTGATGGAAAGACGGTGCATTGCCGTGGCTGGTGATGTTCCACAAGATATTATCTTCATATCAGGGTCTTTAACGTGCTTCGTTTTAACTAAAAGCAAAACCGTTGAAGCGTTATTTTTCGATACAATCAATAGAAAATACACGTGCAATTGGATTTTGACGGATGTGGAAATACGGGAATGCGTTCTGTCACATACTGAAAAATACCTCATGGCACGGTCAGCTAGATGTCTCCATATTGTTGATACAGAATCCGAAAAAGTTGTTAGGAAATTATCACAACTTCCAGATGAAATTATAGTTGAGCCGTCGTCATCTTTCACAGGCGCTGGCTTTACACCAAACGACAAGCTCGTTGTTGCATCAAGGTATACATTCATAGCAATCTGGGATGCAGACACCGGCGAACCATTGAGAGTTTTGCAAGCTTCGATCGCGCCTATCCTGAAGGTTTTCACGTCCGGAGAGGTAAATAAAGCTGTTAGCCTTCTAGAGGATAATTCCTTCCAAGTTTGGAACTTAAAAACATAGATAGAGATCTGTTGGATGCAAACAGAATATTTCCAGGGCCGGTCAAATCATTAGCTGTTAGTTCTGAGAATAGAAAGATATTGTGTATCGAATCAAGAGTTCCGGAGGTCAAGGTCGTAGAGATGAAAGATGGACGCGTTGCAGACATTCTTCAACACAGTGAGGACGTTACGGACAAAGTTGTTGACGCTGTGTTTTCAAGAAATGGACGTTTTGTTGTAACAAGAGGTGTCAAAGCGGAAATTGACGATGACGATGTTTCTTCATGGAGCATACTTAGAGATGATATACTCTGGGATATTGAAGTTGGATATAAAGTTCATAAATGCTTGAACAACCGATATGTTCTGTACAATCGTGAAAGTACCATTGTTTTATTTGTGTCTTGTGTCCACTATTCTCGTTTTGATTGGAGTGAAAATATTTACAATGTCATTATAGTCGATCCACAGACTGGTAATAGTATCGTTCTAGATTTCCCGTGCAATACAGAGTTTGTATCACCTCCAACCTTAGTCAATCAGAAGTCTGGATATTTCACTGCAGTAGTTCAAACTTGCAACCGAGCCATGGATGATGAACAAGAAAAAGAAACTTCGAGAACATTTGATATCGGACTTCTTGTGCGCGATCTGTCACATAGTTCGAATGAAAATGAAATAATAAAACTGAAAAAGATTCTATCGTGTTCGACACAAAAAGATCAGATGCTCGATGCAATATCAACACCAGATGACATGGTAGTCATTGTTTATGGGAAAGGCATTTCATCGTACAACTTCGAAGATACAAAAGGTATTGTAAGACCGAGCAATATAGAAAAGGGCGCTGTTATATACGACTTAGAAAAAAGAGAATGCCTGAAACACATCACAAACTTTCTTCAACCAACATCCGATATCAACAACATAAAAGTATCAAAGAATTTCAGTGTTGCTATGGACACCGATCAAAACGTTTTCAGTGACGAAGACTTTGATTCATGTCTGAACATTGACACAAAATTTGCAGACGACACTGTAAGAATGGCCCTTGATGGACGCTACCTCGTTGGTCTGTCACCAAACTATAGAGAGGTATACGTGGTGCGAACAAAGGACGCTGTCTTCAAAGGTCACGTGTTTATTCATGGCCGAGCCACGTGTCTGGAAGTAGCGAATGACGATCGAACTGTAGTTGTTGGGTGCGAGGATGGCAGAGTGATGATACTTAGTTTAATTCTTGAACTCAGCGACCCAATAAGAGAGCATGTAGAAAAAATTCCGAGCCGAAGAAAGGGATTGGACAGGGAGAAGGTTCAGAGAAAGAAATCGCTGATCATCAATGATATAAGAGAAATATCATGCCAGACGCCTGATTTATTAAGACTTAATAGCAAAATACAAAATGATACCTTTGAAAGAATTAGACGACCACCATCCCATACCAGAATCTCAAATGGCGTCATAGCAACGCAACAGAATGGGAACGACCAATCAGAGGCCTGCTGTATCCAATAAAATTGAGGATAATCTTAGCTTAAGAATGTGGATGACAAGACACCAGCGTGTGCATTCGTTGAGATTTTAAGTTTCTAATGGCGCCGTTGGAATTCATGAGTAGGATAACCAATCAGAGACATGCGGTATCCAACGAGATCCTAGTTTGAATCTCCAAAGACGTCAAAGCATCGCGTTAGAACTTGATAGACTAATAAGAGACGCTTTATCCAATTTGAGATTCATTTCCTTCTATTCCTAGTCATAAACTGCTTTATTATTTATTTAAACTTATTTGTCCAGATATTTTAGACTTTCATACTGTTTACACTAAGTGTTGGTTATTGCACCTAATTTATTATTCGGAACCTGGTGCTCAATGCTTCATTAATTCATGGCTACTGTCAACTCATTTATTTCCGTGGTGTTCCAATTTTCGATTGTTTTGTAGACACATTGTTTCACGAATTTATATTTCAAAATCGTATATAATTACTACAAATTACCTTCAATAGTAACAACGTAATCACGGATTTACACCTGCACAAAGTTGTTTTCTAAAAACCACGAAAATTGGTCACCTCGAAAATAAATGAATTCATGGTAGTCACAAAAGTTGCTTTTCATATAAACATCTTACTAGACCATACACTGTATTATAATATATCAATATATATGTCAAAGCAATATTTTTGCGATTTTAGTAACTTTTTGATTCATTGACTTTTTTTATGAAATCATTCGTTATTTATATAACATGCATCACATTCTTCAGTTTTGGCATGAATAATATGATTTTCAGAAGAGACTTGAAGGCCTAAAGCTAACATTGAATGTAGAACTGGAAAGACTTCCATTTCTAGTCTAAATTCTGGCGGGAAAAGACAAAAGAACGACCTGGGACATTACTATCAAACATACATTTTCTAAATTTTTACCTGGAATTTAATGGGTGTGTATACAAAAGAAAGTCCTATACTGTGAGAAAAGGTTAAATTTGTTGGTGAATGTGTGTGCAAGGGAGGCTATCCAATTGTTGAAATGGCATTTGAAAATTAGTTCTTCATATATTTGTAACAGACAGGCAGGTTCGTTTTATTTAATCTGGAATGGAATAGATTTATGGCGTGGTATGGTATTTAGGACTTTCGAAGTAGGATTATTGTGAAAGCATGAATAAAACATGTATGACGACACAATGGAAAAGGCCCTGAATGTTGAAAAAAATAAACGTGGGCCCATTAAACACAGCTTCAAATGATTATATTAGCTGGAGGAGTGAAAAAATTGACAAGCCAGATTTGGTTTATTGTAATAAGATCCTAAATATGTGATAAGAAAGATGTGCCAAAAATTAATAGTTTATTGTATTATTTAAGTTATTAAATAATAGATATTAAATATTTTTATTTGTCTACAATTTGTTGAGTTTCATTATTTTAACAATAGTCGGGTACTACTAGTAAACATAGTGCCACAGGACATTACACATACATGAGAAATAACAGGCAACAACATACATAATGCTGAACAAACCAAATAGTTTAAGATACAGAAGATTGTCCGATTGAACTGATTTTATATCCTCTCCTTACAATAACCTTAGTGCTCTACCCGCAATGCTTTCATTTTAGTTTATTTGTCCTTTGCTGTTGCTTTGGCCGCGTTCCAGCTAGTCCATCTAGCATCCAGTGGCCTGTCTTTCCTTTTTTGTTGTCCTCCTCTATGTGTACTTGGGTCTGGTTTTGTCCTAGTCAAGAATATTTCACTTATATTGAGATGTCACCAGCTGTATGTGAATTTGAACTCTCGTAACATCGTGCATCTGAATGAGATATACTTGGTTATAGCCAAATGAGAAAAGTTCAGAGACAGACCTTAACAAAGCAAACGAAATGAGATAAATGTCATCAAAAGCATCAAAATGCAAACTGGATGTTATAATGCCTGGAACACATTTGCAACATCACAGCATTTGAAGTCCTAAAATCTATTTCGTTTATTTTCTGTATGTTTACTCAACTGATCATAGTGCCTCTAACTGTCTGTGTTCGAATCCCATTCGGCCAAGATCCTAGTGTCAGAAAGTTTGTCAGTTCGCTTCTTAAAAGTCTCTGGATTATATCCAGTGGGTAAAATGTCTGTGGTAATTTCTCTGGCACGAATTAAGCGAAAATTTTACCACCGAGAAAATTACCCCTTTACAGTATTTGAATACTAAAAGATCAAAGCCTCATGCAAATTTTATTGCAGTCGCAACAAGAATAGGAACCTAACAAAGATCTTAAAATTATTCAGCTATTTGTTTTTATTAACTCCTATTCAAAACTAGAACTGTCTCTGAAAGAGGCTAATACCCCCCGTTCCCAATTTTTGATCTGGGGACAAATTGTATGTATGGCCAAATTGTAATGTGAAAAATTATGTGTATGAAAATGTTAATAATTCGACAAAATACAAGTGATGAAACCGATAATGGCAGGTGCACATGTTCTTATGATGCTTAATATCTATGCATAGTTTTAAAAAATTGGATCATATATAATTAACTATATAATCCAGCCAAAAAAGGAGGTGCACATGTTCAATGTATATCGAAACATCCTGTAAAGTTTTAGACTTGTTTGTTAAAAGCTGTAAGAGGAGTTGATTACACAAAATGGGTACCCCTCATATCATAGGTCAAAGGTCAAAGTCAAGGTCACAGTGACCTAAATTTGGTACATGACACATCGCCTTCCCATGATGCATCCACATATCAAGTTTGATAATCCTAGGTGCTACAGTACAAAAGTTCTTTTCGGGACACGAAGATGCACAAGGTTTTACTATCATAGAGGTCAAAGGTAAAAGTCAAGGTCACAGTGACCTAAATTTGGTACATGACACATCGCCTTCCCATGATGCATCCAAAAACCAAGTTTGATAATCCTAGGTGCTACGGTACAAAAGTTCTGTTCCGGACACGAAGATGCACAAGGTTTTACTATCATAGAGGTCAAAGGTAAAAGTCAAGGTCACAGTGACCTAAATTTGGTACATGACACATCGCCTTCCCATGATGCATCCAAAAACCAAGTTTGATAATCCTAGGTGCTACGGTACAAAAGTTCTGTTCCGGACACGAGGATGCACAAGGTTTTACTATCATAGAGGTCAAAGGTAAAAGTCAAGGTCACAGTGACCTAAATTTGGTACATGACACATCGCCTTCCCATGATGCATCCAAAAACCAAGTTTGATAATCCTAGGTGCTACGGTACAAAAGTTCTGTTCCGGACACGAGGATGCACAAGGTTTTACTATCATAGAGGTCAAAGGTCAAAGTCAAGGTTACAGTGACCTAAATTTGGTACATGACACATCGCCTTCCCATGATGCATCCACATACCAAGTTTGATAATCCTAGGTGCTACGGTTCAAAAGTTCTGTTCCGGACACGAAGCGGGACAGACGGACAGACAGACAGACAGACAGTCGGACAAGGTGTTTCCTATATACCCCCCAAAACTTTGTTTGCGGGGGTATAATAAAAAAATCTCATGTGTTTTGAGTAATCAAAGTTTTATTATACATGTACTTACAACAACAATTGGAACAGAAAGACAACTTTAAGTTTATTCTGTTGATTTTAAATAATTTAAACATTTTGACATCATGTCTTATGACAGTACTCTTAGTTAACTAGCAGCTCTATGCTTTGTCATCAGCTAAATCAAGGTTCAAAGTCTGTCCAGAGAATAAAGTCTCACAAGGATAAAACTTAATCCTCCTGCTTTGAAAATTCCCTTTAGGATTTGGTGTCCATACATCTACATTTATGTGTGTTGTCGTTCATGGTATCAGTATCACATCTTGCAGTCAACCACTCAACCATGCTATATTGCCAAGATTGAGTTACCCAGAAATCTAAATTGTCCTCTACCAGACAGGATACCAGACTTCAAGTTACAGGTTGAGTTTGAAGTTCATTTCTCCAGTGATCTATACCAGCTTCAAGTTACAGGATGAGTTTGAAGTTCATCTGTTCAGTGATCTATACCAGAGTTCAAGTTACAGGTTGAGTTTGAAGTTCATTTCTCCAGTGATCTATACCAGAGTTCAAGTTACAGGTTGAGTTTGAAGTTCATTTGCCCAGTGGTCGTCATTGCCATCTTCATCACTACTCCTACACTGTAAAAAGTACAAAGAAGAACAAATTTTAATCAGCATTATTTGAGAATCAAAATTAATATAACTTAAAGGCCTACTGCAAAAAGAAACATTCACTGGCAATTAAACTGTCAAAATGGATGCGGACCAAAACAACTTCCAATAGAACAATTTACATACAAAGTTTTGAATATTATTATTAATGGTCTAAGTATGCTGGCATGATGTCTTTCTTTTCTTTTTTCATAAAACCTTAGAGCTTAAAAATATTGTCCATCAATACTATAACCAAAATGCTTAGAGTTTGACACAAATAAGCACCGACTCTCACAGTGACACCCAAGGATTTAGGGTTTGACACAAATAAGCACCGACTCTCACAGCGACACCCAAGGATTTAGGGTTTGACACAAATAAGCACCGACTCTCACAGTGACACCCAAGGATTTAGGGTTTGACACAAATAAGCACCGACTCTCACAGTGACACCCAAGGATTTAGGGTTTGACACAAATAAGCACCGGCTCTCACAGTGACACCCAAGGATTTAGGGTTTGACACAAATAAGCACCGACTCTCACAGCGACACCCAAGGATTTAGGGTTTGACACAAATAAGCACCGACTCTCACAGCGACACCCAAGGATTTAGGATTTGACACAAATAGCACCGACTCTCACAGTGACACCCAAGGATTTAGGGTTTGACACAAATAAGCACCGACTCTCACAGCGACACCCAAGGATTTAGGGTTTGACACAAATAAGCACCGACTCTCACAGTGACACCCAAGGATTTAGGGTTTGACACAAATAAGCACCGACTCTCACAGTGACACCCAAGGATTTAGGGTTTGACACAAATAAGCACCGACTCTCACAGTGACACCCAAGGATTTAGGGTTTGACACAAATAAGCACCGACTCTCACAGTGACACCCAAGGATTTAGGGTTTGACACAAATAAGCACCGACTCTCACAGCGACACCCAAGGATTTAGGGTTTGACACAAATAAGCACCGACTCTCACAGTGACACCCAAGGATTTAGGGTTTGACACAAATAAGCACCGACTCTCACAGTGACACCCAAGGATTTAGGGTTTGACACAAATAAGCACCGACTCTCACAGTGACACCCAAGGATTTAGGGTTTGACACAAATAAGCACCGACTCTCACAGCGACACCCAAGGATTTAGGGTTTGACACAAATAAGCACCGACTCTCACAGTGACACCCAAGGATTTAGGGTTTGACACAAATAAGCACCGACTCTCACAGTGACACCCAAGGATTTAGGGTTTGACACAAATAAGCACCGACTCTCACAGTGACACCCAAGGATTTAGGGTTTGACACAAATAAGCACCGACTCTCACAGCGACACCCAAGGATTTAGGGTTTGACACAAATAAGCACCGACTCTCACAGCGACACCCAAGGATTTAGGGTTTGACACAAATAAGCACCGACTCTCACAGCGACACCCAAGGATTTAGGGTTTGACACAAATAAGCACCGACTCTCACAGTGACACCCAAGGATTTAGGGTTTGACACAAATAAGCACCGACTCTCACAGTGACACCCAAGGATTTAGGGTTTGACACAAATAAGCACCGACTCTCACAGCGACACCCAAGGATTTAGGGTTTGACACAAATAAGCACCGACTCTCACAGTGACACCCAAGGATTTAGGGTTTGACACAAATAAGCACCGACTCTCACAGTGACACCCAAGGATTTAGGGTTTGACACAAATAAGCACCGACTCTCACAGCGACACCCAAGGATTTAGGGTTTGACACAAATAAGCACCGACTCTCACAGTGACACCCAAGGATTTAGGGTTTGACACAAATAAGCACCGACTCTCACAGTGACACCCAAGGATTTAGGGTTTGACACAAATAAGCACCGACTCTCACAGCGACACCCAAGGATTTAGGGTTTGACACAAATAAGCACCGACTCTCACAGTGACACCCAAGGATTTAGGGTTTGACACAAATAAGCACCGACTCTCACAGTGACACCCAAGGATTTAGGGTTTGACACAAATAAGCACCGACTCTCACAGTGACACCCAAGGATTTAGGGTTTGACACAAATAAGCACCGACTCTCACAGCGACACCAAGGATTTAGGGTTTGACACAAATAAGCACTGACTCTCACAGTGACACCCAAGGATTTAGGGTTTGACACAAATAAGCACCGACTCTCACAGTGACACCCAAGGATTTAGGGTTTGACACAAATAAGCACTGACTCTCACAGTGACACCCAAGGATTTAGGGTTTGACACAAATAAGCACCGACTCTCACAGTGACACCCAAGGATTTAGGGTTTGACACAAATAAGCACCGACTCTCACAGTGACACCCAAGGATTTAGGGTTTGACACAAATAAGCACCGACTCTCACAGTGACACCCAAGGATTTAGGGTTTGACACAAATAAGCACCGACTCTCACAGCGACACCCAAGGATTTAGGGTTTGACACAAATAAGCACCGACTCTCACAGTGACACCCATGGAATTATTTACATGCTCGCCTCAGCTACAAATGGAAACCTCAAATGTGCATAAGTAAGAAGACGACACAGGGAATGGTTTTTAAGTTCTCTTCTAAAGAATGAAATGACATTCATTTCCAAATGCTTAGTGCTTGATGGTAAGAACAGTCAATACTTGTGTGCATATTTTAAAGTCTGGCACAGACGTTGCGTCTTGGATGGAAACCCTGACATTCCACATATGGAGCAGACACTAACAACTGACCTACTACAGTGGTCTGAGAAAGATTTATAATTACCTCTTCAAGATTTTGATAACACCCTGTTTTAAATCTGATTAAATCTGCCCATAATGTGGGTTGTTTACACTTTGGACATGGCCCCTCGACTGGAATAATCTGGTCTCTTCTCTCGTTAGATGCTGATAAAAATTTATTGGATAAACACAGGATATGGGACACTGACGTACATTTTGGATGTACACAGTTCAATGTATTATCATCCGCCTGAAAACAATAACAAAACTACATTAAAACTTTTAAATATACAGTCAAACCTGTCTATAAAGGTCACCCAAGGGAACCAATAAAAGTGGCCTTTATATACAGGTTCATATAATATGGATAAAGAACAACTGGGATACAATTTTACTGGCCTTTTTAATCAGGTGGCCTTTATATAGAGGTGGCCTTTAAGACAGGTTGGACTGTATAGAGATAATACCGAGTCCCAGTCCTAAAGCCTAGGACTGGTAGCTTTTGGGCAGGACTAGTAACCTTTTCAACACTCTTATATATACCACAATATAAAGTATTTGAAAATGTTGAAAATCTCAGAAGTACCAGTAAACTGGTTGAAGGTTTGGGTAAATTAATATTTCCAAAACTGAAATATAGAAGTTGAAGTGCATTTTCCCTGCAAATTTATTTCGTGCAACTTTAAAAAGATTTAGAAAGCTAAATAATGTTGTTTTGTCAACAAAAACTTGGTATTTTATTGGTAAAAGAAATATTAAATAGGACCACTTATTCATTTGCATATATTGAATTACAAGAGGGTAAACTATCAACTAGGTTGACCCACTCAGAGTCCATTATATACTGGTATTTGTTTAGTGTCAATTATTAAGTCTGGTTAAATAAATAATAATTTTTATTTCATTTACCTCAATTATTTTACGACACACAGCACAGCGAGGAAATTTACTGTTTGTCTGTAAAAGTTTTAATTCACCATTATCATCATCATCTTCAGATCCAGTGGACCTGTCCTGGGAATTTTTAGCACCTGCTGTTTTGATGGTCTCAGAAGAAACTTTCTTAATTTTAACAGGGCCATAAGCCACAGGCATGTGTATGGGAGGCATAAGGTCATGTGAAAAGTCTTGAATGTACTCCTGTTTAAGCCATCTAATTGTTAGTCCCAGTCTATTCCATGGACCGGTCCTCAACATGTTGGACACAATTCTGAACCTGTACTCAAATGGGGTCTCCTTTTTCTTTTTGGCCTGTAAATGCCTTAATCGTCTGGATTTCTCTGGATTCTGCCATGCCCATTCAAACTGTGGTTACAAATATAAAAAAAAATTCTAAATCAAAATAAATGGACCTTAATGTTTATTTTTCTATCGGGATAAAGGAGCCCCAGTCAACAAGTGGTCTCAAGTATGTGGTTACAGATCAGGGTGCCTCTCACCACCTAGGTTCAATTCCTACACAGGACAGATCCTAGTGTGAGAAAGTTTGTCAGTTTGATTGCTAAAGGTGGGAGGTTTTCTCAGCATCCATAAACTGACGATCTTGATATAAGTGAAAGAATCTTGACTGGGGGCATAAAATATCATTACTCCCCTCAGCTCCACCATCCAAAACTGACCATCTTGATAAGTGAAGAAATCTTGACTTAGGCATACAACTTTATCACTCCACTCCACCAGGATAAAGAGAATTCTAAATGTTTCATATATATATATATATATATATTCTGTATAAAGGGAGATAACTCTAACAATTTTCTTCAGTTATCTCCTGATTATGCAACACATTGATAACATTAAACATTATCTCTATTATATTATCTTGTTTGTACTATGGAATTTGATTAATAAATGTTACAACAGACCAGTATCTTTATGATCAATTATACACTATTAATCTTTATTTTGGTAACATGTCATTTGATTTCAGATTCTACTGATTATTCACCGTACTGGAAATAGAAAATTGATCATTTTTTATGATGCATGTTGACATGTGTAGGGAGGGTTCTTTAATTTGCCATGGTCATGATGGGAGGACCCAGTGACTTTCATTTTTGTAAATGAGTGCTTGGTGAAATAAGTCGCCCTACCTATGTTCAAGTATTGGTCAGACCCAGATGGGTTTGGGGCACACAACCTCCCACATACTGAGCAAGCACTTTACCAACTGATTTACCTCAGTGGTTTAAGAGAGAGTTTGTTGACGTGTGTGTGTGTGTGTGTGTGTGTGTGTGTGTGTGTGTGTGTGTGTGTGTGTGTGTGTCTGTGTGTGTGTCTGTGTGTGTGTGAGAGAGAGAGAGGAGAGAGAGCAGGAAAGAGAGAGAGAGAGAGAGAGAGAGAGAGAGAGAGAGAGAGAGAGCATGTATGTACCCTTAAAGCAGATATATCATTTGGAAATCCATGGATTATTAAAACCATTTCCCTAAAAATAAACATGTCAAATTATTATTATTCTTGTTTCAAATAATGGTATTTATAAGAATCTATGATAAATATAAAACTATATACTGTCAAACCTGTCTATAAAAGCCATCAAAGGGAACCACTAAAAGTAGCCTTTATGGGCAGGTGACCTTTAAAGAACAATTAGGATACAATTCTACTGGCCTTTATAAGCAGGTGGTCCTTATATAGAGGTGGCATTTAAAGCAGGTTGGACTGTATATATGATTATGATATTCTATTAGGTAAGCCCCATGTCAAGATCATCAATTTTTATCCTTGGACAGTAATTTTTCCTAGTAATGTTTGTACATGATCATCTACACATTTTTCTGAGAAAAAGAATACTGATAGTAGGTTGATAGATAGATTGTATTTGCTAATGAGATATGCACCTATAAAGTAAAACAAAATTGTAAAGATAAACAAAATTGTACGGAAAAACAAATGTGTACTATGTGATATCTAATCAGTTAAGTTTTTATCATTGGTGGAAATACTTTGTTAATCAGGTAAATATTTACATAAAGTTGTTGATTAGGAGAACATTATCTACTAGACACAAAATAAACAAGTAAAGTCTAATTATCATCTTGACAAGGAAGTACAATGTATCTTATTCTTATCTCAAGTCAGGGGCCTCGATGGCCGAGTTCTCTAAAGTGTACACTTACAGATCACAGCGCCTCTCACTGCCAAGGTTTCAAACCCACTTGCTGACTCGGGAAAGATTCTATTATGAGAAACTTGTTAGTTCACTTGCAGAAGGGTGGTTATTTTCTCTGGGTACTCCAGGTTTCTCCACCATCCTAAAACTGACCATCTCAATATAAGTGAAAGAATCTTGACTAGGTAGGGTTCGTACAGACATTTGTACTCCAAATTTAAGGACTATTTAGGGTCTTATTTGCAAATTTAAGGCCTAATCAGAGGGACAATTTCAGCAAAAAAAATTGGTGCAAAAACAATTAAATCAATAAAACACTTACTTACTTGTCAAAAGTAACAACACTTGAAGTGGATAAGATTGAAGTCGGGCGTGCAACCACTTAATATCGAAATACAGACACCCAACTGGCCAAATTCAAAGGCTTTTTAGGGCCTTCAGGGTAAATTCAAGGGCTTTTTAGGGTCAGACTTGTTTTTAGGGGCTTTTTAGGGCAAACCTCAAAATTTAAGGACTTTTCCATGCCTGTACGGATCTTGACTAGGCAAAAACACCATTGCTTCATATTCCACTTTTATCTAAAGTCCATGTTTGTTTATAAGTAGACCTAGATTATAATCTTGCTAGTAGATATTACTCAGGCATGGATATTTTGACAATCTTAAAGAGATGTCGCTGACCTCTTAGCTCAACTGAAGCTGTTTTGTAGATGAAAAATTCCATAATATGCCATCAGAAGTGGAAAGGAGTAATGGCGTTTTATGTCCCAGTTAAAATGAAAATAAAATAATCTTAGTTAAAATTGTAGTTCAATATGCCAGTTAAGAATTGATTCTCAAGGCTCTATATGCCTGTCTCCATCTGTTCTGTAAAATTTAGTACCTACCATGGACCCCTACCATGAGTTCTCCAGGCACCACCTGCTTGTTTCCCTTTGTTGTGTTGTTTTATTCTTCTATTAGGATTAACTGTAAATCCAATATAAGTCCTGCCTTTAAATCTTGGATTGATGTTGTAAAGGAGATATACTCCATAGAAATTCTCTATTTCATGTACCATGTCAGAATATGGTCAATGAGGATGTCTTAAATATGTCTTTAAAATCTGGATCTTCTAAAAATTTAAATACGGCATATAAATGTTGAGGAAATGCATATTTACAACCATTAGCAATGAAAATAAATTTTTCCCTATGAATAATGTGAGTACACTATATAACTATCAATTAAACAACATCTGAATCCAATTTTTATCAACCCTTGTACAGTTTAGTAGCCAGTCATGGCTCTAGGGTTGTGTATTGGAGGGGCAGTTCTTAAAGCGATACACGATACATATTGACGATACAGATATTTTTTTGAGATGTCTTGTTAATTATGTGTTTTAGTTTGAATTAAATTGCTTTAATCTAATAAGCTGAATAATTATCGCCCCTGATACTTTCTTAATTCTGCTACATGGAGATAAGGCAATGTCGGTACTCAGTACACATGGTTCTGTAACTTCTGTTTACATCGAGCAAAATGAAATGTGGACGTGTGTTTATTAAATAACTTTATTTCTGACAACTTCCAAAGCTATTTATTTTCAATGTAACTGAAGAATTTAACAAGAAATAAAAATAATGAAAAAAACCTGATACGACGATATTTTAGTGATGACAAAACCGATACTCGTATCCGTTTCAAATATCGGTACATACCGGTATATCGTTACAGCCTTACATGGCTCCCTAAAACTTGTAGAGGGAGGGCAGGCAATTGTGGTCTAATAAAGTCTGTAAAGCTTTAAAGATGGCATTAACAGATCTCTCAAGGGTACTTACCAATCATAAATGAGAAATTTAGAAAATTGAAGGTCATTTGGTATAACACGCCGACACCTACAATTTTGCTTGTCCAAGGTTCAATCCGCATGTAGGACTGTGGGAATTAAAAAAAATAGTAGGGAGGAATATAGCAGTCTGGGTAGTTCAGTTTGTAGACCACTCCTCTATAATACAGGGGGTCTCAGGTTTGATCCACATGGGATAGTGAGAAAGTAAAAAATATTAGGATGTAGTGGACTAGTGGTCTTGGTAGCTCAGTTGGTAGAGCACTTTCTGGGATCAATCTCTAGTTACACAGGCGCAAAGGCACTGTGAGGTGGAAGTGTTGTGTATTGAGGACACGTCCCTCAAATTTGAGATAAAATTTTTTTACATTTATCAAGATTTGCTGATTTCTGGGACCTCAAAACGGTGTGGGGGTTCTTCAGATTTGATGTAACAATTCAGTTATAATGATGATTCTAAATGCTTCACAATTAAGGAAAATATACAGATTATAAAAAATTACCTAACTCCTTACAGGTAACCTACTGTCCGATCTACAGGCCCTTGCAGACGCAGCATTGCGTGCCAAAGAATTTTAAAATCGTTACGGAAGTAACAGAAACGAAACAAACCGAAAACAGAAAACGGTTTAACCATCAAATTGTTTCTGATCCGGGCTCGTGTTTAATATATTCGTGTTCTTTTTTAAATTATTATTAGTTGTTGGATCCATGTTATTCGGCTTTCTTTATTTCATTTTACAATTTTTGTTTTAATTTGTTATAAGGGTTTTGTTTAAATAAAAGTATTCAATAAATAAATTAATTAATTAAGTATAAATTATACAATCACGAATTTATAAGGCTACTATGATGTATTGAAGTAATTCACATTCCGTCGTTATAATAATAATAATAATAATAACAATAATAACAATAATAATGAATAATATTGAAAAAGATTGTATGAATAGCATGTCCTTGGTTCTAGACTGGACAACTAAAATACATTAGTAACAAACCTAACGAACTTGAAAAGCAGAAAAAACATAGTTTTGCATGTGCACCAGACAGAAATTAAGACTGTATCGGTTCTAGTGATCAGGTTAAAAAATTCGGAAGGATTTTACTGATGTTACACATACTGGTCCAGTTTTCACAATCATTTTTAACTTAGATTTTCTTAAGTTCAGCAAATTTTGGCAACCTTTTTGGAATAAAGAATACCTACTGTTTTGACATAACTAAATAATAGCATATCTGTATTTTGTTAATTGAAATGTTAAAACCTCGAAGTGATCTTCAAATCCAGAATAACTTTAAAACTGGCAAAAGTATAAATCTTCAAAATTTGCAAGAATTAAGTTATGGAACCTCACATGAAGTCTCTTACCACTGCGGTAGCTCCTTTGGTGAATTGCTTGCTCCGTAAGTGGGACCCAGACTGGGTCTGACCCAAGACTTGAAGGTGGGTAATGACCATTCTTTCGCCAAGCACTCGGCATTACGAAATGAAAGTCGCAGTTCTTTCGGACGGGAACTTAAAATAAACTGAGGTCCCGTGTCACGTTAAGCGTGGCACAATAAAGAACCCTATGTATGTTATAATGCCATCAGCCAACGCACAGGCAAAATTTCTGCATCTTCACCTATAGCTGGCGACATATCGATATCAGTGAAAGATTCTTTACTGGTACGTCAAACACTATTACTCAAATCAACTCTCACATGAATTATTTGGATTTATTTAGCAATTAGATGCACTGCAAATAGGTATTTAGAGATCTATAATAAATTGACTACAAAGTCAAAAAATGTTTTAAAATATAATTATTTTTATTATCAGTTATCCCAGAGTGTGGATATTACAAGGTCCCATGTGCGATATTGTCATGGATGGATGCATGCACCTTCTTATTTCATAATCACACCTGAAAATAAATTTAAAAAAATAATTAAAGTAAGATTGGAAAAAACAAAAGCAGCCAAACTTTGAAAGCAAGACAAAACGCATAATAGGTAACTGTATTTTTAACAAGAGTACGCTTTTCCTGAAATATCCGGTTTCAAAATTTTGAAATGCATTACCAATAGTGAAGATTAAAATGCAAGAAAATCCCCTTTTACATTTAATTCATATATCGTTTGATATCACCCAAAACAAATTGCCCCCAATAGCTACTCGTACTTACATTTTCTAATATTTTTTCCAGTTTTACAATTAATCCACTGACATGCCTTATCTGAGAACGTCTTCTTAACTTGGTAAGTTTGAAATCTGAATGGTACGAAGTCTTATTGCCATTACCAACAAAACAAAGGTCGAACTTTAGACGATTCGAGTTTCTCTGGCAACAAGTCTTTATGATAATGCTTAAGGTAGGCTTGTTTGATAACAGATAGTCTCATCGGAAAGACAATTCTGACAATGCTCTTTTTACCGCTCTTGTATGTGCAAGAGATGAAAATCATCTCAGAAAATTCAGTCCTGAGTGAGGTTCGAAGCCACAGCCGTTGACTTCGAAAGGCAGTTAAAGCACAACTCGACCATGTCCGCCCATACTATAATATACAACTTACATGTTTTTATACGTTATGCCGTCGGAGCCACAGACAAATATATTTCATCTGGACAGGGTGTCTGGACAGATCCTGACACACAAACTGTAGGGCTAGTTCTTCCCCGTGGGTCAGGTTATATGTATGACTGTTAAGGTAGCATTCCCCCTTGTGGGCTAGATGGACGTTTGGGTCTTTGCAGTGGCCCTGGCTGAATTCGCATCTGTAAGAAAGAAATAGTTCATTTGTAAAAATTGTGTATGTTTGGAAGTACAGTTGAAACTCGTTATCTCGAAATTCACCGGTGCACCGGAGGTAGAAAAATACTTCGAAGTACATGTACTTATGACGCTTACAATTAAACTGTATGTAGTTTTTGTTTCGGAAATAAAGCTTCCCAGTTTAACGTTAGTATACAGGTATTTATATATGAATGTGATACTTAACTTTACCACTCACTCCTTTGAATTTTGGTACGTAGTCTCACTTCCTTTGTGGATGTTCACGTGGTTTACTTGATTTGCCATTTTCAAAGTTCTTACTTTGCTTTGGGATTGGGATTTGGACATCGATTGGCATGTTTATTTTTGCGTTAGATAATTCGAGCCCCTCGATTTTCACCAAAAACAACGATACACTTGAACATTGTTCATTAATGTTATATATATTTTGCGGCATACACGGGATCTAGAAGTCTAAACAGTTTTGTTAATATGTCCGAACAATTCAATATTAACAAAAATTTAATAATTCGAGGACAAAGATTCTAATTTTTTTTTACTCCAACTATCAAACAATTGAAATACATGAATACACCATGGTGTCCTACAGGTACATGTGAAGTGTCTACTATACTAAACAGCACATTTTAATTAAACTGACATTTATTTTGGTTTGGCCTACATAATAAATAAAAGGTTTTAATTCTATTTAAAGCACATGTATATAAAACGTATATATGTATATTATATATGACATTTTGACTTGCATAAATAATGGTACTTGTAATGAAATACAACTGAAGTGTATACCACTCTGTATAAGCATTCTTATCCAAGAATATTAGTATAATTACATTGTATAAATCAAGTCGGTACAGGATTTAAAAACAAACTATGACAATACTAAATCTTTTGATTTTCCTACAAGGTTGATGCATGAAATTATAAGCAAAAGGACTAGATTCATTATAAAATCTTCAAAAAAAAAAAAAAAAAAAAAAAAAAAAAAAAAAAAAATTGTATATAAAAAGAGTATACCATGCGTATTTTTTTTAAAGATTTTACAATGAATCTGGTCCCTGTGATTGCAAGCCTAGGCTTATCAAGACCCTCCGAAAGGTCCATCACAATCATGATGGTAATGCATCCAATGTTGTCTTAGATATATTTTATGTCACATTGTTGTTCCGAGTTCTTTTCATTCTCTATTTTGATTTTACACGTGGTGAGTGTAGCTAGCTAAGCTAAGCAGGAGGTACTCGCCCTTCTGGAGCACCGGTCTCACTTTCCAGTTGAAAGTTAACTGAGATGTTGAATGAATTTATCAGTTTTCAAAGATTTAACGTTACTTTTGGTATTGTGATTTAGACATGGACTGGTATGTTCGTGTTTGATGAAGACGAATTGATTTCTTTCCTTAATTTTATAAGAATTCAGAAACAAGTATTTGGCAACGACAGCAGCAATGAAAAATACGATGCAACAAATAAATGATATAAGGCTATTAGATGAAAACATAATGAGATTCCCGAATGACATTCCAACTCTGTGTTGGTAAACAGCAAACCATGTATTGATGCAAGAAAAGCAAAATGAGCACAGACATCATGATGTCTTCTGTTAAAAAAATATGGTCAAGACCGTTGGCGGTAACTTGTCTTAAACGTATTAAATTCGGTTTGTGATGTGGTGGTTAGAGGTGTGGTGGGTAACTGGGTGTTGTCAGTCGTGCTGTACTTATGTGAATTTGAAAAATCCCACATATTCATAATCGCAGTTTATGTCTATTAAGAAATGGAATAATTGGAATACATTGTATTACACCCCGGTTCATGATTTCGTCACTTATATTGAGGCGGTCAGTTAAAAATTGTGCAGTAGACTGGATTAAACGAAGAAAGCTAACAACCTTCGTCAAGCGAACAGACGAACTTTCGTACACTAGAATCTGCCAAACCTAAGCCGTGAAAAAAGAGTTGAGTTATTGAGTTGCAATTGTGCGCCCCAGTCAAGATTATTTGAGGCAGTCAGTTAAGGAATGATGAAGGAAACCGGAGTGACCAGAGAAAACAACCGGTCTTAGTCAAGAAAACTGACAAACTTTCTCACAGTGCCTGAGTGGAATGTAAACCTAGATTGTGAGATTCGACGTGACCTGTATAAGCGCGCGCTTTAGTCCACTCGGCCACAGAGGGAGACTAGTGAGCTGTGTGTGAGGGGGTGTGTATGATAGAGCATTTACTTACTTGTTGTAAAATGTGAAGTTATTACTTCCACATTGATAATCAGGTCCATAGTTGTAACAGTTTTTATCTAGCAGGTTAAAGCAGTACCACCCTTGTCCGGATACAGAGCTGATATCACATACTAAAGCATCAATAAATTAACTATAAATAAGGTCAGATAAGGTCATGTGAAGTACTTACATTTTAATGAAAAAAAGAATAATTCAAATATTTACATACAAACGGTTAAATCATCACGTACTAGTACCTGTCTAAATTGATTTAAACGAGAAAAAAGTACAGTCAAAACTGTCTATAAAGGCCACCCAAGGGAACCAGGGAAAATGGCCTTTATGGGCAGATGACCTTTATATGCAGGTTCAAATAACGAACAATGGGGATACAATTCTACTGGCCTTTATAAGCAGGTGGTCCTTATATAGAGGTGGCCTGTACGTGTAACTATCATAACGCACACAACAATTTTTATCCTCTGTGCTAAAATTATTTTGTTCCTTTTCTCAACTCTCCAAATCTCGACCACTTGAGTTAAACTTCGACTTCTTTTTGTTAGTTCAAAGTTAAACTTTCGACAGGTCTGTACTGTATTTTTTATCTATAAATGAGTTAATATGAATTCTTATCTCCAACTTACGTATTGTGATCAAAACTAACAATAGTAAATTCTTCATTATGTTGTAACCAGTATGTTCAACTACAGATCAGATCAGATCAAAGTTGACCTTGTAAACATTGGTTAGCATTAAGGTCAAGATATTTACCAATCTAGTATTTATCTTGTAAGGGTGACAATCCTTAAGTATACTTTAACCACGCCACTGGATGCCATTTTGTCTTTTTTATAATGCCTTGTTCCAATTTCTGTATTCTTTACTGGTTTTATTCATTTGTTTTGTGTTCTTAGATGTGTTGGCTACTGCCGAGTATATTTTTTCAACTACTAATTGTATTCTTCTATTGAAAGCACTTTAATTAACAACACCACTGGACGCCAGTTTGTTATAAAATTCATTATCTGTCCAGAGTTTGATTGTTTTAGTCCTTATATATGTTTTCTTGTTTTCTCTACGCGTTACCGTCATTTATTCTGTCGAGTAAATGTTTTCAACTGCAAATTGCGTTCTTCGATTAAACGGATATCACTAATTGTAAATAAACAGGGAAGGGACCCTTTAGCAATATTCAAAACTTGTCATTGAATACCATTTTGTCAAATTATATCAGGTAGTCTCATGCAATGTGATTATGCCTGCATACTGTTCTGTTGCCATGGCTCATGGTATCAAACTTTTGCGAAATTCATTGACAACTTTGCCCGACACTATGTTATGAAATTCCTATACGATCGTGATGTTCATGATTTGACAATATTAAATTTGATATACTTGAATTATATATACATTGACTAGAAAATGTGACCAATCTAGTTTCGTAAGCGAACGAGTGCTTCCTTATCTCAGTAATCAATAGGGTTAATCGGTCAATTCCTACCTTCTATCTCCACAATATTAACAGCCATGTTTCGTCGACATTCTTTGGTGTTTTTGTTTTTTGCAGGTTTGTAAAATCATGATAATTCATCACCAAAATGTTCTCCTGTTCAACGTCTTCATCTTTTTCAATATTTGACCGGCGCACTTTGTATTTTTGTATTGGTTCCAAACACAGAGCGTGCTCAAGGTTTCAACTTTACTTCGAATTCAAAATGGTTGTCACAATCCAACATGTCCGATAAAATGTCCGAAGAAATCAACAGGTTTGGTAACCGTGGAAAACATTTAAATTGTGATACTAGCATGAAATCTTCTATCACATAACCTTTTGGCCAATCTTTATTAATACCAAATTCTAGATTGAATCACAATTTGAAAGATTTGAGTGAAAAGATAGTTCTATATGCCACAGGATCACGTTTTATAAAAACAATAGAAGCACAATTGGTTTCCAATTGTAAAAATTATAACATTATGTTAGGTAGCTCTTTTTATATTGCACTTTCTGGCATCATCATATATAAACACTCATTTTGAATGTTAGGTATGTTTGTTTCCTCTTTTTTAAAACATTTATTTAAGAAATGAGGTAATTTTCCAATGTCTTTATGAACTTGCAAAGTATAATGGGCTGTCTCAAATTTTTGCACAAAAGGCGAAAATATTCACAATATTTATTAAAAAATAATTTTATTACCGTCTCATATTTAACATGTTAATTTGGAAACAATTTTGAAATACAATGTTGGTGCACCTTCTCATAAAAATGGGTCCTGTCAGTCAACGAGAGCATTTGACATCTGACGTCAGCGCGTGGAGCAATGTCTCTATGAAGTGGCAAAGCATAGTCGATGTCAAAGATATTGAAATTGGAAATATTAGTAAAATAAGACTTACTATTGAATTCACATCGTTCTAAGGAGACATTGGTCGTTAGTGGAAAAGGTTGGTCAATTTAAGAGTACCTAATTCATGCCAATGCATGCCATTGCCATTGCAAGTCCTTAAACCCTGCCCTAAGTAATCAGCAGTCCCCATGAGGGTAAAGATTTGGGCACAATCTAGGTTATTGTTAGGTACATGTTGAATTGAATTGAATGTTTCCTATATTTCGAATTCCAAGGAAAGTTTTTAAATGAAAGAACAAGAATGTGTCCAACCAATTGTAAGTTCAATATTTGAAGATATATTTAATTTTTCGTATTTAATTAGGCTTATAATTGTTTTGTTGTTTTCTTTCAGTTTGTACTGCCCAGTTTACAAGTCGTCAGTTTTGTGTGTATATTGCACAGTTTGACTGTCTTCAATTAAGGTCTGAATTCCAGTGTGGCACAGATGGGCTGAACTACTATAACGAGTGAGTAGGATTTTATGAGAGAGAGAGAGAGAGAGAGAGAGAGAGATGGTGGTGGTTGAACCTTGCCTCGAGATGTCATTTGTTATTACTTTCATGGCTCAAGTAGATTTTATTTTAGTTATTGATTTTTAAAATTCACTGTCATAACGCAGTGGCACAAACAGTAAACTATAAGTCTGTCGACCGATCGCAATGATGACAAAGTACAAAGAGATACAAAATACATGTATTTAAGTACATGTAGTATCATTTAAGGGGACAAAAACCAAGGCTCTGGTCCTGTCTGTGAAGTAGAGTGGGAGGGATAGACTGGGTAAAACATGATTAAAATGTCAAAACGTTACAACTCTAGAATTCGTTACCGTAGCCATCTCCTCTTTCGGCGAACATAATAACTTATTCTGGTAATAATGTATACCAAGTTAAGTAAAAATAATCTTGAAGAAGGGTGTTGATAGAGTAGGCAGGAAAAACTATTACGGACGGATGGACGAACAACGCCTTACCGTATTTCGTACCGTTTCTAGAAATCTGCGTATAAAATGAGATGAAAGTTATCTGTTATCATTTAATTGTTCTTTAATTGTTATATTGTCTTTTTCATTTGTAGCTGCGATTTTTCACAAGCTCACTGCAGAGACAAAGATTTACATCGGGCCCATATGGGTCTATGCCCCCCACCCGGATCTACTAACGGTACCACCTCCAAACCACCAGAACACGGAGCCGAAATAGCATTAGATATATTTTGTTTGGATCTCTTCCATTACACTTGTAACGATTCTGCACCCGTTGTTGTATGTGGATCCGACAACAATACCTACAACAATCTGTAAGTCAAGTCTCTCTCTCTCTCTCTCTCTCTCTCTGAACAGTTTGATAGTTTTTCGTCTTTCTCACATGTACTGTAAGGTCTTTATTTCCATTTTTGTTTTAAGATTGGTCAATTTATGTTTACTGCTAGTTCCAAATTGGGAAAAAGGTCTAAGGTTCAAGACCACCTGGTCCAGCTAATATTATAACTTTATCTCACAAGAAATGACATACATCTATATATTGCGATTTTATATAAGCAAATGCACAATAAAATGCAAATAATTTGTTTACTAGTGTATTTATTTATTTATTTTAGATGTGAGTTTGACAAAAGACGATGTACACACAGAGATCTTCACATTCTTCATCTTAATGGTTGTTAACATTTACTTTGTGCATCGCATTTCTGAAAAATAAAATAATCATTGATCGGTTCTCAGCATTTTCCTTAAATTGCTGTGGCATTTATGTTTAAGTATGCAATGAAAAGTGGCATTTATATTCAAGTATATTGTCTATATAAACTAATGCACTGAATTCGGTTATAAATATAACCACTTCGGTGGTCTAGTTGTCTAATTTACATGACTCGTCTGAATGAACGGCGGTTTCTGTAGAACAAGCAATATACAGATAGTCAAGGATGGAACCCTAGATCGCCATTTTACCGGTGGTTGAGTGGTATAAAGCAGGAACTTGCGAATCACAGTGCCTTACACAATCTAGGTTTAAATCCCTCTCGGAACAGTGTGAGAAAGTTTGTCTATTTACTTGCCGTAGGTTGGTGGTTTTCTTCGCGTACTCCGGTTTCCCCACCCACCCAAGAAATGATTTGATATACTAGTGAGCGAAAGCATCTTGACTAGAACGTAAAACTCCATTGAGCTCTCCTTCAATGTACGGATAGAAAACTTGTTGAAACAAGTCAACTACTTCACGATATTGAAAATAAGATATATCAATATTGATACATTACTGTAATGCTAATATAATCAGGTCTGTGAGGGGTCCCACAGGGCCCAATATTACTACTTTTGTCTTGTGGCTTGAAATATATAGAGGAAAATACGCGTATTTATATTGAAAAATCACAACTAGAACACCCCATGTATATTAAGGCGTTTTCAACATGACACCACTTATATCGAGACGTCGCCAACATGACATATTACTTATATCGAGACGTCTCTAATATGACACTTATATTGATTCGTTTCCATCATGACATAGCACTTATATCGGGACGTTCCAACATGACACCACTTATATCGAGACGTCGCCAACATGACATACTACTTATATCGAGACGTCTCCAATATGACACGTATATTGATTCGTTTTCAACATGACATTACACTTATATCGGGACGTTACAACATGACAATACACTATTATCGAGACGTTTCCAACATGACATTCGTTGTCAACCTCGACTTTTCGTTGTAACACTAACCTGAGGAAGTATATAAGTTTGGTGGCGTTTACTATATAACATAGAAATGATGGCATGCAAGTCAATACTGCATAGCACACGTTTTAAGGTAAACAGGTTTATTTGAAAAGATATTTTAAAAGAAGTTTAAAAAGTCAATAATATAAAACGACTTCGTTTATATATAAACGTTGTTTAGTTTGTGATTATTTTACGACCATATAGTCACTTGTAGGTCAAATTAGAAATGTTAATTTCAAGATAAAATGCAGTTATTAAAAACTTTGAATTAAATACTTTATCCCTCGATGATAACGATATCGGGTTTATCCTTACATGTAAACATACCGTATGTACGAATCACGCTATGACCGTATCGGGTTACACTTCCGTGTTCATGGACATGTTACATTGGTTTACGTACTAGAGACGTTATGTAAGGGGCATTCTATTGTTGTAAGGTACACCTATATTAATATTACGGACTTAACTGACCTCAGCAATGACCAAATTTAACCACTTTGAGGATGCCTTTTGGGTAAGTATTTTTTTCCTGAATTATGATGTTTTGGTTGTCCTATTTAAATGCAAATTAGATAACTGAATACCGGTATTTATAAACAGAAATAACAGAGATCGGAGTTGACAATTAATAATTATTGTGACATATTAAATGCTGTATACATATATACTGTAGTTACATTGTTCATGTATATCACGGTGTGTGTAGTTATTTGAACTTATTTCCGAGAGAGAGAGAGAGAGAGAGAGAGAGAGAGAGAGAGATGTAAATTCTGAATTATAATACTCTAAATAATATCAACACGTTTTTGAAGGACAAATGAAAGTAATACATAAAGCTTGGTATGTGTGCGTATGTGTTCATTCCACGTACAGAAATCTATATATATATCTTTTATATATGTATATATTTATTTGTATTATTGTTATATTTAATATCCACATTTAAAGATCTACGTTGACAAGTATGGATCGTACCTATAAAAAGTCTTTATGAGTCATAAAATCTAGGTGTAAATCGTTTTATGTATAATGACTTACTCGAGTAAGACGTTACCTATTTATCATATGTTTGTTTCGTTAAAAAGGTGCAATGTAAATTATATCTGTACATCTTCATATGTCGCTTCTGTAGTTCTTTTGTCCAGTGGCCGAATAATCTGCCTTAATGATGGTATGTTATTTTTATGTTCCTACTATCATCAAGCAGATAATTCGGCCCAGACGGAATTGTGTTTTCATATGTTTGTTTTATTAAAATGTCATATATGTACATCTTCATACATTTTGTATATCACTTCTTACACCGGGCCAATATGCCTTTTTGCCCTGTGGCCGAATTTTCTATGTTGCTACTATCGTTAAAGCAGAAAATTCGGCCTAGGCAGCCGAATGTAGGCCGAATAATCTGCCTTAATGATGGTATATCATTTTTAGCTCACCTGACCGAAGGTCATGTGAGCTTATGGCATAGCGCAGCGTGTGTATGTGCGTGTGTGCGTGTGTGCGTGTGTGCGTCGTTAACACCTATTTTCAACTTCTCCTCTGAAACTACTGGACAGATTTTAATGAAACTTTGTAAGAAGTATATATGGGCCGGTGCAATTCAGATTTGTTCGTGGCGTTGCCATGGCTACCATAACTAGGTCAAGGTGACCTAGGGGTGCAAAAATCTTAAAAAATCTTCTTCTCCGAAAGTACTGATTGGAGAAAAAATCTGATGTGATATTTGGCTTCTCTAGGGTCTTAAGCCTATAGTTTGTTCATTTTGTGAAATTCGGATAAAAAATAGGTTACGCGTTTTTGCGTTTAATTTTGAAAAAATCGTAAAATAGCTTCAAATTGTTATAACTTGACTATTTGACCAGATAATGATATGGGGTTTTCAGTTTTGACATCTTCTTGTTAGTATCTTCAAAATGAGGTCAAGGTCAATTGTGAAGGTCGTGACCTAATTTTTTTTACCTCTGATTATGATTATTATCTCGAAAACTATAAACTTTTTGTATAGACATGTATATTAGAATGTTGTAGGTATTGATACATTGATCATTTTGATTTATAGAAAAAGGTCATGGGTTAAAAGGTCAAGGTTACAGATGCGAAACAATACCGAAATGGTTAATTATCTGGAAAACTATAAACTTTTTGTATAGGCATGTATATTAGAATGTTGTAAGTATTGATACAACGATCATTTTGATGTATAGAAAAAGGTCATGGGTTCAAAGGTCAAGGTTACAGATGTGAAACAATACCAAAATGGTTAATTATCTCGAAAACTATAAACTTTTTGTATAGGCATGTATATTAGAATGTTGTAGGTACTGATACAACGATCATTTTGATGTATAGAAAAAGGTCATGGGTTCAAAGGTCAAGGTCACAGATGCGAAACAATACCGAAATGCTTAATTATCTCGAAAACTATAAACTTTTTGTATAGGCATGTATATTAGAATGTTGTAGGTATTGATACAACGATCATTTTGATGTATAGAAAAAGGTCATGAGTTCAAAGGTCAAGGTTACAGATGTGAAACAATACCGAAATGGTTAATTATCTTGAAAACTATAAACATTTTGTATAGGCATGTATATTAGAATGTTGTAAGTATTGATACAACAATCATTTTGATGTATAGAAAAAGGTCATGAGTTCAAAGGTCAAGGTTACAGATGTGATACAATACCGAACTGGTTAATTATCTTGAAAACTATAAACATTTTGTATAGGCGTGTATATTAGAATGTTGTAAGTATTGATACAACAATCATTTTGATGTATAGAAAAAGGTCATGGGTTTAAAGGTCAAGGTTACAGATGCGAAACAATACCGAAATGGTTAATTATCTTGAAAACTATAAACTTTTTTATAGTTCATGTATATTAGAATGTTGTAGGTATCGATACAACGATCATTTTGATGTATAGAAAAAGGTCATGGGTTCAAAGGTCAAGGTCACAGATGTGAAACAATACTGAAATGGTTAATTATCTTGAAAACTATTACCTTTTTGTATAGGCATGTATACTAGAATGTTGTAGGTATTGATACAACGGTTATCATGATGTAAAGAAAAAAGTCATTGGGGTTTAGTATTTATGTTGTCTTTAAATCTATCAGCTGGCCATTAGTTATCAGGTGAGCGTATCAGGCCCATGGGCCTCTTGTTTATATTGTTATCACCTACAATCGTTACAGCAGATAATTCGGTCCAGACAGAATGGTGTTTCTCATATGTTTGTTTCCTTAAAATGTGCAGTGTATATTATATCTGTACACCTTCATAACATTTTGCCTTGTGGCCGAATTATCTGCCTTAAAGGCGGTATGTTATTTTTTTATTTTGCTACCTCCGTAAAAATATCATACCATCGTTAAGACAAATAATTCGGCCTAGACGGAATGGTGTTGATGATGATTGTCTACATGTGGCATGTTAGTCAATGGGCAGACTGTAATGGTGTTGAGAGAAGAGATTGAAGAAGGGTTTAGACGAAAGTAAAATTTCATGTCATTTTCACACATATCCCTTTTTTGTTAAATTATAGTTATAGTCATTTAAAATCATTTGTGACAAACGATTTTTCAAAACCCTTACATAGAGCTTAATGAATGGGAATACAACAGAGTCTTACCAAAGAATAAACCGATGTATTTGCGGATTCAGAAAACACATAATAAAATAATATCTTGTAGTTTTTTTTTTATAAAGTTAAATTTAAAATTAAACTTTTAAAATTTTTAAAGCCTGTTATAAGTATCCTACTTAACGACTTTTAATCTGTTTTATTGTGATATTTATCTACTTCCGGATTCACACAGTTGTAAAATTTTATACACAAAGACATAAATCACGCTGAACATACATCTGCACGCAATGCATATAGTGTATAATACAAGACTGGTTATATCAAAGTCTGTAACAACAAAAATTAACCACTGAGATAGCTCAGAATGGTAGAATGCTCGCTTTATATACGAGAGGTTGTTGGTTCGAACCACGGCTGGATCTTACCAGACTTGAAAAAAGGTTGTGACTGTTCTTTCGACAAGCACTCGACATTTTTAAAAGCACTCGACCGATTTAGAAATGACAATCACAGGATCCTTCGGAAGAGACATTAAAAAAACGATGCCCCGTGTCACGACAGACGTGGCATATTAAAGAACCCTCTCTTCACATTGCTCTAAGCAAAGGTAAAACATTATGCCAATACAATTAAAGCCGTGGTGACGTATTTGTAAGAGTGAAATATTCTTCACTTGGACATAAAACCCAATTCAAATAATCAATACAACAAAATCACAATCATTCTTTCACAGATTTGACAAATTGTTAAATTCATGAATTCTAGGTGTCATTTTAAAGATTTCATCAAGCTGATGACTCCTGTATTTAGGTTTGACAAACATTATTACCCGTAGTTCCAAAAAGAGCTTTCAAAATACAAAATTTAAGTTAAGGAAAATCTGTTAAGGAATGATTGTGAAACTGGAACGGGGCTTGTAAAGAAGTCCTATATTTTCTTAAGTATTGAGCAATAATCCATTTTCTGCAATGCTTATAACGAAGTTTGACTATAAAGTAGTAAAGATGTACTTATCTTTGGTATTTGGTTATAAACGGACACCACTGTATCTGTCACGATGGCCGTCAATGTTTGGTTGTTTTCAGTGTGTTTATTACGAATTGCTTGACAAATGAAATGCTGTTTAATGTCATATCAGTAAAGTTTCAATAAATCGTGGCGAATACTTAACTAAGGACAAAACTGTAAGGATTGCACTGTTTGTGCAAGTGGTATGTTTTGTGTTGTGGCGTGCTATCACAAAGAACAACAATGCAGTGCTCAGATATAGCATTAGACCATTGTACTAGCCAAGTAGTAACGGCCAAATGGATATATCCACACATGTAGCAAACCTTAAAAGGAGACGAAATTAAAATCCAAGTGTTTCAGCATAAACTTACAAAGAAAAGAACTTTAAAAATATATATGTTCAGTACAAACTAACAAAAAGACGAAATTAAAATTTGAATGTTCAATACAAAGTAACAAAGGGACGAAATTATAATCTGAATGCTCAACACAACCAACAAAGGGTCGAGATTTAAATCAAAAGGTTCATCACAAACCAACAATGCGAATGAAAATTACATTAAGAGGCTGAAAATATATGATATATTATTACATATTCAATGTTGATAAGCAATGACAGTTTAAATGTATACGCGGTCCATTGAAGGTTGCAATAACCCTTATTTTGTACCAAATTCTGATTTGTGTATGTTACTCAAAATTATTTTCAAATGCCACTGGTATGACATATACATGTAAATATAGAAATCAGTTAAGTTAGGAAACGTTGTAATTTATTGAACAAACTGTTTTGAAATAGATTAAATTAATGACATTGATCGTGCTGTTGAAACTTAACACACCTACATGCACTAAAGATACATATAACATTTGAGTAGTATACGAAAATATGGCAAATAAAATTTAAAAAGATTGAACCTCAATACCATGGCAATAGACAAAGCAACCAACCAGAGGAGTAAAGCACACGGAATGAGCCATACAACACACATTTCAAAAACATATGGAGTGAGCCATACAAACACACTACAAAGCAAAGTTATACAAGCTATATTATATGTAGATACTATCATATACCAATTTTTTAGCTCACCTGAGCCGAATGGCTCAGATGAGCTATTGCTATTGTGTTCAGGGTTTGACCACGCCCAACAATATGGCTGCCGTTACTATAAATAGCCAAAAGACAAAAAAATCTTCTTCTCTGAAACCAAAAGGTGCAGGCAAATTTTGATTAGATATTTAGATTCAAGATACCTAGACACATTAAAATTTTGTTTTTCATAAAAATTGGACGAAAAATAGGTTACGCGTTTTTGGCGTAAAATTACGTAATTTAAAAAATAAGACATTTATTGTTATAACTTCAAAACGGCAGAAGATTATTGTATGGTGTTTTAACTGTTGATTTTGTCTTGCCATTTTCTTTCAATTGATGTCAAGGTCAAAGGTCAAGGTCATGTCCCAGTTTTTGATCTTTGATAAAAAATGCTATTTTTAAAACATTTCTGGTGATAATGGCATAGGATTTTCAGTTATTTGTAGGTATTGACATGGCGATCATTTTGATACATAGATCAAGGTCATGGGTTCAAAGGTCAAGGTCACAGATGAATAACTATATAGTTAATTATCTGCAAAACTATGACATTTTTGTATAGGCTTGTATATTAGAATATTGTAGGTAATGGCACAATGGTCATTTTGATATATGAATAAAGGTCATGGGTTCAAAGGTCAAGGTCACAGATGTAAACAAGTACTGAAATGGTTAATTATTTAAAAAACCATAAACTTTTTGTAAAGGCATGTATATTAAAATATTGTAGGCATTATCCTAACGATCATTTTGATATATAAATGAAGCTAATGGGTTCAAAGGTCAAGGTCACAGATGCGAATGAATACCTAATTGGTTAATTATCTTGGAAACTATTAATTTTTTGTATATGCATGTATATTAAAATATTGCAGGAATTAGCCTTACAACCATTTTGATATGTGAATAAAGGTTATTGGTTCAAAGGTCAAGGTCACAGACGCAGATGAATACTGAAATAGTTAATTATCTGCAAAACTATTAACTTTTTGTATAGGCATGTATATTAGAATAATATAGGTAATAGCACAATGGTGATTGTGATTTTGATATATGAATAAAGGTCATGGGTCCAAAGGTCAAGGTCACAGATACGAACAAGTACTGAAATGATTATTTATCTCAAAAACTTAAAACTTTTTGTATAGGCATGTATATTGCAATTGGAATATTGGCCTTATGATCATTTTGATATATGAATGAAGCTCATGGGTTCAAAGGTCAAGGTCACAGGTGAGCGTTCAGGCCCATGGGCCTCTTGTTTTAAATTTTATCATAAAATACATTCAAAAAGTGGTTTATGACAATACTGACACCACTCCGAATGAAGTGCAACACCTAATGAAGTATGGACTTCATGAGGCGTTGGTAATTTCGACGCCTAATGAAGTCAAAAGATTAAGGCTCCAGACGAGAAGTCAAATGCAGTAGTTCAATTTTGAGAATAATTTTACTTCTTTTCTGGAGCTTCAATCTTTGGATTAGTGTGGGAAAGTGAATTTTCCTTGCCGTTGGCCTTTACTGATTCACCTGGTATCAGTATAATGGACTGGGGGAGTGGTACGCTTGTCTGCGGTGTACTGACTCTGTGAGCTAGCACGGTAAAGTCGCCCTGAGTGCGCGCTAGTACAAGGCAGACCATACAACACACTCGCACTTCACATGCATACACAAAATTGTTCATAGATTAATCCATAGAGATTAATTAAATAGTTCTCGTCGCGAATAGCTGAAAAATTGCTGATGCGACGTTAAGCAACATTCAACCAACCAATCAATCTTTGGATTTCATTAGGGGTCGACATTGTCAACGCTTAATGAAGTCTGGACTTCATTAGGCATTGTTACATACCACTAAATAAAAAAAAAAATCAACATTTGGTCAGCTACTGAACAAAGATAAGTGGTGGGGTAAAGCGCTTATTTACTATCCCACCTTTATGTATGTTGTTCATAAAATAGGTTTAGTGAAGCAAACTTATGATTACATAACGCATGACAAACACAAAACAAGAATACAAAGCAAGGAACAATAGAAACAAACAAATAAGACTCATAGAGGAGACATCTGAGAACCAGCGACACTTTTACAATAAGAGCAACTTTCGCGCCGATAATTGGGGATTTGCCGTTAGCGGGCACCTAAGCCAAACTTTGGACTGGAATACGGTTTTTCGGGTGTAGAGAGCTAAAACAGGAGGTGCTTACCCTTCTGAGGCATCGGGTCTTATTTCTCTGGAGGAAATTCACGTATTTAACTAATTAACTAGTTTTGAAAGTTTTTTTTAAATTTATTATGTTATGATTTGAACATGGACTGGTGGTTTTTTTTTATTAAGAGACTTTATCTTGCCGCCAATACGGCTAAAATGTTGATGCTACGTAAAACAACATTACAACGCCAACAAATTACTTGTTAACTGGTAAAATATTACACAGTCGTTTGCTAAAGTACGGTCTTAGTACATTGGCCATTTTGGACAAATTGTGTTTTTTCGAACATATAACAATATAATGAATTATTGTCTTTTGCGACACAGGAACCTGACATAACAAGTACACGTGGGTTTGATATACTATGTAAACGAATGAAAGATGGAAAGAAAGTATGTAAAGAAGTGGAAGATTATTTCAAAGAAAGGTAAATATACTAAATAAATGTCTATACGTCATTTTACTGTATAGCGCCTAATCGCGAAATAAGATATGTTCGTGGGGTTTAAATTTGGCGCTACATGTTATTTTACTAGTATTAGCAAGTTAACATTTTGTCGACATAGTTTTAACATAAATCTGTAATACACCAAAATAGGGCCTGCTACACCGTTGTTGAAAAGATATAGTGGTCTTCTGCAATCTTATGTTTTTTTTTTGTATTTAAAATTATTTTGATTTCGAATAAACAAAATACCAAACTACAAAGGTACGCATATGCCTTATTCAGTTACAATAAGTAAATCGGGAAAATTTTCCCGTCACACCATTTTGCGAGAAGCAGCATTTACTGTATTTTTTGGCTTAAGCGAGTCATGGCTTGTACAAATGATCCAAACAAACATACCAATCCATGTACAAACCACAATCCCAAAGCTAAGTAACTAGCTAAAATATTCGGGAATTTTATTTTAACGTATTGCTACTCTTGCAAATTTACACGAAAATAAAACGAACTCAAAAACTTTGTAATTTATGTCATTCTTTATTCTGTTTCAGAGCTAAAGCAGAATCCTCATATAGTAAATCACTGTTGCAGCTAGTGAAAAAATTAGACGGAAAAGAAGAAACGGGGTAAACTATTTTACAGTCTTATTTATGACTTAATCGAATGATTTGGGAGAATCATTGCGTATAATACTACAAGGTCGCAGTCAAAAATATTTCACTTATATCGAGACGTCACCAGTTTTAGGTAATGTGGCAGAATTGTTTTCTAAGTGCGCTCAGGGCGTTGTGCCTGTCGTGACACCGCGGGGTATCGGTTTTTTAGGTCTCTTTCGTAAAATGCCGAGTGTTTGTCGAGAGAACAGTCACTTGCTATTTTGAAGTTTCGGTCAGACCCCGCTGGTCTCATTTGTAAATGAGATGAAAAACGACCTACACCAATAAAAATAAAATAAAATAAATTATAACCTTACTACTTTAAAAACCATAAAATTAAGTTTATTTGTTCTGATATTCCCCAATGATAAGGATGTAAGATGTGATTGGTGTTAAAGAATACTTTCAAGAGTCCTTTTATAGACAGCACTAAAATAAAACTATAAGTTTCACAAACTTGAAAAATACTTAACAATAACATTCATGTTTCTTGATCTTCCGGGTTAATGTATATTTTGTACGGTCTGGCCCCAGTTTCACAATCATTCCTTAGCTAAAATATTCCTGAACTTAAATTTAGCAAATTTTTGTAATCTCTTTTTGAAACTACTGGTTAACTTTTTTGTCAAAACTAAATGCAAATGTTTTAATCTAGAAGTGATCTTAAAAATGACACTTTAAATTCCCCAATATCTTGAAAATTAACAAAATTATAAAGATTTGAAATTTTGCAACATTTAAGTTCAGGAAAATGTTAGCTAAGAAATGATCGTGAAACTGGGGCCTGGTCCAGGTTTCTGAATTATTCCTTAACTAAGATTATCCTTAAATTATATCTAAAAAAATGTTATCTTTTTTTGAAATATTTGACAAAACTGAATACAAATATTTTAAGCTAGAAATGATCTTCAAAATCTTAAAAATCCTAAAAATTAACAAAAATTATTAAGATTAAAAATTTTACCAGATTTAGATTAAAAAAAATAGTTAAGGAATGATTGTGAAACTGGGAGCTGCACATTGGCCGGCAGGTCATCGACAAACATAATTGTAAAGCCTGTCTTAAAGACCACCTCTATATCAGGGCTATCTGATTGTAAAGGCCAGTAATTTTTTTTATCTCAATTCTCTTTATTCATAAGTCCAATCCTTGTCCATAAAGACCACCTCTATATCAGGGCTATCTGATTGTAAAGGCCAGTAATTTTTTTTATCTCAATTCTCTTTATTCATAAGTCCAATCCTTGTCCATAAAGACCACATTTACTGGTTCCCTAAGGCGTCATTAATAGGTGTGTGTACCTGTGTGTTATATATTTTAAAACAAACAACATGTTCTCATTCGTGTTAATGTTTTATAATGGGCAAAAGTACCGATAAAAGGGTTTGATTCAACTTAAACCGCAATATTAATGATCGTCAGTTTTTTACTACAAGGGGTGCATCATGCTTCTAAAAAAGAGAACCATAGTCTTAACGTTCACTTGCCACATGTATCATTACCTATCAGCGTGTAGTGGAGTAATGGGGTTTTACGCCACCAGTTGATTTTTTTTACTTATATTAAAGTAAACAGGAGGCGCTTACCCTTCCGGAGCACCCGGTCTCACTTCCCTGGTAGAAGTCCTCGTGTCTAACCTAACTTGTCAGTTCCAAAGTTTTTACTTTGCTTCTGGGTTGTAATTCGGACATGGATTAGTATGTTTGTTTATGTTTAAGACTGCCAGTTCATGGATGGTGGGGGAAACTGGTGTGTCTGGAGGCAACCACAGTCAGACCTTCTGCTAGCGAACTGACAAAATTTCTTTCGCTATGATCTCTCCCGAGAGGGATTTCAGCCTAGGCAGTTAGAGGTGCTATGATCCATAAGCGTATTTTCGACCACTCGGCTGGCTACTGATGCCCATAATACAATAAAAAACAAACACACTAACTTACCCATGTCTAAATCACAATCCAGAAGCAAAGTAAAAAAACTTTGAAAGTTAGGTTAAACATGTGAACTTCCACCTGGGAAGTGAGGCTGGGTGCCCCGGAAGGGTAAAATTGCAGAAAAACACGAATGACAAACCACAAATATTTATGCATATATTTCATCTTTCATTTTGTTTCAGGGGATTGGGGAATAGTTGGAGAGAACTGCGTTTACAGACAGAAAAAATTTCACAGGTCCATGACGTCGCCTACAGTAATTTTACTATTCTTATGAAAGCTGTAAACAAATTTAATGAAGAACAAACCTCGCGGAAAGACCAGGTACATTGTACATTTTTGTACTTCATTAAGAAGATACTTTAAAAGAATTAAGTTTTAGCGAAAAGTATAATTTTGGTAAAAATTACGTGGACTTGAACTATTATTGCCTTTGAATATGGATTGGTTAACGTCCACACAAACGTTCAGAGTTTTTGCTCATGCGGTACATTGGCGAAATTAAATTTTAAACTATCTAAGAACAGTATTGTTATTGAAAAATAAAAAATGAAAAATCACCAATAAGTACTATCTATGATTTCAGATGGAAAAATTAGTACGACGATACCAAGACAATAAGTCCTCGCAGTATAACAGGATGACTGCAGTAAGTATTATACATAGTTACCATAGTTAGTTACTAAGGTAACTATATTATCTGTTGCTAAGCAACATCAAAGTCTATTTCCTGTGTTACATGGCAATACATAATTAAGCTCGTAGTATATAACAAGATGGGAACAGTGAGTAGTGAATACAGTTACAGTTACTAGGTAACAGGATTGTTTGTTTCTACCCAACAAAAAAAGTCAAGAGTCCACTTTAAATGGAAACCTGGTGGTGTCACTGTGTTCTTTGTTAACCCCAATAATACAAATTGATAATGAATAACCAGAGAAACAATAAAATGTCGTGTTATGACAATTTGACAGTTTATAGATTCACTCTAAGAGAATACACGTTTCTAGTATAGACAATCGCATATTTTAGAGTAGTTCAATGGTCAGCGTACCATAGTATGGTGCGGTTTTTGGAAACAGTGATAACGCTGACCAGTCATAAACAAACATACCAATCTATATCGAAAACACAATCCCCGGCAGAGCAAAGTTAAAGGTTTGAAACTGGCAAATCAAGCCAGATGCATGAACTTCTACCAGGGACGTGAGGCCGGCTGCTCTGAAAGGGTAAGCATTTCTTGTTTAGTTAGGAACCGTCACATGTGAAATTGAAACTTAGAATGAATGGAACATGGAACCATATATTCAGGGCCATTTTGAATATAGAGACACCACGCCATCAACAATATTGTGATGACGGCCATAAAACGTTTTGAGGGCCTTGATAAGCCCGGGCTTGCAATCTTAATGGGTCAACAATTCATTTGTAATCATCAATGCATATTTTTAATATTTAGTGTTAATTATTTATAGTTGAAATCAAAGTACCATCAGCGCTGTCAAGAAAAAGATAATGCAGATGACGTATATAGAGGCTGTAAAAGTTCTGTTACCGTGACAACAAAAGAATATCAAAAGGTAATAAAAGTGTTATAAAAAAATAATGGACATGGCTGTTTTAAATTTTGTATTGTTCCTATCCACGCATTTTTATAACTAGTTTCTCAATGTCTGTTGATGTGTCTTTTTCCATGTTCTTTTGTTTTGTCATGTTATTGGTTGCTTTGGTTATTGCTAGGTACATATTTTAATCTTCAAAGATTCTGATTTATGCTGTAAGGAGGAACATACTCCAATTAAATGAGAGTCCGAGATGATGTTAAGATGGCACAATATCTTGAAAAATGTCTTGACTGCATCTTGTACTCTTATTTAATAGAAGTAAAGCTGGAACATAGATAATCTGCAAAAATCTGTGAACTGTGTTTCTCTTCAAAAAAGAATTGGAGAAAAAGTCGATTTTAACATTTCTTAAAATGTTTCTAAAACATAAATGAAAAACTTTTAAAGATTTTCTTTTAAAATAAATGTGTCAGAGTCTAAGGTTAAAAATCTATTATTCAGTATTTAAATACAATTTAATTTTTCAAAAATTATTCTCATAAATTCGGATAAGGACACATACTAAATTTTCAAAATGAGAATAGAGTTTGAGTCCAGCTTAGACCACATGAGGGAAAGTGAATTTTCCTTGCCGTTGGCCTTTACTGGTTCACCCGGTGTGAGAATAATGTGACTAGGGGAGTGGTACACTTGCTGATTTGGTGAGCTAGCACCTTAAAGTCATTCTGAGTGTGTGCTGGTACAAGGCAGACCATAAATCACACTCACACTTCACATGCATAAACGAACTTGTTCATAGATTAATCCATAGAGATTAATAAATAGTTCTTGTTGGGATTGGCTGAAAAATTGCTGATGCTACGTTAATTAACATTCAACCAACCAACAAATGAAATTGAGAATAATTTTTCAATGTTTGTTATGCTTGATTCTTGAAGCATTGCATAACGATAATGCTGTTATTTATACATTGTAGGCAGAGAAAAACAAAGACAAATGTAATGAGCAGAAAGAACAAGCAGGTAATATATATCAATGAATTATTGCTAAAGCATATTTTTTGCCATGTTATCAGATTAAGGTTCTATAAAATATTAAACTACAGTCTTAGCTGCCTTAAAGGCCACCTCTATATAAGGGCCACCTGCTTATAGGTCCAGTAGAATTGTATCCCAATCATTTTTCATTCATATTATTTGAACTTGTATATAAAGACCACCTGTCCATAAAGGCCACCTTTATTGGTTCCCTTAGGTGGCCTTTATAGACAGGTTTGACTGTACATGACTTTTCCATTAAGTCGAGGAATTACTGAGAACTATCTTGGATGCTCCACAAAAAAATATATAAATTAAGCAAAACACAAAATCAAATTATTCAAAACTAAATATCAGTTCATAATAGATTTTGTTAGCTTCACGAAATCCTTAGTTAAAGTTATAAATTAATTAAAAATGTTATTTAAATGATTAATATTTATTTTAGGCATAAATTTTTTACTTCAATTACTTCTGTTTAATAATGATAAATGTATGCATTAATTTTTAAACATAATTTTCAAACACATCACCTAATACACAAGATTTAGCAATCCTCACCGACTGGTTAGGCCAATAGAGATTTGAACAGCCAGGCCCAGGTTTAGAATAGGATTACCAGTAATTTTTTCATCTGTATATGTAACGATTTAATTTATCCCCCATGAAATATTTTCCTAGGATAATATTTTCTTATGAGATTTGTTCCATTGATAATATTTTATAGGTAAACATTATCCATGAATAATATTTTACGGAATAACCCATGACATTTATTACACCGGATAGATTTTACCATGGAATTATATCCTCCCGGACATATTTTCATCTGGATGAAATTATTGATTACATATACAGATAAAATAAAATTGCCATATCATTTGTTATATTTCCAGATACACTATATAAAAACGCAGTTGAGCAATTAGAAACAGCCAGAGTCCAATGGGAAAAAGAAATGGAAAATGCTTGCCAGGTATATATCCTTGTAGTGTATACTAGTATATAAAAACAATGTCTTATGAGACCTAATTCACCACATAGTATAATTGTCTTGTTATTGTAATTATGGATAAATGTCCCTTGTGATATTAGAAGTCGCCATTACTTTTATTTTTGAAAAATTCCGATAGTAAAGTGGAATATTCTCCAAGAACATTTACCTTAGAATATAAAAGTCATTGCTAATATTGTATGCTGAAGAAAAGGAAAGGAATTGCATTTGTACCATCCACTAAAAATTTTTTTGACTGAAAAATCCTCAAAATGATGAAATCAAACCATTTTGAACATTTCTGGGGGGAAAAAATCAAAAATTTTACATAGAATTTAATGGGTACAAATGAAAGTAATACAGAGAACACTTTGTTGGTATTCTCACTTTCACACTGATTTGTTGGTTGGTATGGGTAAACACAGGGAGGGGTTACCTGGAGGTAATGGTAAGTTATTAGGTAATCCTGGTGTTGTATTTGAAGTAGATAAAACTGTTAACTACCGGTAGCTTTTGGTCCATTACCCATGGAAAGGGGTCTGATTCGGGTTTAGAAAACACTTACTGTAATTGTATTGAAAATTTCATGTTGATTGACTAGATGAGCATTTCCAAGAAAACAGGAAATAACAAGATTTGATCAAGAATATAAACTCTGGTTCAGATCCATTAAACATTTCTCAAACCGATTTTATTTAAATATTTAAAAACATAACAGTAGTAGTTTTTCCTTGATGATAATTCCATTTCATGAATATTCAAATTTTGTTTTAGGTTTTTAACAGGTTAGAGGAAGAAAGGATAAATTTTTTAAGAGATATATTGTGGAAATCTACAAATGTTGATTCACAGATGTGTGTTGATCAAGATGAGGTATGTGTTTAAATACCAATTTTTAAAGATAAATAAACATATATATATATATTATTGTTTATTTCAAATACATGTACCTAGGGCTGTCATTGATAGATCGATATTGATACATAATTCATAAAAGCCATTGATACGACATTGATACATATTTTGAATATCTATATCAACAAAAATGGCTGCCAGTTCAGGGCTAAGGTTGGAGTAGTCAATGACACATAGATTAAACTGGTTATAAATGTATTATAATTACACCTCACACTTTTTATGTATCTCAAAACCAACTTACATACAAAACAGAGTTCATATAATATTAGAAACATTTAAGACGACACAGATATGCCAGGATTCAACAAAAATAAATTATTTAATCACTTATCCCGTATTTAGATATATCGATATATTTTTCAGTTGATATATGCATATTCAAATTCTCATCAATGACAGCTCTACATGTACTGTAATTAGATTTAATACAAGACCCATTAGAATATAAGACTATGTAGTTGAATATTTAGATAAAAAGGAAACATTGGCAAGACAAATGATGAATCCCATTTTAACAATGTACAAAACATTGCATTTTCAAAACCACTGCTGTATGTCATTTGGTGGAGTGCTCACTTTGTAAGTGGGAGGTCGTGGGTTCAAACCCCATCCAGGTCTGACCTAAGACTTGAAAGTGGGTAGTGACTGTTATTTCGCCAAGCACTCGACATTACGGAATGTAAGTCACAGTAGGCATGGCACCATAAAGAACCCTACTTATAATGCCACCAGTGCAACACACAGACAAAATGTCTGCACCTTTGCCAATAGATAGCAACATCTCGATATAAGTGAAATATTCTTGACAGGGATTTTAAATACCATTACTCAACTCTACTCAACTTTTTCAGTTTTTACAACTTGTGTATTTAAAAAAGGCATATAAATACAATTTTTCTTTACTTTCGAAATTGTTATTTGAACATGGACTGCCATGTTTAAATTTGATGTACTGCTGTAACAGATATTTAAATGAAAGCATTATGTTAAATAAATGAATTGTTGGATCACCAGTCAGTAATGCACACAATGCTCTGACAAAGGCCCGGCATTCTTGAATAACACACAAAAAAGAGTAAAAACTTACCTGAATTGTGCCATTTAATGACTTCACTGACACTAATATGTCATTAGTTATCATGATGCTGCTTTAGAACCATGATGGCAACCAGTTTTGGAACATAAAAGGCATGACCGGCAATGCATCAATTACCGGGAATAAATTCTTTACTTTATATTATTTAACTTCTATATATAATTTTGTTTCAGTGTTGCGAACAAGTTCGAGTTGTTTTAGAATTGTGTGATGTACAAGATGACATTCTTGAATTTATAGAAAGAAATAAACGGGAAATATCAGACCAGGTAAATACTACTTATAACTTCTCAAGGCTAGGGGTGTCTAGTGGATTGTTATTGAATATCAAATGCACTTCCGTGTATTGAAATTTAAATGTGTACAACTAGTCAAACATGATAAATTAAGTGATCTTGTTTTAACAATTATAGGAATGAAGTTAATTTTTCTTTTTGTTATGAAAGTATGAAAGAATTGGACATTTTGCACACTGAATAATTTGCATAGCGAATTATGTTACGTGTGCAATGGCTTAGAAATTCAAATGCCTCTGTGTGCGTCATCAATAGTAAAATTATGTCATCGAGAGCTAATCCATTCATGCAAACGTAACAGAAAAATACGACCAATCAAAATGCTTGAAACAAAGGAGAATTGAAGTATTATAGCTTATTTTATTGTTCTGGCCCATAAAACATTTTTTCAGAACCATTTTTTCAGTACCTCAATAAGAGACAAATACACAAAGTAAAAATAAAATAAAACAAGTTATAGTTGATATGGGATGCCATTTCAATATTGTCCCCCCCAAAAAAAAATACTGGAAAAGCCTCAACCATGTGCATGATCAAAGTATGAATGGTCAATGTCACATCTACTGTGACGTTTGAATTACCGGTATTAAGATCTGTTAAATAGTTTTTGAGAAAAGTTGTGGACAAAATGTTGGCAGATGAAATGGGGTAAACACTACATGTATATTTCCTCACTTGTTTTGGGGGACATAATTATAGTGGTTTTTTTCCAGATTCCCTTTTTTGTTTATGTATCTACAAAATGTACATACTGGTTTGTCACCCTTCAAAGAAATAACTCGCATAGCGATTGGTTAACTTGCCGAGGTACATGGAACGATGTTCGGAAATCTGCCGGGGTACATGAGAGCACGCGACGTTTAGCGGTAAAAGGGAAGTAACTCGTACATCTTTGACGTCTAGTTACGGTAAACAAACATGGCGACAACGCACGCAAGTCACAGAAAATACGAAATGGAAGTTAAAAAGATCCAACTGGTAACGCTTTGAAGGGTGACAAAAACGTTATACAGGGCTTTGGCAGGTTACACGGTCCCATGTACCCCGTCAAAGATGAATGTACCCTTCGCCTGCGGCTCAGGGTACATACATCTTTGACGGGGTACATGGGACCGTGTAACCTGCCAAAGCCCTGTATAACTTATAATATACAAATATTTTCATGTTACATCTTTTATAATTGTAAGCTATATTATCATTTTCAGCTGCAATACTCTATGAGGATTATTATAGAAGAACATCTTCCTCATCTTCAAATCCAGAATATGGGAAATCGCACACATTGGGAGCCCGACAATTACCACGCCCACCATCAGTTTCCAGACCCCCTCCTCCTAGACCCACCGAACAACCAATAATTGATATTGAGGACAAATTATTTACAGGTAACTATTTTTCGGAAAATAAATTGTGTTTAGGTTGTGAGTATTGTTTACAGGTAAACAATGGTGTGGAAAATAAATTGTATACTGTGTTTAGCTTGTAAGTTTATAAAGTTGCTGTTTCAATATTCGCTAATTATGCATGGATAATTTGTTTCAGACATGCCTTGGGGTTATTGATTCAATAAATGACTCTTGTATTTGCATGTGATTATACAAATTGGATATTTAATATTAACTAATTGTATATTTAATACCAGTATTAGCTATTAACAATTTAGGATGGGGTAGGAATAGTTAGAATTAGAAATACTTCAATTTGTACCCTCCAATAAAATAATTTTAATTTCGACTGAAAAAAAGCTCAGAATTGATTGGATGAAATAATTTTGAACAAATTTGCTAACAGTTCTTTTCGAAGAATTTACATAGAATTGGGTGGGGTATTAAAGGAAGCCATGCCCTGGAAAGTATGATGTGCTATTTTTGTTTGTTTTTTTTACACTTTAGCATGGGATTGCAAAATGTATATGTTTTAGAAAATTCAAATAGCATACAACACAAATATAAACATATATTCACTAATTATATAAATTTAGTTAAAACCAACAGTAAACAAAATAGATAGCTTTAACATACATTTACTAATATAAAGCATGCCAAATTTTACATGTGGCAGGTGTTGCTAGCTAGACAAGACATGCTTACTCTTCCAGAGCACCTGACCTCTCTTCCCTGGTGGAAGTTCACATGTTTAATTTTATTTGCCAGTTTTCATAGTTTTTATTTTGCTTTTTGGATTGTGATTTGAACATTTACAAGTGTTTGTGGTTGATCAATAGATTTTTATGAGGTCATATCATCTGGCCCTGGTTTCACAATCATTATTATTTAAGAAATGATTATGAAACCAAGCTCCGGTTTCATAATTATTTCTTAACATAAGATTTTCCTTAACTTATATCTGGCAAACTTAAAACCTTTATAATTTTAATAATTGGTTAAGATATTGGGAGATTAAATGTGTCATTTTAAAGATTATATCAAGCTTATGACATCTGCATTTAGTTTTGACAAAAATATTTATTTGTAGTTTTAAAAAGAGCTTGCCAAAATTTACAAAATTTAAGCTAATTTGGAAAATCTTAGTTAAGGAATGATTGTGTGACTGGAGCCAGTACTTCTTTGTATGACAATGTCTTTGAAGCATGTAACATGTTTATAGAGTAGATATATTGTGTATTCATACTAACTGTACTAACACATCTAACAGGTGAAGGAGCTTATGACTATGTGGATAATCTAGTACTAAATCATCAACGAAACTGTCCCAGGAAAACAGGTAATGATAAAAAAGCCATGAACTAAACTATGGGAGGTATGGATGTTGAAGAACATAATATTAAGTCACTCTCAGAAATTTCCTTATAATTTTGTCATTTTTAAAATTTGAGTTCTAAAACTTCACATTATTCATTTTATTATAAATCAAATTTTAATTTTGAGAAATAAATACAATTCCACACCATTTCTGTAATTTTTCTCAATGTGCGCAGTTTAATGAAGAAAAGGTGTGTCATATTTTTGTCTTTCAAACCATTCATTCAGATATAAAATTAGCTGTCAGTATTTGGTTTCTGGTTGTTATTATTAATGTAATGTGGCTGACTGTTATAAATATCACAGCAACAATTTTTCAGCCATTTACAACAGAAACATTTTTATTAATATCTAAGGACTAGTCTAAGAACAAGCTAGTGTATATGTGAGATGTATACAAAGCAAAAAGCAAAACTAGAAAAAAATAACATTTCGGTTTTTGTTTGTATTTTAGACACAAGTGGTGGAGAATACTCATCAGTTAGAATAGATTCAAAACCAACAGATAGTGGACAATACCAAAGAATTGTACGACAGTTTGAAGCTCAGGTAACACTAATACAAGATTTAATATTAATTGTACGACAGTTTGAAGCTCAGGTAACACTAATACAAGATTTAATATTAATTGTACGACAGTTTGAAGCTCAGGTAACACTAATACAAGATTTAATATTAATTGTACGACAGTTTGAAGCTCAGGTAACACCAATACAAGATTTAATATTAATTGTACGACAGTTTGAAGCTCAGGTAACACCAATACAAGATTAAATATTAATTGTACGACAGTTTGAAGCTCAGGTAACACTAATACAAGATTTAATATTAATTGTACGACAGTTTGAAGCTCAGGTAACACTAATACAAGATTTAATATTAATTGTACGACAGTTTGAAGCTCAGGTAACACTAATACAAGATTTAATATTAATTGTACGACAGTTTGAAGCTCAGGTAACACCAATACAAGATTAAATATTAATTGTACGACAGTTTGAAGCTCAGGTAACACCAATACAAGATTTAATATTAATTGTACGACAGTTTGAAGCTCAGGTAACACCAATACAAGATTAAATATTAATTGTACGACAGTTTGAAGCTCAGGTAACACCAATACAAGATTAAATATTAATTGTACGACAGTTTGAAGCTCAGGTAACACTAATACAAGATTTAATATTAATTGTACGACAGTTTGAAGCTCAGGTAACACTAATACAAGATTTAATATTAATTGTACGACAGTTTGAAGCTCAGGTAACACTAATACAAGATTTAATATTAATTGTACGACAGTTTGAAGCTCAGGTAACACAGATGCAAGATTTAATATTAATTTGTTATAATTAATTGGCTGTTTTTGTAAAATATATATTTTGTATTATTATTTCCTTTGTACAGTTTGGAACAAGTGAAAACATGACTGATATAAAATTGTATTCAGATATCTTTTAAAATATAGATGATCAGTATTATTACTGATTACAAAGTACATGTTCATAATTGATTTAAAGGGTTGTAGCTAGCTAGATGGAAGGAACTTGTCCTTCCGGAGCACCTTGTCTCACTTTCTTGATGGGAATTCATATGTTTACTTAATTTGCCAGTATCTAAAGATTTTGTTTTACCTTTTGGGACTGTTATGACAGGTATTTTGTGTTTGATTTAAATTTCAGAATTTCTACATTAGTTTGTCATAACATACTTAATCAACAGATCACTGATTTTTATATTTCTAAAAACGTGTCATATTATTGTAAGTCGTTGTCCATCTGTAATATTTTGTCTAGTGCACTCCTGCTGTTCACTTTTAAAAATAATTCTCACTAATATTTCACTAAACCTAAAATTACATGATTATTAAGATATGACATTGTGTGTATCGAATAAACATGATCAAGAAGGTAACTGTGTGCAAATGTATAAGAGTTGTGGCCCTTTGAAATTTTAATCATGTTTATTTTTTAATTTTTCCAGTTTCATGGCAAAAATTTTGCTTTAGTGGTGGTCTTGTTTACTTGCAATTTCATTTATATTGAAAAGTAAAGGGTAGTCTAGTTTCCAACAATTTTCAGATAATTTTTATATAAATATTTTTACAGGAACCTGGAGAAATAACAGTGTCAGTTGGAGAAGAAGTTCAGTTTGTGAAAAAAATGAGACAGGGTATGATACAAGTCCGGAAATTAGACGGTTCAAATCTACATGGACTTATACCATCATATTGCCTTAATCTGAACCAGAATGGAAATTCAACATATTTATGATTCCATGTGTGGAAATTAAATTCCAGCCAGAATAGAAATTTGACATAATTATGATTCCATCGTTTCCATGTATGGAAATTTAATTCCAGCCAGAATGGAAATTCGACATTATTATGATTCCATGTATGGAAATATTTTTGATTCCAAATATGGAAATTTTAAATGATAGCAAAGACAAGAGAAAAGTTAAATTCCGCCCAAAATGGAAATTCGACAAATTCCATCCAAAATGGAAATTCGACATATATTTTTGATTCTATGTGTAAAAATATTTATGATTTAATGTATTCCATGTATGGAAATTTAAAATAATACCAAAGACAACAGCAAATTTCCACCCAGAATGGAAATTCAACGTACATGTATTTATGATTCCATGTGTGGAAATATTTATGATTCCATGTCTTCCATGTATGGAAATTAAAACAATACCAAAGGTTACAGCAAATTTCCACCCAGAATGGAAATTCAATGTACATGCATTTCCTGTATGGATATATTTCTGCCAGAGACAAGAGAAAAGCCAAATTCCACCCAGAATGGAAATTCGACCTAATTATGATCCCATGTGTGGAAATTAAATAATACCAGACATCAAATTCCACCCAGAAAGGAAATTCAAAATATTTATGATTCCATGTGTGGAAATTTAAATGGTACCAAAGATGTACAAAGCCAAGCTTTACCATGGTGGTGTTTTCATTTAACTGAACATTGAAGTTTTAGGGTATTTTCTTAATGCCACCATATTGACCATATTCAGATATTGATAATTGTTTTAAAAAGGACATTATTAATATTACTTATTACTAAAACATTTACAAATGAAAGCTGAATATCCAGTTGGATAAACATGATAGCATTGTGTACAACTACCAGTATTTAGAACCTTTCAGTATTTATGGTTTAATGCTTGAAAAATTAACAAAATCAATGAAAGAGAAGAATGTTAAAAAATGTATGTAGAAAATGCCACAAAAATGAAAAAAGGGTGTTTATCAGAACCTGGGACATGTAAAAAAGATCAAACAAAACCATCATCATAGCTACCGTAGTAAGGTTGTTTCATTGAAGATGTTCATCTAGTCATTCATTACTAAGTGTCAATTATCACCGTTCTCTAGCACTGGAGTTTTAAGCAGTTTATTCCAAAGGATTTAAAAATCAACATTAGAAGTATATTATGGGAAGATAATAATGTAACTTTAGCATGTTTACTGTATTATTGCACATTTGTCATACAAAACAGCAGAAAACCAGATGTGTCGTCAAACACACACTTTTGTATTTTAATATTAAAGTTTTATTTGGTACTTCTGATTTATCTTGAATAATGCTTAAAAACAAACTATTTGCTTTACATTTCATTTTTTTAAAAATATTTTCAACAAATGTCTAGAAGTATTGATGTTTGATATTGACTGTTATTAATATGTAAATGTATGTACCATGTACATTCTGTTGATTTTGAAGCTCATACTATGATATTTAAAACATTTAATACCATTTTTGCTTGTTAATAAAAATGATATTTAAATATGCTAAAAGTTGAGTAAAATTGTGCCTCTTATATCTACTACTGTATCAATCATTTGATACAGTCCATGTTAATTGTCCAGAAATAAAGAGCTGATAAGGCATAGAAAATTGATCACTCTCCAGGGATGTCGTTAACTTTTGAAGTAGCAGGCTAATTTTTAAAAGTAATAGGCAGTTCATTGGCACCAAAAATCTAGTTAGATGTTGGATTTAACCACTTGGGATACAAAATAGCTGGTATCTTTTTAGAGAATAGCAGACTTTTTTCGCTGGCTATCAGCTTTTAATGACATCCCTGCTCTCTGTTCTTGGTAGTTCTGATGCTTTGCCTGTCATAGGTAGTGACTAAAATCCTATAATAGTGTTTATGACTGAATGGAAGAATAATTCATATGACAAGGAGACAAAATGAAATTGATAGTTGAAGCTGAATAACATATATTTGGGAATACACATGTATTTAGCTACCAAGAACATGATGACACACAGGAAAATAAGAGAAAGAGGAACAAAACTTATAGGATTAACATCCATTTAGACCAAGTTCTGATTTTGGACAGGCAATAGGGTTTTCCTAACAGCACATGTAATGGAATTAACTACCAACAAATCTGCTAGATATAGAAGAGTATCAATCCTCAATATACAAGCCAATAACAACATTTTTAAAAATTTTTATCCTGCACCATGTAAATATGTTTTTAATGAGCACAAGCAACTTTGAATGAAGTCCCCAACATTATAATACTGGAGAGATGAGTCATAAGACTATTTACCAGTTAAAGAAGTAGAAGTAGAAATGTAAATAAAGAAGAATTCCAAACAATTAGAGGTTGGAGAATAAAGATTGGTGTTGGTTACATTGTGGTATCTAAACACACCAATGGAGTTTGTCACTCTATCACGCAATACTCCCTAACATTTGTGTGGAACAATTATTTCCATTAGATGTAAAATCATATCAGTTCAACTTTTCTCGTAAAAACTGATGTTATTTCTGAAATTCTTGACATAAACACTTTCCAAAACGTCCCACACAAACAGTATGGGGTGTTGATAATGTGGTACAGTGGCGATCCCCTTTGCTTTTGTCGCCAATTCACATTGATCATGTGATGATACTCATTTATCAGGAATGTATGTAAGGTCATCATCTAGTACTCAGTTGAAGCACAGGAAACATTTATGCCAAACTGTATCTTACACCATCATTAGAGGAGGAGGCATAATGGTGTTTTACACCCCAATTAAGATTCTTTCATGTACCCAGTATATTAAGACGATCAGTTCAGGGATGATTGAGGAAACCAGAGTACCCTGAGAGAGCCACTAACCTTTGGAAAGTTAACAGACAAACTTTCTCACACTATGATCAGCCTTATTAGGATCGGAACCCTGAGTGGTGAGAGGCACTTTGATCTGTATGTGTGTGCTTTAGACCACCCTGGAATCAACATGATTAGACTGTCCAATGAAAGTCAACTTAGGATCAAAACCATGGCAACCATTCCTACTTGTATAGTAAAACAGAAATCAACACCTAATTGTATAGAAATATAAAATTTAATCATTAAAGTTATAAAATTAACAATTCTCTAAAAATAAATATAAATCTTCATTTAAATCTGAATAAACATTAAAATGACAACGTATAAAAATGGACGGAATAAACTCTGAAAATACTTTTATAAACATTATGGAATAAGTTAAATGGCACAATTGTAATACATGTATGTGGAAGCATTAAAAATCAATAAAATGTAACACTGTAAACCAACTTTTGTTCATGGATATCAACTTTTGTGATTTTCTTGCCGAAACCATATTGTGACTTTTAACTTTTGCAATATTTGCTATAGCTGAAAGTTTGGTATAAATAATACCATATTTAAAAACATGTCAGAGTCGATTGACTTTCTCGATGATTTTGTCCTCATGAAAAATATGAAAGTAAATCACACACAAATAAAAGTTGGTTTACAGTATAACTTTATCATCTTGTCACATGACCATTTTATGACATTCAATTGGATGATTCAAATATTTGACAATAACAATATCTCCATAAGAAATCCAGAAGCCACTTTTATCATGACATCAGAAAGTAGAGTTTCCATAACAACAGAGAGATTATAGTATTGCTGAGAATGGTTTGTCGCAAATAAAATTTGGTACGACTTTGTTTTGTTTAGTATTTAATTACCCTACACTACCAGTAAATATAAGTTATAACTATACTGAATGTAATTAAATAACTCATGTGACTATAAATGAAAATTAGTAGGTTTTCTTGCTGGACTTTATCTTGATAATAATATCTTAAATTTCCCACAGGACTAATAGGCAGTTATCTTTCCAGATAACATTGCTTGAATATTAAATTATCAAATCAAATCAAATTACTAAATGTATTAGATTACATGTATTGGTGACTTAAAGAACTTTTGTGTATATGTGACATGTGATTTGTTATATTTACTGAGGATCTTTCCCGTGGTAAATTTATAAGTCGGCACATTGGTCAGATAAATTCCGACAATCATCAACTCCCTTGGTAACTTTTTCTAGAATAATCATGATAATTGTGACAGAAAAGTATACATGTATAGGCAAGCAACATTGACCTGTCAACTTGACCTTTAATTTAAATATTTATTATGGACGAGTGCATTTTATTTAGGGATCAGGCGTGCTTATATGGCCTACAAAATGCACACTAATCATGGACAATGTGTATATATTATAATTAACTGCCAATTCTACCACTACCCATGTATTTGGTTGATCCTTTTACATGTATATGAATACTCCTGATGAAAGGTCAAGCAGACAGGTCAATGTTGTTTGCCTATACCATAGCAATACAGCAGAAACATCACAATAGGATAACAGTCCCTCGGAAGAGATCCATGATAGAATATTAGTATGACTTATAATTGACGTACTGCGGCCAAACCTATTACATGTATGTTCCGACACTGGCCGCCATCATGGTACCAAAGCAGCATCACAGCAACTAATGATGTACTGGTGTCAGTGACGTAATTAAATGGCACAATTCAGGCCGAGTTTTCATTCTTTTTGCATGTAATTGAAGCAAGCTGGCCTTTGTTGGAACATTGTGGGCGTGGCCGGCAATCCGTCAATTACGAAAACTTGATTACTTGATTACCACCAGATTTACATCAATACAAGTCACATACTCCATTTTCTATGTCATGAGTCTCACTTAATTTATTTCTAGTCCCTCTTATACCACCAACATTTTCCAAAAAAAATCAATTCTTTGAAATTTTTAATTTTTTGACCTAGGTAATGAAGTCTTTATATAAATGTGAAGTAATTATTTTTCAAGATGAAATTCTATTAATGTTTCAATCTTAAAAGCCAAGCTAAAGTAGAAATTTCTCCCAAACTACTAATGAATTTTAGTCTAATGTGAGATGTCAGTTTGATGCCTGTAACATATTTAGCACAAATTTACTGGGATGGTCTGCATCATGACAACAGATAGAACATATCTCATAACATAAGAATCCTCAAGGTCGGATGATGTTATAGATGACCTTTGACCTGCATCATGACAACAGATAGAATGTTTTTCATAAAATAAGAATGCTCAAGGTCAGATGATGTTATAGATTACCTTTGATCTTTGTTTATTCTGGAATGACCATCACATGACAGTGCATGGAACTTCTCTCAGTAAATATTGATCTTCTTGGTCTGTTGTGGTCATAGATGACCTTTAACCTTTATTCTGGAATGATCTGCATCATGACTGCAAAAAGAATTTTTCTGTTCTGGTATGATGTTGTCATAGAAGACGTTTGAATTTTATTCATGAATAGTTTGCATCATGACTGCAGATGGAACTTTCCTCAGTAGATATGGATCTTCTAGGTCTGTTGATGTGATGGATGTCCGTCTGCTTTTAGTCTGTCTCCCTAGATTATCCATGGTTGCCACGGCGTCAGAGTTTATCATATGTACGTCTGCTGCTATGCCATCTTGTACCAGCCTCAACATGTGCCGTACCTCTTCTAGGCGGAACATTGTCTTGAAAAAAAAAATAATGTTCATTTTTGATTCAAAAAAAAGTTCTAGTCAGCATTCTGTTTAAGGAGGCTTCAGAGACAGAGTGCTATTAAGAGCTGGACTTGCAAATCACAGTACTATCTGATATTGTACTGGATGCCAATCAAATTAATACAATTTTGAGTACCAAAAAAGAACTTATTAAATGAAACAATAATTAGTTAAAACAAGAGGCCCATGGGCCTGATACGCTCACCTGATAACTAATGGCTAGCTGATAGATTTAAAGAAAACATAAATACTAAACCCCAATGACTTTTTTTTTTACATCATTATAACCGTTGTATTAATACCTACAACATTCTAGTATACATGCCAATACAAAAAGTTAATAGTTTTCAAGATAATTAACCATTTCAGTATTGTTTCACATCTGTGACCTTGACCTTTGAACCCAAGACCTTTTTCTATACATCAAAATGATCGTTGTATCGATACCTACAACATTCTAATATACATGCCTATACAAAATGTTTATAGTTTTCGAGATAATTAAACATTTCGGTATTGTTTCGCATATGTGACCTTGACCTTTAAACCCATAACCTTTTTCTATAAATCAAAATGATTGTTGTATCAATATCTACAACATTCTAATATACATGCCTATACAAAAAGTTTATAGTTTTGGAGATAATTAACCATTTCGGTATTGTTTTGCATCTGTGGCCTTGACCTTTGAACCCATGACCTTTTTCTATACATCAGAATGATCATTGTATCAATACCTACAACATTCTAATATACAAGCCTATACAAAAGTTTATAGATTTTGAGATAATTAACCATTTCGGTATTGTTTCACATCTGTGACCTTGACCTTTGAACCCATCACCTTTTTCTATACATCAAAATGATCGTTGTATCAATACCTACAACATTCTAATATACATGCCTATACAAAAAGTTTATAGTTTTCGAGATAATTAACCATTTCGGTATTGTTTCACATCTGTGACCTTGACCTTTAAACCCATGACCTTTTTCTATACATCAAAATGATCATTGTATCAATACCTACAACATTCTAATATACATGCCTATACAAAATGTTTACAGTTTTCGAGATAATTAAACATTTCAGTATTGTTTCACATCTGTGACCTTGACCTTTGAACCCATGACCTTTTTCTATACATCAAAATGATCGTTGTTTCAATACTTACAACATTCTAATATACATGCCTATACAAAAAGTTTATAGTTTTCGAGATAATTAACCATTTCAGTATTGTTTCACATCTGTGACCTTGACCTTTGAACCCATGACCTTTTTCTATACATCAAAATGATAGTTGTATTAATACCTACAACATTTTAATATACATGCCTATACAAAAAGTTTATAGTTTTCGAGATAATTAACCATTTCAGTATTGTTTCACATCTGTGACCTTGACCTTTGAACCCATGACCTTTTTCTATACATCAAAATGATCATTGTATCAATACCTACAACATTCTAATATACATGCCTATACAAAAAGTTTATAGTTTTCGAGATAATTAACAATTTCGGTATTGTTTCGCATCTGTGACCTTGACCTTTGAACCCATGACCTTTTTCTATAAATCAAAATGATCGTTGTATCAATACCTACAACATTCTAATATACATGCCTATACAAAAAGTTTATAGTTTTCGAGATAATTAACCATTTCGGTATTGTTTCACATCTGTGACCTTGACCTTTGAACCCATGACCTTTTTCTATACATCAAAATGATCATTGTATCAATACCTACAACATTCTAATATACATGCCTATACAAAAAGTTTATAGTTTTCGAGATAATAATTATAATCAGAGGTTAAAAAAATTAGGTCACGACCTTCACAATTGACCTTGACCTCATTTTGAAGATACTAACAAGAAGATGTCAAAACTGAAAACCCCATGTCATTATCTGGTCAAATAGTCAAGTTATAACAATTTGAAGCTATTTTACGATTTTTTCAAAATTAAACGCAAAAACGCGTAACCTATTTTTTATCCGATTTTTACAAAATGAACAAACTATAGGCTTAAGACCCTAGAGAAGCCAAATATCACATCAGATTTTTTCTCCAATCAGTACTTTCGGAGAAGAAGATTTTTTAAGATTTTTGCACCCCTAGGTCACCTTGACCTAGTTATGGTAGCCATGGCAACGCCACGAACAAATCTGAATTGCACCGGCCCATATATACTTCTGACAAAGTTTCATTAAAAACTGTCCAGTAGTTTCAGAGGAGAAGTCGAAAATAGGTGTTAACGACGCACACACGCACACACGCACACACGCACACACGCACATACACACGCTGCGCTATGCCATAAGCTCACATGACCTTCGGTCAGGTGAGCTAAAAATGAGCTGTGCAAAAGTACAAAAGCTAAATTTGTATTTTAGCATACTGCAGGGAAAAGATCTCCCCTTTATGGATGAAAGAATAGATACACAATAACAGTCAGAAGAACAGTGTAGCATTTGATCAATTAAAACCTTTAACATCAATGCTCATGATCATACTACCAATTGGCTGTATTTTTTGCAGGTGAGCTAAATATTACAAAATCATAAAAATACAAGAATAGGCACCTTTACTCCATAGTCATTTCCATGAAAATTTATGTAAGACAAGCTATTCTGTTTCTGATAACAAATTAAGAAGAATTTGGAATGGAACAAATACAAGACAAGATCATAAAATCACCAAGGTAATCAAATACATTTTAGGGACAAAAGACTATTTCTACAGAAATTTTGATACAATGACAACATAATTTCTACGGATTTGGCAGTTTTCAGGGAAATATAAGCTGAACTTGATCTGATCCTAAGATTGATTCGTGTCAAATGTCCCTCATTAGATTAAACGTCAAAGTTTACAAATTATAGGATAGCTACCTGTGTATCAAATCCAAAATATACATTTCCAGTGTAAAAATCTTCCTCTAAGGCTGATTTCATTTTATTCAGTACAAATTCTTGTAAAACAGAACTAGTCAGACTAATCCTTGATTCACACACATCAGATAATTTACGTAAGAACGCCATGGTCATCTTCCCTATCAAAGCTTCATCAACTGGATTCTACAATGTCAAATAATAGTTTACATGTATTACTGTTGTTGAACAGTTTCTGTATTCCCTGTCAGATTACAAGCCTAGGGGGCAAAAGTGTGGAGTAATGGTGGTTTACACTCCAATCAAGCTTTGTTACTTATATTGAGGCATTCAGTTCTTGGATGTTGGAGAAAACTGGAGTACCTGGAGAAAACAACCAGCCTTCAGCAAGCATAAAGGATGTATAGTTGGTTTATATATGTAGTTAATACACTGAAGATTTTAGTAACAGGCTGGATAAACAGCTCCAATAAAACTGAGGTGAAAGATGTTCTGAATGACTAAATTAGATGCATTGATATGTTTCAGGAATTTTATTATTCCAATACCTGTAAATCATGTACAATGTAAAATTAGTCACTGTAATATCTTATTGTAATGATCTGTGTATAAATCAAAGTGGCTCATATCTAACATATCTAGTGATGGGACTCGGAGGGCTCGGTGGTAGAGTGGTCTAAAGTGCTTGTTTACAGATCAAAGGATGTTAAGATTTCTCTAACTCAAAAAACTGGTAGCGAAAGATTCTATTATGTTTAACAATACTAACCTCTAATTCAGGTTTATAATCTACATTGCTCTGTGCTGTTTGAGGTTGCTGTTGACTTTTTCCTCTTGATGGTTTTTCTTTTGTTCCCGGTTTTGTTGGTTGTCCTTTAGTTCCTGGTTTGGACTGTTGACTTGCTGGTTTACTTCTCTGACTAGCGGCAGTCTGTACATGTTTGGCTCGTTCTCGCTCATCGTACACTTCATACTCTATGTACATCTGTATTAAGTCCTGAAGTGACTCAGCGTAATTTATCAGGTATTCATACTGACCCGCCTGACTGTGTAACATCCGCCATGTTTCTGCAACATGTACTGTATTCTGGAAGGAACAGAATAAAGAATATATACAAAATTCATTTGTAATCATTGCCTTTATAGGAAACCATTTTTATACCCCCCCCCCCCCCCCCCCCCCCCCCAAACTTGTTTGAGGAGGGTATATAGGAATCACCATGTCTGTCCGCCTGACTGTATATATGTCTGTCCATGTAAAATTATGTCTGGGCTATATCTCATAGTTGCTGACTGTCATAAAACTTCACATGAACAATCTTTATGGTCCAAAGGTGTGTCATGGCCTTAAACCAAGGTCATACTTTAAAGGTCAAGGTCACAGGGCAACTTTAAATGTTGGGGACAGGGGGTATTTGACTCTCAAGAGACAGTTCTAGTATTAAGAAAGGAGGAGAGTAATAGAGTTAATGCAGTGAAAAATCTGTTACAAAGCATTTGATACTGGCAATTATGCAGGGGTTATGAAATAATAGAATCTATCACAACTTGTGGTGCCAGATATGGAAATCTCAACCCGAGTTCTAATCTATTGAGTCCAGAATGAGGCTTGCCGAGTTCTGGACCAAATACACATGTATATTAGAACGAGGCTTGAGATTTCCTTATCTGGCACTACAAGTAGTGATTGATTCTATTTCTTGCATCAGAAAGTACAATTTTTCAATTCTAAAATATTTTAACTTGTGATACACCTCTGATTTTGTGTTTAAATTCCGTGGGAAAAACGGCGTGTAGGCTATCTTGCACAGGGGGGTACAAGATGGAGATATCTTGCACCCCTCTTTTTATGGATTTTTCTATCTGAAGTGCAAGAATAAAGAAATCTGTACTCTAGTGTACTGGTATTGTCTCCATTTTATATGTTTATATGAAAGATTTTTATGTACAATAAAAAACCAGAACATGGAAGCAGATCAATGTTACCTGATTAAGAAGACTTTTAAGAAGAAGTCCTCTCTGTAAGGTCATCATATCACATCTAGCCTCAGCAGACTTTAACATCTCATCAAGGAAACTCTGAGCATGTCTTATATTAGGTCCACTCATTGGATCACCACCATTTTTAGGTCCTCCATTTTGAAAATGAAATGCTGCCTGAAAAATAATGACAAAATAAAACAAATGGAAATAGAACAAGTTGAAAAAATACCAAAATTCTAATAAAATTGATACCTGATCAATAAACATTATGATTAAAAAAGTCTACAAATTTTAAATTATTTTTACATTTTAACATAACAGCAACAACTGACTGAAATTGATCTTGTTGAAATGACTTGCAAACTATTCTTCCACATCATATCCAATAAGTGTTTTACATTTACAACGATTAACAAAAATTCATTATCTTTGACACAGAAATAAACACTACACGCACTAATAGGATTTATCACATACCACATAATCAATTTACCCCTTAACCTATCTATTGAACATTTCGGAAATCATTTACGTCACAAATTTACGAAATAAAGTCATTTTTACAGAAAAACATCATCTTATGGGATTCCATATCCAATGGAAAATGCACAAATTTTATTGAGCTATGATGGCAAAACCCCATTGACAGACAATATGGAAGCTGGGATCCCCAGGAAAGCGCAACATTTACTGAATAATGAGATAACAAAATTAAAGATCAAAATTTGAAAATGAAAGAACAGATGTTAAAAATAAAACAAAAATGTCTTACTCTGTCTCTGGATAAGAATATACTTTGATAGAATGCTACTGGATTTTCTGGATAAAATATCTCTCCACTGTAACAATAGAATTCAATAATGATCAAGCATTGTATGCACAACTCTCACCATTGTGTCTTAGCCCACAAAAAATTAAAACCAAATGGGGTTCGCCACTGTACCACGCGATCAATACCTCTTAAAGTTTGTGCGGAACATTTTGGAAAACTTCAACGTCACAGATTCACGGAATGACGTCGTTTTTGTGGGAAAACATCATCTCATGCTATTCCATATCCATTGGAAATAAGTGTTCCGCATAAACCTTAGAGGGTATCTCGTGGTACAGCAGCGAACCCCATTCTAAACCTCTTCTCATAAAATTTTAGCTGTACCAATAATACCGGTAAGTTAACCAGTTATAAGTTTTTGTAAACATCCAAGTTTTACTAGCAAATAAGATTGGACACACGATACTTTGATGGCCTTATATGGTTTATACAGGGTCAGTGAATTTCTTACCGAGCAAGAAAGACAGGAATTTGCCTACCCTGAAAGGAACTACATTTGGTCATCACTTGAATTAAATCATTTGAAACTAGTTAGAGTGAAATGAAGTAAAGAAGTTTTACAGATTCTTTCACTTATATCTAACATTCAACTAGTTTTTCTGTCTAATTTGATGAAATACAAGTTTTATCAAACACGCATGATACAGAATCTTGTATCACCACACTGTGGTGATACAACATTGGCGGTAAAGTACATGTGCACCTTTAGTCGGATTTCTCATTGAGACGTCATTTGGGAATCTGTGATTTTTCAAATGTAAATAATGACGTCATTACTACAAAACATATGTCATAACATAGTTCAGTGTTTTTCTGTGGTAAAATATAACATTTTCACATGAAGTGTTGTTTTTATTAGTTCAAATAACCTAGTTGGAAATGTTAGATAAAAATATCATATACACAGTGTGTACGTACAACCCTTTGTATCAGGTCTCATCTTTTTTTAGTAGGCATATCACTACTTATCGCGCAAGCACGGCTCGTAGTGATATGTCTACTAAAATCTGATACGGAGGGTTGTACATACACACTGTGTACATATAATATGTATATTTTGAGCCATTATTTTCATTGATGGTGGAGAAACTGAAGGGCACAAATCGAGAAAACCATCTACCTTTCACGACTTAACTTATAGTCTTCCTCACTCTAGAATCCGTCCCAGCTGTGATTTGAACCTAGACAGTAAGAGCTGCTGTGATCCTTAAGCGCTCTCTCAAGATCACTGTTACAAATGCCATGAAACTAGTAAGAGGTAAAATATGTAAAGAACATAAGCAGTTGAGTTTTCATTAAATTTACACTGTAGTTCAAGCTATCAAGGTTTAATGCATAGAATATAATAAGAATTTGGTCAGGACTTGCAGATGACTTTCAAGTTATCCAGGGTACTCAAAGTATTGATGTTCGAGTGATCCAAGTTTGACTGTAACATGTATATATGTGACAGAATATACTTACTCAATATCATCATCAGTTAAAAAGTGTAGCAAGAAATATTTTCTGACCGGAACATATCTCCATTGGTCCACCAGTACATAGGCCTGTAATTCAAATAAATATCAGTTAAAAAGTATAGCAAGAAATATTTTCTGACCGGAACATATCTCCATTGATCAACCAGTACATATGCCTGTAAATCAAGTAAATATCAGTTAAAAAGTATAGCAAGAAATCTTTAATATAATGTAGTATAACATAGTAATTGACACTTTTTAACTTTGCCAAAAAACAGTTTATACATATCAAAGACCTAGATCAGGGATTATTTGGTCTAAAAATAACTTACATTGTAATATAGTTATATTTCAATGAAATTTTTATGATTACCAGGTGAGTGCTGCACTTGAATTTTGAATTTTCAAATTCAAATGGTAAGATAATATGTTGTAACCAAATACATGTACATGTATGTGAAATTTTTATAGAGAGAAGCAGTGTATGTAAATCTGACTTCAAGTATTCAGGGTATTTCATATATTGAATTTGAAAGCATTGTTTTTTGTTTAATCTACTCCAATAGATTATCAGCACCAACTTTGGTTCCAATTTGAAATGGGAAAGACCAAACTTTATGGACAGATACACATGATTTGCCTAACTAAAAATATTTTACCTTCATAAATATTGGTTCTTTTCTTGCACAGATTGTTGCAAATTCTCCAATAAAACCCATCTTTTTATACACAATGTCTTCCCAGGACCAGCGAGTCTGACTATCACCAAAAAACACACCCACAACTGGTATAGAGTTGTTAGACTTAATCATGGTCTGTACGTGATTGTGTACTGAAATTACAAATTAAAACAAACCTTTTCAATGGATGTACTATCACTTCAATAGACATTATTGTTGTAATGTTTCTTAATGTCCAATCAGCAATCTTTCACCTATTTGCTATGAAAACAAATTTATGAATCTCTAGGGATTAATCCAAGCATAAATTGGTGCATGTGTGGGATGTGTGAGTGTGTTTTGTGTTCGCTCTTGTGCACACTTAGGGCATTTATATGGAGCTAGTTTACCAAGTCACAGACAAGCAAACCACTTCACGAGTCACATTATACTGATATTGGGTGAACCAGTAAATACTCTGTCCTCCTAATACGGAGTGCCAGGCAATAAAACATTATCTTAAATTTCACATCAAATAAAGCTATGTGGAATTCATTTTAAATTAAAATTTATACACAATTATTGCCTTTATTTAATTGCCTTTATCCAATTAATTGTAAAACTATATGTTTAACTGTCCTTGATTCAATGATAAAGTGTGATTAGAAGTTGAAATAATAAAAACCTGTGTTTCCAATAGCATTTACATAATGCATGCAAATCTTCATAAGTGAAATAACATCAGGTGCTCTGGAGAGACAGTATCTAAATACATTTATGCAACACCCTCCATGTAACAAAACAATTTGAAGAAGATGTCTTTGAAGAGCATTATAAATGCCCCCATAATAACTGTATTGTTCTTTCAAATTTGTTACCATACCTATGTTAGCAAACAGCTGAATTGCCTCCCCTTGACAACCTGGGGGTCCCTGGATATAACAATGTTCATGTAGTTCCACTTCATTTAAATAAGGTTGCATTTTACCATATAGAATTGTTGGTCCACTTATAGCTAAACACAAACCAACCTAAAACGCAAAAAATAATAGCGGTAACAACTATCAATACATGTACAGCGAATTACCGGTACAACATGTGAACAGTCTTCATTCATGTCAATTCTAAATAAATCAAATGAAAATAAAAATCAAATGCTTATACATGTAATAAAATTGTTAATTTCAAATTAAATAACCAACACTGAAATTATTATTTTTTAGTATGCAATAAGTTATGGATACAGGTCAACAGTTCCAGCAGGCTGACTTGAATGGATACATGTCAACAGTTCCAGCAGGCTGACTTGAATGGATACAGGTCAACAGTTCCAGCAGGCTGACTTGAATGGATACAAGTCAACAGTTCCAGCAGGCTGACTTGAGTGGATACAGGTCAACAGTTCCAGCAGACTGACTTGAATGGATACAGGTCAACAGTTCCAGCAGGTTGACTTGAATGGATACAGGCCAACAGCTCCAGCAGGCTGACTTGAATGGATACAGGCCAACAGTTCCAGCAGGCTGACTTGAATGGATACAGGTCAACAGCTCCAGCAGGCTGACTTGAATGGATACAAGTCAACAGTTCCAGCAGGCTGACTTGAATAGAAACAGGTCAACAGTTCCAGCAGGCTGACTTGAATGGATACAGGTCAACAGTTCCAGCAGGCTGACTTGAATGGATACAGGTCAACAGTTCCAGCCGGCTGACTTGAATGGATACAGGTCAACAGTTCCAGCAGACTGACCTGAATGGATACAAGTCAACAGTTCCAGCAGGCTGACTTGATTATAATGTCATTGCTGTCTTCATTAAGAATTGAATCCAACAGAAAAATCCAAACTTAACACTAGATATTCACAAAATTTAATTACACATGTGTATTTAATTACTTGGTAATTAAAAAACTTTACATTTTTAATTACTGAAAACCTGAGCTTTATCAAAGGAGAAAATAGGTTTTAGAATCAAGCCAAGGTTAAAATTACTTCTCAAAAATTTGAAGTCATAAAATGGTTATAAACAAAATATCCTTAGGATGTTAGCATTAGACAAAGTACATGAAAAACATAATGATGACATGGAAGAATATGAATAACTGTTGGTAAAACATATTTACGTTAGGTAATTATGTAGACATGCATGGTTTTTATATACAATTACAGTAAAATCTTATTATAATGCCCCAATATGTTTGCTACTTGGCATATCCCCTAACTATTTTCAAGTCCAAAATCCATATCCTTTATATTTTCCCTTATAAGCCTCCATCCATTTATCATCAAACCCCTTTATAACTGGAAAATTTGACTGAACGAATGGTGGGAATAAATCAAGATCTTGCTGTAATTTATTTCCCTATCATTGTGTATAAAATATCTTACCCTGTATGGTCCTTTCCTTTGTATATAATTTAACTGTACAAAATTCTGTATAAACTGACTTAGTGGTACAAACTGACCGATGTCCAGTAGACTTATAGCACTGATAGTCCCGTGAGCGTCTACACCTGGCAGGGTAAACACGAAGTTCTCTGAATCTTCCAGTCTTATACTAGAATTAACCATGTTCTCATCAATGGCCGCTTTACTTGTGTAACATAAATCCATTCTGAAAGTAAAAACAAAATTATAGTCTATACATACAGTAGCCCATCCCCTTACCTCTTTCAATGTTAAAAGCAAAATATAAGTTATACAACAGGTTTATTGTAGGTTATAAGGTCCAATATACCCTGTTAAAGATTTATGTTCCCTGGATGATGACAAAGAGTGACCCCCTATTAAGAAGTACATTATCTAGAGTTATAAAAAGTAAAATATCTGTTTTTTGAGTGGATGTTTATGAGAGTAATGAAGGTGTATTATAAGGTGTGATCAGGATGTGTTTATGCAACTGTATAGCTGTCTTTTAAGACTTTGAAAACTGGCAAATTAATTCATTTATTTAAAAATAAACAACACACTTCTTCAAAACAGATAAATATCTCACCTCATTGCACTCTGTCTTAGTACTGATACAAATCGTGGGTATGGATTTGGTGGGAAGTAATCAGCCACGGCTAGATCAATAAGGAAGTCATGCCACACTCTATCTAGATGAGTGTCTACTATGTACTGAAATATAAATATTAAATAAATCAAACTATCATACAAAAGGATCACAGCAAGCTGTCTTGCTTAGATATATAAAAAACGTATTATAATGCCCCTTGATAATCTCTCTTTAAACAAGAAAATGTCTTTATAGGGCCTGTATTTTGATGTCAAAAGAACAACATTAACAAAGGCCCAACAAAATCATCAAAATAGGCTAACACACAATTAGCAAGTTTTCTCCTGATAGGTCAATTTAGGGTTCACAAATTAGTAATCAAACAACTTTTATGACGAAACTTCATATCATAAAATCATTTCCAGGTACATAGCACTTTTACATATAAATACAGTCCAACCTGCCTTAAAGGCCACCTCTATATAAAGGCCACCTGCTTATAAAGGCCAGTAGAATTGTATCCAAATTGTTCTTTATTTATATTATTTGAACCTGTATATAAAGGTCACCTGCCCATAAAGGCCACTTTTACTGGTTCCCTTTGGTGGCCTTTATAGACAGGTTTGACTGTATACATATATATATATACAGGAAAGGGAAAATAGGCAGCAACCAAACTGAAACCTTCCCAATACTAGCAGGACACTCTACCGATCAAGCTAAATGGCCACCTGATTATTGTTCTTTTAACCAGAAATAAAAAATCCTGCTGGTCACATGATGAGATTTGCAGGCCCTATTATTAATTAACTTACTCTGAGTAATACAGCTTCCTTAGCTATGGCCTTTGGTGACGTCTCCCTCTCTATACATGTCTGTACATTTAGGACTGAAAGAAGAAATTACAATATTATAGTCATGAGATTCTTTCATAGTAGAGTAAAACACACTCATAACAAAGCCCTGCGGACTCTATTTTTAACTTTGTTATATTGTTGTATATAGACTTATATAAAGGAGCAGTTGGGCCCAATATTTGACTCCATACTAACCATGTATTTGTTGAAAACTTGTTCATTATATTTGTGTTTTACTGCAATTCAGGTTCTCTTACTGACAGGCCTAGTGGTCTAAAGTCCACAGTTACAGATCAGAGTGCTTTTCACTACCTTGGTTTGAATCCTACTCGAGACAAATCATAGTGTGAGAAAGTTTGTCAGTTTGGATGCTAAAGGACAGTGGTTTTCTCAGTTAGGGCACTCTGGATTTTTTTTCACCATCCATGAAATGACAGCCCATGTTTTAGTGAAATAATCCTGAATGAGGCGTAAAACTCTATAACTCCAATCTAGGCTTTTAATCTACAGGTTTAACTATACATGGATTTTGTATATTGACATCTTTGCAAGGGGATTAAAAATATATACATGTACTGTAAACATACCGGTATTTATTTTCGCTGTGTTCTAATTTTCACTTATTTAGCGATCATTTCATTTGGGCGAAATTTAATACCGATCGAAAATTATGTTATGCTTAATGTGTTATCATGCATATTTCAAAAACGCGAAAAATTTAACTACGCAGATGTTTAAATTTCCTGTTATCGCGAAAATAAATACACACAAAATTAAAGATGTATACAGTAATACACATGGTTTTCCTGCTAATTGCCAAAAGATAATCCTTATAAATATCAAGGATTAATCTAAAACTAATTTTGATTTTAAGGGGCAATGATTGAGACTTTTACTATGTGCTAGAAAACACTAACAATGTTATACTGACATTACAAGTTTTATTTTGCCGATGATGAAACAATTGTGTAGGCCTAAGAGAAGAAAAAATAATTCCCACATGTGGTCAACCTGGGTTGTTTAGGCACCTGGGGTTTTATGAATATAGTACAACCTCATTAAAATGCCAATCCCTAATTGTACAATCTGGCTTATTGCCACAGCTTTTTGCATGAATTAAAATAATTGTTTTCTTCTACACTGTATGTTCTTCTTGATAAGCCTCCCTCAATTTATTCCCAAACCCCTTTATAACACCAAAATCTGACTTAACAAGTGGTGGCAACGTATCCTGGTTTTACTGTATAAGGTTATAACCACTGGGACATTCTGATCATTTAGAGAAAATAGCTTTAGAAGATTTATAATATTTTACCTGATTTTTCATGTGTTTTAATATGTTCATCTTCTACTCCATGTGGTACATCAGAGTCTATAGCTGCTCCCTGTCAAGTTTAAAATTCAGTTTAATTTGATATAATACATTGGTAGCCCTCCAGCAAAACAGAACTGACAGCCTCAATATAAGTGATGGAATCTGGACTCTATTATTACTACACTCTACCCATCATCTTCTCTGTGGATGAAAAATCAATAGCCAGTGTGTTTGAATGACCTTTCATGAGAGAATTTACTAGATAAAATATATGGTTTTGTGCACTTAGATTGACCTCATATTACCTAGATGATGGACAGTCTGGAGTGGAATATCATAATGTAATGAGAGAACTTGTATCTTGTTGTCTTTTGACATACAGTGATATGGCTAGAATTATTTCCAAAGAAAATATAAAATATTTTCAGCTGACAAAATTTGGCACAATCAGTTTCAATCACCTCAAAAAATTGTTGAGTAACTGTATTATAGCAGGCATAGTAAAACCTCACTGCTAAATGCAATAAATACATTACATAAGTATAAATTTTTGTAACTTCACATATAACTTGTGATGCATGTATATCGATATAAGGAAAGAATTTTTGATCTCATGAAACAAAAATTCTGAATCTTGTCTGAATAATTCAGAAAATATCTATTTTTTAATGCCAAAAATTAGTCTGATTTTTCTGAACACATTTATCTGAATTCTGAATTTTGTCCCAGTATTCTGAATTTTGTCTGAAAATGTAAGAACTTAATCTAAAAATTCAGAATTCATTTAGAAAATTCAGAATTTCTGAAACAGTCTTAATTTTTCTGAATATTTCTGAAATTTCAGTTTTTAGGAAACAATATACTATTAAGCCAACAGATTAATCTTTCATATGTTACCTCTGGATCAGGTTTCTGTCTGTGTCTAGTTACTGGCTGTGGTATGGACTCTGGGAAAGTCTGCTTCATTGTTCCTATAAGGCCCTGAATTATAATATCAATATTTCTTTTATTACCCACTAAGTGGGTAAATACAAAATTAAAGTAAACTTTTACACACAAACAGCCATGTTGTATGTTCTAGCAGGTTTAGTCAGAGGATTCATAGAGTATTCATAGATCATGTACCAACAAGTCCATCAAATTTCTAAAAACTTACATTTTGTTCATCAAGAAATTTTTATCAAAAATTTTTCACAAAATCGTCAGTTTGGGACGGGGAAGGGAACAGTAGAGCCCATAGAAAACCACTTAATTTTGGCAAACAAACTGACAAACTTTCTCAAACTAGCATCTGCATCTATAGGTGGTGAAAGGCTTTCATTTATATAGCATACCCGGTAAGCATTTAACTTTGTGCCGACAAAACCACTAAAACCATTGAAAACTTTGTTTCATTTAACAACACACAAGAAAAAAAATTAACTATGGAAAAACTTATGAAATCTGTTGAAAATTGATACATTACTGCTACAAGTGGACATCTACTAAGGCAATCTTCAGACAACTGTAACATCAATGTTAAGGAATACCAATTTAAATTCTTCAGCGTCTTCAATGTCTACAAAATATATACCAAAATGATCCTATACCATCAATGTTTTCAAAATCAAATACACAGCTAACTATACAACAAAAAGTACAGCTATTTTCATAATATAATGTTAAATATGCTGTAAACAGGGAAATTTTTATGGCTGTTTTATATTGCATTTTTGACTTTCTGACCTCCCATGTAAATTGAAGATCTTGGCCTAGTTGTTAAAAGCTCTGTTAGCTTAACCAATTGACGTATCGCCAGCTATGCCTTTTATATTCCGACACAGGCCGCCATCACGGCACTAAGGCAGTGTCACATCAATTAACGATGTACTAGTGTCATTGACATCATTAAATGGCACAATTCAGACCAAGCTTTTATTCTTTTTGTGTGTAATTCAAGCATGTCCGGCCTTGTAGGAACATTGTGGGGGTGGCCTGCGATCTGTCAATTGGTTAGCCAACCTAGGACTTGGGAGGTGCTATAATGCATAAGTACTGTGTTTTAACTACTCAATCATCAAGGCCCTCAAACTACTAATTGAGTCACTGTAGTTGTTAAGACAAGAAAATAATGACTAAACTATGTGGTGATGAAGCAAATGGTATTTCTTCACTTTGAGAAAAGTGGCAGGCAAAATGCTGGTGGGAGCAATTAAGTAAACATTATATGCCCCCATTTAGTTCTGGGAACATAATACTCCAACATCATGTACCTACCATCTGTATATGTGGTGATGAAGCAAATGGTATTTCTTCACTTGGTAGTAGATCGTCTACCTGTGATACCATAACTCTACCAGCTGTTATCTGTTCTGTACTTCTCTCATGTCTGAAAGAATAATAATAATAAGAAGAAGAAGAAGAAGAAGAAGAAGCAAGAAGAAAAAGAAAAAGCAAGAAGAAGAAATTCAGCAACATTAATATATTTCCACTTCAATTTAAGACATAATTATGCCATGCTAAACCAGGTTTGGTTGTATCAACAAATGTCAGAAAACAACATATCTTAAATTAAATCAAATTAAATTGATACCAGAAATATAAAAAAAATATCCTTTGTGTGAGGTAAATTTATAAACTGAAAAAAATAAATTAAAGTATTTTCTAAAACAACTTATATTTTATGTGTATAATACATTTCACTGTTGGGTAAGGTACATATAAATTTTCAATTGTTTTAATATTTTAAATTTAAATGGAAATTATAAATACTCACAAGTTATTTAAAAACAGGTTCTTCACAGATTCTTTATATAAAGCTAGATTTTCTCTAATTGCATTTATTTCATGTGTCTGAAAAAAATTAAAAACTTCTGAGTCATAAAGAAAATCAGTTTATTGCCAAATATGCTGAATGTTTTATTTACAATAGAATAAATATTTATAATAGAATGATAGCAGTTGATTATTATAAATAATTGAAAAAAAAGGTTTGTAACATGATTGTTTTGGCCAATACCAGAAAATATATTAATAGTAGTGACAAAAATTTTTAAATGAGTGACATAACTTGTATCCCCTGAACTCAAAGTCAAGCCATCCATTCTCTATCTGGAGGCATGGAGAGGAGAAGAGTAATTGTTTTATGTTTAAGTCGAGATTTTTTCACTTATATCCAGGATGTCAGTTCTGAGATGATTGAGGAACCTGAGTGCAATGTCTTTCTGAAAGGAAACTGACAAACCTTTTTGCACTGTAATCTGCCAGAGTGTGATTTTAACTTTGGTAGTACCAGTTAATATGATGTGTAAACTGATGCTTTAGACCACATAGTTATGCAGGTCCATTGATGAAGTTTGAATTTTGTCATTACAGTAAAACCTTCATTCTCACCATTTGATCAGTAAAATCATGACATTTGGTTTGGTGATAAAATGGGGAAGACTTCTGACAATAAGCAATGTGGCAAATTTTTCAAGGGGCATAATAACAAGGTTTTATGGTAGATATATTTTCACTGGCATTATAACACTCACATTTGAGAAACCCCTGACTATAAATCTAAGGCTCTTATTTTGTTCCATTATGTTATAGAATCGTCCTGCTGTACTGTGTAACAGTCTGTACAGTTCTATTGGCAACTCTGCATCAAATGCATCCCTGAAAAATATCAAATAAAACTTCTTAGATGCTTAATCAGTACTACATTGTACTATGATATCTGGCTCCGGTTTCACAATCATTCCTTAGCTAAGATTTTCTTTAACTTAAATTTAGCAAATTTTGATAATTTCTTTTTGGGACTACTGGTGAACCTGTCTCTAATATTTTAATTTGGTTGTGAATGCATTTCTATAAATGACATCAATTATACATTTTTACAACAGAAATATTTATCCATGTTTGACCAAATTTTTAGGAAATAAATCTGAAGATATAGTTTACTTACCTGTCTAGAAGAATTAAGATGATCATACAATAAACAGCTTCAAATAATTCTGCGTAGACATGGTAACCAGCAATCTTCTTTTGAAAAAACGACCTAGAAAATTTAAAATCATATAAATAGGGGTTCAACAGGGTACTATGTGATACCCTATATAGTTTGCGTGGAACAATTTTTAACATGAGTATGGGATCACATAAGTTGTCTTTTTTCTGTAAAAATGACAATATTTTCGGAATTTGACAGTTTCCAAATAGTGTGAGGTTTGTCAATTCCCTTGCCGAAGTTTGGTTTTCTTCAGGCACTTCAGTTTATCCATCATCCTTAAAATGACCACTTCAATATAAGTGAAAGAATTTTGATGGGGTGTAAAACTCATTTACTCCACTCAAATAATTAGTTAATTTTCTGAAAAAAGTAAACAAACAAATAAGGAAAAATAAACATGAGGTCTACATGCCATGAAATGTTATGCAAAAAGTGTAAATGCCTTCAAAAGCAGTTTAAAAAATCATAGAAACACCATCCACTTCAATTCAATTCAAAGTGTTTTAAAGAACTGTGCACATATAGCAGTGACAAAATGACAAAATATGACAAAGATGAAGATGCAACCATACAAGCCTGAGGCTTAAAAAGGTGGCGAGATATGATGAGAATAAAAAAAGATATACAGGTGAGCTACACTGTTCTTACTGAAGGTAGTGGGCCTTGAAAGTATGTAAGATCACCTTTATATATTGAATGTTGCTTGAGGGTCTCTGTCTACCTTAAAAAATTTCTGACCACTTTTGCCATATATTTCCTCTTCTGAGGGAATTCATGATTATCAGTGTCAGAATAGAATGCAAAATGTTAGGTTAAATGTTTAGGTCACCTAATTGAAATGTTCTTTCCCTGATTAAGTATTTTTTACTTCTCAGTTTAAATTGGCTGGCCATATGCTAGTATGAAGCAGCATAGGAAATCATTAGTCTTACTTGATAGGTGTTGTGATCTGCCAGGCAAACGGACCGTATGAGGTATCATCTCCGATTTTAAATCCATCTATCATTATTTTGGTTGGATGTACATGCTGAAACCGGTCATAAATATGGTGTCGTACTGTCCTCATATCCTGGTTCTGAGCGGCTGATAAATTTCTGCGACTTGCTTGTGTTTTTGTACTTTTAGTACTTTGGGCAGTGTGAGGTACTATATAGTTAGAATGATACATATAATAGTAAGTTAACTAGATAATTTTGATAGAAGTTATAACTTGGGATAGGGTGCCATTTAAAAAACATTGCCCAAATGAACCCCAAATGAGAAATTTCCAACCATGTGTATGATTAAATTATGAAAAGCCAAGTGCATATACATGTACTACAACCAAAGGTTTAAAATTATTATTGCTACAATAATTTATTTTTTTCTAAGATTCCAACAAACATATGGAGCTGATGGAACAGCCTTTTTCCAAATAAGAACAGAAAAATTGGCCAAGGTTTAAATGCAGGCCAATAAAACAATGCATGACATAATCAGATAGTTAAACATTATAAAATCAGATGCCATGACCCATAATGTATTCATAAGAAATTGAAAGCCAGGGGAAATAAATAGATTTATTAAAAGAACATGAAAACCTATTCATCAATTCCTATTGTAAATACATGTATAAATTGATATGTATAACACAGAGAACTTACATGGCGGTTGCATTGAATCTTGTTCATACGGGTTAAACTGTGGCATAAATAATGATATATATGACTCCGCATGTGATCTGTTCAGAAATACCCCTTCATGTAGTGATGCCATAGGGAACTCACAAAAACTGGATAACCTGTAAAAATGGAAAAAGTACATGTATGTAACAGGAAAGAGAAAAAATGCAGGGTCGGAGCAGAGTATAAAAATCATCACCATTACATGTATATATAATATATTTGAAATAAAATTGTTGTTATTTTGGATCATTTGATTCATGTTAGTTTTGTAAAATTAAAAAAATCTCCTTACTGGATCTCATAAAGAATCATAGATCATTTTAAATTTAAATAATTTGATATATACACAAGAGTTAAACAGTAAAATATTACAGGTAAAATTATATATGTATTGATAAATTTTTCAACAGTATTTACAAATTTCCATTATTTATGCAGGACACTAAGACATTTCTACCTCTAATTTAGATAATATTGGATAGATGACGCAATTCATTGATGTCTCCACTTGATTACAATAACATTTATAACTTGAAAACAAATGTGTATGTTTATGATTAGTATTGAAAAAAATATTACCCTTCTTCTTTTAAATCTTCCACTACTTCTAGGAAATTCAATCCAAACTGAATCTGTCCTCTCATGTATTTTGGGTAGCCAGGATCAATACGGAAAATACACTACAATACAATTGATTAAAGTCAAATATATCATTTTAATGTTTGTAGTCTTAATTATACATGTACATTTAATAAACTTTGTTAAGGGATGGCATATAGGAATAGCCCTGTCTGCCCGTTCATCTGTGCCAATATTGTGTATGATCCATATCTTCTATATGTCTATGGATGGATTTTGATCAAACTTGGAACAAATATAAACATGAGATTATATGTTGCATACCAAATGTTGAAGCATAGGTCGAGGGTCATGACCCATTGATACAACCTAAACAGGGGTATAAATCAGTTTAACTGACACATGAGACAATTCTAGTTTATTTATTATTTGCCAGTATATTAGCTCGGTATCATTTGGAAATTTTCATGCCGATAGATTCATATTGTGAAAATTACATACAGTTTTATAAATTGGGAAAAAAATCACCATTCCACTACAGTAAAACCCCGATTTATTGCCACGATTTGTTCAGTCAAATTTTGGCATTATAAAGGCATTATAAAGGGGTTTGGCGATAAATTGTGGGAAGCGGATAAAGAAAAGCATAAACAAAATGGATTTTGGGACTTCAAAATAGTCTGGCAATGAGCCAGGTGGCAAAGTTATTGAGGGGCATTATAACGAGGTTCTACTGTATATCTTATACAACCTACCTCCATGTATATATACTTATTATTGATGACAGTGTCACTCATGGCCTGTAAAAATTCTTGCTGAAAAAACAATATCATAATATTTTAAATCGGTTGTATGTCATGTTTTTCTACACTCTCATGTTCGCCAACTGTGATAGAAAGTACAATAATGCTAAAGAAAATTTAAAATGCATTTAGTTACACATTCTAAATATACAAATTTTAATAAAATAATAAAATAAACTGTTTAACTCATCAGTAAAATATGGTACTGTAAAAATAAGACAGAATTTAGGTTCAGATTTTATTGATATTATAAAACAATGGCAAAATGTTCCAAATTATCAGTATAAAGGGTTGTTATTTGTTTATCAATTTGGAATTTAAACAAAAAAAACCAAAACTCATCAAACTGTATCATTCTAGCTTTTGAATTACGCTTATTCATAATATTTTAGCCTTGCAGTAAAATGTTCATTTTTCACTTGTAACGGTTCGGTTTGATCCTTAGCCTGGGCATTGTGGGAAAACGTAGATTTTTTCAGGTATTTATACCATTATTACACTATATAATGTACCTTTTCATCTTGTATTCTATCAGATGTCCAGAAGTCAAACAATTCAATATCCGGATTGTCAATATCCTGGACCGGTATGTTTACTCCTAAAATACAGAAATATAAAGTGTCATAGTACTTACAACAAACAACTTTTAAAAAATTTGGCTCTTTATTATTGTACCTTCATAACGTGTGATGATTAAATTTTACCATTTTCACGCCTTCTTATTGGCTTAAAAGTTGGAGTTATTTCCTCATAGACCTGGTTTTTTTTTTAAATACATGTAGATCGGACCACTGCATTATCACACATCAATGGCTAAAAAGTTAGGGTTATTTTCTCAAGGACTTACCGTAATTATGTGCAATATGGTTACCTGATAATAAATGCATGCACACATTTCATTGTTGTTCACATTAAAGTAATTTGTTTGATAAATTAAAAATTTTTTGCATAGTACCTTGTTCTTTTGGTCTCTTTATTTATGTAATTTAATTATAAGCATTGCCTTTAATTTTTGTTTTGTCTTTCAAGAAATTGCTTAAATTCTGGCTGTGCTTTTTGCATAAATCCTGGCTAGTAAAATTTTATCCCAATCACTTTTTATTTAACTGATTTGAACCTGTATGTAAAGACCCTCAGTCCATTAAGGTCACTTTTACGGGTTCCTTTAGTGGCTTTATAGACAGGTTTGACTGTATGTAATACATTATAGTCATACATACCTAATATAAGGTGATTGGGATTTGAGTACATCCCATCTATCTCTGCCATGACAGCATTTATGTACAGTGACAATCCCTGGAATAAAATATAAAACTATGATGGTGAAAAACTGAATACGTAAGAAAATACTGCATTTTTTCAATCCTATTCCCAAATCCAAACAGAATATACATGTATATATATGTATCATATACACTTATAGGTGATGGAGGGCATGATGATATTCACTAAATTTTTAAAAACTTCATGGCTAGGTGCAAACCATTTGTGGTAACAACATTTGATTTCACAGATGTGAGTCTTCGCCCATATTCACACAATTTTTTTATGTAAATGATTGACTCCAATGTCACTGATTTGATAGATAAAAGCTTTGGCCACATCAGTAAATTTATCCACAGTAAACAGCTGCAGCCCCAAATACAATTGCCATAATCATAATGCAGAATATGATCTATGAGATTTCTCCAAATTCAAGTGCATGTGAATTTAACCAAATTATAGTTTGCCCTAAAATTTCCACATGCTAAAATTTATACTTCAACAGTAGTTATTCTTATGAAGCTTTAACCAACCAAACCCAATAAAATATTATAACAGTTATACCATTTTGACATCTGGACCACTGACTAGGTATTCTTTCCTGATCTGAACATTGTGGATCTGTGGATAAAATGTGCCTTCAAACACACATGGTCCAACTAAGGCAACCATTACCTGATTCTGGAATACAGAAATATAGATTGGAAATTGTTCTTGTAGTAGTCTATGTTTTATTAATAGAATGAAAAAAGAAGATTTTAAACAAAGTTGTCAAAATTGTATCAGTGTAGCTATCTTGTACATCTATTCTATTGATTAACTTTACCAACCAAAATCATTTGTTCTTATCCTATCAGGAATTTTTACAAAAAATGTATTATTGGACACTGGCACATACACAATATAGACATCTAATTGCTGATTTTCATTTTACCACCATCAGTTGTCTATGTCATTGATCATGTTGCCACCAACTCATCCCAATCATGATTCTTTCATTTCAGATACTCTATTCTCCATTGTCTTATAAATCAACTATAGACAGTACATCTTCAGGATGTGGAGTCAAGTCATTTGGTAACCACTTATATCTAGACATCACCAGCAAATTAATTACTCTTAATGTTCTTAATATCCCCAAATGTTTTCAAATATCCCTATATCATCTGACTGTCAAACTTACAGTTTAATCAGCTAGAGATATCATAGTGCATCTTCAGGATGTGGATTTAAGTCATTCAGTAACCACTTATATCTAGACATCACCATCAAGGTAATTACTTTTTATGTTCTTAATATCCCCAAATGTTTTCAAATATCCCTACATCACCTGACCATCAAACTTACAGTGTAATCAGCTATAGAGAGAACATCTTCTGGATGTGAAGTTAAGTCATTCAGTAACCACTTGTATCTAGACATCAGCAAATTAATTACTATTAATGTTCTTAATATCCCTAAATGTTCTCAAATTTCCCTACGTCACCTGATATCAAACTTACAGTGTAATCAGCTATGGACAGAACATCTTCTGGATGTGGAGTTAAGTCATTCAGTAGCCACTTATATTTGGACAGCACCTGCGGATTAACAACTCTGAGCAAGCTTGATAATCCCCACACATTATCAAATCCTCTCACTGTATAGAGGTTGGGTAAATATGTCTCCTGTACAGTGTTCCCTGTTGAAGAAATATAATGAAAATTAGGCACTTTGATTAGTTGAGTAATGACATTCAATGTACCAGTCAAGAATATTTTACTTATATCAAAACATTGCCAGCTATAGGTGAAGGTGCAGAAAATTTGCCTGTGCGCTGATGGCATTATACAGCAGGGTTTTTTTTTGTTCCACATCTACAGTGACACAGGACCTCATTTATTTTAAGTTCCCATCTGAAAGAATCGTGAATTTCATTTCGCAATGCCGAGTGCTTAGCAAAAGAATAATTACTACCTACTTTCAAGTCTTGGGTCAGACCCTGTCAAGGTTGAACCAATGATTTCCCAGAAAGATCACTCTACCAACTGAGCTAAAACAGTGGTCAATTTTAATTTAATGAAATTAAATCAATTAGATTAAAAGAGTTTTCATGTACATAAAATGTTTGGTTTGGATGAAGACGGTGGGGTTTTGTCATAGAAATGAGGGTTTTAGAGTAGAGGGTCATATTACACAATGCATTTAGTTTATATATTGGCATATTGTCTTTATGTATTTGAATGAAAGAATAATGACAATAAATTACATTTTATTGTAAATATTTGTAAAAAATTAAATAAAATTAAAAGCTTGAATTTATACTTACACAATAAGGCACTTATTTTATGAGTTGGTTCAAAATCCATGTGAAATCTGAAATTAAATAAAACAAACATTATTTAAATGGAGATTGTGAAAAAACAAAATCTTTTAGGCCAGACTTTTAATATTGTTTGTTTATATAACCAGGGTATACAGTGTGTCAAGTCTGACTTGGCCCTTTGACCTTTACCATAGTTTGAATATTAGCTTGGGCAAATAAACTGTGTGATTTAAGGATAAAAACATGTTTTATTACCATAAATACACAAATACTGAGTACCCATTATTACTATTAACTATTCTTTCATATCAACTTTATATAGCCCCTAAATTGCAGAATAGTGGTATCTGTTTGAATATTCAAGTTAAAGGTCAAACGGCCAGTTAAAACTTGATTCACTATACCAAAAACCTGTCAAATTGAAACAAATGTTTTGGTTTGGAAAGTGTTCTGTTAAACATGGTCTACCGTACTTCATAGTTAGGCAAAGCAATGGAACGTCAAATTAAATCATGTGAAAGGTGTTAATACTCCAGATCTGAGAGGCTTATGTTTTAAACTTATAAAAAGAACAACTCTCCAAGATATTGATTTCTGAATTTAAGTGTTTTTCATACACTTTCTGGTTTACTGAAAAGACCATCATTATATAAGTAATGAATTCAAGACCCTAGCAAATGTTATGGTATGAGTGGAGGGGAGTATGTTTTTTATGACATACCTAGTCAAGATTATTTTAGACAAGATCGAGGCAGACTTTTCTGGGATGATTGAGGATACCAAATTACTCAGAGAAAACCACAACCTTCCGCAAGCAAACTGACAAACTTTCTGACACTAGTATCTGCCCAAGTGGGATTGGAAACTAGGTGGTTAGAGGTGTTGTGGTCTGTAAGTTCATGCTTTAGACCACTCAAAGACTGAGGCCCCGAAAGGGTATGGATTTCAAATAAATTATACTGTTCTTTACAGATTCAAGAAATACTTACCAGTGTAGTCAACCCAGTCTATAAAGGCCACCCAAGGGAACCAGTAAAAGTTGCCTTTATGGGAAAGTGTCCTTTATATACAGGTTCAAATAATATGAATAAATAAAGAACAATTTGGATATAATTCTGCTTTATAAGCAGGTGAGCCTTCTGTAGAGGTGGCCTTTAAGGCATGTTGGTCTGTACTTACTTTTCATCCCTCTGTCTCATTCTAACAACATAACCACAGTAAGGGTTGTACGGAAGCTCTGCTCTATCCAGTAATAACCTCAGTAATTTATGGAAGTATTCCTCTATCTGTGTCTCCTCCAGGTATTCCCGGAATCTCCTAACTGTAAGCGTGTCATATCCTGGTTCTGGTTGGTATGGAATTCTGGGTACATCTTCCTATACAAAATAAAATACAGATCCCATATAAATATGTCCAGATTTTAACCTTTTTTCCTAATAAATTGCATACATGTATTACCTATATCAGAGATATATTTAATTTGTGAAAATTTTAATGTGTAATTAAGACAAACAAAATGCAAGGTTTATTGAGTCTCAAGAATAAACAACATGTACATTGTATTAGATTTAGGATTTATACAAGCTATTATAGGGACATCAAAATTGTGTTTTAAATATAAGCCAGTAAGCTTAAAGAAATACAGAATTTTTCAATTTGGCAAGAGATTTGATGAATTGTTGTATTATGTTATTTTGTGCACTATTTCATTTTGTTTTTGTCTGTTCTACATTGCTCTGGCCTTTTCATTTTAAGTTTTTAGAAAATATATATACATGTATTGCATTTTTCCATTGTTTTACCTCAGACTTTATGCTAAGTTTGGACTCTCTAGTTGGCATTCTGCTTGGTGGTTTGTCACCTATCCCCTTACGCTGTCGACTACCTGGGGTAGGTTTGGCAGGTGTATATTTAGCTCTCTATAACAAAAAATAAATTCACAAAATATCAACTTAAAGGCAAACAAACATTGAATGTCATGATCAGACCTATAAAAATGGTAATATTTTGTAAATTTTTCTATAGAAAAACACATTTTCATACCCCGCCAAACTAGTTTGAGTGGGGTATATAGGAATCACCATGTCCTTCCATCTGTCTGTCTGTGTAAAATTGTGTCCCGGCCATATCTCATAATTGCTTTGGACGACTGTCATAAAACTTCATATGAATAATCTTTGTGGTCCAAAGGTGTATCATCACATTGAATCAAGGTCATATCTGAAAGTTTAAGGTTGTGGGCAAACATTAAACTTGTGTAAATGTTGGAGGGTGATGGGTATTTGGTTCTAAAGAGACAGTTCTAGTGATATTGGGACCAGTTGGTTCTGAAACTTACCGACATTTTAATACTTGGTTTATCTTCTAGCTATAAAAAACTATGATGTAACTGATCTGCCTATGTATCATCCCATTTCAACATTCTCTTTAAACTATCCATATCTATAAGTGTTGAGTTTTTCACCTGTTTTAGGCCTATTTAAAATATAAATATGCAACATCAATGACACACTAGAAATCCCCCCAACAGGGTTGCTGCTGTATCCTGTGATACCCCTAACATTTGTGTTGATTGAATTTGAAATCATATCAGTTCCTGATTTTCCGTAAAAATGATGATATTCCAGGAAATCAATACAAAAACTTTTTCTAAAATTTCCTGCCAAATGTTAAAGATGGATCACACAATGAATTTAAGAGTACTTGCATTATCTGGCGTGTACAAGTGACCACTAACACAGATTACATCATCAAGAAAAAATTTAAAAAAATAAAAAAATAAAAAAAGGAGATCAGAATACTAGCCGACCCTTTGTCTAAAATTGATATGCCACTTATAGGGTAAACTGATTGTGTACCAAAATTATTTTACGAAATTCTATATTTTCCATGTGTTACCCAGAGTATTTATATACTATGCTGATGGCCATTTTTTAAATAATATTAAAACCCCCCCCCCCCCCCCCCAAACCACACACACCACCACCACCACCATTACAGCATTCTCTCATCCCGTCGGACACCCAACACATACACACACAAAGTGGCAAATTATAGTCTAGTACAAAAATGATCACTTGCTTACAAACTATGTGCTTGCAGGTGCTCGTTTCAAATGTAAACAACAATGGCGCGGATGGCAACTATCCAGGATGCCTCTAGATTTATCGTAAAATAAAACGTAGTTTCGGTTTAATAGGTAAAAACCCGAGCATACCAAAATCCAAAATGGCAGCCTCCATGGCAGAACACGAGAAGGATAAAGTTATCAAGCATGTTCCAAAAACCAGCACTGAAAAGCGTTTGATCGTGATTTTAGAACATGCTTCACTAGAATCAGTAAAAGTTTGTACCCTTAAAATTTTATCAAATTAATTTCCTTAAATCTAGTGTCTACTCTAGATATTGTTTTGATCATGTTGATTACTCCTCTCAGTAATCAACATCAACACAGAATACTTTTCAGCATAACATAAATTTTTGCTAATGATGAACAAAGATTACATGCGATTTAATGTTTCTATTTTGAACAAATGATTAAATTACTTGCATTTGCTGATAAAGCTTTTGAGTTAGTCGCTCAAAATATCTACCGCACAACAAAATTTCCAGAGGAAAAATTCGGAGGCTCATTTATATGAAGTTATTGAGAGTTGGCGTATCATGGTCTGTTACCTATGTAGAAGAATTCTTCACAAAATCAAGATCCAAATGTAACAGCAGTCATCAAAATGTAATGGGAAAGAGAAACAATGCAGCAGCCAAATTAAAACTCAAATCTGGGCCCTTAATTCCCACATTTGTCCCTTCATTTTTTTATGGCGAACGTTATTTACACTTAAGGTCGTATAATGCAGGTAGTAGGCTGGCGTTATTTACACTTACGCATGCGCAATACGATAACTAATATCAGCTGTATAAGGGCAAGGTTGTGTTCAATGAAGTATATCGGCTAATATATCGAGAACACTTTGCCATGGAATAGTTACATAATGTCATATGCCATTATTATGTAATAAAAAATTATTTAATTATTCAAAACATGGTACTCTTGATAAATATTAAATCAATTTAATTATATTAATATATGACGTACAATAACTGAACATGTTTCCATATCCACGACGGGGACGTGGTTCTCACGGGACTATTTGATTAGTTATCCATCACAATGATTTAGAATTAAAGAGAAAATGAGAATTTTAGAAGCTTTTTGTGATAGTATACAAATTAAAATGGATAACTAATACATGACAAAATTTATGGACAATTAATATCTCTGAAGTTACACAAAGAGAGTGGATCTCACGAACAAAGTCGCAACTGATCACCTCAGAAATTTACTGTACCTGTCCCTACAAATTCACTTCTAAGATAATTACTTAAAAATTACTAGCAAATATTTACACATTTACAAGAAATTTAAAATTTTAGATTGCTGTTCAGTTTCACAAACGTCACTGCAAAATTATTTTGAATCAGACTTTGCTAAAGACTCAATGGGCCCAGAAGTTATACAAGAAACATGGTACCATTCCCACAATTAGTGCATTCTACCATTTCAGCTGTTTTCTGATCGTAGATATTTCTGCAACGGTAATATATTTCGATTTTTGCTGGACATGTTTGTAATGTTTCATCGATTTGGCTTTAGGAAATGTGGAAATGAGGTAAATTCTTGTTGTTCTAAACATTTTAAAACCAGATGGGCTCTTATTTCACTCTGATGGGAAAAAAAGTTGCAGGATCTTTTCATAAACAGATAACATGACTTGCAAAGAAACACAAGAGGAAAAATATCAGAAAGTTTAGTTTTAATCAACGTTTTGTAAATTCCTGGTCACCACTTGTAATTAACAGGTGATAACACATTGAAGCCAGTGACGGATAAACAAAGTAATTAACGGTCGGTATTAATCACTATGAGTAGAGTGAGATGATTATCTAAGATGTGAATGCAAGACCGTCTAATTATCGGCAGGTAAATCACTGTGATATCGGAGTGTATCGACACTGCCCGAGGATATACCCAGGTGACCCCCCGATTTCGTTCATAGGACAAAATAAACACCGATGGACACAGAATTATTGTAAAATCCGTAATAAAATATAATGAACGGTATCCCGTGTCCACAGCCTTATTGGAGTATGGAGATTAACAATCAAAGCGAAAATTCGCATGAATTAGGTGTTCGAACACGACTCATCAAGTAGTTGCTCTTTAATTCCTGTTGACAATTCTTCTATGAACAGGTTAAGTACATCTATATTGATTTAAATTTTAAACTTTTAAAAGATGAATTATTATGTTCTCATCAATAATAATAATAAAAATAAAATAAAAAATAAAATCAATTATTAGAGGAAAATAAGAATAAATTGCTTGCATTGATTTTAATTTGGTATCATTTTAAAAAAAATACAAGAATTCTGATTACCGGTCGCGACACGTGTTGCAATCAAACTTTTTTACATTTAAGGATCAATTTACCTTAAATGGTTTCATTTAGTTTGACAGTTTACTTTACGTAATCTCATGTATTATAAGGCCGATATACTTCAGTGATCACAACTTAAGATCGTGGGACCACAACCTTGCCTGTATACAGCTGATATTAGTTATCGTATTGCGCATGCGTAAGTGTAAATAACGCCAGCCTACTACCTGCGCTATATGGCCTTAAGTGTAAATAATCAGTCCGTTTTTTTATTCAGTTACGAAACTACCACCAGGCTCCAACCTTTGGACGATGGAAGCAATATAAAAAAATGTCTCGCCATCAATATGGCAGATATTTGGCCTACTTTGGACCAACCTGTTGGTTGGCCACTTCCTAGGTGTGATGAGATTCCAAATCTGGCAAATGTAACAGGAAAATTAAAATGAAATGCAAGTCAAATTAGAAATCTGTGCCTTCACCATGCTAGTGGGACACTGTACCAACTGAGCTACCTATCCGCCTATCAAGCCCAGTGTCATCACAAAAAAAAAAAAAGAAGAAAAAAAAAAAAAATTGACCTGTATACCAAGCAGATAAACGTATATATCTAAAGATTTTAAAGTCATCAGATACGAAGAACCAACACTGAACAATTTAGAACTCATTCTTCATCGAAACAGTATTGAAATGGAACCATCTAAAACAAACCATGGTGCATGCAAAAATAGTATGTAGGGCTTCAAGAAAGCCTGTCTACCACTGGCTACTGATGTGATTGAAAGTCTATTGAGACAAGTTTTTTTCTGCTATAACTGTGCCATATAAAAATAAAAAAAGGGAATATGGAAGATGTTCAACTTTATTATCCTAAAAATATCAGGGGTTTTGTGTAATGTAAAATTAACTTGATAAAACAGATAGGCTAACTGCTAAGAGTTAAAAGTCTTGATCTCTGATCATGATGCTGAATCCCCATGGGCAGTTAGTGTGAAAGGCAACTCTCTGATGTTTCCCCCTCCTGATTTCTGTTACATTCCAGAGCTTTTTAGTAAATTTTAAAGTAAAAGACAAATTTATTAAAGTAGTCAGCAAGTATGGAGTAATATTTATTGGAAAAACATTTTCACAAAATGTAACCTCTGTGAAAGTAGGTGACAATATCAATCTAAATTCAAAAAAGTAGCAGACAACTATGTCACCAGGCTCCAGTTTCACAATCATTCCTTAGCTAAGATTTTCCTTAACTTAAATTTAGCAAATTTTGTTAATCTCTTTTTGGAGCTGCTGATGAATATTTTTTTCAAAACTAAATGCAAATGTTTAATTCTAGCAATTATCTTAAAATTGACACCATAAGTTCCTGAATATCTTCAAAATTAACAAAATTATAAGGATTTGAAATTTTGTAAGATTTAAGTTAAGAAAAATCTTAGCTAAGGAATTATTGTGAAACCGGGGCCTGGCTTGCTTTATTGAAACCACTGGTTACAGTCACATAATTAGTCCATTAGTTATTAGTTACTTATAAGAGTATTAAATATGATATTCTTTTTATTTTTTAGGTTGGAAAGCAATTTGAACTACTTAACTGTGATAAACATAAAAGTATAGCAAAGAAATTTAAAAAAGATTTATCAAAATGTCGACCAGATATCACACATCAGGTATGTATATAACTATATAGCTACCAGCAAATAAGCTACCTATTTAATGTTGGTGCCAAGCTTTAACCACATATCAATTCATGAATACATAGCTATCAGGCATCGGTGTCAGACTGTTAAGGTATCACAGGTATCACATGTGAATGCTAGAAATTTGATAGTAAGAATTGGTAAATTTGTCAAGACTGTTACTTTGTGTTTAACTAGTTTATGCTGTTGATAAGGTTTATTTTGCAAAAGCAATCTCTGGTCATATTTAATACTTTATCATGTCAAGGAGTGAATCATTCAATTCAGCAGAAAAAAAACCATACATGGTTGCATGGAAATGGACAGGTCTTGAAGTTTTTTTAAGAACTTGTTGAATCTGAAATATATTGTACATATACCTGCATATTCAATGAATGTATCTTTGAATTTATTCTCTGTACATCTTAACTACACATTTTAAATTTTCAAACACTAACCATAAAAACACGCTGAACTTAAAAATAAAGGACTGAGCAGTAACTCAGCAGTTCCTCTCCTTTTTCCAATCATGTTTTTATTGAACAATGCACATTTTAATAATCAGTCAGCATAATATATAAAGTCCTTAAAAACAAGAACTGTTCTTGCAAAGTCTTTGAAAAAACAGGCTTTTAGTGGCCGAGTGGTCTTAAGCATTTGCTTACACCTCTCAACACCTAGGTTTGAATCACACTCGGAACAGATTTTAGTGTGAGAAAGTTTGTCAGTTTCTTTGTGGAAGGTCTATTGTTTTCTCTGGTTACCCTGGTTTCCTTCACCATTCTTGAACTGGTCGCTTAGATATAAGTGAAAGAATCTTGACTGGGGCATTAAACTCTATTACTCAACTTTACTCCACTCTGTGTAATGTCCCTGAATTTTAGTTTGAGTTATTAATCTTTATTAATCATGTTTATATTACCAGTGTTTACTGATGTTGATGGACAGTCCTTTAAACAGAGCAGGTTTATTACAAGTCTACATACATACAGAGAAAAATGTCTTAATAGAGGTCAACCCACAAACAAGAATACCCAGAACATTTGACAGATTTTGTGGTCTAATGGGTAAGATATAGAAATATTTTATATGCATACTAATTGAGTTAAATGGAAAGTCCCTATTGCCCACAAGTTGATTAGGTGGTGTTGAAAATATCTTCAGATGGAACGGCAGGGCAGCTGCAGCTGTATGTAGTATCAAATACTCAGTACTGAATAATAATAAAGATTAACACCAAGATCTTCAGCAGTGATTTTGTTAATTTTTTTTTTTTTTAATTTTACATTTTTTTCAGCCTTTTAAATGGGGAAAAATTGAGATTCTGAAATACAGTGAACTTTACTATGACATGCTTGCAATAGCTTAGGATCCTCAATAATAATATGTTTTAGAAATTGTTACAATATCTAACATTTTGTAGGTAAGGACAACTAGATTTAATTTGCTGGTATATCATTGTTGTTTGGGAATTTAAGTGATCAAATTGGGAAATTTTAGTACCTTTATATAGTAGTAATTTTAGGCAAACAAAATCTGCGTTCAAATATTGTGATTTAATGGTAAATTTAATTTTGTAAAGGTTTTGAGTCTGTTATGATGGAACTAGTTTTATACATGTTTCTCATTTTGCTGAACAGTGTGAGGAAATTTGTCAGGTCCCTTGTCAAAGGTTGTTCGCTTTTGCTTTATTGGGCACTTTGGTTTCCTCTACCATTTCAGAAATGACTGACTTGATAATTATGTGAAAGAATCTTGACTGGACCATAAAACACTATTACTCCACTCCATTTCACTGCACTCTTTCTGCTGGACTTCATAATCCCTTTTATTTCATTACAAAGGATAGGACTAAGGTGATATTCAGCAAGTTGTGAACTTTATGTAACCATTACCTTATCATGACAATTCATCAGAATAATGGTATTAATAATGTACCAGTATATGAAATGTACATATTCCTTCTGATGTTTTAAACTATGACATACATGTTAACAGTAGAATGTAAATTTGCATCATTTTATATCTTTACAATCTCTAGTAATTTTATTAGAGTGAATAAATAAAATTTAAATAAAAGACTATCTTTAAATTATTTATTTTTTCAATGTATTTATGTATTTTTTGTTTTATATTTCAGTCCAGTTATTACATAAATTAAGTATACGAGCAGCTGATGGACCACATAAATTATTAAAGGTAAACCATTATATAGTTGTTAAGTTTTATAGCCATGGTTAAAGACACATGTTGTGGGTTGTGTGGTTTGATATTTGACAGGATTATAATAAAAGAACATAACTTGTCATTAGCCTTAAGCTGGTTTAATGGCAATACAGACTTTTAACAAGGAGTGGAGTAATGGAGTTTTATGTCCCAGTCAAGATTCTTTCACTTATATCGAGGCAGTCAGTTCAGGCATGTTGGAGGAAACTGGAGTGCCTTAAGAAAACCGACCTTCAGCAACCAACTGACGAAATTTATCCACAAGTGTCTGCCTAAGTGGGATTGGAACCTAAGCGGTCAGATGTCACATGCTGTAATTATGCACTTTAGACCATTAGGCCAACGAAGCTCCAAAGATTGAATGGTGAAAATTGTATCTTGTTTGGACTAACTTATGAGTCATGAGACAAGTTTTCAAGTTTTACTTAATGTATATCATTTTATACATATGTTGCATTACACAGTAAAACTACATCTGTAATGTCCCTAGATAACTTTGCCACCTATCTTATTACCACAATAATGATTATACTCAGGGATGAAGCTTAACTATTTTGAGTTAGGGGCCCAGCTCCCTTTTGGGGAGAAGTTGCAATGGTAATACATTTGTACATGCAAAAATCTTTAAAACTTTGGGGGCCCATACAAAATTCTCGGGGCCATGGGCTACTGGGCCCCTGTTAATCTCAATCCCTGATACTGAAGTCCCAAAATCCATGTCTTACATATTTTTCTTTACAAGTCTACCTCTTTATATCTCCAAAATTTGATTGAACAATTAGTGGTAATTAACCAAGGTTTTATTGTGTTTTAGGTTGTTAAAAACCCAATAACAGAGCATTTACCGATTGGCTGTAAGAAAGTTGGTACATCATTTAGTGCTGATTTATGTTCAGATGTCCGGGATCTGGTACCTAAAGATGATCCCATTGTGTTTGTTGTTGGAGCTATGGCACATGGAAGTGTAAGTGATTTATAGATAATGTTTTTGTCCGTATGAGGAATAAAGTAGTGTAGAAACATGGGTGATACTGCTAAAGTGTTGTTTTCAAAATGAGACAAAAGTGTCCTAAACCACAAGTGACTGGGCATTCCCTAGCACCACAGTTCAGCAATATTATCAAAAAAAAAAAAAAAAAAAAGAAATAAGTTAACATAAAGTCCCTATTATAAGACTGAAACTTCCTGCTGGTTTTAAACCTTTGCGTTTATGCTTTTTATGCAATGTAGGGTAACACTTGGCATTAAAAAAGTAGGGACCAAAATATTTTAAAATTCAGATCTATGTACAGAAATTAGAAACTAAATACCCTGAATAGGGTCATACTACAACCATTGTTGTAGTATTTCTATTAAGCTTGTTCCAGAGAAATGTGTGCTACTACTGGAGATGATGTTATACAGTTTTCTGTAAATGGGATTTTATTTTCTGTTTCAGATTGAAGTAGACTACACAGAAGAGACTGTATCAATCAGTAATTATCCTTTATCAGCGGCATTAACATGTGCTAAACTTTGCTCGGCTTTTGAAGAGAAATGGGGGATTGTGTAGCAAAATACTTTAGACTTCATATGTAATCTCTGTTTTGTTATCTACATGTATATTAATGCTTATTTTAAATAAATGTAAAAATGCAATATTTCTGAAATTTCTTTGATATTTATGTTTGCAGAAAAATTTCTGAGTGCATGTTAGTGTTACAGTGAATTTTTTTCAGCTAGGGAATTCTTTTGAAAGGAATAAATCCCTAAGTGCATTTGGGGCACAGGTTGCAGATTGGTCAAAAGTGCAAGCACTCCAATTTCCTCCACCCTCCATAAATTGACTGCTTAGATATAAGAGAAAAAATCTTGACTGGGGCTTCCACTCCCTAGCGTATTCTTTCCTTGGAAGGAATGCACTAATAATTTAATTCCAATGAAATTAAGCATTTCCAAGAGAAAAGTTGTACTAGTGATTTATTTCTATCTTTTCATTTGCTGGAAATTTTATAACGGGAAAGAATTTATGCTTGCATTAGCATAAATGAAAGTTTTTTGATGGGATAGCTGTTGTCTAGTTGAGTGTTGAGGTCTTGTTCATGTTAGAGATTACATTTTGTATATAAACCTACATGTTAAATGTACATGTAAATACCTGTATACAGCTGTCAGTACAATAGTGCTTTGGTATAGGAATGTTGTTTGACATGATTTCATAAAAATATCCATGATGTCATGTTGGCATTGCAAAATTGTCATTTAATTCTCAATGTGCTTGAATACAAGGATTTATATGATAAAAATTGGAAAAAACCCTTGTAATTTTCACAATTTGTTTTGTGGCACAATAAAAAAATGGATCACTACTCCTGTTTCAAGATATAAAAATCTTAACCTGGTATCTAGCCTTAATTACTTGCTGCAACACTTGCAAAGATAGTACATTTCCCTGGCTGGCAAGACCAGTAGTAATAGATTCTATTATTCTGTTTAACTTAAATTGTCAGTTTCAAAGTTTTTACTTGATTTAAGATTTTGATTTTGACATGGTTTGGTGTGTTTGTTTTTTATTTCCATTCCAGATTGAAAAATCCATAAAAAGATATGTGAATATCTTTATCTTGCAACCCTTACACACTCTTTGCTCCTGCTAAGATTAATCAGTGAAATTAGAGGTGTATCTAGGTGTGTTTTAAAAATTGATTTTGAACAAATTTTTTGAGGGTTCAACATTTGCAAAAAATAGAATCAATCACTATATTTGGTGCCAGATAGGGAAATCTCAACCTCAGCAAGTAGTTATATATTTTATTAATCTTGTGTAGCTTGTTTTTGTTTACCCTGGCCATTACCAAGTACATGTATTTTGCTTATAGTCATTATGAGAACTTTATACAACAAAGGAAGCTGCTTACAAGGAAATTGTTGATCCAAGGATATTGCAAGGCTAGGCTTATCGGGGCCCTCAAAAAGTTTTATGGCCGTCATCACAGTATTGTTGATAAGTTTGATGTCTCGGGATTGCCCTGAATATATTTGAAATCCCATAGTTCCATGTTCCTTTCACACAATTTTGATTATACACATGGTGGGTGTAGCTAGATAAACAGGCGGTGCCTATCCTTCTCGAGCACCCAACTTCACTTCTATGGTGTAAGTTCACATGCTAACTTAACTTGTCATTTTCAAACTTTTTAATATGCTTCTGGATAGCATGTTTGTTTTTGACTTCAACACTTTTATAAATTATCCAAGTTCTAACACTAGAAAGTACACAGAACCAAGGTCATCCATGTGAACAAAGTCTGGTGACTTAGCCTTATTATAGAACACCTAAAGCATAAAATTATCATTAACATGTAAATAAGTGTAATAAACTTCAAATATTCTCCTTTGAACTTTCAACTAATAGAATTATAAAAATGACATGCCTGTATTTAAAACATTTGGAATTCAATACACTCTGCCATGTCCTGTTAAAGTTTAATGATGTAATTGACATATGTGTATGAAATATAACAGGTGTTTCCAATCAACAATGCTCTTTCAGTACTTTTGGGCAGAGGTATTACCATATAACTTGTGATGTTTAATGTAATTTTATTAAGCTATACAAGAGTTGTTTGCCCTTCCAAAGCACCCATTCTCAATTCTCTGATGGAAGTTCAGGGATGTGTTTGGCACAATGCTTTATTAACGTTAATCATTGATTAAACCATAATTAGCATATAGTACATCACTGTCCTTATTATGATTTAACTTATGATTAACCCTAACTATGATTTGAGCAACTGGACCCAGGTGTTTAGACTAATTTGCCAGGTTTCAAAGAGTTTTACTCTCCTTTCTGATTGTGATTTGAATGTAGACTGGTATGTTTGTGATTTATTTATTTGATGTCTATCTTGTACTACTCACCAAAAGACTTGTTGGTTGGAATGCTAAGTAAATGTTGAGACAGTCAGTTCTAGGATGATAGTAGAAAACAGAGTACCTGTAGAAAACCCTCTTCAAACAAACGGACCATTGAATGATCTACCGAAGTGGTAAACGCACTGTGATTCACAACAAGTAAATATACATAACCACAAAGAACATAGCATAATAAAACATCTGAAAAACAAACTAGACAATCGATACACGTTTTGGGACAACTGAGTGAAAAAAATCTACCAAAATTGGACTGCTAACGACAAAATTACAAATCATGCCCAAAGATGTGGTTGAATCATCAACCATTTCATCAAATTTTGCTTTTAAACAATTAAACTGAGGTGTAAGAAGTGTTTTAAGTACCACTGTAGCTATTTATATTTGTATTATTGTGCCAGTTTTAAAGGTTTTAAAGTTTTTACTTTGTTTTGTTTTGATAGTGGTTTAGGCATGGTGCGTTTGTTCTTGATTTTCTTCTGCTTAAATGCACATTTTTTGCCTTATTTTTCTACTGTTTCAAACGATAGCACTATTCGCTAAGAAAGTGTATATATCACGGAAATAGAATCAAATAGCTATTAACAAAAAAGCCAAAAAACTTAAATATGAACAGCTTGTCTTAAAATTGTTGTTGGATAAAATACGCAGAAAACTCGGTTAGAGAAAAAAAACGTTTGCTGTCGTAAGACATATTTTCTTTTTTGTATATTTTAGTTACATAAGTCGCAATGTGTCCCACACATTTATGATACATGAGACAATGTTTCTCGACCTACTACGACCCCGTCATTCAAAAACAAACAAAACGAATTTATGAGGTATGATAAAAGACTTATGTCAGGTCTCTATGATCTGGGGTTGGCAGAAATATATACCCTTTAAAATTGATGTCACCTTTTAATTCTGTGGTTTTTAGCCAGTATAAATTATAGCACAGATCGAGGAAGCAGTTATTTCGGCCTTGTTCTGATGCCTTTTCATAAGCTTTGATTGCTATTAATTGCAACCTTTATATTTCCATGCAGGTGCGCATTTATTTGGTCGCTGCTTCAAGTATGATACAGTCGTTGTTTAAAACAAACTCGTTGAATTTTCTATATATATACGGATCCAAGTCTGCTTTCTGTTTTCAATTGGGTTTGTCTAGAAATTGTAATTAAAGATTACCATGAAAAGATAAAAAAAAAAAAAGTCTAGAAATTGTAATTAAAGATTACCATGAAAAGATAAAAAAAAAAAAAGACATGTACTTGATAACAACCAATGCACAAAGAACACGATACAACACAAACGAATGATAGAAACAACTAAACGAGACGAGATAATTAAAAAGGAAAAGCCCACCTAAATTCAGAGACAAACTCTTTATAAAATAGTGGAATTAAAATATTGATAAAAACGAAACATTTACAAAAGGGAATGTTTACGAAAGCACTAACAATTTGCCCATCGAAAATTTCGTTACGTTACACCACATTTCCCTGTCTTAATATTCTTGGATATAATGGAGATTCACTCAAATAGAGACACTTTATTTTTGCTTCATAGAATACATTTCAACTAGAAAGAACACAAAACATGACAATTTGACACAAAACTCAGAAAAATATACAAAAAATAAAACCACAATACTTGTTTTTCATAATTACGACAGACAAAATGACAATACGACTATATACATATTTTACGTAATTAAATGTTAGTGTTATATTGTGTTATATGTATACAAAATGCATACATATGTCCATTTTGTTTCTGCATTTTGACCTATACTTCAGGCTACTTGGAGCAAATTTTAAGCTTGGTATCTGCCATTTTCGAACTTAGTTCACCCAAATTAGTTTGGAAGGGTATAAAGCTTGCTTTTACTAAAACGCCTCTTCTTAATTATGATGATCGATTCTGCAATTGTCATGGTATAAGTTCACCAGTAGTCTTGACTATGTATATGTGTTTGCAATCAAAAACATACAAATCCATGTCCAAACCACAATTCCAAAGGAAAGTAAAAACTTTGTAAATGGGAAATTAAGTTAAGCACGCGGACTTCCGCCAGATAACATGGATAAGCGAGACCGGGTGTTCCGGAATGGTTAGCGCATCATGTTTTATAAGCTACATCCGCCACGTGTGAAGTCGAAATTGAGAATGAAAAAACATGGGACTTTTATATCCAGGATAATTTTCGATACAGAGACATCATACTTATCAACAATATTGGGAAATTATTGATAAGTGTTACAGCTAAATTCAATACAAATAGCGAAGGCAAAATCAAAAAACAAAATTGTATATGCATATGGATACATAGTTCTAAAAGATCAGTACAAGTGAAGCAGTTATGAACGTAACAAGGCAAAACAACACAATACCAAACAAAGATGCAATATATAACACTAGACAGTACCGTAACTACCTATGAGGCAACCGAGGCAACTGCCTCGGTAAAAATTTAACCAAGTACTTTTTGCCAGCACAGAAGTTATATTTTGAGAGAGAGAGCGAGAAATTATTGCTTATTTTGCGGTACTGTCTGATTACGGAATTTAGTGTCTTGTTTTGTGTAATGTATCAAGTGATCTTGCTTATGAAAATGCAGAGATATTCTGAATCTGAAAATCCAGGTTTAATGATAGACCTATTTAAACTTATAAACTATCTTCTAGCCTGGATTACGAGGTAAAGTTGTGTGGTTAAAATAGTTTTTATGGCACAAAACCGTCTCGCTTATTTTACAACAGCTAATTTCCTAATATACTGTGTTGTAATACCTTCCTTACATGTGAAAGATGTACAAAACATTGAGACTGTTGGTACTCTATGACATTATCTTCAATTCTTGCCTCGGTTTATTTAAGGGCCTAGTTACGGTACTGCTAGAACGTTGTTTTACAATCGATGACCCAATTTGATCAAACAGAGTACATCCGCGCGTAAGGACGTAATTTTGTAACCAATATAACATTGTAGAATAAAATATGTTTTACAAGAAATGTTCTGCGCAAAATAAACACTATTGTATTTCCACAAATTCAGTGCACATGGAAAATGCAAGAATAAAAACGTATTTTCCAGCACTCACAAAAAATTTGTCAAAACTTAATACAAAATATACTGACCTAAAAGGAAAACATATTTTTTGCATTCATGAAAAAAGTGAACTTAATTCTATACATAGAGCAATTTTTGAACTTTTTAACAAAACAAAAATTGAGCAATTTTTAAACTTTTTAACAAAACAAAAAATATGACTATGTCATTTGTACCTTCTTACTTGGAACAACTGTTATGTCATAATTGGCATATTCATGATGATCACACCATGAAAAACTCGAACAACAATGACCTACCTGACCCTAAATGCCCTGATATAACTTTGAATGAGGCCCAATTTGTGTATAAACTTGATCAAATTTCCGAAATTTTCGCAAAATTTCTCTATGTACAGGAGAACTGAACAATAATGTTTTTAATTAAAATATAATTTGGTTAGGTCAGTGCATATAAATGCATTTTATTGATAGTTTAATGGAAACACTTTAAAATAAAAGAAATAAATAATAAAAACCATGTGCACTCAATTTATGGAAATACAGTACATCTGGGTCTTTTATATATATTGAAAATACATGAACATTGTCGCAAAAAGGTATCCTCTTTCCGATAACACAAAAGTATACAAAATCATAGTGTCTCCTATTTCATTGAAGGTGTTCATCTAGTTACGTTCGACATATTTGTCAATGAAGCTCTGTTTAATGTGGCATCTACGAAAATGTTTGAGGAGAATGTTAAGTATATATTATGTTATTTAGTACACACGTCTGGTAACATAATAAATCATTTATGAAGACGTTACTTCAGAAGAAAAAAGAAACTTTGAAATGATGCCTGTCTTACTATTTACATACAGTTTGTTTTTATGAATATTAGCCATTTTGCCGGAAGTTCAAAGTTTATTTTAAGATACATATGTTACGTCACGCCTCCTGAGCAGATTTCTCCACATTAGCATAAAACAATAAATATAAAAAATAATCATAAATTAAATACCTCACAACCCCTTAGTTCCAATTTATATTTAATTTGTCAAAGTTATTGAAATAACGCATTTAAATAGTAACTGAACAACAACAACTCACCATACTATGTTCCTCTTATTATCCTCATCATCTGGAGACCTGTTTTATTATAGTTATTTATATTAGCGTGTACGTTTGGATTTACCGTGAACCAGTTTTATGAAGTCCTGTACCTAATAGTAAGTAAGTATTAATTAATACCGAAATTTACAATTAATTACATAAGTAATTAACTTACTAATTATAAAACAGACGTACTAAGGGTTTTATGACTGCGGTATAATTTTGGTTTCGTTTTATTCATGAAAAAGAAATTTTTTATTTTTGCTATGACACCTTGTGGCATTAATTATGAAAACTGAAATGTGGGTTTCCAAGGTATTTAATGATTTTTCTAGGTGTGATTTATGTAATTATTTCGCACCTTTTCTTGAGAATATGTTTTTTTTCATTTTTCGGGGTTTTTTTAAAAGGAGGGGGTATCATGGTATCATTGCATGCGTATATTGTTTACTAGCTTAATGTAACGAGTTTAATTTAGTTTGGGACCGGTTGTATTTCAAGTAATTTGCATATATATTTAGAATTTCAAAAGAATATTGAGGACAATGAAATGTAAATAACATAAACAAAATGCAAGATTATGTAACAAGATTGAAGTTTTAAATGAAAATAAAAACACAAGTCTGAATGAAAAAGACAGAAACAGTTGACATTTAAAATCCCAAGGCCGACAAAAATAAAAGGCAATGTTTACATGTTGTTTACGTGTTTTGATTTAAAATTTACTCCAAAAATGTTTAAAAATGTAACATTTTTTCTTGTTCTAGTTTCCAATTTAACATGTACAAATGATTGCAAGTGCAAACCATTTTCAATATTTTCTGAACCTTATCTAATTCATGAAAACCTGTATTAGTCCCAATGGAAAGAGTTCTTTTTTACATTAAAACATGTTTATCTTTAAATGGCTCGTACTTTATAGGTCTTACCAAGCCTTAGTCAGAACTTTTGGACTTAGGTATGGGACAGATCCAGAGTACGTCATCACGACTTACATTTTTAAAAAAAATATATGTCATTCAGAATCAAGCAAATGTTGATTTGGCATACATGTATTTCACATTTAATTTCTACTTTCAAACGCCGTACCATTCGAAATTTACATATATTTATATTTTGTGTCTTGCTCTATAATGCCTTTTCACTATATGTGACTAGCTCACGAACACACAGGGGTCCTTTTTAACTTTAGTTTTTTTCTGAACTAAAATCTGGCATATTTGATACCGTTATAATTCTGTTAATCATGAAGATATCTAAGAATTTAAGGCATCATTTTGAAGACCTCTTCACCGTTTTAACATTGGCATTTAGTTTTGTCAAAAATGTTCATTCTTAGTTTGAAAAACAATGGCCAAAATTTGCATAATGTAAGTCAAGAAATATTATATAGCAAAGAAATGATTGTGAAACTGGGACCTGTGAACATCTAACACCTATGTATAGACCTCTTTAGTCAAATGTGTTATATTATTATATTATTAATTAGCTGCATACCTGCGGCCAATTAGACAAACCGAGAGCAAGATTAATGATGATCTTATTAATTAACATTTCAAACATTAAACATAAATAATTGTCTGACATTCGCTGCATTGCAACTCACGGAAAGATGTGGACGGAGATGTTGACTTCTGATTGACGTGAAAGAAAAGCTTACCAGACAAATGCAGCTAGTGAATTAAATACTTGTAAGTAGCTTACGGCATTTTATGGGCTACTTTTGTATCATTCAATAGTTTTCGTACAAAAGCAACTTTAATTTTCCACATAAAATAAATAAATAAATTGATCTAATTATATATAATTTTTCAGAATTTATTTTTTCAAGCAGTTAGTCACAATTTTAATTAATATTTATCATCTTTACAACAATTTAAAGAAATTTTTCCAATCCATTTATGTTCTGTTATTGCATAAGTGCATATCATTGCATTATTATTTATATTGATTATTATCATCTACATTATTATTTATATTGATTATTATCTATTGTCGGTCTTACTATTTGTAATTTAATATAATGGTATTTAACCATTGTTTCCGAATCCATATATATTCATTATATATATTTATAATTATGTATGTTATTGTATAACAATTTACTGAATAAAATATTGTTTACACTAAAATAAACACACTTCCATTCGTAACCAGAAGCAGTGCTTATCACGATATCAGTATAGATACTGTATTTCCTGCCAGCCATCAAGTATTATTATATAATATTGCTATGTGGCTACAAGCCTGTATAGTTGCTTAATGCCAATACATATGATATTATTGCTATTGGATTTTTTCCAAGCGAAATGTGGTAATGCCTCTTTTTTGTTAAAGTTCGAAATCTGCACACGCACCTGTTTTCACAATGACACAGTTTTTCATTAATGTGATTTTTTCATATTGGATAACTATTTCATATTTTTCCAGTTTTGATTGACGTGGCAGATTTCTACTTATTTCCTATTAACAACATTTGTTTATTGATAATAATAGGCATACTTTTTGTTTAAAATCTTTTTTCAAAAAACATGTGCATATGCTATAACGACAATTGGTATGCCAAAAAAAAAAAAAAAAAAAAAAAAAAAAAAAAAAAAAAAAAAAAAACACCTCAAGAAAATACCCCCCACATGAAATTGTTTTCCCCTCACGGCATTTATTTGTGATTTTTTTTTATTTGTAACTGTTCTCTAAAATACTTATGTCATAATGGTATTATAAATGGCGATTAACAGGTAAAGTGACAAGAAGAATGTAAACCCTCAGAAAATGAATATTAACCCAGGTAAATTTTAAACATTGAGGAAATATTTGAACAGTCACATATATGTGCATACCTGTAGCTTACATGTAGAGTACAGACCTTTCCAAAGTTTAACACTAAGCTAACGCATTAGTACCGAACCAACAGCTCATCTTAACTACATATACAGCTCTATATCTTCTGCAGATGTTATCTATTTCTCGACAGCATTTCGGTCACTAGCTATATGAAGCTCGTCAGCCGACCTTCGACTCATTTTCGTTTGCTCAGTGTTAAACTTTCGACAGGTCTGTACGGTACAAAGATAGAAACCTTTGAATGACACAAGTCAAGCCTTTACTGCCACTGCTATAATAGAGGTACATGTCTGAGTCTACACTGAGTGTAATTTTACATGTTATTTAAATAATTTAATTTCAAATAAGTTTGAAGTCGACAAAAATGAACACAGATGGAATTTCAGTCTCGCCGAAGATTTGTCTGCAAAGGTTTTAAAGTTGGAAGTCGATATTGGGAGTATTCCAACAGAGTACTTAGTTTTAGAAATGTTTTGCGCTATGATCAATGTGTTTGAAGTATAGGATCTTATAGGTAATTCCTGGCATTGGGCAAAATTAATGCTCTCCGTCGTGAAATCATAAACCGATCACGATTGTTCTCGAAATGGAACAAAAAGTTTTATGTTCACGAAAACAAACAAGTTGTTCATGTACACATTATTAGAATATACTACCGGTAATTCGCGCGTATGTTATTTTTGAGTCCATTTTAAATGTTTATTTGCTATATGCCAATTTTAAATATTTTATGGATGAATTTATTATTATGTTTTTTTTTAAAAAGCACATGGCAATTATATTCAACGCAATAATAACAATACACCTATGTGCATCCATGTCAGCCTCTCCAAATATAGCTTTTTATTGGCTAGTTTTGACCATTCAGATAAAAAATATACATGTAATTAAAAAAGAATAATACATTTTAAAAATGTTTCAAGAAAAAATTTATATTGTCCGAGTTATACAGAAATCTATTTGGGAGTATCGTTATCACCTATGATATCTCATAGGACTTAGTGTGACGTTTGTGTGTTTCTTACGGACGTTAATAACAATTTTATGTTAATTGAAATACACATCATTCATCATTCATTGTCAATGTTAATGACTTAAGCTACAGTTGTATAAGAACATCTAAATATAATATTATTTATGTCTAACGATGACAATTTTAAATAAAAAAAATATGACATGATAATGGAAAAATATAAAATCTATTTTATGTATTTTGTAAAATGAAAATGTAAAATGTTTTACTATAGCAACTGTTTTGCGGTTTCTCGAGCCTCCGGTATGTTATTTATGATACAAGTTCTAGTGACAATTATCCTTGACAATATCATGTGAACCATGCTGAAAACATTTTTCGTTGTTGCTAGTGTTGAGGTGAAAGCCATAAACAGGAAGTTTTAAAACATCAGAAACATGAGGTACAACAAGAAGCATTTTTCGACTTTGGATGTCCAATGAAATAGGTAAAGATGTAAAAATTTATCTTTGAACTATCAGAATTAACTATTTGCCGATTACTTTTTTCTTTTTGAACATTTGCCAAAAAACTTAAAATGATATTTTGCATAGAAACAGCATGCTAATTTAATATTACGAAATTCGGAATTTAATTGGAAACAATTTAGACTTTTTTTTTTTAAACATTTGCAACAAGTTTAAAACGATCTTTTTGTATACATCGGTGTGTTGGTGTTATGAAGTTCGAAATTTTACTGACATTGATGGATTTTAAAATGTCAAATGCAGTAAAAATAAGTAGAGGTATTCGGAATATGAAATTGGCAAATGGTTTATTCGTATTGTAATTTTTGTATGGTTATATATATATATATATATATATATATATATATATATATATATATATATATATATATATATTAATAATGTCTGTTTATTATGTATTTTGTGTATTTAATTGAACTGAAAATGGGTTCCATTGATAAGTTAATAACATACAATTTTAAATTCCAGTTATTATATACAGACACGCATAATTAAATCATCATGTTGCATGCATTTAATTTAGATAATTAAGTCCGGCCATGTGATAAATGTGAATTTGTGATTTCATAGTACATGTATTAGAAAATCAGCTTTGATTGAGAACCATGTTAAATGATGACCTTGAAACCATAGTTATAGGAAAGTAACGTTTGTTGTTTTACGTTAAATTATCATGTTACATACATTTAGTTTAGACAATTAAATCCGGTCATGTGATAAATGTAAATTTGGGATTTTTTAGTACAATCAAACCTGTCTATGAAGGCCACACAAGGGAACCAGATGAAGTGGCCTTTATATACAGGTTCAAATAATATGAAGAAAGAACAATTGGGATACAACTCTATTTGCCTTAATAGGCAAGTGGCCCGATATAGAGGTGGCCTTTAAGGCAGGTTGGACTGTACTTGAAAATCAGCTTGATTGAAAACCACGTTAAATAATGACCTTGAAACTATAGTTTTTGGAAGGTAACGTTTGTACGCTTGTTGTTTGACGTGGCATGTTCATATCCGGTTTAGATTTTAGAATAGTCTTACAAATGCAAATGCTAAGGTTTGTGGAAAACTTGCACGGTTTCATTTTGTCATTTCACCTTGTGTCAGTCAAAAATGAATTCATATAGCTTCTAGTCATATTTGTTCTTCCTGTACCCGATGGTTATTTAGATTTTAGATTGTATGTTATGTCTACATTTTATGTTCAATGAATATATAATGCATTACACGTAGTGGCGATACAAAACATATTTGAACATTGCTTTTTGTAACACTGCTGCACCACTGGTCATTTTTCTTGCACAAAATATAAAATAAACCTTAATACATAAAATTGTTTTGCAAAAATCTAAAAACACAAAAACATCTGAAACAGATATAATTTTACTATGAATTTAAACATTTTTACACTTTATAAAAGGACACATTATTTATAATAAGCTTAAAAGCATTTAAAGTTCACCATTTTATCATAAACAAAAAAGTTCTGAAAACAGTTTAGCTTAAATTATGGTACATCTTTGTATGTGTTTGTCATATACGCGTCGTGAAGACCTTATTCTTCATCTATTCTAGGACCACCTTGGCAACCAAAGGTAAGCCATAGTTACTGTTTTACATTTTGTTTATTCCCTCCTTTTTTTAACAAATTTACAAACTGAAATACAAGTAGCCCATGTGGTAGATTCACTGTTTGCTTCAATAAGTTTTATTTCTAAATTGTTCAGTGCCTGTTTAAGGACAGCGGGTTGAATTGGTATGGTTAAAACCCTTCTGAAGTACTTAAAACTTCCCAGTGAAATTCATTTTGTCATATTATTCGACGTCCGTCAAAAATGGTTTGACGGTTTCTAACCAAAATAAACATACTAATCCATGTCCGAATCACAATCCAGAAGCAAAGTAAAAACATTGACACTGACAAGTAGATTAAACACGTAAACTTCCACAAGGCAAGTGAGACCGGGTGCTCCGGAAGGGTAAACACCTCCTGTTAAGACTACACCCGCCGCGTGTGTAATCAAAATGGGGGAAAGGAACATGGAACTATGGGACGTCAAATATATACAGGACAATCTGGAGACAGAGACATCAAACTAATCAACAATACTGAGATGACTGCCATAAAACTTTTTGAGGGCCTTGATAAGCCTAGGCTTGCATGCAATATCCCTGAACCACTCTTGTACCAAGATATCACAAATTAACATGGTTACACCACAAGAGCTGCAAATTCTACCGTGTTTTATTATAATGGTTTTATTGATGTATGAAACTTATGTGTAGAGTTATGAATTTTCTTTTGGCAAAATACAAATTCTGCACATGACAAAACGAATTCACATCACCAATACATGTACATAAAATTGTCATTGCAAATTGCAATACTATTCAAACCAAGCCAACGTGGGTGGGAACGTTAAAACCCCAAATCTTATCTACACTATAGCCAAAATATAAACATTAACAACAGTAATTATTTTTATGTTTTCATTTGTTTGTTTGCTTGTCCTTAGGCAGAAATTACTCTATTTTTTGTACATCTTAAGAAATAGTCCCGAGTCAATTTTTTAAGGTAATATTTCAGTTTTTATAGGTTTTTTATTACCACATTTTAATTATAACGATGTCATATGCCAGGTGGTCTGCAAGCCTAGCAAGTATAATTCTACCATGACTTCGAACCAGTCTCAATTTCACTCTTTTCACACATTTGTTTATTTCTATCTTGTCATGTTAAACCTTGCTTTAATGCTTGTGTTTAAGACTTCGTAAAATGAAACGCATTACACAAACGGAGAAAAAACGAATTTGCAGTTAGACGTGGCAATTTATAAATAACACAAAAACTTAAATTTCATTTATTTAATGCTTAACTTTAAAATTAATTTCTTTGACCTATGTCTTTATACATTGTGCATCTATAAACTAATGCATTGAGAGACACCATCCAATATGAAATGTAGGTACAAAGATGCCTTTGTTCCGAACAGGCCAGTATCCCAATGTTGCTTTAGAAAGATATGATTGAGATGTTTTCTCACAGCCGGTAAACAATCGGGAGTTGTTTTTTATTTGTAACGCTCATTTACTAGTCTTTCGTCTTTGTGGCGTTTGGTGTTTTGGTGAATTGTCTTACGTTGTTCCAGTATGCTGTTTGGGGAACTTGGCTTATCACCGAATTTATGTTACTTTATAGTACAACTCTCTTCACCCAATCATATCACAAACAAACATACTAATTCATGTCAAAATCACAATCCAGAAGAAAAGCAAAAACTTTGAAAGTGACAAGTTAGGTTAAACACGTGAAAGTCTACCAAGGGAAGTTAGACCGGGTACTCCGGAAGGGTAAGCACCTCCTGTTTAGCTAGCTACATCCGCCATGCGTGTAATTAAAATCGAGTGAAAAGAACATAGAACGATGGGACGTCAAATATATCCAGGGCAATTTTACTGTTCAATTGAAACACAACAATTAGCTACAGAAATTCATTTCACAACAGGCGATTGTGAACAAAACATAAAACAATATACGATAGAATCATGCATGTAAAGAAAAGGAAATTTTAAACATACGTAATGGTCCACAACCATTTCTTTGAAAAAAGTCAAGTATTTCTTGACTGAGGGTTTTTTCAAGCCTAGATTTTAAGGCCTTCAAAATATTTTGGCTCTCATCATAATGTTATTGATATGATCCAAAAATCCTGAATTTATTTGACTATATTTCCATGTTCCTTACAGTCTCAATTTTGATCTCGTATTTGGCGGATGTGACTAGCTAGACAGGAGACACTTACCCTTCCGGAGCACCTGGTTTACTTACCTAGTGAAAGTTCACGTGTTTAACCTAATTTGCCAGTTTTAAAAGTTTTTATTTTACTATTTGGATTGTGACTAGGATCGGTATGTTTGTGATTAGTTTAAGTGAATAGTAATGGTTTTTTATTATAATATTTTGATCATTATCGGGTCAAATGCCTGATCGATGGCATTCTAAGTGAGTAATGTTGTTCAAGACTGCCTTGCTTTATCTTTCAATGGACCTGGAAAGAGTAGTTGTGGTTTCTATATTAGTTGATTGGTACATGTATGTCATAAATGAATACTTGTGTTTTCGTAATTGTTTCAAGGTTATTATAAGTCAGCTTTAAGTATGTAGTTTTTTTGCTATATTTTTATTATAATCATGTCAAATTCAGGTGGTCGACATACCTAGCGAGTTATCTAGGGTGTCATTCAAGACTGGCATTGTCCCATTGTCTGAACTAGGTCAAATGTTCTGCTGTTTTTTACACTCGTATTAATTACTGTCAAGTCATAATATCTATTTAAAACTTTGTAAAATGAAAGTATATCCTAAATGAAAAAAAAATGTTCTGGAATATGCAGCTTATTCCTAAAATAACACCAAAATTCGAAATTCCATTAAATTAACTTGATAAGTAATCTTCTTTGACCTATGTTGACATACTTGTTTCAAAGCGTCATCATTAAGCATGCTTTTAATGACATCACTATGTTTTTGTCTAGAAACTTATAGCTTTTTAACAATTTCAAATTTGTTTAAAACAAAATTTTATTCATTTCTTATATTCTACTGTCATAAAATGGCAAATGTTTTCCAGAGACAAATTGTGTAAATAGATTATATCGGCACTCAAATAAGAACTTGAACAACAGTGTTGAAGATAATTTTGCTGTTATATCTAGAGCAGTATTGGGAATTTCATAGTTGAATAAATATGCAATGTAAGTCTGTTTTGTCTCTTTGAGCTGTTGGTAGGCGTGATTATACGCAAACCATTATATACAGTGCTAATAAAGTGTGGATACCCTTCTAAAATTTTATTTATTTTTGTCATTTTGTCATATTTTGCTTTTTATGCGTGTTATAATTACTTTTCAAACAATTTGCTTACAGTAAGTGAATCAAATATCAAGATTGAATTAATATGAGGAAAATATCTCTATTTCTCTTTACTTCGTAATCCCGCCTTTAGTCGTCAAGAATTTTATTTTGGCACTGATTTGAGGCGAGAGACGTGATGTCTTCACTTTTCTATTGTCAATTCTCTTTTTCTTTGCAAAAATACACCCGTTTCTCCTGCTTATGGTGTATTTGTTTTCCAATTAATACATTATGGTAGAGCTTGCTTCCACTATGAGAACTTTAAACGACGAAGCAAGCTGCTTACAAATAAATTGTAGACCAGGGGATATTGCAGGCTAATCAGGGCCCTCAATAAGTTTTACGGGCGTCATCGCAGTATTGTTGATACGTTTAGTGCCTTTGTGTACAGGATTGTCATGGGTGTGTTTGACGTACCGTTGTTCCGTGTTCCTTTCACTCAATTTTGATTGCACATGTGGCGGGTGAACCAAGTTAAGAAGGAGGTGCTTAACCATCCGGAACACCCGGTCTCACTTTGCCGGTGAACGTTCACGTCTTTAACCTAACTTGTTCGTTTCAAAGTTTTTACTTTGCTTCAAGATTGTGATTCGAACATGTATTAATGTGTTTGTTTTTGATTTTGCCTATCAATATGATACGCTTGAATAATTTAGAAATTATAACTTCTCGTAATGTAACGACTTCTTCCTATTAAAATAAATTAAAGGGTAAACTCCAGAAACGAAAATAACAAATTTAAGAAGAATCCATTTATTTGCAATCTTGATGTCCTCTAAATGAAAAATGATGTAAAAATTGTTGTTCTAATAATAATGATTTTTTCTGAAAAACAAATTTCTTTTGAGGTAAATGAGTACAATAATCAGAAAGAAGGGGTGAATGTCTAGCTGGTTTATTTCTGTTCATGGAAAATTTGAAATAATGGATAAATTATGATAATCTGATAACATTAAATTAAGAAGAATTTACCATGAATTTGTTTAATATTCGTTGATTTCATCGTCTTTAAATCGTAATTCATAATAATTTAACAAAAACAAACTTTGTCATTTTACACGAGCAGCATCAAATTTAGAAGTTTGGCGTAAATTAGACTTACTTGCAGTATTTTATGCCAACGTTAGCTACATTTAGATTTAAATTAGTTTTTGAAAATTTACATTTTAATCGTATGTATAAGACTGAGTTTCTATCGTGTCAAATACCAGGTGGTTGGCACGACTAGAGAGTTTGAATGCTATTCACGTTCTTGAATTGTCCAAGTCTTGATCTTCTGTAAATTATGTCTCATGGTTAGGCTTGCTTCAAGATTTACATCATTCATAAAATGTAGAACGTACTTGTTTATTTTACAAATGGTCTAAAACATGTTCTAAATTACATTTTTTAAATTTTCACAAGTTTGGTCCGAGCAATGAGAATTTAGATTTATTAATAATTATACAGGCCATTTATAAAATAAAACAAATTCATTTATTTCATGCACAAATTAAATGTTAATAGCCTTTAACCTTTGTTGACAAAGTAAATTAAATTTTGTATTCAACATTATGTATGTAAGTGGATGCGAAACATAAGTGCAAAAATCAAACATAAAGATGTGTTTGTTTTCGAAATTTACTCGTTTATTCGAAATATGTATGAAACAAAAGACTATTCATTTCTGAATGCAGAAGGTTGCTGTCAAGAAAATGATAGGCATTTTAGAAACAGACACATACGACATGCACATATACATGCACTTAATTGAGACAAGTTAATAGCAACATAATCTGAGGTGAAAATAGTCGCATTCAAATTATTCTAATTCTTCTCGGTACTACGTTATTACGATAAAATGCTAACAAATATAAGTATGTTTTTCAAACCATTATACATAAGATATAATCACAATAATAGTAGTTTAAGATAAAAAACTGAAATATATTTTTTGAAGTTTTTAAAATGGCAACCGAAGATTTGTGGTTTCTGTTTATATCAATTTAATTATTACTTTAGCAGCATTGGGCTGCTGTTTCAAAATAAAGTTCCTCATCAGTAGTGCGTGAACCAAAATTGTGGAAATCCAATTTAAAATGTTGAAATAAAAAACAGAAGGACCCAAACCCACCTAAGGCAATACTTTGAACGAAAAGCATACCTTAGTTTTTAGCGATTTTAAAATTTACCAAGCAGATAAATTAAAAATAATATGAATTATGAATGAAATTTGAAACAATACTATTTATAAAATTATTATTTCGTGATCGGGTTGGGAATTGCATGGTTTGTTAGCTATAACTTGCGTTCTATTGTGGAAATAATATATTATTTGTTACAGTTGGTGGAATTTCTCCTTTCTTTCTTTACGTGTATGTTTTTTTTAGTTAGTAATTAATATAAAAAGAGCAAATTTTACAATGACTTGCACCTATCTTGGTCAAACTACATACACTGCAAAACCGGTTTATAATGAATTTGCATGAATGCAGCTTCATGTCTTCAAATGACAACTTGCAGATGTATTTGGTTCCTTCGTGCAGCACCATTTATATTTAGTAAGTTTTCTTGTTTGTGCCATTAATTATCAATGTTACTCCAAGCCCTGGAACTGTCGTATTATAAAGTAGAGTTCAACTAAGATAATAAAATGAATATTTCAAAATGCAAAAAGTTTATTTATAAAATACTACTCCTTCAAATTGTCGTATAATGAAGTGAAGTTCATCAAAGAAAATAAAATTAAAATTTCAAAATGCAAAAAGTTTATTTATAAAATACTACTCCTTCAAATTGTCGTATAATGAAGTGAAGTTCATCAAAGAAAATAAAATGAATATTTCAAAATGCAAAAGGTCTATTTATAAGATAACACGAAAGCTTCATTTCTAAATACATTATGCTTGACTTCAAGCTAATTACTCAACCAATTCATCAGCTACACAGACTGTGAAGTTTAACCTACCGGAGGTATAAATGAAGAACCAAGACTATATTGTACTGTCACCCGTAAGTAATGATAAAATTGGTCCCTTCATTAAAATGGGGATGGGGGCAGTTAAATTTGTTTTATAAATACCCTAGCTTTTATTTAAAATCATCACGCTAGATATTGCCTGTTTTTTATGTACACAAATTCCTTCCCCTCTTTGCAACTCTGAAACCCATTATGAACTTACTCATTTAAAGCAAAGTATATATGAGGTTGATATAATGTCCAAGTGTTTTTTAAATATAAATATTTATGAATAACTGACTAATCAAAAACAAACATACTAATCCATTTCCGAATCACAATCCAGAAGCAAAGTAAAAACTTTGGAACTGACAAGTTAGGTTAGACACGTGAACTTCCACCAGGGAAGTGAGGCCGGGTGCTCCGGAAGGGTAAGCACCTCCTGTTTAGCTAGCTACACCCGCCACGTGTGTAATCAAAATTGTGTGAAAGGAACATGGAACTATGAGACGTCAAATATATCCAAGGCAATCCTGGACACAGAGACATCAAACTTATCAACACTACTGTGATGACGGCCATAAAACTTTTTGAGGGCCTTGATAAGCCTAGGCTTGCAATATCCCCCCTGACATTTATTTCAGTGTTCGTACAAATTTCATATTCAGTGTTTTTTCTTGTTTTGCATTGTTTGATTGTTTCATCATTTACTTCCATAGTAACGTTTTCTTTAATGCGTGGGGTGTTGTAAAGTATGTGGTTTTCAGTTGCAATTTTTACTTTTCTATGATATACATACCATCGGTAAAATTTACATGAATTCTGGTTGGTCTATTGTTTGTTGTAATAGAAGTTATTTTGTATTCCCATTAAGTTGTAATTGTATGGTCCTTAAATTTTAATAAAGCGGGCAAGTTTTATCAAATAAAACATAATCATTTGAAGTGACAATTTCGTACAGACATCGGTAGGTAATCCTAAAGATGGAATGCTTACAATGAGTCAATATCTGTTTAAAATATTTGAAGATTTAAATTCAAGCTAGTGAGATAGCAAAGAATATTATTAATATCACTCATATTATTGTTAATGTTAGTTTGCCATGTTTCAATACCCCGCGTTCATCTTAACTACCCAAAAAGCAAAAGTATCATGGCTTATTGGTTTTGCCTTAAAATTCCTTGTATAAAAGTTTATACATAAGTGTCTGTATCCATAGCGACATTAGCGTAATTTTTCTACAATGATGAAATTTTGTATTAAAGGCACAATGGTTATGCAACAACTAGATGATTACTTCACAATATCCCCACGTTGCACGTAATATACATCTTAGTATCAATCATCAAAAACAAACATACTAATCCATGTCCGATATCACAATCCAGAAGCAAAGTAAAAACTTTGGAACTGAGAAGTTGGTAACAAACCACGCCTGGCGAGTGTAGCTTGCTAAACAGTAGGAACTTACCCTTCCGGAGTACCCTGCCTCACTTTTCCAGTGTAAGTTAAGGTGTTTAAATCATTTTGCCAGTTGGTTTTGTTTTGTGATTTGAACATGGGCTGATATGTTTGTTTCTGATTATTGATAAGCACATTGTATCTGTATCCAAGGTTATTCAAAATATATTATACATATCATGATTCCTCTTTCCCTTTCCTTTAATTATTTATTTTGGTTTCAAATGTGGCAGGTGGAGTTAGGTAAACAGGAGATGCTTACCTCCATTTTCTGATGGATCTCTACGTGTTTGACTTAATTTGGTAGTTTTTCTTAGTTTTTGTATTGTGATATGGATAAGGACCGGTTTATTTGTGTTTCTAGAAGGTGTTTTGTTTATACGAGAAACCAAGTTTCTAAGCTTAAAACATTAATAACTATTTGTCACAGTCAGTGATGTTTTAAAACCCACAACTGTCATATGATTAAATGAATTTCATTTGCAGAGTGAAAAAGAATATTTCAAATGTAATTGCACATTTATAAAATTGTATACAAAGTTTTAATTTAAATGGAAATTGTGCTAGTAAAAGTTTCAACTGGTTTTTAAGAATTATAGTCATTCAACATTCTAATATAATTTATAATTAGATGTTCAAAATATATTATGCTCAATATAGCTGAAATAGTGTTTTTGGCATGACCTTCTTCATTATATTTTGAAGATATGTTAACTACCACAAATATCTACTGTGTCTTATATGACATATGTCTGTTAATATATTTGTTAAATGGCTTCTAAAATGCAGCTTAAAGATTTGTAACAGGGCAGTTTAAGATATTAGTTGTAAACATATTTTACTATTATTAGTATCGCATGCTTTGTGTTTTTATTTTCATGTAGACCACAGGTAGTTAGTTTTGGACGAATAAATAAATAAAAAACAAATGCAATTCATTCTGTGTAGAAAACAACTGATAAAATAAAAAGGAATGATACAATATAATGGGAGAAAAGGACCAAATTATATATTATACCAGTTTTAATTTAACAGCTTTAGGCGGTCGTTGCGAAATACAAGTGGTCAACAGTAGAGCTTGTACCAAAATTGGGAAACCAAATATGTTTTCAAGATGTTGAAAAATATTTCCAAAGGACCAAAATAGTTTTATCAAATTAAGCTAAGGAAATACTTTGCTTGAGGGAGTATACTTTAGTTTTTATGAATATCCGATTTTAACTAAAATCAAATTTAGACAAGAGTAAAATTTTATAAAAAATTATTGCCTACTGAGTTTGTGATATCTTAGAGGAAACATCCACCACCAGAAGTACCGGCTCAGTGATTTAAATTAAATATTATACCAGTTTTCATTTTACAGTACTAGACTGCCGTTTCGTAATACAATTCTTCATCAGTAGTGCTCAGACGAAAATTGTGAAATCAAACGTTTAATCAAGATGTTGAAAAATATATCCAGAGGGGCAATTGAGAATTATGTATTTTATTTTAGAAGCCTGAAAACTGGCGAAATATTTCAGTCTTTAGAAGATTATTGGAATTTTTAATATTTTTCGGTTACCGAAACAATGATACGAAAAATAAGATTATTGTCGAAGTCTAAGAGTTATTAAGTAACCTTAATGCAAATTGTATTCTTCAATGTGCACATCATTGAAAACTGTTGTAAAATGTTCGAATTTTGAGGGCTTTCGAAGTGTTATGTAACCGTACTATTGTGTATAAATTCCTTTGTCGGAATCGAAAGTCAATCATTGGATACAATATGTGATTATCTTGTTACGTTTGACGGTTGCTGTCATTAACATGTATTGTTTCATTTTTTTGTTGTGTTACATTTTGGCAAGTACAGGCTTTTCTTACTTTTATTACATAAAGGTATATATTTTCCCGATTTTTCATGTATCATGCGATACAAGCCATATATCAAGTAATGTGTTTAGATAACATAGACCTCTGATATTAAATCAAAATTCTCTTAAGGTTTATGGCGCCTGAACCACTAGATGTAAATTATTCACCTATGTATTTCGTCTCGTTTCCTTTTCCCACAATATACAAAAGACAAGTGTTGTCTTTTTATGAAACCTATTCATCTCCGGGTTGAAAGTGGAATGATGGGAACTAAAAGTAACATCAATTTGAAAACGATTATTCTTATCATCATGATTATTAATTAATAATAAGATGCTCGTCTAGTTTTATGTAAAAATTATTGGCCAACTCCCAATGCATTTCTATTAACTTCTTAATATAATGTATTACTCGTTTCTTTCATTTCTATGCAGTAATATATCTGCTTTTCCTGTTTATGGTGTTTTTATTTCACAATTACAACGCTATGGTATAGCATGTTCTTACTACGGAAACAATATACAACGAAACAGACTAATAATTAAATTATTGACCCAGGTATATCGCAACCCCGGGCATACCAAGCCTCTTCAAAAGTTCTATGGCCGTCATCACAAACTGTTATGTATGATGTCTCTGTATCCAAGATTACCCTGAGTGTATTTGACGCCTTATAGTTTCCTGGCCTTTTCTTCTTGATTTCAATTTTACACGCGACAGGTGTAGCTGGCTACACAGGAGGTGTTTACCATCCCAGAGCACACGGCTTCAACTCCCTGGTGGAAGGCCACGTGTTTTACTTTTCTGCTAGTTTCAAAGTTTTAACTTAGCTTTGGGACTGTGATTTGGACATGGGTTTACATGTTGGATTTTGATATGAAATCAACGGACGCAAAATCATTTTATGACCAATTATTAAAAGAACACTAATTGTTATCATAAGGACAAAATGGCTTAAAGTAAGAAAGTCAGTCTACAGTTCATGCATTTTTTTCCTCAATAAGTTTGTTAGGGTTTTGTTAAGGTAAAAAGGATTAATAACCAGCTTGTCACAACAAGCAGTGTGTAAAACAACCCCTGTCATACAATTAAGTGGTTTTCAACTTTGACGACAAACGAATACTTTAACTTCAAATCTTTAGAAGTTTCATTTAAATTCTTGTCATGCGTAAATTAAAATTTAGGGCTGCTATATATGGTCTCATTAAGACGTAGCTTAATCAAGGTGTACTGTAGTATATTGGCATTTTTTAAAAGACTAATTTTCTTTTTAAAGAACCAACATTACATGTTAAATTAAAACCGTATATGACAATTCATTGTGTTATTTACTGTCCAACCTGCCTTAAAGGCCACCTCTATATAAGGGCCACCTGCTTATGAAGGCCAGTAAAATTGTATCCCAATTGTTCTTTATTCATATATTTGAACCTGTATATAAAGGCCACCTGCCCATAAAGGCCAATTTTACTGGTTCCCTTGGGTGGCCTTTATAGACAGGTTTGACTGTATATTGTAGGGATTAGGCAACATTATCAAAACTATTCCCGAAATTAAACCACAATAGATATGATGGGAATTTCTGACACAACAAACTGCTATGACTCTCTTTGTATACCTTGTCAGTCAATAAAGAATACCTCCAGTAAAATGGTGGGCTAAGCAGCAAATGTTTATCTTGTCTTTTCTTATCAGAAAACAAATATACCAGTCCATGTCCACATCATAATCCAAAAGCAAAGGAAAAACCATGAAAACTGACAATTTAGGTTACACACGTGAACTTTCACAACGGAAGTGAGACCTTTTGCTGTGGAAGGGATGACACCTCCTGTGTAGCTAGCTTCACCTACCACAAAAGTAATTTCAGTTTGCTTTATCGTTTTCTTTTCTGCTCTCGTTACGATAAACATCAATATTAATAATGATGACGGTATTTATTATGTTAAATACACAAGAAGATCAAATAGGAATATATTCCGTCATAAAATCCATCGCCTTTCTGTCATAACAATAGTTATAACATGACGACCACCTGTTGTATGATTAAATACCTAGGTGTTATACAAATGGAGACGAATAGTAAATTAAAAGAGGCTACATGTTAAAAATAACAATAATGTTTATTTAGTTTTTAGTGTTAAAATTATTTATCTAGCTTGTCGTTTTTTCTTTCAAGTCACAAAATTTTAACTTGACAAATTTGAAATGCAATACTTTCAGACTGGCATAAAACGATGCATAAAAATATATATTAATAATTTTAAGAAAAATTATATCTTAAGAAAATGTTAAAATTAGTAAATAAAGTATGTCACTTTTTTATTCCGAGGACGTTTTGATTTATAAACCTTTATGGTAGTCACGTTGTCTTTCAAGTAAGCTTAAACACTGAATTTGAACAGTTGTGGATTTACAATATGGCCGTCATCACAGTAATGTTGATTAGTTTGATGTCTCTTTGTCCAAGATTGCACTGGATATATTTGACGTCCCATAATTACATGTTCGTTTCAATCAATTTTGATTGCACACGTGATTGGTGTATCTAGCTAAATAGGAGGTTTTTACCCTTCTGAAGCACCTGTCCTTACTTCCCTGTTTTAAGGTTTTCCCTTTGCTTCTAGATTGTTATTCGGACATGGATAAGTATGTTTGTTTTTGACTAAAACACAATAAATGAAAAGCATGTTCCCGATGACATTCAGAACGTGGAGTTTAATATTCAGTAGTCCCAATATACATTTTGTCCTGTCTAGATTTTGGGTTTAATATATTAACTCTTTTTATTAATTTGGTTGCGTTGGCTCTTGTCAATTACATATTTTATTTTGTGTTTTTCTTTTGTTTTAAACCTAACGCATGTATATTATGTGTTCATTATACCCATTGCCTGTATACATAGTTTTCTGTTTTATTAACAGTGGTTTTGCTAAGTTTTTATTTTTTTGTTTTTGTTTCCGTTCACTCTATTGGATTGTTGCTCTATATTCTTTGTTGCACTAAGTATTACCAAGTATATGTTTTTCAGCTAGAAATTGCTTTATAAATTCTAAAATATTCCGTTTTCTACTTAAGATTTGCAACTGCATTTTTAAGAGTAAAATGATCCTAGATATGGTTGATGAACCAAAAGCTTACAACGTATATGTTGCTAAATGCATTTCTCATTTAAGAAATTTTACTTCTACATTTAAAAAACAGATTTTTATGGTAATTAAATTGCTAACATTTTTGGTTTGATAAGTTTTTCATCTGATGGATACAAACTTCAATATACAAATGTACCTAGATAACAGCTAGAGGCCCATTTGAGCGACATTTCAAGCCCAACAAACAAATGAAAGTTAAAGTTACAATTCATGTACAATCGTAATTTAAACAACTATTGTTTATGTATATAGACATTTAAGTTTTTTCACTGTAAAATAGATAACGTGATGAAGCTATAAATGATTAATTATGTAACTTTAACATAATATGAGTAAACTTGCAAAGACATTAATGACGCTAAAGACATTGGATCCCCCAAAAGTTCCAATAAACATTGTTTAAATAGAAGAAGAGAAATAACAATTTAACATAATTTCGATTTTGTGATGACAATATTTGTCACACAACTGCATATGCACTGCATTTATTGTCTTCAATTAAAAAAATAATATTTTGTCATTAATTGTGAAATAGTCGTCAATGCAATATTTGTCTCTTTTATGTTATATAATTATATAAATACCTGGTGCATTTATTTCTATAAATGCATAAAACTTTGAATGTGCAATATACATTGTATTTAAAATCCTTTAAGCTTTAAAGAAGGAAGAATAGGTGTTCTGTCTGTTGCTAAGCGTATACTATTCCGATACTATACTAATATATTACATTTCATTTGCATATTAAAAAAACATCCTTAATAAGGATATATAAGCACACAAACCAATACAATACAATACAAAAATATTTTTACAACTAATATCACGATGCAAATCAAAAATAAAACAGCTAAACAAGGCAATGAAAGACAGACAAATACATACTTAACAACTGACAATAAAAATTAAGAGAAGACAAAAACACATTAAGGTCACTAGTTATAAGATCTCTGTCCGCTCGGAAGGTCAGTGGTTGTTATAGAGCCTTCAACCACCCTAGACACTGAATGTTACAACTTGTGGAAAAATGTATTTGGAGCATTTCAACCTGCTAAAGGTGCATCACTTACCTTGCATACTTACATAATATCTTTTCTTTGCTATTGCTTATTTTATTGCGCAACAAAGCTTTGTTATATTAATACTGATCTCAAATGAAATCAATGACAATAATACTAATAAAATATTGGTAGTATTTCTAAATTTTCCGGGTTTACTTCATTTGCCAGTTTCAAAGTTTCCAATGCGATTCGAACCTAGAAGGTGTGAAATGTCATAAGACTACTCGATGTTTCTCAATGAGTAAGAGCTTGACAATGCAATGATGTTAAATATTTAAATCATGTGATGTTTAATACGTTGTTTTACGAATGTTTGTGGCATTGTGTTATAATTTTACTTTTTCTCTATCAGTTAAATTTACAAAACAATACAACTTCAAATGTTCAAACTATAAATCATATAATTTTAAAAGAAACAATATATGACTAATAAGCAACAACACACAACAATATATCAATGACATTGAAGAGGAAATTAGAAAAAACACCAAAAGAAATTATGACTAAATCCTTATAAAAAGTTCCAATAAAAGCACCTTATAAATGCTAGAAACAATAACAAAATTATAGATGTCATTTTGGCCCTACTGTAGATTTGCAGATACTTTTTTTGTAAAACTCCACTTAAATGGTACATGTATCAAAACTTTCACAAAGATCACGCAATAAGGACAGTGGTAAGTGACTTAAACTTTCTACATGTTTAATAACGTTTTGTTTCAGTGGTTTTGAACACAATTGTAGTAACATCAACTACTTAATTGTATGGAAAAGATTTTAGCTATAGAATGTTTGATTCCTTTAAATTTTACATATGATGGCATTTTTACTATATTGAAACATTTATATGAGTTTAAGTCGACGACTTAAATAGTTTTTATTATCCAAATGCAAGAAAATTGATTCCGAAAGTTCTTTATTTTCGCGATATTCGCGATCTGTTCAAGAATCGCGAAAATAGAAATTCATGAATTGGATAAAGACCAATAATAGATGAACATCATATCTTATAAAATGGCAATAGTTTGGATCACTCAACCAAGCTGTTTTATATTTTATATATTAGTAATCTGAAACAAACAATGAACACCATATCTCTTACTTTATTGCAAAACATATGTCGTAATATAAACTTTAAAACAGCACTAAAACTGTAAAACTTATTGTAGGAATAAAAGTCTCGCCACCGCACAAACACCAACTCTGAAATTACAGAAGTCCCAAAATCCTTGTATTTCTCCATCCAGTCAAAAAAGTTTCCGAATTACATTTAGGTTTGTCAAAGCTAGATAGTATCCATCTGGTATGTAAAGGTTTCATCGTTGATAATTTCATATCGATTTTAGTTTCGAAAAAAATCCGTGCCATCCTCAATATCTCCGGCAACTTTATCGGCGTACCATTCAATGAAACAGTTTTTAATTCCACCCTTTAATTCCTGGTTTCCACTACAATCTAAAGGTTGTAGCTCGCATGTACAACATGCTGGTACAAATATTGTTCTTATACCTTCGGCATGCAAAGAGTCCAATAGCATATCAACTCGATTAGCTTTAAACACTTCTAAAATTACGAGAGCGGATTGTCGTAACAGTAGATCTAAATTCTCTTGTGTTTTCTCGCCCGATAAAACTGCATTATCAAGTAAAGTTATCGCTTGTTCCGTGAGTTTTCACTCAAATTTTTAACAGTTATTGGTAAACCTAAAGATGTTTAAAAACTAAAACTAATAACAGAATGTGATTCGGAGAATAACTGGTTAAAATCGTGAGCCTCAAAATGACTCAATTTCGAAAATAACATAAGTAGAGAATATAATATAATCTACAACACCTCTATCTTTACATGTAGTTTTACCAATTTAATAATCCTTATCTATCCTGCCATTGACCAACTTTATAAGAGAATATCCAACACCGTTTTTGTATATCAACGCTATGCCACCTATTTAGAAACATATTTATATCTAAGGTCAAATATATCACCGTCGCTAGTTTTTTTTCTGTTTAAAAAAGTAGTACTTAAAATAAGGTATTAAAGTTCTGGAACATTAAGAAAACTACAAAGTCCACATACATTCAAACTGATACACGGAATAGAAGAAAATCCACTGGACCCATGCCCTCTGGCGCATCCCTATGAGTTTTCATTGCCAATAGCAACCTACCGTGAATCAAATCTACTGCCATAATCCACCTGATATTACATTTCTGTGTCTCGATAATTACCCCTACTTTCAGGATTTAATAATCTGCCATCAATGTAAAGTTTATCAACAACTAGTTTTGCATTTTATGTGTTTCGTTTGGTCTCTTTTAATTTTGGGATCACATTTTTACGTTTTTCTTGTATTTTTGGGTGGAATTGTTCGAGTACACTAAATTTATCTTTCCCTCTCAGTATTCTGGTGCTTTCTTTGTAACGTCTTCCTGTTTAATTTGTGACTGCTAAACTTTGCTAATATTTACAGAGGTATACCGTTTTCCCCTCTAAACACTCCTGTAAACCTCTTCTTTGTCCTCATATTCTATACCTTTATCATTTGTTTTATACACTTTGTTAATACCACCAAAAAGAAGATTGCCTCTTGTTATTCTAAATAATTTTTCTTTATTTTGTTCTATGTATCAAAAACAAACATACTAAACCATGTCTCAATCCAGAAGCAAAAGGAAAAAAAATTGGTACTGACAAGTTAGGTTAGACACGTGAACTTCCTCCAGGGAAGTGAGGCCGGGTGCTCTGGAAGGGTCAACACCTCCTGTTTAGCTAGCTACATACTTATTCTTGCATCAAAATCTGCTTGTCCATACTCGCATTTTTGTATTCTCTAATTATTTTATATATAATTTATGTTGCTGCAAAGGTATGTTCAATATTCGTTAACCTCTGTGTTATTTAGAACGTCGTAAGCCTGCACGACCCAACGCCCTACGTCTCTGAGAGAACTGTTCACTTTGTTATTCATGATAAATATATTTATTATTCTTTATTGTAAGAAATGAAAATTTAAATATGCTTCAAAGTGCACAATAAAATGTTTAAAATGTCACCATTAATATATTCCTCAGATTATTCGAGAATTAAAACCAAAACATTATATCAAAATTCATCGATTATCCGACAAAAAAAAAAAAAAAAAAAAATCAAAAATATTTTGGGCAGACAAGCACACGTCTTAACCAAATTAAATGCAATGACCATTTAAAATTCTATGAGGGTCTGCCTTATGATCTATACTTTGTTTCTAGTAAACTTTTGTTGTTTCATGTTGTTGGTCGTATTGGTAGATGAAAGGACGTGTTTTAGTTACAAATTATTTCTTATATTTTCATCAATTAGCTATAAATTTATCTTAATATAAAGGTAATTTAAAAACTTTGAGGAATTTATTGTTGCCCAAATCTAAATGGACGGACAATTAATAGATAAGCATAAAATATAAATAGTTTTAATCATGATATATTACAACATTTCATAATGTCTTTTATTGCACATCACTACATAGACAAACAACATTAGCCTGTCCGACTGACCTTTGATTTAAATATTTATTATACACCAATAAATTTAAAGTAATAGGGATCAAGCGTGCTTATTTTGTCTATATTTTGGGAACACTAGTCGTGGACAATATATATATTATTTACTGCTAATCCTAACGACACCTTTGTATTAGGTGGACCCTCCTATATGAATATTCCTAATCAAAGGTCAAACTGACACGCCAATGATGTTTCCCTATACAACTATTCGACACGTATGTACATCTTTTGCATAAAAAATGCCCGTTGACGTCTTTCAAAAATGACATGACAAAAAGTGCAAAAATGTGCAAAATGCAGAATGTCAAGTACTAAACGGAGATAAATAAACAACAATAACGTTATTAACCACAATTAATGACAGGTCGTTGGAATGTTTTTTTATTTTTTAGATTCAATATTTAAATTTAAAATATCTGGCTGTAAATTATTTAACTGAAACATTTTACTCCATATGCCTTAAACGTAAAAAAATAAAATACAGAAAATGATGTAAATGAAACCCAATAGAAAAGAAAGTTGAATATAATACATAGTTAAAAGAAACTTTTATGATACAAACACTGAGGTCTCATACCAAAAGGAGTTTAATTTCATTCCTCATCAAAATGTGGTTTCACAATAATTAAAAAGTGGAAGATCCTATATTTCATCACTGTTCTCACAATTTTGTTTAAAAAACATAATCATACGGCTTTGGTCTACGTGTATAACTTTACTAATAAATGGTAGTATGTCAAGCAATATCGTGATTAAAATGTTCAACTTGTGTGGTTTTTGGTAAAATTAAATAAGTAGCATAAAATAATAAATCTGTGTTTTTCAAAACCCATAGTTACATATATAATAATAAAAGGTTAATGTATTAGTAATTATGCTGTCAGGCTGATGTCAGAAGTGACAGAATTACCCCATACATTTGACCTTTAACCTATAAAAAACCAAGTCAAGACAAATTTTCTTGATGTTAATTAATAAGTGCATGTAATCACCTAACACCTTAAAACAGTAAATAATTAAACATGAAAATCCTAGTAGACCGACCACCTCCAAAATGCTCTCCATCATATTATTGTAATTGTTTTGGCATTCCTCATTTAGTTTAAGCTACGGGATATGATAGTCTGTAGTCAAAATTAGTTATCGCAAAATAGAACCATTTTCCTGATAAGCCATATACAGGTTCTTTCTAAAACCACAGATTATGTTGCTAAGCCATTTTTATAGAATTCATCAAATTTATACTAAGCATATACTAAGTAATTTTAATTGAATCATAAACGATAAAATAATATTCTTTTCTAAATACAACTTCTTTCCAAAGTAGCGGATTTAGGATTTACGCAAAAATATTATAAACATCGATTAATGATTTTGCGCAACAAATATTTTTTGAAATGACAAGTTGGCAAACCCTAGTATTTAAAGAAAACTTTTATGTGAAAATATGTCATTTACATTTTTTGGTCAATCGACAAACAATGTTGAATATACAGTTTTATCGTACAACTCTTTTTTTTCCTTTTTTTCAAAAACTGAAAACTTTTGATTTTTCTTAAATGTGCGATAATTATTGGAAGGTTCAGCCCCTGTTGCATTTTAGTTAAGTGTTCTGTAAAATATTGACGGGTGTAGCTAGCTAAAAAGGAGGTGCAAACCCTTCCGGAGCACCCGACCTCACGTTCCTGTTGAGTGTTCATGTATTTTTCAGTCCTTATGGTTTTTACTTTGCTTTTGGATGATAATTTGGACATGGACTGACCAGACATGTTTCTTATTTATTCATATATTTTTTATTTATTCATAAGAGAGTGTCAGTACTATATGACTTCATCATTACATGCTAAAATATTTTGCATTCATTTGCTATATTGTGATTTTATTGTCAAGAAAAGTGTTAAAATTGTGATTTTTTTTCAAATAGTAGAAGCTAAAATTAAGACTTAAATGTTTAATAGATTTAATAGAATATTTAAGTTTTACAGAAACATTTTTGTCACTTCTGGTTTATATAAAAACGCTGTGTTGTGTAGATTGGTTAAAGAAAATTAAAAAAGACAGAGAACCAAAATCCACAATTTTAAATGGACCAGTACATATTTTGTTTCTTTCGTGTGTGTGTATGTGTGTGTGTGTTTAAACAAACAGGAAAAGATATAATCCTTTGCTGAGTTCATTGTCCCATTTAATAATTATTTCTTTAAATATCGTTATATAAAGCTCAAACACTTGTGGTTTTCGGTTAATTAATGAAATAAGTATTAATTTAGTTTTTATTCAAAATTTACATCTATTACCATAGAGGTTAATTAAGATTCAAATTAATGACAACAGTGACAGTAAATCTCAATTGTCCGTGACCTTAAACAGCCATATCACAATGTCTCTGACCTTGGACATCCAATCAAGACAATGGATTTATGATTGTTCGTGTTTATGAGAAGTTTTAATATATATGTTTAATAATGTCGTGTATCGTATATTTACACTTATACTATGACGCCCACGAAAGGCTACATTTAAAACTTAATGACAAATGGGATGACTTCAACAATTTGTTATTGTTAACTTTTTTTTCTATGCAGCAATATACCTGCTTCTCCTGCTTGTGGTGTATTTGTTTCCAAATTAATACGCTATGTTAGAACTTGTCCCCACTACAGACACTTTGTACAACGAAGTAGGCTGTTTGCAAATAAATTGTTGACTCAGGAATATTGCAAACTTATCAAAGCCCTCAACAAGTTTAATGGCCGTCATCACATGTGTTGTTGAAAAGTTTAATGTCTCTGTGTCCAGGGTTGTCCTGGATATATTTGATGTCCCATAGTTTCATGTTCTTTTCGCCCTCGGCTTCATTTCCCTGGTGGAAGTTGTCTAACCTACCTTGTCAGTTCCAAAGGTTTTACTTTGCTTCTGGATTGTGATTCGGACATGGATTAGTATGTTTGTTTTTGATTTGGGAACCGATTTTATCATTTAAGAAAATAATAAATATATATATTCGATTACAGATGGTAGTATAATTGAAAGTACAATTTTCAATGAAGAAGTCAATTTTTTATTTCTAGTTGAACAATTGCTTTTGGCCTCTTAGCGGACCTTCCCGCATTTGTATTTGTAAGAATTGGTTATGTTGCAGCCTTTTTGAAAAACTGATATGAACTTGCAATATGCAGCAATATACCTGCTTTTCCTTCCTATGGTTTATATGCTTCACAAATCGTACGCTAGAGTTGAGTCTGTCCTCACTACGGAAACTTCATGCAACGAAGAAAGCTGCTAATAATATTTGACCCAGGGTTATTGAAAGACCAGGTTTATCTAGGCCCATACAAAGGCCAAAGGCCGTGACCTCAATAGTGTTGAGAAGCATGATATCTCTTTGTGACCTGATTATAATTCACGTTCAATAGTTCAATTGTCCTTTCATTCTCAATTTCAATTTCACGCGTGGTGGATGTAGCTAGCTAAATAGGAGGTGCTTAGTGCTTATCCTTCCAAAACACCAGACCTCACTTCCCCGGTGGAAGATCACGTGTTTTACTAATTTGTCAGTTTTAAAGTTCTTACTTAACTTTAGGATTGTGATTTGGACATGGATTAGAAAGTTTGTTTTTGAATTTGGTAATTCGGCACAGGTTTTATTTTTTATCGGTGAAAGTAGGGACCTTTCCTGCGAAAAAAGTATAAGAAAATATCAATTTCAGTAGTCTCTTTTATAATACACTGACACTTCTAGAGATAACCTTCACATTATTCAATTGCAAGGATCCGGGCAATCTAATATACCTACCCATCCAAAAATGGACAGGAAAATATTTGTTATTATTTTTCCATCCAGAAAGATCAGTCATTGATTACTTTTTCATGTACTATAACATAACGACCAACCTGCATGTAATTCTTACTAATCCTGTCTCTTAAGAGCTTAATACCCCCGTCCCTACCATTTATTGTTTTCCTGCTACCTGAGCCTTTATGATATGACCTTGGTTAAAAGGCATGATATACCTTTAGACAACGAAGACTATTATTCATGTGAAGTTTAATTACAGTCTTCCACAGAAGCTAGTTTGCGAGGGTATAATAAGATATTCTCTTTCTTCAACATTGGTGCTATTATTGAATAACAAACAGATTGACAACTTCTGCTTCTATTAAAATATATAAAATAAATTATTCTATTATATATTTGCAAATTTTCATCAATTTAGTGTAAGGACAATATTGTTAAAACATGCATAATAAGAAACATTTGGCGCGGAACGATGACAGACCCTCATTCTTTAATTACTCGTACCAAGGTAACATATTACATATTAGCAGCAAAAAACTGTTGACGTAATGCCGTCATAATTTCTATGGATTCGGATGTTTTCGGGAAAAATAAGCTAAACTCTGTGGTAACTAAACGACCCAGTCCTGTAATTGATTCGCGCCAAATGTCGGCATTATGATAACTGCCCTAGTAAACACATAGCGATATATTAACCTTTTGTTTCAAAATTTAGAAGATATGGCTTACGTTTTTCAATTTGTTAATGTTTATTATTTTGTAACTTTAATTAACAAGTGATTAGTTGTAACAATTGAGCAAGACCAGTGTAAATACAGAATTTATAGAACGAAGCAAGTTGATCACAAATAAATTCTTTACCCAGGGATATTGCAAGTTCAGGCTTATCAGGGCCCTTAAAAGTTTTATGGCCAGTCATCGCGGTATTGTTGATAAGTTTGATGTCTCTGTGTCCAGGATTGCCCTGGATATATTTGACATCCCATAGTTTTATGTTCCTTCAGTCAATCATTATTACACACGTGGCAGGTGTAGCTGGCTAAACAGGAGGTGCTTACCCTTCCGGAACACCCGGCCTCACTTCCCTGGTGGAAGTTCGCGTGCTTTACCCAACTTTCAGTTTCAAAGTTTAACTTTGCTTCTGGATTGTGATTCGGACATGGAGTAGTGTGTATTTTAATTGATTATCTCCAATTAAATGGTTCTGGTCGATATATGTTGCACCTCTTTTTTTCATGACCTTTTCTTTATATGTAATTTCATTTTTAATCACAAAAGTTAATACTTTTAAGTCGGTAATTATGACCGCTGTTTTAAATCTCGTTTTTGTTTGTACCTGATTATTCTTGTTGTCGTCTGGTTTGCTCGTTCCTAGGGTAACTTCATAGGTATGCAGATGTAACATCTTACGTGTCATGTTAATGACTCATAGTAAAACATACACAGTTATTAAGCTGAAAATTTTATGTTACAAAATAAATTATCTTAATATTTTTATCTATACAATTTTCATTAGGTTGGCAATGGAATAACTAGATTTGAATTTTTATGCAAATTTGCATATGCACCAAATACTGTACAAGAAGAAATATTAGCGGTCGTTAAATTTCGCGGTTTTGACCTAAATAATTTCGCAGTAAGAAATTTTTAGGGTTCTGACTGTAGAGAAAGTGTACCAAAGGAAGTGAGAAAGGTTAGCCGAGAAGATACATTCGTGATAAAATAGCAAACGTTCAAATAGGGAATAAATTTTCCACTGGAATGTTTTTTCTTTTACAGTAAAGATAAAAAAGCATGGTGGTCATTCATATACATGTATTTCTCAGTGACCTGAAGGAAAATTAAAACTGAAGCTTAATTGTGCTTCTGTCACCATAATTAAGAAAATTACCATTAATTTGGAATACAATTTAAAAAATATATAAGAGGCTGAGGAACCATCAAAGGGTGTAAGTTTAAGACTTAATACAAGCGTAATTATTGTTAAACAACAGAACGTGTCAGAGTATACGCCTTCTCGTCACAAACTTTTCTGTCATTTTCTGAAAATGATGTCTTATATATTTCGTAAAATTAACCAATGGAAAATGAACCGTAAGATAGTGGTATATATTGTTTAAAATATAAAGACATAAAGAATTTTCATATACATAATAACTGTCATGAATTTCCATTTAAAGTTTAACGTCGCATACAATTAGTTAACGGTATTCATTGTTAAGTCGTAACATCTGTGGCATCACCTTGACTGGAAGCTTCAAAATAGCACGTACAGGAAAATTGAAATGGAAAGAAAAGAACAGTTCCAGAAGTTAATTCCAGAATAATTACCATGGAAACCTGGATATGTATGTAAATTATGTTTTTTTTATTTTATTTATATTTTAAACTTGCATAAAGAAACATCATATATATCACAAAATAATCATACTCGTAACATATATGTCCAGAACCATATTTATTCATAGTGAACGTGTATCCATTGTTGTATTCAACATTCTGAAGCGGACTTAAGCTTTATCCATGAATATAGATTTTTCGGGGAATTTTTGCTCATTTATCATTTATCTTTTAGGCCCCTAATGTAATATGACGGATATTATTTAATTTTTTGTTGCTTTTCTGTTTGAATCTTCATTACTCCGTTTTATGTTAAGTTTATTTGGTTGTCTAAATCAGCACACAACTGCTTTTTGTGAACATTTTAACTTCTAATGTTGTATCTATTATAGTTAACATTGGTTAGTAGTTTCTATCTCGTCCTTGAAACTTTTGAAAGTGTACTGATTTTTAGGGAGAATCCATATGTCATCTTTGTAATTTTTTGTTATTGCTACACGTGTCTTATTTTTATCTCATAATATTTATTGTCTTCATATAGTTTTGCTTAATTCTATTTGGCATTTAGACATGGATTAGTACAGTAATTTTTCAGTCAACAGGATTCACATAAAGCTAAATATTAAACAGTAATACCTGTCAAATGCAATGCCATTGTCACATTTTGTCTGCCTTTTTATTGTGAATATGGCTGTAGTTTTTAGGCTGGTAGTCAATCCGCCTGTTGAAACTTAGACAAATTGACAATGGAATACATGTTCAGTGTTTCCAAACACATTGTGAACATGGTCATGTACACCTTTTAGGGAAATGTGGAAAAAGGACAGTTGTTTTTAAATCATGATCATTATCTTATTAGTTTGATTTTTATCTATCCTATAGATAACTTAATGACTTTTGTGATTACATGATATACATGTAGTCGCATTTTCTACTGTATCTACGTCCTGCTAACACTCGGTGTGTTAAAACTATCGGTCACAAAAATGACTGTTGTGTCTTTTGTGCTATTTTAAGTACGTTTGTATGATGGCCATTTTGATTACACAGCTGGCGAGTGTAGCTAGCTAAACAGAAAGTGCTTACCTTTCCAGAGCATCCAATTTCACTTCCTTGGTGAAAGTTTAACCTAGTTTGCCAGCTTAAAACTTTTTACTTTGCTTTGGGATTGTGTTTTGGACATGGATGGGTATGTTTGATTTTTATTCGATGCTTTTGACAAGTTCGAAATTGCATTTCTATATAAGATTCCAAACTTTTAGAATTAATTTTGGGAAAGACGTTTTGCCAAGGCGAGGTTATAAGAACAAAATGAAATCTATAATTTGTTAATCCCATTTAATAAAGGTTCAATATAATCACCTAAATCTAAAAATCATATAAATCAAAACTATTGGAAGTCCGACGACAGCAGCTTAAAATGACAGAGTAAATTCAGGTTAATAAATAATTTTAGAATACAATGCAGTCTTACTTGTTTCTGGTGACAGTAACTAAAAATAAAGAGGTTATGGCGGAAGTAAATTTAAAATTCTACTGATTATAACGGCAGTACATATTTCATAACCATACACACGACAGATGAAATATACATATCCAGAATTAGAAAGTTTTAAAGTTTTTTTGCCTTTTAAAAGCATGGACATGACACGTCCCTCAAGATTTTAAGTCTTGATAACTAGTTCTAAAATGCGCGGTTGAACAAAGTTTTATAGTATTTAAATTTATATATGATAAAATGTATCTAAAACCTAGATTTGAAAAAAATAAAAATTACCTCGAGAGAGAGAAAGAGAGAGAGAGAGAGGTGGAAAGTGCTTACCCTTGCGGGGATCACCCGGTCCTGATTTCCTGGGTGTGTTTAACTTGCCAGTTTTCAATGTTTTTTTTAGTTTGCTTTGGTATTGTGTTATTGTAATGTGTAGTATTGTGTATTAAATCTCTTCGTTATTCTATTTCTGTTTTAAATATTCACAAACTCAATGTTGCTACTAAAGTCCCATTTACAGGAATTTTATTAACAACTCATTATTATTGCTGTCTGTATATAATGCTAATTTAAATATAATTTGCATAATGTAAATTTTTGAACTTAAGATTTTGTTCATTTATTCTATGGTTTTATTCTTTTGTAGATTAAACACAGAAATGGATTTTAACGGCATACAGCGACTGGTATCCAGAAATACTCTTATTATATTCATAGGGCTAATAAAAGTAATAGCGCAACAACCTCCTGGCGGGTGGAGTCCCCAAACGTGGCAACAACAACCACCTCCACAAGGTCAAGCACCTCAACAACCAGGACAACAACCTTCCCCGGGACAACCAGCACAAAATCCATCCTCATTATGGAGTCAGCAACAACCGCCACCACAAGGGCAAAATTTTATTCAACCACCACCACCACAAGGACAAACTTTTAATCAACCAATACCACAAGGACAAAACTTTAATCAACCTCCACCGCAAGGACAAAACTTTAATCCGAATCAACCTCAGTTTCAGGTCCCTCCTCAACCTCCAACAGGTATGTGGGGGGCGCCTTCAAATGGCCAACCACCGCCAGGTTATCAGCAAAATATGGCTGCTCCACCAAATATAGGATGGTCACAATACAACCCACAGCAGCAAATGCAACAACCTCCACCTGGATGGCCGATGCCACCACCTGTAGGGGTACAACCAGCGCCAGTTCCTGGTGCTCCTGTGGAAACTAATGGTAATCATGTACCACAACCAAGTCAATGGTTACCACCAGGGCATCCTGGGCATCCAGACGCAACGAAGGCGGCTGGTCCATGGAACTCTAAAGGGCCGATAGATAAGAATTCTCCAAAAGCTAAACTTATTGAAGCTATAAATCAGATGACTGTTGCCTTTACTCAGTTTCAGACGACTCTGGAAAAACTTATGACTTCTTTAGGGAAATTAACACAACTTCAATAAAGTATAGTTATTAATTATAATAATAAATAAATAAATAAATAATAAATGCTGCTATGTACAATTGTGAATTTTTATGATGGTATAACAACAAAAGAATCACTTAAACAGATCATTTGGAAAATTAAAATACAATGTGATAACTGGTATTAATTTTGAATATTTTTGTCCCCCAAACGAAGATGGGGACATATAGTTGTGGTTACTTCGATTCTTCGCCATCATTTATCCGTCATTTTTTCGAAAACCATGTAATAAATCCTTATGAAACTTCAAAGGAATAAATTTTAGCTGCTGTTGATGTGTCAATGGCTATTCGTATTTGGACTATGCACATGGTTGGATATTCCCAGTTGGGGTTCTTTTGGCATCCCAATTCAGATATAACTTGTTTATGATTATTATGTGTGAGGATTATAGGGCATTAACGTAACGCGTGTCTCGTATTTCTACTGCTACAACAATGTAATTCATTTGTTTCAACGGATTTCATGATAACGTGCTTGAAAAATGTCTGAGTGAATAACAACTACCTTTCCATTAAGGAGGACAAGAACATTAACATTATCTATAGGCAAGCGATATTGATCTGTACGAGAACAAGAACATTAACATTATCTATAGGCAAGCAATATTGATCTGTACGAGGACAAGAACATTAACATTATCTATAGGCAAGCGATATTGATCTGTACGAGGACAAGAACATTAACATTATCATTGATTTGTACGAGGACAAGAACATTAACATTATCTATAGGCAAGCAATATTGATCTGTACGAGGACAAGAACATTAACATTATCTATAGGCAAGCGATATTGATCTGTACGAGGACAAGAACATTAACATTATCATTGATTTGTACGAGGACAAGAACATTAACATTATCTATAGGCAAGCAATATTGATCTGTACGAGGACAATAACATTAACATTATCTATAGGCAAGCGATATTGATATGTACGAGGACAATAACATTAACATTATCTATAGACAGGCAATATTGATATGTACGAGTACAAGAACATTAACATTATCATTGATCTGTACGAGGTCTAGAACATTTACATTATCTATAGGCAAGCAATATTGATATGTACGAGTACAAGAACATTAACATTATCATTCATCTGTACGAGGACAAAAACATTAACATTATCTATAGGCAAGCAATATTGATCTGTACGAAGACAAGAACATTAACATTATCTATAGGCAAGCAATATTGATCTGTATGAGGACAAGAACATTAACATTATCTATAGGCAAGCAACATTGATCTGTACGCTAGACATTTAATTTAAATAACTATTTTGAACCAGTACATTGATGTTTGGGGAGAGCCGTCTTCATTATTTCGTCTACATCGTGGGAACATAGGTTGTTCAAGGATTAACTGCGAATCCCAACAATACCCATTGGTTTGGCAAATCTTTGTTCCTGAAATTTTCTACGGTCAATAGTGGTTGCTTATACCTTTGTTTTCATTCATTGTAAACATTGTCAACTGAGTTGACAAAAACAGTTCAAAATTATAATGGTGATGAGTTTATAACGATAAAATGAACAAAATCAAATATGTAATTATGTCATTCGTTATTTGTAAATTTTCTATTGTCAACTTTCCTTTTTTATGCAGCAATATACCTATTTCTCCTGCTTATGGTATATTTGTTTCCCAATTAATACGCTATGGTAGAGATTGTTCCCACTGTTGGAACTTTATACAATAAAACAAGCTGCGTATAAATAAATTGCTACCTCAATGATATTGTGAGCCCAGACTTATCAGGACACTCAAAAAGTTTTTTGACAGTATTGTTGATAAGTTTGATGTCTCTATGTCCAAGATTGCCCTGGATCTATTTGACGTCCCATAGTTCCATGCTCCTTTCACTAAATTTCGATTACACACTTTGCGGGTGTAGCTAATTAATCAGGAGGTGCCTACTCTTCCAGAGCACCCGACTTTCTTCCCTGGTGGAAGTTCACGTGTTTGATTTTTCAGTTTCAAAGATTTTACTTTGTTTCTGGAATGTGATTTGGGCAAGGATTATTATGTTTGTTTTTGATTATGTGCACCGTTGATGTCAAATTAAGTAAAAACATACCAGTTCATATTCAAACCACGATTCTAAAATCAAAGAAAAACTTTAAAAACTAAGATAGAGACGTGAACCCCACTAGGGAAGTGAGGCCGGATGCCCCGGAAAGGTAGGCACCTAGTGTCTAGCTAGCTACATCCACCACGTGTAAAAATGAGAATAAAAGAAACAATGGGGCTAAGGGATGTTAAATGTATTCAGAATAATGTGGGATACAGAGGCAGCATACTTATTAACAATAACTACACACGAAGTGGTTATACAAAATACATGGTGGGTTAGATCAAAAGAATTTCTGATCCATAGCGATCCTATTGTTTTACTCTTTATAATTGTAAAAGTTAAAATATTAAATGCACTGATTTGCTATTTTTAAAATTATGAAATTTTGAAACTGAAATACTTGTACTTGGCAACAATTTACGCAACTAAATGCATGATGACGAGCACAGCAAGATAACAAGACATTGCAGGGGAAAACAAAAACGTATTAGGATCATTGATTGTAAAATTTAAATTTTAAAGGGCATTCGAGTGAATGTCCAGTGATGTGGTTATAGCACTATTGTGAGACGGACAAACACCATACTTATTTTTGCAATATGTCCAATAGATGTAAAATTTCATTTTCCTATATAATAATAATAATAATAATAATAATAATAAAAATCTTTATTGCTCAAACTCAATTATAATAATTGCTGTTTAGATTCAATTTTATCTATTTTCAGAGCTCGAGATAAGAGGAGTATCTGTGTAAATACCCTTCAATTTTTTTTTAAAATACTCTTTAAATTGTAGATGTAAGGGTATCAAAACCCTTTGAAAACTTCATTGCCCTTTTCACTTCTTATAACAGTAAAGCCTGCTATTGAGGTTGAACTCCTGAGCCATGTACCTGTGAAATGCCATTGTCACAATGAAGATAATGTTACTGTATTATTGTTAGAAGTTATATTTGGCTTAATATATTTATATTTTTATGAATCAGTGTCAATACTCTTCAGATTTTACAGGATACCCTTTAGAAAAACGTAGGGGGTAATGACCCTTCATGTCAAATTCTTATCTGGAGCTCTGTATTTCATTACATCTGATGAGGAATTGTATTCTGAAACGATCATCTAATGCTTTAAAATTAACACTGGTATAATATGTAATTATACGTAAGCTTTTAGTTTTAATGACTTAAATTCGTCAACATTAAAAAGGAACAGGATACTGTTCTATCAATGAAGGTACTGTTACAACTATAGTATATAATACATGTCGTGTTACATACAGATACCTCGTAAATAACCACTTTAGGTCCATTTTAAGTGGATATGATAGTAATGTATACACTTTTTGTCAGTCGGTCATGCCAGGCTGAACTTTGGAAATTTCCTGGTTTTTGTTTTCGTAAGTTGTCGTAATTTACTGTCCGTTGTTTGTAAAAATATTCGATATTCCGTGTATGTGTCATTTTTTTCACTCTATGACAGGGAAATTTTAAACAATAAATTTAAGGTACTATCTTTTGTGGTTTGTACGAGAGATCAGAGATCATTTTCTTATGATTGTACTACAGTACAGGTCTGTGGACAGTTTAAGCTAAGCTTACGAATTGGTGCCGATTTGATACCTCACTCTGGCCCCTCGTTTGCTATATTGCCACAGTTGTTTGTCAGCTGCTAATCTATCTCTTAGGTCAATAGCTATCCATATATCGGCTACTCGACACCCGAGTTTCGACTCCCTCTTTGTTAGCTTGGTGTTAAACTTTCGACAGGACTGTACTGTACGTAGGATGTGTTTCATTTCCGCGAGTGATGTCAATTTAAATAAAATTGTATTTTGCTATACACGTAGTTAAGGTGTTTTTGTGACATTGTTTTGGGGAAGTAAGTCTCAAAAATATGTTTGACTAGTGAATGATGTAATATAAATGATAAATCTTCAAAAAAAAAAAAAAACTCTCGTTAGTGTCATATAAGAAGGATTTTCAAAATTTACACAATAATAAATGATAAACAATGCAAAAATACTCTTGGGGATAATTGCAGTGACTTTTTTTGCAAAACAACTATCCGTTATTGGTATAAAATTAATACATTTCTATCATTTTCCAATCAAACCTGCCACAACACGGCACTAAAATCAGACATAATCGCTCATGCGTTAATTAAATCTTTTGGATGTAGATTGATGAAATATGTTTTATACAATAAATTATATAATATTGAAACAGATATTATCTTTAACACTTGCACCATATTTTTAACGTATTACAAATAATTGGATGAGTAGAATCAACCAGAATCTTGGCGCACCAAACCTTCCGTTTTTATATGATGTATAAAAATGGTGACTTTCTACGTGAAGCCTAATTGTGCTTAATGATCATACCAATAGTCGTTGACCGATTTCCGGTATTATGATTACGTTTCAATACCTAAAACATTCAGTATACTAGTATATCCTAGAACTGCGTTTTTAGGCTTTATATAAATATAAAAGTGTAGAATATAACCTGAATGAGTTTGGTGCAGTTTTTCTCTTGCCAATTTAATACTGATAAAGTTCAATGCACAGATGGAATTTGATTGATTGATTGATTGATTGATTGATTGATTGATTGATTGATTGATTGATTCATTCATTCATTCATTCATTCATTCATTCATTCATTCATTCAATGATTCAATGATTAAATAGAAGTGCATACTGTTTGCACCCCGAATAGCATGTGATTGACAATATCCAGAACAATCGGACGCATGCTACAACACACACACACATAAAAAATAATTTAAAAAAAACAAAACATGTAACACGCCTTACACTTGAATTGAGACCAATGATTATGAAACGATAGTTTTTGACAGGCTCAGTACATTGTGACAAATCATAAACAATACCGTGGTGGTTCACGTGCTTTTGTAGAGACAAAATTATTCCATTAACAAATTCTGAAAAGTAGCTGTGTTTGAAGCCATGGGAAAGTTTCTTTCAATGTTCAAATTTTCTGACAGTCTTTAATAATTTAACTGATTACGTTCAAAACGCTTTGAAACAGCACAAAATACGTATGAAAAAGGAAGATTGAAATATTTTGCAATTACCGAGTACATGAGTCGAAGTCTTTGCAATAAGCAGCTGTATCAAATAGGGACAAAACTCAAAGGTATTTGGAATATATATACGCAAAACCACACATATGCGGTTTTGTATTTATCACATACCCTACCAAACTCAATGAAAAGCTTTCTTTGGCTTAATCTGTCAAAGAATTCACAATCAACTATTTTATGTTGATTTTTGATCTGATTCGAAAAATTTGATACCTGACTGGAAAAACTGCTAAAGAAGTAATTAAAAACAAAACAACAGATAACTCTTCGTATCACATAATGACGTCATATTATTGTTGTCGGAAAAGGGAATTCCCCTAAAAGGAGTTCCGGCTACTATGGTGATACGGAATGTTGTATTGCACATGAGCGATACGGACCTTTGTATCACATGGCAAGAAAATGTAATGTATCGCTATAGTAAGATTCAATGGGTATGTGATAAATAGAAAATGTATTGTGGGACAAATGTGTTGACGTACGCATTTAAGATACTGCTCGTACTAGATATACGAGTGAATAATTATAATAATTTTCATGTGTTTTGTATTTTCAGGTTTTTGAATTTAGTATGAAATCATCGGAGTTGGTAATGCTAACAGTTTTGTTACATTTTTCACAATTAACGATACAAAAGTCGACGTCTGGCCCGGAACATATAGAAACCAATGGCAACAAGTTAAACGGAAGTAATAGTAAGGACTCGGCCTCGTTTTCACCACGAAATGTGACCGATCAAAAACTCCCGCCAATATTTTCAATTAAAAAACCTGGTGTAAAAACCACCGGAAAAGTACCTCGTAAAATATTTACAACTGCTTACCCTAAAGTGAGTGTGACTAAAAAGACCATTCAAAATTCTTTGTACAGATTTGGTCCCGCATCACATAATATGCGTGTACCACCAACGAAATTCAAAGAAATTATAACATTGTCACCAAAGGGCACATCTCCTGACATTGTCAATACAAAAAACCAATCAAAAGTTACAAAGCAATGGGATGCACATCGTAATAGTTTGACAATTACAAACGCACCAAAATCGCCCAAATGGCGTCAAAAAGACCAATTTGGAGGCCAAATTCTTTGGCCAGGTTCACATCAAAATCAGTGGCAGCAGACTAAACCAGTCCAACAAATTCAAAGCACGTGGCAAAATAGCGGACAGCATAACCAACTGATTGTACCAAAAAATCAAGGTGTCCTTTCACCCCCTCTAGCATGGTATAATCCATGGAAAATAAACCCGACATCTCAACAAGGTTTTCAGAAAACTCCACAAACAAATCCTTCGTTTAATGTAGTATTTAAGCAAAAAGACCAACCCATATATTGGGCATATTATCAACCATTTGGACAAAGTTTTCCAGCAAACAATCCACAATTCCAACAAGGATTTATGCCAAATAACCAGATTCCAACAACGTTTGGAAACACTTTTCAAAATAATTGGCGTAATACGGCACAGCGAATGAGGCCGATTCAAGCAGGTTGGACACAATTTTCACCACCTTTAGCATACTGGAATCAGCAGCCAACACAAGAATTCCCTGGAACATGGAAAGAAATGCCAGGACCACGGCAATCAATTCAGCGTCCATGGGAAAACGCCATTGTAAGCAAACCTCAAATACAAAGCCATCCATGGGTAAACATTCCTATAGGCAAAACACAACAATCAAATCAACATCCATGGAAAAATGTGAAAGGGGGTAAAAGTACAAATACAAAAGTGACAGTCATGCCGAAAGTAAAAAGTGAAGATTCGTTATTGATTAAAACAGTAAACAATATGACGGCCTCTATGACAAAATTCATTGCAACAATGGAGAAAATTATAACTACGTTAAATGGTTTAGCAGTTCAGTAACTGATTTGTCTATGTAAAGCCTTTGAGTGCGTCCGTCCCAATTAGTTACTAAAATTTAGTTCAAGTCTTGTTTATCTCAATGCACCCACTTACCTTTGCGAAACACACCACTATTCACTTTATAAAAAGAACAAACCTTTTGTTTAAGCTGTTTTAATAATACTCATGTTCCAAGTTTTGCAAAGACACAACCATTAGATTGTTTGTATCTTAATTAAATGGAAACATTTTATTGAATATTTTATCACTTGACATGTGTTCAAAATAAAGTACTAGCAGGCGATGTAACAATTGTGAGAAAACTAAGAAGTAATACGGTACAGGGGAGGTAACTTCAAACGGAATGTTTCTGTCACTTGGTAAACAATGGAGATGAAAATGGCTTTATCCTTTAGCAATGTGTATGGTCAGAAAGGATCTAATGTTAAATATACTGGTTTATTTTAGTCTTTAAAGATAAGCTTTATTTTTATGTTATTTAACAAAACAATTATTGCCATCCAGGTAATTGTAACCCCTCAGAGGTGTTCTCACGTTAGGTTGATAGCACTTCCGAAAAATATATATTCATGGTGTGCAGATTACATATCTAGAGGGTAATTATGGTTTATAATATTCTTCTATTTAATTCTTAGAAAAAGCTCAACAGTCAGTCAACAGCATTTTAATCGGCAAATTGCGGCATTCCGTAGTAACAACATTTAATTATCATTACCATACATGTCAAACGCGCAGTATGGAAACATCCACAGATGATAATAAAGACAAATCCACTTAATACCTCATTCATCTTCATTTCAGAGATTTTAACTTAATTCGTATGCAATTGCAACTATTCAAAAATAATTTTCTTAGCATGTTTGATAATCATTTTGATATATGTCTAATAGACAATGAACGTTCATAAATATATCAAGGATGTAAAGAAGAAAACATTGGTGTAATGGTGTAAAGTCTGGTGTGAAGGCAATCAGGATTCCTAGATAAATCCACTGTTTTTCAGCAAGCGAACTTTCATACGTTGTCACATTAGGGGATCGGAACCTGGTTCGCGAAAGGCATTGTAATTATAACAAAAAGAGTTAATATTGGAAATATTTTATGTAAGAGTTATTTCCCTTTAGCTACCGACTACGGCCACTAGAGAGAACCAGGGAAACATACAAAGCATCTATTTGAAAGAATGTTTAGAAGGAGTTACCAAAAGAGAACAGCTTTGGGTAAGCGGCTGTCGATTTGCAACACTAAAATATTGAAATGTGTGGTTTTTGTATTTACTCCATCACATGCTATAAAATACACCTTACAGTATTTCAACACATTTGATTTAAAGGAATTGTTATTATAATATTGTTGCTGATTAAAGTATATATTATGTATAATTCATCTGAAATTCAAATCATAATTTAACAAAAACCCTCTACGGACCTTTTGATTTTATATAACGTAATGCTTGAAGTATGCAATCAATGAATCTGTTAGCTAGGTTACTTCGAAACCACTTAAAAACGCCCATTGTTCTCTAAAATTAGATACACATACTTTGCCGTGCTATTCATCAAGTGTTATCCTACTAACTTTTCTTTGCACGTTCTTTTGTGTCCGAGTTTCATTATGCAGGACATCCAGAACACCTTTAAGACGCCAATATTCCATTCCGACACTGTTATATTTTCGAAGCAAATGGTAGGGTCCTTACCAGTGGAAAACACTACTGTTTGTACAAATCTTGCACAAAGGATGGATGACCTCTTTAGTCAGTAACAGGGGTTGTCTTGTTGGATTTGATCCTATTCATTAAAAATATTTCGTATCGACTAGCTATCATGTTAATGCTTCTGTAACCTTTCAATGCTGCGAAATTTTTTTTAAAATTAAGCTGAGACATTCATTTTAATATTATTCAATACATTTAATTATGCCTATATTTATCTGTCAATTTTCAAAGTATTTACTTTGCTTTTTTATTGTGGGTTGAGCATGAGCCGGTATGTGTGATTGATTCATCGAAGTTGATAAGTACAACACAACTCTACCGATGTCTTTCATGATGACCATTATGTTTTGCAATCCCAATATATATTTGTTCTCCAACCAATTTGATTTCGAATCAACTCTTATTTAACTTAAACGGGCAGAATCAATTTTCTTAGAAACAAAGAAAACTTATATCCGACTGACTTATCTGAGAAGATAATAACAATATAATAATAATATCATTATCAAAAACCTGGATACCGCTGATAATGGAGTACTCACAAGCCACATAATACATAGTTAAAGGGGTCCGGGTACAGACCATATTATGTAGTGGATTGAATATAAAGTCAAGGCTAAATAAACAATAACAACATTATTATATAATTTTGTTATTAAATGATAACAATGTGTTTATTTTGTTCAGTAACTAATATTACAATAATAATGGTTCAAACGCTTTAAAAACAAATACATAACAAGTCTCTTCGAAGAAAAGATTTTACTGTGTAGCCCTATTGAAAAATTGCATCTGCTTTCACGTCACAAAAAGTAAGTTGGTGAAGATGGATGATCAAGTTTTGATATATATTATTTAATCAAGGCGACTGATCCTGTATTCGAAAATTGATAAAATATATGTAATAGAATAATTGTTATAAATGTAAAAGAAATAGCTATCAACCTGCTATTTGACTGGATATGTTTGTCTAGTCGGCCATTTTGCAACATGAAACACACCAAAGCGTTTTAACGTCTTCAGCCCATCAATATGAAAACCGTTGTAAGCAAAAAAAAAATCTATATATTTGAACACCGTATTTTTAACTGAAGGCACATCAGAAAACCTTTAAGAAGAAGCAGTACGCTAACAGCAGTTGTATAGATTAACCAATGTGGCAAAAGCAGTGTGATTAATACTTTAAAATAAAATTATTGTGCAATCAATTTGATGTTAATCAAAGAAACAGGCTTACGGATTTGTTTATTTATGTGTGTTTACGTCGATCATTGTGCATTACAAGAGCATGGTATAACAACAAATAAGCAACTAATCAGGTATTTGGTGAAATGCAAACTAATCTGTAAAATATGTAATGATCTGCAATCATTTTATGTGCAATCATGTTTGTGTCACGCCTAAGCAGCGTTGTTTATTTTCTAACAGGAATAATAGTTAAATGCAACTGTGAAATCGAAAACGTTTTTGAAAAGAAGGCTTAAATTACATATTATACCTTAAGTTATAAATTGAATTTGATTGTTATAACAAACATTAATTCTGTTTGGTTAATAAATTTGTTTTGTTTGAAAAGATTTTGTCCAGAACCTGTTTTGTTTAGACAGATACCAAAAATTGTCATTTTTGAAAATTATTATTTCTCCTAGAAAACAAAATGCAAGGCGTGACATTCAACCAACCCTGGTACCCTGGGGTAGACATTAAGCGTTAGTGTGACTATAATAATATCCGGATTTAGCTTATGAATATTGTTTAATTAAAAATGTCATTGATGGATTTTCACAAGGAATGTCTTTATTAATGATCACATTAACCACCTCGGAACACAAAGGTATATTCTTACCTGCAAAGATAAAATAAAGCATTTTTATAGATATGTGGATTATACTATAATTACCATGAAAAGTAAAAGAGAGAGAGAAAAAAAATCATTTTGTTGGACCGAAAATCGCAAATGTTGACCTTACGCAGAAATAAGTAAGAATTATATAATTAATGTAGCTTCTTTTATCTCTACCAGATCAATTTACAGTTAAGCCAGTGAGAAGCCAAACATTACATATTCATTACAGAAATATCAAGGATTTTGTTCCGTCCAGTAGCTAACAGTAACAATTTAAATGATAAGACGTCAGCTTCAACATGGACAACGTTTAGCTTTATTTGTTTAAGTTTTCATAAACATTGCAAACACGTCATCGTATGTTCTTAAGTTCACAGTTAGCGGATGTAGCTAGCTAGACCGGAGAACCTGACCTCACACCCTTGGTAGAACTTCACCTGTTTACTTAATTTGCAGGTTTTCAAAAGTTTTTACTTTGATTCTGAAATTGTGATTGTGAAATTGTGAAATTGCACCAAGCCTCACTTCCCTGGTGGAAGTTCACGTGTCTAACCTAACTTGTCAGTTCCAAAGTTTTTACTTTGCTTCTGGATTGTGATTCGGACATGGATTAGTATGTTTGTTTTTGATTAGACATGGACCGGTATGTTTGCGTTTGATTTGAGGTTCGATCTATTTACAAAAATCCCATAAAGTGATATCCTCACTCTAAGAATTTATAATTCCAGAATTTCCCCAGAATTTATAACTTACATCGTCCATTAATCCAATATAATTATTTACAAAATTACAGCTTCCTAATGATAAAGGATTCGTCCTCTGGTCTATGGTACCTGAAAGAAAAGAAATTAAACAATAATGAATAATGTTTGTTGCATCAGATCTATAAACTACTTTTGTAATTCAAAACTCATGTTTTATCAGAGATGTTATTAAAAAGACAACTTTAAAATTTCCATTAAACTTGACTGGATTTTAAACTAATAAAACAATGATTATATTGTAATTGCTTCCCTTTGGTTTTAATGTGTGCAAAAAGTAGACAGACTTTTAAAGAAGGATTGTTAACCAACAAGCATGTCATATATAATTTCCATGTAATAGAAATCATGTAGAAAGCTAATGGAACAGACTTGAAATATTTAAGATCATCATTTTATTCAGAACTACGGAATACTTATTGAATTTTATTAAAAATGTTTTCTGTATTATAATGGAAGCTTAAACAAGTTCGATGCTTGCATGCTCAAGCATTCACATCATTTTTTGGTTAAAAAATCTTGGTTTGCATCAAATCAATATTTGATTTTTTTCGAGAACTGCTGCATGTTCACAGTGTACCCACAGAAACATTACGTCAATGACATAGTCTTCCTTGGTTGACAAAGGGGAGGTAACTTTGGAGTTCCGTTTTGAACAGACACATTATGCAATGAAGTATTAATTATCAGTCTAACTTCAGCTCAACATTTACAGCGTATAATAAAAATGCTTTGTTATAGAACCTTTTGTAAAAGAAGGAACATTGATAGCCTAAAAGTGTAACTATATTTTACAATTTTAATAAATAAATTTTTAAACGGTACTTTCTCATTTAATTTGAAAATTTAAATCTGTAGGTTAATTATTAAAACTGTAAACAGCAGTTATACACTTTTAAATTTAAAGAAATAATGTTCAGTACAGGCATGTCGAAAGATTTACACAGCTAACGACAAGGAGCCGAAGTTTTGTGGTCGAGATATGGAAAGCCGTTAGGCCGAAATGCTGCCGAGAGATATATAGCAGCTGCCAAAAAGATGTCAGAAATCAAGCTACCAAGAGGTCATGATGAGCTTTCTATTAGAAACTAATTTGTTGGCTAAGTTTTAACCTTTCGAAGGGCCTGTACTGTAGCCTTCATTAATAAAATAATAGCGTGTCTTACCCATTAAAGGAACAGTATTGCTTACACCATTGACACTACCCGTTAAATGTCTACCATCATATACATACGTTACATTATTCCAGCCATTTCCCTAAATATAGAATACATCAAAATACTTTATGTTATTGATACAACTAAAACGTGCTCTTAAGCTTATTGCGTCAAATATATTCAATCGTATTTGTTTTATTAAGAAAAAACCTGCTAGAAACGTTTCATTTCGGTAACATATGTATTGTCAAACAACATTGACTTGTCCGCTTGACCTTTTATAAGGAATATTCATGTATAGGAGGATCCACCCAATATATAGGTATAAGTTGATACATACCTAATGCACATGCTACTCTGAGAATAGTAATAATGTTTCAATTATGTACTCATGTTCTCTAAACATCATTTTACCCGTCATGATAAATATTCAAACTAAAGGCCAAGGGTACAGCTCAATATTGTTTATCTATATAACCGAATTAGTTAATTAAAAACAAACATACTAATCCATGTCCAAACCACAACCCAGAAGCAAAGTAAAAACTTTGTAACTAAAAATAAAGGTTAAACACGCGAACTATTACCAGGGTAGTGAGGCTGGGTGCTCCGAAAGGGTAAGCACCTCCTTTTTAACTAGCTACATCCGCCACGTGTGTAATAAAACTTGAGTGAAAGTAACATAAAACTATGGGACGATAAATATATCCAAGGCAATCCTGGACACAGAGACATCAGACTTCTCAACAACACTGGTGATGGCCATTGATACACGAAAGTGCAGTTGTTTTAAAATTGATGCATTTCTTTGTCAGGTTAAGAACGCCATAAGTATCTGGAATTATTAATATATTAATGGAATTATTTGTTTTACAATGATAAACCATTTAAAGAACAAGTACAGTCAAACCTTCTTTAAGGCCATCTCTATATTTCAATTTCTCTTATCCATGCTGTGAGAGATAAATTTTACATGTTCCCTTAGATGATCATTATTGACAGGTTTGACTGTATATTTAAACATAAAGCATTCATTTTTCAAGCAAAAACTATATTTTAGGTCGGTACGAGATGAACCATCTTCCATTTACTAGCGATTAAAGATAGAATTATAAAAAAATCCAAGGAACTGTGAAATCGCGAATTCTCGTGGTTTCCCTATTTTTAGATATTCTGACCCACGAAATAACATGTAAACAAAGCAGTTTTTATTACAATCTTACTTAAAACAAATTGGTCTTAGAACCATAAAAATTGGACCAAAATTAATGATGTCACAGTGATAGTGACTAAAATCAATTACCTTGTAGGCAATGTCAAATGAAGTTACTCCAGAATCACTAGCATTAGCCATAAATGAAACATATCCACCAATATTACTGGCTGTAACTGATATCCCGACAGAGGGCCCTTCTCTATCACAGTTAGATAACAAGTCCATTCTCTGTGAACCTAGCCAATTTATAATAGGTTTAAATCGTAGCGTAAATGCAACTCGATCCCCAAACGAGCCACCGGAGAACCGCCAAATCGTAATTTTCCCATCTCCTTCAAATTTGGCGGCCTGTCTTTCAATGTGCACGTGTTCATGGTTGAATGGTAACCTGTTTCCGGAAAGATCTCTAAATTCGTCTGTAAAATCTAACATGAATTCTGGTTTGCATTTGCCTACAATATGAATATACGAATTTATTATGACATTTGATGAATGTTCATAGCATGTTAGGTTGATAGAAATCAACAGGAGACGACATTATAAGTGGACCTTATATAAAAACAAACATACTAATCTATGTCCAAATCAGATAAAAACAAACATACTAATCTATGTCCAAATCAGATCATAAAGCAAAGTTAAAAAATAGAAATATTGAAATTGACAAATTAAATTAAACACGTGAACTTTCACCGGGTGCTCCGCAAGGGTAATTGCATTCTGATTAGCTAGCTGCATCCGCTAAATGTGTAATCAAATTAAGAGTGAAACAAACATTTAATAACTATATCCTGGGTAATACTGGATACAATAAAAGCATACTTATCAACAGTATTTGAGTGCATAATCGCGTATAAATAGGCATGGATTGTTTATAACCGAATACAATCAAAACATATAGGCAGTCTGAAAGAAAAGTGGGCTAAGTGCATTGGGGTAAATGGGGAAAATAATAATAAAATGTATGGTTTGTTGCGGCAATATATACCCCGTTCTATGAACTTTTTGACCTCCCCTCGTAAGTCGTACATGTAGAATTACGTGTCATATATGCCACAAACGCAATGCAATTACAATTCGCGACAAAGTTTGGTCCTGAAACCTTGCATCTGTGGCAGCCTTAAGTCCATCATCATCAGGAAATCCGATTCCCCGTAAATGGGATTTCAAATTTCTGAATAGGAAATAATCACTGGGTGCCAAATAGGGACTGTAGGGTGGGTGATTAAGTTGTTCGAACTTGCATTCACGAATCGCTGCTTGTGCAATCTTTGACTTGTGCACAGCAGCATTGTCGTGAAGAAGCAGTACCCCTCGGCTCAACTTTCCCATCCTTTTTTATTTAATAGCAGCTTTCAGTTGCTTCATTAGATCAGCATAGTAAGCCCCAGTGATAGAGATTCCAGCAGGTTTATAATTGATTGGCAGAACACCGTTAGAATCCCCAAAACACAGTGGCCATGAATGGCCAGCTGATGGTTGGGTTTTGAATTTCTTGGTTGGGGTAAGACAGGGTGCTTCCATTGCATGGACTCTTTTTTGATGTCTGGGTCCCAATGATGAATCCATGTTTCATCACCAGTTACTAAACGTAAATGGAAGCTCTCCGGGTTATCATTATAAATGCCAAGAAGCTCCCAACTTGACTGGAGTCTTTTGAAACGATCCTGCACATTAATGTTTCTGGGGACCCATTTTTCGGATACTTTTGACATCCCAAGATGCTCGTGGATAACCGTGTATACACTTCCATGTGAAATGTCACACTCCCTAGCTATGTCAACAATTCTAATTCGACGATCATTCATGATGAGTGTCTCCACAGACGTCACAATTTCCTTTGTGATGGCATCAGCTGGCCGACCTGACCGTGGGTCATCTTTCAGTGAGGTGCACCCACGTTTAAATTCAGCTGACCATTTTGCCACTGTGAAATAGGCAGGACCACTGTCACCGTACACCTCGGTCATTCGCCGATGAATTTCTTTGGCATTTGATCCCTCTACTGTGAGGAACTTTATTACTGCCCTAAACTCAACATTTTGATTTTCCACCATTGCTTAAAAGTCACCAACTTTGAATGCTTTTGGGAATTACACAAATATGTTATGACAAATAAACTTGATATGTTTAAAATGGCGGAATGTTGTGTTGTCTAATTAAGTAAAGAAAATGTGTGTTACGCTTGGCTGAATACACTGTTCTATGAACTTTCTGACTTCCCCTCGTAGCTCCACCTAATTAGTTGTGGAATGAACCTGGTTGCCTAAAGAAACCAACCAATTACCAACTACCACAAAGAAACTGATGAGTTATCAAAATTTAAGTTAAAGAAGATGTCATAGAAGTGGCTAAGATATATTTCAAACACATACTTATCATTCCAGCTTGGTTGTTGGCGTCAAAGTCTATATTATCAGGGGTTTCACAAACACATAATGAAGGATTGAAGGTGGAACCACCAGCACACATTCTTGGCATCATTCCAACTCCAGGAATTTCGTCGAAATAAAATCCAGCATTTGTATAGAAAGGCATCATTCTACAATTTGCTGAAATTAAAATGAAACAATATCATATCAATGAAAAACGCCCCTGAATTATTAAAACGAAATGCAATGCATACACAATTGCTGTATTAAGACAACTTAGGCTACAAGAATGAAATTTGAAACAGAAAACACGCCATGAAAAACAAAAATGTGTATTATTTTTTTAAAAGAAACTTTCATTTACCTGTTCGATCGACTATTATAATCTATAATCACACTAACTATTTAACTTTAAGCCAGTATAATTTCAAATCAAGACGCATTACTTAAAAAGAATACATTTGTATTATAATCACAAATATAGACAAAATTAATAAGAGTTTAAATGCAAATATCATTATCTAGTTGCGAAAGTATACATCTCTTGCTTTGCGATATACTTCAATGCATACACTATTTACTTTGCCTGTCACAAGGTTCCCTCTATAAGAAACAAAAGACCACGAAACTATCTATATCTATAACTCTGACGTTAGTCTTTGTATACCAATTTGATTTGCAAAGAATTTTTATTGATAAAACTGATCTCATGTAAATAAAAAAAGAAATAATTTAAAATGTAGATAAATGTATGTAACATACGGAAAGCTTTCTCGAAGTAGATGTCTCCGGATTCTTCACACCAACTCAGACAGGCAGTGTCGACGACGCATTTACCAATACCGGGCTCATGTCGCATTCCGAATGGACAACATTTAGGTTGTGGCTGACCATTATTGCAGACGTAGTAAGAGCGACAATCCCCTGCTGAATAAGTAGCAACGCCATTTCGAAGACATGGGTCTGAAATGAATGAAATAACAGGTAAAAATAAAAATGGCCAAATTAATGGACTTAATGTCAGAAGAGGATTTACGTCCAAGTCAAGAATATTTCAATTGTTTCGAGAGATACTAGCCGTAGGTGAAGAAGCAGATATTTTACCTTTGCAATGCGCTTCGGCAATGTGCAGGTAGGGTTGTTGAACGTGTCACGCGTGCTGTGACACGGGACATTCTTTTTTTAAGGTCTCTTTCTAAGGACTCCACAAGTTTTTTTAGATGCCGATTGCTTGGCAAAAACGGTCACCACTTCGATGTCTTGGTCAGAACCGGACATGTTTAGAGCCCTAATCTCCTCCATCATAGAAGCGAGCATTCTAACAAGTTACCTGATGTAATGATCATATATGTATATATTATAGTTTTTCTAGCAACATCAACAATTTTATATATAATGAATTTAATGAGAGTAAAATAAACCGTTTTTGCTTTTAATATCAAAATTTTTAAATTGAATCTGGACAAAAACAACTGCTCCTTTAACAGTGAAAACAATAGCGACGGATCTTTAACTTGACACAACAGCTAGACTATTGTGACACCTTGTATCTAGTTTTAAATTAGAACTTTGTATTTTAAAATAAGCATACCTCGCTGACAGAATCCGAATCTGGCAGGACGACACAAGAGTAAATCTTGATCCCAGTGCATTCTAAACGGACATCTTCCTTTCTCAACTTGTATAGAACCTTCATAGTAGAAACACTGTACAAATTCATGACATGAGGACGGAATGGCGTTGTAAGCTATTCCGTTAACAAACTGACTACCAAGGCAGAGATCTGAAAATGAGAGTAATATTAATAACAATGTATGCTAAAGTGAGCTAACACATTACTGAAAATTGTGAAATTTTAGCAGCAGTTTTATTTTAACGCTTTTGGCAGTCAGATCTTTCCGGTAAAATGAAACTGCGCTAAAATTACCAATCATGGACTCCGAGTTCAAAGAAATATATAGTCGGTGCACCTAAATAAAGATGCGCCAATTACTTTTTTGAGAAACATCGAAAAATATGTCTGCCCTTATATGAAACGGTTTATAGTATGTAAATAATGTTTTGAAAAATATATAAAAGATTATTTAAGCACGGGTTTGCCAATTTCGATTACTGTAAAGGGAGGAATTTTCGCGTGGGTAAAATTTTCGCTTATTTCGCGGTAATTTCTTTAGCAGGTACCATACAGGTTAATATATCATATATATATATATATATAGTATATACACCTACTCATATTGGTAACGCGAAAAATACACCCACGCGAAATGCCAGATTTCAGAAATCGCGAAATTTTCACCCCGCGAAAATAATCCCCTTTACAGTATATAGATGTTCATCTTATCGGTCTTGCTTAATGTTTTAATAAACTCAAATGAGAGATGCTGCAATCTAAAAGCAGAATGTCTTTGTGTTTGTGTTTTGTATTTTTGTTTGTAAAACGTGTTTATGGCAAACTCGTTTTTGACAGAAGCATTAATTAGGCCTTATATTTACCGTATAGTTCCCGTTGTGCTTGTGTTCGGACTGGCTTTTTGACATCTGCTGCAATGATATAAATAAATAAATAAAACCAAATTTCAATATAAATTAGGTGCTAGTGTACCTATTTAGACATGATGCAATAATTGTAAGTCGAGTTTAATTTTGAAATCTAGTCACTTATCAACACATTATCTAAAACATTTGACATAAAGTTCTTATAATCAAAAACAAACATACTAATCCATATCCGAATCACAATCCAGAAGCAAAGTAAAAACTTTGGAACTGACAAGTTAGGTTATACACGTGAACTTCCACCAGTGAAGTAAGACCGGGTGCTGCGGAAAGGTAAGCACCTCCTGTTTAGCTAGCTACACCCGCCACGTGTGTAATCATAATTGTGTGAAAGGAACATGGAACTATGAGACTTCAAAAATATCCAGGGCAATCCTGGGCACTTTCAACTTTTCAACAATACTGTGATGACGGCCATAAAACTTTTTGAGGGCCTTGATAAGCCTAGACTTGCAATATTCCTGAGTCAACAATTTATTTGCAAGCAGCCTACTTCGTTGTACAAAGTCCCTGTAGTGGGAACAAACTCTACTATAGCGTATTAATTGGGAAACAAATACACCATAAGCAGGAGAAGCGGGTATATTGCTGCATGAAAAAGGAAAGTTGACAATAGAAAAATTGAAGTCATCACGTTTGTCATAAAGTTTCAAATGTAGCCTTTCGTGTGCGTCATAGTTCAGGTATAAGTCTAAATATAAAGCATAACTTGAGGAACCAGTCGTGTCTTTTATTTCAAGCTCACTAGGATAGATGGCATTTACATAGTCTTCAAATTTAGGATTGTTAAGAGACAGAACGTCATCTATATATCTGTATGTTGAGTTGAATGATTTGGCGACAGTCTTCTCTCCAGATCTAATAAGGTTCTGCATAAATTCTGCTTCATAAGAATAAAGAAACAAATCAGCAAGCAATGGTGCACAGTTTGTACCCATTGGTATACCGATTGTTTGCTGAAAAACTATATTACCAAACACAACAAATATGTTATCTATCAAAAACTCCAACATTTTGTTGATGGTATCTTCAGTATATTTTTGTTTGGAATCCGTATGATGCTTGAAAATAACCAGAATCCCTGTTCAGCACCAGATATTTGTATCTTGGCTTACCGTTTTTGTAAAAGAAAGACAAGTGAATAATTTCTTTAAAACGTTCTTTCAATTTAGAATGAGGGATAGTGGTGTATAGTGTAGAAAAATCAAATGTTTTTATACATTTTACATGAGATAAAGTATTAGAAGCAAGATGTTCAAGTAATTCTTTAGAATTTTTGATAATTCACATTTGGTTGATTCCAGATGTAGAATATACTTTTTTGAATAAGACTGAAGACCATCTTTGACGATTGTCAAAATTTGTGTTAGAGATATGTCATTAAATTATGTCATTTAAACATGGTAGTTTTTTTTTTATCTAATTCCTGTTTAACTTAGCTTGTAACGATTATCAAAATATTTTTCGAAAAAAAACAAGTTGCAAAATGCTATAGCGAATTTGCAATTTTCTGCTAATTTTTAGGTTGTGATTTTTACGTTTAGAAGGAAAGCTTACGTGTTTATGGCACAGGCCCCCGGTAACTTAATATATGCATCAACAGAAATAAATATGCATCAACAAAAATAAATAAATAATAAATAAATAAATAAATAAAAATAAATAAATAAATAAATAATAAATAAATAAAAAAGATTTAAATACAATATGTACAATGTACCGATTTGAACATAATGTTAAGTTTTTAACTTTTTATGGCGCCTTCAAAGTATATATTATATGCATAAACAAACATAACAAAATAAACAAAAGTCTAAACAACTGAATAAATAAATAAATATCAAATAAATCTTACCTATACCATGACCTTGTTGCATTAATCCCGTCGTAGTACTTGGAGCCACTATTGTTCTAGTGGCAATTCTGGACTCCTGTCCTGAACGTGTAGATGTGGAGGTAATCTGAGTACGTGTAGAACTTGTCCCTGATTGTCTGTTGGTGGCTTTTGACGTCACTAGCTGGCCGTTTACTATCACAGGTACGTGAAGAGGATAGTTAATATCAAACAGTTTAAGAGATGACATTGTTCGTCCTCCTGATATTGGTTGAGTCGTTCTCATTTGTACTGCTTGTGTAGTTTTTGCATTTATTACTTGAGAAGTCGTACCAATAATATTACCGAGCCCGAATGAATTTGATTGGTCAGTTTGCCCTCTTGTCGTCTGCGTCACTATGTCCTGGTTGTTTTGTGGCGCTGCAGTTCTTTGTTGCAGTTTTGCTTGTTCTAATCTTCTTTGTTCCTGCAATTTCCTTGCTGCCTCTATTGCCTCTGCTGCTCTTTGTTTTTCAAGGTTGGCATAATTATCCATCATACGCCGATAGTTAGGTCCCCAAAGTAATTCGTTTAAGGAGAAGCGGCCCGCTCCTGCTGCGCCAGTGTTTTGAGGTTGGCCAGTAGTAGCGGCACTACTTTCCGTTGCACTGGTTGTTACCTTTACTTTACTAGATGTTACCGGTATGGCATCTGATGGTTGATTTGGTATTTCATTATTATTTGACATTATTGGTGATATCCCTCCAACTAAATCATCTATCTGCCTGAAGATACCTCCATTTTGAAAAATATTATTTGCTTCTGCAGCTGGTAATGTCTGGGTATCGACCGCCATTGAACCCCGGTTTTGTTGTTGAGAAATACGAGACAGTTCTTCCGGAGACATTAAGAATGTCGAATGAAATTTCGGCTCATTTGATTTAGGGGCGGGTTTTGATATATTTTGTGGTGGAAACTGATCTGTTACATTGGTTGCAACTGTAATGACTTCAATTCCTTGAGCATTTATTTCATTACTTGGTGGCTGAATATTTTCTTGAGGTGGCTGAATATTTATTTGAGGTTGCTGAATATTTATTTGAGGTGGCTGAACATTTTCTTGATGTGGCTGAATATTTACTTGAGGTGGCTGAACATTTTCTGGAGGTGGCTGAATATTTACTTGAGGTGGCTGAATATTTATTTGAGGTGGCTGAACATTTTCTTGATGTGGCTGAATATTTACTTGATGTGGCTGAACATTTTCTGGAGGTGCTGAATATTTACTTGATGTGGCTGAATATTTACTGAGGTGGGTAAATATTTTCTGGAGGTGGCTGAACATTTACTTGATGGATTGAATATTTACTTGAGGTGGCTGAACATTTACTTGATGTGACTGAATATTTACTTGAGGTGGCTGAACATTTTCTGGAGGCGGCTGAAAATTTACTTGAGGTGGCTGAACATTTACTTGATGTGGCTGAATATTTCCTTGAGGTGGCTGAACGTTTGCTGGAGGCGGCTGAAAATTTACTTGAGGTGGCTGAACATTTTCTGGAGGCGGCTGAAAATTTACTTGAGGTGGCTGAACATTAACTTGATATGGCTGAATATTTCCTTGAGGTGGCTGAACGTTTGCTGGAGGCTGCTGAACATTTACTTGATGTGACTGAATATTTACTTGAGGTGGCTGAACATTTTCTGGAGGTGACTGAATATTTACTTGAGTTTGCCTTCCTGTATCATAGGCGTATTTGGTTGCTGAATACCTGGATATATTGGCTGGACAGTCGATTCTATTATTTGTATAGGTGTGGTTGGTTTCCTTGTAAGCCTGTTCGAACAACTTCATTAGTTTGAGTAGTCTGTAAATGAGACGGATCCTGCTGCTGTGTTACCGGAACATTTCCAGGTTGTAGATAATTTTCTTGCAATGCTTGTTGTTTCTCGATATCTTGTTGGTTGTTTTGTAATGAGTGTGTTTGTTGTATCGTTATATCTGTTATTGGCGTAATTATCCGTTCTGGTACAAGTTCTACCCTTTTCACATTGCCTGTAGCTGGTTGTTGCTGATTCAGAATATCTTGCCCTTGACTTGTCATTGGTCCTGAACCTACTATGTGACTCTCCTTGGTCATCTTGGATTTAATCTCCAAGTGCTGTCCGTTGGCTAATAAATTATTGTCAGTTCCATCACCTATTAACGGTACCTGCATGGGTGTTGTAGCATCCAGTGAAACTGGAGTTGGAAGCTGCTGGTCTTTATTATTCGGTAATGTAGTAGGGTTTAGATTTTGTGGCGGAACGACGTTATTTTGGATTTCATTTCCCCCGGCCATGATAACAGGTTGTGGAGTGCTTATAGCAATAGGCGGTGTTGGCTGGACTAAAACGTCTTTTGGAACTTGTACATCATCAACTAAAGGTACGGCTGGTGGAATGTCTTGTTGCAAGCCCGAAGAAGTACCAAACGCATTTTTGTTGTCTACAGATCCTGGTACATTTAGAAAACTTGCTAAACCAGAGTTAAATTCATTTTGTGATTGTTGGGTTTGTGTATCGATTGTTTTTCCTGAACGTTGAATCGGATTTAAAAATTGATTTTGCTGAAAATTTCCCAATGTGTTTACCGCATTCATCTGAGCAAATTGGTTGTTACTCGGAGGCGTTGGTTGTAGATTATTTGCAAATGGTTGCGGAGACAGCTGACTTTCTCCTGAAACTGACTGAACAATAGCGCCAAGGTGTTGTCCTGGGGTTCGATCATGAGGTTGGCGTATATTATCATTGAATTGGTAAGATGGGAACTGATTTGGATTTTGGTATTCTGGCGGAAATAGATCTCGCTCTGTTTGGAACTGAAACGTAGACTCCGATCCTTGCCATGTTTCGAAAGCATTTTGATTTGATGGCGACTGTGAGAGCGAACCAGGGAACTGTACATAGGGATCGTCGGCTGTATTAATATTATCAACTGGAGGTGAAATTTGATATGGTTTTTGTCCAGTTTCGGGAGTAAGTTGGGATAAAGATTGTCCCCAAACAAAATCCACTGGATTTTGGGGTGTTGCAACAGGTGGAGGAGGAGGTTGTGTTACTGGAACAGTTACGACAGGTTGTTGTGTTGGTTGTGACTTGGTTGTTGTAACCGGTGGGGATTTGGGTGTTGGTCGAATTTCTTGAGACGTTTGCTGTGTCTTTGTTTCTGTTACAACCTTGACAGGACGTGGTTCTGACGTTTGTATCTGTCCATTTGTTACTGTAGGGTCCACTTGTATGCCGAAATTATTTTGTTTAGTTCTAGTACTTGCGTCAGTTTTAACGTCTGTATTGGCTGTTGGAACTGTTTGTTGTAATGGATAGGTTTGTGATTGGTTACTGGTGACCACTGACATCATTGTTGTCACCGTGGCAACGTTTGTTGTTTGTTGGCGTGTTCCTGGATTAACCTTCGGTGTATTTCCTGAAGGACTTATCGGAGGTGTCGGGAATTTTCCACTTTTAGTAAGCAATGCCAGAGCATCAGCAATGATTTGGAGTGTATTTACCGCAGATTGTGAAGAAATGCCACTTTCTTTAGAATTGAAAATTGTGTTGAATACGTTAGTCTGTTGTATATTTGCACCAGGAGGCTGACTTATTAATCTTTGTCTCTGTGCCTGTGCAATAGCATTAGTTAGTACTTGTAGGGTGTGTCTTGCTTGGTCCTCTGATTGGTGTTGACTGTTCACTTTAACAAAACTATCGATAAGTGCTTGCTGCTCCGGTGACAACTTGGTTCTTTCAGGTCGGTTTGGATGAAACATTTGTACAATGTCCTTCCTACCATCGTGTAGTTTTTGGATATTAACGTTAGACTGATTTGGGTCTTGTAAAGTATTAATAGTCAGTACAGGGTTTGTCACGGGTTCTCTAGGAATGTCAGTAGGGTGTATGTACATATGAGGAGTTGTTGTCGGTGGACGTGTCACTTGGTAGTTTACAACTTTCTTGATATTGGTGACAACCGATGGACTTTGAGTTATTGGTGCAACAGTAGTTGGAACTGGTCCCTGGGGTTGGCTTCCTGCAATCGTGGTGTCATTTGCACCCTGTCCTTCCGTCTTTCGTATTTCTTCAGTTATAATTTCAGACGTTTTCTGTAGAACGTTGATCAAATTATTTATAGATTTTTTATTAAGATCTAAGGGATCGGAAGCTGTCTGCGTAGCTTCCCCGGTAGAACCCGTGGTACCAGCATCTGCAGGAGTTTCTGATTTGGTTTGTGTAGAACCTGTTCCCAGATCAAGTGGCACTGTACCTGACTCTGTTTGTCCTGCAACAGCTAAAACATTGTTTAGTTCCTTTAGCGTGCCTGCAATCTGTGAAGCGGTGTCTGCCGTTATATCAGTACTAACAGTTTGGTTCGGCGAAACTTTCAACGTTTGCAACGCTGTGGCTATCTGAGATGCTGTCTCCGCGTTGATGCCAGCGTCTATTCTAGGGCTAGCTGTACCTGTTCCGGATTCTACCTGTACTATACCCGGTTGTGTATTTGTATCTGATAATCCTTTTGTGGTTTCCACCGCTTGTGGTTTAGACTCCGTTGAAGTAACTACGGTTGCTTGTGATGTACTAGTGACTTGAGATGTACTAGTAACTTGAGATGTACTAGTGACTTGAGAAGTTTTGTCAGTAAGTATATTACTAGTTCCTGTTTTCTGTTGAGTTGGAACGCCACTTAAATCTGTTACGCCTGTGTTTGTTGTGTTGTCAACGATATTTACAACCGTTTCCGTTTGAACTATTGGTGCATTAGGTCCTTCTGGAATTCCTGATGTTTTTCCAGCTAGAACATTGTTTAATTGCTTCAGTGTTCCGGCCAATAGCGTAGGGTCAAGGGCAGTCAGATCGATGGATCCAGATGCCGTTTGGTCTTGTGCGAGACCTAAATTTTGCAAAGCCACTGTTATATGAGATGCTGTCTCTGGTGGAATGTGTTTAAGCATATTCTGAACATTTGCTAATTTAGCAATTATTCCAGCTTGGCTACTTCCATCCGGTTTGCTAGGCCCGGATACTGAAGCTGTTGGCCAATGCCGAAGCCGAAATCGGGAATACTTTGCAATGCAGGTACCTTGTTTGGCGATTTGTCTTGAGTTACACCGGTAACTTGCGTTGGGTCTACATTTATATTGTCTACTGGTTGTTCGGGTAATTGTTGCTGTGGCTTATTATCAACAACGCTCGTAACCGTATCAATGCTTTGTGCTGGTACGACATTGACGTTTTGTTGTCCATTATCGCTCAATAGAGAATCAACAACAGGTCCTTGTTGATTTGTTACAGGTTGTGTTATTTCGTTCATGGTACTGTCAATTTTAACATTCATATTATTAGTTGTTTGCTGAGCAATGACCTCGGTATTTGTCGGATTTAAAACATCGCTTTGTACACTTGTGCCTTGTTGTTGGAGACTCTGTTGACTTGTAACATCAATAACACCTGTCGTCTGCTGTTGCAAATTCATGTTGGTGTCGGCAGTTTGGGTATTTTTCATCAAATTATCGAGAGTTGAAATATCCGGTAAATTGAACGGTGGTTCTGCTTTTGGAGATGCAGGAGGTGATCCCATTATCTCGTAGGCAGGATGTACATCCTGTGGTGCCGTTGGTCCCACATGCTTTTCAAATACACTTGAAAAAGCTGATGATGCCTGCAAAAGTTTACCAATACCAGAGTTCTGGTCAAAGGCAATTGACGGCATGACAACATTATTGGCGACTTCTGGAGTTTCGTCGATTGTACGCTGGAGTTGCTTTTGCATTCGAATGAGTGACTGGACTAGTTCAAAGATAGTTTTACCAGACGACCCTGTTTGGATATTTGGAGGAATTTCAGGAATTTGACTAAGTTGGTTTTGTGCTGGTGGTTCCTGTATTTGGCTGTTTGTATTTTGTTGGTCGTTTCCTCCACCAAATATTTCTGTTAATGATTTGTCTTTAGGTGTTGGTAGCTGCAGAAGAACACGCACTTCTGCTTCATTGTTTGGTTGTACAACTAAGCGATTTTGAAAGTTTGTGGATCCACCATTCTGTTGATCAGCTATGTTCGTATTGCTATTTGTGTCTAAAACAGTTCCAGAATTTATATTTGTTTTACTCCCGACGACGCTCGAAGATAACGTGTTTATTGGCTGACCAGAAAAGTCATCAATTTGTTGAAAATTTTGATTTAAGTCATTATTGTACGGTACATTAGTAGGTCCCGTCATAGACGGATCAAATTTTTGTGGAGGAACAGATAAATCTGACTGACCTGTTTGGGACTTTTGCCCCGCTGTTAAAGATCCGTCAAAGTTATTTGTATCGGTAATAGTTGAATCTAAATAAGGAGGAATTGTTTGTGGTGGTGCTATAGGAATATCAGTTTGAGGTGGCTGTTGTGGTACCATAGGCATATCTGTATGCTGGTTTGTCATTGAAATATCCGCGTTAGCACCTGGTTGTATGGGCATTTCTGTGTTCCCTCCTTGTTTTGTTGAAAGGGACATATCTGTGTTAAATTTTGGTTGTGTTGGTTGAATGGATATATCTGTATGCACTCCTTGTTGGGACGTAACTGAAAGATCTGTGTTAAAACCCTGTTGTGATGTAACAGGTACGTCTGTGTTAAAGGCCTGTTGTGATGTTACAGTAAGGTCTGCTTTAAATCCCTGTTGTGACGTAGCCGGCAGGTCTGCGTTTAAGCCTTGTTGTGACGTAACCGGAAGGTCTGCTTTAAACCCCTGTTGTGATGTAACCGGTAGGTCTGTGTTAAAGCCCTGTTGTGACGTAGCCGACAGGTCTGTGTTAAAGCCCTGTTGCGACGTAGCCGACAGGTCTGCGTTAAAGCCCTGCTGTGACGTAGCCGACAGATCTGCGTTAAAGCTATGTTGTGACGTAGCCGAAAGATCGGAGTTAAAGCCCTGTTGTGACGTAGCCGATAGGTCTGAGTTTAAGCCCTTTTGTGACGTAGCCGACAAGTTTGCGTTAAAGCCCTGTTGTGACGTAGCTGATAGGTCTACGTTTAACCCCTGTTGTGCCGCCAATGGTATTTCTGTATTATAGCCTTGTCCTTGAGATATGGGCATGTCTGTATGAACTCCTTGATCAGCTGTCATAGACATATCCGTCTGACCTCCTTGATTATTAAATAGGGACATATCTGTGCTACCTTGTTGATTGTTTAAAATGGACAAAATGTCTGTGTTAACCCCTTGGTTATTTAAAATGGACAAATCAATGTTAGAACCTTGATTGTTTAAAATGGACATATCTATGTTAGCTCCCTGGTTGTTTAAAATGGACATATCTGTGTTTGTGGCTTGACTATTTAACAGGGACATGTCTAGGTTAGCTCCTTGTTGGGGTGACTGCATGGGTAGATCTGTGTGTGCTCCTAGATCGTTGATAATGGACATGTCGGTGTTAGCAAATTCTTGTGGCTGCATAGGCATATTGGTTGAAAAGTCTGGTTGTGGTAGAACTGACATGTCATGATTTACATTTTGATTAGATCGCATGGTCGCATCTGTCACAACTGATTGTATCAGGGTTTGTAGAATATCTGGATTAACTCCCTGTTTGAACCCTATATTTGTATTATATCCCTGTTTGAACGACATATCTGCATTGCCTCCTTGTTGTAATGACATATCTGTGTTCATTCCTTGTTGTAAAGACATATCTGTATTGATTCCTTGTTGAAACGACACGTCGGTATTGATTCCTTGTTGTAACGACACATCGTTATTAGAACCCTGTTGTGTCGTCTGCTGTCCTATGGGCATCTGCTCTGGGATTGTTTGTTGTGTTGGTATTGACGTGTCTGTGCCCATTCCTTGTTCCGTAGATACACCGGTTTGTTGCTGTTGTACGGATGTGCCTGTTTGAACCGACGTCTGTTGTTGATCCTGTTTAATTGAAGTGTCTATTGTAGAAAAATCCATTGGCGGAATATCTTGAAATTGTGTTTCCGGTCGGTCATTTCTAGTTTCATTTTGATTTTGTAACCTTGTATCTTGACCGTTTCCTTGTGATTTAGGGTCTAATTGGAGTTTACCATTATCAACTTGTTTAGATGATTGATGAGGATCTGATGTAAAAACTGAAATGAATTATTGCAAATTAATTATATTTAAGTTATAAATAACTTACAGTAAATAAACAACATAACGTTTACAATCATTCACATTTCGAATTAACTATGTTGAGTAGTATAAGCTATTTTTGACATGACGAATTAATTCCGTTTCGATTGAAAATTGAAACCATAGAAACCAATGTATCAGGCACGGATGAGTTGCATCTAAAAAAGTATGATGCCAAGTGTTAACAGGGAAAACATAATAAAACCTAGATGCTTAGTGATTGGTCCTAGAGTAAAGAATAAAGAATTTAGCTTCAAACTCATAGCTACACATAATAATACCACACTGAAAGAATTAGCAACGCAACAAATGTTTGGGTTTATCACTCAGAGCCGACTTACTGCTAATAGTCTAGGTGCGAATATCACTTTGACAGATCCTAGCATGAGAGTGTTTGTCAGTTTCTTGCCGAAGGTATTATATTTTCTACATTTACTCAGGTTTACTTCACCAGCCCCAAAACTGACCCAAACAATAAAACTCCACTTAAGTATTATTGTCTTAAGAGAGTGTTATTTACCTGGGAGAATGGTTCTCGAACACCACTTTGTTCCTATCGTTGTAGTAATATTTATAATAGTGTCCACAACATCTTTTATCGGTTTGATGGTTCTGTAATCCATGGGTAAGCTCGATATAGCTTGTAAATCTGCTTTCATAATGTTTCTCCCGACACCAACTGTCATTACGTATATACCGGAAGCTTTCATATTTTCTGCTGAAGTCATTGTCCCTGCTAGATTTTCAACTCGTCCATCTGAAAATACCACTGCAATCTGGGCTTCATTTGGTCGCCCAGTTGTCGCAAGGGTAGATTGTAGACTTGACATTTCAAAATCTAATCTGCTGCCTTGGCTAGGCTGTGTCATAAGTTCTAACAGTGCTGGGGATATCTGAGATGAGCTAATTAAATCGATACCACTTGTGACGTCATTGATAGAACTGTACACTTGTGCACCGACACGTACATCACTTGACAACATGGAAATACTCTGTGCATATTGTAATATCACTTCCTTTTGATCCATAAACTCGGATTTCAGAATGCTATCAGAACCATCCATCAGAAAAACTGTGTCAGCTCTTGGAAAACATACTATAAAACAGAAAACAGAAAAAATACTTTTGGACAGATGGAAACATTTCAGAAACGAAACACTTTGTGTTGAACCAAATTGCCAAGGGATATCCTAAGAATGAAATAATACCGTTATTAAAAGTGGCCATATATTTACCAGGGAAGAGGGTATTTGGCTCTTAAGAGATAGTTCAAGTTTACCCTGTATATTCAACCAACCTAGAGATAAGATATTTGAATGTATGTGGATTTATATATCGAAAACATCAATTATTTTTCATATTCAGTGTTTCCAGTATATGATAGAGTTAACTTGTATTATTATTCGTATTTATAGTGTTCTAATCAAATTCAAACATACTAATCCATGTCCGAATCACAATCTAAAACACAGTAAAACCTTTAAGACTAACAAATAGGGTTTCCACCAGGGAAATGAGGCCGCGGCTCCGGAAGGGTAAGCAGTCCTATTTACCTAGCTACACCCGCCACGCGTGTAATCAAAATTGAGTAAATGTAACATGGAGCTATATCCAAGGCTATCAAGTCTGGTTGAATCATAGTTATTTTGTCGCTAAAATCAAGTCGTCGCCTTCAAATTGACATTTTTGCGTTATGTGTCATAGTTAATTTTTCATAGAAAGAACATACTTTTATTTCATTTTTCCGAAAGCGATGTTTAAATTTTGCGAATAAAAATCACTTTCCATGGTTAAAACAGACTAGAGTCCGACCAAAACCCTAACCTCGAACTCCCGTTTACAGGCAATGACTTTACTTGATTACCATAGTGATTAAAAGTATTATAAATATGCATACCTTGTCCGAAAGTTACATGGATGAAGGATTGAATAAAAACGAAATATATGACTCCTGGAGACAACATTTTTTTTTTGATGCGCTGAAAATAGAAAATATTTATATGGTGATATATGTTTGTTTCATAATGTTTTATAAAACTAATTAAATATTTAACAGTAGGTTATATATAATGTTGACAAGTTAAAAACTAGAGTTACAGCATACAGCACGGACCTGTAGAAAGTTTAACACTGAGCTAACAATAAGGAGCCGAAGCTTGGTTGCCGTGTGAATGATATATGTGTAGCTAGTGACCAAAATTAAGTTGCCGAGAACAAGATAGCCGGTGTAGAAACACTTTCGATATATACCTGACGTGAGGGTGAGATGAGATGCCAATCCGGCATCAATTCTATAGCTTAGTTCTTTATACAGTTCTGTACTGTAAGTTCTGTTTAAACTGGATGCAACAAGAACAACCTTTGTACATGTATAAATAAATGAATTTTATTATAAATGTCACACTTAAATATTACATAATGTGGATATTTTGCTTTATAATAAACAAATTTGTCGCATTTTCATAAATCTTGGACTTAAGAGAATTTCGTTTTAAAACGTCACAACTATTCTTATACCCTTACGTTTTTGCTGTGGTGACTTTTTCAATGAATTAATATGCAATATATATTACCACAGTATTGTGAATTACATGTTTCATAATATAATGTAGTTTATGTACATTCAATTATGGTATATGACAATAGATTTATACCGAATGTACTTACAGCAGCCTCTGGACAATGACATTTTATTTTATAATAAAGATTCAATGATGGATTGAACTGGATACTTGATTTGCCAGTTATCAATTTAATTTTGTTGACCAGATCAATGAATGCATCTTCACCGTTTTAGAACAGATATCTGCCCAATAGGGACTGGTCAAGTTTTCAAGAAACATTTGTCCGATGGAGACCGTTTTTGAAGGGAACGATTTTAATTGTAAAATTCAAACCTGATTTGTAACCCTTCATAAAACTGATAAATTGTCTGTAAAGTTGCGAAAGCTTAAGACCTCTGTCGCACAAATAAGAGCCCACTACAGTAGCTCATTTGATATGGTTCTCGTTCGTATGTGGAAGGTTCTGGCTTTGAACTTTGCCGGAGTCTGACCAAGACTTAAAAATAGGTAGTGATTGGTCCTTCGCAAAGCACTGGCCACTAAGAAACGAAAGTCACGGTGTGAAAACCGATGCCCACTGTCAACGCAAGCGTGACACGATAAAGAATCCTCCCTGTACATTGCCCTGAGTGCCACGTAAATGTTAACATTTCTGCCATTTCAACTATTGCTGGCAAAGTCTCGAAATAAGTGAAATGTTCTTGAATTGGACATTAAACTCCATTCATTCCCACACAAAACAGTCATAATTATGGATCCTGGTAAGTGTTTGTATTTTCAGGAAACAAACCCGGTACGTATTTGTAAACTATGTAACATAATTATGCAGAGATTAGTAGGATTTTCATGTTAATTAACAGTACACTAGATCTAGAAATAATTGAAAAATCGTGACGACCTTTAACCAATTTTCGTATTTGAAAAATAGAGTCACGTCATTATTAATGATCACTTCAATTTTAATGAACCGCCACTCATTTCAATCTGGACCAATACTTCAATTGTCAAATTTAACAAAAGACAATGCACATGCACCTTCACATAAAATTTCTTTTAATTGCCTTCTAGATAATGGTTATACAGTTTTGTCTGCATAAATCAAAGCAGTTTAATATACATAAGTCAAACAGTGCCGCCTGATTTCTATTTTAAATACATCTGAAATGTCATTCATGATCGAAAAAAACAAATTTTGATTAAGATTAGATTAAAGTTTAACGGCTAATCTGAAGATAGGCGTATTCATATTTCATGTTTAATTGTCTTGAAAAAAGCATGTCATAATAACGAAATGGACACATTCGTGTTAAGAGGGTCTTTTAGTCGGATTCGTTTTTATTATACTCAAGATTAATTAAACTAATTCGTGATAACTAGTCAGCTCAACAGTGCATAAGATATAACAAGTTGAGTTAAAAGAAAATTATGTTACGAGAGAGAGAGAAAGAGAGAGAGAGAGAGAGAGAGAGAGAGAGAGAGAGAGAGAAGAAATTTGGAAATAATGATGATGGTACCACTGATAGAGAAAAAGAGGTGTGTGTGTTGGTGTGTGTGTGTTTGTGTTTCAAGTCTTATCTTCATTGATATGGGAAATAGGCATTTGTGTACAATGCGGATCTTATTTCCTGTTCAAAGAGGTCAAATTTAGAGTACATGTAACCAACGCATTTTTGGTCTTGTTCTAGAAGCCTTCCACGGCTAATAAAAGGGTATTCTTTTTCGCAAGTGTCTGAATTAGAAAAATCTGCGAATTCCAGACTCTTTTGTTGTACTGTATATTTGATATTTCTAGTTACGGATATATGGTTTAATCGTATAATATAATTAACTAAGTTTTGCCATATCAGATCTAGTTAAAACGTCTTATTTACTAGGCTGGTATCTCTGCTGGTTAACTAAACAATTAACCCAGGAGACGATTTATAGAATTGTCATTGTTCAGCAAATTTATCTGCTTTTTGAATCTATCTTATTTTTTTTAATATAGCTGTGGTGAATCTAGTCTGGGAGCAGCTTGCAAAACCCAAAAATGTAGTCCGCACAATGTTTCTTTGTTTATAATATATGTCTAGGATGTGCTTAATCATAATCCGAGTGATGCCACCTTAGCACAAGTGGGGAAACTGAAAAATCCAAGATGGCGGCCAATACGGCTGACAAAACTATAATATCTCCTATATATAGTTTTATTAGCCACATAAAATTAATTAAAGAGTATTTTTATATGTTTCAGTGGTCAACAAAGTTGTTTCTGCTGTTTATATTTACACAGAATGGATATTTAAGCCAGTTTTGACGTATTGAAGATAATGTATTGTCGAAATTTGGACTTTCCACCAAAACCTTCTTCTTAATGACATATATAATTTATCCGCTTTCACGATGGTTGAAAAATCTATCAAAGTAGATATATTTCATCTAACTAAAATTTTTGATTGTGTATATTCCGGGACAGAATTGGTTTGTGATGAAACAAGTAAGCAAAGATGAGATACTATTCATGCAGACTTTGGAGAGAAGGTGTAAATAATGCAATTTAATCGTCATTTGAAGCTCATTGAAGAAAGGAAAACTTCCAATGAACAAAGTATAGGCGACAGTCAAACATAAAGCAGTTTAATGTTCGTGTACGTTGTCTGTTCTGTGGAGAGCAAGTTATCATGGATCCAGATTCTACTCTTCCAAGTCTATGGTTGTACTGCTGATTGTATAGGGATGTCATGTGCTACTTTTTTAATTTTTATGAAATAATATAATTCAAAAGTAGCAATTGTCATGTGCTACTTTTAAATTATATTATTTCATAAAAAATCAAAAGTAGCACATGACAGGGTGATAAACATATACAGGACAATATTTTAGAGACATGTGAAATGGGTAGAAGAAATTGGAGAAGATGATATATCTACAGAGTTTGTTTCTTAAATCACCACAAAATGTAAAGATATCAAAGAAAAAGGGCGTAGAAATAGTTATATGTCTACAATAGATTCAGCTCTTGATACTGAAAAGTCCAGCTCCACACTATATGTTTGTTATCCAAATTGTCAGACAAACTTTCTTACACTTTACCTACATTGCTTATTGGTAAATTAGTCACTATTAGCATTCTGATTGATGGATCAAAATCTCTTCAGATTACAAGAGAAGGACACAACATTTAGGCTTTCCTATGACTTTGGCGTGACATGTTTATATACTGTGGATTCATTAATTGAGTATGATGAATTGAACTGGTCCAAATAGTCTGCTGCAGCACAGCAGAGAAAACTGCAAGAGCTATTGCTGGTTCTGCTGGTAGACTGATACCGGCTGTGGTAGATAACCTTGATACCAACATTTCATCACAAAATGGGCTTAAATCTACACTTGTTTTTCCACTTCTTCTGACCAATCTGACAAAACGGTAATTATGAAGGAAATAAACAGGATATGAAAGATTCAACAGTCTCGGATATAGATGTAAAACATTATTATGGTACTAAAAGCTCAATATTACTGTAGGTGAAGAAAAATGGTCATTGTTGCCTCTTAAGGTACTTGAGAACATGTAACCCTGGTGCCAAGGGTGTGTGAATTAGAATTTGATTTCGTAAGTGTTGCATGTGTGGCAACACCCCAGAGTTCTATGTCTGTTATTGACATGATTCCACCAGATGACTGCTATGTGTGAAGTTCAGATGTTAAATGAATACAGACAAACCTTCATTGTATTTAAAGATGAACAACAGTTATACACACGTGTCTGGTGTAGCTAGATAAACATGAGGTGTTAACCCTTCAGTAGCACTTGGCCTCACTTCCCTGGTAAAAGATCACTTTTTAACTTAATTTGCCAGTTTTCAGTATGATTTGCACATGGGTTAGTATGTTTATATTGAATGCCATATCAGTACAGCCAGATTTGTTTCCCAAAATTGTACTTGCATTATGGGGTATGGATATACTGATGAGTTTTATTGGGAGGTAGGTGTGGTAACGGTGGACTCTAGTCTAGAAGTGCTACTTAAAGTGACATTTTGAAGGGTAGCCCCTTTGCAAAAACATTCCGCAGAATGTAATTTTTAAGCGTAAGGCAGGGTTGTGTAAAATTGTAGTGGATGAATATAGTAACTTGATTGTAGACATTAGTGATGAAGGCAGGTATCTGTACAGTCTTAAAGCAGGTCAAAGTAGGACGATAAAACTGTGATTGTACTGTTTGAAGGCAGATCAATACAGGACAGTAAAGCTGTGGTTGTACATTTGAGGGCAGATCAAAGCAGGACAGTAATGCCGTGACTGCACTGTTTGAAGGCAGGTCAAAGAACGTAAAGCTGTAGCTGTACTTTTTGAAGGTAGTTCAAAACATGGCGATAAAGCTGTGGTTGTACAGTCTGAGGGCATGTCAAAGCATTGCAATAAAGCGGTGGCTGTACTGTCTGAGAGCAGGTCAGTAAAGCTGTGGTTATACTGTATTATCAAACAAGTGCTGATTATGGTGTTATTTATTCGACCATAAAGGGATGTTGAATGAGCTTTGTACTGTAATTGAAGACAAATAAAGGAAAGGTATAATATATGACTTCTCTAGCTTTGCACTCTTAAAAAATAAAACCATTTTCGCTAGAATAGATTCTATAATTTTTATTTTATTGATTTGTTGATTATTATAGTGAAGCATTAATAATAGACTATCATTTATATACTGCATAAAAAACAATAACACATTGGAAAACCTTAAACATCAACAAATATAAAAAGAAAACGATTCTGGCAGCCATCTTTTCCGCCATCTTGGTTATCTTGAATTCCCCAAGGCTGCCAAGGTGGCATCATGCAGTTTTCTAATTAGGAACATGTTGCAGAACAACTTTATGTAAAAACATTATGTGCGGACTAATTTTTAGGTTATGTGAAAAAATATCATTTGTCATCTGGACTAATCGTTTAAAGTATTGCCTTAAGTGAATTAGATCAAATATATTTTGCTCCGTCTATTTTTCTCATTTCAACGTCTGTAAACATTTTGGTTTGCACAATTTTGGTACGAGCACTACTACTATAGATGAGGAATTCTACTCCTATACGACCGCCTAGTGCTGCAAATTAAAAAAGGGTTTAGTAATAATTGCCTGGAATTACTTCCTCGAGGATAACCAATTTCTCAAGAATTTCTTCTCAAATTTGAGCATTGGCACACAATTGGTACCGTTATGTTTCAAAAGGATTGTAATTAACAACAATAAACTATCGTAACTGGTCTCATGTTTGTTTAACAAAATCTAGCAAAATTGGAATTTAAATATTTTGTTATCTTTCTGGGCGGACATGGTCGAGTGGTACTGTCACTGGCTTTCGACGTTAGCCTTGTGGGTTCAAATCTCACTCGGGACCTGGGACGTTTCTGAGATGATTTTCCTCTCCTGTCCATTCTAGAGCTGTAAAAAGCTTGTTACCAGTAGTCTTTCAGATAAGACTCAAAACCGAGGTCCCGTGTCTCAGTGCACGATAAAAACCCCTGTAGAGTTCGAAAAAGAGTAGGACACATGTGGCCGCTACAGAGAACGCTTACAATTAGAAGCGATTGAATCAGACTGAGCAACATGAACAATAAACAAGATATTCTGGAATTTAAAAAGTTAATTTGAAGATCTTTTAAGCTTATTTTAACTTATTTAACATAGTTTTGTTGTATTTTTGAGTTACATAACAAATTGCCAAATTTAAAAAATTTTAGTTAAGGAAATCATAGTAAAGTAATGATTGTGAAACCGGGTCTGGTATATAAGGGGTAAATATGTTGAAACCAAGTGAATTCAGTACGTTTGTTTTCCATGGACACAGATATGAGTTGAGTAATGGTGTTTAACGTCCCAGTCAAGAATATTTCACTTACATCAAGACGTCGCCAGCTGTAAGTGCGGAAATTTTGCCTGTGCGTTGACATTATACAGCAGGGTTCTTTAGCGTGCCAAACCTACCGTCACACGGGACCTCGTTTATTTTAAGTTCCCATCCGAAAGAACCGTGACTTTCATTTCGTAATGCCGAGTGCTTGGCGAAAAAACAGTCACTACCCACTTTCAAGACTTGGGTCAGACCCGGACGGGGTTCGTACCCACAACTTCCCACTTACGGATCGAACACTCTGCCAACTGAGCTACTGCAGTGGTGGACACAAATATGGCTGCGACCTTGGTATATATTGTTCCAACGTGCGTCGCATAAATAAACAACATTTCACGTGTCATATTTATGATTCTAGTGCACCTATTTATATAATGAGTTTTGCATCATGCATTCCGGCTAAAAGCAGTACAGTTACAAAAAAACATAAATCATGCGGTAGGACATTGGGCTTTGTTTAACCGTTTATGGGTGTTGGGCACAAAGCAGGAATAAATAAATATATAATTACTTAGCCAAATAATAATTATTATAACCACATGGATGGGAAGGAAATTCTTCAAATGCATTATATATGGCTGAACCAGCATGAGTGTCTCATTTATTCAGAAATTCATAATAAGCTTATGTCGAATATACTGAAAGTTAGATATGTAGAGAATGTTTTATAAAGAAATATCCAGTCCAACCCTGATTCTGGAATCAGAACAGAAAAATAAAGACTAATATTATATTTGCTAAGACTGAGATTTTCTCTAACTTTAGGGAATTTTTTATATAGAAAATTCCAGCCCATTTCTGCTTAATAATGTCAATTATTAAATCATAGAAAAAAACCGCTTTGTTTTTTGCATTTAGTTTAGATATGATGCCATTGCATATCAAAGGTCACATTCCTCTGGACATGAAATAATTAAATCTTAATGACGATCTACGGTCAGTAAACCCGAGTAATGAACACACTATTTTGTTTTACTTGAGACGTAATTATCGATATATAAGGAGAGTTCAGTGTCAAAGATGAAAGAACTTTCTTCGTTTCATTAGAGTTATCAGATTTAAACTGCGTAACGAACGTTACTACTTTAGTTTTACTTTAACAGACGTGTCCAGATGATTAATTAACACTAAATTAAAACAAAACGATGATGTTTCCTATTACAACAACAATAATAATAATATAAAAAAGTCACCCATTGTCCCATGAAATTGTGTCTCCGCGTGTGCCCGATAGGTTTAGCGTCTCCCAGTATTAGAGGTCAATTCCGGATCCCATGATGTCCAGGAAAACCCCTCAAAATTTCTAATTTCACAAGTGGCTGCTGTAGCTAGCCAAACAAGAAGTGTTTACCCTTCTTGAGCATTCAGTCAATTCTCAGGTGGAAGTTCACTTGAATAACTGAATTTGTCAGTTACAAAGTTTTTAGTAATACTCTATTTTGAGACTGAGATTTGGATATGGATTTTTGTGTTTGTTTTTGATATATGGTTTTGTTTTGTTGACATTATTGGTAAGACTTTATACGTTGCTTTTTATAAATACTCAAAGAAAACAATTATGATGATTTTCGTGTTGTTTTAGCATGTCAGTTGCATTTTTTGATACATTTTTTCCTTGTTGTTCAAGAAGTCAAAGGTGAAAAGGTAAACTAAGTTTATAATGATTCACACAACTGACGCGACATTTATGTATATTATCAGAATATAGATTAAAATCAAAAGATTCTAACCCTTTCACGCTGTGAAAACCCCCCATCGAAAGTACACGTGCTAAACTTAATTTTCCTGTTTTCAACGTTTTTAGTTTGCTTAAAGAATTGTGATATTAGTCGACATGTTTGTGTTTTGTTTTCTTATTGTTTTTGTTGATAGTTGACCCTCCCTACATATCAATACATAAGTATAAAGGAAAACTAAGCAACTTTCGTTTAGCTTAACTTGGATAGTCGAGTCTCCAGAAAGGTTTCAGCAAATTATGACGTTTATCACTCTTGAATTCAATTATAATACATGGTCTCCGTTAATATTATATTTGAGAGCTGATGACAACTCAATCGTATCTCCATAATCTAAAACAATGACAAAAGGACTTTTGTTTGATAATTTATAATTTTTCCGAAATGAATTTATTACTTTCTAGATTAGTCTAAAACATGTAGATATTTTCTCGTAACATCACGGAATCGTTTAGGCCTTTACCCCTTAGCCACTATAACATTCTTATATGAATAAACTAATACTAAGTTAAAATTCAAAATGGCTATTTAGGTTTTCTCAAATATTATATTTTATACGTACCTTTAAAGTTTTGAATTATCTTCACAACTGGATAATCATTTGTCGTTTTTAAATCGTTTAGGCCTTTTACCCTTTGCCACTCCAAATTCTTATATGAATAAACTAATACTAAGTTAAAATTCAAAATGGTTATTCAGGTTTTCTCAAATATTATATTTTATACGTACCTTTAAAGTTTTGAGTTATCTTCACAACTGGATAATCATTTGTTGTTTTTAAGTATTCTTGGAATCAACCTAAATACAAACAAGTACATTTACAAAAATGTGATTACTTTTGTACACAATATCATGAGAATATAAACCATTGGGAATACATCTTGCAACAACCAGGGACTTGTTGGTCAAACCTCCGTTAGCTTGATGAAATTGAAATAATTATCAAAATTTAAGATATTTATTACAGACGTAAATTCAAGACAAAAATCACTTCTAATTGACAAACGTTTACTTTTAAACAAAGATTGATTAAAAATTAAAAAAAAAAACAAAACCTTATAGACAAGGAAAAATTTTTTTGCAAAGCAAATAGTTAGGCTTATAAACTTTCTATGAACTACATGTAGGCCCAAGAACAAAAATACTGAGTCAGATCATTGAAAAAATATACAAGACACACGATAAATAATTAAGAAAGAAAGTTTTGAAAAAATTTTGATGGATCAAACCATAGATATTAACTTAAACCAAATAGATTTAATTGGAGATTTTCATCGACCCGGTCCCGATAGAATACCCAAAAGTGCATATCAAGGGAGTAAAAGGTTTCATGACCGTCACCACAATAATGTTGATAAATATGATGTCCTTCTACCCAAGGTTATCCTTGTCAGTGACTAAGCGTTTCATATTCTTGCTAGTCAATTAGTATTTAACCCATTTAAAAACACCTTAGGGTAGTGTTTGTTCCCAATACTGGAACTTTATACAACGACGAAGCAAGTTGTTTTGAGCTTTCAACACAAGGATATTCCAAGGTTTATCAAGTAACTAAAAAATATGGCTGTCACCACAATATTGTTGATAAGTATGTTGTCTCTGCATCCAAAATTATCCTGGATATATTTCATGTATATATAGTTCAATGTTCCTTTCATTTTCAACTTGGTGGGGTTAGCTAGCTATAGAATCGATAGAAGTTGTGAACTTTTTTTACATTTGTATTTTAAAACTACAGACAAACAGAAACACCCCAAAAAGCAGTTGAACACACTATATATGGCAAAGTTAAATTTATATTGACATCATTGATGGTTATAATATTCCCTGTGTTGGACAGATATCGGTCCACATGTATGTCAAATAGGATTGTTGAAATAATACCATACTATCTCTTTACAATCATTTATCAGGAAATAACCTAAACTGTCCTGAATACACCAACGACCTTATTACCAAACTAAATCCTGTATAATATCCGCGTGTTACACTTTCGCCAGGTCAATACTGGACATTACTTAATCCAATGAATAGAAAGATTTGTTGAACTATTTAATTTTATCTTCACATTAATATTGTCTTAAAATAAGTTGGCGTTTATTAGCGTAATTTCCAAAATCAAATCTTCTATATAAAGCTATCTTGACTTGACTGGCATTTCCTTTTGGAATTTTAATATCGTCGGAAAGTAAGGTAAGGTTACTCATGCGTATCTAAGTAGCGACTACACTTTAATATTTTTTTTTAACCTCACAATGTCCTTTACCATTACATTAAAGACTACTGTCTTCAAAATGGGAGTGGGGTTGAATGAAGAAATGCAGTTTTTAGCTCCAGCCAATATTCTCTAATTATGTCACGGCGATCAGTTCGTTTGTGAATTGGTGGAAGAAAACGGAGTGCCCGGATAAAACCACCTACTTCCGGCAAGCGAACTGACAAATTTTCTCTCACTAGGAAGTGTCCTGAGAGATATATAGGCCGTCGGAGCTTCTTTGATCCGCAGTCGCATGATTTAGACCACTTGGCCATCGAGCTACACCTCCACTTCAAAAAAAGAGTTTCGCTTCTGAAATTTACATGTTGTAAACTATTTGTTCAAGCTGATTGTCATGATCAGCTAAAATAGTAAAACATCAATAGCATTATATGTTATGCTAAATGACGACTTTAGTATTACAGGTGATATTATACGTATTTGGCAATGATTTAGATAAGACATAACAAACCACAACAAACCATACAGAATAAGAAATAATACATATACTATTGAGATCACTGCCTATAAACCTCAAACTTTGGACGGGAACCTGATGTAATGTAAAACGACATACCGCATAGTGATTTGATTAATTTTGATTCAACCGAAAGAAACAAAGACAGTTTTAAATATATTTAGCGTATATTATCAATAAATATAATTTTTCCATGTTAAAATCCTCAAAACAATCATGTTTATTGGCTTCCTATGTTCGATCGAGCTTATCACTAACAGGTTTTTCTTAAAAATATTCGTGATATTAAGAGAGAAAATATACCTCCAAGTGTTTAAGTATACTGCAAAAAATGAAAAATGCCAACATGAATGTTAAGACATAATTGCGTACTTCTAGTTGTCTTTAAAATGACACTCTTCTGTCAAAATTGTTAAGATATAACATGTATATATATATATATATGGTAGGTCCACTTACCTTTCCTAAACAGAAAACTCTAACTGAAGTTTTTAAATTAAAATTTAAACTTACCTGTTATTTTTTCGGTATTTTTAAAATTCCATTTTCCAGGTTATTAAAAATTTCAATCCTTCTGTTTTTATCCTCCACTTCCGATATAAACTAGTTGATCGAATATTATTACAAAATGCTTTTACAACAGTGTGTTTAGAAGAGACGTAAGTTAATTTTTTACCTTTTTTGACAAGTACAGAGCGAGTCGTGAGTAATAAAAGACACCGAGGCTTGAAATCTTTTGCATAACAGCGAATGAGAACAAGTTATTGTTTTGACATATTCAAATTATTATAAAACTTCTAGTTTTGTGCAACATTTTAATCTAGGTGAAGGTGTATTATTTATTATACGTTATGTAGCTCTGATTTTAGACAAATAGACACCTGTTTTGTGAAAATAATTTTAATACTTAATTTTAACATGCTTTACAATAAGACAATTTGAAGAGAAGTGATTTAAATGGAAATTTATGTGAAATGACTACAAATTTAGCATAAAGCATTAAACACCTTTAAAAATAAACTGAAAACTGTACAAATTACTTCTGGGGAATTTGTTTATGGGACACATTATCGCAGTTTTTGAGGAAATTGTTTCCGGAAAAAATCGACCAAGATGAATGATATCACTGGACTGTTATTCTGGTCTTTTCATTACAAATGTGTAATGAATTCAAGCATGGCATATTTCTATGTTTATGGACACACAAATATCAAATATGCAAGTGGAATATAAATAAATGAGAACAAAAATTAAGGCTGCACATGAATGATCATATGCCAAAATATTCAATGTAAAATGTGAACTCACGTGTAACCGGTGGTTATACATGTTCTTAAAGACAAACGAAATGGTTTTCTTGGTTCCTGATTCTCGTTTCTTGAAAAATTGTTTGCGTACTCTTCTGAAGTACGCCATCTCACTTTCCTGATGGATGTTCACACGCTAAACCGTATTTGCCAGCTTCAAAAGTTTTACTTTGCTTGCTGGGATTGTGGTTTGGACATGTATTGGTATGTTTGTTTTTTTTATTGCTGTTTTACATTTGTATTTGTGTGTCGTGATAAATGCGAAGAACATGTTGGTTTTTTTTTTACAAATTATAACTGCGGATAAAAATAAGTTAGATGCTGAAAATGTTTGATAGACGCGAACAATAACTTATGATATTAACCAAATAACCTACCATCCCTGGTCTTATAAGCCGGAACCATAGCTAATAATACTAGTATCATTACCAATCTCCGGTTTGATTGGAGATGTTCCTCTAGACTGTCTCATCGGAATCTCTAATGTTAAACGCCCTTAGTTTAACAAATTGACAAGTATTGAATAAGTATTTTAAGAAGAAATAAGTAAAACCTCGTTGGAATGGCCTAAATAGCTTTGTAACTTCACTTATCGCCACAGTATTTTGAAGTCGCAAAGTATTGTATTTTGGTTTATGAGCTCCCCCCCCCCCCATTATTAACGCCGAAAGCTGACTGAACAAAAGGAAACAATGGATCCAGATTCAACTGTATTTAAGTCTTAATTACTTTCTGAACACTTATGTATAAAAACTGCAGGGTGAGTGAAACAATTAAAAGCAACAGTATAGATATATATTTTTATACCAAATCAAACAGTCTCACACAATTCGCATGATGGGTTTAGCTAGCTAATCGGGAGGTGCGTAACTTTCTGGAGCACCCGGTCTCACTTCTCTGGTGTAAGTTACCTAACTTGTCACTTTCAAGTTTTTACTTTGGTTTAGGATTACGATTTGAACATGGATTAGTATGTTTTATATAGCACTATCTTATAATTGAAATATTACGGAGTTATTCGAGATGTTTAATTTTCCCCGGCTATAGCAAAGGTTGAATAAGGTATGTAAATTAAGCAGCAAAATATTGAAGACTTGTCCTTTTCTTACTACTATATGGCAACAGGTTCAACAAATATAGCAGTGATTCTTTAACCAGTTGTTATCAAGAAAGTCAGATAATCTCACTTTTCGTTTCACGCGTAATGGATCTAGCTATCTAGACAGAAGTTGCTTACCCTTCCAGAGCACCAAGTCTCACAGACCTGGTGGAAGTCTTAAACTTTAATTGTAATTCTAAAGTTTCTACTTTGCTTTTCCGCATTGCGGTTTGGACATGTTTGTGTTTGATTTCATAGGTAACCATGTATTATTTTCTGCGAACTACATTTTTTATTTTATTGAATTGGTAAGTTTGTTTTGGTGGCACTTGAAGTGTTGTTGCCTCTGTCAGAATGATAGAAGAGACAGTACAGTCAGAACTGTCTACAAAGGTCACACAAAAGAGAACTATAAGCAGATGCCATTTATAAACAGGTTCAAATAACATCAATAAAGAGCAATTTAGATAAAATATTACTAGCCTTATATATAGGTGTCTTTAAGGCAGGTTTGACTGTAGTTGTATTAAATCCTTCATGTTTTATGAGACGTGTAACGATTATGGTCAGATAATGTAATTCTTATTCTTAGTGTATTCATATTACATATACATGTAATTTAGTTAAATTATACTAAGTGTTTTAATTAACATGTATTAAGGAACAAACTGTCCATTGACAACGCACACGCTTAAGTGCTGAATTACTTAGACAACATTCTGAACTGTCTGGTTTTAAGTTTGTAAATGCGGATATTCCTGGGCCCATCGTTGTTAACTGAAACAAATTACTGCAACATGTTTTTGTAATTTGCAGGGACATTAGATTCTCACATTGTGGCGGGTGGAATTGCTTTCTCTTCCGGAGCACCCGGCCTCACTTCCACGGTGGAAGTTCACGTGTTAAACCTTACTTGTCAGTTTCAAAGTTTTTATTTTGCTTCTGAATTGTGATTCGGACATGGATTAGTATGTTTGTTTTTGATTAATCAGTGCGCATGTATTACTGGAATTCGAAGTTTTTCTGTGGCGTATTTATTTCTTGATTTCGTTGGACTTTTACTTCTTGCTTTGTCATAATTTTTACACTTGTCTCATCCTATTGTCCGTTTTAAGATTATATCGAGTATTTTTCTTAGACTATAGATAATGCTTGAAACATGTTCTGTTCTTCCTGAACCCGCTTCTATGTCATTTTATCTTGCTTTTCCCTCATTTTTCTTAAGGTTTTGTTATTGATTGTTAGGTTGACGTTTAATTTCAGAAATGATGCTTAATAGTAGGAAATGCCAATTTTGATCTAAATACTCCAATCTTATGTCATTTGTCACTTCAGACGCTAAAATGTTCCTTCGCATTTTGTTATGATGTTTCGATATAAGTGGCATAATTTTGGATAGAACCCTATTTTAGTGTCTCATAAATATATACATGTACATTCATACTACAAATCATTTTATAATTTAAAATGATAACGTGATTTATATCATAAAAACAAAAATTTGAAAAGGGCAGATTCCTAAATCAATACTAATTGAATATTATATATTCACAAAATTCACTTACAAAGACCTATGACTTGACTATTTTATTTGGGGCATTAATTTAATTACCTCATCAGGTTATTTGACAGTATTACTAACAGTGTGCGTAACGTATTATTTCCCATTAAGGAGTTGACATTTATTGTTTTACACGCTGACAGTTTTTTAATCGGTGGATTTGTTTCTGGGTCTTAAATTGAGGTGAGCTCACATTACATTCTTAAGTCTTAGAATACCTTCTAAAAAGTCGACTAAATTTCTGACGTCTTTATGAAGTTGAAAATTTCGATGTATATGGTTAAGAAAGAGGAATAGATGCAACTTTCTACCATATTATCTGGAATTGGCGTGATATATATCAAGTCAACATCTCGAGATAATTTTATGTCGACCGAAATTATTTAAGGCACCATACAGATGTTTTATTGAAACAACTTTTGTTAACTCTTGTCATTTTTCTAGTGGTAATTACTGTTCGTTTACGGATTCCAGCGCCTGTCGGTTCCTATGGTAAAAACCGTTTCGGGTAGATTCTAGTGTGAGGCTGGAAACGTTCATGCATTGTAAAGTAATTGGTGGACAACACACCCGTGTATATGGCGTTAATAAAATAATTTGTTAATTTTGCATTGAGTGTTGTAATGGAAATAAGGTGCATGTGATGAATTTTTTTATTCAAAATTCAGATTCTGTGTAAAAATATTTAATACAATCAAACCTGCCTTAAAGACCATTTCAATATCCTTTAAAGTCCAATACAATTCTATCGTAGATAATATTTGAACTTCTATATCCATTAAAGTCCAATACAATTCTATCGTAGATGTTATTTGAACCTGTGTATGATAATCATCTGGCATTTATAACTCTGTTTGAGACCAAAAGAAATTATAAGACTACAATTACGTTTGCTAATGTGACGTCACTCATCACTTGGTTATGTCTATGCACGTGGTTGGTTGTTCCAGCAGTTAAAAGTGCATGTCGTGTACGGCAGTGTTTTAAATTTATTTTAGGATTTAAAAACAAAAATAAGATTTCAAAAAATGCGAAATATGAATATAACAATTAACCTGTCTAGAATTGGCGTTTATAGTGCTAACACTCCCATTGCAGTACAAAGCAAACAAATCATAACGCGCTAGCTCGCGTTATTCGGTTTGTTTTGCACGGCAATGGAAGTTACAGCACTATAAACGCCAATTGTAGACAGTTCAATGGTTAAATATATGTCACTTTTTACTAGTTCTGTCTGTCTTTTATTGGCATGTTTGACTGTATATATTTTGTTTACCATTTTATGTGATTAAGTATATTCAATATTAAAGATCTTATAAATAAGGAAAGCCCGTTTTATAACCATACCTCACACATACAGTACTGTCCTGTCGAAAGATTAACACAGAGCTTAAGAAAAGAATTCGGAAGGTAGGTTCTTGAGTGGTCGATATATACTGTACATACCTGTCTAAAGTTTAACACTACAGGTAACGAAAAGAATTAGAGTCAAAGCTCGGCTACCGTTCGGCAGAGATATGGGCATCTAGCAGCCGAAAAACTGCCGAGATAACAGGCACCAAAACGCTAATTAGATGCTACTCTAAAAGCGCTGATTTAGTAATAATTTGTTAGGTTATTATTAAACTTTCGACTGGCCATGGTCTGTAATCTATATAGCGGCTGACGAAAAGCTGTTGAGATATGTAGGTTACGAGACCGCGAAGAGTTGCCGATTCGGTACCAATTCTAAGCTTAGTGTTTAACTTTCGACAGTCCTGTACTGTTTTCCTATGTCCATGTGTCAACTGTTGTATGTTGTGATAAGTTACACAACTATGACATATAGCTCAACTTCGCTGGTTTTTTCACCTTTCATCACATAACTATGTTGTTTTTTTACAATGTACATGATTTGTTATGTTTAGTTTTTACTTCCTTTGTCATTATCCAGGCGTTAATACCTCCTGTTTTTTGTACACATCAGATTTATTTATTGGTTTATGATATACATTGTATAATGGTGTCTTAGAATATACAAATACACAGTACATACATGTCGAAATTTTAACATTATGCTAACGGATTATATATTAAATTAGTGCCGTCTAACTAGTGCTCATCTCAACCGCTCCTTAGCTATAATTTGGCAGCTTTTCAGCATGTACTATATATTTCCCGGCAGCTTTTCAGCATGTACTATATATTTCCCGGCAGCTTTTCAGCATGTACTATATATTTCCCCCGGCAGCTTTTCAGCATGTACTATATATTTCCCGGCAGTTTTTCGGCCATTAGCTATCTATATTTTGGCAGCTGCGATTAGACTTCTTTTTCTCAATATTGAACTTTCGACAGCTACCCCGGCTACATGTTTCTCGGCCACTCGGCAGCCATATTTCGACAGCTGCCATCTATCTTTCGGCAGCTTTTCTGCAAATTGTTATCCATATCTTGTCCATTCGTCAGCCGAAATTCGACTCCTTTTTAGTTTGATCAGTTTTACACTTTCGATAGATTTGTACAATATGATACAGGAATTTATTTTTTGTATTTAAACAATTTCTTACATTTTTTTCAGGACACACTAATATATTATGTGACTGTACATAGTGTTCGTGAAGTTATCAGCATACTATGACCAAATGAATGTATGTATAAAAGTCTATCAACATAAGGTAACTACATAGATTAATGCATAGTTTTCTAGTTCAGATATAAAAAGTGTTTCTAAATGGTAACAAAAGTACTACCATGTAACAGAAAGGTCATTGCTTTGCCATGGAAACGGAATTATAAGCAAAAAAGTATATAATTAAGTAATGTACTACCAATTATCCACGCAGACAAGGCAAAGTTGAGAAATAAATATGGATCTACGGTAGAAAAAATATATAATTAATGTATATTGAAATAATGATGTTTTATGACGGACTATTACAACGTAAACATTAACGTGACGTGTTTAAGTATTTAGGTCCTTTTTGACAGCCCGTATCCATAAATCCAACCATCAAATACAATCTATATTTCACGGAACTGGTACATGAACCTCTGAATAGAAATAATTAGATCTAATTAACAGATGACCGAATTCGTCTATGGAGCTACTAAACGCTAAATGGAGTAACAGTTCGAAACACAGGTGTTTATAAACAAACATTGGACCGCAGCTGATTGGGGACTAACACAACTGAAATTCTTTGCTCAATTTAAAATCTATTGCTTGATTTTACTAATTCCTGCAACAGGATTTATATACATCCTTTATAATGACGTTTTTGTAAAATAGATTTTTGTCATTCCATCATCACGACTAATTTATTTTTACAAAGGAATCGCTGTTGTCTTTACATTAACATATTCTATTGTTCACGCAGTCTGATCATAAGTGATTAATGGATCAGAAAACCGCTATGGTAATAAAATCTGATATAAAAGTAATACATCAAACCACGATGTTCTCATTGTCTTTAAATTAATTTCTAATTACGGAATGGACATTAATTTTCTTTTTGACTAAGATTGGTATAAATTATAATTTAACCCACACAATGCCTTCCAAGAAATTGATGCAAAGTTTACATATGACAATTCCTGAAGGAAATACTGTCGACAGAAAATCGCTTCTTATTGATCTTATCGACCTTTTTTCTTATCATATCCGTTTTTGGAAATATCTTAGATCAACCATTTTTTCTTCAATTCAAATGCTTATCGTTTCTCGTTTTATTTGTAATATATTTTTAGTTCTCAAAACAAAATATCCATATTGTAAGCATTTTCATCAGTTTTATAAAAACGGGAGACTTATTTCTCTTAATAATCTCATAAGGTTGCGGCTTTATCAGCAAGTTAGAAAAAACAAATTGTTTTCGGTGTAACGAATCCTGCATTTTATTTCTCTTGCATTCGTATTTGGCATGTGCTTGAATCCATTTTTGTATTATGGTAAGATGCACTATCAATCACAATAACACCTGGTTTAGGTTCACAAAGTCTATTCTCACCAGATTTTCTAAACCAGAAGCAACTGCTTTCTGAAATGGCCCTTTTACATAACACAATCTTTATCACTGTGGATAATGACATCTGAAGATTATGTGAATATTTCTTATAAATCCTATTTTGATGCAGGTATTGGTTCTTTTGCTTTTATAGCCACTCTAACAAAATGCTGATACACACACACACACACACACCACACACACACACACACACATATATATATATATATATATATATATATATATATATATATATATATATATATGTGTGTGGCCATAGTTTCATTCACTCTATATGCTACAGAAGCACCTTTCCTGCCAATCTTTACTTTCCTTTACATATAGCAGTTACACCAGAGAATACTTATTTGCAGAATGGTTCATGATTTGAATATGAAAAAGATACTGACCTGTTGGCTGTTTTAATTAATTGCTGTTTATCTTCCCACCACATCACGCAACAATCAATGCAAGATTTTTAATCATAATTACTTAAACAACTTTTATTACTTTTTATTTTACATAAAAATTCTTATGTATAAATTTATGCGGCGAATTAAATAGATAAATAAATAAATAATCATTCGTATATTACACTGATGTTTAACTTATATGTACATAATAAAAAATATATTAACAAAATACCTGTTTTGAGATTCTTTCATACTCTACAGTTCTAGTTTAAGTTCTTCATTACACACAAACCATCGGAGTTGGTACCTGAGGTTTATATACATAATATACATATCATCAGTTTATAAATAGCTTTTGCATTATTTTTGTATGTTCTTGTTCGCTAGATTTTAGTTAACTTATTTCATGTCGTTTTTCCTCAGACTTTGTCAAGTAAAGTGTCTTTCAGTAACAAGTTGTTCTGTTCCAAAATAACTTTGTTTATTTTGATTTAAACATGGGTGCGTATGTTTGTTTTTTAATCTATTTTATTATAAACGTGGCGTCTGTAGCTAGATAAACATAGGCGCCTACCTTTTGGAGCCTCCGGTCTCAGTTTTTACTTTGCGTTTGCGATTGTGATTTAGACATGGATTGGTATGTTTGTTTTAATGCATTGTGCCAGTGTTATTATTTTTCGGTTGAATTGGATTTTTTGTCAAGTAGATTTTTTCAGTAACAAATTTCTCTATTTTATTTTACGAAACACAAATCATATCTTTGTAATAAGACACTTCACCTGTTATCACTATGAAGATACCAGTTGACATTAAAGCACGCATTTATACCTGTAAGGTCTTTCACTTCCTAATGGACACAAGTGCTCAAGATATCTTAATATACCTTAGTGATAAACCCTCCATTATCGACACATTTATCAGAAATATTTGAGTACAACCAATAATCATGACTTTTGGTACCCGTTTTATGTAGAGAATAGACGGTAGGCCAATTGTCGTGATTTAAGAAAACTCTTCTGGGTTGGTAATCTTATCCGATCACTTATCCATCAAAGCTGTGACGTTGTGACGTAATAACCTTCCTAAGACATCAAAATAATCAAATCAAAATTCAATTAGATTTAAAGATTTTTGGACATTATGTCTTCCAGGTTTTATTTTTAGGGGGGAAGTTCTTATAGTTTGGAATTTCTGATGATATAAGCTATAAATACAGAACCAAACTCCTTTAGAAATCATTCAAAGCCATATTTGCAATAAGCAAAGAGAACAAAACAATTTATATATTTACTTTACTAACAGTGACAATATGCATGTAAGTAGATATATTTGACTGAACCGCTCCCACCCTAATCATTTATATTCATATATTCAGAGATAATTATTACTAAATCCGTATTAATTTTGCATCACTAGAATGTCACTTCGGAAAAAAATCCTCATTTGTAGTGCTAGCACAAAAATTGTGAAAAACTAAATACTTTTAATTATAACAGGTTTATCCGAGTCTAAGAACGTTGTTATGTGAATCACACACAGAGAGAAAACCTTTTATACATTTATTTTTGAAAACCAATAATTGCATTATTAAACACCGCCGTGACCAAGTTTATACACTAAGCTATTATAAATTGGACTAAGAAGTAGTTACTATTAAAATTTTCAATATCCATTGACAGATCTGTTTGTAGTAAAACCAATGATATATTTTTCCCGACCTTACGAAATTGCCAGAATAAACATACTCAGGTTTGTGGGTCCGAATTTATGACCATTCTGAATGTCATAAAGTTTGTAATATATTTGATATGCAAATATACATCATTATACATGTTCTATATGTCCGTAAGTTGTTAAATGTGTGTCTATTTATATTTTTTTCACGTGTCTTGCATATCATATTAAAAATGACCAAAAAGAACTAGTAAATTATTTTATATAAATTAGTTTACATATATCCAAAACATCAGAACCATATATACATGCATGTATTTGCAATTAACTTTTTCAATTACATACAATGTACATTTTACAGTACTAGACACTGTTTCTCATCAGTAATGCTTGGACCAAAATACTGACGCCACATTTTATTTCAAGAGGTTGAAAACATATCCAAAGGACCAACATATATTTAACCAAATTAACCAACTATATCATCAAATTCAAAAATAAAATTGGTTCAGTTGAATAATCAATTACCCGAGTTGTCTCGACCACACTTATATATGCAGAACAGGTGTCATTGCAATGATTTTTAATACTTTTGTTAGATCTTTAACATACCACTACGTTTAAGTTGCTTTAGCATCTCCGAAGATATTCGTTACCCAGGGATAATACATAGTATTGTCAAATACACATTGTTCATAAAAATATCTGCTTTTTAAAATTTGAAATTCATAAAAAACAATGCTACTGAATGTTTTAAAGTAATAACTATTGCCTTTTGTAAATTTGGTAAAATACATTTGGTCGTTCTATTTTCCTAATTTCAACACCTTAAAATATTCAGTTTTCCACAATTTTGATACGAACGCTATTGAGGTGGAATTTTACCCCGTAACGGCCTGTTAGTGCCGCATAATTAAAACATGGTTTTGATATATTGAAAAACAATAGGATTATAGTATAAAACTACTGATCAAAATGCCCAATTAATTCCTATTTTACAAAGACTTTCGTTTTATTGACGGATCAAATTTTGCTTCCTGTAGTGTTATTTATCTCTGTCGTATTTACATCTCAAGAGCACTTAAAATCATCTTTATCTGTGAGAATTTAAACAATCGATATAATTTCAAACATTTGAAATCCGTATACCATATGAACACAAATAATGAGAAATGACACTTGTACGTCTTAAATGTTTAGAGACAGACGTTTTCATAAATAACTTTTATACCTTTTAAATTTTTGAAACCTAACATTCATATTTTGTTTTGAAAAGAAAAAGCACATCTTAAAATATTTTTAGTTTTAGTTTTACTTTTTCCGTTATTCTCCTACACAGAGAAAATTTGACTTTTTTTTTTTCTAAAATTCAGCTGTAGTATGTTCCCTTGGTTAGCCCATTTGCATATATTTAATAGGTTCAACTAAGGTCAACAATTACAATGTAAATCATTTATATCACACTAGTTATTGACATCGGTTTTGACAAAATCATGGAGAAGAAATATCCATTCCAGATGACGTGAAGTATGTAGTCTTGAAATTTTTTAAGTATTTTGATTTGTAAAAAGCATTAGGATCACATTATTAGAAAGTGGGCAAACTGATTAAGTATATGATACATGCGTGATTCAGGCGTAAATATCAATGTTTTAGATCATGGGGTCCATACCGGGTGTTTTAGTTCTTGGTCTACTCACGATATTTGTAAATTTGCTGATTTTTTCTCTATATACAGAAATTGATGTTATGATTTCAATTTTTCATGTATTTTTCCTTGTTAGTATTTTTGTTTTTAAACACAAATATTGTGGTCATTTTATGAGAATCCATATGATGATATAGCAATTTTAGTTAAGGACTGTCTCTAAGTATAAAAGACGGACAATAATCAGTTATTGATAAAGCCCACTTTTTACACATGCAGAAGAGAGAGAGAGAAGAGAGGTAGAGAGACAGAGAGAGAGAGAATTGAAATGATCTGTTTGTTTATATGTTTTTTGTTCACTTTGTCATTTGATGTAAGACTTTCATGATTTCTTGTAAATGGTATAACTGATGTTTGATAACTGTAGAGTTGAAATTGATAAAACGTTTTGTAGATAGAAGAAATTTAAAACCCTATGTAATATATAATTCATTTTAACAGCATGTGCTTACCTTTCCGGAGCACCCGGTCTCACTTCTCTTGTGGAAGGTCACGTTTAATCTAACTTGTCAGTTTCAACGTTTTTTAATTTTCTCCTGGATTGTGATTTGGACATGGATTAATATGTTTGTTGTTTATTTTACCCATTGATCCAGTGGTGTAAGTCGATAAATGTCCTATTTCTACCGTAATGAACGGATTTGTTTAACAGTGGACTACTAAGGATCTGAAACTCGGCTGCTGAGTGGCAGAATATGGATAGTGACAAAAAATAGATCAAAGATGTCGAAGGGCCGAGATGAGCTGTCGATTGGCCCATTTGGCCAGCAATTCGTTAGCTTAGTGTTGAATAAACGTTCAGCTAGCAGTACTCTATAAATGTAGAAATCAGAAACCTGTTTATGTTAATATTGCCACTACTAAAACAAATTTGTATTTTTTATTTTTTTTATTATTTTTATTTTTCAGATTATATCAGGACTGCTAGCATTTACAATTATAAGTACGCTCAGTTTAGTAATAAGTTCTTCACGTATATTCAGAAGAGACATTCGGTATTCCATAAATTGCGAAGCTGAGGCACCAGCATTTTGCAATGATATAAGCCTAAGCCAGGCCTCTCTATGTCCATTCTCAATGAGGATCAACCATGACAGATTAAGAAAACCAAGTAAAATTTCAGAAGCCGTTTGTCTTTGTGACAAACCTCGACTGAGCAACAAGGATCAATATTCATGCCAGCCAGTATATCGGTCCATGCAAGTACAGCGAACTAACTGTTCTACGTATCCTAATCCATGTGTATATTACAGTCATTACGAACAAATAGCAGTGGCATGTGTTCCTGTAAACATATGCGATGTATAAATGACTAACATTGAAATATTTAATTGTTATTAACAGATTAACTTATTCATTTGTTTATTTATTTTTTTGTTTAATTACCTGTGTTTTTGTGCCTGACATATTATTACTGCAATACGTCGTCCACGATTTGATGGCAGAGTGTTTACATTTTTGCGACCAGTCTATTATTGTAAATAGGTAATTGACTAGTACAAATAAGTTCAGGGCAAAATTATTTTGTACTGGGATGGATATATCCAAAAAGGCAGACAATTCATTTCAATATTCTTTCACACCTATGTTATAGATTGGACTCGTTGTTTACTGTGCTATCAGATCGTGGACAGACGATATAAGAAATATAACTCAATATCAAATCGTGTTCGAGTAAATGTATAACGCACATTTTACACTACGTAGATGGAAAAAATGTTCCGTCAGTTATATTTAAGTGAATTAATATTATTCGTCAATATATTGGAATTGTCCTTATAAACAAAAAGAAAGAGCAGGTTTTGATCATGTTTTCAAAAGGATAGCTTTCATTTTGAAGAAATTTTAAGACTAATAAGTGACGACAATTTATTCAGTTTTTGCCGCGCCTGTAAAGTGTGAGACCTAAAGTACAAATAAGTCATAAGGGATATAGATTGTAAATTTATAACTGAACGACAGCAATTTAGATAAACTGTGGTACACATGATGTGGTTTGATGAAATTTCAGTGTTTAAAATACATCGAAACGCCATACATCTGTTAAAGTATGTTGTAATGTGGAAATGCAATATATTAATTCGCAATAACTTTTTTGCAGTCATCAGATCTCATCAAACACACTATACAGAACTGCAATATTAAGTTTCCGTGCTTTTCATGTCATTAATTTTACTTTTTATCAGTTATTCATTGTCTTTGTAATGTACAAATGTATATAGTATTTAATATGTCTTTCACGAAGAATGGGTTGTCTTTTATGGCAATACTAGATTTGTTTGAAATAAAAATCTTTACTTTTTACATAATTTTGTTTCTTATATTTAGCACATATTTGCAATTTTATTAGAATAAATAAATCAAATGCCGTTTTCCGAAACTCAACGTTGTCATTTTATCTCAAAGGTTTGTAAATTCGAAAAGTCTTGCATGCTTTGATGTAAAATTGATGACCAAAGATACCTGGTTATCGAATTATCTATGCATTTGTGCTTCGTGTCACTTAAGCATTAAACTTTGTTTGCAATCGATCTATAATGGTTTAGATCAATGTCTCTCGCGCTATTTTGTCATAAACCGCTTTGGGGTTTATTCAAATTAGCGCAAGAGCCATTCAATCTAAACCATCATAGATCGATTACACAGTTTTATGCTTATATTTACAATCCGTCGCCTACAACTTACAAATTTTTGAAATGTGATTAATTCATTTTTATTCTTTTTTCGTGGAAATTCCTTATGAATATCGTACGGGTTTTAATTGGGTCAAACTGGGTTAGCTCCGCCCACCCGTTTTTTTTTAAAAAAACGACAACACCAGATAAATCTGTCAATGTTTTTTATTAAATAATTATCTCTGTTTTTACAAATATTATTAATATTTACACTAGATTTATTAAATGTTGAATTGTTAAGTAATTCTGACTGGAAAGAGCTGGATGACACTTGACACGTGTATTTGTGTTTACATCTTTGTAAATTAGTCCCGTTATCAATGTATTCATACATTACCGGCGACGTGAGAAACCATGGCATCAGAAAACGAAAGGTTGCACATGAAGCTTTCGGTCTATCCCGTGATAGACTGAATCACTCGTCAAATAGTTTCCTACAGATACTTTGATTTGAATTGTTAACATAATGGAATATAGGCAACGTTATTAACATGTAAAGTAATGGTAACACATGTTTACTGTGCGTGGTCTTAACAGATTAGTTTGTTGTTATTAGATATACTTGTAAGTATTGATGTCCAACCGTCCTACCACACGGCAATCGTCATTCAATCTGCAGATATAAGGTTTTTGAGGTTTATGATACATCAATTTGAAACTAAATATTATTCAAGATAAGATAAAGAAAGCAGACTAATCAAAGTGCCTTTAAGTTACTATCCAACATTAAATAACTACTAGTTTCACCTCAGCAACAACACATCATGTAATCACAGATTAGAACTTCGATATCTCGAATACCTCGGATAACTATAATTTCCAGTGTTGGGACTTAAAAAAAAGCAAATTGCTTACAAGGCTTTCAGAACGTTTTATGGCCGTCAACACAATAAGTATGATGTGTCTGTATCCAAAATTACCATGCAAATGAAAGAAATATGGAACTATAGAATGAAAAATAGATCCTATAGACATAATTTGTCAACAATACTGTGATGACGGCCATAAAACTTTTCGAGTGCCTTAGTAAGTCTAGGCTGGTAATATTCCATTGTCAACAATTTATTTGTAAGCATCTTCTTTGGTTTTATTAAGTTAAAATATAGAAAAGTTGTTTTCTATCAATTCTGAAATTAAGTCGATTATCCAAAATAATAAATAACAATGCTAAACTATTAAGAAAATTTTATTTTCTCAAAATGATATCAGATATGTTCTCTTGCCGTCAAATAAAATACTGATTGGTCCTACTATTCTGATTGTCAGAAACAACTACTTGCAGCAAAGATAAAGAGTTTAGGCTTTAGCTTTCTGATATTCAACATATATATATACAGGAAGTCACTTAAAAACCTCATGGCTCGAATATTGCTAGGTCTTTTGCCAGTCATAGTGTAGGGAATGTTTAATATAGTTCATTATTTTTAAGTCATTCGTCATGTACTTTGCAGTAACGGTTGACATCATTCAGTTCCAATGGATTCTTATACAACTGTAATATTATATAAATTGTCAATTGCCACCAGTACTGTATGATTCTCCACTTCACGCAGTTATACAAACATATTTTGTTCAAACTTCGTTCAAAACAGTTCTTACTTAATGATACATCCTCATGTAAACGAATCCATACGAATTGAGCTAAATTATCTACATATAAGAGCTTCAATTAATCAGCGATACTTCTATCAAAATCATTATTCATTAGACACCTCCCTTCATTTGCAACCTTCTCTACGATTTGAGCTAAATTTCTCATTTCGATTTCATAAAGAGCTTCAACCAAATTGTCCAATCGTTCTTTCCTGTTTATCCGTGAAAGTCCTTTTTGGATCATTTTTAAGTTTATTTCTACAATGTTTGGACTTGATCCTTTTATATGGTCTATTTGTGTTCTGTCGAGTCCAAGTTCTATTGCAAGTTTGTAACATTCATCTGCAGTAAGTCTTTGTGCCAGCTTTCCGATGCTTTTATCACTGAAAAAAGCTAAAAAATAAATATGTCAGTTATAAATTGTGAGTGGGTTTTAAAAAACGTTCCAGTTATTATCAAATTAACATTTATCTTAAGAAATAATTATAAATATAAATTTACATTGTAACTTTTTGCAAAACAGCACAGATACGTTTTGCCACTGATTGCTTACGGCAAATGTATTGCTAAGAAATGTATAGGTTCACAAGATAGAGGACTAAATGTTTTATTTTAAGGAATGGCACCCCACTCTGTCTCTTTCTCTCCCTTTCACACACACACTTATAACATTCATATACATTGTATGTTGTGTTTTTGCACTAGTAATGTATTGTTTATCGAATGAAAAGAAAATTACCCCCTCACCGCCAAAAATTAACGAGAAAGATGAAAACTTTGAATCACACCAAATCCCCTAGTTTCTTACCTTCTATACCCGTCTTTGCTGTAGGATAATCGTTTACATTACTGGAAGAATCTTCTTCACTTGAATCTCCTCCATATTGGTCGTGAAAAAAGTTTGAGGACCAAGTTTTGCTCAAAGAAGAATTTCCTGAAAATATAACACAAAATACATTACTAAATAGTGAACCTTTAAATTATGCACAATATAATACTTCTTGCGAAAATGATTTTTTGCAAAATCAATGATCTGCCGTTATCATATTAATCGGGTGTATATTTGGTCATATATTTTTGTGTTTATTTGTCTAAACAGGAAGAACCTAGCCTTACCAAGAACCATGTTGGAAGTTAAATGTTCAACTAAATTTGCAAGTGTTCAATATTTATCGGCTTTATTTTTAAAATGAGATGCTATGTTTGTATTTGCTTTGTCGATTCTCTTCTTGATGAAAACAGAACTCTTCAAAATATAATAAAATTCCATCTGTTGAATTTTTAAGTCTCAATTCAGATCAAAACATAAATGCGATTAATACCTTTCTTTCGAGATTTTGCTTTTTTCGAAATTCCTTTCTGTGGTGTTCCAGAGCAAGACAAACTCCTTTCTGAACTCATTTGAATATCGTCTCCTGAAAACAGACCAAATCGATCAATAAAAAGGTCACTAATATGTACATTCAGACGACATAGGTATATTCTGATTGTCGATAGCAATCGAAACACAAAAATAATTTTTAATTTAACGGTGTGACTTTATCAAATATCGTTGCATTAATATGTCTATTTGTTAAATTATAGATTGTAACGCCTCTACGGTAATGATTATAGTTTAGTAAGCAACAAATTTTCACGTTATATTTCTACAATTTTAGTATAGTTAAATGAATTGATTTAGTGCAAAATCGGATATGCATTGAATATGTTGTCGTGAAATATAAATGCTAGTTTTATGTAGCAAATACTGTTCGAAGAGCCCAAAGCCGACACTTATGTTATTACCATCATCCGATATTTCATCAACGGATCGAGTTTTCTGTTTTGATTTTCGAGCTGAATCTACCCAAGCCTTCTTTTTGACCAGTAGCTTCTCCTTACTGTCTTTCAAGTCTGAAAATACGTTGTTTGGTTTATATTATAATTCATCAACATGAAACAACATAAGCGAGTGCGTTTCCTTTCAACTTGTCAGTTCCAAAGTTTTTACTTTGCTTCTGGATTGTGATTCGGATATGGATTAGTATGTTTGTTTTTGATTTTTACTAAAGCAGATTGTGTAATCGACTGTTTAAAATTGATACCTAAAATCGTGTTATACATCTTGCTACAAGATAACTACAATTCTATACAATCGAACACAAGCATGCTGGTCTATGTAAAAATCTTAAAAACTGAATCAAACTTTGAAAACTGACAAACCTGTTAAAACTGTGTACCTCTACTAAGAAAGCGAGGCTGGGAAACATTTTCTGTCTTGATAGACACGTGTAAAGGCAAAGGCTGGAAAGGTAGTAACATGGAACTATGGGTTGTCAAATATATCCATGGCAATATCCAAGTAAGATATTTATGAATGTACATAAGACGACAATAAACAAAAACTTTTCGTAGGGGAAAAGGGAAATAAAATTTTCCTTTGAAGATTACAATAATGTTTCATAATAGGAAACACTAAACTGCATACAAATACTGTTCATAGTGGTATAAATTCATATATCGTGCAAAACAAAATAGTTACTAGAATCTCAGGTATAAATAATCGAATTTTAATATAAATAGTACTATGTACTATACATTCGTATTACATATTGTACCATTGTACAATTCTTTTAGCACTAGGCAACCGCTTTGGTATACGATTGTTCATCAGTAGTGCTTGAAACAAAGTTGTGAAACTATACTTTTTAAGGGATTGAAAAAATGTATTGCATACAACATATCAAAAACAAACATACTTATCCATTTCCGATGGAAACATATACAATATTCATATTTAGAACAAACAAAGTAAGGTTTTGATATCAAATCATACAGAACGCATTTAGAAAGCACCTTAATACATATCCTTTTTCAAAAAAATAACAGAATCGCACCAACTACTATTTAAAAGCATGCAATTCGCATACGAGACATAGAGGTTACCTTTACGATTTAAAAATCTCAAAAGTCCAAATTGTCCAAGTAGAAAAGAAAATGTCATAATTTTTGTAAATTGCTACAGTGGATATATTTTAACTTTATTGTGCTTACAAAATCTTAGAAAGATGATATTACCGTAAACTATCAATTCTTTTATTTCAGTAGTCTGTTCTGTACGATATACGTTGTGGCAATATCAGCATTATTTCCGAACAGTTTATTAGTTATATCACATAATTAAAAATACTACTTACCGTTTGTCTTATCTTGTGAAAATGTCTCCGTATTGAAACCACCAAAGGTCTGAGATCGCGCAATCCGACTTGATTGAATTTGTTTTGGCCTTGTATTAATATGATTATCTTTGCGTGGCAAATTCAGTTTTGGAACAGATTTTGGTGCAGGAACAAAACTTGCAACATGTAATACAGTTTTTGATTTAACACTTTCTGTGAAAGAAATGATTGCATACGGATGATCCGATAGTTGCTGATAAAGCTGTACTGGGAAAGATAAATGGTTATCTTCAGATAGTGTAAGAAACGTCAGAAAGAAAAATGCTTTTGGAAAACCCTTAAGTGGTTTTATACATCCTTTTATGTCAATACGTATTCGTGACGCATCTTTCAAGAAAATATCACCAGATCGACAATCATGAACTTCACAAAATCCCATTGATTTTCTTTTTTCTGCAACTTTAGGTCCATTTTCTTTCGTTGTTATTTCAATCCAAAGTGTTAAAAAGTTGTCTTTGTCTTTCTTCATGAACAGCAGAATCGCACATATTTTCTTTAATCCCATGCTTAATTCAACCTCTAGGTTAGATACGTGTGACGCTGATCCAGATTTAATACGAGCAGCTTGTAACCTGATAAATGTATACTTAAACAATATAATATCAGAAAAACTCGGTTAAAAGCCAATAAACAAAATTATAAACTTTAAACATTAATTAATCCATAAAATGAATAAAATTTTAATATTACACAAACATTTATGCTGGCAAATTAAATTTTAAATGTGAAATACTGATGTGTCATGAAACATGTTACAAACCATCAAATGGTAAAAATTGCAAAATAATTAAGCTGAACGGTTGGACTTTGTGTCCTCCGTTAGTATTAGACTTTCAAGAGTACCTGTTTCGATGCGAAAATTTCATAACAATCCATGCTTAAATAAGGGAAATACGGCGATTTTCTAATACACCTCCCTTTAATCCAATTCGAAAAGATCGCTTTTTGGATCCCATGCCAAGACGTCACAAAGCCTCACTGAATACTATTTACCTACATTACTTATTTACTCAACAAGCTGAAAATTATTTAAATATTTCTCCATAAATTCATTTGAAGGAGTGAAATTGACACTCGAATGACACCTATCAACAATTTAAGATTATTATTGGTCCACCTTAATGAAAAGTTTGTTTATCAGTTATGCCTTTAAACAGACACTATTGGCAGGTGTTCGTATAGAATGGTTTCATGACACCTGGTAATATACTACCTTGATTGTTTGTTGTTTTCTTGAGTTTAAAAAATCCCCAAAAATATTTTGTGTTAAAACGAGAGATATTTGAATATGAATCGACTGGTTACTGTCGACAGGCGTATGGCGGAATTATAATATTTGAAAAATTACAATAAAAAAATTGTTACTACGGTGCACTCAATTTTTAATCATTTTTTCTCTATTTCTCCAATGATTTTCATCTCAAATATAAATAAATAAATAGTGGCGTGTTATAAGCCGATTCAGGATGGTAGAAATGTGATAGGTATTAATGTTTAATTGACTACTAACTTTTCTAAAGATCGTTTTTTTACAGTATGGATGCATTTACTTTTATTGTTATTGTTTCCAGTTTTCACTTGTTTCTTGGTCACATATTCAATCCAAAAATGCATTTACAGTAAAACCTCGTGATAATATCCCTCGATTACTTTGCAACCTCGCTTATCGCCACAATATTTTGAAGTCCCAAAATCCATTTTGTTTATGTTTTTCTTTATTCGATTCCCCCGATTTATCGCCAAACCCCTTTATAACGCCAAACTTTGACTGAACAAATGGTGGCAATGAATCGAGGTATTACTGTATTTTCTTCGTGATCGGCAAGAAAACTGTGTAATTCGAAGATTTTAATTGATATAATAACATGTTATTTCTAGATAAACCGGTTCGTGTAAGGTTCTAGTCCTTCGAAACGTTTTCATTTCTTTCATCATAAGGTAAAAAACACAGAATTGGTCCATGTAGGAAAAACTATTTATTACCTGCTAAATCCGGACACATCTATAGAACCACAGTCTCCGTTTTTGCATATTGTGTCATTTTTGGACAAGTCTATAACCTCTATAGAATCCCCTTTCTTCCGAAAGAATACAAGATCGCAGTTATCCTGCTCCTCGTTTATTGGTAAAGATAAAGAGACTTGCTTTAGGAATCTTCTAACATCATGCTTTACGTATAAGCAATGTGAAATGGCTCTAACGTTATAATCTTTTGGGTTGTTTTCTCGTCTCCAACACATCCCCTGAACATCACCTGGAATTACCTAATACAATGTGTTTAAATTGTAAAAAAATGATAAAGAAGACGGTGAACGTATATTGCTAACAACATCTAACACATATATTTATACTTATTATAATATAGCACAATTACAACGTATCTTGAAACAAAAACAAACAAAAAACAAAAAAAAAAAACCCAGATATACATGTATCTGTTATTGTTTCATAAGCCTAGGCTTATCAAGGTCCTCAAAGTGTTTTATGCTTCATCACAAAAGTATTGTGTAGTAAACGACCGTCTAGTTTAAACTGGTTTAATATGTAATTAGCATGATCTCTCTGTGTCTAAAATTACCCTGGGTGTATTTTAATGTTCCTTTCATTCCACACGTGACAGCTGTAGCTGACTTAACACGAGTTACTTACCCTTTCAAAGCACCCGGCCTTGCTTGCCTGGTAGAGATTCATGTTTTAAAATAAATTTGTCAGTTTTAAATGTTTTTGATTTGCTTTGGAGTTGTGATTCGGACATAGGTCGATCTTGTTTTGATAAATTTATAAAATGTTTTGCTCCCAAAGTCTAATCAAGAACGGCTATTCTAAATATTATTTTAATATGTTTTAAATGTAGTTCAAAACGCCCGCCTAGTGCTGTAAAATTAAAACTGGTATAATATGTAATTTAATGTGTTCATATTATTATGTACTTATCAAAGTAAAAAAAAATTACCATGAAGTAGACTTTTTCTGACTTTTCTACACATTTCTGAGGGAAGACAACTCGTGTTCTTGAATCGTGACAGGATACATACTCATACTCCTCATGGGGATTTAATACTGCTTCTTCAACTTTTGGCGAATATGTGATAAAGAATTTGCTGAGTGTATTCGCATGAAAGGTTACAACGTTCGAGTTCTGTGAAAAGAACAGAAAAAATATATACAATACTAATCATATTTCAAAAGACAGGAAATACCTGAGATAAATGCTTATAAACAAAAACTGAAATAGTATATTGAAACGACCGTCTACTGCTGTAACACTATAACTTGTATAATATGCAATATAAACGCGTAAAAACGAAAACAATGCGATTGGTAGAACACATAATAAATCGACTGGCTGAACTACAAATTTTTTCTAGCTGGCGTTTTATAAGATTTAAGATCCAACTTTTTTTCTACATGTACTCATGAACAATATTCTGTATTTATGTAAAATAAATTATTTCGAACTGACATGCGCGTGTTTGTTAATTGCCAATACAACCCACGAATGACATTAGAAACACGCATACATGCATATTAACAAGAATTAAGATAAACTCACGACAAGTGTTATGCAGCAGTAAGGTACTTTTGGTGGATTCAAAAATGTATTTTGGGAATTTATATAGACAATGACATAAACAAAAATAAAATATTTCTTAAAATGCAACGGATTAAATTACCTGCTGATAAAGTACTTGCGACATTTCTCCACCGATTTTCACCCATTTTGCCTTTGTATAAACATATGCATAGAAAGTGTAACATTCGATGTTTTCTAAACTGCCGATATGTATACTGATCTTGGTGTGTTTAAGGAACTGTTTTGGAACGGAAATGACATCTACTTTCCCGTTATTCAAGTTTTTTCGTCTTCCTCATGCAATCAAACAGTTCATATATGTCTGAACAATATTTTTCTTCATTACCAACACACATATTCCCAATGACTTCATTCCTCGATATAACATCTAGTTGTTTTGCTTTTATATTTATAATTTTTTGTGAAAACTGTGAAGGTATTTGCAAGTTTATCCTCTCTCCAAGGTCATGACTTATTACATTTATACTGAAATATGAAAATAAAGATTTTAACCCTTTTATTATATAAAAAATAATTGATTTAACATTAGCACACAGTGTTTGTATTAATTTCATGTGATTGTACTTGTATATAATATTTCATAAACTCGGTGCTTTTCTCTGGGTATCACGGTCTTCCTAACGATCCCAGAACTGAATACCTCGGTATAAGTAAAATACATCACTCAACACCATCGCACTCATTCTTCTTGAAGCATTTATCTCTAGCATGTAGGCTGTATATATTTCAGGAGGAATAATTGCAAAGCTTGTGGTGTTATCTTATACTGGCGATTATACAAGATTATAAGTGTCTAGATGATTACAATGTTACTAATGTTCTGCTTACAATGCTATAAACCTATGTGCACAATGAATTAACTCGATGAAAATATCAATTAATCTGGTGAAAATAAATCGTATGGTGCTATTTAATCATTGACTATCAACCATTATAAACTTTCTATTACAATATTATCTCTAGACCTATTATAGCAATTGACTTTAAAAAGTCAAACTGTCCTCATATCCAAACTCATACTTATTCTCTCCGATATAATTATTTCTACATATCTGTATTACCTCTTTCCTGCATATTCTATATTGGAATCACTCGTATCGGAGTCGTCAGACCTGTTGTAAGAAAAAACAATCGATCAGTAGTTGTTGAATCTAAGGTGTAAAAAACTGGCAAAATGTTCAAAATATTTTTTTGTAAATATTAAAAATATAAAGAGCGAAATGAAACGTACAATGCAGAAAAGCTCCTGTTTCCTCCAAATCATTGTTTTTTTGTTTTTACTGATGGATAAAGAATGACAAACTGCACTTTTAATGTGTTACGATGAAAATGTGAAAATGTGATATTGTTGGATGTATCAATGTAGAAAGATAGATTCAATAAATTCAGTGGTTTAAATTCCTATGAATTAATAAACAACAAGATTCAGTGTTGATGTAAACACATGCATGATTTAATTGTTAAACCCAAAAAGTCTGATGTTACAATATATTACGACTTACTGTATTGGTTCATCTAAAGAAAATTCATGATCCATGTGTGTCTCATTTCCTTCACCAAAATCTCTCCATTTTCTATAAAAGATTTGTACTAAAGATGAATATGTCATTTAGGTAATGTGATATAGAGCATTAATATTAAGTTATCACCTTTGTATACTTCTGGTTTAATGAAGTTTTTTTCTTTTTGGATAAGGACTGATATGTCGTTTTAATTCTAACGTTCGCTCCATTAGCCAAATATATTTTAACTCTACTTAGGCGTGTACTTAGACATTATCCTTGGATTAAGGACTTTCTAGGTATCAATCATGTTACACTTTTACAATTATGGTATGTGACAACAACAATAACCTTGGATCATTACAGAAACTAAAAAATTTTGAGGGACGTTTCAACCCATTTGCACACATACTAACTTCCAAAGCCATTGAAATTATCACCATAACCGTGTTCAGAAACCTCATGTCTAGACGTATAGTGTTCACTGCATTAGCACCCGCTTTTCCGAAAATTATACATGGACAATGTTTTGGTTGAGCAGACTTGCAATCGGACGTTCGTATTTTGATTATGCAGATTGTTGGGTAAACATGGATTTCTCAGTTGGGTTTGAATGTGGTATACTTTTGAAATGGCATGCTATTAAAGTATAAATTGTTTATAATGAATTTTGTTGGAGGTATAATATTTAAACCCACTCATCAAGTGTGTCCTCTATTTCCTCTTCAATAAATGTATCTTCTCCATCTAGACACATCTGCCAGTCTCCCTTTATTTCAACTGCTGCATTTGCCTGTTTCCTTTTTATATGTTTAAAAAGATAATAATTTGTTATTTGTTTTTGATTACTATTAATGCATATAAATCAAAACTAAAGGCTCGTTCTTCAATGCATAAAAGGTAACAATATGGATTGAACTTATGATAAAATAAAAAGATAAGGAAAAAGTAATATAACTTTAAGTAGAGAATCCCAAGACAACTAAAAAGTAATCTGTGCTTTTACTAGAGTTGTATCTCTTTAAATGTGACAGTGGCTATGGTTTGATCAGTAAAACAGATATAAACACATATAGGTAAACAACTTTGATCTGTCCGCTTGACCTTTCATTTTTTTCATCATAGGTGTTTATTTTTGTATACATCATGAGATATACTCACCTCATAGAGTAAACCTGTGCATTGACTATGTTTTAACTTGGATCATAACGCTAGCGCTACCCATGTATTGGTTGGACTCTCCTAAATGAATATTCCTAATGAAAGGTCAAACGGACAGGTCAATGTTGTTTGCCTATACCGTATTAGATAAACATATGATACGTATCATTCTGTATGATAATAATAAAATTGATTACAAGCTACTTAATGGGGAAAAACAACAATTGGATTATTTAGTTACTCGCATTGAATAAACAAAATATTTAAAAGCAAACAATGTGATTTCAAATCATTTTGATAATTCTTCACTTCAAGATGATTGCATTCATAATTCAAAATGGTCCCAAATTAAAAACAAAATTCAGGTTTCGTTTTTATAGCTTTTAACTCATTTCATTATATAAACAAAGTCAACTAATATTTTTGTACAACCATGGCACAAATGGGCATCTATATTATTCATTATTTCGTCTGTGATGGCTACTGCAACGAGGAGATTTGAATCTGTGTGTATTATTTTACCAGAGGAAAAGCATAAAAAGGAATATCAAAGTGGTATTCTCCATCTTCAATTTAATAATTTGTCATTACATATCTCTTGACTTTGATATAGCGAATAAAACATTATTGAATCCATATCACGTATGCAATCAACCAGAAACTTCAATACCATATACCGAGGGCATCAACCAGAAACTTAAATACCATATACCGAGGGCATCAGCTATATATATATATATTTTAGATATCAATAAATTGTGGTGTTTACTGAGTCGTCTCTTATTTGTTGCAGATAATACCTGTCTCACACGATAAACAATAAACTACCAGTTGAAATCTCGATTTATTTTCCAGTAGATCAGTGAAGCATAGAATTTTCGGTATTTCAAGAGCCATGTACGTATTTATAAATAGCTTTAATAACTTTATCTCACTATTTTAATTTACGATAAATTAAGATCTTCAGGGACATTTTCAGCGCTTCTAAAGCACTGGTTCAGTGTTTTAATATTAAAAGATCACGAGTTATCCAATTGAAGATAACGGAAACATGTTAGAGCATATGGATAAAAAGGGAGATTATCTATATTCAATACACATTTGTTTGGATTAAGTTCTCTAGTATGACAAGGATATAATTGTGCCATAGTACACGTACGTTGTTCTTGTCATATCATTATTTAGGACAGTAATAAATATCGGTTATCTACAATATACATTAAAAAGGAATAAACTTTGATCACAACTGTCTATCCAATAAGAATATTATCAATCCATTCTACCTCTAAGAGCATAAATTTTATCATGTAACTGATACATGTTAAACAAATAAAAAGGTATTAAAATTTAAATTTTCTATTTGGAACAATATTTTTGTTACATTTCAGAATTATTGTGAACAGTAATACTTGTAATCTTGTTTAATGTCCAAGCCACCGTTATTTCACCTGCATCGAGGAAGTTTTGGAACAGAAGAGAACCGGCACTAAATTATCTATACCAATGGTAAGGATCTGCCCTGAGCAAAGATGAAATAAAAGTGGCGAAGTGGTTAGCAATCATGTACTTGTTGTCACTCCAATCGACCAAATCGTCGACTTTTTATTTATTTATTAGTTAATTGAAAAATTTTTTATATTTTAATAAACAAAATTAAAAAAATGTTCTTCGAAAAATATGACATGACAAATATTGTTTTGATGTAATTTTTTCAAAATTAAAAACATTATGACATGAGAAAGATATAAAGCTTTATGTATTACATGTAGTTTCATATTCATCATTACCTGGAATCATCAGGCTCAATTTCTAATTTAAATTCCGATGGCTTTGATCTCCTCATTGCATTGTTCTACCTAACCTCGATACAAAAACAATCCAATCAGCTGTAAATACAAAATGGACAATCATTTAAAACAATCAATCAACAATCATAGGTTAACAACTATATATGACCTATGGGGTTGACCTTGTATTAGGAATATTCATACATGACGATTCACTCAATACAGGAATAGTGTTAGGGTTTGCAATTCATGCACAACAAATACTTTTCTATTTTGTAGACGAAATAATGACTTGTGGACAATTCGTACCCATCCCAAGAGGACTCTCACCCCAAGAAAATAATTTCAGAAAATTAACGTCCATTTATTTTATTTTCATGTTAACTAAGTTTTTTCTTATATTTTGATATCTCAGGCACGTGTGACTGATACTAATACAATTTAACAAGAATACAAAAAAAAAAAAAAAAAAAAAAAGTACGTTAATTTTAACGTTAAATGTTTTCTTGCGTATGACTTTTCTTGGGTTAAATAGGAGATGCCCTCATGTAAAACCCATGTAAAACTCATGATTACGAATTGTCTTTGGGTACAAAATGTCTGTGCACGAGATGTATTGGTATTAGTACGAATTGACCCGAGTATGAGTTGTCTTGACACCGAAATAAGCGCATGTATTCCATAGACACAATTGTACTCGTCTAAATATTATTGGTAATAAGGCCAAAACAGGTGTCTTTCTGTCACCTGGAGAAATGGTTATGCATCAAGTGAGATTATGGCAATTTAGTGTATATAAATATATAGTAATTGGTCTGATTTGGTACACTCCAATGTTTTTGGTTGCATAGGCATAGTTACGGAAATAAAAACGAAGAGTATTCGTTTGGTATTTTTTAATTATTTGGTAAAATGAATAAATTTCCGAACAGAAAATATTAATGGCAACAACAAATTGATTTTGTAACTTTCTTCTGTCGCAATTTATAATAACCTGGATTGCTTGTCTGTTTTTAATTACTTAATGTTATCAGAAAGGAATTTCTAACAACGGCAACTGTGTTTGCTTTTAATCTTTTACCTGTTGCATTAAATTTATATATGGAATTAGGATCGATACGGTGATGTAAACAAAGTGGGAGAAACAAAGATAATGCTTGTTTGTTTCCTCCAGTAGGAGGGTTTTTATGCCGACAAATATGGCTTTCGGGAGGGTGTCCCAAGAGGAAGAGAGAGAGAGAGAGAGAGGTCGTGGGATTTCTTTTCATAGTTTGAAATGTTTTGCTATTTTATTTTGGTTGCTTTAGTTAGCCTTTTTTAGAAATAAACTTATTAAGCGTGAAGCTAGGTTAAGGCGTCTTTGCCATTCAGAGTGCCAAATCCTCGGTAAATTCTGAGTAAAATTTAAACTGTGTGTTTAAATTTATCTCGGAGAACATATACATTACATATTATACACTATATATATTTGTTTAAACTACATATATATTCTCGAATCATAATCATTTTGTTATAAATTCCAAGGGAATATATTAAGAGCATTATTTTAAAAATGTAAAAAGACAAAACTAAAAAAAATCTTACCTTTGTTAATCATTCTTTAACTAACAGTTCTTTGAATTAAAACGCATTTTCCACCACCAGGAAGTAAAGCAAATGTGTGTTTATTCCATATAATTTTGGGATTTTTTAATCACGGTTTAGGTATATTACTGATAAGCATTTATTGATTACAGATCTGTCAAAAATTTTACAGTAAGCTGACAAATAAGTATCGATTTGGCGACTGATCTCGTCCCTTTATCTCTTCAGCTTTTTGGTATGTGCTATTTATCTCTCGCAGTGTTTCAGTCACAAGCTCTCCAAATTTCGAACTTTAGGCAACCGTGATTCGGCTATTGTTTGTTTGTTCGGTGATTAACTTCCGACAGACCTGTACTGTACATGTCAAACAATGTAAATCTATTGAGAGATTGTGAAGTAGATATAATCGATTTCAAGGCATTATATAATCTATGTTTAGTTTTTGTAGAAGCATAACTGAATTACGAAGGCTTTTTGCAATCTATTATGTCTTGGTTGTAAGAATCCAATATTTAACAATGGCCTTAAAATGCTCAAAATACGATTATGCTGTTAATTAATTCCGTTCTGTTCGTGGGTATCCAGTTATTTGACAGTTTCAAGTACATGCTATTTAGCAGTCCTATTTTAATTTTACATCATTAAATAAAAAATAATTTAGATAAAAAGGAAGTAAAAAATTGAAAGTGAAAACCTGATAGAAGCCAACGCAACCCACGAAACAATACCCGTACATGATAAACAGCAATATATATAAAACGTTTTGGACTACTGATTATAAAAATAACGACTTTGATGAGTATTGCAGTAAAAGTCTAGGGATGTGGTTATAGTGACAAACGAAGGGAACACTGATTATAAAACTCCATACTTTAGATGAGTAAATTTCAAATGCTTTGATGAAAGTAGACAAACAATGGGACCCCTGAGTAAAAAGCTCGCTCATTTGTACAGGTATTGAGATTAAATGTCCTGTTCATGTGGCATGGTTACAGTAGGCTATGAAACGAGACAACAGGATCGCCTTTCATTAGATTCAAGGCCCCAGTCTTAACTAAGATTTCCCTTAACTTTAATCTGACGAATTATGACGATATCTTATTTTAGCCCGGTCCCTTCTATCTTCACGGTACTAACGATAAAGTTAATATAATACAAACACAATGCTTACCTTCAGATAATTTTTTTTCACACAAAATATACGGAGACTGGGTCTACCGATGACCACTTCATCTTGTACTTCCAACGATCCAGGGTTTGTAATCTCTCATTTAAAACAAAGTCACGTGAGTTTGTGTAGAAAAAGGGAGGCAATCCTATTTTCGTGGTAAATTTGAAAGTCTGACACGTGTGTATAGTTAAGTTGAAATTAATGTTAATGTCATATTTATTATTCGTATACACTGGAAAAGAGTTCATATGTTGATAATTTGATGTATTACTGATAATTTTCCATGAAATAAGAAAAATAATAAAGCTTCTAATAATCTATAAATCATGTCGGCAAATCGCGGAACATAGCGGCAATACAACATTCAAAACGCTTATTAACGAACTTTAAAACATGTAAACAACTTTAAAATGATAAAGTTGAATAAATATTAATTCAAGTTATTTTGAATTAATTGGCAAGACAGTGTGGGCACCTGAATGTATCCCCACGCCGAATAACTGTAGTGTCACAGCAAAAAACTGATCTATGCGTCCAATGTGGACAAAATCACATCTTGTATTTGGTAAAAATAATACTGGTATATCTTCTAACTTCATATGGAGTAAACTTATTACAGATAGATCTACAAAAGTTTTCTTTGCTGGATTCAGAGTCGGAATCGGAAAATTCTTATGTTTCACTGTCTACTGGAATTGGACCTCCGTTTCTACACAAACCCGACGTGCTAGGAACAGTATCTTTCTTTTGACATGTTCTTGTTTAGAAATCTTGACGACTTGTTCTAGTTGATCCTTGTTTTCTCTTTCCTGGGTTGATATTAAAGTTTTACATGTAGATTTATTTTTAATTGAGCTGTTTTTTTTCTTTCAACTGAGTTTTCTTTTCTTGTCTTTTAGCCAATATTCTTGATTTATTATTAAAAAGGAAAAGAAAAAAATCGCACTTAACGTTATGCATTGGAAAAAAACGTCAATTTTATTCATTATGATGTTAATTAATTTGTAAAGTTGGGAATTCTATGATTGTACTTTTAATGCATTTTCCTGTCCGTTTTTCACATTTCCAGTAAAAATCAGAAGCAGACGGTCATGTATGAATTTAGAAAATTTAGATATCTTTATTTTTTTATGCAAAATCTGAATTTTTATGTAAGGGTCTATCGGGCCTTATAGGATCCGTATGTGGTAGTTTCTAAACAAAATTTCTTGCCGTTTCATATTATCAAATCAAATGCCCCGCCTGCTGTCAAAAGTTCTGTATATGGCTTCAGAAGATATCATGTGACTTCTATGGCAAATCAACCGGAAACCCGTAAACAAGGGAGATAACGGTGTACCGCGAAGTTAGGCATGACGCGAAAATAGAAGGTACCAGTATACGTCAAATGATATAAATGACAGATTTTAACAACAAATATATACTTAGTATGTAATAAGCTCATAGTGACCTCCACAACGGCACATTAATTCCATGGATTTCTCGAAAACTAATAAAACTATTATGATTTCAAATTAGCCAGGTTTAAAATAAAGAGAATCTTAGTTAATGAATGTTTGTAACACTTATGTCTAATATCATTATTGTATAGCTATTGCCATTCACTATTTTTTAATTTATTGAATACTATATTTTTAAATGGCATATTACATGAAACATATATCATAAATTAAAATATATACGGTAAAACACTATTGTACACAAATTGTAATTTATCTGCCATATACCACTTTTTGAATTTAATCATAAAGTACATTCAAAACGTGGTATATGACAATATCATATATCACTTTTTGAATGTATTTTTATGATTAAGTTATAAAAGTGGTATATGACCGATATAACATGATTCTTAGTGTCCGTCGATGACTGAGGTCCCGGAGATCCTTATTTGTTAAACCAGGAAAAAATAACACATATTTATTTCAAACGTTTATCTAGATTTTGTAAAGAAAGGCACATACAAATGTTGTGTCAATACTTTAAGAATTACGAATACTAAGCAGAAAATCAAGTGTGTTTATTATACAATGTGAATAATGAATAAAATGAATATAAAAATAGAACTATTTGAACAATCCAACAAAGCGTACGAACACAATGATATAGGCATGATACATTTTGATTATCTCGAGTTTTAGAACACTAAAGAGCAACCTCTATTCACGAGTGGCCTGTTTAAATCGAATCAAAAAGTGATAAAAAGATGCATATATACAAGTAACACAATAGTGTCTGTTATTGTTGAAATGCATCAAATTCATGCCATTTTGTGTGTGTGTGTGTGTGTGTGTGTGTGTGTGTGTGTGTGTGTGTTAGATGTGAAAAGTTATGTTACTAATAAAGCCTATGTCACTGATTTTAAAAAAATCGATTGATACCGATGTGTTATTAAATAATTCGAAGTTTTAGAACGGAAAATCACCTTTGACCAAGGTGTTAAATTTAAGATATCTGAAAGCCCCTTATCTTCAGAAAAGTATTCCGCACAACGATCAAGTGTCTACACATGGGGTACTCTGAAGTAACGATATATATAATTTTTATGCATTGCAATACACTTTAAATATTTGTTGAGTGTTTGATACATTAATAGATAACATATTCTTAACCCAAGATATATTTATATTGCAACCCCTTGTAGAAGATAAAAAAGCATGTAAAAGTCACACACACACACACACACACACACACACACACACAATTTTTCCATATAAGGCTTACATTCTCTTGTACATTCATTGCCATTTTCTTGTTGATTTGTTACAATATCCAATATGAACAAAGACATTTTAAAAAATATTTACAATACAAATCGTTAAAAAACATACATTTGTCCTACATATAAAAGTATATGTAGAACATTAAGGCTTTACATTGTATTGCTACAGACGATGTTGTTAATGCTGTGCTTGTGAATCTAAATACGAAGTACAACTTTCAAATGTCAGATACAATTCTACAGATTACACAACTTGATACTGATATCATGCAGACCTTTGTTTAATGTTTAGATTTAGTCCATTTTAGGATGATATACTACCTTGTTCGTTTACATTTTATGATTCTAACGTTTATCGTAAAATAATACTGGCTGGCTCCAGGTTTATATACTACATTGTTAGTAAAGCTGTAATTTAGAACAGAGCTATCTAAAGTTGTGTCCTTCTTTATGAACTAAAATCTTTTTCGTCGGCTTTGCTGTTTATTTTGTTTCTGGAGCATAATGCTACACCTATAAACACCAATAGCTCAACGATTTCAACCATACTCAATACTGATAAACCAGCCCATAGTCCGAGTTGTCCTCCAATGTCGCTCACGAAATTTTCATCCTGCAAAATATGTTGTAATAAAAAACAAACATACTAATCTATATCGGAATCACTATCCAGAAGCAAAGTAACAACTTTGGAACTGACAAGTTAGGTTATACACGTGAACTTCCACAAGGGAAGTGAGGCCGGGTGCTCCGGAAGGGTAAGCACCTCCTGTTTAGCTAGCTACACCCGCCACGTGTGTAATCAAAATTGTGTGAGAAGAACATGGAACTATGAGAATTCAAATATATCCAGGGCAATCCTGGACAGGAAGGAATTAAACTTATCAACAATACTGTGATGACGGCCACAAAACTTTTTGAGGGCCTTGATAAGCCTAGGCTTGCAATATCCCTGAGTCAACAATTTATTTGCAAGCAGCCTACTTCGTTGTACAAAGTAGAGAAGATTTTATTCTATTCTTTTGTGATTTGATGATATAAAAATCAATGATTTTACAACACTTTATTTTAAATATTATGCATGTCGTAATCTGGTTATATTCTTACAATACATATTGAAATGAGGTCTTGAAAGAAAACAAATTCATTTAATAACCATCTTTAAGTACGTTTAAGTACAACTTTAGCATTATTTGGCTATTATAGCAATTAGGTGAAAGACATTTACAACTGAAATTCATGTACAGAAGGCTGTATTTGAAGCTTTATAATAAACGTTATGACTTCCATTTTTCTATCGTCAACTTTTCTAAGCAGCAATATACTTGTTTCTGCTTATGGTGTATTTGTTTAATTATTTATACGCTATGGTAAAACTTGTTTCTACTCCCGGAGCTTTATACATACAAAAAAATGGTTGCGAAAAGGATATTGCAAGCCTGAGTATTTTAAGGCCCACAAAAAGCTTTATGGCCGTCATCACTAAATTGTTGACAAATATGATATCTGTGATTAAAAAAATTACCCCGGTCATATTTGACGTCCCATAGTTCCTTTCCTTTCCGATTTAGAGTACACATGTGGCGGGTGTAGTTAGCTAAACAGAAGGTACTTACCCACCCTAGCAGCCAATCGCTAGTTAAACTTCAAGTGACTTATTTGTCAGTTTTTAAGAGTTTTTTTTTTTACTTTGCTTTGGGTAAGCGATTTGGACATTTACATGTCAAAATCATTGTTTGATAATTTGCTTAGGGGTCATTTCAACAATATGATTGAAAATAAAAAGAAATTTACATAGGTGAGTGGTGATAAATAGCTAATGTTTTCTCGACAAGTAGGATAAAATTCGCTGAAACATAATTTGATTGTACACCGCTTGACATTGTTCATTGTTAGGGTGGTAACAACATAAATTTGCTTAATTAGAAAACAGATCTTTTCAAAAAAAAAAAAAAAAAAATCCGAAGCGTGTTTTAATTTAGTTCTCATTATAAGACAATTGCATGGAAATTTTATTTAAAATCTACCTTTTCTGCAAATTCGTAACACAATGTTCCTCTAATGTTAAGACTTCATAATTTTAGGCCTGGGAAATTTAAAAAATGGATAATTTGCGTTACTGGCTTCAACTGAATCACAGTCACGTGATTGTTAGCTCATGAATAAATTGATCACATTGTGTCATATGTGGATTGGTATGTTTGTTCTTGATTTAACGACATATCTCCATACTGAAATCAATGGCTATAATAACTTTTGACTTTAATGTTCGATAAAATATCAAAAGTAATCTATACCTAGAAGTTCAGATTTTCAGTCTAATTTTAATATAAAAAATACAAATATTTAAGTCTCCGTCTGTCAAAACACCAATCAATAAGGCAAAATACAAAGTTTAAAAATTACAAATAAAGTAAAACACGTCAATTTCCGATACGGAAATGATACCGAGTGCCCGGGTGCTCCGGACGCGTAAGCATCTCCTACATGTCTAGCTCTTCCACCATGCATTAAAACTGAAAACTGTACTATTGTTACATATTATATCAGTTTTCATTTTAAAGCACTAGACGGTCGTTTCGGAATACAATTCCTCATCAGTAGTGCTTGGACCAAATTATGAAACCAAAATTGTTTTCAAATGTTGAAAGGATTCCCAAAGGACCAAAATATAATATACCAAATTTACCTAAGCCTGTTATTATGATCAGTTCAAATTAACTTACCGTATATGCTGCTTCTTCTTTGATAGTTTGTTTGGTCAAGGACGAGTAGAAAATACGTACTAGCACAATCCTCTCTATAAAAATGAAGCAAAACAATATGGCGTTAATTTGATTAATCACTATAGTGACTGGTGTGAGGGATTTAGGTTTGAAATCGACAATTTTGAGTGTATTTTCCCGCAGCTAAGGTTGACTTAGAGGTGCAAAGTATGCTTTTGCAGGAATCCCGCCATCCAATTCTCTAGATGCAACCCTGTTTAATAATGTGTTTAATAATAAATCTTAATACTGAATTCTAAAAGGGGTAGTCAATTATTGAAATAGATACAAGACATTTTGACTGAAACACATAAACATACAACATAATAAAAAACACGGAACAAAACAGGACAAAAAATGTTGACAATAAAAGACATCAATATATTAGGAAGATTAGAATAACTAATGACTTTGACCCTTTCAAACTGTGTTGGAAAAATATTTATATATTGCGAGTCATTTTTTAGAATTGTAACTGTAGTTCTATAACTAAAAAGGTTTATGCAGCAATAAACCTGCTTTATGGTGCATTTGTTTAACAATTAATACGTTATGATTGAGCTTGTTCCAACTATGGAAACTTTATATATCGAAGCAGGCTATTCACAAATTAAATAAATTGTTGACCTAGGAATATTGTAAGCCTAGACTTATCAGGACCCTTAAAAGTATTATCACCGTTATCACAATATTGTTGATTAATATGTTATTTCTATGTCTGGAATTAACTTGGATATATCTGAAATCACATAATTCAATCGATTACACACTTGGCGGATGTAACTAGCTAAACAGAAGGTGGTTACCCTTCCTTAGCATCCGGTCTCATTTCCTTAGTGAAAGTTAAAATGTTTGCTTACAAGTTTTAATTTTGGTTTGGGATTGAGATTTAAACATGGGTTATTACAAATCGGTTCAGTTTAAAAACAGGTATAATTCGTTTATTGTTTCGCCTATTAGAGAACATCAGAAAAACTACGAAAGAACGTAACTCGACGAAAGGGAGCGGTCATTATTTGTACACCTTATATCACCTGAGGTCATTATCAGATTAAGATCTGTTCGACAGGTTTAACCTGGACGTATCACCTGTAATTTTTATTGCTAGGCAGATATTTCGTTGCAGCATGCCGTAAATTCGCATGTACCAGTGCTTAGCAAGCAATACCTTTTACTTAAAATCATTGAATTAAGTAAATTAAATAAATACATTCATAAGGGAAGATGCGTTCTGTAACGTGGGTCATGTCATTACCCCACTCTAGTCCTCATTTTTCTATTTTTAATCTTTCTACCTTTTCTTCTATCTTGGGTAATGACTGGACTTGCCCCCTTTTTGGCCTCTCCTTTACTATATTTAATTTAACATCATTTTTAACACACGTCTGTTAGTTATTCTTATGCAAATTGACTTGTTAATATTTCGTGGGTAATTTGCATGGGCAATACTTTAATCGTAGACAGCATGGTCCGACTGGGTTAGGGTACGTGTCATGTCTTGGTTAGTAAGACGCATGTGTTAATTATGGTTACATGCAAACGCTCCGACGACTGTGTCATCATTATGTGGCTATAAATAGGGAGATTCGCTGCTCTCTTTTGTCGTCTGCCGTGCTGTGAAGTGGTGTCCGTGGTGTCTAGTTCAGGTATTTAAATAATTGTATGGCTAGAATGTCCTTATATTGATTCTGTACGCTGTTTGCCTTTTTTATTTAGTTTAGTTTAGTTTCCTTTTATTTTCAATTTGTCGCGTTCGGGAGGGGGGGGGGGTTAGCGGTAGTTTGGGGTTATATTTGGGACAGTGCCGGCAGTGTACAGAATTGATATTTATATATATTTTTGTCCATGTTTTTTATATAGGCAGTTTATTAATTTTTCAGTATTAGGATTGTCTCATGCATATTTTTCAGGCCAGTCATACTTGACATTTATTTTTAAATGTTCCGCCCTTTTATACACGTGATTTACACGTGTGTCATCCATTAATAATGTCGTAATTATCGTACTCGTTTTCATAGTCCTAGACCATTACATGTTGTAATTGACTCGTGTTTTGGGCTGAGCTAATTTAGCTGTTAATTGAGCTTAGGTATTTCTATGATTATTTACCCTACATATTTTTCATTGGGTTCCATTGTTTATTAGGCAATATACATTTCCTGAGCAAAAAGTTATGCTATCGATTGTTATGAATACTTCTGTTCAGCATTGTAATTGACTTGATGAACATATTTTCATATCAACTTTCAAGGCAATAGTTTTTGCTGATAGTGCTTATTGTTGCTAGGTTGATTTGTGTTTGCTGGTGTTTTATATCACATCATTTAATTTGCATTGCAATCCATATTATCTTGCCCTTATATGTATTTATGTCCTTTAATAAATTATAATATTAAATTTCTGTCATTTGGTCTACTTACTGTTGGTATGGAAGCCGTACGCTGACAACCATCCATTAAATTTGATTTACTTATTTTATTTTATTTACGAGTATATACTGTTGTCTTGTGCCGCTTCCATGCCGGTTACAGTGTTATTTTATACATTATAGTCTTGCACCTTTTTCACTTGTTTTAACTTCAGTCATGATTTTCCCTATTCACTCTTCGGTCAAGATTTTCCCCCTCATACAGTACACTTCTTAAGGGATTGACTTACTCACGAGCCGTGCTCGATTCCTCTTGAGGTTTTGTGTTCATACGCTTAACTTCAGAGGAAAAACGCTACAGTTCGTTATGATAGGATCCGAGGTCATTTTGCAAGGTCAAAATACTTTATACCGTGGTGTTTTTCCCACAATAACCAAATTTTTGTCTGAAATTATCAATCGGATAACTTGACGGTGCACTTTTCAAATGATAAACAGAATAGTTGTAGTGTGCTGGTTTTGAAAGTCTCGTTTTATATAGAAATTCACAATTAGCAAATGACACGTCTTTAAAAACAATATAAGCAGTTTGATTTCTGAGGAAAAAAATAGAATACAGATCCAATTGTAAAATTGGCACCTTAATTCCTTAATAGCTTGAAAATCAACAAAATTATTCTAATTAAAAAATTGTTTGATTTAAATTAAGGAAAACATTTGTTAATAAATAATTGAAAAACTGGAAACTAAGATATCAGTGTGTTGCTATGTATGCAAATGAAAGTTCCCATTTTTCTCATACGTACAACTTGAAAACTTATAGTCTTCTGGGTATTATCAAGTCGATTTCTTAAAAGTAAAATGAATTCAGAAGTTACATGTGTGCTCACAAAATGGAGTTTTACACTCTAAAAAATGTATCGAGGCATCAGCAATTTAATATGAAGCAAAAGTACACAAATTGAAACGCACATTTTCGTGTGCTGATTTTGGAATTTTTTTAATTTGACTCATTCGACGACTTACTTACATGACAACGTGTGACAACATTCTGAAGATTTCTAACCAGTTTGCATAAATGAGTCGAGTAATGGCGTTTAACGTCCTAGTCAAGAATACCGGTATTTCAATTATATCAAGATGTCCCCAGCTATAGGCTAAGGGGCAGAAATTTTGCCTGTGCGTTGCGCTGATGGCATTATACAACGGGGTTCTTTATAGATCGTACCACGCCTACCGTGACACAGGATCTAGTTTATTTTTTTCCGAAAGAACCACCATGACTCATTTCGTGATACCAAGTGCTTGTCGAAAGAACTGTCACTTCCCACTTTCAAGTCTTGGGTCAGACCCGATTGGGGTTCCAACCAACGACCTCCTACATACGGAGCGAACACTCTACCACTGCGCTACCGTAGCGGTCGTGTGCCTAAATGGACTGTGATTTTAAAATAACACTTGGAAAATGGCAACCGTTCTACTACCTTTATTTTGTTTTAAAACCAAAACTTCTTTATTTTAATCTAATATACCTTTTTATTTACCAATTAAATAATAGAGGAAAAATATTTTTTAGAATTGTCTGTTCAGTAGTAGTCAACTTTTATTATTAATTGATGAGTTATAGGTCACACACAATATCGGCGATTTTCCGTAATCCATTTATAATAGATATCTTTATAAACTTGTCAATGTCAATTTGACAGGAAACATTTAAATGATTAACATATCGCTTCAATGCTCATTGTAATTAAAAATGAATTGAAATGAGTGTCTAGAGAAGATGTCAATCAAATATATAAGAATACTGGGGAACACTTTAGAGAATTTACAATATTAACATATTCACGTATATGTTTACATTACAAATTCAGTGTGCTTGTTAGTTGTGCAAGAAAAAAGTTTAAAATCTCATTAAAAAATTAAAAATTAAAAATCAAAATTAAGTGTAAAACTTTTTATGATTCTTCATATACCAAAAATTTCATCATCATCGTTACAGCAATCGTCATCATCATTATCATTAAATTATGATGATGATGATGATGATGATGATGATGATGTCCTTATTTTTGCGTTTATCCTCGTCACCTACACAACTATCATCATCATCATCATCATCATCATCTCAAAATAATGTCTTTAACATTTCTGCATTCATCATCGTCACCTTCATAACCACCACCATCATCATTTTCATCATCTTAGCGCCTTCATCATAGTAGCGCCTTCATCACCGTCACTACCACCATCCATCATTATAGCTGTCGTCGTCATCATCATTTAATGTCTTTTTTTAAATTTTGAATGTTACTGTATTCATCTCCGTCATCATCACCACCACCAAAATCATCAGAATTATTGATACCCTCAAATGACAAATAGATCGAATTAAATAAACCCCGATTGTTACCCCAATCAGAATTAAGATTCACCATGCTTCACTGCACTTAGTTCACGAGTGAACCATTGTTTCTTACGTTCGTTTGACGAACGAACCATTGTTAGATACGTTCGTACACGAACGAATCATTGTTTGATTCGTCGGGTTTACCAACGAACCTTTGTTAGATACGTGGAGTTACGTTTGTTTGACGAAAGCAAAAACATGCAATCACTTTCAAATATCCGTTATTTTAACATGCTGCGCGTATTTAAAAAAATAAATGATATATTTGATTACATATTCGTGATATAAAGTCAAAGTAGGTTTTAAACACATGTTTTTAAAGACATTAAAATAATAAAATAATGAAGTCTCCCTAAACAGGTCTTTCGTTGAGTTACGTTCGTTCGTTAAGTTTCTGATGTTCTCTATTTTAATGTTAATCTTTCACGGACATTAAGTTGCTTGCAAAGTATTGGAAAAAATTTCACAGTAGGCCATTAAATAAACATCTCCAATCAAACCGGAGATGGTCGACATTCGGTTAACTATTACGAATATGACAATCGTCATATTCTAATTATTAAGAACTTAATATAATTGTTTCTGTCATATTACCCGGAAAACTGCAGTTTCGGACGTTACAAACTAATTTCTATTAAACTATTAGAAAGGAAAATGAATTGGTATTGAAGCATTGGCCAATGTTTCAGAATTCTATATTAATTTTTTGTATTATTGTATGGTTTTGTATAGTATTGCACTACCTTTATTGAATAAAATATTTCTTGCACTAAAATTTTAAAACAAACCTTGCTGTGTTGAGCGTTAACCCAAACTCTTGCAAAATGGATGTCAGGATAGGTTCATAATTTCCAGAGGGCCACCTGGTCATCGATAAAGACTGCTTGTAAGTTCTCTCGCTTAAAGTACAAAATTTGAAAATAAAAACAATTAATGTGACCTAAAAGAGCAAATTTGTGGACAGTGCCAAAAAACAAAATGTTATCGCTGTTGCGATTTTTATTTAGATTTTCACAATACTATTTTGCTTCAGGTACAAAAATTTCCACAATTGTTTGTTCATGACTTGCACAATAGATTTATAAAATTAATTGATTATTGTTAAGTTATAATATGTACATGTTTAATTGACCAAACATTTAAACATATCAGTCCCAAAGTGAGGTTGGGTGCGCCGGAAGGTTAATTATTTAATCCATACAAGTATGATTATCATCTCGCGCATCATTGGATATGTTAAAACAAATGCGAATGTAAGGATAAACTTAAAAAATGTATGCTTCAGAATTTGATTCTTACCTGCATGGTACTTTACATGCAGAACAGGCTGTAGGTATTGATAACATAGCTGTATCGATGCAAGACAAGTCTGAAATTAAAAAAAAAAGTATTAAATTATATTAGAATTGGACGTTTGTTATTATTTTTTACTATTCAAGATTGCAAATGAATGTCATTCCTGTGTTCCATTAAAATTAAACAAACTCATCAATAGTCACATCGTTGCAGGCTATTTTTCTATTCAGTAATTTTAGATCACTACGGGAGCTTATATAGTACACGTTTGTGGGAAATCGTGGGTTTAACCCTGGCCGGATCTGTCCATGACTTGAAAATGGGTTGTGGCTGTTAATTCCCTAAGCACTTGGCTTTCAGAAATAAAAGTTACGAGGCCCTCTGAAGAGACCTTAAAAACCTATGCCTCGTGGCATAAAGAACCCTCCCTGCACATTGTCCTGACCACACTACAGGTGTCAATATTTCTGCCACTTCACCCATACCTGGTGACGTCCCGATATAAGTGAAATATATTTGACGTAAACCCTATTCAATCAATCAATATGGTTTTTCAAATGCGGGGTCGCTTTATCAAAAACTGGATTTTTCGTATCACATTCTTTATCTCAAATAATGGCATCGACAGCGCAATGATCTTAAGTCGGGGCCTTATAGATTATAACCAATTACATTAGCGAATTATCTCGGTGTCTCAGTTCACTAGCTAACAGTTGGTGGTTCTTTTCTGGGTACTCACTTTTCCTATATCATCCCTAAACTGTTCGAATCGAAATGAGTGAAAGAATCTTGAATGATGTCTACAAGTCTCTTTATTCAGTCCTCTCAACTTTGCCTTAAGTCAACGCAGAAATTTACGTTGAACATAAACACGTATTTGACATAACACCAACGAAAAGCAAAATAAAAAAAATTTAAAAATAACATAATAAAAAAAAAAATAACACGTTATATTAGATCCGCGATTATTTACCCGATAAAAGAAGGCAATGTAGTCAATAGTATACATATACTATGTAAACATTGATTCATGTTAAACTGTGATCTTTGCATACCTTTATTGTACCCACTTACCGGTCTGTGTTTTGCACATCTTCTGGACCGTTTTAGTAAAGAAAGAAAACTGATGTGCACAGTTGCAGCTCGATACAATCCTTCTTCCAATACATTCTTCGATACATGCCTGAAATCAGTTTAGGACAAAATGTGTTAAATGACACTTTCACAAGTACATGTAGTCTAAATGCCTTTGGTAAGGAATTAAGAAATTGATCAAGTTGCTGAACACAAAAAAACTCAAAAAATCTTAGACTTAAAACACTTGGTTTTCGAAACTAGTCGCATGGTGATAATTTTTTTTTACAATCAAAAACAAACATACTAATCCTTGCTAATCCAATATAAACAGTTGATTTAAAATTGTAAGTCTCCACCACCTAGATCTGTAATACTAGTAAATAAATTGATGGTATAGGCAAGCGACATTGACATCTCCGTTTAACCTTTCATTAGGAATATTGATTTAGGAGCGTCAATCCGATATATAAGTATTGAATTGACAGTTTTTACATACACAATGCACGCATCTATATCTATAACACCTAAGTTTAGATTAAAGTTTCCTTACTGTCTTAAACCCTCAATCATTGATTCTACATGAGGGTATCTGCTTGAAATGTGTTCCCATGCAAAATTTATATTTACCTGTGTTCCCTATGCAGTCAAACGTGTCTATAAAGGCTATCTAAGGTAACCAGTAAAAGTGACCTTTATGGGCATGTTATCCCGAGATTCCTCTGGCCCGAAAGATTTTTTTTTTATCAGTTTCGGGCCAGAGATCGGGCTTCATTATTTCACATAACGTGATGCCGTTGAAATCCTACGGCCAGGTAAGATTTAATTTGGCGGATATGTTCACTTTATTTTCACGGGCATCGGGTAATGAACCAGTCAGATCGCTTACCTGAACCTTTTTTCACAAGAATCCATCGAATAAACTACGTGGCAACTCCGTTTTATATCCATTCCAGCCATATAAATCCAACACTCGTGTAAAATCCTTCATCATCTCGCCATTTTTTATGTTATGATATTCAAATAACGCGAGATCTCGCGGGTTAAAGTCTCCCTTTTCTGATTGGCTAATGTCAATTTCATATTTTCCATATAAGGATGACCCACTTTCCATATAAGGAAGTGCTACTACAATCAATATCCCATGAAAACAAGTGTGTAGAGAAGACTCACAGCATCATTTAAACAATTATGACTTAATAAAAACATTGATCCAATCGATTTATATTACATAATATACAATTGTATTAATATTTATTCATTAATAATAAATCAACTTGCTCTTTGATTTTTATATCCTTTTATTTTATTGGATACTCTCTTTTATTTTTATTTTATTTTTTTATGTCAAATTTTAATACTTCAGTTTAATATGGTTAGATTTTTTTTCACCTGTTAAAAAGATAGCTAGTTTATGTTATAAATAAGGACTTCTTTCTCCCAGTCTCTTGGCTCTTTTTACATAGTGTAGCCAAACATAGATTCGCAAGAGCTTAATCAACATGTACATTAGAATTGAAGCTTTCTGTATGAACGTCTACACCCTTCGGTAAAACATTTGGAATGAATGTATGCAAGGGGATGCATGTGTGTGGGTGGGTGGGTGGATGGTGTGTGTGTGTGTGTGTGTGTGTGTTTATAAATACTAAGGGAAGGCTGAAGAGAAATATAATAATATATGTGTGTGTATTTATGTTGTACAGTGGTGAACTCAGGGCCCCCAACCCTGACATCACTTTTGGATCTGGGGTAAAATAAAATTTAAAAAAATATATTTTATTCATTTAATAAATCAATATTCCCCAAAAGAAATCAAATTGTGTGGCTTTCTGATTGCATTCCTGGGTGATCACCCATGAAAATACCATATTTTTCGAAAACTAATAAATTACCCTTTTTAATTGAACCAACAAATTAATCAACAAAGTAATCCTTTTGAAAAAAATCTCAATTGCCTACAGGTAATAAATAAAAGAAATTTACACTTGAAAAGGATTAACTTGAAGCAAACAAGATAACAAAATTAAAACATGCATTACATATTAAATCTATGAAATATGATTTATAAGATACATACCTTGTCCAGTAACAGGGGTGGAAGCATAAAACATAGACTCTTGCCAAACCCAGTCTTCAACAAGCAGAACACATCCTTTCCATTTATAATATTTTGTATAATTTCAACTTGTTCTTTTTTCAAAGAAAAATGAAAATTATGAGAAATTTTAATCTCTGTATAGATTCTTTCAACAACTTCAAGAGATACTTTTGAATCCATTATTTTTCTAAGATTTACCACTGGACCAGCTACTTGCAAGACTGACCAGTAAGTTATCTTATAACACTCATTTGATGTAGTGTGTCTATGGCAATCTGCCAAAACTTGGACAGGAGTTTATTTAACCAGCCTGTTTGTTAACAGGCCAGGCTATAATGTTTGATGAAATAAACATGTACCTATGAAAAAAACAACATATTTAATAAAAGTATTTAAAATTTGGCTTGAAAAAGTAAGAATGTGGAAATGTTACTAATTTTGATTAGTATAAAAGTAAAAAATAAAAATAAAAAAATAAAAATATATAATTATTATATATATGTTAAAATCAATGAGCAAGTTGATTTATTAAATGAATTAAACATTAATACAATTGTATATGTAATATAAATCGATTGGATCAATGTTTTTTTTAAGTCATAATTGTTTAAATGATGCTGTGAGTCTTCTCTACACACTTGTTTTCATGGGATATTGATTGTAGTGGCACTTCCTTATATGGAAAGTGGGTCATCCTTATATGGAAAATATGAAATTGACATTAGCCAATCAGAAAAGGGAGACTTTAACCCGCGAGATCTCGCGTTATTTGAATATCATAACATAAAAAATGGCGAGATGATGAAGGATTTTACACGAGTGTTGGATTTATATGGCTGGAATGGATATAAAACGGAGTTGCCACGTAGTTTTTTCGATGGATTCTTGTGAAAAAAGGTTCAGGTAAGCGATCTGACTGGTTCATTACCCGATGCCCGTGAAAATAAAGTGAACATATCCGCCAAATTAAATCTTACCTGGCCGTAGGATTTCAACGGCATCACGTTATGTGAAATAATGAAGCCCGATCTCTGGCCCGAAACTGATAAAAAAAAAATCTTTGGGGCCAGAGGAATCTCGGGCTATGGGCATGTTACATTTATATACAGGTTTAAATAACATGAATAAAGAACAATTGGGACACAATTCTACTACTCTTTATAAGCAGGTGGCCTTTATATTGAGGTGACCTGTGAGGCAGGTTGGATTGTACATAAATGCACATAAACACATTGATTCATCATAAATATCTATTTTAAGGTGACGACAGGTCAATGGTGCTTGCCCATTGAATTGGGTAAATTCACCAACAAATACGTCAATCTATCAATACCTAAAATGTACTCCTTATTTTGGAAATGTAATAACAACATTAATTCGTGGCAAAGACACAAACTTGGGAAACATCTATTACACACAAAAACACATTGAGACAAAGGATAAAATCGACACTGGTCTTACCTAGCCTGTCAATCAATGGTAAACCCCGGTGCCCGGAACAATTTTATTTTTCATATTTGTTTATTTTTAAGGTATTAAATCCTGAAAAAAGTTGTTTGTTTATACTGTAAATTTGCTTGTCGTCTTTTGCATGATAATGATCATTTGTCGATTTGTAGATAATTATTTCGATCTGGTGCTTAGATTTCGTCTGAAATGTTACTGTGATGGGAAACAAATAATCGTTATATGCATAACCCTCGAGGAATATTTGAACAAAAACTCTCCCTCGTACCCAATAACTTTAGATCAAGAACATATATAGACCTGTCGGCTTGATCTTTCATTAAAACTATTCATATTGAAGTATTCCTCTATAAAAAGTCCGTCAGCGATATTGTGGCAGAGTGTTTATAAACACGGAAGATTCTATTTAATGTATATAACCTACGGTAGGGATATATAAAATGATCATATGAAGGCATGAATATACCTATACGACAAAACGGTATTAATACCTATTGGTGTATAATATACTCGTCTGTGTTTATAAACACTCTACCAGAATATCGCTGACGGAATATATAACATTTGTTGTGTTAGAATTCACATTTAATACATAAATAATGCATGCTTTCCATGATGTAGGCGAAAACAAACTTGTCTTCCCTCAACATTAATGTATTGGTCCACAATAACTATTTAAATTAAGTGTTAAGCGGACAGGTCAATGTTGTTTGCCTATACAAATGATGGCAGTGAAGTATACAATGGGTTCTATGAATTCTTACTTGTATATCACTGAATGTATTGTTGGCGTCACACTTTTCACTCTGGCCAGACATGCGTTGATGATCAACCTGAAACATACATCATATAAATTATACAAAGATAATAAAATTAAATGTATCTGACATCCACCTTTTCATTCATCACAATTCATACTTGTGAGTTATTTAAAAGCAGTAATAATCAGTTATTGTATGGTCGTCATCACAATATTGTTGATAAGTATGATATCTTTGTATCCAAGTAGATCGTGAATATGGAGCACCCGGTCTCACTTCCTTGGTGAAATATAACAATGTTTAACTCATACATGTTTTAGCCACAAGAGAAGGCTGCATTCCTCTTTGACGGCATACTTAGGGCCTTGTAACTTACCCAAACCCTGTATAACGTTTTTGTTACCTTTCAAACCCGTACTAGTTTGATCTTTTCAACTTTCATTTCCCATTTTGTGCGACTTGCGTACGTTGTCACCATGTTTGTTTACCGTAAATAGATGTCCACGATGTACGAGCTACTTTCCTTTTACCGCTAAACGTCGCGTGCGTTTCTGTACCCCAGCAGATTTCCGAACAAAACGGAAGTTAACAAATCGCTTTGCAAGACATTACTTTGAAGGGTGACAAACTACGTTAAACACGTGAACTTCGCCATGGAAGTAAGGTCTGGTGCTCCGGAAGTGTAAGCACTTGCAGATTAGCTATCTACACCCACCACGTGTTTAATCGAAATTGGGAATAAAAGGAACATGGAACTTTGGGACGGAATGGAGGCGATGACTTCCTGGAGAAACACCGAAAAACATTGCACTGCCTTTCCTTATTATATGGTCCGTTAACATCCATTTCTCTTACAGCAATGTTTTTTTTAATCGATTACAACTTGATATGCATTAAAGCCTAGTTTAATTTTAATTTCCAGCTCTAAATTCGAATGAGGTCCGTCAAATACTATTTTCGAACCTCTCTTTTTTAATGTTACTCACCACAGTTATTCCAAGATTGGTCTCGAATCCAGTTGGTAAAGATGTTCCCGAGGAGAATATAGGTTTAGAACCAGGTGTATGAATGGCAATTCTCACACCTGCTGATTCTGTGACAAATGGCACATATTCACTCTGGTCGACATTTAAAAGCAATTCCAAACCTGAACGTAAAAAATATAACACAACAATGAACAACAAATAAAACGTCTCATTGATTATAAAATATCTGTAGTTTTCTGGACAGGAGGTACTTACCCTTCTGGAGAACCCCGTCTCACTTTTCTCTGAAGGAAGTTCACGTGTCGGAATGTTTCATAATTATAAAATATTTGTAGCAGTAAGACAGGAGGTACAATACTTACCCTTATGGGGAACTTCGTCTCACTTTTCTCTGGTGGAAGTTCACGCGTCGGATTCTTGTAAAATTATAAAATACTTCACTAAAATATCTGTAGCAGTAAGACAGGAGGTACAATACTTACCCTTCTGGAGAACCCCGTCTCACTTTTCTCTGGTGGAAGTTGACGTGTCGGAATGTTTCATAATTATAAAATGCTTCACTAAAATATCTGTAGCAGTAAGACAGGAGGTACAATACTTACCCTTATGGGGAACTTCGTCTCACTTTTCTCTGGTGGAAGTTCACGCGTCGGATTCTTGTAAAATTATAAAATACTTCACTAAAATATCTGTAGCAGTAAGACAGGAGGTACAATACTTACCCTTATGGAGAACCCCGTCTCACTTTTCTCTGGTGGAAGTTCACGTGTCGGAATGTTTCATAATTATAAAATATTTCACTTAAAATATCTGTAGCAGTAAGACAGGAGGTACAATACTTACCCTTCTGGAGAACCCCGTCTCACTTTTCTTTGGTGGAAGTTCACGCGTCGGATTGTTGTAAAATTATAAAATACTTCACTAAAATATCTGTAGCAGTAAGACAGGAGGTACAATACTTACCCTTATGGAGAACCCCGTCTCACTTTTCTCTGGTGGAAGTTCACGTGTCGGATTGTTGTGAAATTATAAAATACTTCACTAAATATCTGTAGCAGTAAGACAGGAGGTACAATACTTAACCTTATGGAGAACCCCGTCTCACTTTTCTCTGGTGGAAGTTGACGTGTCGGAATGTTTCATAATTATAAAATACTTCACTAAAATATCTGTAGCAGTAAGACAGGAGGTACAATACTTACCCTTATGGGGAACTTCGTCTCACTTTTCTCTGGTGGAAGTTGACGTGTCGGATTGTTGTAAAATTATAAAATACTTCACTAAAATATCTGTAGCAGTAAGACAGGAGGTACAATACTTACCCTTATGGAGAACCCCGTCTCACTGTTCTCTGGTGGAAGTTCACGTGTCGGAATGTTTCATAATTATAAAATACTTCACTAAAATATCTGTAGCAGTAAGACAGGACGTACAATACTTACCCTTATGGGGAACTTTGTCTCACTTTTCTCTGGTGGGAGGTCACGTGTCGAAGAGAGAGACAGAGAGGCGGAGATAAAGTGAAGCAATTTGAAATGCAACCGCCCATATTAATTGCACTGTTTGATAAAACATATTTTTAAAATTATTTTTGTAATAGCAAGGTATAAGTTTGTATCAATTAAATGGAAAAATAGAGACATAATGACATATCTTATGATATTTGAATACATTCTAACAACCAAAAAACACCATGATTACCTATAATCTTTTAATCATTTTTATACAAATGTAATCGTATGTTATCTATTACTTTTTAAAAGGGTAAATTCCACGAGCAACATTAAAAATTAAGCAATATTACGGTGAAACTTTTCAACAAAATGTGTAATTGATTCACATGGACAGTATTCACTAAAGCATATATTATAATTAGATATTTGATATACAAAATTAAAAATAAATATACCAAATTCGAGATTAGAATTGTTGTTTAAATGCATATATACATGTCAGTTTGCGGTTATAAGAGAGCATGAACATTCTTTGAAGACGTTATTTTTCAATGGAGTTCGCCAGTGTTACACGTGATACCCCATAACGTTCCTGTGAAATATATTTTCCCCACTGAAGGTAAAATCCCTTAATTTACTTTTCCGATAAATATGACGTTACTCCAGGAAGTTTCGACGTAAACGTTTTCCAAACATTTGCACAAACGGTTTAAAGTGTTGATCACTTTGTACACTGGCGAACTCCATCGTCACAAAAAATGCTTACATTCTGGCCCGGCTGGGCTTCGAACCCCGACCTCCCACATACGGAGCGAGCACTAGTTTATTAGACCGAAGTTTTCAGAATAAACTTAAATACGCCAGGTTGTTTTTTTTTTTTTTTTTTTTTTTTATTTTTGCTCAGTTTTGCTTTAAACGAAACGGAGTTGCTATATTTTTTAATTCTATATGAAATGCATTATTGCTTTTTTTTTTTTTTAAAAAAAGCATTTTAACTTTGTTCAAAGAAAGGTATATTATTATTATTTATTTATATGTTAGAATGTGAGATGATGATTTGTCATTGTCATATGTTGTTATGCAATAAAAAATTATTATTATTATTATTATTATTAATAATAATTAAATGACGAAATTGGTAACATCAGAAAATACAAACCGTCAATGATTAATTTTCAATTTGATGGTTGTTGTGACAAAAAGTACGAGGTCATAAATAAATGCATGATGCTTTCACACTTTATATTTCCACTTTTTTTTCCAATTAGTTGTTTGCCATTTTTTATTCATTCCTTAAATGCATTAGGGAATAAGAATTAAGTCATTACTATTACGAACAATTGGATGAACTGATAAAAAATGAATGATTACAACAAAGAGTTAAAAGATTACCTCCAATTCAATCTACAAGTTATAATCAACATTAACCTAATATAATTATTTTTAAAGGGATCATCATTTTAACGGATTCCTAATTTCACAGCATGGTTTTTCCATTTTTTATTTTGCACTCCGATGAACCAAGCATTAGAATCATGCTTCTTAAAGACGCATCGACCAAACTACCACTGTAGTCTGTCTATTTTTGAGACAGCCGTTTTCGTTAAGCAGATTTAAACCCTTTTAAATATGAAATGTAAGATTTATTTGTTAGTTTTGAAAATAATAAGTGCATTTATGTTATTTTTGTTTTTACTCTGTTCGTTATTATTCTACAGAGAGAAAACTTACACTTTTTACTTAAAAATCGACTGTAGCATGTTCTCTTGGTGACCTCCATATAGATATATTAAAAGTTTTAACTAATGTCAGCTATTGAAATGCAAATCACTATTTTCACCCTTGCTATTGAAAATTATTTAGACTAAAACATGGGAAGATATCTCCAATCTAGATGATGTGAAATGTGAAGCTTTAAAATAGATGATGTGAAATGTGAAGCTTTGAAAGAGATGATGTGAAATGTGAAGCTTTGAAAGAGATGATGTGAAATGTGAAGCTTTGAAAGTTTTTAAGTATTTCTATGTTGAAAAAGGCAATGGGGTCACCTCATTTGAAAGTGGATAAATTTCTTGGTCTATGGTACAGGCGTGATTTAGGCGTGAATATCAATGCTTTGGAACGGGGGCCTAAAACCTGATCTTTAGATAGTGTTCTCAACCTTAATACAAAAGCATGTTTTGCGTTATATGCACCTGAAATCGACCTTTGGTTTTGTTTCGAAGAACAGCCCTTTAACATACTTTTACTCCAAATCAGAAGTGTTTAAACTGTTCTATACTCATTGGCTACTTTTGCCCTCTTGTAATTTTTATGATGTAATATCGTCAATACTTACCGAAAGGTGGTCCGGCTACCTCGGCCATCTTGTATTTCTTGTCAATGTTAAGTTTGTAACATCGTCCATACTCTTCGTCTCTTATTTTTGTAAAATTGCTGCAATACATCAAAAAACTATATGATCAAATAATTTCCAAACAGGGTTCGACGTAAAACTACTAGATTTGTGACTTATGGCTCTATTGCTATTAGTTCTGTTCTTTGGCACTGATAAAATAATCGTATAATCCACATCAAATGGGGTACACCGCTGCACCACGTGATACCTTCTAACGTGTCTGCGAAACGCTTGTTTCCAATGGACATGGAATCAGACAATATGACGTTTTCCGGTAAAAACGACGTTATTCCGGGAATTTGTGACGTTGACGTTTTCCAAAATGTTCCGCACAAACGTTTTGTAAAAGAGGTATTGACCACGTGGTACAGCGGCGAACTCCATTACTGTTGTCTCTGTAGGCGAGTGGTCTAAACTGCGCTTGGGGATCCCAGTGCCACAACTCATCACATAGGTTGGAATCTAACTACGACACCGGTACATTCTAATTAAAGGGAGTTTGTTAGTTCGCTTGCCGAAGATCGGTGGTTTTTTCCTGGTACTCCGGTTTCCTTAACCATCCCCGAACTAACCGACTCAATGTACATGTAAGTGAAACACTCTTGATTGGACGTAAAATATAAAAACCTATTACTTATTCGTTTGCCATGTTGAAATTTATCTAAATATATCTGCTGTCATACAATTTTATTCTTATGTAATTGCAACATATTATTGTTTTTAAATGCTTGTTAAAATACTAGTAAGATGGCGTATAAAAAGTCCATCAAATGGTGCTTTTTAGGTAAAAATAAGCTTTTACAACACATGTGCATAAATGCATGGGGCTTATTAATTTAGAGTACATGGACGTTATAAAATACATACTCCTCATGTAATTCTATTCCGAAGAATTTTCTTGAAATGAAGAAGTCCGAAAACGAATTAGATTTAAACGCAGTATCATCAAAGTCACCAAGTCTTAACCGAAACACTCTCTTTGCTAAGGTCAGCATGTCATTCCCTGCAAAAATAAAAAGTTCTATAAGTAGGGTTATTTAAAAATTGTTGATTGCAAGTTCGCCTGGAAAAAAAAAGATTAAAAGATTAAAAAATTCAATAATTGATTCAAGACTACGACAAACCTATAACGACTGCGTTAACGATCTTTTTGCACTTTTCAGAGATCATACTGGTATGTAGTACATAAGTTCCTAGTTTGAGCATACTCGAATGATGAAACAGCAACAGACGATTTCTATTTACTCCCTTCAAACAAGTTTGCTGGAAATGGGAGGGGGGGGGGGTAAAATATCATTTTCGATAAAGTTTTACCGCCATTTGCATTCAGGTGATCTTCTACAACAGTGATACATAGTTTTCCACCCCTTGTTAATAAGCGGTCTATATTTAGTACAACCAACATCATACAAGTCTAACATTTATAGGTCCTCAATGTTCTTTATGCTTACATTACCAAATAGACATTTGTTACAAAGTTATATGTATTTTTCAATTATTGATACGACGATAAGAAATAAGAAATAATAAAAAACAAACATACTTATTCATGTCCGAATCACGATCCAGAAGCAAAGTAAAAACTTTGGAAGAGACAAATACTGTGATGACCGCCTTAAAACTTTTTAAGGGCCTTGATAAGCCTAGGCTTGCAATATCCCTGAGTCAACAATTTATTTGCAAGTAGCCTGCTTCGTTGTAGAATAAGAAATAAGATGGAATTTTACAGCAATTCGTACTTAAGCCTTATACTCGTATATTATTGGTATGGGAAATAATAAGAACGCAATTTGAGTGCCCTTTATAATCAGACGGTATTTAGAGGTGATGCAAAAAAGAAATAAGATCAACTTTTTCCGCCCTTTGTAATCAGAATGTTAAAGCAAGATTTCAACAACTTGCTATCCATAACTCAGCCTCTCGAAAACTTAGTTTCGACCCCTTTTTTCGTTTGCTCAGTGTTAAACTTTCGACGGGTCTATATTGTGGTAGTGATAAGGCGGTATAAAAGCGATATTGACCGGTAGATACTTACCGTGATACTCCCATTTGTCGGTGTAAGTGTAGTTCGGGTTCTGAAAAAAATACAAATTGGATTTAATAACAAAACGATTGATTAATGCATTGGACCAATAAACATTGAGTACTTAAAGACTGGCTTTTATCACTGGGCATACTGTATACCGTCTTTTATTCCCGGATATTAATATTCGCTATATGGAGTTTATCTAAATAATGGTCTAAATAAAACCATTTTCGGAAACAAATTCATGTCGATTCACTTTCGAGATTATTTGTCGAAAGTTGTGTTACAGTATACACCCCAAATATTTGTGTTTAACAATGTAGTTGTACTCTAGAGGCTGGTCTTTGCACAGGAACCGGTAAACCGCTGAATGATTGAATCGGTGAAGCTGAGTGGTGAAGTAATGGCGTTTGCGTGCAAAAACTCTTTTTCTTTTGCTTCTATCGAGGCGGTCATTTCTGGGATAATGGAGGAAACCGAAGTGCTCGAAGAATACCAGTAGACGAACTGACGAACAACATCTGATACTACAATCTGACGAATCAATTGGACCCACCGAAGCGGTCATTTCCGCGGTTGTTGAGTATCCGAGAAAAAACCCTGGCCTTCAAAAGGTGAACAAACACCCTGAAACATGAATCAGCCCGATTGATTCGGACCTATGCGGTACTTGACAAACAATTTGGCAGTTTAGATGTACCAGAAATTAGCCCATTACTAAAACATCACAAATTTCCTTTGCGATATCATATTTTGATATTTAACTGGCATGTTTTACTTGGTTTTGTTACATAGTTCTTTTTTCAAATGATTTCCATCTTTCTACTCACCACAAAAACCCCGTTTTTTTCAAACAATGACAGATCTATGTTCCAGCTTTTAGCAGTTTCTTCAATGACTTGGAATAAACTCTGATGTTTTTTGACATCTTTGTACTTCATTGGATTAAGATTACAAATGGATATATCGGGAAACTGTATCACGTCATTTTCAGTCTCCACCAATGTGGTAACAGGAACACTAGTAATAGATATAAAAAGACCACATTTACGGGCACTTTATACAACAAAGGAAACTGATTACAAATGGATATATCGGGAAACTGTATCACATCATTTTAAGTCTCCACCAATGTGGTAACAGGAACACTAGTAATAGATATAAAAAGACCACATTTACGGGCACTTTATACAACAAAGGAAACTGATTACAAATGGATATATCGGGAAACTGTATCACATCATTTTCAGTCTCCACCAATGTGGTAACAGGAACACTGGTAATAGATGTAAAAAGACTAAAACGACCAAATGTACGGGAACTTTATACAACAAAACAAGCTGCATATAAATTCTGTTGGCGAATATTGCAGACTTAAGATTATCAAGGCACTCAGTTTTTAAATGCCTTCACAATATTATTGATAAGTATGATTTCTGCATTCAAATTACCCTTGATTTATTTGACGTACTATAGTTCCATTTTCTTCCCGTTACCAATTCTGATTATATACATGGTATGCGTAGTAGCCAGGTAAACAGGTTGTACTTACCCTTCCAGAGCACCCGGTCTCAGTTCCTTGGTAGAAGTTCACGCGTTTACTCTAAATTTGTCAGCCTCAAGGTTTTTACTTTGGGATTGTGGTTTTTAGACAAGGACTGGTATGTTTGTTTATAACACCTACTTAACGTCGTCATTGCCTGCTAATTTCGTTTAGAAAGTGAATTTCGGTGCCCAGGTGATCTAAATCGAAGCGTTAACAGATCACAGCGCAAATTGTATCTAATAAGAGATTTGTTTTGAGTTTGTTGTTTTGTTTTTATTTTGTTTTTTGTGTTTGGTTTTGATGTTTATACTATTTATTCTTAGTCAGCTAAATTTTTCGTTCTTTTTCATCTGACTTTGTTGTCTTTTTGGCATAATACTATTTTACATGATGACCATACAAAACATGTAGCAAATGGTAATGAAGCCCAAAGCCTAGGGAAGTCCAGACCTTATTAAGCATTGGTAATTGCGATGCATGTTTAATGAAGTTAAAAATCGGGGCTTTAGACGAGAAGTAAAATGCAGTCATTCAATTTTGAGAATAACTTAATGTTTTAATACCAAAAAGAGTTTTCGTTTGGAGCCTTACTATTTGGGCTTCATTACACGTTGGACTTCATTAGGGGTTGTTACAATACTGAATTGCTATATAATGCCTAAAAGTTCGATTTTATTGAAAAATGTTAATATTGCTCGTAAAGTATAATGTCAAGGTATTTTCGAATGGAAATTGCGTCCCCTAAAAGGGGCATTTCCTTTAAAAAAATAACATAAAAAATGAATAAAGGCAAACGACGAATATAAATTATATAAAATATTGTTTGAATAAATATATGAGTGATCATAAATTTTAAAATAAAATAAATAAATAAATACGTACGAAATATAGAAAATCGCCAATCTGTAAACTTGAAATATACACATCCCAAATGAAGCCATAAAAATCAAAGTCCAGAATATTTTCATAAACCAGTATTTCACACCTCCAATCCTGCCTATACCATGAATAGAGGTATAACCCGAAAAATCCTGGAGTTTTTCGCGAACTTTCCTAGTCATTTTGAAGAGTAATTTAACTAGCAGTGACTTGATCGATCACGGATTTTGCTATTTTTAAAATGGTTTGTCTGTGTGTCAGTTTGGTACGCAAGAACTGCAGTGTGAATTTTCTGATAAATGGTTTTTATATATACAATGTAGATGTATCCACCGTCATAAGGTCAATGTGTTATAAATAAAAACATTATATTGAAACGCAATGGCTGGAACAAAAGTAAAATTGAATATGTGAGAAACGAATTGAAATAATCATAATTGATTTATAACGATTTTATCTTGGTATGTATGTAAGTATTCTGATGACTTAGATAATTAATACAATAAGGGACATGATACAGACCTGTCGAAAGTTTAACACTGGGCTGACGAATTGGTACGAATCGGCAACTCAACTTGTCCCTCCCGTTACCTGTATCTTCCCAAGTTTTCGTCTGTTTCTATTTATCTATCCCGGTATTCACTAGCTATAAAAACCTCTTCAACTTGGTAGCCGAGCTTAGACTCAGTGTTAAACTTTCGATATGCCTGTACTGTGAATGGTTGAAAAATCCTTTAAATTTTTATGAATAATTAATGTGATGCATTTAACAGCATAACAACAATAGTCTCCACGTGTCCGTCAGCCTGCCTTTGTTACTTTAACGCCATAATCACTAACATGATAATAAACATTTAAATAATTAATTTGTTAATTCTATACAATTATGTTAATTTCACAGACATATTACCAAAGGAGGTTGCGCTTGAAGCGTTGTAAACTGAATTATTCCAAACATATACATATATCATGGTCTAATGCTCTATTTGCACTTTGCACTTGGTTTTTCATCATCACTTTTTGGAATTACGTAAAAATGACGTCTTGTCGTTGGTTATTAGTTAGGTCGTGTAATATGGTTGAGTTACAATGTTGTATCGTGAATACATGATTGTTGTTTTTTTGACGTACTTGATTTTTATTTGGGTTTTTTAATGGAACATATGTGTATGTTGTCCCACTCTGATGCTGCATGTTTCCCTTCTCTCCATAATCATTCGTAAGTCCCCTAAACGAAGATGGGCATATAGGGTTTACTCTATTTCTTCTGCTAAAGTTTTGCCCGCCATTTTTCGAAAGCTATCACAGATCTAGTGAATCAGTATTAATCATAAGTCTATGTAGCTTTTGTTGCTATAGTAGAATGCTTTGCTTTCAAAGCATTTTATTTCAAATAACATCTAAATAAATTGGATATTTCGTTAATTCCTACATAGACACGTACATTATCTACATATGTTACATATTATACCAGTTTTATTTCTAAAACACTAGACGGTCGTTTCGGAATACAATTCCTCACCAGTAGTGTTTCGATTAAAATTGTGAAACCAAAATGTGTTTCAGGATTTTGAAAAGATGGACAGAAGACAAAAATATATTTTACCAAATTTAGCCAAGTTTAATAAATTGGCATTCACGTTATTTTCTAAAATCTATGAATATTTTTAAATGTCGTATTTTTATGTAAGTTTAAATGTAATAGAACTCTACTTATAGACCGGACAAAACAATTAGGCTGACCTGAAACACTGTGGTAGTATTGTCTGGAACATCTGACATATTATTTCACTCGAAGAATATGTGTTGTGTAGACAAATATTGAACATTATTTTTTTTTTGGCAAAACTCGTAATTCTAATTCTAACCTCGGTAGTTCAACAGCATATATATGTATTTTCTTTTCTATGTTATATACCTTTTTTTAATTTAATCATAAAATGCATTTGAAAAATGCTTAACTGAATGGTACATGACACCTAGAAGTAGTTCTAGTATGTAGACTGAAGTAATGGTGTTTTCAGACCCAGTCAAGATTTTCTATCGAGACAGTCAGTTTTAAAATGGTAGAGGGGAGTGATCGTGTTAACGCCCAAGTCAAAATAACTTCACTAATATCGATTTTTTGGTTTTTGATCGCGGAGAGGAAGCCAAATTACCACAAAAAACTACAAATCTCAAGGAAGCAACCTGATAATTTTTCTCATCAGAAGACAGAATGCATTGTGATACATTAGTGCATAAAAGTGTTTGATTAAGACCTAGACCATGGCAACGTCACAACATATGCAGTTTTAATATTGATATTGATACAAGAAAGCCATTGAACGGCACTAAATGTCTAAGCATGTATATGTGCAACCATCTTTACGTTATACTTAATCACTTTATAGATAGTCAAGTGAAAATATACAATAAATAAATTAATATTAAAATTCACGCAATATATTTTGAGTATTTATTTTGACATAAAAAATAAAGACCAGGTCGGTATCTACCTTCGCTTTATACTAAATAGAAGTGAAAAAAATACAATAAATAAATTAATATTAAAATTCACGCAATATCTTTTGAGTATTTATTTTGACATAAAAAAACAAAGACCAGAACGGTATCTACATGTAGATAAGCAAGTATATGCAACAACCTTCACTTTATACTAAAAAAAAGTGAAAAAATATACAATAAATAAATTAATATTAAAAAATTATCTTTTGCATTAAGATTACGCGACCAGAACGATTGTCTAGATAAACAGGTATTTCTGTATTGCAGAAGGATGTAAGTATGTCTTTAATGGTGATATGTTGCGTGTAACCACAGCGATTTCTATTATCATCATATTGATAAGACTTGCCAACTTCTTTCCTGTAAAAGTTATAGCAACAATTTGTGAGAAAACAGAGAAACGGTAAAGATAAATGTTATACTTACGAATATTTAGATAACAAATTTTTTGAAAAATAATAAATTTTTATTCAGATGTAAATACATGTATAAACATGCACATGTGTTTTCAATTTTTGTCTTCGATATCATCAGTTTTTATGTTTACAAGATTCATGGCAATAGACCAGAGAATAAGGTCAATGTCACGATCATTTGAGAAATAATATATAGGATTTAGCTCCTATTAAGGCTTTTCTGAAATAATTGGATTGCGCAGTAAATAATGATTTTAGATATAACACTTTAGACACATTACAGAATTGCATGTTAAAATTAAAGCCATTGCAATGGCGTTTTGCAACAAATGGCGCATGTAATGTTCTTTGTTGCATTTTATTATCTATTCTTGTTATCGCGGTGGTTGTATAGGTCTAGTAACCATAGCTTAACTTAGAAACAGGGCGTTGGCGTAATATACCTAAGTCAGACAGAGTATGCCCGTTATGTCTTGATGATATTGATGATGAATACCACTATACATCATGTTGTAAAGATTTTGATAATGAAAGTAAAAAAAAACTATGTACCATTGTTTTATAGAAACATCCAAAAAATACAATTCATTGTTTACTACAAAGAAACTGCCAATATTAAATAATATTATATGTAATTTTATTAAAATTATTTTTGAGAGAGTAAGTCCTACAGGTCAATTATAAAAAATTATGTCAGCTCATGTATGCAACATTGTAAACCGAATTGTAATTGAATTGTAATATTGTATATGTTCTCTATATTGTTACTTATGAGAAGTAAAAAAAAAATGAATTTGAATTTTTGATTTACAAGTAGCCATGATTTATGTAATGTTGGTAAAATGATTTTATTATGATGGTGTATTGACACTGGTTTAGGACACACTCATAAAAAAGGTTCCATATTCGAATAAAGGAAAAACTTAAAGATACTTCTGGACATGGATTGGTGTGTTTTTCATTTACTAATTTGTCGATTTGCTAAATGCTTGTCTATAGATTGATGTCGAAATGTGATGAAATATATATATATATATATATATATTATATATATATATTATATATATATATATATATACGTTTCGATCAGGTTGACATTGTACTGCATTTTAATTGTGCCTCGATGTTAATTGACAGCTGTTTTTGCTTTTTAATAATGCAGTGTCATTATGTCATTCCATTTTTTCAGAAATGCTACTTCATTGTTAAACTTGAATGCAACAGAAGAATGTTGAGTTAGTGAAAATATAGATAACCGTTCAAATCCAAACATAGAAAGTACAGGCCTGTAAAAAGTTTAACACTAGGCTATGACGAATTTGAGCTTCGTATTACTTATATTTCGACAACTTTTCGGCAGTAAGAATATATCTCTTGGTTGTAACTATCTATCCATATCTACATCAATCGATAGCCGAGCTTCGACTCCTTTTAAAAAGCTCAGTGTTAAACTTTTGACAGGTCTGTACTGTATCTTTATGTATTATCTGTCATTGTTAATTATCAATGTCGTCTTAACAAAGGGCCCTAACTCTCTAGAGAATACGATGTTTGACAAAGTCGACACTGACCTCCGTTTAACACTGAACTTTGAATAAATAATTAATTTTTACATTCCGTCCTGAATTCAGATCCCCACTGGTAACCAAGTACATAAAAGCAAAACGGGTGTTTATGTTTTGGACCAGAAGTTTGTACTAGTCACAGATACAGAATTAAATTTTGATATTCTGTGAAAAAAAAAACAATGTGTCTAAACAATTATTTTTTATATTTTCTTTTGGCAAACTTAAGCACATATACAAATAATTTAAAAAAAAACAATTATAATGAAATATGACAACTAGATTTCAAATTCAAAATATATAAATTATTGGACGTTTCACTCATCAAAACTAAGAGCATCTATCTGCCTTTTTATTTTAAAAATAAATATAAAACCAATCGAATTAACGACCGCTTTGTCAAGGAAATTGTTAGAGGTTCATTGCAAAATTGCATTAATTGCTCACGCGTGCGTAAGTGTGCATGTTATTTACTACTCAAGCTACGACTTGGAAAAAATGGAGTTATATTCGAACTATCAACTCTCTTGACTTTAAAGCAACTGACATTACCACTTGACCATGTCTGCCTTGTCATGTGCTACTTTTGAATTCTTATGAAATAATACATTGTTTTAAGATTGTAGATTTGTTGATTGATCTTTACACCATGAAATTATTTTAATTGAAATATAACAGACTAAACTATATCTCTCAAAACTGATAAAAAATCTCCGTTTTGTAGATAACATGTTAATTTTCAAGCCGACGAAATACAGAAACATTCGTGTTATCAGAATTAAAACTTTAAACGAAATAATGATTTGATTCTGTTAGACTGGAATCGACCAAATTACGGACGGAATTGTTCTTGTAATTTAATAATATTTTTTTTGCGTTTGTTCTTTATTTTTATTTTTTTTAAAAACTAATATTTTTCGATTTATTAATTTTTTGGTCAATTTTTGGGATATCTATTTTAACATAAAACAGTTAGCAGTAGAAATATTAGAGGAAAATTATGATTTCTGTTTGAAAGATTGATTATAATGAAATCATAAGTATATATAAATAATTTCTATAGTTACACATCTCTATGCACCTATTTATCAAGGGCCGATTAAGACGTTAAGTATCATACGTTAGAATTGTGACAGCCATTAAACGAACGCGTAGAAGTTATCCGGGGTACATTGCGTCTAGTTTGTGGATTTGGCCCCAGTAATTACACACACACACACACACACACACACACACACATAGAGAGAGAGAGAGAGAGAGAGAGAAAAGAAAGAGAGAGATAAATTATGCCTCATTAAAATATGACGATCTGTAATTCGATTGGATTGTTGGATCATGTGATCAGTGTGGAGAAAACATAGTGGGATATCCCTCTGAAAACATCATAACACACCATAAAGCCACAATGATATGGCGTCATCGATAGAGAATCGGTTTCAACATTCTAACGTTTGACTCCCATGATTTCCGATAGGAGGAAAAATGACTGGTAGAGAGATTTATAGTTGTTTTAAACGATTACAAATCCAACTTTCTTTTTCATGGTGATCTTTCTTTCGCATTTCGGAAATATGACTAGTTGCGGGTGAACAAATGTTCATATCTCCCTCACTCATGATCAAAGGCAATAAATGTATAATATATATGGAATAATTAATGGAGTAACGCGTGCTAGGCAGCAAAGGACGTGATACATGGACTGGTTTTGAATTCGCGTTATACATGCATCTATAGTAGACATCGAAGGCATGAAACGCGTTCAGTGAACCCCATTGATCCTATATTAAACAGAGTCATATGGAATAAAATCATTGCAATAAAACGTATATAATACGGTCACTATTTGTTTTTATCTGAATCTGATTGCAACAGAACATATAGTTTGTGACTTATATCTACTCTTGAAATCTAAATAATACTCAACTGTAAGCCTATCAAGATATGGAAAAGGGAAATACGTTTGTGATTTAAAAAGCGAAATGCAGATTGAAAATAGTGACATTACTTTTTTATAGATAAAATTGACCTTTAACTTTAGGAAATGTCAAACTATACATAAGAATAGATTGAAATATGTGAAATGAATTTCCTACGGGACTTTCGTTGAGATAATAGGAAAAATATTAAGAGAAAACTGTTCTTGCAAATCGGCTGAAACTTGAAACGTATTTCGATCATAAACTAAATACGTTTGCTTGTTAACAAAACCAAAAATATTTAATGTCGCAAAATGTCTACAGTATTTGGTATTACGCAATAGTACATGTAAAAGTACTAAGCAAACATGTCACGATATTAATTTGTTCGACTTTCTGGCAAGGACAGTTCATGACATATTACATATTTCTGATACTAAAATTGGCACTATCAGTTACTTGAACTCGAGATCAAATATTTAAAGCCCGAATCGTCTATCATACCATTTCCTTAATTTTCAAACATGAGATTTCTAGCTGTAGCAACCTTTTTATTGGCAATTTGTAAGTACAATATGATAGAAATTACCAAAAATCATGACACATTTTTATGTTTTAATGCTATTTTTATTTTTATTTATTTATTTTTTGCAAACATTATAAACGACAAATTTCCGAGGATTGTAAAATATAACACTAACAATTGCAATAATGTCTCATTTTATTTTTTCCTTTTTAGAAATATGACAAAACAGTCGTTAAGCAGAATATCATGTACATTGCAAACATCATACATTGTAATTTTATTTTTAAGTATATATGTATGTAAAGTCAGAAATACATTTTACAAACAACTTTTGTTTAGATGGAAATGTCACAATTATATTTTAACACTGATTTTCAGTAACATGATATTTAAGAGATTCCAATAGTCCCCGTATCACATAAAAGGATAGTGTAATGATGTACTGAACAGGTATATGTGATAAATATGTGATATTTGTTACCTCATAATAAATAAATAATAAACATTCAAATCGATTAAAAAAGGATATGCATTAATCATTTGACAGATACATATAGTAAATTTAAAGCTTAAACATGACAAAAACCAATTAGTCAGCAATCTCAAGGTGCTGTTTATCGTAATATCAGAACTAATTTGCATCTCTTTGTTATTTATCTTGCAGTTGCCGTTAGCATGGCCTTTGACCGTACACTTCCTTGTGGAGGTTTGGAGAGGCCACTGACAGGCAGTGATGGTAGTGTTCTTTATTGCGGAAGAGGTGGTGTAAGATGTCCCGATGGATATCAATGTCATATCAGTTCAACTGACAGATTCGCTGTGTGTTGCAACTCAAGTGAGTATAAACTTCTTCCTACATTATGACATTTAAGTAAAATCAGACAAGTCGTACACTCAGTTTTTCGGTTCTCTGAAATGTTGGTGTTATCAAACACAAGCTTACACCTCTATGTCGAAATAAAAACCCCGGATGCTCCGGAATGGTAACCACCTTCCGTAGTATATTTAATTAGTAATGACAAAGTCTGGATATTTTTCGTATTTTGATAATTTTGTTTTGAAGAAATATATTCTTATCCTTATATCACTGCTATTCCCTTCCGGAGCACCCGACCTCACTATCCTTGGTGGGAGTTCACTTGTTTTGCCTAACTTGTCAGTTCCAAAGTTTTTACTTTACTTCTGGATTGTGATTCTGGCATGGATAAGTATGTTTATTTTGATTGATGATAGTGACTCAGTCACACTAAACACATAACAATCTAACTGCAAAACATCTGTTTGGGGGAAAGGAGGATACGAAAACTGACAGTCACAGTCAAAACATAATATCGCAACTGAATCTAAATCATCTGTTTGGGGTATTACTTTTTTAAATTCTAATATGCTGACTATACAGATATAAAGGAAAGGTATCGGCAATACTTCGTCATCGTTCTGTCTAGAATGACGTTTTTAGTGTTATAATACAACGTTAAATGAATAAAACCCGCCAATATGCTTGACAATGACAACTACAAAATACACTCAACTAAACTGACGACAACAAGGATAAGATTTACATATATTATGTCTGTGACTAATTTCCCTGGTTTTACAAAGGTAAGCTAAATTTATGAAATAGGTGACCTACAGTCTACGTTTGATAAAAATGTATACCGCTATCTATTTAAGTACTTGCGTTCGATTTTTAATGCAATAATGTCCATATTAAGTTTCACGAGTATCAATGATAAAGACATCTTTGTTAGTCTTTACATTTCCTTTTTATAACTACTGTTATTCTATTATATTTACATTTACGGTGTTTGATTGTATTAAACTCTGTTTTAGACCAAATGAAGTTATAGGACTATAATTACATTTGCTAATGTGACGTCACTCATTTCTTGCTGACACCTTTGTCCGTGACGTCATTGATAGGCTGTTCCAGGAATTGAAATTGCATGTCGTACACGACAATGTTTTAAATTTATTTCAGGATTCAAAAACAAAAATAAGATTTTCAAAAAATGCGAAATGTAAATATAACAAGTGATCTGTCTAGAAATGGCGTTTATAGTGCTATAACTTCCATTGCCGTGCAAAGCAAACTAGTCAGAACGCGCTAGCTCGTGTTATTCAGTTTGTTTTGAACGGCAATGGAAGTTACAGCACTATAAACGCCATGTCTAGACAGTTCAATGGTTAAACAATGTCAAACGCCCTTCTGAAAAGGTTCTGTACCACTTTGATATTTGAATTGTATTTTATTCTTATTTGGTACTCTAAAGTCTTGAATCCTCTTTATATTGTTTGTGTTAATTATTTTCAGGGTTATTTGGATAATCACGAGAAGCAGGACAATGGGAGTCTTATTAAAATAAATTATAAAATCCATGATATATGTTTGTGTTTTTCAAAAATGTAGTAAAATAGTCTAATAGTCTTATGTAGTTACTGTTTGTGTCTATTAGTTGTAATCAGTCGACGTTATAATGCAGTTATTCTCTATGTAGTCCGACACTCGAATCATCTTTGGTAACTGATGAATCAGTTGATTTTGTCTACTGTTTATTTATCCTATTTCGGAGAAAGCAAGATCGCAAAATACTAATAAATTTCAATACGACGGGTACAAATCAATGATTCTTTTACTTACATGAGCTGAGTCGTAACTTAAAATTTCTGTTTCGGTTCTGTCCTTGCTTAATATCTCATTTTATGCGACAAGATATAACCTGGGTGGGTGTTTACAATGGTAACCTTTTTTTACGAAATGGCGGGGTTTGTTATGTTAAGTAGTCATGACGAAAGAGTCGACTATTTAGGTAGGTTAGTGCAGCTCAAAAACGGATTGAATTTTGCGTAACTTGGATGACCAAATTCGATTTAATAAAATAATAAAGTGAACTACCTTTCTGGATTTTCAAACTTTTGAAAAAAATTGACCTAAATTCAAACTTGGCCTATTCCAAGATTCGACTTCATTGCTGCCAACTTTGACCTACATTTGGATTTCAAATCGTCGTTTTTGGTCTGATGTAGATATAAATTATGTTCTAAATTTGTTTATATTCCACCTATCGACGTGAACGTTATCGAACAATATTGGTACAAATGTATGTAAAGTGTGGTTCCTATATGCCTTTAATTACCTTGACTGTGGCGTGAAAACACAGTTACAGTCAACAAACCATCCAAACGATAATGATAGCATCTTTATCATAAACCCTGTGCGTACTTTCGTCATTGTGCAAAATTGTTGCCATGATGATATCAAATTGATTTAAGAGGCTTCTCAAACATCAATCACAAAAGGATTCTAATGAATCCTGGCAATTCAATGCGTTCTCTTAAACTTGTACAATATGTTATTATTATTAGATAATACATTGTAATATTTAACCTGGCACACTGGTAAAATGCATACGACTGTAAAAACCGAAAATAAATCTTTGAGAGTTTTTTTTACTTTTGCCTTATGCAGCTAGTTTCCTTCTGTTGTTTATTTTTATTGTTTTTCATAATTTGTTTTTATAGATCACACTTATAATTCTGAAATTCACAATAACAACAGGACAAAGTATAATAATAACTAAATCCGTATTAATTTTGCATCACTAGAATGCCACTTCGGAAAAAAATCCTCATTTGTAGTGCTAGCACAAAAATTGTGAAAAACTAAATACTTTTAATTATAACAGGTTTATCTGAGTCTAAGAACGTTGTTATGTGAATCACACACAGAGAGAAAACCTTTTATACATTTATTTTTGAAAACCAATAATTGCATTATTAAATACCGCCGTGACCAAGTTTATACACTAAGCTATTATAAATTTGACTAAGAAGTAGTTACTATTAGAATTTCATTATCCATTGACAAAGCTTTTAGGGGTAAAACCAATGATATATTTTCCCGACCTTGCGAAATTGCCAGAATAAACATACTAAGGTTTGTGGGTCCGATTTAATAACCACTCTGAATGTCGCAAAGTTTGTAATATATTTGATATGCAAATGTACAACATTATACATGTTCTATACGTCCGTAAGTTATTAAATGTGTGTCTATTTATATTTTTTTCACGTGTCTTGCATATTATATTAAAAATGACCAAAAGAGCCAGTAAATTATTTTATATAAATTAGTTTACATATATTAAAACATTAGAACCATATATACATGCATGTATTTGCAATTTACTTTTTCAATTACATACAATGTACATTTTACAGCACTAGACACCGTTTATAATCAGTAATGCTTAGACTATAATACTGACGCCAAATTTTATTTCAAGAGGTTGAAAACATATCCAAAGGACCAACATATATTTAACCAAATTAACCAACTATATCATCAAATTCAAAAATAAAATTAGTTCAGTTGAATAATCAATTACCCGAGTTGTCTCGAGCACACTTAAATATGCAGAAACAGGTGTCATTGCAATGATTTTCAATACTTTTGTTAGATCTTTACCATACCATTACGTTTAAGTGGCCTAAGCATCTCCGAAGATATTCGTTACCCAGGGGTAATACATAGCATTGTCAAATACACATTGTTCATAAAAAATATCTGCTTCTTAAAATTAGAAATTCATCAAAAAAACAATGCTACTGAATGTTTTAAAGTAATAACTATTGCCTTTTGTAAATTTGGTAAAATACATTTGGTCGTTCTATTTTCCTAATTTCAACATCTTAAAATATTCAGTTTTCCACAATTTTGATACGAGATGGAATTTAACCCCGTAACGGCCTATTAGTGCCGCATAATTAAAACAGGTTTTGATATATTTAAAAACAATAGGATTATAGTGTAAGACTACTGAACAAAATGCACAATTAATTCCTATTTTACAAAGACTTTCGTTTTATTGGCGGATCAAATTTTGCTTCCTGTAGTGTTATTTATCTCTGTCGTATTTACATCTCAAGAGCACTTAAAATCATCTTTATCTGTGAGAATTTAAACAATCGATATAATTTTAAACATTTAAAATCCGCATACCATATGAACACAAATAATGAGAAATGACACTTATTGTTCGTCTTAAATGTTTAGAGACAGACGTTTTCATAAATAACTTTTATACCTTTTAAATTTTTTAAACCTAACGTTCATATTTTGTTTTGAAAAGAAAAAGCATATCTAAAAATATTTTTAGTTTTAGTTTTACTTTTTCCGTTATTATTCTACACAGAGAAAATTTGACATTTTTTACTAAAAATCAGCTGTAGTATGTTCCTTGGGTTACCCCATTTGCATATATTTAATAGGTTCAACTAAGGTCAACAATTACAATGCAAATCATTTATATCACACTAGTTATTGACATCGGTTTTGACAAAATCATGGAGAAGAAATATCCATTCCAGATGACGTGAAGTATGTAGTCTTGAAATTTTTTAAGTATTTTGATTTGGAAAAAGCAATAGGATCCATTATTAGAAAGTGGGTAAACTGATTAAGTATATGATACAGGCGTGATTCAGGCGTAAATATCAATGTTTTAGAACATGGGGTCCATAACGGGTGTTTTAGTTCTTGGTCTACTCACGATATTTGTAAATTTGCTGATTTTTTCTCTATATACAGAAATTGATGTTATGATTTCAATTTTTCCTTGTTAGTATTTTTGTTTTTAAACACAAATATTGTGGTTATTTTATGAGAACCCATATGATGATATAGCAATTTTAGTTAAGGGCTGTCTCTAAGTATAAAAGACGGACAATAATCAGTTATTGATAAAGCCCACTTTTTACACATGCAGAAGAGAGAGAGAGAGAGAAGAGAGGTAGAGAGAGAGAGAGAGAGAGAGAGAGAGAGAGAGAGAGAGAGAGAGAGAGAGAATTGAAATGATCTGTTTATATGTTTTTTGTTCACTTTGTCGTTTGATGTAAAACTTTCATGATTTCTTGTAAATGGTATAACTGATGTTTGATAACTGTAGAGTTGAAATTGATAAAACGTTTTGAAGATAGAAGAAATTTATAACCCTATGTAATATATTCATAATTCATTTTAACAGCATGTGCTTACCTTTCCGGAGCACCCGGTCTCACTTCTCTTATGGAAGGTCACGTTTTTAAACTGACTTGTCAGTTTTAAAGTTTTTAATTCTCTCGTGGTCATTTCGACACGGATTAGTGTGTTTGTTGTTTATTTTAGCCATTGATCCAGTGGTGTTAGTCGATAAATGTCCTATTCCTACCCGTATTGTACAAACGGTGGACAGCTAAGGATTTGACATTGGGCTGCTGAGTGGCAGAGATATTGATAGTGACGAAAAATAGATCAAAGATGTCGATACATAGCTAACGAAGGGACTAGATGAGCTGTAGATTGGCCCATTTGGCCACCAATTCGTTAGCTTAGTGTTGAATAAACGTTTAACTAGCCTGTACTCTATATGTAGAAATCAAAAACCTGTTTATGTTAATATTGCCACTACTAATACAAATTTATATTTTTAAAAAAAATTTTATATATATATTTTTCAGATTATATCAGGACTTCTAGTATTAGCAATCATAAGCACGCTCAGTTTAGTAATAAGTTCATCACGCCTATTCAGAAGAGACATTCGGTATTCCATCAATTGCGAAGCTGAGACATCAGCATTTTGCAATGATATAAGTCTAGGCCAAGCCTCTTTATGTCCATTCTCAATGAGGATCAACCATGACAGATTAAGAAAACCAAGTAAAATTTCAAAAGCCGTTTGTCTTTGTGATAAACCTCGACTGAGCAACAAGGATCAATATTCATGCCAGCCAGTATATCGGTCCATGCAGGTACAGCGAACTAACTGTTTTACGTATCATAATCCATGTGTATATTACAGTCATTACGAACAAATAGCAGTGGCATGTGTTCCTGTAAAAATATGCGATGTATAATTGTCTAACATTGAAATATTTAATTGTTATTTACAGATTAACTTATTCATTTGTTTATTTATTTCTTTGTTTTATTACCTGTGTTCTTTTGCCTGACATATTATATCTACAATACGTCGTCCATGATCTGATGGCAGAGTGTTTACATTTTTGCGACCAGTCTATTAATTGTAAATAGGTAATTAAGTAGTACAAACAAATCCAGGCCAAAATTATTTTGTACTGGGATGGATATATCCAAAAAGACAGACAATTCATTTTAATATTCTTTCACATCTATGTTATAGAATGAACTCGTTGTTTACTGTGCTCTCAGGTCGTGGACGGATGCTACAAAAAAATAACTCAATATCAAATTGTGTTCGAGTAAATGTATAACGCACATTTTACACTACGTATATGGAAAAAAATGTTCCGAGCAGATTATGATCATGTTTTCAAAAGGCATTTTGAAGAAATTCTAGGACTATTAAGTAACGATAATATATTCAGTTTTTGTCGCGCCTGTAACATGCGAGACCTAAAGTACAAAAATGTCATAAGGGATATAGATTGTAAATTTATTACTGAACGACAGCAATTGAGATAAACTGTGGTACACATGATGTGGTTTGATGAAATTTCAGTGTTTAAAATACATCGAAACGCTATACATCTGTTAAAGTATGTTGTAATGTGGAAATTCAATATATTAATTAGCAATAATTTTTTTGCAGTCATCAGATCTCATCAAACACACTATACAGAACTGCAATATTAAGTTTCTGTGCTTTTCATGTCATTAATTTCACTTTTTATCAGTCTTTCATTGTCTTTGTAATGTGCAAATAAATATAGTATTTAATATGTCTTTCATGAAGAATGGGTTGTCTTTTATGCCAATACTAGATTTTTTGAAATAAAAATCTTTACTTTTTACATAATTTTGTTTCTTATATTTAGCACATATTTGCAATTTTATTAGAATAAATAAATCAAATGCCGTTTTCCGAAACTCAACGTTGTCATTTTATCTCAAAGGTTTGTAAATTCGAAAAGTCTTGCATGCCTTGATGTAAAATTGATGATCAAAGATACCTGGTTGTCGAATTTTCTATGCATTTGTGCTTCGTGTCACTTAGGCATTAAACTTTGTTTGCAATCGAACTATAACGGTTTAGATCAATGTCTCTCGCGCTATTTTGTCATAAACCGCTTTGGGGTTTATTCAAATTAGCACAAGAGCCATTCGATCTAAACCATCATAGATCGATTACAAAGTTTTATGCTTATATTTACAATCCGTCGCTTACAACTTACAAATTTTTGAAATGTGATTAATTCATTTTTATTCTTTTTTCGTGGAAATTCCTTATGAATATCGTACGGGTTTTAATTAGGTCAAACTGGGTTAGCTCGGCCCACCCGTTTTTTTTTTAAAAAACGACAACACCAGATAAATCTGTCAATGTTTTGTATTAAATAATTATCTGTGTTTTTACAACTCTTATTAATATTTACACTAGATTTATTAAATGTTGAATTATTAAGTAATTCTGACTGTAAAGAACTGGATGACACTTGACACGTGTATTTGTGTTTACATCTTTGTAAATTAGTCCCGTTACCAATGTATTCATACATTGCCGGCGACGTCAGAAACCATGGCGTCTGAAAACGAAAGGTCGCACGTGAAGCTTTCGGTCTATGCTGTGATAGACTGAATCACTCGTCAAATAGTTTACTACAGATAATTTGATTTGAATTGTAAACATAATGGAATATAGGCAACGTTATTAAGATGTAAAGTAATGGTAACACATGTTTACTGCGCGTGGTCTTAACAGATTAGTTTGTTGTTATTGTTATTAGATATGCTTGTAAGTATTGATGTCCAAGCGTTCTACCACACGGCAATCGTCATTAAATCTGCAGATGTAAGGTTTTTGAGGTTTATGATAAATCGATTAGGAACTTAATATTATTCAATATAAGATAAAAATAAAGCAGACTTATCAAAGGGCCTTTAAGTTACTATCCAACATTAAATAACTACTAGTTTCGCCTCAGCAACAACACATCATGTAATCACAGATTAGAACTTCGGTATCTCGAATACCTCGGATAACTAAATTTTCCAGTGTTGGGACTTTGAAAAAAAGCTAATTGCTTACAAGGACTTCAAAACGTTTTATGGCCGTTAACACAATAAGTTTGATGCCCCTGTATCCAAAATTACCCTACCTCTGACTAAAATCTATGGAAATGATTAGCTAAATCGAATCACATGACCAACCCAGTATCATTCCGTACATAGCTGCACGCGCAAAAATACTGGGTCAGTAAGGCTCATACTGGGTGGGTTAGAGTTACGTCCCCTGTCTCTAACGTAAACGTCAACCAAAATGGTGACCGTAAATAAATGGTTTGCGGAACCTTCTGCTGAAGATAGCGAGTTAAACGCATGAAAGTATTATTTTGAAACATTGAAAGCCAAAGGAAAGACCGCTAGACTTCGTTAGTATTCTGTGTTAGTATCCGTTTTTTTGTTGTCACAGCAGTATTTTATTGCACCCAAATAATTTTTTTTAACTTCCTTCATTGACATTGATTGCATTTTTAAAAACTTTTTTCAATAGCCCTGGGTCATCGATAGGGTAAAAAAGTTACATGGTTTGTAAGTGTCCGGTATGGAATGATACAGGGTCAGTAGAAAACATACCGGGTTCGGCGGTATCTTTCCTCCTGACCCTGTATGATTCCGTACCGGACACTTACAAACCATGCAACTTATATTATCATGCAGATAAAAGAAACATGGAACTATAGAATAAAAATAGATCTACTATACATATTAAAATTGTCAACAATACTGTGATGACGGCAATAAAACTTTTCGAGTGCCTTAGTAAGTCTAGGCTGGTAATATCCCATTGTCAACAATTTATTTGTAAGCAACTTCTTTGGTTTTATAAAGTTTAAATATAGGAAAGTTGTTTTCTAACAATTCTGAAATTAAGTCGATTATCCAAAATAATAAATAACAATGCTAAACTATTAAGAAAATGATATCAGATATGTTCTCTTGCCGTCAAATATAATACTGATTGGTCCTACTATTCTGATTGTCAGAAACAACTACTTGCAGCAAAGATAGGCTTTAGCTTTCCGATATTCAACATATATATATATACAGGAAGTCACTTAAAAACCTCATGGCTCGAATAATGCTAGGAGTATGATTAGCTATCTTTTGCCGGCCATAGTATAGGGAATGAATGTTTAATATAGTTAATTATTTTTAAGTCATTCGTCATGTACTTTGCAGTAACGGTTGACATCATTCAGTTCCAATGGATTCTTATACAACTGTGATATTATATAGCTTTTCAATTGCCGCCAGTACTGTATGATTCTCCACTTCACGCAGTTATACAAACATATTTTGTTCAAACTTCTTTCATCTTTCAAAACAATTCTTACTTAATGATACATCCTCATGTAAACGAATCCATACGAATTGAGCTAAATTATTTACATAAAAGAGCTTCAATTAATCAGCGATACTTCTATCAAAATCATTATTCATTAGACACCTCCTTTCATTTGCAACCTTCTCTACGATTTGAGCTAAATTTCTCATTTCGATTTCATAAAGAGCTTCAACCAAATTGTCCAATCGTTCTTTCCTGTTTATCCGTGAAAGTCCTTTTTGGATCATTTTTAAGTTTATTTCTACAATGTTTGGACTTGATCTTTTTATATGGTCTATTTGTGTTCTGTCGAGTCCAAGTTCTATTGCAAGTTTGTAACATTCATCTACAGTAAGTCTTTGTGCCAGCTTTCCGATGCTTTTATCACTGAAAAAAGCTGAAAAATAAATATGTCAGTTATAAATTGTGAGTAGGTTTTATAAAACTTTCCAGTTATCATGAAATAAACATTAATTTCAAGAAATAAATATAAATTTACATTGTAACTTTTTGCAAAACAGCACAGATACGTTTTGCCACTGATTGCTTACGGCAAATGTATTGCTAAAACGTGTATAGGTTCACAAGATAGAGGACTAAATGTTTTATTTTAAGGAATCGCACCCCTCTGTCTCTTTCTCTCCCTTTCACACACACACTTAAAACATTCATATACATTGTATGTTGTGTTTGTTGCACTAGTAATGTGTAGTTTATCGAATGAAAAGAGAATTATCCCCTCACCGCCAAAAATTAAAACGAGAAAGATGAAAACTTTGAATCACACCAAATCCCCTAGTTTCTTACCTTCTATACTCGTCTTTGGATAATATTTTACATTACTGGAAGAATCTTCTTCACTTGAATCGCCTCCATATTGGTCGTGAAAAAAGTTTAACAAATTTCCTGAAAACATAACACAAAATACATTACTAAATAGTGAACCTTTAAATTATGCACAATATAATACTTCTTGCGAAAATGATTTTTTGCAAAATCAATGATCTGCCGTTATCATATTAATCGGGTGTATATTTGGTCATATTTTTTGTGTATTTTTTTTAAACAGGAAGAACCTAGCCTTACCAAAAACCGTGTTGGAAGTTTGCCAGTGTTTAATATTTATTGGGTTTATTTTTAAAATGAGATGAATATTTGTATTTGCTTTGTCGATTCTCTTCTTGATGAAAACAGAACTCTTCAAAATATAATAAAATTCCACCTGTTGAATTTTAAAGTCTCAATTCAGATCAAAACATAAGTGCGATCAATACCTTTTTTTCGAGATTTTGCTTTTTCCGAAATTCCTTCATGTGGTATTCTAGAGCAAAACAAACTCCTTTCTGAACTCATTTGAATATCGTCACCTGAAAACAGACCAAATCGATCAATAAAAAGATCACTAATATGTACATTCATACGACATAGTTATATTCTAATTGTCGATAGCAATCGAAACACAAAAATAATTTTTAATTCATTGGTGTGATTTTATCAAATATCGTTTCATTAATATGTCTATTTGTGAAATCATAGATTGTAACGCCTCTACGGTAATGATTATAGTTTATTAAGCAACAAATTTTCACGTTATATTCCTACAATTTTAGTATAGTTAAATGAATTGATTTAGTGCAAAATCGGATATGCATTGAATATGTTGTCGTGAAATATAAATGCTAGTTTTATATAGCAAATAATGTTCGAAGAGCCCAAAGCCGACACTTATGTTATTACCATCATCCGATATTTCATCAACGGATCGAGTTTTCTGTTTTGATTTTTGAGCTGAATCTACCCAAGCCTTCTTTTTGACCAGTAGCTTCTCTTTACTGTCTTTCAAATCTGAAAATACGTTATTTGGTTTATATTATAATTCATCAACATGAAACAACATAAGCGAGTGTGTTTCCTTTCAACTTGTCAGTTTCAAAATTTTTACTTTGCTTCTGGATTGTGATTCGGATATGGATTAGTATGTTTGTTTTTGATTTTTACTAAAGCAGATTGTGTAATCGACTGTTTAAAATTGATATCTAAAATCGCGTTATGCATCTTGCTACAAGATAACTACAATACTATACAATCGAACACAAACATGGTGGTCTATGTAAAAAGTTTAAAAACTAAATATAACTTTGAAAACTGACAAAGTGGTTAAACATGTGTACCTCTACTAAGACAGCAAGGCGGGGAAAACATTTTCTGTCTTGATAGACACGTGTAAAAGCAGAGTGGAAAGAAAGTAACATGGAACTTTGGGTCGTCAAATATATCTAGGGCAATAAATGTGCGTAAGACGACAATAAACAAAAACGTACCGTAGAGGAAAAGGGATATAAATCTTATTTCTTTGAAGGTTACAATAATGGTACATAGATAAAAACGCCAAATTGCATACAAATACTGTTCATGGTTGTATAAATTAATCATGCAAAGCAAAAAAGTTACTGGGTTCCATTATAAATATAATCGGATTTTTCATTTAAATAGTATTATGTATGTACTATACATTCGTATTATATATTGTACCATTGTACAATTTTTTAAGCACTAGACAACCGTTTTGGTATACAATTCTTAATCAGTAGTGCTTGAAACAAAAATTGTAAAACCATACTTTTTAATTGATTGAAAAAAAATGTGTTAACATATAAAATATACAATTAAAATATTTTGAACAAAAAAATAAGATTTTGATATATCAAACCATGCACAACGTATTCATAATTGCACCTAAATACATATCATTTTCAGAATCGCACCAAAAACTATTTAAAGCATGCAATTTGCATACAAGACATAGAGGTTACCTTTACGATTAAAAATCTCAAAAGACCAAATTATTATCTATAAAGCAGAAAAGAAAATGTCATAATGTTTGTAAATTGCTACAGTGAACATATTTTGTTTTAACTTTATTGTGCTTACAAAATATTAGAAAGATGATATTTCCGTACACTCTTTTATTTCAGTAGTTTGTTCTGTACGATATATATTGTGGCAATATCAACAATATTTCCGAACAGTTTATTAGTTATATCACATAATTAAAAATTCTACTTACCGTTTGTCTTATCTTGTGAAAATGTCTCCGTATTGAAACCACAAAAGGTCCGAGATCGCGCAATCCGACTTGATTGAATTTGTTTTGGCCTTGTATTAATATGATTATCTTTGCGTGGCAAATTCAGTTTTGGAACAGACTTTGGTGCAGGAACAAAACTTGCAACATGTAATACAGTCTTTGATTTAACACTTTTTGTGAAAGAAATGATTGCATACGGATGATCCGATAGTTGCTGATAAAGCTGTACTGGGAAAGACAAATGGTTATCATCAGATAGTGTAAGAAACGTCAGAAAGAAAAATTCTTTTGGAAAACCCTTAAGTGGTTTTATACATCCTTTTATGTTAATACGTATTCGTGACGCATCTTTCAAGAAAATATCACCAGATCGACAATCATGAACTTCACAAAATCCCATTGATTTTCTTTTTTCTGCAACTTTAGGTCCATTTTCTTTCGTTGTTATTTCAATCCAAAGTGTTAAAAAGTTGTCGTTGTCTTTCTTCATGAACAGCAGAATCACACATACTTTCTTTAATCCCATGCTTAATTCGACCTCTAGGTTAGATACGTGTGACGCTGATCCAGATTTAATACGAGCAGCTTGTAACCTGATAAATGTAAATAATATAATATCAGAAAAACTCGGTTAAAAGTAAATAAACAAAATTATAAACTTTAAACATTAATTAAATCCATAAAATGAATAAAATCTTAATATTACACAAACATTTATGCTGGCAAATTAAATTTTAAATGTGAAATACTGATGTGTCATGAAACATGCTACATACCATCAAATGGTAAAAATTGCAAAATAATTAAGCTGAACGGTTGGACTTTGTGTCCTCCGTTAGTATTAAACTTTCAAGAGTACCTGTTTCGATGCGAAAATTTCATAACAATCCATGCTGAAATAAGGGAAATACGGCGATTTTTTAATACACTTCCCTTTATTCCAATTCGAAAAGATCGCTTTTTGGATCCAATGCCAAGACGTCACAAAGGTAACAAGCCCCACAGATTACTATTTAAATACATTACTTATTTACTGAACAAGCTGAAAATTATTTAAATATTTCTAAATAAATTCATTTGAAGGAGTGAAATTTACACTCGAATGACACCCTTCAACAATTTAAGATTATTATTAGTCCACCTTAATAAAAAGTTTGTTTATCAGACATTCCTTAGATTGAGACGCGTATCTTTAAAAAAACTATTGGCAAGTGTTCGTATAGAATGGTTTTATGACACCTGGTAATATACTACCTTGATCGTTTGTTGTTTTCTTTAATTTTAAAATTCCCCATAGGTAAAATGGTCGTAAAAAGATAATGGATTAAAACGAGAGATATTTGAATATGAATCGACTTATTACTGTCGACGGGCGTATTGCTGAATTGTAATATTCGAAAAATTACAATCGAAAAATTTTACTACGGTGCACTCAATTTTTTTTTCGTCTCCCCCAATTTATCGCCAAAATCCTTTATAACGCCAAACTTTGACTGGACAAATGGTGGCAATAAATCGAGGTTTTACTGTATTTTCTTCGTGATCGGCAAGAAAACTGTGTAATTTTAATTGATATAATAACATGTTATTTCTAAATAAACCGGTTCGTGTAAGGTTCTAGTCCTTCCGAAACGTTTTCATTTCTGTCATCATAAGGTAAAAAACACAGAATTGGTCCATATAGGAAAAACTATTTATTACCTGCTAAATCCGGACACATCTATACAACCACAGTCTCCGTTTTTGCATATTGTGTCATTTTTGGACAAGTCTATAACCTCTATAGAATCCCCTTTCTTCCGAAAGAATACAAGATCGCAGTCATCCTGCTCCTCGTTTATTGGTAAAGATAAGGAAACTTGCTTAAGGAATCTTCTAACATCATGCTTTACGTATAAGCAATGTGAAATGGCTCTAACGTTATAATCGTTTGGGTTGTTTTCTCGTCTCCAACACATCCCCTGAACATCACCTGGAATTACCTAATACAATGTGTTTAAATTGTAAAAAAAAATAATAAAGAAGACGGTGAACGTATATTGCTAACAACATTTAACACATATATTTATACTTCTTATAATATAATACAATTATACAAGTGTTTTATGATTCATCACAATAGTATTGTGTAGTAAACGGCCGTCTAGTGCTGTAAAATTAAAACTGGTTTAATATGTAATTAGCATGATCTCTCTGTGTCTAAAATTACCCTGGGTGTATTTCAATGTTCCTTTCATTCCATACGTGACAGCTGTAGCTGACTTAACACGAGTTACGTACCCTTTCAAAGCACCCGGCCTTGCTTGCCTGGTAGAGATTCATGTTTTAAAATAAATTTGTCAGTTTTGAATATTTTTGATTTGCTTTGGAGTTGTGATTCGGACATGGGTCGATCATGTTTTGATAAATTTATAAAAAGTTTTGCTCCCGAAGTCTATTCAAGAACGGCTATTCTAAATCTTATTTTAATATGTTTTAAAATGTATTTCAAAACGCCCGTCTAGTGCTGTAAAATTAAAACTGGTATAATATGTAATTTAATATGTTCATATTATTATGTACTTATCAAAGTAAAATATTTTTTACCATGAAGTAGACTTTTTCTGACTTTTCTACACAGTCCTGAGGGAAGACAACTCGTGTTCTTGAATCGTGACAGGATACATACTCATACTTCTCATGGGGATTTAATACTGCTTCTTCAACTTTTGGCGAATATGTGATAAAGAATTTGCTGAGTGTATTCGCATGAAAGGTTACAACGTTCGAGTTCTGTAAAAAGAACAGAAAAAATATATACAATACTTATCATATTTCAAAAGACAGGAAATACCTGAGATAAATGCTTATAAACAAAAACTGAAATAGTATATCGAAACGACCGTCTACTGCTGTAACACTATAACTTGTATAATATGCAATATAAACGCGTAAAAACGAAAACAATCCGATTGGTAGAACACATAATAAATCAACTGGCTGAACTACAATTTTTTTCTAGCTGGCGTTTTAAAAGATTTAAGATCCAACTTTTTTTCTACATGTACTCATGAACAATATTCTGTATTTATGTAAAATAAATTATTTCGAACTGACATGCGCGTGTTTGTTAATTGCCAATACAACCCACGAATGACATAAGAAACACGCATACACGCATATTAACAATAATTAAGATAAACTCTCGCCAAGTGTTATACAGCAGTAAGGTACTTTTGGTGGATTAAAAAATGCATTTTGGGAATTTATATAGACAATGACATAAACAAAAATAAAATATTTCTTAAAATGGAACGGATTAAATTACCTGCTGATAAAGTACTTGCGACATTTCTCCACCGATTTTCACCCATTTTGCCTTCGTATAAACATATGCATAGAAAGTGTAACATTTGATATTTTCTAAACTGCCGATATGTATACTGATCTTGGTGTGTTTAAGGAACTGTTTTGGAACGGAAATGACATCTACTTTCCCGTTATTCAAGTTCCTTTTCGTCTTCCTCATGCAATCAAACAGTTCATATATGTCTGAACAATATTTTTCTTCATTACCAACACACATATTCCCAATGACTTCATTCCTCGATATAACATCTAGTTGTTTTGCTTTTATATTTATAATTTTTTGTGAAAACTGTGAAGGTATTTGCAAGTTTATCTTCTCTCCAAGGTCATGACTTATTACATTTATACTGAAATATGAAATAAAGATTTTAACCCAGTTATTATATAAAAAATAATTGATTTAACATAAGCACACAGTGTTTGCATTAATTTCATGTGATTGTACATGTATATAATATTTCATAATCTCGGTGCTTTTCTCTGGGTATCACGGTTTTCCTAACGATCCCAAAACTGAATACCTCGGTATAAGTAAAATACATCACTCAACACCATCGCACTCATTCTTCTTGAAGCATTTATCTCTAGCATGTAGGCTGTATATATTTCAGGAGGAATAATTGCAAAGCTTGTGGTGTTATCTTATACTGGCGATTATACAAGATTATAAGTGTCTAGATGATTACAATGTTACTTATGTTCTGCTTACAATGCTATAAACCTATGCGCACAATGAATTATCTCGATGAAAATATCAAATAATCTGGTGAAAATAAATCGTATGGTGCTATTTAATCATTGACTATCAACTTTTATAAACTTTCTATTACAATATTATCTCTAGACCTATTATAGCAATTGACTTTAAAAACTGTCCTCATATACAAACTCATATTTATTCTCTCCGATATTATTATTTCTACATATCTGTAATACCTCTTTCCTGCATATTCTATATTGGAATCACTCGTATCGGAGTCGTCAGACCTGTTGTAAGAAAAAACAATCGATCAGTAGTTGTTGAATCTAAGGTGTAAAAAACTCGCAAAATGTTCAAACTATTTTTTTGTAAATATTAAAAATATAAAGAGCGAAATGAATTGTACAATGCAGAAAAGCTCCTGTTTCCTCCAAATCATTGGTTTTTTTTTGTTTTTTACTGATGGATAAAGAATGACAAACTGCACTTTTAATGTGTTACGATGAAAATGTGAAAATGTGATATTGTTGGATGTATCAATGTAGAAAGATAGATTCAATAAATTCAGTAGTTTAAATTCCTATGAATTAATAAACAACAAGATTCAGTGTTGATGTAAACACATGCATGTTTTAATTGTAAGGCAAAAAAGTCTGATGTTACAATATGGTATATAATACGACTTACTGTATTGGTTCATCTAAAGAAAATTCATGATCCATGTGTGTCTCATTTCCTTCACCAAAATCTCTCCATTTTCTATAAAACATTTATACTAAAGATGAATATGTCATTAAGGTAATGTGATGTAGAGCATTAATATTAAGTGATCTCCTTTGTATACTTCTGGTTAAATGAAGTTTTTTCTTTTTGGATATGGACTGATATGTCGTTTTAATTCTAACGTTCGCTCCATTAGCCAAATATATTTTAACTCTACTTAGGCGTGTACTTAGACATTATCCTTGGATTAAGGACTTTGTAGGTATCAATCATGTTACACTTTTATAATTATGGTATGTGACAACAACAGTAACATTGGATCATTACAGAAACTGCAAAATTTTGAGGGACGTTTCAACCCATTTGCACACATACTAACTTCCAAAGCCATTGAAATTATCCTCATGTCTTCCTTACTAAGCATAAACGTATAGTGTTCACTGCATTAGCACCCGCTTTTCCGAAAAGATATACATTCGTTGAGCAGACTTGCAATCGTCCGTTCGTATTTTGATTATGCAAATTGTTGGGTAAACATGGATTTGTTAGTTGGGTTTGAATTTGGTAGACTTTTGAAATGGCACACTATTAAAGTATAAATTGTTTATAATGAATTTTGTTGGAGGTATAATATTTGTACCCACTCATCAAGTGTGTCCTCTATTTCCTCTTCAATAAATGTATCTTCTCCATCTAGACACATCTGCCAGTCTTCCTTTATCTCAACTGCTGCATTTGCCTGTTTCCTTTTTATATGTTTAAAAAGATAATAATCTGTTATTTGTTTTTGATCACTATTAATGCATATAAATCAAAACTAAAGGCTAGTTCTTCAATGCATAAAAAGTAACAATATGGATTGAAATTATGATAAAATAAAAAGATAAGGAAAAAGTAATATAACTTTGAGTAGAGAATCCCAAGACAACTAAAAAAGTAATCTGTGCTTTTACTAGAGTTGTTTCTCTTTAAATGTGACAGTGGCTATGGTTTGATCAGCAAAACAGATATAAACACTTATAGGTAAACAACTTTGACCTGTCCGCTTGACCTTTCATTTAAATATTTATCACGGACCAAGTAAATCTCTATATAGGGAACACAGGTGTTTATTTTTGTATACGTCATAAGATATACTCACCTCATAGAATACACCTGTGCATTGACTATGTTTTATTTTGGATCATAACGCTAGCGCTACCCATGTATTGGTTGGACTCTCCTAAATGAATATTCCTAATGAAAGGTCAAACGGATAGGTCAATGTTGTTTGCCTATACCGTATTAGATAAACATATGATACGTATCATTCTGTATGATAATAATAAAAATGTGATTTCAAATCATTTTGATAATTCTTCACTTCAAGATGATTGCATTCATAATTCAAAATGGTCCCAAATTAAAAAACAAAATTCAGGTTTCGTTTTTAAAGCTTTTAACTCATTTCATTATACAGTATAACCTGTGTATAAAGACCACCCAGGGGACTGAGCAAAAGTGGACTTAATAGACAGGTGGACTTTATATAGAGGGTCACTTTATAAACGAGTAAAGGTGTATTGTTAATACTGGTATACAAATAAATGAAAATAATACCTATAATACCTATCAAAATACCCTTTTGTTTAATTTTGTTAAAATTTTTTTATGATATTTGAAAAAAAGATTTATTATTAATTATAGAAGATATTTGAAAAGTGCATTATAATCCTAATGGGCTGTACATCTGATTACATGGTAACAGTTTATCTATCAGAATACACTTGACTAATGTCTTTGTTTTTTTAGGAAGCAGAGTGTCACTAATTAAAACAAATAGGTATAGTAAACAAACTGCCCTAAATAACAAAGACTGTTTCTAACTGCTGATCTAATGGCTTCAGTCATTGACATGAGTATAAGTATACTTATAATAACTCATGATCATCTATACTCTTTGCAACAAAAAATTTGTAAAACTTATACAATGATAAAAGATTTATAATAATTATATATTTCTTATCTTCAAGCATTAAGAATATAATAATAACTTGGTTAAAAAAATTACATGAAATTAGACTAAAATTATAATATGAAAAATAACTTTTAAAAAAGTTGATTGAAATAGTGGACTTTATAGACAGGTTGAGAAGTCATTCGGGACTAAAAAGCGTGGACTCTATTTACATTAGACAGGTGGACTTTATATACAGGGTCATTATATAGTAAAATCCATTGGGGATACTTCAAACCGGTTGCTATAGACAGGTGGACTTTATACAGAGGTGGACTCTATAGCAGGTTATACTGTATAAACAAAGTCAACTTTTATTTTTGTACAACCATGGCACAAATGGGCATCTTTATTATTCATTTTGTCGTCCACCATGGTAACTAGCGAGGAGATTTGAATCTGTTCATGTTATTTTACTAGAGGATAAGCATAAAACAAAGGAATATTATAGTGGTATTCTTCATCTTCAATTTAAAAATCTTTATCATTACATATCTCTCGAATTTAATATAGCGAATAAAACATGGTTGAATCTACATCACGTGTGTAATATCAACCAAAAACTTCAATATCATATCGAGGGCCTTATGGTGCTTACTGAGTCGTCTCTTATATGTTGCAGATAATACTTGTCTCACGCGATAAACAATGAACTACCAGTTGAAATCTCGATTTATTTTCCAGTAGATCAGTGAAGCCATAACATAGAATTTTTGGTGTTTTAGGAACCATGTACTTATTTATAAATAACTTTAATAATTTTATCTCACTATTTTAATTTACGATAAATTAAGATCTTCAGGGACATTTTCAGCGCTTCTAAAGCACCGGTTCAGTGTTTTAATATTAAAAGATCACGAGTTATCCAATTGAAAGTAACGGAAACATGTTAGAGCATATGGATAAAAAGGGAGATTATCTATATTCAATACACATTTGTTTGGATTAAGTTCTCTAGTATGACAAGGATATAATTGTGCCATAGTACACGTACTTTGTTCTTGTCATATCGTTATTTAGGACAGTAATAAATATAGGTTATCTACAATAAAAATTAAAAAGGAATAAACTTTGATCACAATTGTCTATCCAATAAGAATATTATCAATCCATGCTACCTCTAAGAGCATAAATTTTATCATGTAACTGATACATGTTAAACAAATAAAAAGGTATTAAAATTTAAATTTTCTATTTGGAACAATATTTTTGTTACATTTCAGAATTATTGTGAACAGTAATACTTGTAATCTTGTTTAATGTCCAAGCCACCGTTATTTCACCTGCATCGAGGAAGTTTTGGAACAGAAGAGAACCGGCACTAAATTATCTATACCAATGGTAAGGATCTGCCATGAGCAAAGATGAAATAAAAGTGGCGAAAGTGGTTAGCAAGCATGTACTTGTTGTCATTCCAATCGACCAAAGCGCCCACTTTTTATTTATTTATTAGTTAATTAAAATAATTTTTATATTTTAATAAACAAAATTAAAAAAAATGTTTTTCGAAAAATATGACATGACAAATATTGTTTTGATGTAATTTTTTCAAAATTAAAAACATTATGACATGAGAAAGATATAAAGCTTTATGTATTACATGTAGTTTCATATTCATCATTACCTGGAATCATCAGGCTCAATTTCTAATTTAAATTCCGATGGCTTTGATCTCCTCATTGCATTGTTCTACCTAACCTCGATACAAAAACAATCCAATCAGCTGTAAATACAAAATGGACAATTATTTAAAACAATCAATCAACAATCATAGGCTAACAACTATATATGACCTATGGGGTTGAACTTGTATTAGGAATGTTCATACATGACGATTCACCCAATACAGGAATAGTGTAAGGGTTTGCAATTCATGCACAATAAATACTTTTCTATTTTGCAGACGAAATATGATTTGTAGACAATTCGTACCCATCCCAAGACGACTCTTACCCCAAGAAAATAGTTTGAGAAAATTAACGTCCATTTATTTTATTTTCATGTTAACTACGTTTTTTCTTATATATTGATTTCTCAGGCACGAGTGACTGATACTAAAACAATTTAACAAGAATACAAAAAACGTACGTTAATTTTAACGTTAAATGTTTTCTTGCGTATGACTTGTCTTGGGTTAATTAGGAGATGCCCTCATGTAAAACCCATGGTAACCGTTACGGATTGTCTTTAGGTACACAATGTCTGTGCAAGAGATGTATTGGTATTAGTACGAATTGACCCGAGTATGAGTTGTCTTGACACCGAAATAAGCGCCTGTATTCCATAGACACAATTGTACACGTCTAAATATTATTGGTGATAAGGCCAAAACAGGTGTCTTTCTTGTCACTTGGAGAAATGGTTATGCATCAAGTGAGATTATGGCGCCCATCGTGTATATAAATATATGGTTATTGGTCTGATTGTACCTCCAATTTTGGTTATAGCATAGTTACGGAAATAAAAACGAGTATTCGTTTGGTATTCTTTAATTATTTGGTTAAAATGAATAAATTTCCTTACAGAAAATATTAATGGCAACAACAAATTGATTTTGTAACTTTCTTCTGTCGCAATTTATAATAACCTGGATTGCTTGTCTGTTTTTAATTACTTAATGTTATCAGAAAGGAATTTCTAACAACGGCAACTGTGTTTGCTTTTAATCTTTTACCTGTTGCATTAAATTTATAAATGGAATTATGATCGATACGGTGATGTAAACAAAGTGGGAGAAACAAAGATAATGCTTGTTTGTTTCCTCCAGTAGGAGGATTTTTATGCCGACAAATATGGTTTTCGGGAGGGTGTCTCAAGAGGAAGAGAGAGAGAGAGAGAGAGAGAGAGAGAGAGAGAGAGAAGAGAGAGAGAGAGCGAGAGAGAAAGAGGTCGTGGGATTTCTTTTCATAGTTTGAAATGTTTTGCTATTTTATTTTGGTTGCTTTAGTTAGCCTTTTTTAGAAATAAACTTATTAAGCGTGTAGCTAGGTGAAGGCGTCTTTGCCATTCAGAGTGCCAAATCCTCGGTAAATTCTGAGTAAAATTTAAACTGTGTGTTTAAATTTATCTCGGAGAACATATACATTACATATTATACACTATATATATTTGTTTAAAAAAACTACATACATATCCTCGAGTCATAAACATTTTGTTATAAATTCCAAGGGAATATATTAAGAGCCTTATTTTAAAAATGTAAAAAGACAAAAATAAAAAAAATCTTACCTTTGTTAATCATTCTTTAACTAACAATTCTTTGAATTAAAACGCATTTTCCACAACCAGGAAGTAAAGCAAATGTGTGTATATTCCATATAATTTTGGGATTTTCAATCACGGTTTAGTTATATTACTGATAAGCATTTATTGATTACAGATCTGTCAAAAAATTTACAGTAAGCTGACAAATTTGGCGACAGATCTCGCCCCTTTATCTCTTCAGCTTTTTGGTAGTTGCTTTTTATCTCTCGCAGTTTCAGTCACATGCTATCCAAATTTCGAACTTTAGGCAACCGTGATTCGGCTATTGTTCGTTTGTTCGGTGTTTAACTTACGACAGACCTGTACTGTACATGGCAAACAAGGTAAATCTATTGAGAGATTGTGAAGTAGATATAATCGATTTCAAGGCATTATATAATCTATGTTTAGTTTTTATAGAAGCATAACTGAATTACGAAGGTTTTTTGCAATCTATTATGTCTTGGTTGTAACAATCCAATATTTAACAATGGCCTTAAAATGCTCAAAATACGATTATGCTGTTAATTAATTCCGTTCTGTTCGTGGATATCCAGTTATTTGACAATTTCAAGTACATGTTATTTAGCAGTCCTATATTAATTTTACTTCATTAAATAAAAAATAATTTAGATAAATAGGAAGTAAAAAATTGAAAGTGAAAACCTGACAGAAGCCAACGTAACCCACGAAACAATACCAGTACATGATAAACAGCAATATATATAAAAAGTTTTGGACTACTGATTGTAAAAATAACGACTTTGATGGGTATTGCAGTAAAAGTCTAGGGTTGTGGTTATAGTGACAAACGAAGGGAACACTGATTATAAAAACTCCATACTTTAGATGAGTAAATTTCAAATGCTTTGATGAAAGTAGACAAACAATGGGACCCCTGAGTAAAAAGCTCGCTCATTTGTACAGGTTTTGAGATTAAATGTCCTGTACATGTGGCATGGTTACAGTAGGCTATGAAACGAGACAACAGGATCGCCTTTCATTAGATTCAAGGCCCCAGTCTTAACTAAGATTTCCCTTAACTTTAATCTGACGAATTATGACGATATCTTATCATACGTCAAATGATATAAATGACAGATATATACTTAGTATGTAATAAGCTCATAGTGACCTCCACAACGGCACATTAATTCCATGGATTTCTCGAAAACTAATAAAACTATTATGATTTCAAATTAGCCAGGTTTAAAATAAAGAGAATCTTAGTTAATGAATGTTTGTAACACTTATGTCTAATATCATTATTGTATACCTATTGTCATTCACTATTTTTTAATTTATTGAATACTATATTTTTAAATGGCATATTACATAAAACATATATCATAAATTAAAATATATACGGTAAAACACTATTGTACACAAATTGTAATTTATATGCCCTATACCACTTTTTGAATTTAATCATAAAATACATTCAAAACGTGGTATATGACAATATCATATATCACTTTTTGAATGTATTTTTATGATTAAGTTATAAAAGTGGTATATGACAGATATAACATGATTCTTAGTGTCCGTCGATGACTGAGGTCCCGGAGATCCTTATTTGTTAAACCAGGAAAAAATAACACGTGTTTATTTCAAACGTTTATCTAGATTTTGTAAAGAAAGGCACATACAAATGTTGTGTCAATAATTTAAGAATCAAGAATACTAAGCAGAAAATCAAGTGTGTTAATTATACAATGTGAATTATGAATAAAATAAATATAAAAATAGAACTATTTGAACAATCCAACAAAGCGTACAAACACAATGATATAGGCATGATACATTTTGATTATTTCGAGTTTTAGAACACTAAAGAACAACCTCTATTAACGAGGGGCCTGTTTAAATCGAATCAACAAGTGATAAAAAGATGCATATATACAAGTAACACAATAGTGTCCGTTATTGTTGAAATGCATCAAATTCATGTCATTTTGTGTGTGTGTGTGTGTGTGTGTGTGTGTGTTAGATGTGAAAAGTTATGTTACTAACAAAGTCTATGTCACTGATTTTAAAAAATCGATTGATACCGATGTGTTATTAAATAATTCGAAGTTTTAGAACGGAAAATCACCTTTGACCAAGGTGTTAAATTTAAGATATCTGAAAGCCCCTTATCTTCAGAAAAGTATTCCGCACAACGATCAAGTGTCTACACATGGGGTACTCTGAAGTAACGATATATATAATTTTCATGCATTACAATACACTTTGAATATTTGTTGAGTGTTTGATACATTAATAGATAACATATTCTTAACCCAAGATATATCTTTCTTGCACCTCAGATAGAAAAATCCATAAAAAGACAGGTGCAAGATATCTCAATCTTGTACCCCCCTGTGCAAGATAGCCTACATGCCGTTTTTCCTGCAAAATTTTATCAACAAAATCAGAGGTGTATCGAAGGTTGAAATTGATTTTAAATTGAAAAATGTACTTTTTGATGCAAGAAATAGAATCAATCACTACTTGTAGTGCCAGATAAGGAAATCTCAACCCTCGTTCTAATATATTTCGTCCAAAACTCGGCAAGCCTCGTTCTGGACCAAATATATTAGAACTCGGGTTGAGATTTCCCTATCTGGCACCACAAGTTGTGATAGATTCTATTAATATTGCATCCCCTTGTAGAAGATAAAAAAGCATGTGAGAGTCACACACACACACACACACACACACACACACACACACTATTTTTCCATATAAGGCTTACATTCATTGCCATTTTCTTGTTGATTTGTTACAATATCCAATATGAACAAAGACATTTTAAAAAATATTTACAATACAAATCGTTAAAAAACATACAATTGTCCTACATATAAAAGTATATGTAGAACATTAAGGCTTTACATTGTATTGCTACAGACGATGTTGTTAATGCTATGCTTGTGAATCTAAATACGAAGTACAACTTTTAAATGTCAGATACAATCCTACAGATTACACAACTTGATACTGATATCATGCAGATCTTTGTTTAATGTTTAGATTTAGTCCATTTTAGGATGATATACTACCTTGTTCGTTTACATTTTATGATTCTAACGTTTATCGTAAAATAATACTGGTTGGCCCCAGGTTTATATACAACATTGTTAGTAAAGCTGTAATTTAGAACAGAGCTATCTAAAGTTTTGTCCTTCTTTATGAACTAAAATCCTTTTCGTCGGCTTTGCTGTTTATTTTGTTTCTGGAGCATAATGCTACACCTATAAACACCAATAGCTCAACGATTTCAACCATACTCAATACTGATATACCAGCCCATAGTCCGAGTTGTCCTCCAATGTCGCTCACGAAATTTTCATCCTGCAAAATATGTTGTAATAAAAAACAAACATACTAATCTATATCCGAATCACTATCCAGAAGCAAAGTAAAAACTTTGGAACTGACAAGTTAGGTTATACACGTGAACTTCCAAAAGGGAAGTGAGGCCGGGTGCTCTGGAAGGGTAAGCACCTCCTGTTTAGCTAGCTACACCCGCCACGTGTGTAATCAAAATTGTGTGAGAGGAACATGGAACTATGAGAATTCAAATATATCCAAGGCAATCCTGGACAGGGAGAAATTAAACTTATCAACAATACTGTGATGACGGCCACAAAACGTTTTGAGGGCCTTGATAAGCATAGGCTTGCAATATCCCTGAGTCAACAATTTATTTGCAAGCTGCCTACTTCGTTGTACAAAGATTTTATCCTATCCTTTTGTGATTTGATGATATAAACGTTATGACTTCCATTTTTCTATCGTCAACTTTTCTAAGCAGCAATATACTTGTTTCTGCTTATGGTGTATTTGTTTAATTATTTATACGCTATGATAAAACTTGTTTCTACTCCCGGAGCTTTATACATGCAAAAAAAAATAGTTGCGAAAAGGATATTGCAAGCCTAAGTATTTTAAGGCCCACAAAAAGCTTTATGGCCGTCATCACTAAATTGTTGACAAATATGATATCTGTGATTAAAAAAATTACCCCGGTCATATTTGACGTCCCATAGTTCCATGTTACTTTCCTTTCCGATTTAGAGTACACATGTAGCGGGTGTAGTTAGCTAAACAGAAGGTACTTACCCACCCTGAGCAGCCAATCGCTAGTTAAACTTCAAGTGACTTATTTGTGAGTTTTTAAGAGTTTTTTTTACTTTGCTTTGGGTAAGCGATTTGGACATTTACATGTCAAAATCATTGTTTGATAATTTGCTTAGGGGCAATTTCAACAATATGATTGAAATAAAAAGAAATTTACATAGGTGAGTGGTGATAAATAGCTTCTGTTTTCTCGACAAGTAGGATAAAATTCGTTGAAACATAATTTGATTGTACACCGCTTGACATTGTTCATTGTTAGGGTGGTAACAACATAAATTTGCTTAATTAGAAAACAGATCTTTTCAAAAAAAAAAAAAAAAAAAAAAAAAAAACAAAATCCGAAGCGTGTTTTAATTTAGTTCTCATTATAAGACAATTGCATGGAAATTTTATTTAAAATCTACATTTTCTGCAAATTCGTAACACAATGTTCCTCTAATGTTAAGACTTCATAATTTTCGGTCTGGGAAATTTAAAAAATGGATAATTTGCGTTACTGGCTTCAACTGAATCACAGTCACGTGATTGTTAGCTCATGAATAAATTAATCACATTGTGCCATATGTGGATTGGTATGTTTGTTCTTGATTTAACGACATATCTCCATACCAAAATCAATGGCTATAACAACTTTTGACTTTAATGTTCGATAAAATATCAAAAGTAATCTATACCTAGAAGTTCAGATTTTCAGTCTAATTTTAATATAAAAAATACAAATATTTAAGTCTCCGTCTGTCAAAACACCAATCAATAAGGCAAAATACAAAGTTTAAAAAATTACAAATAAAGTAAAACACGTCAATTTCCGATACGGAAATGATACCGAGTGCCCGGGTGCTCCGGACGCGTAAGCATCTCCTACATGTCTAGCTCTTCCACCATGCATTAAAACTGAAAACTGTACTATTGTTACATATTATATCAGTTTTCATTTTAAAGCACTAGACGGTCGTTTCGGAATACAATTCCTCATCAGTAGTGCTTGGACCAAAATTATGAAACCAAAATTGTTTTCAAGATGTTGAAAGGATTCCCAAAGGACCAAAATATAATATACCAAATTTACCTAAGCCTGTTACTTATGATCAGTTCAAATTAACTTACCGTATATGCTGCTTCTTCTTTGATGGTTTGTTTGGTCAAGGACGAGTAGAAAATACGTACTAGCATGCAATCCTCTCTATAAAAATGAAGCAAAACAATATGGCGTTAATTTGATTAATCACTATAGTGACTGGTGTGAGGGATTTAGGTTTGAAATCGACAATTTTGAGTGTATTTTCCCGCAGCTAAGGTTGACTTAGAGGTGCAAAGTAATGCTTTTGCAGGAATCCCGCCATCCAATTCTCTAGATGCAACCCTGTTTAATAATGTGTTTAATAATGAAATCTTAATACTGAATTCTAAAAGGAGGTAGTCAATTATTGAAATAGATACAAGACATTTTGACTGAAACACATAAACATACAACATAATAAAAAACACGGAACAAAACAGGACAAAAAATGTTGACAATAAAAGACATCAATATATTAGGAAGATTAGAATAACTAATGACTATGACCCTTTCAAACTGTGTTGGAAAAATATTTATATATGACGAGTCGTTGTTTAGAATTGTAACTGTAGTTCTATAACTAAAAATGCTTATGCAGCAATAAACCTGCTTTATGGTGCATTTGTTTAACAATTAATACGTTATGATTGAGCTTGTTCCAACTATGGAAACTTTATATATCGAAGCAGGCTATTCACAAATTAAATAAATTGTTGACCTAGGAATATTGTAAGCCTAGACTTATCAGGACCCTTAAAAGTATTATTACCGTTATCACAATATTGTTGATTAATATGTTATTTCTATGTCTGGAATTAACTTGGATATATCTGAAATTACATAATTCAATCGATTACACACTTGGCGGATGTAACTAGCTAAACAGAAGGTGGTTACCCTTCCTTAGCATCCGGTCTCATTTCCTTGGGGAAGTTAAAGTGTTTAAATTTAATATGTTTGCTTGAAAGTTTTAACTTTGGTTTGGGATTGAGATTTGAACATGGGTTATTAAAAATCGGTTCAGTTTAAAACAGGTATAATTCGTTTATTGTTTCGCCTATTAGAGAACATCAGGAAAACTACAAACGAACGTAACTCGACGAAAGGGAGCGGTCATTATTTGTACACCTTATATCACCTGAGGTCATTATCAGATTAAGATCTGTTCGACAGGTTTAACCTGGACGTATCACCTGTAATTTCTATTGCTAGGCAGATCTTTCGTTGCAGCATACCGTAAATTCGCATGTACCAGTGCTTAGCAAGCAATACCTTTTACTTAAAATCATTGAATTAAGTAAATTAAATAAATGCATTCATCAGGGAAGATGCGTTCTGTAACGTGGGTCATGTCATTACCCCACTCTAGTCCTCATTTTTCTATCTTTAATCTTTCTACCTTTTCTTCTATCTTGGGTAATGGCTGGACTTGCCCCCTTTTTGGCCTCTCCTTTACTATATTTAATTTAACACCATTTTAAACACACGTCTGTTAGTTATTCTTATGCATTTGCATGGGCAATACTTTAGTCGTAGACAGCATGGTCCGACTGGGTTAAGGTACGTGTCATGTCTTGGTCAGTAAGACGCATGTGTTGAATATGGTTACATGCAAACGCTCCGACGACTGTGTCATCATTATATGGCTATATGTGCTCTCTCTTTTGTTGTCTGCCGTGCTGTGAAGTGGTGTCCGTGGTGTCTAGTTCAGGTATTTAAATAATTGTATGGCTAGAATGTCCTTATATTGATTCTGTACGCTGTTTGCCATTTTTTATTTAGTTTATTATTTTCAATTTGTCGCGTTCGGGAGGGGGGGGGGGTCGGTAGTTTGGGGTTTATTTGGGACAGTGCCGGCAGTGTACAGAATTGATATTTATATATATTTTTGTCCATGTTTTTTATATAGGCAGTTTATAATTTTTCAGTATTAGGATTGTCTCATGCATATTTTTCAGGCCAGTCATACTTGACATTTATTTTTAAATGTTCCGCCCTTTTATACACGATTTACACGTGTGTCATCCATTATAATGTCGTAATTATCGTACTCGTTTTCATAGTCCTAGACCATTACATGTTGTAATTGACTCGTGTTTTGGGCTGAGCTAATAGCTGTTAATTGAGCTTAGGTATTTCTATGATTTTTACCCTACATATTTTTCATTGGGTTCCATTGTTTATTAGGCAATATACATTTCCTGAGCAAAAGTTATGCTATCGATTGTTATGAATACTTCTGTTCAGCATTGTAATTGACTTGATGAACAATTTTCATATCAACTTTCAAGGCAATAGTTTTTGCTGATAGTGCTTATTGTTGCTAGGTTATTTGTGTTTGCTGGTGTTTTATATCACATCATTTAATTTGCATTGCAATCCATATTATCTTGCCTTATGTATTTATGTCCTTTAATAAATTATAATATTAATTTCTGTCATTTGGTATACTTACTGTTGGTATGGAAGCCGTACGCTGACAACCATCCATTAAATTTGATTTACTTATTTTATTTTATTTACGAGTACATACTGTTGTCTTGTGCCGCTTCCATGCCGGTTACAGTGTTATTTTATACATTATAGTCTTGCACCTTTTTCACTTGTTTTAACTTCAGTCATGATTTTCCCTATTCACTCTTCGGTCAAGATTTTTCCCCTTATACAGTACACTTCTTAAGGGATTGACTTACTCACGAGCCGTGCTCGATTCCTCTTGAGGTTTTGTGTTCATACGCTACAGTTCGTTATGATAGGATCCGAGGTCATTTTGCAAGGTCAAAATACTTTATACCGTGATGTTTTCCACAATAACCAAATTTTTGTCTGAAATTATCAATCAGATAACTTGATGGTGCACTTTTCAAATGATAAACAGAATAGTTGTAGTGTGCTGGTTTTGAAAGTCTCGTTTTATATAGAAATTCAAAATTAGCAAATGACACGTCTTTAAAAACAATATAAGCAGTTTGATTTCTGAGAACAAAAATAGAATACAGATCCAATTGTAAAATTGGCACCTGAATTCCTTAATAGCTTGAAAATCAACAAAATTATTCTAATTAAAAAATTGTTTGATTTAAATTAAGGAAAACATTTGTTAATAGATAATTGAAAAACTGGAAACTGATATATCAGTGTGTTGCTATGTATGCAAATGAAAGTTCCCATTTTTCTCATACGTACAACTTGAAAACTTATAGTCTTCTGGGTATTATCAAGTCGATTTCTTAAAAGTAAAATGAATTCAGAAGTTACATGTGTGCTCACAAAATGGAGTTTTACACTCTAAAAAATGTATCGAGGCATCAGCAATTTAATATGAAGCAAAAGTACACAAATTGAAACGCACATTTTCGTGTGCTGATTTTGGAATTTTTTAATTTGACTCATTCGACGACTTACTTACATGACAACGTGTGACAACATTCTGAAGATTTCTAACCAGTTTGCATAAATGAGTCGAGTAATGGCGTTTAACGTCCTAGTCAAGAATACCGGTATTTCAATTATATCAAGATGTCCCCAGCTATAGGCTAAGGGGCAGAAATTTTGCCTGTGCGTTGCGCTGATGGCATTATACAACGGGGTTCTTTATAGATCGTACCACGCCTACCGTGACACAGGATCTAGTTTATTTCTTTTCCGAAAGAACCACCATGACTCATTTCGTGATACCAAGTGCTTGTCGAAAGAACTGTCACTTCCCACTTTCAAGTCTTGGGTCAGACCCGATTGGGGTTCCAACCAACGACCTCCTACATACGGAGCGAACACTCTACCACTGCGCTACCGTAGCGGTCGTGTGCCTAAATGGACTGTGATTTTAAAATAACACTTGGAAAATGGCAACCGTTTACTATTTATTTTGCTTTAAAACCAAAACTTCTTTATTTTAATCTAATATACCTTTTTATTTACCAATTAAATAATAGAGGAAAAATATTTTTAGAATTGTCTGTTCAGTAGTAGACAACTTTTATTATTAATTGATGATTTGTAGGTCACACACAATATCGGCGATTTTCCGTAATCCATTTATAATAGATATCTTTATAAACTTGTCAATGTCAATTTGACAGGAAACATTTAAATGATTAACACATCGCTTCAATGCTCATTGTAATTAAAAATGAATTGAAATGAGTGTCTAGAGAAGATGTCAATCAAATATATAAGAATACTGGGGAACACTTTAGAGAATTTACAATATTAACATATTCACGTATATGTTTACATTACAAATTCAGTGTGCTTGTTAGTTGTGCAAGAGAAAAGTTTAAAATCTCATTAAAAGATTAAAAATAAAAAATAAAAATTAAGTGTAAAACTTTTTATGATTCTACCTATACCAAAAATATCATCATCATCGTTACAGCAATCGTCATCATCATGATCATTAAATTATGATGATGATGATGATGATGATGATGATGATGTCCTTATTTTTGCGTTTATCCTCGTCACCTACACAACTATCATCATCATCATCTCAAAATAATGTCTTTAACATTTCTGCATTCATCATCGTCACCTTCATAACCACCACCATCATCATTTTCATCATCTTAGCGCCTTCATCATAGTAGCGCCTTCATCACCGTCACTACCACCATCCATCATATAGCTGTCGTCGTCATCATCATTTAATGTCTTTTTTTAAATTTTGAATGTTACTGTATTCATCTCCGTCATCATCACCACCACCAAAATCATCAGAATTATTGATACGAATTAAATAAACCCCGATTGTTACCCCAATCAGAATTAAGATTCACCATGCTTCACTGCACTTAGTTCACGAATGAACCATTGTTTCTTACGTTCGTTTGACGAAAGAACCATTGTTAGATACGTTCGTACACGAACGAATCATTGTTTGATTCGTCGGGTTTACCAACGAACCTTTGTTAGATACGTGGAGTTACGTTTGTTTGACGAAAGCAAAAACATGCATTCACTTTCAAATATCCGTTATTTTAACATGCTGCGCGTATTTAAAAAAATAAATGATATTTGATTACATATTCGTGATATAAAGTCAAAGTAGGTTTTAAACACATGTTTTTAAAGACATTAAAATAATAAAATAATGAAGTCTCCCTAAACAGGTCTTTCGTTGAGTTACGTTCGTTCGTTAAGTTTCTGATGTTCTCTATTTTAATGTTAATCTTTCATGGACATTAAGTTGCTTGCAAAGTATTGGAAAAAATTTCACAGTAGGCCATTAAATAAACATCTCCAATCAAACCGGAGATGGTCGACATTCGGTTAACTATTACGAATATGACAATCGTCATATTCTAATTATTAAGAACTTAATATATTGTTTCTGTCATATACCCGGAAAACTGCAGTTTCGGACGTTACAAACTAATTTCTATTAAACTATTAGAAAGGAAAATGAATTGGTATTGAAGCATTGGCCAATGTTTCAGAATTCTATATTAATTTTTTGTATTATTGTATGGTTTTGTATAGTATTGCACTACCTTTATTGAATAAAATATTTCTTGCACTAAAATTTTAAAACAAACCTTGCTGTGTTGAGCGTTAACCCAAACTCTTGCAAAATGGATGTCAGGATAGGTTCATAATTTCCAGAGGGCCACCTGGTCATCGATAAAGACTGCTTGTAAGTCCTCTCGCTTCAAGTACAAAATTTGAGAATAAAAACAATTAATTTGACCTAAAAGAGCAAATTTGTGGACAGTGCCAAAACCAAAATGAAATCGCTTTTGCGATTTTTATTTAGATTTTCACAATACTATTTTGCTTCAGGTACAAAAATTTCCACAATTGTTTGTTCATGACTTGCACAATAGATTTATAAAATTAATTGATTATTGTTAAGGTATAATATGTATATGTTTGATTGACCAAACATTTATTCAATAAGGAACAAACATACCAGTCCCAAAGTGAGGTTGGGTGCGCCGGAAGGTTAATTATTTAATCCGTACAGTGTGATTATCATCTCACGCATCATTGGATATGTTAAAACAAATGCGGTTTTCATTTTTTTTAATTAAACCTCTGCAAATTAGTTTAAGGGGGTATATAGGAATCACCAAGTCCGTCTTTCCGTCTGTCATTGTAAAATCGTTACGGGCCATATCTCATTATTGGTTGGACGACTGTCATACAACATGAATAATCTTCATGGTCCAAAGGTGTGCCATGACCTGGAACCAAGGGCATATAGGGAAGGCTAATGTCCAGGAACACATTGAACCTTTGTAGATTTTGGGAGTGGGGATATTTGGCTCTCAAGAGACAGTTCTAGTTTTTATTTTTTGATAAGGATATAATTTTTAATCTAAATAGTTTAAATATGTGAAGATTCCGTCAAGAAAGTTCGGTTGCTCGGCAAGGATAAGTACCTCCTGTGTGTAATCAAAATTTGGAAATGAAAGAAACTATGGGACGTTAAATACATCCAGGGCAATTTTGGATACGGAAACATCATACCTATTATCAAAACTGTAATGGAGGACATAATCAAAAACAAACATACTAATCCATGTCGGAATCACAATCCAGAAGCAAAGTTAAAACTTTGGAACTCACAAGTTAGGTTAGACACGTGAACTTCCACTAGGGAAGTGAGGCCGGATGCTCCGGAAGGGTACGCACCTCCTGTTTAGCTAGCTACACCCGCCACGTGTGTAATCAAAATTGTGTGAAAGGAACATGGAACTATGAGATGTCAAATATATCCAGGGCAATCCTGCACACAGAGACATCAAACTTATCAACAATTCTGTGATAGCGGCCATAAAACTTTTTGAGGGCCTTGATAAGCCTAGGTTTGCAATATCTCTGAGTGTTTTGAGAGCAATTACAAACTTAAGGTAAGGTAGATGTGTAACTGCTTCTCCTTTCTGAGCACCTAGTCTCACTTATGTTTTGGGAGGTTACAGTTTGTTTGATTTGCAAGTTTCCATTTTGCTTTTGAGATTTCTTATATGGAATAGACTGGTAAGTTGTGTTTGCTTGGCAAATGTAAGGATAAACTTAAAATATGTATGCTTCAGAATTTGATTCTTACCTGCATGGCACTTTACATGCAGAACATGCTGTAGGTATTGATAACATAGCTGTATCGATGCAAGACAAGTCTGAAATAAAAAAAAAACATATTAAATTAAATTAGAACTGGACGTTTGTTATTATTTTTTACTATTCAAGATTACAAATGAATGTCATTCTTGTGTTCCATTAAAATTAAACAAACTCATCAATAGTCACATCGTTGCAGGATATTTTTATATTCAGTAATTTTAGATCACTACGGGAGCTTATATAGTACACGTTTGTGGGAAATCGTGGGTATAACCCTGGCCGGATCTGTCCATGACTTGAAAATGGGCCGTGGCTGTTCATTCCCTAAGCACTTGGCTTTCAGAAATAAAAGCCCTCTGAAGAGACCTTAAAAACCTATGCTTCGTGGCATAAAGACCCTCCCTGCATTTTGTCCTGACCACACTGCAAATGTCAATATGTTTGCAACTTCACCCATACCTTGTGACGTCTCGATATCATTGAAATATTTTTGACGTAAATCCTTATTCAATCAATCAATCTGGTTTTTCAAATGCGTGGTCGCTTTATTAAAAACTGGATTTTTCGTATCACATTATTTATCTTAAATAATGGCATCGACAGCGCAATGATCTTAAGTCGGGCCTTATAGATTATAACCAATTACATTAGCGAATTATCTTGGTGTCTGAGTTCACTAGCTAACAGTTGGTGGTTCTTTTCTGGGTACTCACTTTTCCTATATTATCCCTAAACTGATCGAATCGAAATCAGTGAAAGAATCTAGAATGATGTCTACAAGTCTCTTTATTCACTCCTCTCAACTTTGCCTTAAGTCAACGCAGAAATTTACGTTGAACATAAACACGTATTTGACATAACACCAACGAAAATCAAAATAAAAAAAATAAAAAATAAAATAATAAAAAAAATAACACGTTATATTAGATCCGCGATTATTTACCCGATAAAAGAAGGCAATGTAGTCAATAGTATACATATACTATGTAAACATTGATTCATGTTAAACTGTGATCTTTGCATACCTTTATTGTACCCACTTACCGGTCTGTGTTTTGCACATCTTCTGGACCGTTTTAGTAAAGAAAGAAAACTGATGTGCACAGTTGCAGCTCGATACAATCTTTCTTCCAATACATTCTTCGATACATGCCTGGAATCAGTTTAGGACAAAATGTGTTAAATGACACTTTCACAAAGTAGTCTAAATGCCTTTGGTAAAGAATTAAGAAATTGATCAAGTTGCTGAACACAAAAAAACTCAAAAAATCTTAGACTTAAAAACACGTGGTTTTCGGAACCAGTCGCATGGTGATAACTTTTTACAATCAAAAACAAACATACTAATCCTTGTTAATCTAATATAAACTTGTAAGTCTCCACCACCTAGATCTGTAATACTAGTAAATAAATTGATGGTATAGGCAAGCGACATTGACATCTCCGTTTAACCTTTCATTAGGAATATTGATTTAGGAGGGTCAATCCGATATATAAGTATTGAATTGACAGTTTTTACATACACAATGCACGCATCTATATCTATAACACCTAAGTTTAGATTAAAATGTCCTTACTGTCTTAAACCCTCAATCATTGATTCTACATGAGGGTATCTGCTTGAAATGTGTTTCCATGCAAAATTTATATTTACCTGTGTTCCCTATGCAGTCAAACGTGTCTATAAAGGCTATCTAAGGTAACCAGTAAAAGTGACCTTTATGGGCATGTTACATTTATATACAGGTTTAAATAACATGAATAAAGAACAATTGGGACACAATTCTACTAGTCTTTATAAGCAGGTGGCCTTTATATTGAGGTGACCTGTGAGGCAGGTTGGATTGTACATAAATACACATAAACACATTGATTTATCATAAATATCTATTTTTAAGGTGAAGCGGGTAGGTCAATGGTGCCTGCCCATTGAATTGGTTGGACCATCCTATATGAATAATTCTAATGAAAGGTCAAACGGACAGGTCAATGTTGTTTGCCTATACAAATGATGGCATTGAAGTATATAGGCAAACAACTTTGACCTGTCCGTTTGACCTTTCATTAGGAATATTCATATAGGAGGGTCCAACCAATAAATGGGTAGCGTTAAGATCCAAGTTAATACATACGCAGAGCACAGGTGTACTCTAAGCGGTGAGTATATCTCATGATGTATACAAAATAAACACCTGTGCTCCCTATACATAGATGTATTTGGTCCGTGAAAGGTAAATGAAAGGTCAAGCGGACAGGTCAAAGTTGTTTACCTATATACTTCAATGGGTTCTATGATTTCTCACCTGTATATCACTGAATGTATTGTTGGCGTCACACTTTTCACTCTGGCCAGACATGCGTTTATGATCAACCTGAAACATACATCATATGAATTATACAAAGATAATAAAATTAAATGTATCCGACATCCATCTTTTCATTTTCCACATTTCATACTTGTGAGTTATTTAAAAGCAGTAATAATCAGTTATTACATGGTCGTCATCAATATTGTTGATAAGTATGATATCTTTGTATCCCAGTAGATCGTGAATATCTTCGACGTCCTATAGTTCCATATTCTTTTCATTTTCAATTTTGATTTCACACAAGGAAGGTGTCAGTAGCTAGACAGGAAGTGACCCTGTTTAGAAGACCCGGTTTCACTTCCTTGGTGGAATATAACAATTTTTAACTTATACATGTTTTAGTCGCAAGAGAAGGCTACTTTCTTCTTTGACGGCATACATGAGGCCTTGTAACATGTACATGACAAAACCCTGTATAACGTTACCTTTCAAGCCCATACTAGTTTGATCTTTTTAACTTTCATTTCGTATTTTGTGTGATTTGCGTACGTTGTCACCATATTTGTTTACCGTAAATAGATGTCCACGATGTACGAGCTACTTTCCGTTCACCGCTAAACGTCGCGTGCGTTTCTGTACCCCGCCAGATTTCCGAACAAAACGGAAGTTAACCAATCGCTTTGCAAGACATTTCTTTGAAGGGTGACAAATTAAGTTAAACACGTGAACTTCACCATGGAAGTACACCCACCACGTGTGTGAATAAAAGGAACATGGAACTTTGGGACGGAATGGAGGCGATGACTTCCTGGAGAAACGCCGACAAACATTGCACTGCCTTTCCTAATTATATGGTCCGCTAACATCCATTCCTCTTACAACAGCAATGGTTTTGTAATCGATTACAACTTGATATGCATTAAAGCCTAGTTTAATTTTAATTTCCAGCTCTAAGTCCGAATGAGGTCCGTCAAATACTATTTTCGAACCTCTCTTCTTTAATGTTACTCACCACAGTTATTCCAAGATTGGTCTCGAATCCAGTTGGTAAAGATGTTCCCGAGGAGAATATAGGTTTAGAACCAGGTGTATGAATGGCAATTCTCACACCTGCTGATTCTGTGACAAATGGCACATATTCACTCTGGTCGACATTTAAAAGCAATTCCAAACCTGAACGTAAAAAATATAACACAACAATGAACAATAAATAAAACGTCTCATTGATTGTTGTAAAATTATAAAATACTTCACTAAAATATCTGTAGCAGTAAGACAGGAGGTACAATACTTACCCTTATGGAGAACCCCGTCTCACTTTTCTCTGGTGGAAGTTCACGTGTCGGAATGTTTCATAATTATAAAATATTTCACTTAAAATATCTGTAGCAGTAAGACAGGAGGTACAATACTTACCCTTTTGGGGAACTTCGTCTCACTTTTCTCTGGTGGAAGTTCACGCGTCGGATTGTTGTAAAATTATAAAATACTTCACTAAAATATCTGTAGCAGTAAGACAGGAGGTACAATACTTACCCTTCTGGGGAACCCCGTCTCACTTTTCTCTGGTGGAAGTTCACGCGTCGGATTGTTGTAAAATTATAAAATACTTCACTAAAATATCTGTAGCAGTAAGACAGGAGGTACAATACTTACCCTTATGGAGAACCCCGTCTCACTTTTCTCTGGTGGAAGTTCACGTGTCGGATTGTTGTAAAATTATAAAATACTTCACTAAAATATCTGTAGCAGTAAGACATGAGGTACAATACTTACCCTTCTGGGGAACCCCGTCTCACTTTTCTCTGGTGGAAGTTCACGCGTCGGATTGTTGTAAAATTATAAAATACTTCACTAAAATATCTGTAGCAGTAAGACAGGAGGTACAATACTTACCCTTATGGGGAACTTCGTCTCACTTTTCTCTGGTGGAAGTTCACGCGTCGGATTGTTGTAAAATTATAAAATATTTCACTTAAAATATCTGTAGCAGTAAGACAGGAGGTACAATACTTACCCTTATGGAGAACCCCGTCTCACTTTTCTCTGGTGGAAGTTCACGTGTCGGAATGTTTCATAATTATAAAATATTTCACTTAAAATATCTGTAGCTTTCTGGACAGGAGGTACAATACTTACCCTTATGGGGAACTTCGTCCTACTTTTCTCTGGTGGAAGTTCACGCGTCGGATTGTTGTAAAACTATAAAATACTTCACTAAAATATCTGTAGCAGTAAGACAGGAGGTACAATACCTACCCTTATGGAGAACCCCGTCTCACTTTTCTCTGGTGGAAGTTCACGTGTCGGATTGTTTTAAAATTATAAAATATTTTACTAAAATATCTGTAGCAGTAAGACAGGAGGTACTTACCCTTCTGGAGAACCCCGTCTCACTTTTCTCTGGTGGAAGTTCACGTGTCGAAATGTTTCATAATTATAAAATATTTCACTAAAATATCTGTAGCAGTAAGACAGGAGGTACTTACCCTTCTGAAGAACACCGTCGCACTTTTCTCTGGTGGAAGTTCACGTGTCGGAATGTTTCATAATTATAAAATACTTCACTAAAATTCCTGTAGCAGTAAGACAGGAGGTACAATACTTACCCTTCTGGGGAACCCCGTCTCACTTTTCTCTGGTGGAAGTTCACGCGTCGGATTGTTGTAAAATTATAAAATACTTCACTAAAATATCTGTAGCAGTAAGACAGGAGGTACAATACTTACCCTTCTGGGGAACCCCGTCTCACTTTTCTCTGGTGGAAGTTCACGTGTCGGATTGTTGTGAAATTATAAAATACTTCACTAAAATATCTGTAGCAGTAAGACAGGAGGTACAATACTTACCCTCATGGGGAACTTCGTCTCACTTTTCTCTGGTTGGAGGTCACGTGTCGAAGAGAGAGACAGAGACAGAGAGGCGGAGATAAAGTGAAGCAATTTGAAATGCAACCACCCATATTAATTGCACTGTTTGATAAAACATATTTTTAAAATTATTTTTGTAATAGCAAGGTATAAGTTTGTATCAATTAAATGGATAAATAGAGACATAATGACATATCTTATGATATTTGAATACATTCTTACTACCAAAAAACACCATGATTACCTATAATCTTTTAATCATTTTTATACAAATGTAATCGTATGTTATCTATTACTTTTTAAAAGGGTAAATTCCACGAGCAACATTAAAAATTAAGCAATATTACGGTGAAACTTTTCAACAAAATGTGTGATTGATTCACATGGACAGTATTCACTAAAGCATATATTATAATTAGATATTTGATAAATAAAATTAAAAATAAATATACCAAATTCGAGCTTAGAATTGTTGTTTAAATGCATATATACATGTCAGTTTGCGGTTATAAGAGAGCATGAACATTCTTTGAAGACGTTATTTTTCAATGGAGTTCGCCAGTGTTCCACGTGATACTCCATAACGTTCCTGTGAAACATATTTTCCCCACTGGAGGTAAAATCCCTTAATTCACTTTTCCGATAAATATGACGTTCCTCCAGGAAGTTTCGACGTAAACGTTTTCCAAACATTTGCACAAACGGTAGGAAGTACTAGTGTTGATCACTTTGTACACTGGCGAACTCCATCGTCACAAAAAAATGCTTGAATTCTGGCCCGGCTGTTGTTCGAACCCAGATCTCCCACATATAATGCGAGCAGTGGTTTATTAGACCGAAGTTTTCAGAATAAACTTAATTACGCCAGGTTGTTTTTTGTTATTTTGCTCAGTTTTGCTTTAAACGAAACGGAGTTGCTATATTTTTTAATTCTATAGGAAATGCATTATTGCTTTTTTTTTTTTTTTTTTTAAAAAAAAGCATTTTAACTTTGTTCAAAGAAAGGTATATTATTATTATTTATTTATATGTTAGAATGTGAGATGATGATTTGTCATTGTCATATGTTGTTATGCAATAAAAATTATTATTATTAATTAAATGACGAAACTGGTAACATCAGAAAATACAAAACGTCAATGATTAATTTTCAATTTGATGGTTGTTGTGACAAAAAGTTCGAGGTTATTAATAATTGCATAATGCTTTCACACTTTGATATGTTTCATTTTACTTCGTTTCCAATTAGCTGTTTGCCATTTTTTATTCATTCCTTAAATGCATTAGGGAATAAGAATTAAGTCATTACTATTACGAACAATTGGATGAACTGATAAAAAATGAATGATTACAACAAAGAGTTAAAAGATTACCTCCAATTCAATCTACAAGTTCTAATCAACATTAACGTAATATAATTATTTTTAAAGGGATCATCATTTAACGGATTCCTAATTTCACAGCATGGTTTTTCAATGTTTTATTTTGCACTCCGATGAACCAAGCATTAGAATCATGCTTCTTAAAGACGCATCGACCAAACTACCACTGTTGTTTGTCTAGTTTTGAGACAGCCGTTGTCGTTAAGCAGATTTAAACCCTTTTAAATATGAAATGTGACATTTATTTGTTAGTTTTGAAAATAATAAGTGCATTTATGTTATTTTTGTTTTTACTCTGTTCGTTATTCTTCTACAGAGAGAAAAATTACACTTTTTACTTAAAAATCGACTGTAGTATGTTCTCTTGGTGACCTCCATATAGATATATTAAAAGTTTTAACTAATGTCAGCTATTGAAATGCAAATCACTATTTTCACCCTTGCTATTGAAAATTATTTAGACTAAAACATGGGAAGATATCTCTCCAATCTAGATGATGTGAAATGTGAAGCTTTAAAATAGATGATGTGAAATGTGAAGCTTTGAAAGAGATGATGTGAAATGTGAAGCTTTGAAAGAGATGATGTGAAATGTGAAGCTTTGAAAGTTTTTAAGTATTTCTATATGTTGAAGAAAGGCAATGGGGTCACCTCATTTGAAAGTGGATAAATTTCTTTGGTCTATGGTACAGGTGTGATTTAGGCGTGAATATCAATGCTTTGGAACGGGGGCCTAAAACCTGTGCTTTAGATAGTGTTCTCAATCTTAATACAAAGGCATGTTTTGCGTTAAATGCACCTGAAATCGACCTTTGGTTTTGTTTCGAACAACAGCCCTTTAACATACTTTAACTCCAAATCAGAAGTGTTTAAACTGTTCTATACTCATGGACTACTTTCGCCCTCTTGTAATTTTTATAATGTAATATCGTCAATACTTACCGAAAGGTGGTCCGGCTACCTCGGCCATCTTGTATTTCTTGTCAATGTTAAGTTTGTAACATCGTCCATACTCTTCGTCTCTTATTTTTGTAAAATTGCTGCAATACATAAAAACTATACGATCAAATAATTTCCAAACAGGGTTCGACCTAAAACTACTAGATTTGTGACTTATGGCTCTATTGCTACTAGTTCTGGCCCCAGTTTCACAATTATTCCTTAGCTAAGATTTTCCTTAACTTAAATTTAGTAAATTTTGGTAATAACCTTTTGGAAATACTGATAAATACTTTTGTAAAAACTAAATGCAGATGTCATAAGCTTGATGAAATCTTTAAAATGACACCTTAAATTCCCCAATGTCTCAACAATTAATAAAATTATAAAGATTTGAAAATTTGCAAGATTTAAGTTAAGGAAAATCTTAGCTAAGGAATGATTGTGAAACCGGGTCCAGTTCTTTGACACTGATAAAATAATCGTATAATCCACATCAAATGGGGTACACCGCTGTACCACGTGATACCTTCTAACGTGTCTGCGAAACGCTTGTTTCCAATGGACATGGAATCGCACAATATGGTGTTTTCCCGTAAAAACGACGTTATTCCGGGAATTTGTGACGTTGACGGTTTCTAAAATGTTCCGCACAAGCGTTTTGTAAAAGAGGTATTGACCACGTGGTACAGCGGCGAACTCCATTACTGTTGTCTCTGTAGGCGAGTGGTCTAAACTGCGCTTGTGGATCCCAGTGCATAGGTTCGAATCTAACTACGACACATGTAGATTATAATTAAAGGCAGTTTGTTAGTTCGCTTGCCGAAGATCGATGGTTTTTTCCTGGTACTCCGGTTTCCTTAACCATCCCCGAACTAACCGACTCAATGTACATGTAAGTGAAACACTCTTGATTGGACGTTAAATTTAAAACCCTATTACTTATTTGTTTGCCATGTTGAAATTTATCGAAATATATCTGCTAACATACAGATTTATAATTATGTAATTGCAACATATTTTTGTTTTGAAATGCTTGTTAAAATACTAGTAAGATGGCGTATAAAAAGTCCATCAAATGGTGCTTTTTAGGTAAAAATAAGCTTTTACAACACATGTGCATAAATGCATGGGGCTTATTAATTTAGAGTACATGGACGTTATAATATACATACTCCTCATGTAATTCTATTCCGAAGAATTTTCTTGAAATGAAGAAGTCCGAAAACGAATTAGATTTAAACGCAGTATCATCAAAGTCACCAAGTCTTAACCGAAACACTCTCTTTGCTAAGGTCAGCATGTCATTCCCTACAAAAATAAAAAGTTCTATAAGTAGGGTTATTTAAAAAATGCTGATTGCAAGTTCGCCTGAAAAAAAAAAAAAGATTAAAAGATTAAAGAATTCAATAATTGATTCAAGACTACAACAAACCTATAACGACTGCGTGAACGTTAACGATCTTTTTGCACTTTTCAGAGATCATACTGGTATGTAGTACATAAGTTCTTAGTTTGAGCATACTCGAATGATGAAACAGCAACAGACGATTTCTATTTACTCCCTTCAAACAAGTTTGCTGGAATGGGTAGGGGGTTGTGGGTTGTGGGTTAATATAACATTTTCGATAAATTTTTACCGCCATTTGCATTCAGGTGATACATAGTTTTCCACCCCTTGTTAATAAGCGGTCTATATTTAGTACAACCAACATCATACAAGTCTAACATTTATAGTTCTTCAATGTTCTTTATGCTTACATTACCAAATAAACTTTTGTTACAAAGTTATATGAATTTTACATTAGTGAGTGAGCGAGTAATGGTGTTTAACGTCCCAGTCAAGAATATTTCACTTATATCGAGACGTCGCCAGCTATAGGAGAAAGTGCAGAAATTTTGCCTGTGCGTTGCGCTTATGGCATTATACAGCAGGGTTCTTTAGCGTGCCAAGTCCACCGTGACACGGGACCTCGTTTATTTTAAGTTCCCATCCGAAAGAACCGTGACTTTCATTTCGTAATGCCGAGTGCTTGGCGAAAGAACAGTCACTACCCATTTCAAGTCTTGGGTCAGACCCGGTCGGGGTTCGAACCAGGCATGGGGTAATGCTAATTTGCAATTGTAATGCCCTGTAATGCATTACATTTTCTCAAAGTAATGCATGTAATGTGTAATGCCCTAATTTTTGCATTACATGTAATTGTAATGTAATGCATTACATAGACAAAAATGCATGTAATTTAAGCATTACATGGCATTACATAGCATTACTTCTCTGTATTAAATGTTAGATATTATTACCATTACAATTCAGGGCTAGTAAGTACCTACATGCTACTTTTTTCCCTAATATAAAATATGAACTTGAAAATCGATGTCTAGAAAAATTGTAACTGTGAACTGTTGTCAAACTAATGATTTATTTCATTCAACCTTAATACTAAAACTATTTAAAATGCTAAAAAGTTAGTATACTTCAGATCATTTTGAATTTCAAACAAATGAATGTAAAGGATAAAAATACATTTTAAAGCAAAATGCAAATGCTGTTTTAGTACTATCGGGAAGTCTAAAGATCACATCAAAATTTAAAACATATCTAAATATAAGTTTCAGTAACTACAATAATTTGTAATTTTGCTTTAACTGATAACCTGTGATGAAAACAATTTTATTTTTACCAGAAATTTTTTTTTTGTAATCCTTTTTATATGTTATTAAGGTAACCTATCTTTAATGATTAAAGAAGTTATTTGTTAAGTATGGTTTATAAATTACACCTGACAATACCACTAATTAGTTTGTATACCTATCAACTCCTTTTACTGTTTTGATTTAATGGTAATTAAGAAACACTCAGTGAATAAAATAAATAAAAAATAAAAACATATAATATGAAAAAATTCCTTACAGCATCTCTGTTTTTCTTCTTAATTTTTAGAGTAAAACAGAAATGTATATTTGGATAATAAAAAACCTGACATAGATAAACAATCAACTTTGACAAATTTTGTAAACAGCAGAAATATCAGTTGAATGACACAAAGCAAAAAGAATCTATACATGCACTTATTGACTATATATACTCCTGTTTTCAACAGTTGAAAATCAAAACATAAGAACTTTATAGAAAAAGAACCCAAAATTTTAATTTCAAATTTTGAATCCGAAACATATCGTATTTATATGTTTGGATTCTTTATGAAATGTAATGTGTAATATAATGCATTACTTTAGTAAAGTAATTGTAATGTAATGCATTACTTTCCAAAATACATGTAATTATAATTGTAATATAATGCTACTTTTGTCAAAGTAATTGTAATGTAATGCATTACATTGCAATGTAATTCGCCCCATGCCTGGTTCGAACCCACGACCTCCCACTTACGGAGCGAGCAATCTACCAACTGAGCTACCGCAGTGGTTTTTCTATTAGTGTAATCATGTCCGAATCACGATTCAGAAGCAAAGTAAAAACTTTGGAAAAGACATAAAACTTGTCAACAATACTGTGATGACCGCCTTAAAACTGTTTAAGGGCCTTGATAAGCCTAGGCTTGCAATATCCCTGAGTCAACAATTTATTTGCAAGTAGCCTGCTTCGTTGTACAATAAGAAATAAGATGGAATTTTACAGCAATTCGTACTTAAGCCTTATACTCGTATATTATTGGTATGGAAAATTATTAGGACGCAATTTGAGTGCCCTTTATAATCAGACGGTATTTAGAGGTCATGCAAAAAAGAAATAAGATCAACTTTTTCCGCCCTTTGTAATCAGAATTTTAAAGCAAGATTTCAACAACTTGCTATCCATAAGCCAGCCTCTCGAAAGCTTAGTTTCGACCCCCTTTTTGTTTGCTCAGTGTTAAACTTTCGACGGGTCTATATTGTGGTAGTGATACGAACAGAAATAAGATGAAACGTTACATTACTTTTTAATAAGGCGGTATAAAAGCGATATTGACCGGTAGATACTTACCGTGATACTCCCATTTGTCGGTGTAAGTGTAGTTCGGGTTCTGAAAAAAATACAAATTGGATTTTATAACAAAACGATTGATTAATGCATTGGACCAATAAACATTGAGTACTTAAAGACTGGCTTTTATCACTGGGCATATTGTAAATTAAACCGTCTTTTATTCGCGGATATTAATATTCGCTACATGGAGTTTATCTAAATAATGGTCTAAATAAAACCATTTTCGGAAACAAATTTATCTCGATTAACTTTCGAGATTATTTGTCGAAAGTTGTGTTACAGTACACACCCCAAATATTTGTGTTTAACAATGTAGTTGTACTCTAGAGGCTGGTCTTTGCACAGGAACCGGTAAACCGCTGAATGGTTGAATCGGTGAAGCTGAGTGGTGAAGTAATGGCGTTTACGTGCAATAAACTCTTTTTCTTTTGCTTCTATCGAGGCGGTCATTTCTGGGATAATGGAGGAAACCGAAGTGCTCGAAGAATACCAGTAGACGAAATGACGAACATCTGATACTACAATCTGACGAATCATTTGGGTCCACCGAAGCGGTCATTTCCGCGGTTGCTGAGTATCCTAGAAAAAACACCGGCCTTCAAAAGGTGAACAAACACCCTGAAACATGAATCGGCCCGATTGATTCGGACCTATGCGGTACTTGACAAACAATTTGGCAGTTTAGATGTACCAGAAATGAGCCCACTCCTAAAACATCACAATTTTTCTTTGCGATATCATATTTTGATGTTTAACTGGCATGTTTTACTTGGTTTTGTTACATAGTTCTTTTTTTCAAATGATTTCCATCTTTCTACTCACCACAAAAACCCCGTTTTTTTCAAACAATGACAGATCTATGTTCCAGCTTTTAGCAGTTTCTTCAATGACTTGGAATAAACTCTGATGTTTTTTGACATCTTTGTACTTCATTGGATTAAGATTACAAATGGATATATCGGGAAACTGTATCACGTCATTTTCTGTCTCCACCAATGTGGTAACAGGAACACTAGCAATAGATGTAAAAAGACCACATTTACGGGAACTTTATACAACAAAGGAAACTGATTACAAATGGATATATCGGGAAACTGTATCACATCATTTTCAGTGTCCGCCAATGTGGTAACAGGAACACTTGTAATAGATGTAAAAAGACCACATTTACGGGAACTTTATACAACAAAGGAAACTGATTACAAATGGATATATCGGGAAACTGTATCACGTCATTTTCAGTCTCCACCAATGTGGTAACAGGAACACTTGTAATAGATGTAAAAAGACCACATTTACGGGAACTTTATACAACAAAGGAAACTGATTACAAATGGATATATCGGGAAACTGTATCACATCATTTTCAGTGTCCGCCAATGTTGTAACAGGAACACTTGTAATAGATGTAAAAAGACCACATTTACGGGAACTTTATACAACAAAGGAAACTGATTACAAATGGATATATCGGGAAACTGTATCACGTCATTTTCTGTCTCCACCAATGTGGTAACAGGAACACTAGTAATAGATGTAAAAAGACCACATTTACGGGAACTTTATACAACAAAGGAAACTGATTACAAATGGATATATCGGGAAACTGTATCACGTCATTTTAAGTCTCCACCAATGTGGTAACAGGAACACTAGTAATAGATGTAAAAAGACTAAAACGACCAAATGTACGGAAACTTTATACAACAAAGCAAGCTGCATATAAATTCTGTTGGCGAATATTGCAGACTTAAGATTATCAAGGCACTCAGACAGTTTTTAAATGCCATCACAATATTATTGATAAGTATGATTTCTGCATTCAAATTACCCTTGATTTATTTGACGTGCTATAGTTCCATATTCTTCCCGTTACCAATTCTGATTATATACATGGTATGCGTAGTAGCCAGCTAAACAGGTGGTACTTACCCTTCCAGAGCACCCGGCCTCGGTTCCTAGGTAGAAGTTCACGTGTTTACTCTAATTTGCCAGCCACAGGGTTTTTACTTTGGGATTGTGGTTTTAAGACAAGGACTGGTATGTTTGTTTATGACACCTACTTAACATCGTCATTGTCTGCTAATTTTGTTTAGAAAGTGAATACCGGTGGCCAGGTGATCTAAAGCGAAGCGTTAACAGATCACAGAGCAAATTGTATCTGATAAGAGATTTGTTTGGAGTTTGTTGTTTTGTTTTTATTTTGTTTTTTGTGTTTGGTTTTCATGTTTATGCTATTTATTCTTAGTCAGTTAAATTTTCGTTCTTTTTCATCTGACTTTGTTGTCTTTTTAGTCTGGTGGAAACAAAATTGAAATTTCACAATAGGGGGACATGAGTGTTCAAAGCTGGCAACATAGCTGTCTTATATCATCATAGGTTAGGGGTCAAGAATCAACCTGTTGCCAAGCTGATCGATCCTTGGTTTAGTAGATAAAAGGTCAAAGGTCAGATAGTGTTTTTTCCCAAAAAATAATCTTTATTAGTTTATAGCTGTCCAAATATACTTTCTGAGATTTAAATAAATCAAATAAATATGTTCTCATGCAATCATAGCATTTCATGTATTTTAACATTGGCTAGGAAGTTAATTGAGACTGTTTAGGCTAAAATTTTAATATTTCAATGTTATTTTTCAAAATTCTGACACAAGTTTAAGATAGAATAAAATAAAAGTATACATTCAACATCAAAGCATGAATCAAAATGCTAAAATATAATTCTTTTGTAAATACATGACTGATTAAAACAAATATTTTGTTTCAAACCCAGCTGATAATTTGAAATTTATTAAAAGTTTAAAACCAAAGTACTGCAAGTACTGTAATCGGCAAGGCATAGTCACGGGAATCTCTGGAATATATCAGTCACATATAACGATTTCTTTTCATTCATCAATATCACTATCTGTGGCATTATCATTCAAAGGGTTCAACTAATCAACGGTTCAACGGCCCCATTGCAAGTGCATACAGCCACCCACTGTAAATTGTATACCCTACATGTACATCTTGTAGTGCAACATGATTTATATTTACATTTCAGCAATGCATGACATGATTTTGGTAAAGGTTATTTTCTCAGTAAAAAACCCCTACTGTAGCTCAACTGGTAGAGCGCTCACTCCCCGTATGTGGTGAGTCCTGGGTTCGAACCCTAGTTGGGACTGACCAAGACTTGAAATAAGGTAATGACTGTTCTTTTGCCAAACACTCGGTATTTAGAAACGAAAGTCACGAGCTCCTTTGAGAGAGATTTTAAAAAACGATGCCCCGTGCCAAGGCGGGTGTAACATGTTAAGGAACTTTTCCTGTACATTTCCCTAAGTTCACTGCAAAGGTAAAAATTTCTGCCACTTAACATATAGCTGGTGACGTCTTGATATGACTAAAATACGTAAAAGCCCGTAAAACCCCATGTAATCAATCAATTTATAATTTTCTCATTAAAATTGTTTTTAAGTCACATTCAGACTGTCCGAAAATAATCGTGAACATCAGGAAAATACCTTAACTTAAGTCCAAAAAGTTAAGTTTTGTTCATGATCCTTTGACCTGTAATTGTCTTAGAAAAGTTAAAGTTCAAAGTAAGATTTAAGCAAAAAAATAAGTTTAATTTGTGAAAAAAAACCTCAGATTTAAGTATAATAACTAGTATTGTTCGTGGTCCTGTTGCCAGATGACAAGACACAATTAGTAACGAAAAGTTTATGGTGGATCACAAAACAAAGTCGTTTTAAAACACAAACACAAAAGCGACATTGGAGATGGATAGTTCACACCATCAAGACACCTGCCAACAACATCACAAAACTTTGAAATGAAACACACAAGAATATAAGACACCTTGAGACAAGTTTCTGGAATTGAAACAGAGGGGGTAAAATTGCGCAGAACAGAGCCAGTTTGAGGGATTTTGTCGATGGACTAACCTCCACTGGGAGTTAAAGGCATACAGTACGCAAGTTAGTGAGACTAGCACCACCCGTGTCCTATAGGTGAGGGGGGATCCGGAACAAATACTAGGTATAACTAAATGCAGCCAAACAGCAGTTTAATAGTGTGCACGTTGAATATGTAGGTCGGTTGTATAGATGTTCGAAGCAAATTTTCAATTGTACTTTTCCCCTGAGAGGAACAGTTTACATCGTAGATAAGAAACCTCGCTACGTACATTCAATGAAGGTATCTGCACTCACACGTTCAGAAAAATTCCCTCTTGCAAGAGTGGGAAGAAGACCTGTGTTTTCCCTGGAAACACGGAATGCTGTATTTAGAATGTCCAGAAAGTTAATTGACAGTTACAGTCTGTAATTGCATGGAATACTGGGAGCTTATTCCTCCTCAGAGGTGATAATTTTATGCTATTAACAGGGATGAACTTTAGATGTCCCGGTCTGGAATCATACTTCCAAATTTAAAAGCAACAGGAGAATAAGGTCATCAGTATCACGACAGACAACAACTGTTCTTTTATAGCCTTGCATGTAAGCATCAACACCATAGGGAACAATTCACGTATCGGCTTCCTTGTGTAAAGCTTTTAAAACGGTTACACTCCTTCCTCTTTATGAATTAAACATGCTGTCTGTTGGACCCCCTGATACCCTTAGCTAAGCTAAGAAGGTCTTGGATTACTACGAGATCCTATATGTTTCTTGGTAACTGATAAAATCTTACCAATTTGATGGCAGAGGGACATTTTAATTATCAATAATTCTTCTTACAGAACGGAGACCTGATCCTTTTTTATCTCTAGATGGTTTCACCTTTTATGAATTAGTTGTCATATCTATCATAATGACATCAATTTTAATACATTTATCTTTCGCGTTGATAAAAACAGTTTGTGTGTTTCCTAACTCGCCGAATGTATTGATGCCTTTCCGTTTTCCCAGTGCTACAACTAAAGTTTGACCATTAATTATTTTGGTAGTAATGTCTCCATGCAAACTTCTTCCTCGGGGATATTTTGAAGATCCGACTCGTCGGCTGCAGATAACAAGGGTCCTGATGTATCAGGTATAGGCGACACTGGGAATAGTTCGTGTTTCAACAGTTCACTAATATTTCCACGAGAAAAAGAGAAAACACTTGATACTATTATACAGATACAGTCATTATAGCTAATCAAATCTTTCAGTACCACCAGTACTTTGATTTCTTTTTTTTAAAAATGGATTCTTATATAAATACGGGCAATATGATTCAGTAAAATTATTTTAACAGAAGTCTAAAGTTTTGTTAAACAATTTAAAATGCACAAATGTATTTGTACTAGTATTTATTTGCCAAAATTAATCATATTTGTAAAGGTCAAATTTGTGCAAGCGTCTAATCTTATTTTTCATGGAAAACTTTGAAAATAAGTGACTGAATTAGTTGGATATGACTTTCTATTAATTTGAAGATACCACTTACATATTTAGAAGACAAAATGTATAAAGAAAAACTTCTGTAAGCCACCTTGAATTTGTGTATAGGTCAATATGGGCATTTTCACTTGAACTTTGCACCCATTGACCTTTAGCTGCCCCCACAATGGCCCCTGAGTGAAATCTTGCTTGGCAACAAGCCGATTCTATCAAAGTAAAGTTCAAAGAAGGTTATGACATAACTTGCCACCTTTGAACACGTTGTCCTCCCTACATCGAAAAATAAGCGTTTTTTTCAAAATCCTCTACCAGACTATTTTGGCATAATACTATTTTACATGATCACCATACAAAACATGTAGCAAATGGTAATGAAGCCCAAATCCTAGCGAAGTCCAGACCTTATTAAGCGTTGGTAATTGCGACGTTTAATGAAGTTAAAAAATGGGTTTTAGACGAGAAGTAAAATGCAGTCATTCAATTTTGAAAATAATTTAATTTTTTAATACCAAAAAGAGTTTTCGTCTGGAGCCTTAATATTTGGGCTTCATTACACGTTGGACTTCATTAGGGGTTGTTACAATACTCAATTGCTATATAATGCCTAAAAGTTCGATTTTATTGAAAAAATGTTAATATTACTCGTAAAGTATAAAGTCAAGGTATTTTCGAATTGAAATTTGCGTCCCCTAAAAGGAGCATTTTCTTTAAAAAATAACATAAAAAATGAATAAAAGCAAATGACGAATATAAGATATATAAAATAATTTTGAATAAATATACGAGTGACAATAAATTTAATATTAAATAAATAAATAAATACGTACGAAATATAGAAAATCGCCAATCTGTAAACTTGAAATATACACATCCAAATGAAGCCATAAAAATCAAAGTCCAGAATATTTTCATAAACCAGTATTTCACACCTCCAATCCTGCCTATACCATGAATAGAGGTATAACCCGAAAAATCCTGGAGTTTTTCGCGAACTTTCCTAGTCATTTTGAAGAGTAATTTAACTAGCAGTGACTTGATCGATCACGGATTTTGCTATTTTTAAAATGGTTTGTCTGTGTGTCAGTTTGGTACGTAAGAACTGCAGTGTGAATTTTCTGATAAATGGTTTTTATATATACAATGTAGATGTATCCACCGTCATAAGGTCAATGTGTTATAAATAAAAACCTGATATTGAAACGCAATGGCTGGAACAAAAGTAAAATTGAATATGTGAGAAACGAATTGAAATAATCATAATTGATTTATAACGATTTTATCTTGGTATGTATGTAAGTATTCTGATGACTTAGATAATTAATACAATAAGGGACATGATACAGACCTGTCGAAAGTTTAACACTGGGCTGACGAATTGGTACGAATCGGCAACTCAACTTGTCCCTCTCGTTACCTGTATCTTCCCAAGTTTTCGTCTGTTTCTATTTATCTATCCCGGTATTCACTAGCTATAAAAACCTCTTCAACTTGGTAGCCGAGCTTAGACTCAGTGTTAAACTTTCGATATGCCTGTACTGTGAATGGTTGAAGAATCCTTTAAATTTTTATGAATAATACATGTGATGCATTTAACAGCATAACAACAATAGTCTCCACGTGTCCGTCAGCCTGCCTTTGTTACTTTAACGCCATAATCACTAACATGATAATAAACATTTAAATAATTAATTTGTTAATTCTATACAATTATGTTAATTTCACAGACATATTACCAAAGGAGGTTGCGCTTGAAGCGTTGTAAACTGAATTATTCCATACATATACATATATCATGGTCTAATGCTCTATTTGCACTTTGCACTTGGTTTTTCATCATCACTTTTTGGAATTACGTAAAAATGACGTCTTGTCGTTGGTTATTAGTTAGGTCGTGTAATATGGTTGAGTTACAATGTTGTATCGTGAATACATGATTGTTGTTTTTTTGACGTACTTGATTTTTATTTGGGTTTTTTAATGGAACATATGTGTATGTTGTCCCACTCTGATGCTGCATGTTTCCCTTCTCTCCATAATCATTCGTAAGTCCCCTAAACGAAGATGGGCATATAGGGTTTACTCTATTTCTTCTGCTAAAGTTTTGCCCGCCATTTTTCGAAAGCTATCACAGATCTAGTGAATCAGTATTAATCATAAGTCTATTTACAACCGCTTGTAGCTTTTGTTGCTATAGTAGAATGCTTTGCTTTCAAAGCATTTTATTTCAAATAACATCTAAATAAATTGGATATTTCGTTAATTCCTACATAGACACGTACATTATCTACATATGTTACATATTATACCAGTTTTATTTCTAAAACACTAGACGGTCGTTTCGGAATACAATTCCTCACCAGTAGTGTTTCGATTAAAATTGTGAAACCAAAATGTGTTTCAGGATTTTAAAAAGATGGACAGAAGACAAAAATATATTTTACCAAATTTAGCCAAGTTTAATAAATTGGCATTCACGTTATTTTCTAAAATCTATGAATATATTTTAAATGTCGTATTTTTATGTAAGTTTAAATGTAATAGAACTCTACTTATAGACCGGACAAAACAATTAGGCTGACCTGAAACACTGTGGTAGTATTGTTTGGAACATCTGACATATTATTTCACTCGAAGAATATGTGTTGTGTAGACAAATATTGAACATTTTTTTTTTTTGGCAAAACTCGTAATTCTAATTCTAACCTCGGTTGTTCAACAACATATATATGTATTTTCTTTTCTATGTTATATACCTTTTTTAATTTAATCATAAAATGCATTTGAAAAAAATGGTACATGACACTTAGAAGTAGTTCTGGTATGTAGACTGAAGTAATGGTGTTTTCAGACCCAGTCAAAATTTTCTATCGAGACAGCCAGTTTTAAAATGGTAGAGAGGAGTGATCGTGTTAACGCAAAAGTCAAAATAACTTCACTAATATAGATTTTTTTGGTTTTTGATCGCGGAGAAGAAGCCAAATTACCACAAAAAACTACAAATCTCAAGGAAGCAACCTGATAATTTTTCTCATCAGAAGACAGAATGCATTGTGATACATTAGTGCATGAAAGTGTTTGATTAAGACTTAGACCATGCCTACCTCACAACATATATATATGCAGTTTTAATATTGAAGCCAATGAACGGCACCAAATGTCTAGATACACAATTGTGTGTTAAAATTAAAATCATTTCAATGGCGTTTTTCAACAAATGGCGCATGAAGTGTTCTTGCATTTTAATATCTATTCCATTTATTGGGTCTAGTAACCATAGCTTAACTTAAAAACAGGGCGTTGGAGTAATATAGCTAAGTCAGACAGAGTATACCCATTATGTCTTGATGATATTGATGATGAATACCACTATACATCATGTTGTAAAGATTTTGATAATGAAAGTAAAAAAAACTATGTACCATTGTTTTATAGAAACATCCAAAAATACAATTCATTGTTTACTACAAAGAAACTGCCAATATTAAATATTATATGTAATTTTATTAAAATTATTTTTGAGAGAGTAAGTCCTACAGGCTAATTATAAAAATTTATGTCAGCTCATGCATGCAACATTGTAAACCGAATTGTAATTGAATTGTAATATTGTATATGTTCTCTATATTGTTACTTATGAGAAGTAAAAAAAAATGAATTTGAATTTTTGATTTAAAAGTAGCCATGATTTATGTAATGTTGGTAAAATGATTTTATGATGATGGTGTATTGACACTGGTTTAGGACACACTCATGAAAAAAGGTTCCATATTAGAATAAAGGAAAAACTTAAAGATACTTCTGGACATGGATTGGTGTGTTTTTTCATTTACTAATTTGTCGATTTGCTAAATGATTGTCTATAGATTGATGTCGAAATGTGATGAACAATATATATATATATATAAATATATATATATATATATATATATATATATATATATATATATATATATATATATATATACGTTTCGATCAGGTTGACATTGGACTGCATTTTAATTGTGCCTCGATGTTAATTGACAGATGTTTTCTGCTTTTTAATAACGCAGTGTCATTATGTCATTCCATTTTTTTTCAGAAATGCTACTTCATTGTTAAACTTGAATGCAACAGAAGAATGTTGAGTTAGTAAAAATATAGATAACCGTTCAAATCCAAACATAGAAAGTACAGGCCTGTCAAAAGTTTAACACTAGGCTATGACGAATTTGAGCTTCGTATTACTTATATTTCGACAACTTTTCGGCAGTAAGAATATATCTCTTGGTTGTAACTATCTATCCATATCTACATCAATCGATAGCCGAGCTTCGACTCCTTATAGTAAGCTCAGTGTTAAACTTTTGACAGGTCTGTACTGTATCTATATATATTATCTGTCATTGTTAATTATCAATGTCGTCTTAACAAAGGGCCCTAACTCTCTAGAGAATAAGATGTTTGACAAAGTCGACACTGACCTCCGTTTAACACTGAACTTTGAATAAATAATTAATTTTTACATTCCGTCCTGAATTCAGATCCCCACTGGTAACCAAGTACATAAAAGCAAAACAGGTGTTTATGTTTTGGACCAGAAGTTTGTAATAGTTACAGATACAGGATTAATTGAGTTTTTGATATTCTGTGAAAAAAAACAATGTGTCTAAACAATTATTTTTTATATTTTCTTTTGGCAAACTTAAGCACATATACAAATAATTTAAAAAAAAAAACAATTACAATGAAATATGACAACTAGATTTCAAATTCAAAATATATAAATTATTGGACGTTTCACTCATCAAAACTAAGAGGATCTATCTGCCTTTTTATTTTAAAAATAAATATAAAACCAATCGAATTAACGACCGCTTTGTCAAAGAAACCGTTAGAGGTTCATTGCAAAATTGCATTAATTGCTCACGCGTACGTAAGTGTGTATGTTATTTACTACTCAAGCTACGACTTGGAAAAAATGGAGTTATATTCGAACTATCAACTCTCTTGACTTTAAAGCAACTGACATTACCACTTGACCATGTCTGCCTTGTCATGTGCTACTTTTGAATTCTTATGAAATACTACATTGTTTTAAGATTGTAGATTTGTTGATTGATCTTTATACCATGAAATTATTTTAATTGAAATATAACAGACTAAACTATATCTCTCAAAACTGATAAAAAATCTCCGTTTTGTAGATTTATTTTCAAGCCGACGAAATACAGAAACATTCGTGTTATCAGAATTAAAACTTTAAACGAAATAATGATTTGATTCTGTTAGACTGGAATCGACCAAATTACGAACGGAATTGTTCTTGTAATTTAATAATATTTTTTTTGCGTTTGTTCTTTATTTTTATTTTTTTTTAAAACTAATTTTTTTTCGATTTATTAATTTTTTGGTCAATTTTTGGGATATCTATTTTAACATAAAACAGTTAGCAGTAGAAATATTAGAGGAAAATTATGATTTCTGTTTGAAAGATTGATTATAATGAAATCATAAGTATATATAAATAATTTCTATAGTTACACATCTCTATGCACCTATTAATTTAAGGGCCGATTAAGACGTTAAGTATCATACGCTAGAATTGTGACAGCCGTTAAACCTAACGCGTAGAAGTTATCCGGGTTACATTGCGTCTAGTTTGTGGAATTGGCCCTAGTAATTACACACACACACACATAGAGAGAGGGAAAGAGAGAGAGAGAGATAAATTATGCCTCATTAAAAATATGACGATCTGTAATTCGATTGGATTGTTGGATCATGTGATCAGTGTGGAGAAAACATAGTGGGGTATCCCTCTGAAAACATCATAACACACCATAAAGCCACAATGATATGGCGTCATCGATAGAGAGCCGGTTTCAACATTCTAACGTTTGACTCCCATCATTTCCGATAGGAGGAAAAAATGACTGGGAGAGAGATTTATAGTTGTTTCAAACGATTACAAATCCAACTTTCTTTTTTATTACCATGGTGATCTTTCTTTCGCTTTTCGGAAATATGACTAGTTGCGGGTGAACAAATGTTCATATCTCCCTCACTCAAAGGCAATAAACGTGTAATATATATATATATATATATATATATATATATATATATATATATAATATATATCGAATAATTAATGGAGTAACGCGTGCTAGTCAGCAAAGGACGTGATACATGGACTGGTTTTGAAGTCGCGTTATACATGCGTCTATAGTAGGCATCGGAGGCATGAAACGCGTTCAGTGAACCCCATTGATCCTATATTAAACAGAGTCATATGGAATAAAATCATTGCAATAAAACGTATATAATACGGTCACAATTTGTTTGTATCTGAATCTGATTGCAACAAAATATATAGTTTGTGACTTATATCTACTCTTGAAATCTAAATAATACTCAACTGTAAGCCTATCAAGATATGGAAAAAGGGAATAGGTTTGTGATTTAAAAAGCGAAATGCAGATTGAAAATAGTGACATTACTTTTTTATAGATAAAATTGACCTGTCGTAACTTTAGGAAATGTCAAACTAGACATACGCACAGATTGAAATATGTGAAATGAATTTCCTACGGGACTTTCATTGAGATAATAGGAAAAACTATAAAGAGAAAACTGTTCTTGCAAATCGGCTGAAACTTGAAACGTATTTCGATCATAAACTAAATACGCTTGCTTGTCAACAAAACCAAAAATATTTAATGTCGCAAAATGTCTACAGTATTTGGTATTACGCAATAGTACATGTAAATGTACTAAGCAAACATGTCACGATATTAATTTGTTCGACTTTCTGGCAAGGACAGTTCATGACATAATAGATATTTCTGATACTAAAATTGGCACTATCAGTTACTTAAACACGAGATCAAATATTTAAAGCCAGAATCGTCTATCTTACCATTTCCTTAATTTTCAAACATGAGATTTCTAGCTGTAGCAACCTTTTTAATGGCAATTTGTAAGTACAATATGATAGAAATTACCAAAAATCATGACACATTTTCATGTTTTAATGCTATTTTTATTTTATTTTTTTATTTATTTATTTATTTTTTGCCAAAATTATAAACAGCAAATTTCTAAGGATTGTAAAATATACGACTAACAATTGCAATAATGTCTCATATTATTTTTTCCTTTTTAGAAATATAACAAAACGGTAGTTAAGCAGAATATCATGTACATTGCAAACATCATACATTGTAATTTAATTTTTAGGTATATATATATGTAAAGTCAGAAATACATTTTAGGAACAACTTTTGTTTAGATGGTTACGTCACAATTATTTTTTAACAAATGGTTCTTGTTTGGAATTTAATAGCTTCCACTGATTTTCAGTAACATGATATTTAAGAGATTCCAATAGTCCCCGTATCACATAAAAGGATAGTGTAATGATGTACTGAACAGGTATATGTGATAAATATGTGATATTTGTTACCTCATAATAAATAAATAATAAAAATTCAAATCGATTAAAAAAGGATATGCATTAATCATTTGACAGATACATATAGTAAATTTAAAGCGTAAACATGACAAAAACCAATTACAGTTAGCAATCTCAATGTGCTGTTTATCGTAATATCAGAATTAATTTGCATCTCTTTGTTAATAATCTTGCAGTTGCCGTTAGCATGGCCTTTGACCGTACACTTCCATGTGGCGGTTTGGAGAGGCCACTGACAGGCAGTGATGGTAGTGTTCTTTATTGCGGAAGAGGTGGTGTAAGATGTCCCGATGGATATCAATGTCATATCAGTTCAACTGACAGATTCGCTGTGTGTTGCAACTCAAGTGAGTAAAAACTTCTTCCTACATTATGACATTTAAGTAAAATCAGACAAGTCGTACACTCAGTTTTTCGGTTCCCTTAAATGTTGGTGTAATCAAACACAAGCTTACACCTCTATGTCGAAATAAAAACCCCGGATGCTCCGGAATGGTAACCACCTTCCGTAGTATATTTAACTAGTAATGACAAAGTCTGGATATTTTTCGTATTTTGATAATTTTGTTTTGAAGAAATATATTCTTATCCTTATATCACTGCTATTCCCTTCCGGAGCACCCGGCCTCACTATCCTTGGTGGGAGTTCACGTGTTTTGCCTAACTTGTCAGTTCCAAAGTTTTTACTTTACTTCTGGATTGTGATTCGGGCATGGATTAGTATGTTTGTTTTGATTGATGATAGTGACTCAGTCACACTCAAAACATAACAATCTCAACTGCAAAGAATCTAAAACATCTGTTCGGGGGAAAGGAGGATACGAAAACTGACATAGTCACAGTCAAAACATAATATCGCTACTGAATCTAAATCATCGGTTTGGAGTATTACTTTTTTTAATTCTAATATGCTGAGTATACAGCCATAAAGGAAAGGTATCGGCAATACTTCGTCATCGTTCTGTCTAGAAATGACTTTTGTAGTGTTAAACCTTCCATTGTCCTACAACGTTAAATATATAAAACCCGCCAATATGCTTGACAATGACAACTACGAAATACACTCAACTTAACTAACGGTAGGTAACAGATAAGATTTACGTATACTATGTCTATGACTGTTGACTAAATTACCCTGCTTTTCGACAAGAAACAAAGGTAAGCTAAATTTATGAAATAGGTGACCTACAGTCTACGTTTGATAAAAATGTATACCGCTATCTATTTGAAATCTACGTTCGATTCGATTTTTAATGCAATAATGTCCATATTAAGTTCACGAGTATCAATGATGAAGGCATCTTTGTTAGTCTTTACATTTCCTTTTTATAACTACTGTTATTCTATTATATTTACATTAACGGTGTTCGATTGTATTAAACTATGTTTTAGACTAAATGAAGTTATAGGACTATAATTACATTTGCTATTATTACACCTTATGTAAAAATCTAGCAATTCCATTGGATAAGAGCTATGTAACAATTTGTACTGTCACATAAAATTTATAATGTCACAGCGCTGCGCGTGACTATGTGACAGTACTTTTGTTTGAGTCGCCTCCCTTCACTGGCATGGATCACGTCAGCGCTTTGAACGAAACATGTTTTCAGTTGGGTCTACTCAAGCGTCTTACTGTTATTGATATTGTGTACAATCGTCTGTAACAACAACAAAAGAGGTTTGACGAGGTTGACAATGAGTATCTTGCCAATTTGTTAGAGTCTAAGGACTCTGCATCAACTAAACAGACCATTAGGCGGGCCGTGGATACGTTTTGTAAATTTCTAACTCAAATGACTGTGCATTTGAGGCATTCCCGGCCGATAAATTGAATGAATATAGTCGTTACTAAAGTCGAAGGATGCACATCATATATCGGTAAAATAAAACAAACATTCGGTGTGATAAAATAAATATTACATTTCTGACAGGGTGACAGTACATATTGTCACCTCTCGAAAAGCATTGTCAGCCTCGGCAAACTCGAGGTGCCAATATGTACTGTCACCCTGTCAGAAATGTAATATTTATATAATGTGACGTCACTCATCTCTTGCTGACACCTATGCCCGTGACGTCATTGATAGGCTGTTCCAGGAATTGAAATTGCATGTCGTACACGGCAGTGTTTTAAATTTATTTCAGGATTCAAAAACAAAAATAAGATTTTCAAAAAATGCGAAATGGAAATATAACCATTGATCTGTCTAGAAATGGCGTTTGTAGTGCTATAACTTCCATTGTCGTGCAAAGCAAACCGAATATAGTGCGGTATAGCACTATAAACGCCATTTCTAGACAGTTCAATGGTTAAACAATGTCAAACGCCCTTCTGAATAGGCTCTGTACCACTCTGATATTTGAATTGTATTTTATTCTTATTTGGTACTCTAAAGTTTTGAATCCTCTTTATTTTGTTTGTGTTTATTATTTTCAGGGTTATTTGGATAATCACCAGAAGCAGAGGACAATGGGGTGAAGTTGCTTGCTGTAATCTAATTAAAATAAATTAAAAAATCCATGATATTTGTTTTTGTTTTTCAAAAATGTAGTAAAATAATAACAACTTATATTAAATGTAATAAAAGTAGTCTCATGTAGTTACTGTTTTCTATGTTTATTAGTTGTAATCAGTCGACGTTATAAAGCAGTTATTCTCTATGTAGTCCGACACTCGAATCTTTGTATATAAAAAATCTCTAGTAACTTATAAATCAGGTGATTTTGTCTAAGTTGTTTGAAGCTCTGACGAGCTGATGGCATCGATTCACATGGATTGGAGTGAGTGAGTGAGTAATGGTGTTTAACGTCCCAGTCAAGAATATTTCACTTATATCGAGACGTCGCCAGCTATAGGCGAAAGTGCAGAAATTTTGCCTGTGCGTTGCGCTTATGGCATTATACAGCAGGGTTCTTTATCGTGCCATGCCTACCAAGACACGGGACCTCGTTTATTTTAAGTTCCCATCCGAAAGAACCGTGACTTTCATTTCGTAATGCCGAGTGCTTGGCGAAAGAACAGTCACTACCCACTTTCAAGTCTTGGGTCAGACCCGGCCGGGGTTCGATCCCACGACCTCCCACTTACGGAGCGAGCACTCTACCAACTGATCACATGGATTGGGTGTTACAATACCAAGTAGTTAAGCAGAAGTATAAAGGATATACAGACTTTATTGAAAAGGGAAATTGTATTCCCGAAAGGAAAACTCCCTTGTCTAGGACAGAAATCCGCCTATTTACTCTAAACACAACAGGGGTTTGCCGGTTCGATAACTACAAGCCAGTAGCGTTCTCAATCAACCCTATTCAAGAACTGATCGTCTCTATCTAGATAATTATGGAACTACGGTATAGTAAGAAGGAAAACACCGTCTTCAACATGGCCTATTCCAAGATTCGACCTCGTTGCTGCCAACTTTGACCTACATTTGGAATGCAAATCGTCGTTGATCTAAATTATGTTATTAATTTTTTATATTCAACCCATCGACGTGAACGTTATCGAACAATATTGGTACAAACGTATTTAAAGTGTGGTCCCTATATACCTATAATAACCTTGACTGTGGCGTAAATACTCCATTCCAGTCCCAACAAACCATCCAAACGATAATAATAGCATCTTAATCATATATCTGTGCGTACTTTCGTCATTGTGCAACAGTGTTGCCTTGGTAATATCAAATTGATTTAAGGGGCTTCTCAAACATTAATCACAAAAGGATTCTATCAGCTATAGGGCAAATGTACCCTGACAATTCAATTTGTTCTCTTAAACTTGCACAACATGTTATTATTATTAGGTAATACATTGTAATATTTAACCTGGCACACTGGTAAAATTCATACAGCTGTAAAAACCGAACAAATAAATCTTTGAGTTTTTTTTTTACTTTTGCCTAATACAGCTAGTTCCCTTCTGTTTTTTTTTTTTTATTGTTTTTCATGTTTTTTATAGATCACACTTATAATTCTTATAAACAACAGGACAAAGTAGATGTATGTATCACGCAGGCTATGCAACTCCAAATACAAAAAATAAAAGGGTTTGATAAATGTCTAATGGTCCCAAACCTTATAACATATCTATTTTACAATTTTGATTGCACACGTGGCGGGATAGCTAACTAAACAGGAGGTGTTTACCCTTTCGGAGCACCCGGCCTCACTTCTCTGGTGGAAATTCACGTGTCTTGCATAACTTGTTAGTTCCAAAGTTTTTTTTACTTTGCTTCTGGACTGTGATTCGGACATGGATTAGTATGTTTGTTTTTTTATTTAAAGAATATATTAATCCTGTCGTTGACTGTGGAATCGACCACAATTATACCGATTCATGTACAAATAAAAATCCAAATCCAACTTTGAAAATTAACAGGTTGAGTAAAACACGCGAAGTGTCACCGTCGAAGCCAGACATTGTGCCGATAAAAGGTAAGCAGTCTAATAACGCAAAACACACTTTAATTTTAGATGTTATATTGATGTAATCACACAAAATATTATTTTGTTATAATTTTAGAGCTGTTCTGACTTCTTATCCGAAGCCATGTATCTTTTTACCCAAAGACATCTGAAACAGAAATAAATGGAATTGAAAATGAATTTTTTAAACAAAACAAAAAGACAAACTAACATTAAGAGAAAGGCAATCGATAAGATTCTAAAAATATAGACGGAGCTAAAGTAGATCACGATAAAAATGAGAAGCACAAATAATTATATCAACCAATGGGAGTAGTAATACTTTATATTGGGGTTCTTGGTTCCCCTGATTATTCCTATCACCAAGTGTATATTATTTAGCTTTAACAGTATAAATATGCAATTTTATTTGACTACTTAAGATTAACTACATTCTTGCTGGGTTTTCATTTTGTTACTTGCTCTTGCGCATATTGTAAAATATTTACTTGGTTCTAGACCTTATTTATTGAGAATAAATTTTTTGAAAGATTCCGTTTTGTTGTGTCTAGGAAAAAGGTATTTTTTGCTCTAACCTAGCTTTTGCAAGCACTTTCTGTTACTACTGACAACAAAATCTATTGATAACGCACACGTGTATATGCCTTTTGAATTATGGTATTCAAAGATTAAAAACATGGCCAAAATTGGGATAAATAACGTGTTTGCACTTACAAGAAATCGGTACGATTATTTAGTAATGGCTGATAGAAAACTTACTGTCTGGGCAGCATACAGCAAATTGGTCAGCTGGATGAACATGACATCTGTATCCAGTTGGACATGGTTGGTGAGGGAAACACATTCCACAGCAATAACCAGCAAGTGGTTTAGCTAGACCAAAACACTCTACGTTGTAGTTATGGTTCACATTTGCACTCTCCGTATCTGAATGTGTAATTGTGAACTATTTATAAAAATGTTTATTACAATATCGCATGTATATTGAGATTTGGAACAATATTCGAAAGAGTTCGGGTTGAGTAATAGTGTTTAATGTCCTAGTCAAGAATATTTCACTTATATCAAGACGTTGTCAGCTGTAGGCGAACGTGCAGAAAATTTTACCACTGCGTTCCGCTGATGACATTATACAGCAGGGTTCTTTATCGTGCAACGCATACCGTAACACGGGACCTCGTTTATTTTAAGTTCCCGTCTGAAAGATCCGTGATTTTCATTTTCATTTTGTAACGCCGAGTGCTTGGCAAAAACAGTCACTTACCAATTTCAAATCTACGGTCAGACCCGTCGGGGTTCGAAACTACGACCTCCGACTTACGAAACAAGCACTCTATAAATATAGCTACCAACTGAGCTACCGCAGTTAGTTTTAAGGATTGTTGAATACCATTGCTAAGAGCAGATAAATAGACGAGTTTAATGAATGTTTATGTAGAAAAATAAAACGACCCAAATTACCAATCTTTGGTCATGTTTTTTAATTTTTGGTATGTTGTGACCTTTATTTTGTGGCAAGATTGAATAATCGACACTCCTTCAACGTTATCTATGGTGTTTATATGTTCTTATTTAAAGTTACCGAGTTGATACAGAGGACTAGTATTCTATATTTGTAAAGGGCTAATTTGAAGACTTTATAAACCTGTAACTTATGTATGGACTTCCATTGTTCATAAAGCGTAAATTGTAAATATATCAGTTTTATGTTTAACAAAGACAACTGCTTGTCTTTCAGTAACAAACTCTTTGCTTGAATTAGAATGGTTTGGCAACATAACATCCATGTGTTTTTGAAGACTTATAGTTTATGCAAATGATTTACGTTGCAGACTAACGTACATATAAATATATTTTTTTTCTTCAAATTTTGCTTTATTAACTTGATGACGTTACAGTTTAAAAGAAATGTACATACATATATAAAGGTCATGGGTTCGAACTCGACCGGATCTGATCCAAAACTGAAGGGGGTAGTGACTGTTCTTTCCCCCAAACACTCGGCATTGCGAAATGAAAGTAAGAGTTCTTTCGGATGGGAACTTAAAATAAACGAGGTCAACTGTCACGGTGGGTTTGGCACGATGAAGAACCTTGCTGTATAATACCATCAACGCAATGCACAGACGAAATTTCTGCACCTTCGCATATAGCTGGCGACGTTTGATATAAGTGAAATACTCTTGACTGGGACGTTTAGCATCATTACTCAACTCAACTCAGCTCGAAACGCATTAATTAAAACGTTGCGTATTTATATGTTTATATTTACAATTGGAATTGACCCTCTTTAGATGAACCTATTTGTTTTTACTGGCATTCAATTGCTCTTGAATACAGTGTGGGTTCGTGACCTCTGATTAAGTAACGATTAACTATTCGATTACGTCACAGAATGACATCTATTACGTCCCGCATTGTTTGATTGGTCAACATCCAAGTCTACTCGCGACGTAACTTTCCTTATTTGGAGCAAGGCTGTTCCATCAATCCCGTATGTTTGTCGGAATCTTGAATGAAATAAATTCTTGTAGCGATAATTTTACATTTCGGACATGCTATCAATATTTTTTATGATTGTAAATATAAGAAATAACATTCTATTTGAGTGTATTCATTCGGTATTATGAATGAGAGTCAGGAATAGCATATTTAACATGAACTGCTTCGCAGTTCATTGAATATGCTATTCATTTATGTGGATGTCATATGTACTTCGAAACACCATTGCCATATTTAGAGCAAAGTTATACGTCTGTATTATGAAGAAAAAATAACTTCATAAATAAATAAAATTATCATGGTTGTAATAAAATTATACTTACAAAATACTGCTAGGCAAGAAATAAAAAATGCAATACGAAACATGATTGTAATCACCTTGCCTGTCACTTTCCAATGCAATGTTCGTGTCAGTTTATTAGGTTGTTGAAATAGATTACACATGATAAGCATTTAGATATTACTAGTTATAGAAGTCTACATAATTATCAACAAAGTCCTTCGGTTCATATTGTTTTTGGATCAAATTAAAATTTTCCAAAAAGAAACTTTCCAAACTTCTATTTTCATCTATGTATGTTTGGCTTCTGTAAGATTTAAAAAAAACTGCCACGTTCTATTGAAAAGTAAGTGGTAAAGATATTTATGTTACCGTCCAACCGCCGTTCATATAGGATTTGTTCGGTCATTTTAAGTGGTACAAATGGGCACTATCCTACAAGTTTCTATTTTTTTCTATACTTGTAAAACTTTTTGAGGCGCAGCTAAAAATGCAAAAATATAGGGGTCCCCTTTTTTACCTTTTTAGCTATTAAGCGTCAAAAATGTAACAAATCTTCGATTTTTAACATAGGTTAAATAGGAAATCGCTATTTTTCAGGCACTAGAAAATTGGAAAAAGTGTAGAAAAATAACAGTTTGTCCTACAAAGATTGGAAAAACTAACATAGTTTAAAATTTGAATTTTCTGAAAATGTAAAGAAAAAAATATGTTCCCTTGCTCAATTTTTCGCTATAAAACTTCAAAGGCGTAATCTGATGCGAAAATATGACCAAAATTAGCAATAACGTCATGATTTTTGACGATATTGTAAAAGAATCAGCAAACTTGCGAACTTTAACGTCATCGTGTCGTAAACTAGGAGTGTTGTATTTATGTGTCTTGCTGTTATAGTTAATACTTTATTTGAATGATTTGTGTACAAATTATTTTATAATTAAGATTATTTTGCATACCTAGTCACTTGAATTACAGAAAAATGATATAGAGAAACGTTATTACTTCGGAATAACAGAAAAACAGGGCCTCATCATCCGAAATGAGAGTCAATGATGGCACTTCAAAAATGCATGGAGAAGGGTCAGTCAGAGTCGGGGAAATATTGTTAATGTCTTCATTTGAAATATTTTAAAGATTTTATATTTTGAACTATATGTATTGAGACACAATCTTGACTGGAGTGAAAAAATCATTATAATCGAGAATTTTTACTTGGCCAGAAAAGTGATTGAAAACTACCGAGCTCGGAAACACGTCATTTAGACATTCCGCGCGTCATTAATAAAAACACCCATTATTTCAGTATAAATTTCATGACGTAATTAGATATATATTTTAAAAGTAATAGTGCATGAAAATATGAAAATTCTAAATTTTCAAAATCTGAAAAAATTTTGAAAATCGAAACAATACTAAAAGAGATATCATCAATTTAATTTTGTGAAAAAAACGACTTTATCAATTGAAAGTATCAAAGGCAATTCTTCGTGAATCATTAATATATGTTGAATTTAATCGGTACTATATTTATAATGATTTTCTTGTATCATCTAATCTTTTAATTGATAGACATAATGTATTTTATTCCCTGTAAATAATTTATCAAAAAATAGTACAGTTACGTTAAATTAGAAGACAGAATAATACCATCAGGGTGCATACAATGTAGATTTGTAGACGCCGAGCGTAACGTTAGCGTCCATTTGTACCACTTGGCCTTAAATTACAGCCCATTGTCGCCTTTATAACTCATTAGGTCAATTATAATTCTTTTTTATGAATTCCCATTTACCCAGAAAACAAGTTTGTATATTTACAATTCAAAAAGGGTTTTCTTAAGATGAACCTATTTATTTTTGCTGGCATATAGTTGTTCATAAATACGGAATGAGGTCATGACCTCTAATGACGTAATGTTAAACGATCCGATGACGTCAAGAAATGCCATCCTATTATGTCACGCACTGTTTGATTGGTCAGTATTCAAGCCATGTCCCGACGTTTTTGCATTATTTGGAAAAAAGACTGTTCTATCAATCCGACTTGTTTGCCGGAATCGTTAATTAAATTAATTGTTGTATCGATATTTTTTCACAATTGTAAATATAAGAAATAAAATTCTATTTGAGTGTATTTATTCGGTATTATGAATGACAGTCAGGTATAGCATATTTAACGTTTGAACTTTGCAGTTCATTCAATTTGCTATTCCTGGCTCCCATTCATAATATCGAATTAATACACCCAAAAAGAATGTTATTTCTTAAATTATGATAGGATACCTGTTTCAAACATCACCTTAGATGAACACCCAAATAGATCAGACAGCAACTAATCTTTATCACTTTGCAATACAGAATATATTTAAAAAGCATGTTTCATTTTGGACTTATTTGATGCATAAAACAAAACACAAATTCGTGTTACATATTTTTTTATACGTTTCAGTTTTTGGTACAAAAACAAATGGCAGTGGACACAGAAGGAATTGGTCTAGCATACTGTAGAACAACTTTCAAACGGTAACAGGTACCGGACAAAATGATTTCACATGAATTTGGTTTGGTACTGCCGAGCGATCGAGATACGAAAATAAATGGTCGAACATTTCCCGAGAGTGACAAAAACTGCAGAGATAGGGACCAAGATGAACGACCGATTCGGTACAAATATGTAAGATTAGAGTGAAAGAAAGAACTTTAGTTGTATTGTGATGTTTTATAGAGAAACAGGTTGTAAAGGGATACATGCTAAATGGAACATTTTGCATTGAAGTACATTTATTGATGAGTGTAATTGTAAAATAAAATTCGGTTTTTGCAAAATACCGATAAATTCGCACCATATAACACCTAATGATTTGAATCGTTGGACAATGTTCAAATCATTTTAACAGTTCCGGATAAACCGACATACATGTGTTGCAAAACAAGTGATGAAAGATTAATAATAAGGCACAGACTTACCAGTCAATGTTCAAATCTTAATTCAAAAACCAAATTAAACAATTAAGTTTGAATATAGTAAAATTAATTTAAACAGGTAAACTTCCAACAGGGAAGTATTTTATGATTAGGTGGTCAGAGATGATAAGCACCCCCTTTCAAGCTAGCAATACCCGTCTCATGCAAAATCAAATCTGAGAATGAAAGGAATATAGAACTATAAGACTTGAAATATATCGACGATAAGCCATGACTATCTTGAGATGTGACCATTCCTTCACAAGATAGCATTTTTATTTGATTTAACTTAGCTATGCCTTCAATTTATGTGAAAAATGGTTTGTTATTCTCAAAATCTTTAATTGACTTTCCATCTTTTATACAAGTTTTGGAAAAACATTTTTCTTTATAAAGAATAGCTTGTTTATTAGCTACAGAAGTTCCATTTATAATGCGTTTATCTATGCACTTGTTTTTAAAATTTCTTTTTTTCTAAAGACAAGAAAAAATTATTATTTGTTCCCTTCCTCGCAATATTTGGCTTTTGATCTCAAAATTGCAAAGTTTTTGTGAAATAATAAAAAGCGTCAGACTGTTTAGACGGATTCACCACGGAGAGAGCAGATGAGGCAGAAATGAAAATCAGTAAGGGTATGGAATTTATTTTTAAAAAAAACGTCAAAAACTGGTTAAACTTGCAGATTCATCTAAAGCTGTACGGAAAACGACAGAGGAGTATTCAAACAATCTGTTAGCCGAAGTTTCGGTCGAAGAAATGAAGATACGGAAAGCACATGACAGCTTCGAGAACAAGCCATGGATAGAAAGCGAAAACTACGACAGTCAGCAACGACACAGCTGGGTTCAGCACAATCCACAAATTCTACACAAAGATCTGGAAAATGTTTCAAGTGTGGAATGGCGGGCCACTGGAAAAGAAGACTGTGTAGTGGAAATGAAAGAACTTGCAATTTGATTACCTTTTTAAGAAGGGTGTCTTCATGATAGATTTGGACAAGAGACATAAAAATGTTTTGATATACCCTCTTGTGTAAATGATTCGCACCGGGTTATGTCAGGTCTCGCATGTTTTAACATGGATCGTTCATATATAAATCCGGTTGCGTCACATGCCCGTAGTACCTATCCATACGGTAAGTTAAGATCTAAAATTGCATTCTAGAAAGAGGTCGGCGCCAATAAACAGGTAATTGATGTTATCGAAAACGGTTACAAATTACCACTATTTTCTATGCCAGACAAAGTGCAAAAAAAGGTCATCATGTATTTAGATGACGGTTTTGGAGGGTCACAAAGTTTTTTACAAGCCTATGATTTAAGTATTGCAATGCAAAATTTAGTTTTGTTACAGCAAACGAGAAGTGTAACTGGGTTCCAGTTCAGGTTCTGACATGGCTAGACTTTAAATGGAATACGATAGAGTGTAAGCTCAAAGTTTCAAAGAATCATATTGAAAGGTTGAGAAATTCTATTCAAAGCTTGATAACTTATTATGACAACGGACAGGTATTATTTAAAGTGAAGTCATTAACTTCTGTAGTTGGTCAAATTTTTTCCAATAAGGCGGTATTTGGAGATGAAATTTCTCTTAAATCTAAGCATCTTTACGATTGTATTTTGTACAAAGCCAGCTGGAATGCTAAGGCAATGTTATCAGAAAAGGCTGTTAAAGAATGATAACGGTTTAGATTTTTGTCAGTTGACATGTTTTGATGAAAGTGTTATACAGGTGTTCACTGATGCTTCAGACACTGGGTTTAGTGGTAATTTGACGTTAGGTTCAGAGGAAGAACCTGGGACCAGTTCTTGATTTAAATTAGTCGGCACGTGGTGTGCTAGTGAGCGTACAAATAGATCCACCTGCAAAAACTTGAAGCTATGAACAGGGTTTTAAGGTACTCCATTGATCTGTTAGTTAACAAACGGGTTAAATTGTTTAATGACAATAAGATTTAAGTCGGTTGTCGAAAACCAATCTTCATGATATTGTTATGAATAAACACAATTTAGTTATTAGCTAATAATATAAGATTACATGTTGAATGGATTCCCAGAGAATCAAATCCTTAGTAGAACTGGCAATTGTAATGACTGGAGTGTCATATACCGTTTTTGAATTTAATCATAAAATACCTTCAAACCCATTTTTATGATTAAATCTAAAAATGGTATATGACAGGTGGATATAAACATCTAGATTCATTATGGAGTCCTCATACCTGTGACAGATTTGTTTGTAGCTATAATGCAAAGTGCAAGAAGTTTAACTCTAGATTTTGGTATTTGGAGTGTCGATGCATTCAAACATTGGTAAACAAAAATAACAATTGGTTAGTCCCTCTGCCCAGTTTAGCATTGCATGTTATCAATAAACTTAATATTGACAATGCAGAGGGTACATTGTTTGTACCTGTGTGGAAATCTGCTCAATATTGGTCATTTGTCTTAAAATCTGACAAAGACTTAAAAGATTTTGTAATTAAACATGTATATTTGAGTGGTTATGCTTTAACATAAAGAGGTAAAAGCCAAATTAAAACGGTGTTTTCAGAAAAAAAACAAGCAGGAATTGAAACTTTATTTGTTTGTTTTTACCGGACTGAAACTCGACAAAAATGTTAGACAGAAAGTTTTGGATAGCGATGTAGATAAAAGCAGTAGTTTGTATAGTTTGTATCCGCAAATGTGTAAGCTGTTATTGGCAAGCAAAAGTGACAACACCAACAAATCATATTTTTATGCTTTAAAAGATCATGAAGATGGGAACTGTTAATTTTAAAGCACGGATTTTGTTCACTACCTGCTCAGCCTATTCATGTAGCGCTCTATTTAAGGCACCTGTTAGATCAAGTACTCATGTTATTAACACCATAGTGTACGGTATAAAGTGGGCGCACGAGCTTATCTGACTCTAAGAATAACTCTTACGTCACACCATTAGTGGAGACCAGTAAACGTGTAACTGGGACTAAAAGATCACGTCACGGAAAGACCCCGTGCCTTCCGACACGTTAAAAGAACTTTGTGAATTTTTTCTTGATTCAGATGACTTAATAAACGTAAGGAATTTAACTATGTTTTATTGGATATTCAGGTTTTTTGAGATTTGATGAACTTAGTTCTTTCATACAGCGATGTTGAAGTTAAAGACAGTTATTAGATTGTATACATTCGAAACAGCAAGACTGATCAGTATAGACAAGACAACCAGGTACTTATTTCTAAGGGTATAACAAGTGCATGTCCTTATGCTATGTATAGTAGGTATATTTCTTTGGCAGGTTTTAGTCCTGGATCTTATCAAATTTTAATCAGGCCAATTTTCAGATCGGGAGAGTCAGTAAATTTATTTATAAAGATATAAAAACTAAGTTATACAAGAACTAGGGAATGTATTTTTTCTAAGTTAAAGTTGGTTTCAAAAGATTTTTTTTTTAAATTTCGGGTTACAGCAGTGTTTCTACCGCGGCCGGCAAATCGTCGGGTTAATGATAGATGTTTAAAGAGACATGGGAAGTATAACCTACTGTGTCATTGACAGACTTGCATATCTAGCGGATATTTTCCGGACCAAATACGTTGGAGAACCATAATTAAACAGGCAATAAATTCTGCTGAAAACCTGTCAAGAATGCAACAGATGTACGAGGATCCCGACTTCACCAGATTTTTAAAACTCCACCCAGTCTCAGCTATTCATTGTATCTGGAAACCACCTCGGACACAGGACGAACTTTATCTCGTGCAGTATATTACCTACTCGTGGTTAAAACCTACGACAAATGCTGTTGTATACTGTCAAAAATGCAATGCAGTATATAGCGATGTCTTTCGACATCTTGTTTTAAAATGTGGAAGAACATTCAGTTGCAAAGAGTGTATGGTGTAAACCCACAAGTTTATAAATTTATTACATCTTTTAACATGGACGACGAAACCAAAGTCCTTATATTACTGGGAAAGGTCTTGGACCTTGAGCTACTAGACAATCTCCGACAATCTTCTGATTTGTTGCTAATGTCATGTCTTGCCTGTAAACCATTAGAAATCATTTCTTATAAATTTGTTTAGTTAGCTTTAATTAATAACTGTTGTTTATAACTTTGTGTTACGCATTTACATTTAATTAAAATTATTATGTAATCTCTATATACAGAGGATTTAAATAATAAACGAATGAATAAAGGTTTATAAATGTGCATTTTTGCTTTTCCTGTTCTTTGTTTATTTGTTATTGGTCTATCCTCATAGGCGGGCTGTCGGCAAATAAGTATTTATTTGTGGGTTTTTATACAGTATAGTGCAATGTATACATATACAACGATACGCTACTTGCACTTTTATGCGTTATTTAAATCCGCTCGTGTTTATAAACACTGTCACCAGATCATGGACTGCGTTTGGTATTTCATGTGTTATGCGTCACGTTAGAACAAATATTTGGTTGTTCAGAAAAATGCCGCCATTTTCAGTTGGCAAATAGTACACAATTCATACTTTTGCTGCTGTAAAGGCTTACTCTTCTTTCGTCGCGTCACAACAGATTTTCTACTCTCGAATTTCATTAATTTGTCGAATACTTAATCGTTCCTGATTCCTTTACATTTAGCTAAGCAAAATAAGTTTTTTCTCAAGAGAAATTCTATAATGAAGATTCATATTTACTCTAATGTCGGGTTCGGCGACAGCTCAAGTGAGACCATATCATATTCCAGAGAATTAATGTTCTTTTGCCAAAGACTAATGAATTTATAATACCACAAATCTTATAGTAACGTTTGAAATGAGTCATAAGTCTCTTGTCAAATCAGAAATTTGGTAATTTTAAATCGTGATATTGTTGTGATTTTATCTCCAGTTAGAAAGAAGCATGTTATCAAATCGCCAATGTAGTCTTCGTAAAGATGTGTACATCGAAGAAGATACAAATCTTGAGCGCCATAAGGGTCTATTTGACAATATAAAACATGTAGTTAAAGGGAGTTAACTCTACTACTTCTTAAATCAATTTAGTACAATTAAAACTTGTACCGTATTGGCTAAATTTCGTTTATGATTTACACTGTAATGTAAAAATTGTAAGTTAAAATAAAGTATTATTGTTTCGTTTTTTCTGTTCCTTGGCTAATTTCAATTTCATGGTTTTGTATATATATTGTGACGTCAGATAGAGAAACGGGTTGTAAAGGGATGCATGCTTAATGGAACATTTTCCATTGAAGTACATTTGTTTATAAGTGTAATTGTAAAACTAAATCCAGCTTTTGCAAAATGTCTATGTACTCGCACCCTGTAACACAATATTTGTCCATGTTCAAATCTAACAGACATAACTGTTCCCGACAAACCGACATACATTTGTTCAGTGATGAAAGAGTACATGAAGCACAAACTTAACAGTCAATGTTCAAATCTTAATTCAAAACCAAATTGAAAAGTTTAAATATTGGAAAATGAATTTATACACGTGAACTTCCAACAGGGATGTATGATTAGGTGGTTCAGAAGGATAACCACCTTCTTTCTAGCTATCAACATCCGTCCCATGCAAAATCAAATCCGAGAATGAAAGGAACATGGAACTATAGGACTTGAGATGTATCGACGGTAATTTTGGATACATAAATTATACTTAACAACAATATTTTGAAGACGGTCTTTAAACTTTTATTTAGGATATTTTCTTTACATGCGTTATATTTTTATGTTGTCATTTGAAATTAAAATATCCATGTAGATATCCATTAGATTGTAGATTCACATATCATTATCAAACTACATCAAAAAGAAACCAGAATCGTTACAGCATAAACCTTGCAATGATATCTATTCATTTTTTCTAAACTGTTTAAGACACATTTTACCATTACATTCAATATTTCATTCATCGTGCTATTATCCAAGTTAAGGGAACATTATTTGTTGTCGGTAGTAAGCGTTCCCATAGTATATTAAGACATGCTTTTCATTTGATGTAATGATATCAAGAATACTCAACATATGAAAAGCGTATGTAAAATGTGTCTTGAACAGTTTAGGGATTTACATTTTTGTGTACTTATGTAAAATGATCAAACGCATACCCGTATTTCTTCAAAAACGTATCTTTTTTTAATTTCGACAATAGCATAGATTAACAACATTATATTATGAAGTTATTGGTTGTTTGGCGATTGTATAGAATGGAGATTTCCTTTAAGGAAAACACAGTGGCTTTTACCGGCTTTTAGAGTTTAAACCCACTCGGGACACATCTTAGTGTGAGAACGCTTCTTGTCACGTCAGTTCGTTATGTCGGTGGTTTTCTCCGGACATTCTTCCACCATCGATCAGTAAACTGCGTCTCTTTAGAATCAAAAACAAACAAACTAATCCAAGTCCGAATCACAATCCAGAAGCAAAGTAAAAACTTTGGAACTGACAAGTGAGGTAAGACACGTGAACTTCTACCAGAGAAGTGAGGCCGGGTGCTCCGAAAGGGTAAGCACCTCCTGTTTAGCTAGCTACGCCCGCCACGTGTGTAATCATAATTGTGTGAAAGGAACATGGAACTATGAGACGTCAAATATATCCAGGGCAATCCTGGACACAGAGACATCAATAGAAGTTAAAGCACCCCTAACTAATATAAATGACACAACATAGCGATATAATTCCAGTCTGGACAACAGACGGAAAACACATCCAGTGGATGCTTACTGTTGCAATGGACAATAAAATCTAATTAAGTCTCAAATATCATTTCTGTTAAACTTACATATGTACAAGATTGAAATTTCGTTAAATTTTTGGAAAATGGCGTCTTTAAAGAAAGTGTGACTATAAAATTTCAATTGACCAAAAGGGTACTTACTCTCTGGGCAACAAACTGAAAAAGGAATAAGTAGATTGACATGGCATCTATATCCAGCAGGACATTTTATGGGATTAGCACAATTACCACAACATTCTTCAAGTGGCTCTGCCTGACCAGGACAATCTATATTCACGTTTGGTATATAGGGGCAGTAGCCTCTGTACTCGTGTAAGCACCGGTTTCACTTTCCTGCTGGAAGATCGTGTGTTTTACTTAATTTGAAAGTTTCAACTTTGCTTGAATTTACGATTAACTGTGAATAACAATATGATAGAACGTCTTTGGTACATTAACCTTTCAGAAAATATATCAATGCTATACGTGATCATTTGAGAGAAAAACCTAATCTAATTGTGGTAAATATAACAAACATACTAATCCTTGCGCGAATCACAATCCAGAAGCAAAGTAAAAACTTTGGAACCGACAAGTTAGGATAGACACGTGAACTTCCACCAGGGAAGTGAGACCGGGTGTTTCGGAAGGGTAAGCACCTCCTGTTAAGCTAGCTACACCCACCACGTATGTAAACAAAATTTTGTGAAAGGAACATGGATTTTTGGAACGTCAAATATATCCAGGACAATCCTGGACACAGAGACATCAAACTTATCAACAATACTGTGATGACGGATGTAAAACTTTCAGGGCCTTGATAAACCATAGGTTTGAAATATCAATGAGTCAACAATTTATTTGCTGTGTTGTGTATTTTGTACAAAGTCAACAGGCGTTGTACATCCTCAAGATTTAACAAGATTCTGCATAAATTCTGCTTCATAAGAAAAAAAAAATCGGCAAGCAATGGTGCACAGTTTGTACCCAATGGTATACTTATTGTTGGCTGGAAAATTATTTTGATTCAATTGTGGTAACTGCGGTTACTTTCATTCCGACACAACAATTTTGACATTTAATTCTTGTTTGATAACTCTTCTCTCAACCTAACACACATTTTTTTACCTTTCTAGAAACCTGAAGGGGTATTAATGATAAAATGCTCTAAAACTCTAGATAACGAATCTCGTCGTCCGCGTTAGAACCACACCGTTAGATACATGTACTAAAGTCTATTAAATTAGGTAACCTAATTATAATTAGCGTATGTTAACTACTATTTCTAATCACTATAGCAAATAATTATCAGATTTTAGAGATACTTACATAAAAATATTTTAGTAAGACTGATAGTGTTTATATACACTGACACTGGTTGGGAGTGGCCGTTTACGTCGTTTAGTATGACCCATTATAAAAGAATAACCCTTGTACTGCAGTTTTTGGTATCACCATAAATGTTACAAAATTGACGCTAGAACATTTTACATAGCGACATTGAAGCTAATATCATAAAGTTTTAATACGAAGTCAAGAGAGTAAATTAAACTATGGTTACACTATATCACATTACAGCTACACTTGTTTTCACAATGCAGACAACTATGATTTTTATTAACATGCTAAAACCATGAAAAGGTGCAAATCAAAAAAAAAACTAATTGTTATTAATAGACTATAGCTGGAGAATGCAACAGCTCATTTACTTTCTCAAAGTATTCACTATATCCCCAGAACTGACCCTTGATATAAGTTAGCAAGAGGCCCATTGGACCTGATACACTCACCTAGTAAATACTGGTTAAATAATTTATTTCATTTCATGAAAAAAGATATACTCAAACCTCAATATATATGTAGTAAGGATTTTAGGCTTTTACAGATAATTAATTAACCATTTCGGTATTGTTTCGCATCTGTGACCATGAACTTTGAACCCATGCCCTTTATCACTTATTAATACCTACAATATGGTAATATAATGCCTATACAAAACGTTTGAAGTTTTTGAGATAATTAACCATGTAACTATTCAGTCGCATCTGTGATCTTGACCTTTGAACCAATGGCCATATATATATCAAAATGATTGTTGCATTACTACCTACAATTTTTCTATATACATGCCTATACAAAAAAGATATAGTTTTCAAGATAATTTACCATTTTGGTATTGTTTTGCTTCTGTGACCTTGACATTTGGACCCATGACCTTTTTCCATACATCAAAATGATTGTTGTATCAATACCTACAACATTCTTATATACATGCCTATACAAATAGTTTGATGTTTTCGAGATAATTAACCATTTCAGTATTCAGTCGCATTTGTCACCTTGGCAAAGCGAGATTCACCATGAGGCGGATGAATATAACCTGATTGTTAATTTTTGTAACCAGCCAACTAGAGTTAGGATGACGCGTGATCAGCAGCTGATCAACATTCAGTTTACATTGAAAGTACACATACACTGATACATAGATTACGTAATGAAAAAAAAATTATAATTATAAATAAACACAGATGACATAACACTGTTATTAGATGTGGAATTTACCGATTGGATTGCCTATGAAAGTTTATTGCTGATGGAGTGTGTGACACGATTCAGTCTCCCATTCCTCAACTGGCACTGTTGTTTGGAGCATGTGTTCCAGAAACCTTTTTTTTTAAATTATGCTGACATGACTCTTTTTTTTAAAAGTTAATTCTTAAAAAATTGTAAAGCTTTTACAACTAGTTGCTTTAAAGTTGAAACTTGATAAGTATTTCTTATAGAATATGATTAAAAATACTTGTTTTAGCATAAGGGGGAGTTATAAATATAAAGATATATGAAGGGGTTTTGAGTATTGATATTTAACTTCGTTAAATCATAAAGGCATTACAATCTGAATAAATTGTAAATGACTCCATATATTTCCGTATTAGGTCACTAAATCACTGTATATTTATCTCACCGAAGATCTTAATCGTCAAGATGTCAAAGTATAAGTACATCTGCAGAAACAGCAAACCTCTTAGCCGATACCGACTGTATATATAGCGTATTAAACAGCGTATCCCGACGTATGAAATTTTATCCAACACGCTGAAAAATTATGCCTTTTGGGAAAACAGGACGTATTGCTAACGAGTTGAATGAATGTATAACATATGCCGAACGTTTGAGTTGCTAATGCAAAACGTTCCCTTAGGGTAATACAAGCCTATATATAAACAGCGTGCAGCCAGCGAATCTCTAACGATATTGACTTGCGTGGAACGTTTGCAAAACGATAATCAAACTTATGACGAACTTACTGACCGTGTTTATAATGTGCCGAGAACGTATTTAACAGCGTTTTTAGGGCTAGGTATAAAAAGGTGGAGGCGAGGAATTCACAATTCCTTAAGTTACCTATAAGAGGCACAGACGTTAAATGGAGGATCCCGAGAGGCCGCGACGAGAGTACCAAATAGCTGTTCTCCGACATCAAAATGATCTGATTGACTTGGCAGTACACCAGGTTCAAGCCCACAGAGTAAGAAGAATACGTCAACGCAGGTGGAGGAGACACTGGGTAAGACTTTGGATCGGGAGGAGACTGCAGTTTGGCTTGTACGACCAGCTTATGGTGGAACTCCGTAATGAAGACTCTGCATCATTCACCAATTTTCTCCGCATGTCCCCAGATATGTTCGACGAGCTACTACAGAGAATATACGAGGTACAGGGATCCACTCGAGCCTGGGTTGAAGCTTGTTCTAACTTTGCGTCACCTTGACTCTGGGAACAAGTATTCATCGATGAGGTCTGTGAGTTTGATGTCCCAGAGCATCGGATTCTCCTGCAGGAACTCCAGCATATACTTCTCTTCCTCCTGATCTAGCGAAAATGTACTTTTCTTGGCCCGCTGTTTCTTGAGTTTGGGGGGGTTGAGAGGAGCTTGATGTATCAGATGCTACCTCAAGTGCTTCAAGTCCCTTCACAGACGCTAACACAGTTGCTCCTGTAGATGCCACTGAAACATTAGAGCCGGAACGAGGACGAGTTTGGTCATCGACAGATTGTTGTTCAGATGGTGTTGGCGGGCATTCTGATACAATAGAACTTTTCATAGATGTACCACTTCGCTCTCCTGTACTTTTCTTTGCCACCGGTTTCTTTGATTTCTTGGAAGCCATGTTTAAATCCGTCGATGTACAATGGAAGAATGACGTAAACTTTAATGTATATTTCCATCACGTGACCGATGCAATACGCTTTGCGTAAGTTTTAACCACGCTTTTTACACGTAGAGTCTGCTATAAGGACGTTCCTCATACGTTTTGCATAAGTTGCGCACATTAAATATGAACGTCCAGCATATTGCAGACGTATGTCAGCTAATTAGTCATGTGTGAGTAACGTATTAGAACTTATGCAAAACTTATCTGTCGCGTACCTCTAACTTATCAAGATACGTCGGATATACGCTGAAAATTTACTGCATGCACAAAATTTTAAGCCCGTCTATGCGTATGAAAACGCATTGCAACGTATATCAGCGTCCTCGTAACTTGTTAAAAACTTACCTCTAACGTATTCGACGTATGCCAGCGTGTTTTCATACGTCGGCATACGCTGTTATATACGTTATAGTGTGACAGGGCCTTTACAGGGGACGAAATCGCTACTGACCTAATATTTTTGGGGGGACAAGGGAGATAGTCACTAGTGACCTAATATAAGCTTACTTATTGACCAATAGAAATGGAGGATTTTTGTCTGGGGTTGGATTAACAGGTATACAGTGGCTGGCCTGAGCATAAGGATTACTGCTGGGGATTTTTTTATACATATCACGGACTTCGTCGTAGGATTTTACTCTAGCACAGTCAGCGATAAATGTGTTATTGCTTTCGTTTTTTTCTTTTCCAAACTGGTCACATGAACAACTTTGTCTTATTCGACAAATTTTGCTTTCCGAATTACGTAAAATCTGTTCAGCATCAGATGTGGTAATTTCTTCCTTATAAACATTTCCACTGCAGAAAATGATTTTGTCGCTCACTATTTATACTTTTTTTATACTTTTCGCTTATTTCTTATTTTTTCCGATCTTCAATTACTTGCATTGGTGATTGTGGCATAATATAGAACGGGAGGCTTTTTTTGATTTTGCCTTGCGAATTGCTTCCAAAACCTCGAACGTCTTAGAAAAGTCTTTCAATCTGCCCGTTATTGAGTGGGGTTTGCCATTTTTGTTGGGGACTAGTGCCATGAATTCGCAAAAATTCAACTTTAACACCAAGAATTTCTTTAATGGCAGCTGGTACATTTACTTAACAGGTTTTCCATTGGTGAAACCTTGAATTAATAAGTGAATTTTCCTTGCTGTTGGCCTTTACTGATTCACCTGGTATCAGTATAATGGACTGGGGGAGTGGTACGTTTGTCTGCGGCGTACTGACTCTGTGAGCTAGCACGGTAAAGTCGCCCTGAGTGCGCGCTAGTACAAAGCGGACCATACAACACACTCGCACTTCACATACATACACAAAAATTGTTATAGATTAATCCATAGAGGTTAATTAAATAGTTCTCGTCGCGAAAAGCTGAAAAATTGCTGATGCGACGTTAAGCAACATTCAACCAACCAACCAATTGAATTAATAGGTTAACTGTGTTTCGTGTATAGATCGTCCATTTAAGTCGTTTATTTCACTTTAGAGCGTCATAACTTTTCTATTTAACGTAATGACAACTGACTTCATGACATCTAACTCTTTGCGCAATAGAACATTTTCATGTTTTAAGCTTTCAATGTCATGTTCCTATCATATCCCTCTTGTCTTTTAGCAACATCATTTATTCTCTGATCAAAACCACCCGTTTATATCACACATTTGACTGAATTTGATCGATTGAGGGTCTAAGAGTTTTATATTTGTCTATTCGACGATGCAAATCTTTAAGACTTTTCTGAATTATAAGACAGGTATTTAATGCCGATTTCTAACGATAGACTGTCACATACAACTTGACTACCTGAGTGGTCATCACTGCTCATTATATCCCGTTCATTTGACCGAGTAGTTTTAACGCTTACACCTTTGTTTTTTGAGACATTTTTGCACTTTTTGGTTATAAATATCATAAATTAAAGTCAAAATCAAATTCACAAATTTTTCACAAACGTCCACATCAAATTTCAGCATATACAATGTCCATTTAAACATCCTTTAATATTAAGCCTTTGTGTTAAGCTAGCCATAAAACAGAGGAACAAAATATGTATTTAAGCAGATGACATGGTGTCTTATCATATCTTAGAGCACTAGCCACTGTGCCACATTAACACCCACAACATTGTCACGCTTAACTAAAAAGATTGACCTAGTTCTGTTTTAACACAGCCTTATCATTCTTAGATAATTGATCGTGTCATTCAATCTTTAATATTGATAGTTCTCATGTAAAAAGTCTACCAAAATGTTAAAGTTAGCGACGATTATTGTATGTTTGTCGATTTTATGGACTGGTTCAGGTATGGCATATATTACTAGTTATGTATTTTACGTGGCATATTAATGATCTTTTATAATTGCATAAATTTAACGGGGTAAGTGTAAAGACAGCTAGTACACTTCCGTAGTTCAATATTGCAGCGTTTATTATTTAAGAAATAACATTCTATTTGAGTGTATCCATTCGGTATTATGAATGAGAGTCAGCAATAGCATATTTAACATGAACTGCTGCTTCGCAGTTCATGTTAAATATGCTATTGCTGACTCTCATTCATAATACCGAATGAATACACTCAAAAAGAATGTTATTTCTTATATTTACAATCTTAAAAAACATTGATAGCATGTCTGAAATGTAAAATTATCGCTACAATAATTTATTTCATTCAAGATTCCGACAAACCTACAGGATTAACGAAACAGCCTTGCTCCAAATAAGGAAAGTTACGTCGCGAGTAGACTTGGATGCCGACCAATCAAACAATGCGTGACGTAATAGATGTCATTCTGTGACGTTATCGAATAGTTAAACGTTACGTTATCAGAGGTCATGACCCCACACTGTATTCAAGAGCAATTGAATGCCAGTTTTAAAACAAATAGGTTCATCTAAAGAAGGTCAATTCCAGTTGTAAATATTGTGTTATAATATATATCCGCATGAGATCTCAGTAGCAAAAAGTATTACAAGTCATACCTTTATAATTACAAACTTCACGTTGTTACACAATATAGAGCATTTTCCTTGGTTGGCGTCTTGCAAAAACACGGTGTTATTTTCCAATAACAACGTTTTCTACCGGAACTATTTTCGGTCTGTTTCAGGGATGGGATAACCCATCTCTGAATTCTATTAATAACAGCCATTTCAAGATTGTAAACAAACGGGAAGATCGCAAAAGATTTCACACAGAATCATTAAAATACTTCGGTTTTTTATAAATGAAAATTTTGAAAAAGTAATTCAAACATGTTCGGATTAATTTTCACCGATATTTTAAATAAATTGAACATATGAATTTTTTTTCCAAAATCGATATTCTATCGTCAGAAAGCATTTTACGTCTATAGGCCTTTAAGTATAAGCAATATGGCGCGCACTATGGTATTCTCGGATGCCAAACCTCATTGCGGGGTGTTTTGTTTGAAATTCTTCACATAAGCATCCTTTTCAAAGCAAAAGCATTTATTTCCCCACGACAATATAGTCGGGGATCAGGATAAAATATTTTGAGGAATTCAATGTCAGTGTGCAGATAAGTCAGATGGTTGAGCCTAAACTGGATCTTGATAATAATGACAGTGGTAGGCCTACCAATAATAATTTAATAAAATTGATAACATATTATATTCCAGTCTAATATAATATCCACCCGTACCGCTTGCTTACCTTCTCCAAATGTCCCTGATCAGCCCATACAGCTACCATCGGTGACAGAATCCCTCATATCACACCCAGTCCATAGGTGTTAAAACATTGATTCATCCAAGAAAACAATAATTCCATGTTAATAGTTGGTTTCAGGGTTTGTTTAACACACTGTTCTTTCAACCAATTCAGTTTTTCTTAGGTTGTGGGTAAAAACAAAATGTAAACACGCCTGTCCTACAAACGTATTCATCGTCACGTATGACGTTGTACAAAGTGCTGTTTGTTTTCATGATTACGAGACTTCATAAAGTCCTTTTTTGTCAATGAATATAAATATAACATAATTTGTATGTTGACTTAAAATAACTAGAAAATGAATAAAAAGATATAAAATAAAAACTATTTCAGCTTTTTTATCGGATATTTTATCGTTTCATAAAGATGTAATTTATTGTATCACTACGCAGCTCAGCCTTGTAACGTCGGTTTTCTGAAAATCAGCTGATCAGCTCAAAAATGTAGGTCAGCTTAAAACTGTTAAAGAATGATTCCCAAAATGCCGAGCTATCCGCCTATAGGAATATATACGCAAGAAACTAGGTTACACCCTTTTCAGGCCTCTATACCCGTCACTACTTCGAGGCCAAGTACAAATAAATCTCTGTGTAAATATATACGTTGCATATGAATAACATTTTTCCTTTTTTATATTGACGTGTGTGAAAGCTGACTTTACTGGGTAGTTAGCCGTCTATATAATTTAAATGTTTGTTATTTTGTACCAAAGTGCAGCGCTACTGTCATTGTCATTACTTTGCTAGCACAAAAACAAAAACTCAGGTGTCACAATGACTTGTTTTGTTTTGCGTCATAATGCGTATACGTTGTGTCTATTGACATGTCAGTGTGATTTCATTGCAGAATACTTTGATTTAGGCCATCATACTTGTATTTAGATGAAATCAGTGATAAAAGGCATTAAAGAATCTCAAGTTGTTAGAACCACCCGTGCTTCAGAGAGCATGCCTGACACCCGTGGAGCTTTTTACAGACAAAATAGTGTTACTAAGAGTTCATGATAAAGACCAGTTTGAAGCTTTGTCAAGAGCAGTCCTAACGCAAAGGTTTTAGACTTATTGCTGTGGAATTTACTGATGATATAACCTTTGTTACAAGATGCTACGTCAAATCAATGTATAACAGTCATCATCAGAAAGGTCATTTGTATAATCAAAATCAATTTCTCTACTTGAACTATAAAATATTCTTATTCAACAAACCGCAGGTTCATGATATTCAGTCGTGTCCAGCTAGTGACATTCATCACATATGAAACCTACCCCGACTTTTCGTCTATGGCCTTTCTTCGTGCGACGAATGCACTTAGAAAAGTTTTTGGCATTTTATTTACTAGTACGTGTTCAACATACACGAAACACACGGGAAATGACAAGTGGCCTTAAACTGAATTGTAATGTCGTTATATATATTGTATGTATAAAACAAATATGCGTGCGTGTCTTTCTTTCTGTTATGTTATTTGTGGCATAAAAATAATATTGCATTTAAATATTAACACAAAAAAGAAATAAAGCCGTAAAATATAATTTTATTAACATAAAATAAGTTGAAAAATAAAATTGTAACTTTGGGATTCGAACCAACAACGTAAGACTTATTGGTACCTACGTATACCCCCTAGACCACGCAGGTAATGGTTGACAATAACGTTTATAAATTTCAAGTACGAGTATAGCACGGTATATTAAGAGGTTATATTGGGGTAACTCTCAAAACATTGATTTTTACAAAATTCAGTATCAGCGCATATCTCTCCATTAACCATACTATGCACATCTAACAGTAAAATAATATAGTTTTTATATTCAAAATATCTTTAATGGAGAGGCATGCGCTCTATATGTATTTATTTAAAAACGTGTTGATTTTCACTGTCTTGTTCCATGTTTGTATAGAGTTCTACGGAGACAAACCGAATAGATTACATGAGTTAAACATATAATGCAATATTTTACTGATATTTTTACCATATAAACTTTTACATAATGATAGTAGCTTTAGGTTTTTTCACTATCAATATGTATTCAAGATACTTTTAAACTTTGAATCCTATAGGCGGATAGCTCGGCGTTTTGGGTATCATCCTTTGGGTTTGTAATTATAAGAATTGAATTGCACTATTTACGTTGTTATCGGGGTGTAACAACGTGAAAATTATCACAAATTGTGTAAAACCGCGTAGCGTAGCGAAGCTGTTTTACACAATTTGTGATAATTTTCACGTTGTTACACCCCGATAACAACGTAAAAAGTACAATTCAATTCTTAAATGAATATTTCACAAATTATTGATGTTAATAGTTCTTCAAGCTTTTAAGTTATTATCCGAACAAAATGTAAGCATGAATAGTAACAAAGAGCAACAACTCTTAAAAATATGCAAAATAGAGTTATGGTTCTTGTAAACTGCACTTCCCCTGACTAAGTCCTATCACTCCTACGCAGTTTCATGTTGATACATCTTAATGGTTTAAAATTATGTTCCGAACAAACTTATGACGGACGAACACATGACTGTAAGCAAGCGTACGGACAAAACGACAACTATTATTTTCCTTCAGGAGCATTATTTTTTGAATAATATATTTAAAAAACTTGCATATTTTTGCTTACAATATCCAAAATGCAAACATAATTTAAATGTGAAATAATATAAAATTTATATAATCATTTACAGTTGCTGCACCAGCTGCAGGAACACATTGTGCCAATGTATGCTTTGAGATTTTTTCTCCAGTTTGTGGAAGTGATGGTGTAACATACAGCAACAAATGTACATTACACTACGCAGATTGCATGTAAGTTAAGTTTTCATTAAACATCATTGTAAATGTAGATAGAAGAGTGGTTTGTCAAATATTGCCGATATTTTTCTCATTTCTGTATCTTAAAAATATTTGGATAACCTCAATTTTGGGTCGAGCACATCGTTTGAGTAATTTTATTCCAAAAGGGCTGTTAGTCCAGCAGAATCGTGAAAAATGGGAATGTCTGATTGAAAGCGTGAAATTTGGCATGATTATGGTTCATGCTCTGGAGATTATTTTTAGATATTGGGCGAGTAAAAAAATACATCATTATTATGTGTTTATGTTGTTGTTAATTTTTTTTTTTTTTTTTTTTTTGGTTGGCCCCATATCTGAAAATAATCTCCAGTAATCAATCACGCCAAATTTCATGTTTTTAACAAAAAAAACATAACAAACCCACAATTTTTTGCACGAATCTGCTGGACTATGTCTGGTGCTGCAACAATTATTACATATTTAGTAATAGTTTAGAATTGTTTAGAAAGGTTGGATCTCCCTTAATATATATTTTGTATGTTCTTTTATTTCCAATTTTAATTCCACACGTGGCGGGTACAGATAGCTAAATAGGAGGTACTTAGCCCTCCAGACCAGAAGGCCTCTAACCCCTGGTGGAAGTTCAAGTGTTTAATTAATTCGCTAGTTTCAAGGTGTTTACTTTGCTTTTTAGATTTGATTATAGTTACTTTTAGGTATTAGCTTTTGATAGAGTTTCTAGTTTACGTCTAGTTACAAACTGGATACGATTCTGGATATTACATGCTTAATGGCCGTTATCACAATATTGTTGTTTTATGTCTCTGTGTCCAAGATTGCCCTGGATATATTTGACGTTCCATAGTACAATGTTAGCTAGTTAAACGAGATATGTTTACACTTTCGGGGCACCCGGTCTCATTTCCCTGGTGGAAGTCTAACCTAGCGTGTCAGTTCCAAATGTTTACTTTGCTTCTGGATTGTGATTCGGACCTGGATAAGTATGTTTATTTTTTATTTTATCTCGATACATTTTTTAATTGATTAAAATTTAATTTTTATTTTCAAAATAATTATGTCTGATCAACATGATTAAACTATGTCAACTAATTTTTGTCTCTTTCTATTTTTGTTCTTGAATCCAAGATGGGTTAGTATGTTTCATTTTTATGTCCGTTTCAAATTATATGTTGAAATATCTGATCAAAATATCTACCTCAGAGGTCGCCCCAGCTTCTTGTTATAATAAACAATATCGTTATTAAATGTTTTTATATTTGTGAATCCAATCCTATGTATTTCCTGATTGTAGGTCATCGGAACATATCACAGTGTCGCACCAAGGCAAATGCTGATATCATAAGAGATAAGGATTTAAAATAAAAGTGTTTCGTTGAAAACTCAATGTCGTGTCTCCTTTATCAGTCTTCAAATTGATATTTACAATAAACTAATATGAACATATCTTTGTCAATTCTGTTTCAGTTGGATAAATTCAAAAGGCGTGTTACGGTGTGTTATGTTATAAATTCCAAGTAATGTAATACCTACCTTGTAGTGTAATAATTCTGTTAGTGTTATGTTACTACGACTTGTTATCTAATAAAACACGACGTGTAATGTAATAAAACAAAGTTTCGCGTTATGTCATAAAATTTCCGTGTTATGTAAAAATGAAATTTGGCAAATTAAGGGCCATTACTGAGCCAAAATTACCTTGACTTTTAAACATCAAATTATATTTCATTTTTTTTGTTCTTTTATTATAATATATCATATTAAAATCAGTATAAAAATAAAAACAATACTTGATATTTAAGAACAAGGTTATTTTGGGTTAGTAATGTTGTAACACCTTTCTTCTTGATGCTAAATGAAATTTGTCTGGAGCCCTCTCAGTTCATTCCTATCATGAAAATACCGATATTAAGTGACCATTAACTTAAACTGTGGTCAAGATTGGTCTACATAACCCTTCACGAAGTCGGCTCAAGGTCAAGGTAAAAGTCAGTGGTTGATTATAGCACAAAATCATAGACCCTTTTTGCCGAATTTTGTTATTACATTACACGGAAATTTAATTACATAACGTGAAACCTTTATTTTTTTTTACATTATTTATCGTTTTTATTACATACCAGGTGTTATTACATTAGACGAAAAATATTATTACACTACAAGGTGCATATTACATTACTTGACATTTTTTACGTAACAATGTCTTTTGACTATTTTCCTTGAAGCCTGGTCCAATTCAGCTCTGTAATTATTCGATCAAACATAAACATACCTGTCTATATCACAAAAAATCCCAAAAAGCAAAGTAATAACTTTGAAAACTGGCAAATTTAGTTAAACGCTTGATCTTCCATTAGAAACATGTACTCGGGTGCCCGAAAATGTTAGCACATCCTATCAAGCCAAATACAAACGCCACATGTGAAATAAATATGAGACTTATTTTATAAAATAAAGTTTGTTTATTAATTTTAATGTGTGTATTTACTATTGAAGGATCACTGGTTGTTTATTAAGATGAATTGTTGCTTCCCACTAGTAGTACTATAAACGCACCACTTGACAATAACTCTAGTTTCTGCCCAAATTCTGAGAGTTTTGTGATCATTGGTGTTAATATGTTGTTGTCTCCATTTTAATTGCTGATGTCAATCAACTCGATCACAAGGAAATACTCTATACTCTGTACAACGAAGTAGACTGCTTGAAATTGTTGACTCATGGATATTGCAAGCCTAGGCTTATCAAGGCCCTCAAAAAGTTTTATGGCCGTCATCACAGTATTGTTGCTAAGTTTGATGTCTCTGTGTCCAGGATTGCCCTGGATATATTTGACGTCTCATAGTTCCATGTTCCTTTCACACAATTTCAATTACACATGTGGCGGGTGTAGCTAGCTATACAGGAGGTGCTTACCCTTCCGGAGCACCCGGCTTCATTTCCCTGGTGGAAGTTCACGTGTCTAGCCTAACTTATCGGTTCCGAAGTCTTTACCTTGCTTCTGGATTGTGATTCGGACATGAATTAGTATGTTTGTTTTTCACTATAAACATGTATCTGAAATACTTGTATTATTAGAATTTCGAAAGTACTTGATAACCATTGTTATACATATAGTGGAGTATCTGTCATTCTTTACCAGACGTTTTCAATCTAAAAAGGTAAAGTAAAACACAAACTGTTAGTGCAGCATTTATGGTCTTTTAATACGAAACTACCGTTGCGGAGGTTTCTGTGTCGTGGCATAAATTAAATATACACAATGGTCAAAAGACAACCCAATAAACTTAAATAATGTTTAAATAATATCGTAACTGGATATGAACCATGTTTAATGAAAAACAAACATCCCAATCTATGTCCAATAAAATATATCTGCATACATGTAGCCGCTAAGGGGATTTGGCATGTTGAAAATCACAATTTTAACCGGGAACTGGAAGAGATTTCTTTGGTAACTTATGCACGAAAAGGACCGTCATTTGCTTGCTTTGTCCGCGAACACGATACTAATTGATTGTTGTTAACCCCAGTTGCGCACTTACAATTCCCGATTCACTGATATGTTTACACCAAACATATGGATTGTTTAAATAGTGACAACCGAAATAATTGACCAAGGCCTACTATTGCAACACGTGGAAGTAGTCTAAATTAAAATCGTTCTTCCATGCCTAACACTCTGTTGTCTAAATGTGGATCTTTTTAATGTTTAATCTTTTAAAATTATTTTCACAAATAATAATAAATAAAACAGTAAAAAAAAAACCAACGAAATGAAGTGCAACTTTTATGTATAACACCTTCAAGGTCTGTTACTTCATAATGTGGTGTATGTCTGGAGGACTGGTTGATGGCTCTCTACTAGTTCTAAAACCACAATACTGGACATTTATAGAATCAGTAGTGCCATTATGTGTTTATTTTTTTATCTTTAAGTTTGTCTTTTCTACCATATACTCTCAGTATGTCATGTTTTTGGTAGTGTTTGGTATCACCAAGTGTATATTTCAAGTGACAAATTTCTTCTAAACAGGAGGTGCTTACCCTTCCTGAGCACCCGGTCTCACTTCCCTGGTGGAAGTTCACGTGTCTAACCTAACTTGTCAGTTCCAAAGTTTTTATTTTGCTTCTGGATTGTGATTCGGACATGGATTAGTATGTTTGTTTTTCACTATAAACATGTATCTGAAATACTTGTATTATTAGAATTTCGAAAGTACTTGATAACCATTGTTATACATATAGTGGAGTATCTGTCATTCTTTACCAGACGTTTTCAATCTAAAAAGGTAAAGTAAAACACAAACTGTTAGTGCAGCATTTATGGTCTTTTAATACGAAACTACCGTTGCGGAGGTTTCTGTGTCGTGGCATAAATTAAATATACACAATGGTCAAAAGACAACCCAATAAACTTAAATAATGTTTAAATAATATCGTAACTGGATATGAACCATGTTTAATGAAAAACAAACATCCCAATCTATGTCCAATAAAATATATCTGCATACATGTAGCCGCTAAGGGGATTTGGCATGTTGAAAATCACAATTTTAACCGGGAACTGGAAGAGATTTCTTTGGTAACTTATGCACGAAAAGGACCGTCATTTGCTTGCTTTGTCCGCGAACACGATACTAATTGATTGTTGTTAACCCCAGTTGCGCACTTACAATTCCCGATTCACTGATATGTTTACACCAAACATATGGATTGTTTAAATAGTGACAACCGAAATAATTGACCAAGGCCTACTATTGCAACACGTGGAAGTAGTCTAAATTAAAATCGTTCTTCCATGCCTAACACTCTGTTGTCTAAATGTGGATCTTTTTAATGTTTAATCTTTTAAAATTATTTTCACAAATAATAATAAATAAAACAGTAAAAAAAAAAACCAACGAAATGAAGTGCAACTTTTATGTATAATACCTTCAAGGTCTGTTACTTCATAATGTGGTGTATGTCTGGAGGACTGGTTGATGGCTCTCTACTAGTTCTAAAACCACAATACTGGACATTTATAGAATCAGTAGTGCCATTATGTGTTTATTTTTTTATCTTTAAGTTTGTCTTTTCTACCATATACTCTCAGTATGTCATGTTTTTGGTAGTGTTTGGTATCACCAAGTGTATATTTCAAGTGACAAATTTCTTCTAAACAGGAGGTGCTTACCCTTCCTGAGCACCCGGTCTCACTTCCCTGGTGGAAGTTCACGTGTCTAACCTAACTTGTCAGTTCCAAAGTTTTTATTTTGCTTCTGGATTGTGATTCGGACATGGATTAGTATGTTTGTTTTTCACTATAAACATGTATCTGAAATACTTGTATTATTAGAATTTCGAAAGTACTTGATAACCATTGTTATACATATAGTGGAGTATCTGTCATTCTTTACCAGACGTTTTCAATCTAAAAAGGTAAAGTAAAACACAAACTGTTAGTGCAGCATTTATGGTCTTTTAATACGAAACTACCGTTGCGGAGGTTTCTGTGTCGTGGCATAAATTAAATATACACAATGGTCAAAAGACAACCCAATAAACTTAAATAATGTTTAAATAATATCGTAACTGGATATGAACCATGTTTAATGAAAAACAAACATCCCAATCTATGTCCAATAAAATATATCTGCATACATGTAGCCGCTAAGGGGATTTGGCATGTTGAAAATCACAATTTTAACCGGGAACTGGAAGAGATTTCTTTGGTAACTTATGCACGAAAAGGACCGTCATTTGCTTGCTTTGTCCGCGAACACGATACTAATTGATTGTTGTTAACCCCAGTTGCGCACTTACAATTCCCGATTCACTGATATGTTTACACCAAACATATGGATTGTTTAAATAGTGACAACCGAAATAATTGACCAAGGCCTACTATTGCAACACGTGGAAGTAGTCTAAATTAAAATCGTTCTTCCATGCCTAACACTCTGTTGTCTAAATGTGGATCTTTTTAATGTTTAATCTTTTAAAATTATTTTCACAAATAATAATAAATAAAACAGTAAAAAAAAAAACCAACGAAATGAAGTGCAACTTTTATGTATAACACCTTCAAGGTCTGTTACTTCATAATGTGGTGTATGTCTGGAGGACTGGTTGATGGCTCTCTACTAGTTCTAAAACCACAATACTGGACATTTATAGAATCAGTAGTGCCATTATGTGTTTATTTTTTTATCTTTAAGTTTGTCTTTTCTACCATATACTCTCAGTATGTCATGTTTTTGGTAGTGTTTGGTATCACCAAGTGTATATTTCAAGTGACAAATTTCTTCTAAACAGGAGGTGCTTACCCTTCCTGAGCACCCGGTCTCACTTCCCTGGTGGAAGTTCACGTGTCTAACCTAACTTGTCAGTTCCAAAGTTTTTATTTTGCTTCTGGATTGTGATTCGGACATGGATTAGTATGTTTGTTTTTCACTATAAACATGTATCTGAAATACTTGTATTATTAGAATTTCGAAAGTACTTGATAACCATTGTTATACATATAGTGGAGTATCTGTCATTCTTTACCAGACGTTTTCAATCTAAAAAGGTAAAGTAAAACACAAACTGTTAGTGCAGCATTTATGGTCTTTTAATACGAAACTACCGTTGCGGAGGTTTCTGTGTCGTGGCATAAATTAAATATACACAATGGTCAAAAGACAACCCAATAAACTTAAATAATGTTTAAATAATATCGTAACTGGATATGAACCATGTTTAATGAAAAACAAACATCCCAATCTATGTCCAATAAAATATATCTGCATACATGTAGCCGCTAAGGGGATTTGGCATGTTGAAAATCACAATTTTAACCGGGAACTGGAAGAGATTTCTTTGGTAACTTATGCACGAAAAGGACCGTCATTTGCTTGCTTTGTCCGCGAACACGATACTAATTGATTGTTGTTAACCCCAGTTGCGCACTTACAATTCCCGATTCACTGATATGTTTACACCAAACATATGGATTGTTTAAATAGTGACAACCGAAATAATTGACCAAGGCCTACTATTGCAACACGTGGAAGTAGTCTAAATTAAAATCGTTTTTCCATGCCTAACACTCTGTTGTCTAAATGTGGATCTTTTTAATGTTTAATCTTTTAAAATTATTTTCACAAATAATAATAAATAAAACAGTAAAAAAAAAAACCAACGAAATGAAGTGCAACTTTTATGTATAACACCTTCAAGGTCTGTTACTTCATAATGTGGTGTATGTCTGGAGGACTGGTTGATGGCTCTCTACTAGTTCTAAAACCACAATACTGGACATTTATAGAATCAGTAGTGCCATTATGTGTTTATTTTTTTATCTTTAAGTTTGTCTTTTCTACCATATACTCTCAGTATGTCATGTTTTTGGTAGTGTTTGGTATCACCAAGTGTATATTTCAAGTGACAAATTTCTTCTAAACAGGAGGTGCTTACCCTTCCTGAGCACCCGGTCTCACTTCCCTGGTGGAAGTTCACGTGTCTAACCTAACTTGTCAGTTCCAAAGTTTTTATTTTGCTTCTGGATTGTGATTCGGACATGAATTAGTATGTTTGTTTTTGATTCTCTTCCTTCTCTTCTTAATAACATTGTTTATGGTTTAGTTTTCGTGATCTATGTTGTGGACAAACGAAATTTGTTGACTGAACTTGGTTGAATTTAAAATGCAATAAGATTATTGATGTCATTATCTTTATCATTAGGCGCTTTTTATGATTCAGGTCAAAGATGACCGCTCAAAATTTAAGATCAATGTGCCTCATAAGAAATAGCATCTCAGCAGTATCAATATATAATGATACAATATTACATTTTTATTAAACCAACAAATAGGAGGGTTACGAGATGTCTTATTTGTAGGCGTCCAGATGTTCCTTATAATTTAGAATACTGTATATTGTACAGAATTCTAAGGCACACACATACACGCGCGCTCACGTGCAGCATGTGAATATAAAAAATTACTTATATGAAATTATCAAAACTAACAAGCCAGGCCACTCAACTGATTCAGTGTCGGGTAACCAAATTTTGAGTTTAGATGCTATGTTATTTTATATTTTGAGGTACTAAATAAAATGCATGCAGAGTATTGCGTATTCCGACCCATTTGAAATTATCAAAGCACGTGTGGGCAAAATTTATGTTCATTAAGAATTTACAGTAACCAAATAAATGCCTAGTTGAAAATATCCATTTTAGAACCCCCATTTTTTATTTTTAAAAAATATCCAGTCGAAATGTATGTTTCAATATTGAAGATTTAATTAATAATGAATGAAAAACAAACATACTAATCCATGTTAAAATCACAATCCAGAAGCAAAATAAAAACTTTGGAACTAAAACACTGACAAGCTAGGTAAGTCACGTTCACTTTCACCAGGGAAGTGTGGTCCGGAACATTAAACACCTCCTTTTTAGCCAGCTTCACCCACCATGTTATCAAAATTGTGCAAAGGAACATAGAACTATGGGACGTCAAATATATCTAGTGTAATCCTGGACACAGAGACATCAAACTTATCAACAATACTGTAATGACGGTCATTAAACGTTTAATAAATAATGAACCGAGAAATTGTTAGTATGAAGTAAAATGCAAATTGTTCCTTAAATGTGTTTATGATATACCGTTTTGCATTTTTATCCATCGTAAAATGCAAATTGCATGAAGTCAACTCCCGTTATTGGTAAGAAAAAATAGCGTGGGATTCAGATTTGCCCACGTATGAATAATAAATTCTAGGCCACATATTAGTAGTAATTGTGTTTCACAGCCAGCTCTTCGTACTTTGGGCTCACAAAACTCGTGAATCTCAGGTCACCTGTGTGACCTATCTTCGTGACAAATCCTAAAGTTATCAATCTATGCATACTATTTAAACCATTAAAACCTGCTTTACAGATTTATTAGTATAATACTGGTCATAGTAATAGCCATTATGTTGAAGTCAATTACACTTTGCCTTGCTATTTTACTGGCACTTTCAGGTAAGATTTTAATTGAATTGACAAAACAGAAATTAAGCACAGATATTGAAAATTTCAATTTTCTCAGATTCGATGGTAAAAGCATTATGTCGACAGATTTTTAAAAAGATAGTTTCCAGTAATACATACCGACTTTGTAATTTGAAAATTTCACAGATTTTTTCTTTTTACACAGGTGATTAGAATTTTCGTATATATATTTAAGTATTTCTCTACAACCTTTTAAAACCAATGTTTTCACATTCTTTGGAGCTTTCTCATCTTGCATGCAGTTTATATTTTAAGTACGTGTGTGATTAAAGCAACCTACCAAACAGCTGTAAAGTAAAACTTCAGTGGTTATTGCTTTTTTAAGCACGGTCTAAAAGAGCGTCTAGTTGAGTATCGCAAAAATGAATTCTTTGCAGATGTATCATTTGACCAGGTAAATAACAATCTCAAATAAACCCGATGGGCTATTTTAATTTTTTTTAAAGTTATAGTTATATTGAACGATGTTATTTGATATTTGTTTCAGATTAGTTTCGTTTAATGTTCAATGCTTACCTTGCCTTGGTTTCATGTTTTCTTCACTTGTTGTATCTTGTTCATCTTTGATCAGAGCAAAGTAAACTTGTTTCAGTAACAAAATATTTAATTTCATTTAAAAAATGGAACACAAACCTACCAATCAATGTCAAAATCACAATAATTCTAAAACATTCTAAAAAATTTAAAAAAAATACCAAATTAAGGTACACACTTTAACTTCCACGTAGGAAGTTTGGCCGGCTGCTTAGGAAGGGTAGGCGCCCCTGTTTGGCTAGCTTCAATAGTCGCATGTGAAATTCAAATTAAACGTGAAAGGAACATGGAACTATAGGCCGGCAAATATATACAAGGTAACTCTGGATACAGCGACATCATACATATTAACAATATTGTGATGGCGGCTGTAAAATCTTTTGAGGGTCTTGATAAGTGTAGGCTTACAGTACCGTTTAAACAACAGTAAGTTGAGTAATGGTGTTTAACGTCCAAGTCAAGAAAATTTTTACTTTTATCGAGACGTTGCCAGCTATAGCCGAAGGTGCAGAAATTTTGCCTGTGCGTTGCGCTGATGACATTATACAGCAGGGTTCTTTATCGTGCCAAGCTTACTGTGACACGGGACCTCGTTTATTTTAAGTTCCCATCCGAAAGAATCGCGACTTTTATTTCGTAATGCCGAGTGTTTGGCGAAAGAACAGTCACAACCCACTTTCAAATCTTGGGTCAGACCCGGTCGGGCCTCGAACCCACTTATGAAGCGAGCACTCTACCAACAACTGAGCTATCGCAATGGTTAAAATAATAAATAAATAGGGATAACATACAATGAACTACTAATATATATATGCTTTCAGATGGGGCTCCAGCAGCAGGAAATAGCTGTAATGATGCCTGTATGGATCTTTATGAACCTGTTTGCGGAAGTGATGGAACCACCTACAACAATCAATGCGAACTAGATCTTGCAAATTGCCAGTAAGTGATAATTATAGGTCTGATAAATTGTGCTATAGGTTGGTTGGTTGGTTGAATGTTGCTTAACGTCGCATCAGCAATTTTTCAGCTATTCGCGACGAGAACTATTTAATTAATTTCTATGGATTAATCTCTGAACAATTTTGTGTATGCATGTGAAGTGCGAGTGTGTTGTATGGTCTGCCTTGTACTAGCGCGCACTCAGGGCGACTTTACCGTGCTAGCTCACAGAGTCAGTACGCCGCAGACAAGCGTACCACTCCCCCAGTCCATTATACTGATACCAGATGAATAAGTAAAGGCCAACGGTAAGGAAAATTCACTTTCCCACATGTGGTCCGAGCGGGACTCGAACTCACAGCGGTGAGAGACCCTGGATTTGAAGACTGACGTCTTATCCATTAGGCCACCGCGCCTAGAATTGTGCTATAGGGACAACGTTTGTTTTACATATAGGGTTTATCCACTAATTAAAAGCGTGGTAAAACATTGTCCTTGTTGGAAGGGATTTTTTCTCAGTTTCTCAACTAATGAAAAAACGTCTCGATATAAGTGAAATAATCTTTCCTTATGAATTATAAAAATAACGTATTTAATTGCATTAAGTAATCACGCTCTCAATGTTGCTTCAAAAAGTATAATATTTTCAACCCTTATTAATCATTACATTCATCGTATTTGTACATTCTGAGTATTTTGGGGGACATTTTTGTATTGAAAGTTACGTCCTTTTGTTTATGGCGGCAATGTCTTTGTCACATTTTGTTATATGCTTTAGATATCTAATAATTTTAGGTATTCTTGTGAATAACAGTGGAATCATTCAAATATGTTGATACTGTTTTTTTCTAGTTAAAAAGGCATGCATGTAGTATTGTCAGATAAACATTGTTCATAAAGATTATCTGCATCTAAATTTTTAGAATAGGATTCGCCGCTGTACCGCGTTATATCCTCTGACGTTTGTGTGGAACACTTATTTCAAATGAATATGGAATAACATGAGACGACGTTTTCCCACAAAAACGACGTCATTCCGGGAATCTGTGACGTTGACATTTTCCAAAACGTTCTGCACAAATGTGAACAGGTATTGATTATGTGGTACAGCGGCGAACCCCATTTCTTAATAAAACTAAATCATGCTTAATCGTTTCAAGTATTGCCTCAGGAGGATTTGGTAAAATGCCTTTTGGCTCTTCTATTTTTCTCATTTCTACGTCTTTAATTTTCGGATTTCCACAATTTTGTCCCAAACACTAATACTGAGAATTTTTATTCCGAAACGACCGTTAAATTATTCCAAAATTAAAAGTTTTAGTAAACAGTTATAACAGAAACTATTTTGTGATGCCTAAACGTAAAATAAACCAGCATAACACTATAATAAAACAATAGTCACTTAACACTATTGCTTCATTTGGTCTTGGGATGAATTTATTTCTTGACAATTTTATACAACTGATCAGCAGCCAAGTTAAAATTTTGTAGAAAAATAAGTTTTAGTAGTTAAGACAGTATATGAGAATATGAAGTAATTAGCAGTCTAATGTACACTCGTTTTACATGTTCTAGTTTAATAATACCATTATATAAAATACGAAAAAATATAAATTATTACAATATTGTTAAGTTTGATGTCTCTGTGTCCAGGATTGCCCTGGATATATTTGACATCCCATATATAGTTCCATTTTCCTTTCACAAAATTTTGATTGGGCACACATGACGTATGTATCCAGCTAATCAGGAGGCGCTTACCATTCCGGAGCACCCGGTCTCACTTCCCTGGTAGAAGTTCACGTGTCTAACCTGACTTGTCAGTTCGAAAGTTTTTATTTTGCTTCTGGATTGGGATTTGGACATGGATTAGTATGTTTGTTTTTAATTATAGTATACATTTTAAAAATGAATTTACTCATACAATGTATTCTTAAAAGACTTGTTCACAGTAGAGGCTATTTTTCTATCATTTATACCACTGTATTTTGCGATGTAATTCACACTTTTATATTTATATTGTAATTCGCCTTTGTGATTACTTTTTCAGCCATGGCAGTATCACAGTAGCACACAAAGGACCATGCCCACATTCGAATGGACATTAATACATTACTCAATAAAAGATAGTTTTATACATTTTGTGTCATGTTTATTACCATACGCATCAAATTCAGTGGTGTGGTGGTTTGGAGGACTTGCCCATTATTTATAAACATGCGGACTTAAATGTTAAAAGTGTTCTTTTAACAGAAAATGGATAGCATCAAACAAGGGCCATTAATCCATTTGTCATGTGCTACTTTTGAATATTTATAAAATAATACATGACACATTTTTTAAATATTGTGTGGTGTTTGACGTCATGGCGCCCTAGTCAATATTTGTTTTAAATTTTTGTCGAGCGGTCAAATTGTGATAGTGGAGGGTACCAGAAGTGGTCGAAGAAAACCAACAATCTTCGACAAGCAAATTGTTAAATTTTCTCGCACTAGGATCTGCCTTGAGCGGGATACGAACCTTGGCGCGTTGAGAGGCTCTGATTTTTGACCACCAAGACCAAAAAACTTAATCATTGATAAATTAAGGTTGTTGATTAATTTCGGAATGTATGAACCACTGATTCCTAATAAAGGGATTGGTTCGGGATACTTTAACAACATCCTCATAACAGCAATGTACATGTTTTGACATTAAGTTCCGTACCCGTACTAAGTTTGGTGTATTATAATCAATTGCCAAAGTGGCCACTTGGGTATTGGTGTCCTACTGGCATGTTTCTGTCATATGCTTTTACAATGCCTCTTTTTTGGTTGTATTAGCTGTTGGTAATTTCATATTTATTATTGTATATTTTAATTTTTCTTGTCTTTAAGTATATGTACAACTATAACTACGTAACGTGTTAATATTAAGAAAACATGTACTTAAAGTTGGCAATAGCCGATGAAACCCCAAAAAGAGGGAATTAGAAGTAATAAAACAAGAAACATTTATTATATACCTTCTGATGGACAATAAACTGTATCAATTAAAAGACACACATACCTGTCAATTGCCAACTCCAATTAGCAAAAAATTAAAGGTCATAGATGTGAAGTTACGCCAGGAACAGGACTGGGTGCTCCTGGAGGGTACCCCCACCCCACCCCGTCTAGCTAGAAACGATTATAGACGTATCGAACGTCAAATTGATTACATTATTTGGGATACAACGGCACCATACTGATAAAAAATTTAGGGCCTAGTTAAGCCTAGATTTGAAATATCCTCGAGTAAAAATAATTGAAACACGAGTCTTATAGTTCTTGTCACCTTTATGCAGTCTCAATATGTTGTAGGCATCTTTTTATAAGTACCCAACATAAGTGGGGAGAGTACTTAATAGTTTTATAACGTATTAATTTCTTACCCTGCGGTAGCTCATTTGGTAAAGTACTCGCTCCGTAAGTGGGAGATCGTCGGTTCGAGTCCCGACCGGGTCTGACCCAAGACTTGAAAGTCGGTAGTGACTATTCTTCTGCCAAGCAATCGGCATTACGGAATGTAAATCACGGCTCTTTCGGATGGGAACTTAAAATAAAAGAGGTCTCAAGTTACGGTGGGCTTGGCAAGATAAAGAAGATGATGTATAATGCTATCAGCGCAACGCAGAGGCAAAATTTCTGCACCTTCGCCTATAGAGTGCGACGTCTCGATATAAGTGCAATAATCTTGATTGGGACGTTAAACACCATTACTAAACTAGTGTCTTGTTTCGTGTGCCTCCTTGCAAACTTTATTTTTAATTTTGTCGTAAGTCTCCAAATAACTTTTCTCTGCAGAACGCGTGTTTTAAACAAATCACTATTCTATTATCTATAACCACGATCATTGTGACCTAATCTGTAGAATTTGTCTGATAAATGGAGCTAAATACAATCGCCCCTGCGACCTCAATGCGTCCAAAATTGCAACGTTATCAATTAATATGAACTAAATAAAGATTGAGTTCTGTCTATTCTGTATTTGTCTATCTACCGGTGAACACTGAGGAGTGATCGTCAATATGTTGAAGTTTATTACAGTTTTTGTCTGTCTTTCAGTTTTCCTGACAATTACAGGTAAGAAAATAAACCAAAATGAATAATTCATTTGAACATGTAAACCACAACCGTATTTTATGACCTCGCTTCACTGTGAAAAATTCGCAAGTTTAATTTAATTTGCCAGTTTTCAAAGTTTTGATTTTGCTTTGCAATTTGGCGTGTATGTTTGAGTTAAGTTTAATACATTATTTTTACTTTGACTTTGTTTAACTTCAACGCCATTGTACGTTATGAACGTTTCAATAAAAGTCGATGTAAAAATTTAAAATAATTGGTTGCTGTACTCTACTAAATGCATTGGTGTCCGTTTCCAATTTGGAATACGAGATGAAAAGAATCGAACACAAACATGTCAGTCCATATGCACTGATCATCATCGACTGGATTTGATTGAAATTTGTTATTTCTGTATATTGTTTTTTTCAAACATAAACACACAGACCAAAGCTCAAATAACATATTAAACTATTATAAAACTCGGTATGTTGATGAGTACAAATGTGCAAAAATGTCCGGTAATTAGGATATGTTTAAAACTTCAATAAATAATATGCGATGATTGTAGTTTTGCCTTTTGTGAAGCATTTTGGCCGGAGTAAATGTTCAAGCAACATATCGAACAGACTTAAAATCTAAATAATTGAATATAGAGGTCCATTTTACGTTTAAAGTTTGTTAAACTCCTGCTTTCGACTCATCCTCTGTAACAGCTTTTTATATTTTTTTCGAAAGTACATGAAATCCTCTCTACCACAATTAACCTCGTATGGAAAATAGAATTTGTGTTAATCAATATTAACTTTCAGGTGGCGCCCCAGCAGCAGGGACTAACTGTGGTGGTGTTTGCATTCAAGTATGGGATCCTGTCTGTGGTAGCGATGGAAAAACCTATAGCAATACCTGTTTCCTCAATCTCGAAAATTGCAAGTAAGTTATTATATTCTTATTATTTACGGAACAAATCCTAAAAAGAATTACTAAGCTTTGTGTAGTGGGTTTTATAGTCAGGGGGCAGATCCCAAAAAAGTGACACCCCTAAACTTTTTTGTTAAAAGCAAGAAACATGGTGGATCTTATTGTCCTATATGTACTTAGTCACGCTAGGTATGTTTCCACCTTGACTTTTTAATGAAAATATGGCTGGCAATCCAAGATGGCCGCCAAAAAAGATAATTTAAGTATAAAAATTCAATATCAAATCAACCACTTAACCTTTTAAGTTGAAACTTGGTATTTGATCAATTTAATATTTATACTAATTTTTCATGGATAAACATTGGTTGTAAAATAATTCAAAATGGCCGCCATTTTTAAGATGGCCGACTTATAATCATCGTGCTGTATTTTAAATCAAATACAACAAAGGATGTCATCATTGTATGACATAAAACCAATGAATAGTATTTAATATATATGTACTTAGTTAGGCTAAGTATGTTTCCGACTTGACTTTTTCCGTTTAATGAAATTATGGCTGCCAAATCCAAGATGGCCGCCAAAAAAGATAATTTAAGTATAAAAATTCAATATCAAATCAACCACTTAACCTTTTAAGTTGAAATTTGGTATTTGATCAATTAAATATTTATACTAATTTTTCATGAACAAACTGTGGTTGTAAATTCAAAATGGCCGCTATTTTCAAGATGGCCGACTTAAATCATCGCACTGCATTTTAAATCAAATACATCAAAGGATTTCATTATTTTATTATATAAATTCTATGTAATCTATCTACACACACACACACACACACATATTATGTGAAAATATTGCAGAGAAAATATTACATAACAGCTCTTTAAACTTATTTCATATAATTTAAATAATTTAAATAATGAAGCCGAAACGAAGCTTGAAAAAAATTTCAAGTTTTCAATCAAGTTCATTTGAATCAATTTAATAGCTATGACTTTTGATGTCTGCAGTAAAAAATAGTCATCTCGCTCATTCAACATTCAAAGAGGTCCAACAGCAACACGATTACCAACCACAAGCACCTTGCAACAATATATTCTATACGTATATCCCTTATACTTATTATATAAGTATGATCAGAATATAACATATTCCCCGGTGCTATAAATATAGGATTTAATAACAATCTTATATTTCGAAAATATTAATTGTAAAACAAAAACCAAGACCATAACAAAAACATCTTCATCGCTACAAAGAATAAGCGTCTGACCGTTATCTGTTTCTTTGGCTTTTTTGGCACAAAGAACAATTCTTGTGTCTGCCTCTTTATGGTTTGCTCAAAGACCTGATTTACCTCGCCCTGTACATGTACTCTAGAATGTAGTATTTGCATCCAAAAAAACCCTAACCTAACCACCAACTGCTTACCATACACTCTTTTTGTTTAACTATTTGATATAAACCTAAAGAAAATCAGATTCATTCTTTATTCTCGTCCATATGTATATTGAATTATTCCAATTTTCAACTTTGCATCTTTATTCTGCAGAACATGTTTTATTTTTTAAATCGAATTATTCTTACCAGTTCTTACTGGTTTTAATGCTCTGTGATTGTGATTTGTGGATGGATTGTTGTGTTTGTTTTTGATTAATTTTTTTTTCTTGTCAGACTTTATAGAATGCTCAAAATATCAATCAAACAAAACATCTACTCTATCACTATTCCTGAAATGATACTTTGTGCTCTCTGCAAATCTACAAAGTTGTCAAAGAATGCTGTTACATGGTACAAATCTTTATACCCTTTTCTGAACATATCTGGATGACATCATTTATCTGTTGCTACATTAGATGTTTGTTGATTGGTCGTAAACTACCTACTTAGAATACAGTTACTTCTTTTTGTCCAGTATATCACTATTACTGCTTTCACTAACACAATGATATTATTTAGCTATTATTGTTTTGATTTTTGAAACTCCATAATGCTACCGAAAAATATAAAGACCTGTACGATAATATATGGCACGACAATGGTTAACAGCATTGGGAAACCACAATATGCACTTTGAAGATTGTCTCGCAGCAACCACAAAGTATCGTTTCAGAAAATATTGTTATAGTCGATTGTTTGCTTTTATAAAGGCTAGAACCAGACAAAAAATAAATTTAAAACAAACATACCAATCTATGTCAAAATCACAATTATGAAGCAAAGTAAAAAACTTTTAAATGAAGTTTAACACAGTAACACCCACCAGGGAATTAAAAACAAGTGTTGTTTCATAACTAAACAGTAAGGTTTAAGTGAGTACTAGAACAAATAAGAAACCAAAATTTTCAGGAGTCAATAAGAAATATCAGAAGAAAAACATTTAGATCTGTTGGTATCTGATCAACAGACAGTGATTGAGCTTCAAGCATGGGAAGTGTTCAAACAAATAACAGAGCTTGAAAACTCTGAACTAAAAGCTTATGAATATACGATAAAGTCGGTAATGCTATTATCAAGGGTAGATTCCTTTGTTTGTAATCCATTTCAACCCTCAACAAAAACCTTCGTGGACTTCACTGTCATATGTTCCGTCATTGCCACGGGTCATGCACATTAAACACATAAATTATCAGAAAATGGTTTGGATTCTGTGTTTATTTCCTCAGTAAAACAACCATTAACTCTTGTTAGTAGTTGGGAAATTGACCTTCAATATTTATGAATGTGGAACTGTTGAATCCTTGTGATGATTGTGCAGTTTAATTATTGTGAAAACACACTCTACTACACAGTTGTTTGTGGATGTAAATCAAGTTGGTGTAAAAGCTTTTGAAGGAGCCAGTTAACTAGTATATATATTAACAAATTCAAAATATTGGTTTATTGTATTAAAACAATGCAACGCGATGATTATAAGTCGGCCATCTTAAAAATAGCGACCATTTTGAATTTTACAACCACAGTTTGTTCATGAAAAATTAGTATAAATATTTAATTGATCAAATACCAAATTTCTACTTAAAAGGTTAAGAGGTTGATTTGATATTGAATTTTTATACTTAAATTATCTTTTTTGGCGGCCATCTTGGATTGTCAGCCATATTATCATTAAACGGAAAAAGTCAAGATGGAAACATACCTAGCGTGACTAAGTACATATAGGGCAATAAGATCCACCATGTTTCCTGCTTTTAACAAAAAAGTTTAGGGGGTCAATAAAGAGGCTACTTTTTGAGATCTGCCCCCTGACAATTATTGTGCTTTCACATTTTCAGTTATCTATAAAGACTTCTATTTGTACCTGAACGGTCTAGATCGCCGTGCAATAGATCACGGTGCCTCTCACTAACTTTAGGTTTTGTCTAAATCGCCGTTCAATAGATCGAAGCACTTTTTACCAACTATAAGGTTTTTTATACAAGTTTAGACAGATCCTGATGTTATCAGATTTCAATTAGTTTGCTTGTCAAAGGTAGATATTTTGTACCGGGTCCCCCGTTATCGACACAAAAACAAACATAACGCTCCATGTTTAAAACACAATCCCAAAAGCAAAGTAAATACTTAAAAAATGAAAGTTTAGTATAAACACGTGTATTTCAACAAGGGAAATAACCCGGTGCTCCTGTAGAATAAGAACCTTATGTTAAGCTTAAGCAAGCTTCACCCTCAACGTTTAAAATTATCATTAAAAATAAAATGAACACGAAGCTATGCCACATCCAATATATCCAGAACAATCGTGGATACAGAGATATTCAACTTGTCAACAATATTGTGAGGATGGCCATAAAACGTTAGAGGGACATGATGAGTCCCTGGGTCAGTATTATTTGTCAGCAACTTGATCGGTTCTATTATGCAATATGAATAATCATTACTACATTTTGAGTCATTAATACGCACATGCATCTTCTTTGGTTTTTTTTTAGTCACGGTGGCATCACAGTGGCTCATCATGGACAATGCCCGCATACACAATAATGAGAAAACGCAGTGAACAAAAACCGTGTAGTTTTTGTGTTGAAATAAATTTTCTTTATCACTATTATTTTGCTTTTTCAATTATTTTTGTCAAGTTCAAAAGTACAAGCATTCATTAATAATATTTAGGCTTTTTAAAGCTACAGTCTGGTCAGGTTGAATTAAAAGGCAAACTTCAGATCTCAGATCATGTTCAAATCACAACCGGCAAATTAAGTACAACAGAGGGAGCTGCAACTAAAGTGAGTCCGGGTGCTACGGAAAGTTAAATATCTGTTCAGTTTCAATGATCAATAATCAAAATTGAGATTGAAAGTACGCAAAACTATGGGATGTCAAATATATAAAGGGTAATTTTGGAAACAAAGGCTTGGAACATAACAATATTGTGATGACGGCCCTTAAACTTTTAAGGGCATTGATAATCCAAGTCTTGCAATATCCCTCAGCTTCGATAAATTCCAGAAATGGCTCTGGACCCAAACTATTGAATATGCAACTGTAAGGTAATGTAGCTAGAGGTCTTTTCCAATCAGGAATTGGGAAAGACGTGTGACATACGCATAATTGTTAAATTTGACAAATCAACTTCAAGATTTGTTGCACTTTATGTGCGCATTCTTTTTTATTACTCACACTGAAACACTTGCGTCAATATATGCCATTAGGTCTTGCATTACATGTGTTGTCAAAATCATTTACAAGAAACCCTTTTTTCATTGGTTCTCGCATATATTTTATATGATCCAATGATTACAATTTTTACTGCAACATTTATTTCTTCTGCCAAACTCGATACGTCATTGCCGATTGGATCAAAAGCATCTATTAGTTCAATTTCAACAAATCAACAAATTTGTAATTAAAAAACGATGCCAGTTTAAAAATACGACAGTTTTGTGAGTTCTGATACTGAAAACGAAACTATGTTGTTCCGGTCAGAACAAAATCGGAAATTTCTATCACGTTGGAAAAGCACCGCCATGGCTATCTTCAGGGATGGAAAAAGGTTTTGCGATATTTGTGTAAAGGCTGGTAAAAACACGTTATAAAGTGGATGTGAGACATATAAAACATCGTCATTCACTAGACATGAGTTAACTTTACATGTAGGTCATGATAATAGTGTTAAACCTCCCGATCTATTAGGGCTTAAAATATTCCGGTATCTGAAATCAGCATAAGATATTTTTTAATTTTTTTATAATTTATCTACATTCTGAAGTTCAATTGGAAATGTTCATCTAGTCAGTCACGTATCTTTCATCATCAAGTTCCTCCTATAGAGGTAGCTGTGCATATGTATTATATAAGTAGAACAACAAAAAATAAACTAACAATCACCATTGAATGACCACTTAAGTTACTTTTATAAATTATCAATGTTGATGTTAAATTGATGCATATGATGCATTGTTCAACTGCGATTTTTCCTTCCCAATCCCAAGTCTCTGCAAGTTAAAACGCAGTATGTAGTATGTGTAAATATCACAGATGGTTTTTAAATTATATTTAACATAACTACTAACAGTCATATATCTTGGTTTACCAAGATATGAAAATAGATAGCGACTGTTCTGTCGTCACGTACTCGGCATAAAGAAATGATTGTCAAGGGGTCCTTTTTAAGATACCTTAAATCCGGTTCATCCCGTCACGTCAGGAATGGCACGTCAAAAGCCCCTCCTCCTGCATATTGCCATGTGCGCATTGCAACGGTAACGATTACTGCAACATCAACTATAGCTGGTGACTATATTTGCGAAATATTTTTACTTGGACGTAATATTATAACCAATATATTCCCTATATATATATATTTGTTCTACCACGAGGCTGAGAATGGCGCAAATTTAATGAAGTGTTATTTAGTTGCCAATTTCTATATTTTTTAACCTTAGTAACATTTCAACCCATATCCAAAGTACGTTTAAACAATTTTTTGTATCTCCTCAGCATATTAGAAATTAGAAGGGTCTTAATCGATATATTGTATTTACAAACTGCATCAGAACATCACGAATCGATAATCTAAACAGAAATAGCACTTTGATAATACAAAAAATGCAGAACCGCAATAATCAATTGTTTTAATAACTGCTGTTGAAAGTATATTGCAAAAATAAGAGACAAAAATTAGGATTAAAATTTGAGAATTGCATTAGAACGTAACTTGCAAGAGGAAGAGAAACCCGAATTCAGCAGTTACAGTAAAAATAAAACAATTCAGGCACATAATGATTCAAATAAAAATATACAAAACATGTGAAAATCACAATCCAAAACTGAGTTGAGTGATGGTGATTAACGTCACAGTCAAGAATATTTCACTTATATCGAGACGTCAGCAGCTATAGGCGAAGGTGCAGAAATTTTGCCTGTACGTATCACTGATTACATTATACACCAGGGTTCTTCATCGTGCCACACCTGCCATGGCACGGGACCTCGTTTATTTTAAGTTCTCATTCGAAAAAAACCGTGACTTTCATTTCGTAACGGCTAGTGCTTTTCGAAAAAAAGTCGCTGACTACTTTCACGTCTTGGATCAGACCCGGTTAGGGTTCGAACCCACGACCTCCCACTAACGGAGCTAGCCCTCTACCAACTGAGCTACCGCAGTGATCTATCAAAGTAAGCACCTGAACTCTTATCAGGGAAACGAAGGCGGTTGGTCAGAAAGGGTAAGTGTTTGAATATATATTACTGATACCATAAATTCTTCCACAATTTGTTTTATTTAAGTCACATGGATTACTTCATCAACAAACACGTTTCAATATGAAACATAATGCATATACATAAAAGTCTTGAATCAAAGGATTATTATCTTTAATTATTAATCCACTTCGGTGATTTTGAAATTCATTGTTATTCCTAAATATAACTTGCTTAGCGTTATTCCCTGAGGGGAAAATCCTTTTTAAAAACGATATTAACCAGTTATATGAGCCAGTTATTTCTAAATATACAAAAAATGTCATTGTTGTGTTGCTATAGTCCTTTATATTGTTAACAAACAAACATGCAAAATAGTATAACTACGAACAATATAAAATAACATTTCTTAGCAAATCACGAAAGTAAAACTTGCACAATTGGCAATTTCAGTTAAAACGCGCAAACTGTACATGTTCTAACAGGGAAATGAGGACGGGTGTTCCGGAAGAGTAAGCACCTCCTGTAAAATGCAAACAATTATTTACAACACAACGATTGAAATACTACAAAAAATCACCAAAATTACAAATTACTTATTTCATTTGATTATGTTTTCTACTACATGTATTGCGGATTCATCTACTGCATGTCTAAATATGAGGGATTTATATAAATATATGTACCAATATTTGTTTGTGACATCTTGCTTTATCTTGTCTTGCTGTTTCTTCAATTTTATTTGGTCGTTGTTACGGTTGCGCTGTTCAAGTCAGTAACAAATTCCTGAATTCTAATAGAACATAATGCATGTTATCTTTCGTCTTTATAATACTGTTTGATGAAATGCAAAAACGGTTTCATCTAGTGCATGTTTTATAATCATTTGCCCAAATATTCTTTTGTATTTTCTTGTTCTTTTTTTTTTACTGTTCCTGGTATAAGATTGTAGATTTTTGCGTTCTGGTTTGTGTTGTACAAATACGTAACAAATTTAACTTCTATAAGTACATCATGCATAAAACACCACATTTAATTTCACAATGTAAATAATACTGTTTGCTCAAATACCAAAATTGTTTCATCTAGTGCATGTCCGATATCAAGGATAATCGTATTTCTTGCAATTGCTTACTAAAATAGAAAGTAAGAACAGGCAGATAACGTGTATTTTGTTCTCTTCTGGCTTTAGTTGTTCCAGTACGTAGCAATATTGCACTTCTGTTAGAACATGATGCATAAATTGCACATTTGTTCTTCCAAATCTAAATTATACTGTTTGATCTTGTTAAGTTACTTAAATTAATCAGAAACACGGCTCCCTTCCCTACTGCTGTTTACGTAATACACCGAGAGTGGATTTCGATTCGGCGTGTTTGTTGGCGATTTCTTCGTGGACAGACAATTTAAAAAGATACCTTTTATTTGAGCTTTAAATCTGCTGTCTGAGAATCCATAAATGAAAGGGTTGATTGAATTATTGATCAGGATCGACCAAACAAAAAGATAATAGTAGAACCCTTCCTGGTAGGTAAAGTGACAGTTGAAATCCCTCCTTAACAGCAATATCACAAGCATAATATGATGAGGTAAGGCGCTGAGGACAAACGCCGTAGTGACCACTAAAAGTGTGTAGGTTGTTTTTCCTTTCTGTGACGATTTCTTCTTCAAGTTTTTGGCTTTCCATTTCCTGTTGTGGTTGTACAAATGTCGGGATATTTCAACATAAGCGGCTAATAACACCAGTGAAACGCAGAAACTTAAAATGGACAGTGCAATGTAAAACACCCAAGGTAGTCCTGAGATCTATAAATGTCATCCTGCCAACATCGAGTACCGTTTATATTTACAGGCAGGTTTTCGACCGTATAATATCCAAAAAGAAGGAAATTAGGCCACGACAAACCAGCAAGGATTACAACGGTAATGCAGCATATCTGTATATTGGTCCTGGAAAGTTGCCATTGCAATGGTCTACAAATGTGTCTATATCGATCGAAAGCAATAACCATCAGAAGAAATGCTGAAGCCGTAGACGTGAACACCAAACAGAATCGCCCTGATTTACAATATATGTCCGAGGGAAATCTCAGATAATTGAAATGATAGATTAGCAGAAACGGCATGCCATAAATACAGTTTATGATATCCATGGAAGCTAGCCACAAGGTGTATGTTCTGTAGTTCGATGGTTTGAACTTTGTTGAATAGATCCATATCACTGCTGTATTTCCAATGAGCCCTAGCGCCATCAATATTACAATATAGACACTTCCTCCTAGATGACGTCTTGAAAACATATCATTAATATTGTCAATGTTAGGCGTATTGTTTTGCTCTATACCATCCAGAATCCAGGTAAAACAATCAGTGGACTTCTGCAAAGGTAGCTCTATAGTTGTGTTGTTTGTCATGTTTGAAACCAACCAAATGAAATTTAACTTTGACTCCGGTCTTGATGCAAATTAAAACAATTACTTTAAAATGTCTTTAACAGATTGTGCAAGCACTAACTATGCCGTTCTATATATACACCGGTATATGGTTTTTGACACATGGAGTGTTTCAACAAAACACTTCACCGTTAATCTTTTTTGTAACTTATCGCGGAAATTATTTATTTTTAATAGTGTAACACATCACGGAGATTATCTATTAGACAGGAATCTTTAGGTGGGCTTTGTATTGAGGAAAAAATGAATTTTAAAAAAAATGGAAAACCAAAGTTTGGGTTTAACCGGTATGTCTAGAAAGTCAAATTATTCAATTGAAAATATGCTCAAAACATAGGTTATATTAGGAATTTATCCGACAGTCGGCCATTTCTTGACATAACAGATCAATTGAGAACAAATAAAGACAATCGATGATACCCTACTAACATCATTATACTCGTAGTTTATCAGTTATCTTTAATCGATGCTGTGACTGTAATTTCAGTTTGCGTGCATTACAAATAAAAAAACACCAACCCCTCAGAATAGATATGGACAGTCACTTAAGATATTTTGCCTGTTTTGAGGAAATATCATTAACATGTCATGTAAAGGTGGTCTGTTTCGATCAAAGTTATTATATTTATATATAATGTATTTGTGATTGAATTGTTGCTTAAGCATTTAAACAAACCAAACAGTTTGTTTTTGCCAGGCTTTTAATCAAAAATATTTACAATATGACTGTACCTGTCTTCGATGAAACATACAGAAGCAATTGAACAAGAAGTCATTACAAGTTGAAATTACATAATTGTAAATATTTACAATATGACTGTACCTGTCTTCGATGAAATGTATTTCAATTCCCAATGAAAGACAATGGGGGTCATAACCCTTGATGTGTATCAATTTTCCCGCAATATTACGTCATGTCCTACACAGGGGGTCGCGTGGTCATGTGAGATACGCCGATCTTGCATGGCTAAAAACTCTATATCACACGCGCAGATATGGAAAAAATAGCGCCAAGGTACAACATATTTATTGTAAATATAAGAAATGACATTTCTGCTCATGGTATTTCAAGGGGTAATGAAAGATAGTGTGGCGCGTGCCAAATTCAAAATGAAGGACTTCGCCCTTCATCGAATTTGGCACGCGCCACACTATCTTTCATTACCCCTTGAAATACCATGATCAGAATGTCATTTCTTAAATAAAAATATGCGTTTCCTTTTAACTTTTATAAGCCTGTATTGTTTTTGGTTTTATTGGTTTCATTGACTTTTGATAATGCCATTGTATTCTACTGTCTTTAAGTCCGTCCGGATTAGAGGGAATATTAGGTAACACAAGTTAGTCTTTCAAAGAATTACGTCCTAATAAATACGATAGTTCCATCTAAGAAGATTTTAGGTTGGTTGGTTGGTTGAATGTTGCTTAACGCCGCTTTAGCAACTTTTCAGCTAACAGCGACGAGAACTTTTTTATTAATCTCTATTGATTAATCTATGAAGAATTTTGTGTATGCATGTGAAGTATGTTGTATGGTCTGCCTTGTACTAGCGCGCACTCATGGCGACTTTAGCGTGCTAGCTCACAGAGTTAGTACGCCGCAGACAGGCGCACCACTCCCCCAGTCTATTATATTAGGCCAACGGCAAGGAAAATTCACTTTCCCACATGTGACCCGAGCGGGACTCTGAACTCACAGCGGTGAGAGACCCTGGATTTGAAGACTGCCGTCTTATCCATTAGGCCACCGTGGCCTCTAGATTCTATGCATACAGTACAGATCTGCGGAAGTTAGACAATTATCTAACGAATTGTTACCGAATCGACAACTTACTTAGATATATTGTACCCTCGTTATACTAGCGATATCTCGACAGCTGCTGTCTTGATCCTTGGTAGCTTTTTCGAACAGTTCAAGGCCTTGATTTTGTATTTTGTCACCTAATGTTTACATGATCAGGCAAATCAAATGATCATGCTTTATCATAATAACCACAATGACAACTAGAAAAACTGAGCCACAAGCTCACAAAAACTACAACACCCCCCCCCTGCCCCCACATAAAAAAAATCCATCGGATCAATTTTTTAAATAGGAGGTGCACATCTACATTATATCACAAAGATTGTGTGAAAGTTTCATTAAAATCCATTGAAGGGTTTAGGAGGAGTTGCGGATAAGAGATAGGTACCCTAAGGTGTAACGGAAGGACGGACGGTCACCCCTATCACTATATACCCCCCACTTTTTAAGCGGGGTATAATTAGGCTTTTTTTGTTTTATTTTCGTTCACATTTTTTTCTTCCAAAACTATTTATTCTGGAGTTGAGTTGAGTTATGGTGTCAAGAATATTTACTTATATCGAGACGTCGCCAGCTATAGACTAAAAGGCAGAAAGATTGCATGTGCGTTGCGTTAATGACATTATACAGCCGGTTTTTTTATTGTACCATGCTTACCGTGACACAGGACCAAGTTATATTTAAGTTCCCATCCGAAAGAATCGTGACTTTCAAGTCTTGTTCAGACCCGGTAAGAGTTCGAACCCGCGACCTCCAACTAACGGAGCGAGCACTCTACCAATTGAGCTACCACAGTGGTCTATGAATTCTGGAAAAAATGTCTAATAAGAATCATAAGACGTACAACTACTTCAACGTACATTATATTTATTACTTCATATATTTGTTATTATTTTTAAGGTTATGCAATTACGGATTCATACCAGCATGTTTAATTATTTTCTGTCTTATTTTTAGCCCATTGGCAACTTGCTACCGAGGAACCTATTATTAACTGCTTACATCTTCATTAGTTTGTAAAGGAGCTTGGCTTTCAAGGGGCCGAATGAGCTGTTGATCTGTTTGCAGCTCAAACCAAAGGTAAATTTAAATGTATAACTTTTCGCCCACTAGTATTACGTAGCTGGGCTACCTGACACCTTTTCCTCAACATAGTGTTCAACTTTTGAGCTGTACTGTAAAAATTGCTTTTAATATTATCATGCATAATTGATCGGTAAACTGTTAATAATCGGAATGTTATAAATGTTTTATATGTTGCACCATTTTCCTGTCAGCTTAGATCCCAAAATGGCGAATCAAATACACGTTTTGCATACCCCACACTATGATTGGTCGCAATTCGTAATAACACTTAATACTTTAAAATAAATTTCTACAGAATCATCAATTTTGAACACTTATGTTTCAATTATTCCATCAATAATTAATCCATTTAACACGGATGTATTTCATAATTTTTAGGGAATCAATAAACGCATTATATAACTAATAAAACTGTGGTATAATTACACGAAAAATGAAGCTATAAATACCCATTTGTTTTATTAAGTACAACGTGAACTTGTGAAGGTTATAGTATTTATCGTGCCCCATCCGGGACCACTGCGGTAGCTCAGTTGGTAGAGTGCTCGCTCCGTAAGTGGGATGTCATGGGTTCGAACCTCGGCCGGATCTAAACCAAGACTTGAAAGTGGGAAGTGACTGTTCTTTCGCCAAGCACTCGGCATTACGAAATAAAAGTCGCGGTCCTTTCGGATGGGAACGTAAAACAAACGAGGTCCCGTGTCAAGGTGGGCTTGGCACGCTAAAGAACCTTGCTGTATGATGCCATAAGCGAAACGCACTTTTTAACTCATGGTTTCAAGAAATTCTTTTTTTCTAATTTTAAAAACGATGGAAAATCGTGAGGACCTACTGTATAATCCTTATATTTTGCTGTTGTTTTATTTTCGCTATATTCGCAGTCAAGTGTATTCTCGCGAAAATAAAACCGCCACGAATATACCTTTGTCTTACCAGCCCATTAATCTTGCGAGAATAGTTTTCCTTTAATCAGATAAAACCGCGAAAATATGACACCGCGAATTTACTGGTCATCGTTAAACAACGAAACTTTGACACCGTGAAAAGAAAACAATATACAGCATATTGACTTAAAACGATCTAAAATATCAAACTGAATTTTTTTTATTCTTCATTATACTGCAAACGCTTTTTTCGCGTGTATTTCTATTCGAGGTACATGGAATTTAGACATACCCGCATAGTTTAAGTTTCCATTTCTTAAATTTACACTATAAGAAATCAAACATAATATAATTTTTGCTTGGTATTAATTTTCGCGCGAAACAAGCGAAAATTAGTACACCGCGAAAATAAATAAGTATATGTGGCTTTAGTTCGTAGGTTGGAAAGGTGAATAACTTCCAAGTCAAGAATATTTCTTTGTTTCCCAAACATATTTTTTTCTTTTGGGTTCTTTTCTCGATTATATTTCCTTACTTTTTATTTCATATTTATCTTTTCTGAGTTCAACTCGCATATTATCATGTATATGAAATGTATGGGGTCTTATCTAGACAAACTCTTAATGCATTTTGATGCTAATCCTTTTCAACAAATTTAATGAGTAAATATGTTAAATTACATTGAGCTACACATGTACGTATTATATGTTGCAATATGAATAAGCATTATTATAATTAATACATATTTGTCTGTTGGAGGCATTTGTCCTTTATCGGTAATTATAAATATGATTTTATCACAATCTTACAATTAAATAGTATGATGTTTCTGTATCTAAAATTATCCTGGGTATTTTGAAGCTACATAGTTCTTTGTTCTTTTCATTTTTAATTTGATTATACGGGTAAGCAAGCATCAGTAGGTATCTAAACACGAGGTGCTTACCATTCCAGAGCACCCGGTCTCTCTTCCCATCTGGCAGTTTGTGTTCAATTAAATTTGCAAGGTTACAGCGTTAACCTTGTTGTTTTCGATCTGATTTAAACAAAGACTGGTACGTGGGGAAGTCAGAAAGTTCATAGAACAGCGTATTCCGGCAAGCGTAACACACATTTTCTTTACTTATTTAGACAACACGACATTCCGCCATTTTAAACCTATTATATTTATTTGTCACAACATATTTGTGTAATTCTCAAAAGCATTCAAAGTTGGTGACCATCAAGCAATGATAGAAAATCAAAATGTTGAGTTTAGGGCAGTAATAAAGTTCTTCACAGTAGAGGGATCAAATGCCAAAGAAATTCACCGGCGAATGGCCGTTGTGTATGGTGACAGTGGTCCTGCCTATCCACAGTGGCAAAATGGTCCGCTGAATTTAAACGTGGGCGCACCTCACTGAAGGATGACCCACGGTCAGGTCGGCCAGCTGATGCCATCACAAAGGAAATTGCCACGTCTATGGAGACCCCCATCATGAATGATCGTCGAATTAGGATTGATGACATCGCTAGGGAGTGTGACATTTCACATGAAAGTGTATACACCGTTATCCACGAGCATCTTGGGATGTCAAAAGTATCCGCAAGATGTGTCCCCAAAAAACTGCCTTAATGTGCAAGGTCGCTTCCAAAGACTCCAGTCAAGTCAGGAGCTTCTTGGCATTTATAATGATAACCCGGAGAACATTTATGTTTAGTAACTGGTAATGAAACATGGATTTATCATTTGAACCTAGAAACCAAAAAAGAGTCCATGCAATGGAAGCACGCTGGCTCACCATCCCAAAGAAATTCAAAACCCAACCAGCAGCTGGCAAAGTCATGGCCACTGTGTTTTGGGATTCTAAGGGTGTTTTGTTAATTAATTATAAACCTGCTGGAATCTCTATCACTGGGGCTTACTATGCTGATCTAATGAAAGCTGCTATTAAATTAAAAAGGAGAGGAAAGTTGAGCCGAGGGGTATTACTTCTTCACGACAATGCTCCTGTGCACAAGTCAAGGATTGCACAAGCAGCGATTCGTGAATGCAAGTTCGAACAACTTAATCACCCACCCTACAGTCCCGATTTGGCACCCAGTGATTACTAGTATTTCCTATTTAGAAATTTGAAATCCCATTTTCGGGGAATCAGATTTCCTGATGATGATGGACTTAAGGCTGCCACAGAGGCATGGTTTCAGGACCAAATCGAAGACTTCTATTTCAAAGGTATAGACAGTCTGAAAGAAAAGTGGGCTAAGTGCATTGGGGTAAATCGGGACTATATATACCCCGTTCTATGAACTTTTTGACTTCCCCTCATATGTTTGTTTTCAAATCATGGACCATTGATTGTTAATTACGTGGCATGGATAGGGAAAAATCGACTGCTTGTGACACGCACAAATGTTTTTTTTTTAATTTTTGGAGAATTTTGAAAGGTGTGATATCGATCTTGTCATCTAGTTTGGGCTGCCAATCGAGTGAAGTTTCATTTCTCTAATTACAGGACTATTAAAGGGACACTAACCTTTAAATATTACATGTTTAAAAATTTATTTTACCAAACAATTATAAACAACTCTTACCTTATATGATGTCAATTTTAATACTTTTTTACCTTGAATGTACATGAAAATGAGGAATATGGTCAAAAGTAGAGTGAACACTTGATAAACAATGTCAACACGAGAAATATAGAGAAACTCTAATTATACTATTATTAACATCCTCGTTCTGAAAGTAATATCTACTAGAACATGTGTTGTTGAAATGTTGTTTAACGTCACATCGGCACATTTTTACAGTTACTGGGAATAAGAACAAGTTTTTTAACCTCTGAGGATAAATAGAAAAATCTTCCACTCAACAGTCGCATTATACCGACACCGATCGAACCAGTTCATACTTCGTCCTCTTAATATCAAAAGCTGCGTCAGGAAGCAGTATTTCAAAAATACAAGCCTTACGTGTAATAAGGCCCGGGCTTGGACCCAGGATATTAAGCTGTCAAGGAGGATGCTCTAGCATTGGTCCACCAAGACGGTTTCACTGTAACAGTATTAACTATGACACTGATGGTACTCTCATCTTCACACTATTATCTTCGTTTATTTTATACGTAGTTTCTGAATTACACAAAAAGTGAATGTTAAACTTCTTTAAGACAAATTCATTGAAAAAAGATTTAAAATTTTCTCTAAATCGACTATCCGAAAACCCATAGATGAATGGATTGATGGAATTATTTATCAGGATAGACCACACAAAAGTATAGAAATAATATCCTTCTTTAAATGACATATGACAGTGAAAATCTGTATCCAATAGTAGTATTACGACAAATATGTTATGTGGTATTGCACTAACAACAAAGGCGGTAGTAACGGCAAGTAGAGTCAATGTAGTTTTCCGTGTTTGTGTTATTTTAGGTTCAACGTTACGGTCTTTGCAATTCTTCATGTGCAATACCAGATGTCGCAAAATTTCCATGTAAGTTATTAGTAAGATCAATGAAATACACAAACTTAAACCTGACAACGTGATGTAGAATCCGCTTAAATAGTCTGGCGATCGGAACTTGTCTTCTTGCCAGCACCGAGTACCGTTTATATTGAAGGGTAAATTGTCAACGGTATGTTCTCCAAACAGAACCAAATTCGGCCATGAAATGAACAAGGCTAGAATTACAGCGCATATGCAACATATTTTGATATTTAAAGTTGAGAACTGCCATTTAAGTGGCTTGCATATATGTCTATATCTGTCGCATGCAATTACAACCAACAAAAATGCTGACGCATTAGCTGTAAAAACCAAACAAAAACGTCCAGTTTTGCAATACACAGGTGATGGAAATATAGGTATGGAATGATAGTATAATAAAAACGGCATAGTGTAAAAACAGTTTATGATGTCCATTGAGGCCAGCCATAATGTATATGTTCTGTAGTAGTGATGTTTAAATTAGTTGAATATACCCAAATCACAGATAAATTCCCTATTAAGCCCAAGGCCATCATAGTAAATATGAAGGCAACGGCTCCATAGTGTCGCTTTGAAAACATTCCATTCATCTCGTTAAGAGTAGGTGTTGTATTTCCCGCTACAAAATCTCTAATCCAACTGAAACATTCTTTTTTCCTTGTTAACGTTGTATTAATCAGCATGGTGTTTATGTGTAAAGAACATCTTCCAAACTTATGTACATGTTTTGTTTAAAATTCTCATTGTTACCGTTCTTTTAGGAAGTTTGCGAATTAAATACATTTCTTAATTGAAAACATGATTTAAGATATAAAGAAGTTTTTTTTTAATATAAATATATGTTAAAACAGTCGTATTTTTATTGTCTATATAAATGTTTGCCTTGCACTTGTCTTATCAACTGCTGATACACGCCATACTGAAATTAACAACGTATACCTTGTTTATTAAGTTTGGACTTCTCTTTTATAAAATATACATCCTTTAATGAGCTTTGTCTAAGCCCATTTAAGTTAAGCCCATGCGTATCATTTCTTTCTCCAAGCTCTAAGCTTGATTAGCCTTCCATTTTAAAACAAACGAGCTTCACCAATTACTTTGTTTCTGATAACTGATCATAGTTTAGCTAATATACCACTGTGTGAAAGCAAGGATAAACGATTCTTAAAAAAAGTGGAGGAAGGGTTAAAATCGTTCTTTTATATCGGGTACTGGTAATGGCTTTGACAAGGAAGTGAATTAGGTAACATAGTGATAAATAAGATAAAACAGACAATTACTAGAGAACTTATTAATTATTTATCATTTGGATTATCAGCGAGGAATATTTTTTACTCGTTTATGCGATATTGTTGATATTCTGACTGATTTGGGAATCAATAAATAAACGTACTTTAACATTTCATGACAAAATATGTATCAAATATCGTATATAAATTTGCAAATATTTCTTTATGGGGTTATAAAACGTAGTTCTCCTTTTTATTGATACTTTTGTAAAATTACTTCACATAATTCTGTATTTGGAGTAAAACAATGTTTCACAATTTTTTATCTCCATTTCGGAGTCTCGTTCAAATTTCGTTTCAAAATTATTTCAAAATATGCAACACTAATGAAAATGGTTGATGAATTAAATAATGAAATTATAGTCATTATTTTTGGGCATTTATTTAAAGTTCTGTGACTTCAACTGATTTTAGCATGAGCAAGAGTATGGAATTAAAAAAATTGTCGTCACGATCAATTTCATTAAGAAACATCAACAATAAAATGTGTCGTAACTTTCTTATATTAAAACAGGTTGTTTTACATAACTATTATAAATCAATTCGTATCCATCGCGGGGAAAATATTTAAGTTTAATCAAAAACAATCATACTAATCCATGTCTGAATCACAGTCCAGAAGCAAAGTAAAAACTTTGGAAGTGATAAGTTAGGTAAGACACGTGAACTTGAGAGACTGAGGTTTTTAAATGGAAATGCCCAAAACAGGATAAAAGTGGAAAAAAACATCAATGTAGCGGTTTTTGGTTTAATACCTCCGTAATCAAAGCTCACCATTTTTATCATATCTTTCACAAATTAGGTGACTCAAGATTAAACAAGTGTAATGTAGGAATTGCGGGCTCCGCATAAGAAAACATTTGTTAAAAAGATCATACTCGTTTATTGGTTTCAAAATATGTCGGTAAAGGTTTATTTTTAAAGCACCGTGGTGCTCCAATCTGCCTATGACAAGTAATTACAACTTTTCCGTCTGTCCATATAATGGATGCAATCTTGGTTTTTACGCGGTAGTCACTAGTACTTTCCTCTTCACCATGGTTCTTTTTCCCGAAATGAATTTCCAGGATCTATCTTTTACACTATGCCATAGAATAATTCACATTTATCAGCATTGAAAATGTCACATGTTTTATAGTCTTTAGGCCCGCCGAAATTTTTGACTGCACTTTTATTCAATTCAAATCGTTACTTTTCCCACATACGCTCTCACATGCCGCGTCATTATTCTATCTCCAGATACAATAAACTAAAAAGGACCGTGGTTGTATTGTTTAAGTATTCACACTTCTTTATTGGTTGTAGTTTGTGGACTTCTTACTTTCTGTTGCATTAGCTATTTTACATAAAATGTTTAAATTTAATCTAAATTAAGTGAACTGTGACAAATATGTCTCTTTTGCGACATCTGCAAACTTCATCAACAGAAACCAATCAGAAAGAGTATCTCTACGCGAATGACGTTTGCTGAAGAACAGTTTGGTATTCCCAAATCCCAATATGCTGAAGTTTATTACTTTTTGTGTTTGCTTTTATATATACATAGTCAGTTTAGGTAAGTAACAAATAAAAATATCTGATACTAAATTAAACTGTTTTTATGCTATGGAGCTATTATTGTGAAACGTGGTTTTCGCGAGTGGTATTTTTTTTTTTTTTTAGCAAAATCGTATTTTGTGTATAACGTGAGGGTTATTTTGGATTTTACTCATTTTGTGTCGATAACAAGGTTTTGGCTTTATTCGCGAGGGGGCATTTTTGCGATTTTTAACAATTGGCGAAAAAAGCCCCCCCCCCCAAAAAAAAATCACGCGCGAAATAACCACGTTTACAGTATATAAAATCAAATTTGTTTGCGTGTTATTTCATTTATTATTCATAATACATGTAACTTTTTTATTTGATGATTAACAGATAAACGGAGTTTTGTTTGCAATTTGTATTACTTGAAAAATTAATCTGAACTTATTTTTGTATCATCGAATGGTGTACTCGTATCTGCTCATATTTGACGGTCCATGTTCTTTTTATTGTCTTTGGTTTCTCGCATGGCGCATGTATCTATCCTATCTAACACGAGATGACTACCATAACGAAGCATCTGATTTCGCATCGCTGTATACAGTGATTTACATATTAAAAGCTTGTTCACCGATCAAGTTTGCCAACCGACGGTGAGGCATGCCAACTTACGATAGAGTTAGCTTCTGAAAAATGTAATGTTAGCACTATATCAAACATTTGAAGGAAAGGGAACTTGCAACTTTTAAAAGTATAGTTATATTTTCTTTTATAATTACAACCACTGAGGTTGTATCTCTGCTGGTGTCCTGAGCATCCCTGCGGATATCGTGAACCTATGGGGCAATTAATAGCATTGTCAAACATGTTCGTAAAAATATCCGCTTCATATAGTTTAAAATTCAACAAAATAATATGCAATTCTTAATAGCTTATACTATTGAATTAGGTGGATTTTTCTCTCATTTTAATATATTTGAAATATTTTGATTTCAAAAACTTTAGACCGAGAACCACTGATGAGGAATTTTAATATATTCATATATCTTTCACACTTTAGATGTTGCCTTACCATGGTGTTGTTATATAGGGGATTGTTACTGCACTATCATATATAATCCTGTTTGTGGGAATGATGGGAAAACTTATAACAATATGTGTACACTACATCTCACCAGCTGCAATAAACCATACCTGTAAGTTATACTGATGCTTATTATGTCGTTTTTCAAATTGCAATTTTTATTTTCTAATAACTTCTATTTTTTATATTTATATTTTTTGTTCACATCCAATATAATTATATTTATAACATCTATGATATCGAGTATAATGTAAATCAACACATACAGAAATAATGGATGGTTATGAGAGAGTTACACTCTATAATTGCAGTTTAACCACACACCAATGGACATCCAAACCGCTTTTTTGTAATCTGTGGTCCAATATGTTGTTTTTTTCTTGTTGTCTTGTACCTGGTTTTCTGCGTCATTTAGATTTATTTTACTGTGTTGTTGACTACATTGCCATTGCCAAAAACAAGTTTTCTTTTCCTTCTGAGCTGCGTACAAATAAACTGTTGGCGAATGGGTATTGCAAACTTGACTTGTCAAGACCCTCAAATTTGACAGAAAACGTTTTTGACCGTCATAACAATACCATTGTGATGTTTCTGTTTCCAAAATTTCCCTGGACATATTTGACGACCACGTCCCTTTGTTTTTTTAAGTTTAATTACACATGTGGCAAGCGTACCTATCTAAACAGGAGATTTCCCTACCTGCCTAGAACGACATTTACTACAAAAATTATACTACTGAAGATACCATTAACCAAGTGTTTATAGTTGATAGACTAAATATTTATTCTGTTTGGCAATATAATTTCCCAACAGAGAAAGGCACAGACTGTACACCATTAATAATGACTTGTTACGTTATCCATTTGAAACATAATGTTCAAGGCCATCAAATAGATTTATGTCCGTCATCACAATATTATTGTCTTGGATATATTTGACTTTATATAGCTCCGTGTTCTATTTTATTTAACATTTAAAATAAAAGGAACATGACGGAGCTATATGAAGTCAAGTATATCCAGAACACTTGGCAAGTGTAGTTAACTAGACACGAAGTACTTACCCCTCCGAAGAAATCTGGAAGTACACGTGCATAACTTCATTTGCCATTACCAGTTTACAAAGTTTTTGATTATGATTTGAACATGAATCGGTAATTTTTGTTATTAATTTATGAACAAAGTTTTTACTATGTACAACTATTTCATTGATATCTCAAATGTACAGTCATTATACCCCCCGCTTAAAAAGTAGGGATGTCCGTCCATGTGTCTGTCCGTCCTTCCGTTACACCTTAGGGTACCTATCTCTTATCCACAGCTCCTCCTAAACCCTTCAATGGATTTCCATGAAACTTTCACACAATCTTTGTGATATAATGTAGATGTGCACCTACTATTTAAAAATTTGATCCGATAAATTTTTGGGAGCGGGGTATATTTTTTGTGAGCTTGTGGCTCACAGTTTTTCTAGTTTTATTCTTAATTTACTATATATGTTCAGATCACATATCATATGCAAATAAATAATGCTTTAATGTTTACATAATTGTTTTGTTTTATATTTTCAGACGTGCTGCACATAGAGGACCGTGTCAGCGTTACTTAAACGATACAAGTGATATCATAATGTAATAAATCATATAGCAAAATTCTTCCGGTTAATAACTTGCATATGTCTTCTATATAGAATACTGGGGAAATCGAATTCAAACATAACAATACCTAGAGAAATGCATTTTTACTTCCCTGCTGTCTAAAAACAGCATGGACTGTTGATGTAGGCACTTCCCAAACATACAAAAACATTCAAGGTTCCTGCGAATTTTGGAAGTTTTTAAGCGAGACAGTTTATAAATATGCTTTAAAGCAAAATTAATGTGGAAAAACATTGAATTTCGCTATGTTGCAAGAAATATCAAACATAAAAACATTGACCTCTGCTAGTTCCGATCATTAAAAAGAAGCACCTTAAATATTTGCTCAGAGTTCTTTCTGGGTTTGAAGAACACTTTTGATTCAATATGTGTATGAATGTTCCTGTTTCCAGAATAAAAATTATACACCACCTTTTATCAGAAATGAGTGCTTTCACCGTTCCCAGACTCGCTTTCTTGATGTGTGTTTTAAACTTGAATATGTCATTTGTGAAGGTTTTTACTTTTCTGTTGGGATAGTGATTTAAACATAGACTGGTATGTTTATAATCGCATTATGCATTAACAATGCCATGAACAATGAATATAGCCGCTATATATAACATAGGTATGAGCAAACAGCATTGGTCTGTCCGCTTGACTTTTCATTTAATCTTGTACATTTATGAACAAGTATGTCAGGTGTTCATTCGTCTACATCATGGATGACTTAATACATTGTTTAAAAATTAACTGCGAATCCTAATAATCCCCATGTGCACAATGGTAATCATCGGATATGAATATTTCTAATGGAAGTTGGCAATTAATTCTTGTTTGGAGTTGCTTACCCTTCCGGAGCACACGGCCTCACTTCCTTGGTGGAAGTTCACGTGTCTAACCTAACTTTTTAGCTAACCTGGCCAAAGGCCATGTGAGCTTTTGCCATCACTTGGCGTCCGTCGTCGTCCGTCGTCCGTCGTCCGTCGTCGTCGTCTGTCGTCCGTCCGTAAACTTTTCACATTTTGACTATCTCCTCTAACACCACTGGAGCAATTTTAACCAAACTTTACAGGAATGATGTATGGAAGGTCCTTTACTTAGATTGCCGAAATTTTTTTGATCCGCCAAAAAACATGGCTGCCAGCACAGAAGATAGTTTAACATTGGACCCTATGGGAAAAATGCATTTTTAACTGTTTCCTCAGAAATGACTGGAGCAAATTTAACCAAACTTTACAGGAATGGTGTAAGGAAGGTCCTTTATTTGGATTGCCAAAATTTTTCTGATCCGTCAAAAAACATGGCTGTCAGCGCAGAAGATAGTTTAACATTGGACCCTATGGGAAAAGCATAAATTTGCTATCTTCTTTGAAACCGCTGAGCTAATTTGAACCAAACTTTACAGGAATAATGTATGTAAGGTCATTTACTAAGATTGCCCAAATTTTTCTGAACCGTCAAAAAAAATGGCCGCCAGGGCCAAACACAGTTTAACATAGGGCCCTGTGGGAAAACGCACATTTTGGCTATCTTTTCTGAAACGACTGAAGCGAATTCAATTAAACTTTACAGGAATGATGTATGGAAGGTCTTTTGCAAAGATTGCCAAAATTTTTCTGATCCGCCTAAAAACATGGCTGCCAGCGGGGAACATAGTTTAACATTGGACCCTATGGGAAAACACATTTTGGCTATCTCCTCTGAAACTACTGAAGCAAACTTAACCAAACTTTAGAGAAATGATGTATTGGAGGTCCTTCACAAAGATTGCCAAAATTTTTCTGATCCGCCTAAAAACATGGCCGTCAGCGCAAAAGATAGTTTAACATTGGAACCTATGGGAAAAACGAATTTTTTGGCTATCTCCTCAGAAATGACTAAAGCGAATTTAACCAAACTTTACAGAAATGATGTAAAGAAGGTCCTTTACTTAGATTGCCAAAATTTTTCTGATCCGCCAATAAACATGGCCACCAATGCAGGAGATAGTTTAATATTGGACCCTATGGGAAAAGCATATATATGCTATCTACTCTGAAGCTAGTGAAGCAAATTTAACAAAACAGGAATGATGTATAGACGGTCCTTTACTTAGATTGCCAAAATTTTTCTGATCCGCCAAAAAATATGGCTGTCAGCGCAAAAGATAGTTAAACATTGGACCCTGTGGGAAAAACACGTTTTTGACTATGTCCTCAGAAATGACTGAAGCAAATTGAACCAAACTTTACAGGAATGATGTATAGAAGGTCCTTTACATAGATTGCCAAAATTTTTCTGATCTGCCATAAAACATGGCTGCCAGCGGAGAAAGTTGTTTCACATTGGACCCTATTGGAAAAGCACATATACAAATTTGCTTTAAAAGCATTTTAGTCAGGTGAGCGATACAGGCTCATCCTGAGCCTCTGGTTTACTTTGCTTCTGAATTGTGATCCGGGCATTGATTAGTATGTTTATGATTGCTTATAACAAAGACAAATATATTATATGCATAATGCATTATGTAGAGTAGCTTGCTATGGGTTTTTATCTTCTTTCATGATACCTTTTTATGTTGTTTACCGTGATTATATGACATGTCGTGTTTTTAGTACAGTCTGAAAAATTGGTATTAATTCTATCAGTTTTTGGAGTACTCTAAACAGTAATTACATAATATTATGAGATACTTTTTCTTCCGCCTTTAGAAGAAAGACGGTCATTTTAAATTCGCGTTTCCGTCCGTTTTTCCATCCGAAATTTTTGTTTGCGCTAAGTCTCCAAAACTATAAAGCAACATTTCACGAAACTTGGTGCAAAGCAGCAACATTGTTTGGATATGTGCATATCGTTATCTAGATTTGGTTATTCTTTGGAGTTGTTGCCCTTTGACTGAAAAACTAAAAACAAATTACATTTTCTAAAACTAAAGCCAAAAACTGATTCGACGTATAGCTTCTCTATATAGCTTCTTTAACTAAAACTTACAATTAAAATAACAAAACAACAATGATTTACAATTTACATGGATTAGTATGTTTGTTTTTGATTATTCATTTTGTGAAATTTGGTCGAAAAATGGGTAACGGTTTTACGTTAAATTTTGACAAAATTAAATAAAAAATGCCTTCATGATTTAATGGCGAGGCTACATTTTAAAATCAATAAAGCACTATTCCACGAAATTAGTGCAAAAAATGCATATGAATATAAATAAAATTATACTTAAGAGCGACAAAGGAGAAGGAATGCTGATTACAAATCAAACCAAAATATTATCAGAAGTAGGAAAAACAATACAGTAACTTGGAATTTAGTAAATTCAAAAGACAGGGTTGAAAATCGCAATACTAATATTACCAAACTATGTGATGATCAGTCTTATATTTTTAATATAGAATTCACATATCAAGAAATAATATAATATGTTAAAGAAAATGAAAATTATAAAAAGTTCTGGCACATTTGTCTACACAACTGAATTTTATATTTTATAGATTTGGGGCACTTTTTAATACAATGTATAAATTATGTCTATGCATGTGGGAGCTTCCAGTTTCAAGATTAATTGGTTTCGAAATGAAGCTAAGCCGAAGCAATATTTAAAAAAAAACTTGCACCCTATTAACAATTCCTATAAAATTGCATCTGTTTGTTTTGCAGAAACAATAAAAACAGCGTTAAACAAAGTAATCCACTCAGACCAAACAGGTTTTAAAAAATATAGATACATAAGAGAAAAGAAACGTTTTATATACGATATCAATAAAATATATTGACGATAAAAATATGTCTGGTATGTTTCTCCTAATAGATTTAAAAAAACAAAAACAAAAAAACTTTTAAATCTTTATCATGAAATTTCGTCTAGGACTTCTTTACTATGTTCATTGGTTAATACTTTCTACAACGACTATTTGTAAGCTAAAGTGGTTGTTTATTTATCAATCATTTTTGCAATATGCATCGGCTATAGACAAGGTGACCCATTAAGTACATACAAAATGGAAATAAAATTGGGATTAATGTTTTTTTAATCATTAGTGACATAAAATCATGAATAGATTATACAAAATCATCAAATCCTGCAAAAGAAATATCACCTTTCTAAGAAAATCACAATACTCAGATAAATTATTGTTTCTCACACCTGTGACTAAGATATCCAGAGCTATGTCACCGGTGGTAGATATCCCGATCTCCCTAGTTGAGACAAATCACACGAATAATCTCCCGCAATAGTTAAACTTCTCCGACTGTTAAAGAAGTACTGGGCATTCCTGATGAAACAGATCACACGAACTATTTCCCGCAATGGTTTGACCTTTCGACTTTCTTTTATTACATTTCTAATAAAAATATCCGTATTATTCCGCAAAATAAATACGCATTAACAAAACAGTTTTAAAATTAAATATTTAAATAGCAGTATGTAATAATAATGTATAAATATAGTGAGTTTCAATTCAGACATTCTTAATGAAGTTTATCTATTTCATATTTTCATTGATGGCGGCATCACGATGTGTTGTTCCACTAACAATTTCGGTCAGTTCGTTCTGGATCTGTGATGTCATGCTATAATTATTAAACAATTGTGTATTTCTGTGCCTTGCCCAGAAAACGACCTGTTAGTCTATAATGTTACATTCAAATAAAGACTGCATTCTGATTAAACCAGTCCTATAATTTTGGTAGGATGTTTTGCCTTTATGGTTTCTTTACACTACCCCTCAGACATTTACATACGTAATTCAAACATTCTAGTTTCTCAATACCTTTCCCGCATATTGGTTCATGTAGTTTGATAGTATTCTTTCACCAGCAAACTAGACTTTAGTACAATGGGGGTCAGCAAGGGGGAGGGGATAGCCCCGACTCTCGCTGTCTATGAAGGTCAACCTTTCTAACCTTCAATAACAGTACCGCCTATGACACCCACAACTTTATTCTCTAAATTTACATTTAAGATTATATCTTGCTATCCTTTGTTGAGTGCCTCTTTAGTTGAATAAAAATAAAATGAAAAAAAAACAAACAAACAAATTAAACAGAAGGCAGAACGCCCACCTAAACGGTGTGTATATGTCTCATAACGGATGCCCGTTCAATGGCCATTACATCTTTACAGAGAGTGTCCAAATTTTCAGCAGTAAGGGCCAATATGCATGGGAGTTTTGCAAATTAATTCAACCATGTCTTCAGAATGCTACATGTAAAAAATCTAAAGTCTATCTGCAAGATATATTGACAAATACATCTATTGTAGTAATTTCCACCTCAAGAACCTTGCCATTTTCCTATTTTGCCCCCTACAACTATGATGTGGTAAATTTGTAGGTAAGTCCCCTTATTATGTTTTACATGAAATATCTAAGCTACGTTTTTTGTATGTTTAGGTTTAAGTTTTAGAATTTCACAATTACCCGAATTATGGGGGGCCCATGGAATCATAACTCCTTCATCTGTGTACATCTGTATCCCTTTACCTAGATATCATTACTGCGAAATATCAACCAATTCGGGTCAGTAGTTTTAGAAAAGTGGATTAAAATGTGAAAAGTTAACATGATGAATGAAAAAAATGGCAATAAGTCATTTAAGGCTTTGGTTCAGGTGAGCTAAACGTAATTGTCCTACATAAATTAATCCTTTTTCCAAACTTAAAAAACATTTACATAGAACAGATTCTAATTAAACATCTTTTGTTGATAATGTTTGAAAAGAGGCCCATGGGCCTTAACGCTCACCTGAGTCGGAGTACATATCTCAAGCAGAGGTTCAATGGTCAATGAAATTAATTAAAGAGAAGTCCAAATTTTCAGCAGTAGATGCCAATTACATGTAAGGATTTTTGCAAATGTATTATATCTTGTCCTAAGAATGCTACATATAATATATCTAAAGTCTAGCTACAAAATATTATTTTTAAACAGCTAAAGAATCCACATATCAAATTGAACATTAGGCCAATACATACTATTTTCTAACATATATGTCTATTCAAAAATTGATAGTTTTTGAGATAATTAACTATTTTAGTATTTGTTTGACCTGTAACTTTGACCTTTGAACCTATAACTTTCATCTATATATTTAAATGATCGGTAGGCCAATGCTTACAATTTCTAATATATATCCCTATACAAAAATTTTATAGTTTTTTTTCAAAATAATGAACCATTTCAGTATTCGTTTGCATCCGAGACCTTGACCTTTGAATTTATGACCTTCATTTATATATCAAAATGACCGTTAGTCCAATACCTACAATATCCCAATATACATGCCTATACAAAATATTTATAGTATTTGAGAAAATACACCATTTCAGTATTCGTTTGCATCTTTGATCTTGACCTTTGAACCCATGGCCTTTATTCAAATATCAAAATGACTGCCAGGCTTATACCTACAATATTCTAATACATATGCCTATACAAAAAGTATATAGTTTTTGAGATAAATAACCATTGCAGTACTCGTTTCTATCTATGACCTTGACCTTTGAACTCATGACCTTTATTCATATATCAAAATGACCATTGTACCATTATCTACAATAATCTAATATGTAGGACTATACAAAAAGTGAATACTTTTGCAGATAATTAACTATTTCAGTATATTTGTGCAATTGTAACCTTGACCTTAGAACTCGTGTTCTTGATCTATGTATCAAAATGATCCTCATGTCAATACCTACAATTAACTGAAAATCCCATGCCATAAACACCTCAAATGTTTTAAACAATAACAATTTTTATCAAAGGTCAAAAACTGGGACATGACCTTGACCTTTACCATCTATTGGAAGAAAATAGCAAGACAAGATCAACAGTGAAAACTCCATACAATTACCTTCAGCTGTTATTGAGTTACAACAATAAATGTCTCATTTAAAAAATTATATAATTTTACGCAAAAAACGCGTAACCTATTTTTCCCCAATTTTCATGAAAAACATAATTTTTATGTTCCCAGGTATCCTGAATCTGCCTGCAGCTTTTGGTTTCAAAGAAGAAGATTTTTTTTGTCTTTTTGCTAGTTTTAGTAACGGCGGCCATTTTGTTTAGCGTGGCTAAACCCCGAACACAATTTTGAAAGCCTTTTACCCAGGAATGATATTCATCAAGTTTCATCAAATTTGGCTCAGTAGTTTCGGAGAAGATTTTTGAAAAATTGATAACGGACGACAAACGACGACGACGACGGACGCAAAGTGATGGCAATAGCTTACACGGACCTTCGGTCCAGGTGAGCTAAAAAGAGATGTCTACAGGTAAGTGCGAGAAACAGGATTTAACCGTCTCATCTAATTGTTTGAATAAAGCATTAATAACTTAAAATAGAATGAATTGTTCAAAATGATTTAAGGGAATTAAAGCAAATACGTGACCTCTGCGACATCTGCAATCGTTATCAATAGAAATGCAGTATAAAAAGTTTTTACGCCATTTATAAATGAAAACGATGAGTCCTTAAGAAAACACTTAAAATCGATGTCCGATGTCATGGTAGGTCAAAATAGGTCAAAAGCATTTAAGCAAATACGTTACTACTGTGACACCTGCAATCGTAATCAATAGAAATGCAGTATGAAACTGTCGTTTGATGAACATCCTAGCAATAATCAACGTCAACATGTTTAAGATGGCTACGTTTTTGGTTTGTTTTTATATTTTCATGGTCAGTTTAGGTAGGTAAAATATGATACATGATAAGAAAATAAATTTACCATCCGGAGAACCTCGTCTCACTTCCCTTGCAGCAGTTCAAAAGTAATACTTTGTTTTCAACACAGATTAGTAATTTTGTTTTTTTATTGAGAGTGATTCTGAATTCATTTTTGTATCTTCGAACAATGTACTTGAAACTATTCATATTGACTATCTATCTTCTCATACGGATTTGAAACGATTCATATACAATTATATCAATGATCAATGGTCAAGCCATTGCAATTGCCAAGAACATAAGTTATATTCAGTCTTGTCGTGAATGAAAGTGTTGTTCTTCGGCGTTGTAGTATCGGCCATAGTCATTTCACATTTTGTTTTACCTTGAAAGGAGAACAAGCTCCTCAATGTGTCCATCGTCAAGATTAACAATTATGTATTGTCATTTTTCCGCGAATAGCTTCAATGTGACTTTTAAAAATCACTTACTATATTGACATGCCTTGATCCTTTTATTTTGATTTCAGGCGTTGCCCCCCGCAGAAGCAACATAATTAAATTCAATACTAAATCACACAAAAAAAAGAAATTTACGTATCTGTATTTTACAGATGTTGCTCAACCTGGGTGTTGTGATACAACTGATTGTTTGTGCACTGACGAATATGTTCCTGTCTGTGGGTCTGATGGAAACACGTACCAGAATATGTGTCAAATACATTTTATGAACCGGTGTTTTAAACCATATCTGTAAGTAGTTACAATGTTTTTATAATGCCTTCATTCAATTGTCATTTATTTTTTCTAGTAACATTTAAATAATTCTATAAAACATCAATGGACATTGTTTGACTGTTCTGTTCATTTAAGCTTTTTTACTGACTACAAAGACGTTGCCAAATAAAATGTTTGATACTTTTTTTTATTAAGGTCATTATTCTACATTATCATTAAAATACATTTCATACAGGTTTGTGACACTTGTCTACTGGATTGACAACACTAAACAGACACTTCTAATTGAAATGCATTTGTATTTTGTTCTTAGAATTAATGTTATAGCGGTGACGTTTTTTTATGGAAATAAGGGGGTGACGTTTCTTTATGGAATAACCTGCATACAGTGAGCAAAATAAAAAAAGATAAAAACAATGTGCAAATTATAATTCCAAAGCAACTTTAAAACGGGAAAATAAGGTTGACACTTCCAACAAGAAAGTGACGCTGAATTCTCAGGAAGAGTAAGTATGTCCTGTTTAGCTAGCTACAGCCGTCTTGAATTGAAATTTAGAATGAAAGGAATGTGAAACTTTGGGGCGTGAAATATATCAAAGGTAAATATCGATACAGAGACTACTTATTCCGCAAGTTTACTTGATAATGGGATTCATACGACAAATATAGCGTCAACGGAAGACTGCATTTTAAGTTATATAACAAATGTGAAATTTGTCGTATTTTTAATAGATTAGATAGAAAGATGGCGGTTTATCTATTAATAATCCTAAACTTGGAGATTATGTAGATGCCATCATCACAGTAAGCTTGAAAATAAAAATACGACTGATTCTTCATAAAAGTTCTGCCTCACAGTTAGACTTCAAGTTATTCTACGCCAACGAAAGGCTACATATAATAAAGCTGTTTGATAAACGTTTTGACGTCCTTTTCTATGCGCCATATATCTGTTTTTTTTTTTTTTTTTTTTGCTTATGATTGTGTTTCACAATTAGTACGCCATGGTAAAGCTTGTTCCTACTACGGGAACTTTGTAAAACGCAGCTAACAACTTACAATTAAATTGTTGAAGCGATGATATGGCAAACTTCGGCTTTTCAAGGCCCTCAAACAGTTCTATGCAATATTATTGTTAAGTGTGATGTTTTATACGTCAATTGTTACTTGTTCCTTTTGTTTGGAAATTTGATTGCACACGTGACAGGTAAACCTAGGTGGACAGGAGATGCCTACCCTTCTGAGAACTCGGTCTCAATTCCCTGCACATTCTTTGATGGTCATTGATTCATCATGTAGCCTTCTTGTATTATATTTCTTGCTGTATAAAAGGTTCTTAATATGTTTCACAGAGTGATATTTCTCTTTATTCATTTTCAAAAATTTGTCACAGTATTTTTTTTCTTTCGTACATAAAACATTTATTCATTGTCGATTTCTAAATTATCTTCACACCAAATACTCCCTCTTGCAAAAAAATATCCTTACTTAAATTTTATTTAATATATTTTAGTCGTTTAGAGTTTTAACTCCTTTATAAAATTTGGTTTTTACAAACTTGTTAACAAATTTAACATATCGTTCACGTGTTTTACTTACCTTGCATTCAGAATTACGGATTTATTTTTCTATCGCAGTAAAGATTCAGAATAATCTTTATAATGTATCAGTGACATAAAACGGTAGTGAAATATTATTCCCATACTTACAATGCGCTCATGGTTTGCGTTTTAAAGTGGTATCGCACATCACTTCCTGTCAAAGTAGTTGAAAAAGAAAATGATATTTACAAATGTATTGAAACTTGTACATGGTAACAATAGACATCATTGTTAATTGCTGTCAAGGTATTGCAATACAAAATAATGCATAAATCAAATATTTTTGTTTTAGATAGATAAACATCCATACGCCAACATGGATACAAAATTACATCACCGACACGACTTGGGTTGATTTGTTTGTAATGCGAGTCCGATTTTGTTACTTCCTAATTAATTGTTATTATATATTTATGGCCATAGCTATATGAAGATCGAAAATTTCAAGTGACAATCCGAACCGATTTTTAGTTAACACATAAACATGTTACGTGCATGCAAACCCCACCCCCACATTTGTTAATGGTTGAAAAATGCCCCGATTTTATGGTTCTTGAAAACATAAAAAACAATTCAAAATATTGGCGAATTAGTTTTTAACCTCAAAAACATTCACGTTCACGATTTTTCTTTAAACTCAAGAAAATTTCAAAATACAAAACCCACTCCCACCCTCCAAATACTACATTTATCTTGAAATGTACAGTTTACATAATTACTTTCATTAAAGCATAAGTTCTTTATGTTGAAAAATTTCCGTTTTATGCAACTCTTAAATAAGTCCTTCTTGAAACATGACGATGTTGTTTTTTTTTGGCAAAAATAACAAAAAAAAGTCTGTTTGAAATTACTAGTTTGCTGAAGAAACCCAAGAATTATCCAACTTGCTGCTGGAGGTGTGAAAAATCAAAAGGACTTTAGTAACATCGAAAAAAATCACAACAGCTAAAGGAGACTTACAGACAAGCATGACAGCTGTTTTAGCTTCACTGATGCAGCTTCACATTTTCTGCACCTGGATTGAAAACCGCATATAACGTCTTTTTTGTCAGTGATAAGTGTATGCAGTTTTTGTTTGTTTTGGTTTGAAGTTTTAGTAATTTTTTATCATACAAGGTGCAGTTTGATAACATTTTAAAATGGCATTTGGCTTATTTATAGATCTGACATGTGCTAATTGGAATTTCTATATAAAACCAAATATGTAAATAGCTTTTTGTCATTTAAATAAGTGCGCTGTTTATCTAACATTGAATAGGATGTAAAACTATAATTATTATTGAATAAAGTCGAAATTACAAAAAAGAATGTTAAAAAAAAACTCGAAATTAAAATCACACATTAAAAACATCTTAATGCAATTAAATTATAGTCCGACAACTTATTCAGTGATAAAAACCGATGTGGTTTAAAAAAAGATCGTGGTTTACTTACCTCAGATTTTATTAATGCTTTATGTAGATTGTTATTTTTATAAACATGTGTTTAAATAATTTGATTAAATTTCTAATGTTAAGTCTAAAAATCAAATAAAACCCGTTTTTATCAGACAGACGCCCATCTGAATTCAGACGATGCGCATTACGTAGTAAAATGCATTATCGTCCAAAACTACATCTTTTGAGACAAAAATCACGGCTTGAAGGTTTTATAGTTTAAAAACAAGAAATTAAACATTGTGTAGTTCTAGGCCAAACATGTGTAATAAATGAATATTATTCATTATTTTGATGTTTATGCTGTTTACCTGTTTTCCATTCATAATAAAGTGCAAGGGTTAATCCGTGACGTATACTAGTTAGGAATAGAAACACCTGTATAAACCCGTACCGCGTGAATAAGTTTTAGCCAATCAGAACCCAATTATGAATTGCTTACATGAATGAAACTCTCAAATATGCCATATCAATATATTAGAGAGCCAACAGCTACCTTTCAATTAATGGCTCAATTTTGACTCCCAAAAATTCAAAAAAACTACAGCGAATATTAAACATTTAACCATGAAGATAGAAACATAGTATTTTTTAAATACTTATCTTTAAAACAAGACTGCAAACGAACAAGTATTAATTTCTCAACAAACTTTTATCGGAGAAGTTTATTAAAATTTATATTTATATAAATTAAAATGAAAAAAAATGGAAAAAGCTGAAAATATTTTAAAAAATATTCAAAATATGTTCATATAACACAAATTTCAAGTCTACTGAAGTTATATCAAGTGAGATATCTAAGTTTGAATCACGCATCCATTGAAAACTATAAAAATATATTCAAAATATGTTCTAATAACACAAATTTCAAGTCTACTGAAGTTATATCAAGTGAGATAAAAATAATGCCTGTCCTGTTTCGTCGAGTTACGTTCGGTAGTAGTTTTCTGATTAGGTTGTCTATTTGGAGAATATGTGAATGTCGTGTATCCTAGTGATGGTATTCGGATGAGATACTTCATTCATATCTCTAATGTTTAGTCATTTAAATGACAATCAATCGGAAACAAACATACTGTCACTGTTCCACCAGGAAATTGAGGCTGGGTGCTCCGGAACGGTAATTAACTATTTGTGATCACATTTATTTGTTTTGTGTAATTAATTAAAGTTTTAATATCTATATAATTTGTTTTATATTTTCAGTTATTTGAAGCACATTGGTACCTGCTAGCTCTACACAAACGCTACAATTGATTCTATAAAGCAATAAACAGTACACTGTTGATTCCGTATGTGTTTTATTATCTTTAACAAAAAATGATAGCTAAGATGCGAATATCTAATACTGAATACAGATTTTGGTTATTTTGTGAAGCACCATACCGATTCCATAAAAATCGTATGTGTATTTTGCAATATAATCTTTTTGTTACCATAATTATACAGTCAAACCTGCCGTAATGGTCACCTTTATATAAGGCCCGCCTGCTTTAAAGGTAAGAAAAAATCATTCCAGTTCTTTATTCATGTTATTTGAACTTGTATGTCAGGACCACCTGTCCAAAAACCATATTTTCCGATTCCTTAAGGTGGCTTTTATAGAGAGGTCTGAATGTACATGGTGACTTTTCGATTCAGAGTTTGATCATAATATAAGGTTTGTTATAAATCTTAGGCAAGAGTCCTTCACAAACTTATCAAATACTCAAAAACAAACATACTAATCCATGTCCGAATCACAATCCAGAAGGAAAGTAAAAACTGACAAGTTAGATTAGACACGTGAAATTTTATTAAGAAAGTGAGGCCGGGTGCTCCGGAAGGGTAAGCACCTCCTGTTTAGCTAGCTACACCCGTCACGTGTGTAATCAAAATTGTGTGAAAGGAACATGAGACTATAAGACGTCAAATATATCGACAATACTGTGATGACGGCCATAAAACTTTTTGAGGGCCTTGATGAGCCTAGGTTTGCAATGTCCCTGAGTCAAAAATTTATTTGCAAGCAGCTTACTTCGTTGTACAAAGTCCCCGTAGTGGAAACAAGCTCTACCATAGCGTATTAATTGGGAAACAAATACACCATAAGCAGGAGAAGCAGGTATATTGCTACATAAAAAAGGAAAGTTGACAATAGAAAAATTGAATTCATCACGTTTGTCATAAGTTTCAAATGTAGCCTTTCGTGTGCGTCATAATTCAGGTATAAGTCTAATATAAAGCAGAACTTGAGAGATCAGTCGTGTCTTTTATTTCAAGCTCACTAGGATAGATGACATTTACATAGTCTCCAAATTTAGGAATGTTAAGAGACAGAACGTCATCTATATATCTGTATGTTGAGTTGAATGATTTCGCGACAGTCTTCTCTCCAGACTAAACAAGGTTCTGCATAAATTCTGCTTTATCAGAATAAAGAAACAACTCAATAAAATTTGTTCCGTCTTTTTTTTTCTCGTTTCAAGATTATTTTGATTTTTAAAATTTGTTAACTAATGATATAATGAGAAATTTTATTCCGACAAGTCTGTCTAGTGCTACAAAAGTAAAACGTATTTAGTAATAATATCCATTCTTCTTTAAAATAAAGATGATCCCAACGTGTTTAATTTGTAATTTGTCGTCTTAATTAATGTCTTTGCTGCGTCGTGGTGGTTGTTCTGGCAACTGTCTTTATATATGTATGTATTTGATCTACGAAAATATTTAAAAACTCTCCCACTGTTCAAAACAACTTTGATATGATATTATCAGAGTGATTATAGACAGTACTTTTCTTCAGTTCTATTGATACTCTTCTGTCTTTTACATATTCTAGCCGAAAATAGCTGTAATAAACAATAATTTGCTCACTTACTTCTTCAGTTCTTCGTTTTGTAAATTAACAGATGATTTAGTTGAATGTTGCTTAACGTCGCATCAGCAATTTTTGAGCTATTCGCGACCAGATTTATTTTATTAATCTATCTGGAATATTCTATGAACAATTTGGTGTATGCATGTGCGAATGTGTTGTATGGTCTGCCTTGTACTAGCGCCCACTCGGGGCGACATAAGGGGCTAACTCGCCGAGTCAGTAAGCCACGGACAAGCGTACCACTCCCCCATTCCATTATACTGATACTAGGTGAACCAGTAAAGCCAACAGCAAGGGAATTTGACTTTCCCACATGTGGTCTGAGCGGGACTCGAAATCACAGCGGTGAAAGACCCTGAAAAATGAGGTCTTATCCATTAGTATTATTAGTTATTAATAGTTTCATATCCGGGAATTTATACATAAAAATATAGTTATTCCTATCCTCATTATATCGATATGCTACTGGATCTACTAAATAGCTCAATTCAGTTGATGGTCATTCCAAATTCGAGTGTTCGGGGTTCGAACACCACCAGATCTGATTAAATCTTGACACTTCAAAGAGTTATCCTTGTTCAAAAACCGACCGGACCTTACTAACTTGTTTCACCGGGCAACGGCATTGATAAATGACAAGAGGCCCATGGACCTGATACGCTCACCTGATAACTAATGGCTAGCTGGATATTTAAAGACAACATAAATACTAAACCCCAATGACTTTTTTCTTTACTTCATGATAACCGTTGTATCAATACCTACAACATTCTAGTATACATGCCTATACAAAAAGTTAATAGTTTTCAAGAAAATTAACCATTTCAGTATTGTTTCACATCTGTGACCTTGACCTTTGAACCCATGACCTTTTTCTATACATCAAAATGATTGTTGTATCGATACCTACAACATTCTAATATACATGCCCATAAAAAAGTTTATAGTTTTCAAGATAATTAAACATTTCGGGATTGTTTCGCATATGTGACCTTGACCTTTGAACCCATAACCTTTTTCTATACATCAAAACGATCGTTGTATCAATACTTACAACATTCGAATATACATGCCTATACAAAAAGTTTATAGTTTTCGAGATAATTAACCATTTCGGTATTGTTTTGCATCTGTGACCTTGACCTTTGAATCCATGACCTTTTTCTATACATCAAAATGATCGTTCTATCAATACCTATAACATTCTAATATACATGCCTATACAAAAAGTTTATAGTTTTCGAGATAATTAACCATTTCTGTATTGTTTTGCATCTGTGACCTTGACCTTTGGGCCCATGACCTTTTTCTATACATCAAAATGATCGTTGTATCAATACTTACAACATTCGAATATACATGTCTATACAAAAAGTTTATAGTTTTCGAGATAATTAGCCATTTCGGTATTGTTTTACATCTGTCACCTTGACCTTTGAACCCATGACCTTTTTCTATACATCAAAATGATCGTTGTATCAATAACTACAACATTCTAATATACATGCCTATACAAAAAGTTTATAGTTTTCGAGATAATTAACCATTTCGGTATTGTTTCACATCTGTGACCTTGACCTTTGAACACATGACCTTTTTCTATACATCAAAATGATCGTTGTATCAATACCTACAACATTCTAATATACATGCCTATACAAAAAGTTTATAGTTTTCGAGATAATTAACCATTTCGGTATTGTTTCACATCTGACCTTGAGCTTTGAACCCATGACCTTTTTCTATACATCAAAATAATCGTTGTATCAATACTTAAAACATTCTAATATACATGCCTATACAAAAAGTTTATAGTTTTCGAGATAATTAACCATTTCGGAATTGTTTTACATCTGTGACCTTGACCTTTGAACCCATGACCTTAAGCTTTTTCTATACATCAAAATGATCGTTGTATCAATACCTACAACATTCATATATAAATGCCTATACAAAAAGTTTATAGTTTTCGAGATAATTAACTATTTCGGTATTGTTTCGAATGATTGTTGTATCGATACCTACAACATTTTAATATACATGCCTATAAAAAAAGTTTACTAGTATAGTTTTTGAGATAATTAAACATTTCGGGATTGTTTCGAATATGTGACCTTGACCTTTAAACCCATAACCTTTTTCTATACATCAAAATGATCGTTGTATCCATACCTATAACATTCTAATATACATGCCTATACAAAAAGTTTATAGTTTTCGAGATAATTAACCATTTCGGTATTGTTTTGCATCTGTGACCTTGACCTTTGAACCCATAACCTTTTTCTATACATCAAAATGATCGTTGAATCAATACTTACAACATTCTAATATACATGTCTATACAAAAAGTTTATAGTTTTCGAGATAATTAGCCATTTCAGTATTTTTTCACATCTGTGACCTTGACCTTTGAACCCATGACCTTTTCCTATACATCAAAATGATCGTTGTATCAATACCTACAACATTCTAATATACATGCCTATACAAAAAGTTTATAGTTTTCGAGATAATTAACGATTTCGGTATTGTTTCGCATCTGTGACCTTGACCTTTGAACCCATGACCTTTTTCTATACATCAAAATAATCGTTGTATCAATACTAACAACATTCTAATATACATGCCTATACAAAAAGTTTGTAGTTTTTTCAGATAATAATTATAATCAGAGGTAAAAAAAATTAGGTCACGACCTTCACAATTTACCTTGACCTCATTTTGAAGATACTAACAAGAAGATGTCAAAACTGAAAACCCCATGTCATTATCTGGTCAAATAGTCAAGTTATAACAATTTGAAGCTATTTTACGTTTTTTTTAAATTAAACGCAAAAACGCGTAACATATAAGCCAAATATCACATCAAATTTTTTCTTCAATCAGTACTTTCGGGGAAAAAGATTTTTTAAGATTTTTGCACCCCTAGGTCACCTTGACCTAGTTATGGTAGCCATGGCAATGCAACGAACAAATTTGAATTGCACCGGTCCATAAATACTTCTGACAAAGTTTCATTAAAAACTGTCCGGTAGTTTCAGAGGAGAAGTCGGAAATAGGTGTAAACGACGCACGCACGCACACACACACACACACACACACACGCACATACACACGCTGCGCTATGCCATAAGCTCACATGACCTTTGGTCAGGTGAGCTAAAAACGATGAGTCCTTAAGAAAAGACTTAAAATCGATGTCCGATGTCATGTTAGATGTCAAAGGATAAGGACCTCTCAATGTACAATAGGTCAAAATCATTTAAGCAAATACGTTACTGCTGTGACACCTGCAATCGTAATCAATAGAAATGCAGTATAAAACTGTCGTTTGATGAACATCCTAGCAATAATCAACGTCAACATGTTTAAGATGGCTACGTTTTGGGTTTGTTTTTATGTTTTCATGGTCAGTTTAGGTAGGTAAAACATATAATACATGATAAGAAAATAAATTTACCATCCGGAGAACCTCGTCTCACTTCCCTTGCGGCAGTTCAAAAGTAATACTTTGTTTTCAACAGATTAGTAATTTTGTTTTTTCAATGAGAGTGATTCTGAATTCATTTTTGTATCTTCGAACAATGTACTTGAAACTATTCATATTGACTATATCTGAAGCCATTGATATACAATTATATCAACATGATCAATGATCAATGGTCAAGAATTACAATAGCCACGAACATAGGTTACATTCAGTCTTGTCTGGGATGAAAGTGTTGTTCTTCGGCGTTGTAGTATCAGCCATAGTCATTTCACATATTGTTTTACCTTGAAAGGAGAACAAGCTCCTCAATGTGTCCATCGTCAAGATCAACAATCTAGTCAACACATTTTGTTGGTTTGTGTTGACTTTGCACCTACATAGGGTATTTCTTATTAAGCAATATCAATGCACGATTTTCTTTTCTGTCGGTGGACAGCAAAATTTAAAATTCCTTCGGGAAATTAATTTGTTTAAAAATCTAATTGTTTTATATAAAATATATTTTGGTCCTTTGGATGTTGAGAAAAAGGTTTTGGTTTCATAGTTTTGGTCCATGCACTACTGATTAGGAATTGTAATCCGAAACGGTCGTCTAGTGCTGTAAAGTTATAACTGGTATATTATGTAACGCAGTGTTCTATTTATAACGTCTCTTGATATAACTCTCAGTTTGTGATATAACTCTCAGTTAAGCAATAAATTTATTAACAATTATATATTGTCGTTTTTCCGCGAATAGCTGCAATGTGACTTTAAAAAAATTCACTTACTATATTGACTTCCCTTGTCCCTTTTATTTTATTTTCAGGCGTTGCCCCCCGGAAGCAACATAATAAAATTTAATACTAAATTTACTAAATCACACAAAAAAGAAATTTACGTATCTTTAGTTTTACAGATGTTGCTCAACCTGGGTGTTGTGATACAACTGATTGTTTGTGCACTGACGAATATTATCCTGTCTGTGGGTCTGATGGAAACACGTACCAGAATAATTATATAATTGTCAAATACATTTAATGAACCGGTGTTTTAAACCATATCTGTAAGTAGTTACAATGTTTTTATAATGCCTTTATTCAATTGTCATTTATTTTTTCTAGTAACACTTAAATAATTCTATAAAACATCAATGGACATTGTTTGACTGTTTCTGTTCATTTAAGCTTTTTTACTGACTACAAAGACGTTGCCAAATAAAATGTTTGATACTTTTTTTTATTAAGGTCATTATTCTACATTATCATTAAAATACATTCCATACAGGTTTTTGACACTTGTCTACTGGATTGACAACTCTAAACAGACACTTCTAATTGAAATGTATTTGTATTCTGTTCTTAGCGGTGACGTTTCTTTATGGAAATAAGGGGTAACGTTTCTTTATGAAAATAAGGGATGACGTTTCTTTATGGAAATAAGGGGGTGGTGTTTCTTTATGGAAACAAGGGGTGACGTTTCTTAATGGAAATAAGGGGGTGACGTTTCTTTATGGAAATAAGGGGGTGACATTTCTTTTTAGAATGAGCTGCATACAGTGAGCAAAATAAAATACGATAAAAACAATTCCAAAGCAACTTTAAAACGGGAAAATAAGGTAGACACGTCCAACAAGAAAGTGAGGCTGGGTTCTCAGGAAGAGTAAGTATGTCCTGTTTAGCTAGCTATAGCCGTATTGAATTGAAATTTAGAATGAAAGGAATGTGAAACTTTGGGGCGTGAAATATATCAAGGGTAAATATCGATACAGAGACTACTTATTCCGCAAGTTTACTTGATAATGGGATTCATACGACAAATATAGCGTCAACGGAAGACTGCATTTTAAGTTATATAACAAATGTGAAATTTGTCGTATTTTTTAATAGATTAGATAGATAGATGGCGGTTTATCTATTAATAATCCTAAACTTGGAGATGATGTAGATGCTATCATCACAGTAAGCTTGAAAATAAAGATACGACTGATTCTTCATAAAAGTTCTGCCTCACAGATAGACTTAAAGTTAACCTACGCCAACGAAAGGCTACATATAAAGCTGTTTGATAAACGTTTTGACGTCCTTTTCTATGCGCCATATATCTGCTTTTTTGCTTATGATTGTGTTTCACAATTAGTACGCCATGGTAAGCTTGTTCCTACTACGGGAACTTTGTAAAACGCAGCTAACAACTTACAATTAAATTGTTGAAGCGATGATATGGCAAACTTCGGCTTTTCAAGGCCTCAAACAGTTCTATGCAATATTATTGTTAAGTGTGATGTTTTATACGTCAATTGTTACTTGTTCCTTTTGTTTGGAAATTTGATTGCACACGTGACAGGTAAACCTAGGTGACAGGTAAACCTAGGTGACAGAGGTGCCTACCCTTCTGAGAACTCGGTCTCAATTCCCTGCACATTCTTTGATGGTCATTGATTCATCATGTAGCCTCTTCTTGTATTTATATATCTTGCTGTATAAAAGGTTCTTAATATGTTTCACAGAGTGATATATTTCTCTTTATTCATTTTCAAAAATTTATCACAGTATTTTTTTTCTTTCGTACATAAAACATTTATTCATTGTCGATTTCTAAATTATCTTCACACCAAATACTCCTCTTGCAAAAAATATCCTTACCTAAATTTTATTTCATATATTTTAGTCGTTTAGAGTTTTAACTCCTTTATAAAATTTTGGTTTTTACAAACTTGTTAACAAATTTAACATATCGTTCACGTGTTTTACTTACCTTGCATTCAGAATTACGGATTTATTTTTCTATCGCAGTAAAGATTCATAATAATCTTTTATAATGTATCAGTGACATAAAACGGTAGTGAAATATTATTCCCATACTTACAATGCGCTCATGTTTTGCGTTTTAAAGTGGTATCGCACATCACTTCCTGTCAAAGTAGTTGAAAAAGAAAATGATATTTACAAATGTATTGAAACTTGTACATGGTAACAATAGACATCATTGTTAATTGCTGTCAAGGTATTGCAATACAAAATAATGCATAAATCCAATATTTTTTGTTTTAGATAAACATCCATACGCCAACATGGATACAAAATTACATCATCAAGACCGACACGACTTGGGTTGATTTGTTTGTAATGCGAGTCCGATTTTGTTACTTCCTAATTAATTGTTATTATATATTTATGGCCATAGCTATATGAAGATCGAAAATTTCAAGTGACAATCCGAACCGATTTTTAATTAACACATAAACATGTTACGTGCATGCAAACCCAACCCCCACATTTGTTAATGGTTGAAAAATGCCCCGATTTTATGGTTCTTGAAAACATAAAAAACAATTCAAAATATTGGCGAATTAGTTTTTTAACCTCAAAAACATTCACGTTCACGATTTTTCTTTAAACTCAAGAAAATTTCAAAATACAAAACCCACTCCCACCCTCCAAATACTACATTTATCTTGAAATGTACAGTTTACATAATTACTTTCATTAAAGCATAAGTTCTTTATGTTGAAAATTTCCGTTTTTATGCAACTCTTAAATAGGTCCTTCTTGAAACATGACGATGTTGTTTTTTTTTGGCAAAAATAACAAAAAAAAGTCTGTTTGAAATTACTAGTTTGCTGAAGAAACCCCAAGAATTATCCAACTTGCTGCTGGAGGTGTGAAAAATCAAAAGGACTTTAGTAACATCGAAAATAAATCACAACAGCTAAAGGAGACTTACAGACAAGGCATGACAGCTGTTTTTAGCTTCACTGATGCAGCTTCACATTTTCTGCACCTGGATTGAAAACCGCATATAACGTCTTTTTTGTCAGTGATAAGTGTATGCAGTGTTTGTTTGTTTTATCACTTTTAGTGCAGTTTACATTAAAATGAATTATCCTGTTCAAAATCCTACTTTTACCTCCCCTTGGTGAACAGCTGAGGGCAACAGGTTAATTACGTAGCTAAAGAAAGAGGTGTTTTCCCGAAAAAATAAACGTATTCACCGTTCTACCTGTTGCCATTAATATTTTGGTTTGAAGTTTTAGTAATTTTTTTATCATACAAGGTGCAGTTTGATAACATATTCAAATGGCATTTGGCTTATTTATAGATCTGACATGTGCTAATTGGAATTTCTATATAAAACCAAATATGTAAATAGCTTTTTGTCATTTAAATAAGTGCGCTGTTTATCTAACATTGATATAGGATGTAAACTATAATTATTATTGAATAAAGTCGAAATTACAAAAAATGAATGTTAAAAAAAAACTCGAAATTAAAATCACACATTAAAAACATCTTAATGCAATTAAATTATAGTCCGATCACTTATTCAGTGATAAAAACCGATGTGGTTTAAAAAAAGATCGTGGTTTACTTACCTCAGATTTTATTAATGCTATATGTAGATTTGTTATTTTTATAACATGTGTTTAAATAATTTGATTAAATTTCTAATGTTAAGTCTAAAAATCAAATAAAACCCGTTTTTATCAGACAGACGCCCATCTGAATTCCGACGATGCGCATTACGTAGTAAAATGCATTATCGCCCAAAACTACATCTTTTGAGACAAAAATCACGGCTTGAAGGTTTTGTAGTTTAAAAACAAGAAATTAAACATTGTGTAGTTCTAGGCCAAACATGTGTAATAAATGAATATTATTCATTATTTTGATGTTTATGCTGTTTTACCTGTTTTCCATTCATAATAAAGTGCAAGGGGTTAATCCGTGACGTATACTAGTTAGGAATAGAAACACCTGTATAAACCCGTACCGCGTGAATAAGTTTTAGCCAATCAGAACCCAATTATGAATTGCTTACATGAATGAAACTCTCAAATATGCCATATCAAAATATTAGAGAGCCAACAGCTACCTTTCAATTAATGGCTCAATTTTGACTCCCAAAAATTCAAAAAACTACAGCGAATATTAAACATTTAACCTTGAAGATAGAAACATAGTATTTTTTAAATACTTATCTTTAAAACAAGACTGCAAACGAACAAGTATTAATTTCTCAACAAACTTTTATCGGAAAAGTTTATTAAAATTTATATTTATATAAATTAAAATGAAAAAAAAATGGAAAAAGCTGAAAATATTTTTAAAAATATTCAAAATATGTTCATATAACACAAATTTCAAGTCTACTGAAGTTATATCAAGTGAGATATCTAAGTTTGAATCACGCCATCCATTGAAAACTATAAAAATATATTCAAAATATGTTCTAATAACACAAATTTCAAGTCTACTGAAGTAGTACTTAAATGACAATCAATCGGAAACAAACATACTGTCACTGTTCCACCAGGAAATTGAGGCTGGGTGCTCCGGAACGGTAATTAACTATTTGTGATCACATTTATTTGTTTTGTGTAATTAATTAATATCTATATAATTTGTTTTATATTTTCAGTTATTTGAAGCACATTGGTACCTGTTAGCTCTACACAAACGCTACAATTGATTCTATAAAGCAATAAACAGTACATTGTTGATTCCGTATGTGTTTTATTATCTTTAACAAAAAATGATAGCTAAGATGCGAATATCTAATACTGAATACAGATTTTGGTTATTTTGTGAAGCACCATACCGATTTCATAAAAATCGTATGTGTATTTTGCAATATAATCTTTTTGTTACCATAATTATACAGTCAAACCTGCCGTAATGGTCACCTTTATATAAGGCCCGCCTGCTTTAAAGGTCAGAAAAAATCATTCCAGTTCTTTATTCATGTTATTTGAACTTGTATGTCAGGACCACCTGTCCAAAACCATATTTTCCGATTCCTTAAGGTGGCTTTTATAGAGAGGTCTGAATGTACATGGTGACTTCTCGATTCAGAGTTTGATCATAATATAAGGTTTGTTATGAATCTTAACTTAGAGTCCTTCAAAAACTTATCAAATATCAAAAACAAACATGCTAATCCATGCCGAATCACAATCCAGAAGCAAAGTAAAACTTTGGAACTGACAAGTTAGGTTAGACACGGAAGTTCCACCAGAAAGTGAGTCCGGGTGCTCCAGAAGGGTAAGCACCTCCTGTTTAGCTAGCTACACCCGCCACGTGTGTAATCAAAATTGTGTGAAAGGAACATGGAACTAGGAGACGTCAAATATATATAGTAATAATATATCCATTGTTCTTTAAAATAAAGATGATCCCGACGTGTTTAATTTGTAATTTGTGGTCTTTATTAATTCTTTTGCTACGTCGCGGTGGTTGTTCTGGCAACTGCCTTTATATAATTTGATCTACGAAAAAAAATATTTAGAAACTCTTCCACTGTGCAAAACAACTTTGATATGATATTATCGAAGTGATAATGATTATTAACAGTACTTTCCTTTAGTTCTATTGATACTATTCTGTCTTTTACATATATTAGCCGCGAATAGCTGTAATAAACAATAATTTGCTCACTTACTTCTTCGGTTCTTCTTTTGTAAATTAACAGATGATTTGGTTGGTTGGTTGAACGTTGCTTAACGTCGCATCAGCAATTTTTTTAGCTATTCGCGACCAGAACTATTTTATTAATCTATATGGATCAATCTATGAAAAATTTCGTGTATGCATGTGCGAATGTGTTGTATGGTCTGCCTTGCACTAGCGCGCACTCAGGGCGACTTTAACGTGTTATTACTGAGTTAGTACGCCACAGACAAGCGTACCACTCCCCCATTCCATTATACTGATACCAAGTTAACCAGTAAAGCCAACGGCAAGGGAATTTCACTTTCCCACATGTGGTCTGAGCGGGACTCGGAACTCACAGTGGTGAGAGACACTGGATTTGAAGACTGACGTCTTAGCCATTTGATGGGATTTATTAAGTAATACATGTTGTAACACTTTCACTGTTATTAATAGTTTCATATCCGGAAATTCATACATAACCTTATAGTTATTTCTATCCTCAATATATGCTACTGGAACTACTAAGGTAGCTCAATTCAGTTGATAACATGGTCATTCCAAATTCGAGTGTTCGGGGTTCGAACACCACCAGATCTGATATATCTTGATACTTCACAGAGTTGTCCTGGTTCGAAAACCGACCGGACCTTACTAACTTGTTTCACTGGGCAACGGCATTTATAAATGAAAACGATGAGTCCTTAGGAAGAGACTTAAAATTAAGACTTAAAATCGATGTCTAATGTCATGGTAGATGTGAAACGATAAGGAACTCTCATTATAAAAGTAAAAATTGTTGGCACTTCCCCTATAGCTGGCGATGTCCCGATATAATTGAAATATTCTTGACAAGCCCGTAAATCATTATATAATCAGTCGATAAATATATTATTCTACATTTTTTTGTACCGAGAATAAAACTTCCAATCAGGACATAAGTGTCGCAACGTTGCAATTTTTACATTAAAATTTAAATGAAGCAAGTTAGAATATTGATCGTTTATTCAAATATTTCCTCAATTAATAAGCCATGTTACACTTGAATTTAATACAACGTTTTTATATTTAATGAAATAAATGAGGACATTATATAACAATAATAATGCGATTAGGTAACCAAAAAATATTGTTAAGTGTTTGATAAGCCGAACCACAGATAATTAAAAAATATCGAACCATCTTTCGTTGAATCGGGATTGTTCATCTAGTCCGTCACTATAAACCCTTTTAATACAATTTCATTTTTATCATGTTTATTGTTTGAACGTACAGACTATGGAAAGCGACAAAATGCCACCTCGACTTGTATGCTGAGTAGTATTTCAGGATGGGAGTATAAAAGAATAATTCATTATGCCCTCAAAAACGAAGTGGGAAAGATATGGTGTTAACATTTTATCCGTCACTTTTCTCGAAAACTAACTCCCGAACGTTTTGTAATATAAATATTGTTTCAAGCCTTCTTTGCCAAATTTGCTCATTAGGTATGTGCGCGGGTAAAGCTAACTAGAAAGGAAGCGCTTACATTTTTTGAGCACACCCCTTGTAGAAGTTTGCATGCATGTTTAACAGTATTTAGCAAATTCTACTGTGCATTGCTAATTGTGATTTTGGGCCGTATTTTTTGTTTGATCGATGCAGATAGACACTGACGCTAGGTCCTGCATATCGTACCTTTCCGATCATTTTTTTTTATTAGAAGTGATACAAAGGAAGTGTATAAGGGCAATTACCACTTCTACATTGCAGATTTCGTGGACAATTATGAATGAACTTTTTGGGGAGTTCCAGTCTAATGTGTTTTAACCGAGCGGATGAGATTGCTACAATAATATTTTTAAGATACAAATGACCTTAGTTATGAATGAACCAGTCCTCAGCGTTATTGAACACAAACATGCAGATCTATTCACCTTTGCTTAAAATGTTGTTAAATAACCTCTTGGCTTAACCGCGATTATTTCCAAACGTTTTTTAAATAACGCCCGTTGCTTCTGTATTGCATCTCAGTACATCTAAAAAGGACGATGACATTTAAGAATACGAACAGAACGGTTTTCGCATAAATATAAGCTGTATGGCGCAACAGTACGCCGTGTACTTCATTAATAACAACAACATTAAGCTGCATATGTAAAGCCCGTCCTCACCAGCTGACTTCCTAAAATTTTGATCTATATACATCATTCAACACACTACAATCTTTATATAAACGATTTTTGCTATGTCCATCGGTTTACTATCACATTCAATATCCAGTTCGTTACAATAGAACAAATTTAAAGACATCTCTTTTCCATTTTAATGCCGTTATAGTCTCATCAATCTACAGTTTGACCTCAAACTAATTGCAACAGAATATATGTTGTTACTAATATGCTCTCAAATAGTGAAATGATTATAGTAGAATTAAAGTAAAAAGTAAAAATCTGATAAGGGGAAAATAGGTTATGAAGAGTTTCAATTTCCTATGGGGATTTTTATAGACAAGGGAGATAACTCTTGTAAAACAGATGGAGTTTTAGTCCCATTATCATACGATTTTTGCTATTTGAACAAAATGTAAAGCAAAGACTAGAATTAATCATAATTGTTTTCATATATATACAATTAATATTTTTGAGTTCATTTAAAGTTAAAACATCAGTTTCATTTTATTTTTAGTCTGTCACAATCTAGTGTTGATTGTAATGAGGAATTTATGACAGCTCAACGTAATGAAGTGGAAGTATAGAAAAGTTATGTTCTTTAACCTGAGATATACTGATTTTATCATTATTTTGTGCACAATGAAATATATCCGGGGTTGATAAATCTTTTTTCATCTCTTCAACATGTGCTTATTCAGCGTTTTGCAAAGTCTTCCAACTAAATAATTTAATTATTTTACATTCCATTTACATTTTAAATTGTCTTAAAGGATTTGTTTTAAGTCTATCTATAAATTTCAATCTGATTTCTAGGCTGTTCTTCATATATTTGAAGTTTTTGAAAGTTTCTGAGAAAAATTTAGGATCATTATACAGTTATCCCCTTTTCTATAGTAAATGCTATTGGTAATTACCCAAATTTCACTGAATTGAAATTGGTAGATTTTTATGGTGAATAAAAACATCTTTCCTGAAAAAAATTACATAAAAATAATTTCTGTTGCAATTACTATAAGGTTTGACCCTAACTTTTCATAGATTGACTAGACTTTTATCACCGACAATCTCGATCGGCACTTCTGAAATCAGTTCAGTTCATTGCCTATTACAAATTTAATTAGTTTGTTGCAAATTCTTTAATTATCCGGCTAAATAACCATACTTTGACGATGGTTTTGTTGATGAGATATGAGATAATATCGCTATCATTTTCCCGAATTCTATAAATTTATTTTGCTCTCACAATAAAGGCGTTAATAATTTGACAGTTTGGGAAATTCGCTATTTTTGAATTGACCAATATGTGTTTTAAAGAAAACACTTAACTGATTTGTCCACTTTTATGAATAAGAATAACAATCGATATAGCACAAACATGTAACAACCAAACAACGGCACCAAATAGAAAACGGGACTTGTTTAAATTCAAGCAGAAAAAGATAGTAGATTATCATGGGAAAGCTATTGTAAAACTAGAACTGTCTCTGAGTGAGGCTAATACCCCGCTCCCAACTTTTGATCTGGGGACAAAATTCTGTGTATGGAAATGTTAATAATTCGGCAAAATACACGTGATAAAACCGATAATGGCAGGTGCACATGTTCTTATGGTGCTCAATATCTATACATTGTTTTTAAAAAAATTGGATCAACTATATAATCCAGCCAAAAAAGGAGGTGCACATGTTCAATGTAAATAGAAACATTCTGCAATGTTTCAGACTTCTTGGTTAAAAGCTGTAAGAGGAGTTGATTACACAAAATGAGTTCCCCTCATACGGAATATTGTTGAAAAATGACTAAGTTCAACTACCCGTAAAATCTGAAAAAAAATAATATAATCCAACCAAAATAGGAGGTGCACATGTTCAATGTATATGGAAACATCCTGCAAAGTTTCAGACTTCTTGGCTAAAAGCTGTAAGAAAAGTTGATAATACAAAATGGGTACCCCTCATACCATAGAGGTCAAAGTCAAGGTCACAGTGACCTAAATATACTAACAAGGAAAAATACCAGCAAATTTATAATAATCGTGATTAAACTAAGAACTAAAACATCCATTTCGGACCCCATGGTCTAAATCATTGATATTCACGCCTGAGTCATAGACTTAATCACTTTGTCCACTTTCAAAAAATGTGATCCTAATGCTTTTTTACAAATTAAAACTTCAAAACTACATACTTCATGTTAATTCCTTCTCCATGATTTTGTCTAAACCGATGTCAATAACAAAATGTGATATAATTGGTTAAAATTGTAATTGTTGACCTGATTTGAACCTTTTAATATATGCATATGAGGTCACCAAGGGGACATACTACAGCTGATTTTTAGTAAAAAATGTAAAATTCTCTCTATGTAGGAGAATATCGGAAAAAGTAAAAATAAAACAAAAAATATGTGTAGATGCGCTTTTTGTTTTCAAAACAAAATGTGATTGTTAGGCCCCAAAAACTTATAAGGTGTTAAGTAATTTATGAAAACGACTGTCTCTAAATATTAAAGATGAACAATAATCCATGTCTGAATCACAATCCAGAAGCAAAGTAAAATAAACTTAGGTTAGACACGTGAACTTCCACCAGGGTAGAAAAATTGAAGTCATCACGTTTGTCATAAAGTTTCTAATGTAGCTATTTGTGTGCGTCATAATTTAGGTATAAGTCTAAATATGAACCAGAACTTGAGGAATCAGTAGTGTCTTTTATTTCAAGCTCACTAGGATAGATAAATTTACATAGTCTCCAAATTTCAGATTGTTAAGAGAGAGAACGTCATCTATATATCTGTATGTTGAATTGAATGATTTTGTAACTGCATATTGGGGAATTATTTGATTTATATTTTCGGAGATATTTGACAATATTCTTGAATGTTCAAGCACTTGCAATTAATATGCCTCATTGGCTTTCATTGTTAACTTCCGTACGCGTGCTGACTGTAATGACTGTCTCATATTCAAATCTAAAGTTGTGACTGTAGTGATGGATTGAAGTGACGGAAACTTACAAGTTCAATGACGTGGCTCTTGATTATGTTCATTGAATTTACTATAAAATCAATCAATGTGGAAGATAGTAAGATCAAGTCATATCTGTCAGATACCGGAGCCGTATGTAAGTTTAATCCACCACATGGGGTGTCTTGGAGAGAACGATTGGGGTTACACGAAGGATTCTCGATTCTATGTTGATGGACTTTTCGTCCAAGAATCTCACACAAAAAGTGTTGTTGACTCAAAAATGTGACTGTGTTATTATACCATCTGTTTCCTTCAATATCAACGATATGTATAAAGTGCATTGGAAACGTGTTCAAGCTATCTCGGATATATTTTGGAGTCGTTGGAAGAAAGAGTATCTTCAACATCTACAAAAGCGTACAAAGTGGTCAAATCAATATCCGAATGTTATGGAAGGTGATATTATTCTGTTGAAGGGTTCTACTCGGACAGTCTTCTTTCCAGATTTAACAAGGTTCTGCATAAATTCTGCTTCATAAGAATAAAGAAACAAATCAGCAAGCAATAGTGCACAGTTTGTACCCATTGGTATACCGATTGTTTGCTGAAAAACGATATTTCCAAATACAACAAATATGATATCTATCAAAAACGCCAACATTTTATTGATGGTATTTTCAGTATATTTTTGTTTGGAATCCGAATGATGCTTGACAAAATAACCAGAATCCCTGTTCAGCACCAGGTATTTGTATCTCAGTTTACAATTATCTATGACTCTTTTCATATCTAATCATTGATAACGGTTTTGTGCAAATATATGATCGAATCTTTTTTGTAAGTATAACGGGGTTTTACTGTACTCATTTTTAAATTGTCATTTAATACACGTTCATTTGATGGTTTGCAAAAATCTTATCTATCCGCAAAACATTAATCACAAACTCGCCAGAATATGTAAGTATACGTTAATGTGTATTTGCCACGATAAATAAAATCAAAGAACTTGAACACAAAAAATAAGTATTGACGTAGTAAAAATCACATTCTGTGTAGTACAAATGGTATTACTAAAATAAAGAAACTTGATACGACAGAAACGGAGATCAATACTTGACTATTATATTAGGTTTATACAATACGTTAACAAATAAAAAGTGTCACTGTTACTATATAGTATTGTATATCGTGTTGATAACATTACCTTTATCGGCATAGCAACAACAGTTTTGAATCGTGTTTTTGGAATAGTAGAATAACAACACATTTTATAAATAGAAGAAATGCAATAACTCTAAGAAAATCATAAGATTCAAACTTCTATGTTTTTACACTTGTCACCAGGATTTTGAAAAAAAAAACTGGTTTTTAACCAGCATCAAACATACCAATCCATGTCCATACTTTTCGGCCTTTTTCCCATTTAATAAAACAATTTCCCTTAATATTTTGACAAATTAATATAGTCTTGTAACTTATATTTATCTCATTTTTGTGTGAAAAATATTAAATAAACCTATTAGTTAATTATATTTACTTTGATAACACGTACAGTGTTATTTGTATACATTACGACGATAAACACAAATAGTCAATTGACTGTAAACTTAGGCTTACGACTCCATGTTGTATTCGATGCTTTCTTTTTCTTTTGCATGTTTCTCCCTGTCAAGGTAACGGGCATACAGCTCTCCGAAATTTCCAGAAATGACCGCAATTAACATTGATAAAGCAAGGATTCCAACTAGTCCACATAAAGCGGCAATGACAAAACCCGAATCCGTTTTTGGAACAACATCCCCATAACCACCCATAATCATAGTGGTAAAGGCCCAATAAAAGCAAATATGAAAATATTCAAATTTTTCTTCTTGGATTTCGGCATAATAAATCAAACCTCCAAAAACAACAGACATAATTACAAGTACCAAAGACAGCAAAGCAATGTCCTTTTTACTACGATCAATCGAGAGAAATAAAATCTTCAGACTCTTGTTAACTCGACAAATACGAAAGAACCGCAAATTCCGGCATGCTAGCATTAGATGCGCACCAGTAAGTGTATACATAACAGCTCTTCCATTGTAACACTCGACACATGTTGTCATTTTATGAAGGTTAGTCATGAAGCAGATTATCAGGAACCCACACAAAGACACAAAATCTGCGAGATTTAAAATATCCATCCAAAATGCCGCTTGATAAGGACAGGAACAAACTCGCATTAAGAAATCGAAAGCAAAAATGATGTTACATATTATGTCTGCCGTCCATATCAATGTTACCTGGGTTTTGACAAAGGCCGTTTGTGTCTTGCTTCCTTCAAGCTCAGGCAATTGGTGATAGAAGTATTTTTTGTAAGAATTAATGTTACGATTTGTGACATTTTCCTTGTCGGCGTTGTTAGAAACTCCATTGTTCCCCTTACTATTGTCCTTGTTATAATTGTTGTTTCCGTTGTTGTTGCTGTTGCCAGCATTTGAATTTGGGTTTGGTGTAACTGGAAATGGTTGCTTTGTTTTTCCCATGGGGTGAAATACATTGGTGGTTGGTTCTTCTCTAAATACCTCATACGTATCCAGAAGATACACTGTGATTGACAAAAATACGGTGGCCATGAATATCCAGTACCAGATCTGAAATGAAAAGTTAAAATTAAAGTGTTAAAACCATTGATAGCTTGTATGTATTCACTTATATTTGTTAAATAATAAAAATGGAACAAAATATTCTGAAGTAACCGTAGTCATCAATTTACATTAAAAAGCTTACCCTTTCCAGTATGAATGAGATATTAATCTAGTCGCCCCATATGGAATCTCTAATACATTTTAAAAGCAACCGACTAGACATCAATACACTATGATGAATAAACCCTAAAAGTACCATGCGTCAACGTGTTTACGATTATCAAGATGAACCATTTTATTGCAGAAGTTGGTTACACAAACATCTGTTTACGATTATTGCAGAAGTTGGTTGCAAAAACAGCTTTTTACAATGTACCTGTTGTGTGTATTACTATTTATACAATGTCTAAAGTCCGGAGCACGCGGCCTACCCTTGTGAAAGTTCACGTGTCTAATCTTACTTGTCAGTTCGAAAGTTTTTATTTAACTTCTGGATTGAGATTCGGCGTTAGTATGTTAGTGTTTATTGAATCAAATCTGAGGATAAGACTATGCTATCATTTAATTACATACAGGTATGAAAATAATATTATTAAAACTTGATGGTCAATGGGAGGTAATCCTTCTAAATGCGGGTATATAGTGTATTTGTAGCCATGGTAAGATGATGTTGTTATATAAGAATATTATAATATTAATTATATTTTCAATTTTACTATCTTTTGTTGCTATCTCATATCTTTTCAATGAAATCTAACATTTTGCTTTGTTAATGGATTCTGCAACTCCAAATGGGACATCGTGATTGAAGTACAGATTCGTTTTTACATTTGTGTACGTCAAGATTTTATTTAGATCAAACGGCAAATTCGATATATTTGAGAATGCTATACAATGTATTTTTCTGTTCTAGATTTTTACATGTATATAGAATAATAATATAATAATATACATTTACCATTGCTAATCTAGAGGAATGTGGGTTTTCGAAAAATCTCCAAATAAGCCGTCTGATTCTTGGAATGATTTTTGTTGAGGTATGCTCCTTTTCGATACATGTAAACTGTTGATCTAGAAATGAAACAAGCTCAATGTCGCTATTTGAGCTATAGAAAGTCTTCCAACAGCAGACATCGATAACGCAGAGGTATTCCCCAAAATTCTAATTCCTTTCTGGCGTGGATTCCACAAAGGTTCGATGGCAGATGAAGATGCCCCGATCTACATAAATCTAACACAGAAGAGAATATAGTCGCATTTCTATCAAAGAAGTATTCATCCTTTTCAGCATCATAAAATTGCTCCAGTTTTTCATCCGAGGACAGCCTTGTGTTCGGAATAGATTTCAATGTGCTTATATTTGTTTCAAATCGGACACCTCCGACGTTGAATGCTACTCTTCGTCCAACAATTTCCTTCATAGTAACGCTACAATAATATAAAAAAGCAACTGCAAAGCATTTATATGGCAACTGCCAAAGGTTCATATTGAAAACAAACTTTACTTGAGCAAAATAAAAATGCATGAGATATAAGCATATTTGAACCTATAAGTACTCCTGCAAGGGCACTGGATATGGCAAAAGAATGTTCAGTGGTGTTGTTAGTGTCATAAAGGACAACTGTATATCACCCCCCTTATTTTTCCAAGCCGTAATCCTTAACTTTTTAATGATCAAATGCGGAAAATTAAAAATGCAAACATTAACATCATAAACCAATATTTTATTACAAACAAGTACTGTATATAAGGAGGACTTCCTGTCTATCTGTTTAGTGGCCCAGTATTAGCGTAATGAGTTACAAATGGGTACAATGACCGCCCCTTTCAACAGAAGATAGCAATTGATGTATAGTCAATGGATAGTAAACTTGTCCATAGGTGTGGCATTTAACGATCATAGCTTACCTTTTTCATCTATACTTAATATTACATGGCATGATGATTAAATCCCATCAAACAATTAATACATATAACCAACAAATATAAGCATTGCGTATACTTATTGAAACGTTGGTAAATATGGGAATCGACATATATAAAAGCAACATACATAAAGGAAGTCGCATTTTAAAACAGCAACGCATCGTTATATATATATATATATATATATTTTGTTTAATTATATACAGAAACAAATTGTAAATTATGATATTTTTGTTTCACAAAATGCAGTTGTTAAACAGTTAAATAAATTTCAAACGTTTACGCTTGAAATGCAATCAGAATATATTCTTACCTGTACGACCACCATTTATATAGATGATGTCGTTGTTGTAGTAACGTTTCTTGGAGGTTCTGAAATCATGTGGTTTTGTATTATGTATATATATATCATATTTCCAGGTAAGGATGATAATGAATTCAATGATATAGAATGATGTTATATAGATATATTTATAACTGCTAATAATGATTTGGAATTATGTTTAACACCTGATATTAGCTGTACTTTTAAAATATGTCAGAAATAGGTGTGTATTATTCCAATACATTAACAATAAATGGACAATAATAAAAGAATTGATGAAAATATATTATTCTGATCTCATTTGAAATAATGAAATCTTGATTCTCTTCAAATGGGTTTCAGTAGGCGTGTATGTGTGAAAAGAAGGAGGGCATTGCACGTCTCCCGCGTAATAATACTGTTTTATTCTATGTCTGGCACGATGTTGGTTTTACTTTTCGCTATTATAATATGTTGCAAATTATAATGCTTCTCAGAATCGATGACTTAAATCGTTTCTGTTTTCGTATTTACACGGTGTTCAAAATAAGAAATTGATATATATGGTATCAATCGTGGTTGTAGTTTATGTATGTCTGCTGCAACGTATAACAGTGCAAAGCGAACCACGGTGGCGCATTATAATTTTTGTTTTTAAGCTATTACTTTTCCAGACTGCAAACATTTCTTCTAGAAATGGCTTAAAGCACAAATAAACTGCCAAGTTCAATAAATTCAGTTGTATACTAAGCGCGGTTACTTTTCCTACTACATTGGGATTTTTTTTTTGCGAAATCTTAAAAAAACGTTAAAGATTAAAAAAACTACACTATAATAATATACCGATAAACATAAAATGTTTGTTAAAAATATAAGTCGACATTTATTATAACCATTTGTTTCCAGATAGAACCATCGTAAACATATTACTTTGTGTTACTTTACGTTTTTCACCCTCCTCTAAACGTAAACGCACTTCTCAAAAGTTCCGAAAAATTAAATGGCGATTTGGAAAGATATATCTTGTGGATAAAATCGGTTGTGCATTCCTAAACAAGGGACTGACATGCTGCGCACTACCAACTCTGAAAGCTTAAAGTGATGCTGCAGTGTTAAACTTTTTTTTAATTTAATGACATATTCAGGTTTTTTTTCCAATAAATACTACGATTTAATCAATGAACAGTAAATAACGTCAACGTTAAGTGTCTGCAATCAAAGACAAACCTGCAAATCTATGTCCGAATCACACTGCAGAAGCAAAGTAAAAACTTTGAAAGTTATTAGAAAATGTGCTTAGTTTAGCAGCAGAGATACCATAAGTGTTTGTAATTATTACTTTTGCAGCACTAGACGGCAAATACTAAAATATAAATACTTGATTTCAGTGCAAGAAGTAACAGCTTATGTGAACAAGAAATGTTTTTGAATTTGTTAATCTGGATATTAGTAGTTAGTATGGCCTTGTAAAATGGATATTGATTCCGTAAGTAAACAGTAGTACTTACCAATTGTGTGCCTGATGCAACAAATAAGCGAGTCATGCAAACTGTAACCCAGATTTCCCATATTGTATATTATCATATATTTTAGTATTAAAATCCGTTTTCTGTCCGTACATCTTTGTTGTATGTACGTTTTCGTGCAGTGCTTAGTGTGACCATGTGTATAGTGAACATGTGTACTGTGTTGTGACGTATCTCTGTCCGTGTGTATGTTTCCGTCCGTATGTATGTTTCCTTATATATGTTATTCACGGTTCTATAATCACGCATGAACTCCGTTGGATTCTGGTACCGCTCACGAATTTTCTTTTTGCATGAAACTCTACTAATCTCATTAAAAGCGAATCATCAACCTTACAACATATGTTTTTCATGATATAAGGAACATCTGGTAAGAAAAACTTAATTTGTTTTCCTCGTTTTTGAATTTTTTAAATTATTTTCGGCACATCCTATTTTGTTATTTACTCTAATTTATCATTTACCAAATGTTTATGAATGTTCTGTATTTTCAGACTTTTTGTATTATTCATTGAATCTGCAAGCCGTCCAGTAAATAGAACCTGAATACATTGTTTGTGTTATTTCATTCATATGCAAACCCTGTTTTGTAATACTAATAGTGAAAATTTGATTAATTGAATCTACTCTTCGGGCTTTTATTAAAAACCCGTTGGTTGACATGCGCTTTCAAGTGCTATATATTTGATTGATAAGTCTGACATCCCAAGGCAATTTAATAGTACTTTTTACTTTAGAAAGGTAGAATATAGTTCATTTTAATATTTGAATCATTTCACATTTACGAAAAATAACAAATATTGATTCATCCAGTATCAAACGTTTTGACTGTACCGTTAGTCAATAAATGTTTTGTACGGCTTTAATAGTCAAAAGAATTCCAAATGCGTCAGACTGGAAAATGAGTTTCAGAAGATTGGAAAATGAGTTTCCAATCTGAAAAATGCAAAGTCATCAACATTATCCTGGGACCGTCAAGCACGGTATGTCACCAGTTATAAGTGGTGTCAGAACTTTTTACCTTTACACTAGTGTGCTTAGGGAAATGTGCAGGGTTCTTCAGAATGCCACACCTCCCATGGCATGGGACATCAATTTATAAGTTCTTTTGCAAAGGGCCCAATGACTTTCATTTTTAAATGCTGAGTGCTTGACAAAAGAACAGTTTATTTTCAAGCAATGTTCAGACCTGGTCAAGTTGCAAACCTAGATCTCCGACATGGGGGAGCACTCTATCAACTAAGCTACCATATTTATTTGTTCCAAGTGCTTTGCCATCAGATGGTGTATTCTGTAGCATGTGCATTGGTTCATGCTTTATTGGGCATTAAAACAAAAGCAAAGCAAATGTTGATCATTTCAAATATTACATAACTAAAAATATATTGATACTGTTCAACCATATCTTTAACTTAATAATTTGAGAAAAAAGGGCAACTTTTAACTAAATTTTAAATTAAGTGGCTACTCTTTAGTGATTCACTTAAGAATTTAAAACAAAAAATGATCTAAAATGGTACTATCTTCTGTATCCTGAAACCGAACAAATATCCATAATTCGAGCATTTAGTATGCAGCCACTTATACTTAAAATAGGTCCATGTTGGGTATTGTTTCATAGTCAACAGTACCTGTGTATATATACTTATTTTGATTTTTATGTATGCATATATAAATATATGTTTGTGTTTTCGTTGTTGTATATAGCTCAACCATGTAATGGTGTATTTGGTATAGCCGTAAATGCTAAATCAATAAATAATAAAATAATAGCTAAAACAATGTATTTGTATCAATTTGCCTGAACACTTTCCCCTGGGTAACAAATTTTAAATGTGTGGTTAGGCTAGCTTTGTGTTGATCGGCATGTATACCAACTGAAAGATATTACAACAGTATGTATAAATAATGAATTGACACAATTCAAAGTTACATGATGACCGCAAACAATTCACAGACTTTATGTCATTTGATACGCATAACCATATTTCTGCCATAACTTTTTAGGCAATGAAGACATTTGTGATGTCATAGACACTTTGTAAAAAGAGATTTGTAAACCAGAGATTACTAAAGTATGCACACAACAATGTTATCACCATGGTACAGATCTACCTAGATTTACCAAATGTGAGATTGTAATACATCTTTTTAAAAGGCATTAATGCATTAGTGTAATGAGACTTTGATCAAGAAAAAAATGGATGTTTATGTTTCTTACCCTTTATGCTAACCACGTTTTATCACTATTTAAACAATAAGTGATCCTGTAGATGTATATATAAGCATTCATATATGATTGAAATACATTTCAAAATGCAGTCAGGACATGTTATAAAGAGTTACTGAAGAAAGAAGACTACAATGGATTTGACCTTTCAGTAGGGTAAATATGCTATCCATATTTATTAAAAGTTTACAACACCAAATGGTTTTATACACCTAAATGCAGTACATAGTATCTTATCATGCTGCCCAAGTAGTGGTCTGTTAATTTAAGAGTGTGACTGTTTGCCATTCACAAATTTATTGAACTACAAAATTATGCCAATCGGAGGCATGTTTAGTGGCACTTTTGTTATAAATGTAATTGAGCCAGTCAGATATTTCAATTTGTCTCACACATAATGATAACCTGCACAGTACATAGTTGATTTACATACAGATAAACACCGCTGGGAAGAAAGTGTCTTTCACAAATTAGATGAAACTAGTCATTAGATTGTGATCATACTTATCTAACTTGAGCAACCTTTATTTGTTTTAAATGTACTATTTTTTTTTACTTTATAGATTTAATGACCCAGAGAACAAAAGCACAAGGGAGGGGCTCATTAAAGCCGTAATTGATGAGAATGGTGGAAAATAAAGTTGTATGTTTTCCAGGACTTATATCCAAGGTAACAGTATGACATATATATGCAATACACCTCATGTATTATCTTTTAAATTCTGGATCATTCCCTAGTTATTTAAGTAAACAATTAACATTACACTGGTACATTTACAGCATTTTCAAGTAAAGATTATGAATGACATGAGGTGTTTTTTTTAACACAATAAGATTTTTTTCACATGCCACTATATCCGTACTTGGTAGATACTTTTAGAATAACAAAAACAACTGACCTTTAGCATTAACAAGTACACTTAATACACATAGTTTTTTTTTATTTAAACAAGACTGATAGATTTGTCTTAATGAAGAGTTTTTTTGACCTTGGAATTGAATATTTAAGTAACACGTATTAAAGTAATATTACATAAACAAGCTTATAAGTGATTGAAGATTGTGAAGCTCTACTTTAAGATGTTAATTAAGATACTCCAATGTACAGACTGTAGTTAATGGTTCTTCATTTCCCTTGATCTAGCAAATAGGTATACATGTAGCTTTACATGAGACTTTTCCTTTATCCTTGGCATCAACATCAATTAAAAATTGTTGACATCACAAAAAGTGACCCAGTTATGTTCTATTTCTACACACAGAATGTTTGTGTGCTAACTGAAATACATGCGGTAAACATTGTTTTAAGTGCTTCAAATTAAAAATATCCAGTCACAAAATCTATTTGTGTTCATTAAATTTATATGTGACCCATTAGTCATTGACATGCATATAAAGGATCATAATTGAATTTTATAGCTTAAAATACATATTGAACTATTTTAATTGTATATTATAGCTGCTGTCAAACCATATTACAACAGCCAGAGGGACAAAAAGCATAAGGCAGAGACAGGAAAACAAGAACAGCACAAAGTAAAGTGCAGGAGACAAGGAAGAATCAGAGAGGTTTTTTAGTGTAATAGAGTATTCTTTTACTTATGTCGAGGCAGTCATTTCTAGATTGGTTGAGAAAACTGGAATAACAAGTATTGAAGAAAAACCACCAATCTTAAGCATGTGAACGGACAAACTTTTTCACGATAGATTTGCATGAATGGGATTCTAACCTCGTCAGTGATAGTTACCATGATCTTTAAGCAGCCCCTTTTGACAACTTGGCCACAGAAGATGCTTGATTAATCTTTGAATGTGTTAAGTAGAATCATACACCAAGGGGTCTCATAAATAATAAAGAAAGTTCTGATAAATGCAATATAGAACAACGCCATAGCTAGAATGCTTTCTTACAAACTCCATTATAATAAACTGTAGGCAAGTCCAAAACGCTGTAAGAAGCAGTAGTTACTTACCCTGGTTATATCAGACCAAGTAGAAAGTAGTAAAACACAATGAGGTCAATGTACACTTACAATCTTTTCATTAGTTTTGCACCCATTGTCATTGTACTATTAAGGTGATTATTTACATTCTTTTTATTGCAGAACTGTAAAAGAATGAAGGTCGGGCAAAGGAGGAAGCCATGGTCAGAAGAGAAGAAAAAAAATAGCGAGATTCTGACACCAGAATACATGTCGGAGGAAGAAAGCGATTATGAAGAGATGGAAGATGGAAGAACCATATTAATGGGACATAAAGTAAAGTCCATCCCTTGGATCCATCCTAGGATAAAGGCGAGACTTTGTTCATGAATAGTTATCTGGATACATTAACTATGTTCCAAAGGTCTGGTTATAGACAACGGCTAGTGTGCACTGAGGAAACTTTATCTTCCAAGGCCAAATAATTGTCCTCGGTGGGTACTTAATGGTAACATTTAAACATGGAATCTTTTTATTTGAATATGAGATATTGATATTTTATCCTTCAAAAATTTTGAACATTTACTTTAGCAGAATTCTGCTATCTTCAATGAAAAAATCTGAAAAACCTTGTGAATCTCATTTGAGTTTTAAATAAGAAGTGTCTTTGTTTATTCATACTTGTTATTCTTAGTTAAATAATATTTACATAAGCACACCTGTTTGTTCTAAACAAACATACACTATATACTACATTCAAATTAGTTCAGATTTGTTTGTTTACATGATCTTCTAGTATGCATCTTTTGCTAAAAATTCATATTTAAATTGAAGCACAAGAAAGATTACCCTTATAATTTTCCCCTGGCACTTTCCTGTTTCGCCATTCCAGAAAAAGTTTGCCGAAAGCCTAGATTAATTCCTGAAAGAGTATGTAACATTGGCCTTTTTTGGCCGTCTTAAGTGGACTTATATTGGAGTTAATTGACCCAAAGTTATATATGTAGCATAGTTCAATATATTTCTAGGATAAATAAAAATCAATTTAATAATGTTGTTCTGACTTTTTATCTAACATTAGACTAGGTTTTATCTGAATTGACGAAATACAAGTTTTATTGAAAATGTATGATACAAAATCTTCTATCACCAGACTGCTGATACAACATTGGCGGTAAAGAACACCTTTATTGTGGCGTCATTGAGAAATCTCCGATTTGTCAAATGTAAATAATGACGTAGTTACTACAGAACATGCATCTAGACATTGTTCGATTATTTACTGTGGTAAAATACAATTTTTTCACGTTTATTGTTGTTTTTATTATTTTAAAACACCTAGTCTGAAATGTTAGATAAAAATATCATATACACAGTTTGTATGTACAACCCTTCATACCGGGTCTCATCTTATTTTACAAGCAACATCACTACTTGTGCTTCATAGTGATGCAGCTACTAAAATAGGACTTGACCTGATACGGAGGGTTGCCCATATACACTGGGTATATAACATGTATAATGACATCAAGATTAGGTATTTTATATATATATGTGATTTTTTCTGTATTTTTATAGTTAAACTGGGACTGTGTATAGTGTATGTTTGTATTATATTGTACATGTACTCGCCGAGTTTGTCGAGGTTTTAATGTTCATTTACTTTTTATAATATATCCACTGACTGAGTTTGTAGAAAGTTGGACTTTTATTATATATCCACGTACTGAGTTTGTAGAAAGTTGGAATTTTATCATATATCCACTGACTGAGTTTGTAGAAAGTTGGAGTTTATTATATATCCACTTATTGAGTTTGTAGTAAGTTGGAATTTTATTATATATCCACTGACTGAGTTTGTAGAAAGTTGGAGTTTATTATATATCCACTTATTGAGTTTGTAGTAAGTTGGACTTTTATTATATATCCACTTAGTGAGTTTATAGTGAGTTGGAATTTTATTATATATCCACTGACTGAGTTTGTAGTAAGTTGGACTTTTATTATATATCCAGTTACTGAGTTTGTAGTAAGTTGGACTTTTATTATATATCCACTTACTGAGTTTGTAGTAAGTTGGACTTTTATTATATATCCAGTTACTGAGTTTGTAGTAAGTTGGACTTTTATTATATATCCAGTTACTGAGTTTGTAGTAAGTTGGACTTTTATTATATATCCAGTTACTGAGTTTGTAGTAAGTTGGACTTTTATTATATATCCAGTTACTGAGTTTGTAGTAAGTTGGACTTTTATTATATATCCACTTACTGAGTTTGTAGTAAGTTGGACTTTTATTATATATCCACTTATTGTAGTAAGTTTGACTTTTATTATATATCCAGTTACTGAGTTTGTAGTAAGTTGGACTTTTATTATATATCCACTTACTGAGTTTGTAGTAAGTTGGACTTTTATTATATATCCACTTATTGTAGTAAGTTGGACTTTTATTATATATCCACTTACTGAGTTTGTAGTAAGTTGGACTTTTATTATATATCCAGTTACTGAGTTTGTAGTAAGTTGGACTTTTATTATATATCCAGTTACTGAGTTTGTAGTAAGTTGGACTTTTATTATATATCCAGTTACTGAGTTTGTAGTAAGTTGGACTTTTATTATATATCCAGTTACTGAGTTTGTAGTAAGTTGGACTTTTATTATATATCCACTTACTGAGTTTGTAGTAAGTTGGACTTTATTATATATCCACTTACTGAGTTTGTAGTAAGTTGGACTTTTATTATATATCCACTTACTGAGTTTGTAGTAAGTTGGACTTTTATTATATATCCAGTTACTGAGTTTGTAGTAAGTTGGACTTTTATTATATATCCACTTACTGAGTTTGTAGTAAGTTGGACTTTTATTATATATCCACTTATTGTAGTAAGTTGGACTTTTATTATATATCCACTTACTGAGTTTGTAGTAAGTTGGACTTTTATTATATATCCAGTTACTGAGTTTGTAGTAAGTTGGACTTTTATTATATATCCAGTTACTGAGTTTGTAGTAAGTTGGACTTTTACTGAGTTTGTAGTAAGTTGGACTTTTATTATATATCCAGTTACTGAGTTTGTAGTAAGTTGGACTTTTATTATATATCCAGTTACTGAGTTTGTAGTAAGTTGGACTTTTATTATATATCCACTTACTGAGTTTGTAGTAAGTTGGACTTTTATTATATATCCAGTTACTGAGTTTGTAGTAAGTTGGACTTTTATTATATATCCACTTACTGAGTTTGTAGTAAGTTGGACTTTTGTAATAAGTTTACATATACATCCAGTTACTCAGTTTTTAGTAAATTAATTTCATTGATAAAAAGTTGAATTTTTTCTGTATATTTAAATGGTTTATTGCAAGTCATTATAACCTTATTTACTTACATGTAGTTCAGTGTTTTTATCCAGTTCATATATATCTGAAAAGGTATGGTTTATTTTATATATTTTTTACTTATTGAGTTGATAGTAAGTTGGTATTTAAATGTGATAGTATTTGGTGCTGAAGTACATTCACATCAAATGTCATGGTAAATTATCAACTCCATATTGAATATTTATTTACATGTATATAGTGTGTATGTACGAAGTACAGAGATGTACTGTTATTTATTTATATATAGTAACAGATTTTGTTGTTATAATCCATAAGCGATATCTTGTCAGAACGCTTATATACAGAGATTAGTTTATATAATGTAATAAGGGATTATATATAAAGGCGATTCATAAATAAATGTATGAAGGGGTGAATATGTGTGTACGATAAAACAATTTCATACCTATTTTATTTAGAATAGACATACCTGTGTTTATAAACACTGCCACAATACTGCTGACAGACCATAGTATATAATCGATGGCCACTTAATTCCTATATATTGATCATGTTTCACTGAAGTACATCTATACTGACATCTGATGTCATGGTTAATTCTTAACACTTAATTAGAGTGTATATAGTATGTAGAAAATTCCTCGTAATATGATCATCCATGATGTTTTTGATTTATTGTAACAGTTTTTGTTGTAAGTTTCATATTCGGTGGCCACTAAGTACAGTACATATCCACATTGTCTTATTTCTGAAGTTTATTGACATCAATTGTCATGGTAAATTTATCTTGCCTTTCTTCTTGTTTTTTGGTCTTTGTATCATTGACCATATCCGTGCTGAGTGTACCTACATATATTTTAATTTTTTTTTTTTACACTAACTTAAAATATTAATGTGTAGCTTCATTTATTGAATACATATGCAATTTATTTTCGTTATTTATTATATTATTTGAATTTGTTTTTAGGTGTTTCTGAATTTTTACATGCGTGAAAATATTCTACATTCTGAATTTCATGGAGTGCCACATTTTTATTGGATCTGCATCTTTTGATGACATCAGATTTCTCCTAATTTGATTTAAACATTTAAATTTATTTTTATATTTAGTGTATTAATTATAGTTTTGATTGCAAAAAATATAATCGTAACTAGTCAAATTTTATTACAAGTTCAAACACTTGAAATACCCTCTTGTTATAACATTTACTGTGATATGTTATCTGAATGCAGAACATTCCATAACGTCGTTATGTTGTTGTTTTATTGCTAAACCTATAGCGGTAGCCTAATTCTAAATGAATATATATCAGCATTAGGAAAATCACTGTATCGAAAGCCTTATTTGTTTCTGTCCAAATTCAGTGTTTCTAATATATGTTCGAGTCTTCTTGAACTGTTTGTTTTTGGATGTGTTGGCTGTTGCCTAATATATGTTTTTCATTTTCACAACTCCACCTATTTAAAATTTATTTGGTAATTTAAATAGTAGCTAATGTTTATGTTGATTTAGACAGATAGGCATTGTATTTGAATTATGAAGTTAGTTTTGAGAGTGAAACATCACGATTTTTTTTTACTTTGTTGTACCATTAAAACTTATCAGATATGTTTGTGAAAATCATTTTAAGCTATAGACATATTATACAAAAGTAAAATAACTTAATAAATTATTAAATTACAAAATTTTGTTTTTGTTATTTTTAACATACCTATATGCAACTAAAGGTAATACTTCTTGAATTACTGTAATAAGAAGTCCCATTTTAGATACAAACATACATTTAATGTTGTTAATTCAACAAAAATCAGTGTTGTCATTTTTTGATAACTTGGAGAAAAAACACTAACACTTAGTTCAGGAATTGGACACCATCACAGCCGACACGAGTACGATGCTATTTTTATTATTTACACTGGCCTTATACTTGACCAGATAGTAACCAGCTAGATGGTATTCAAATTGAGTCTTTGTTGAAAATGCAAATGCTCATTTACATATGAGTTGAAAAAGAATACTATGATATAATAACGTATAATGTGCCACTGTAGTTTTCTTATATAATAATCAATTTGTATAAGAAAAGGCAGTACTTTTCTAGAAGAGTTTAAAAAAATTCTTTGTGGTAAAGATTAAAATGTCATCTAAAAATGAAGAAAACGTGAATCCTTGGAGATTCTTAAAGGTGCATTATAATTGGAGACTTCCAAAAAATATCCTTATAGATCCTTAAAGATCCTAAAAGCTTCCTTAAAGGTGCAGTTATGTTTGTAAAATAAATCCTTAAAGATCTTTAAAGCCTCCTTAAAGTTCCTTAAAATTTCAGTTCCAATAAGGATCTTTAAGAATGTCCTTAAAGATGCCTTTAAGGTCCTTAAAGCCCCCTCAAATGTCCTTAAAGGTATATTTAAGGAGGCTTTAAGGATCCTTAAAGATGACTTTTCGTCTTGTGTTTGATAAGCGGGTATGATAGAGGCATCTTAAGCCACATACAATGCGAGTCGAAACCAATTTTTTCATAAAATATGTCGATTGCTTTAAGCATGCTTTTAATGTCAGAACGTTCATTTCAAGAGTAATTTGGATTGTCTTTGAACATATTGATGGTAAAAAAGTAAAAAAAAATATCCAAACACATATCAGTGAAAACAAACATACTAATCCATGTCCGAATCACAATCCAGAAGCAAAGTTAATCACGTCAGCTTCCACCAGCGAAGTGATGCCGGGTGCTATGGAAGGGTACGCATCTTCTGTTTAGCTAGCTACATCTACCACGTGTGTTAAACACTTGGACTTACACGAGTAAAGTGAAAAGTGATGCCGGGTACTCATTTATGGAAAGCACCTCCTGTTTGGCAAGCTAAACCCATCCTGTTGCAAGTTATTATTGAAAATGAAAGGAACATGGAATATATGGTTATATCGGATATATTGAGAGGTCATATTTATCAGCATTACCCGAGCAGGCAGGCATCAATTCAAAGAATGCTTTGACCAATAAATTGTTATCTTGAACATACAGTTTCTTAAGAGTTAAATTATATTTGATCTCTCTCTCTCTCTCTGTCTTTTGGTATTTGAAATACATATTATACCAGTTTTAATTTACAGCACTAGATGGCTGTTTCGGAATACCATTCCTAATTAGTAGTGCTTGGATCAAAATTATGAAACCAAAGTCGTATTTAAGATATTGAAAAGATACACAAAAGACCAAAATATAATGTGGCAAATTAAGCTGTGGAAATACTTTGCATGAGCGAGTATACCTTAGATTTTGAGGAATTTCAAATTTTAACACTAGTATATTGTATTGTTTTTGGTATTTGAAATTGAGATGTGCCTAAATTCTGATATATTCTGTTTGATATTCTAATCTTTTCTGGGTTTATAAATTTGGTAATATAGTGATGTTTCTAAGACAGTGACGTTTAATATTAGTTGGAAACACTTCAATCGTCGACTTTCATGTAGAGTTGAACTGTCTTAAAATTGTTTTGGGAGGGTCTCCAATCTTAATAGATTGTTGGTTAAGATAAACATTGTTAATCAAAATTATCTGCTCCGTAAACTTTTAAAATTCCCGAATAAAATTAAACCATTCTTTATCGTTTAAAGTATTGCTTTAGATGGATTTGGAAAACAAGTTTGGTCTTCCTTTTTTCTCAATTGAACGTCTTAAAATATTTAGATTTCCACGTCTTTCGTCTGAGCACTACTGATGAAGAAATAATAAAGTAATTATTCTTACGTTCATGCATGGACAAATACAAATAAATATTTTACAAAAGGGCCGGGGAAATATTTCTAGACACGCTTTACAATTGTTTTATATCCAGAACCTGTAAAAAGTCGGTACGATTTTCAATGTGTAGACAGTCCATCTAGTTTAATCAAGTTTTTATTGGAACTTTTAGGTTGACTTTAATTTAATACCATTTTATGTATTTTGTACTGCAATCGAAAATATTTGTATTTAAACAAGACTAGTTCGACACTGTTTTGTGTTACAAAATATGAATTGTTATATACATTGATTTGTTACTGGACATGCACTACAGTAAGAACTACAAACTGAACACAATACTAATGATCTTAAAATTACTTTATTTTAAAATCAACTCTCTAACTTCGTAGGTGTATTCGCCTGAAAAATAGAAACAGATTAAAATATTAAACAGACTTATTATTTATACATGTATGCATGTGATTGAAGCAATAAAAATTCCATTGACTTGTCAAAGAAGTACAACCTCGTAATAATGCTCATCATTACTGTAGCTCTATTTAGAACTCCCAACGTAAAGTCTTTGATTTTTCTTAAATAAATATCGATTTTGTACCGACGAAAAAATTAACGCAAAAATATGTTTAAACACAGAATGATCGAGGTTTCATAATGTGATTCAATGCAAATATTGGAGACGAGCGAACAAAGTCTTAGGTTCCAATTAAAACAAAACCAGAGCCACCCCTAAAACCAACCATAATTGTACATTATTTCAAGCTGATCAGAGGCAATTGTAATACATCTCATGAACCTGCGTAAGGACTGTGTTTTGATTGCTTATAAAATGGCCTCATCGGAAATAGCAACAAAATGATGTGAATTTGTCTGAACATTGCCAGCTATTATGCAACATTATAATAAGCGACAAATCTCATGAACCTGCGTAAGGACTGTGTTTTGATTGCTTATAAAATGGCCTCATCGGAAATAGCAACAAAATAATGTGAATTTGTCTGAACATTGCCAGCTATTATGCAACATTATAATAAGCGACAAATATATGATGGATACGTTACCTTTTATATAGTTCATCCCTTGTGTCTGCATGTTCCTTTGTGCATGAAAAGGCCTCCCCTAAAATAAATAAAAAATAAATTTAAACAACTATTATATAAATGCAGAAAAAATGTTCAGTAATTATGAATAAAAGAATCAAACACAAACATACCGGTCTATACCCAAAAATTAAAAGAGGCCGCGGTGGCCTAATGGATAAGACGTCAGTCTTCAAATCCAGGGTCTCTCACCGCTGTGAGTTCTTGTCCCACTCGGACCACATGTGGAAAAGAGAAGTTTCCTTGTAAAAGTGAATTTTCCTTGCCCTTGGCCTTTACTGATTCACCTGGTATTAGTATAATGGACTGGGGGAGTGGTACGCTTGTCTGCGGCATACTGACTCTGTGAGCTAGCACGTTAAAGTCGCCCTGAGTGCGCGCTAGTACAAGGCAGCCCAAACAACACACTCGCACTTCACATGCATACACAAAATTGTTCATAGATTAATCCATATTTATTAATAAAATAGTTCTCGTCGCGAATAGCTGAAAAATTGCTGATGCGACGTTAAGCAATATTCAACCAACCAACCAAAAATTAAAAGAAACTTAACACGTGAATATCCACAAAGGAAGTGCTGTCGGGTGTCCTGGAAAGGAGAGTATCCTGTTTAGCAAGCTATTTTTGCTGCCAGTGATTCTTTTTGGGGGATGTCTTTTTAAGAATGGCACTAAGTATCACTTTCTCCTTGATTTATGTTATACTATTGGACGTTGTGGTAATTTGATCCCAAAGTCAATTCAGAATGAATGGCCATGTTTTCTCCAATTTGAAATATATTTGAAAAAATGTCTAAAATGTAATATGCGACACCAATTGTGCACACTGAACCACGAAATAACTGCTACGGTTTTCTAGTGTACATAGACATATGGAAAGGGATGCTTTAATTGTGGGGAAAAAACATTTAAAGTAATTTGAAAGAAAATCATTTTTTTAAAGAAAACAATATTTTAGCGCATCTAGTAAAACCATTTTTAAACTAAAATATAAAATGAATTACTATAACAGTATGGTGAAAAATATTTTTTTTAAAAAAGCAGTGATGTCTGGAGTGTTTTTCAACAAAATTAGATAACAAGCGTGTATGCGTATATTTTTCTTGACATATCTTCTTTTGCAAGCAATCGCTTTTAAATAAAAATCAATTACTCACTTGCAAGCTGCAGTGCAAGAGTTTGGAAATGTGGCCTCTGCGCAAACTGGGCTGTAATCATCAGTACATACGCATGGTTGTTTACCTGCTGTTATGACAACTGCAAATGCCAAAACAAAAATCAAGATCATGACCTTCATGTTGACTTTCTGAAACGATAAAAAGCTGACCAGTAATGATTAATAATAAAATGGTCTACTCACTTGCATCTTGCTGAACACATATTTGGGAATGTTGCTTCTGCACAAACTGGCTTATAGTCCATGGTGCAGACACAATCTTTAGCGGCGGTCATGGTCATGCTTGCACCAACAAGCAAAACGAATATCAACAGAAATGTTTTCATCGTTATTTCTGAAATAGTAGTTAAATATATGTAACTGAACAATTGCTATTCCATAAATTGTTTGTGACTTGAGGCTTGTGAACATTTTACGATGTTATTCGGGCACTGACCAGCATTTAAGATGCAAAACAAACAAGTTACTAAATGATGTAGAAGTTAGTGTTTAATTACGGCTTACGAACAGTGTGTAAGCGAATACTTCAATAAAATTGCAGAAGGGGGTTTTAAATACAATTAGAAATTATCTATTATACCATAAAGTCACAGCCAAAAAAATAACTTATTCAATTGTTAAAGTATAAGGCTTATTGACAAAGCATCATGAATGACCGTAAACTAATATAACTAATTTCTTATGAAAGATATTTTTACGTATTTACATTAATATATTACTAGTCCAGTGTTTGTTGGTTGGTTATTATACTTCCCTCACCCCGCAAATTAGTTTGAGAGGGGTATATAGCAATCATCATGTCTCTGTCCGTCCGTCCGTGTAAAATCATGTCCGGACCATATATCGTAGCTGCTTTGGTAGACTGTCAAAACTTTACATGAATAATTTCTATGCTCCAAAGATGTGTCGTGTCCTTGAACCAAGATTATATCGGAAAGGTCAAGGTCGCAGGAAACACTAAATGTTAGGGCGAGGTGGTCTCAAAAGACACTAGTATTTGCTTTGAGGTTGTAATTCGAACATGGATTGCTATGTTTGTTTTATATAGTAGCCATATTACAGGGAAATATTTTGTAAATTAGATGGGCGTGCAAACAAGATAGTACAATGGCATTGCAGATTGGTAAATGGTTTAATACAGGAATAGAAAAAAAAACTGGATGCAATTAATGTTAATTACCTTCGATGAAAAACTTACTAGAACATAAACTGAATGCTAATTGCAATACGTATTTCACGTTCTTCTGAATTGGCGTGTGTAGCTAGGTTAACAGGATCCGAGATCACTTCCCCTAGTTAAAATTCACGTGTTTAACCTTGTTTTCCAGCTTCAATTTTTTTATGCTTTGGGATTTTGGTTTTGACATTACCTGTCATGGTTGTTTTGGGATTATTTAACAATTTAGTGTAATCGCATAATCTTAGTATATTCAGTTCAGCTATGCAAAAATAAAGAATAAACGATCTTTATTGGACTTGGGTCTAGAAATTCAATTCAGGAATAGAATAGGGCGATGAATCCCAAATAGTAAAGACAATTTAATCCTGCTTAGATCTGAGTTTTGCCTTTGCGTTGCGCTAATGGCGGTATACAGCATAGTTCTTCATCGTGCCAAGCCCACCGTGACACGGGACCTCGATTATTTTAAGTTCCCATCCGAAAGATTCGTGACTTTTATTTCGTAATGCCGAGTGCTCTGCGAAAGAAGTCACTACCCACTGTCAAGTTTTGGTTGAGACTCGGCAGGGGTTCGAACCCATGGTCTCCCACTTATGGAGCGATCACTCTACCAACTGAGCTACCGCAGTGGTTAAAAATCCTGCTAACAGAATGTAAATCTAAATTGAAATAATGGAAAAACCTAGAGTAATTTTGCTTTACACCCAAGTCATGATTCTTTTATCGAGGTCACTTCTACAATAACGGGGAAATCTACCTACCATTTGCAATTACAAGTGTTAAATAATAGAAACGTTATATTACTTACCGAGTGTGATGACTACGAAGACAGTGCCTATTGTACGAACCTGCGATCATTTTATACTCGCTAACATTTTTTATTAATCACTTTTCATCTTGAGGCCATTGACCATGTCGTAACATCTGTGATTTTTTTATAACGTTTTCCCATTCTTGATGATATATTAAAAAAATCCTAAAGCATTGATTCATAATTTATTTTCTCTTGCTCATTTTTCGAATACATTTTAGTTTATCGAGGCGAAATTAAATTTGATTGTTAACAATGCTAGTAAAACTGCTAGTTTCCACATATGGAAGGTCTTGCTGAATGTACATTTTATATCCTTTCAATGAATTTCAGTATATGCTCACAAACAAATTAATCAAGACCAGGTTACTTTAGTTGATTTTATATATAATTTCGTTACTATTTTATCTTTCAGCAAATCAAAATCAAACATGATAAAAACCCAAAGCAAAATCTTTGAAATCCAGTTAAGCACATAAACTTCTACCGGATGTTCCTGAAGGGCGTCTCCTTCTCCTGTTAAGTTAGCTACACCTGATAATTCAGAAAAAGAACGTGACATGGGTATTGCAATTGGTACCCGGTACATTTTCTATACTCTGGAAGAGTACGCAACTCCCTTTTAGTTAGCTTCACCGTATGTGTGTAAACAAAATTGAGAGTAAAAGGAACATGAACTATGTAAACTATGTATGGTATATCAAATATATCCAGGTTAATCCTGGACACAAGAACATCATACTTATCAACAATTAATACTGTGATGACGAAAACACCAATTTATTAACGCATTAATAATATGATGATGAAGTGTTTGAGTTTGTATTTAGTATTGTCTTTCTGTAAATAAATACTAGCGTAACGTTTTAATGTTGTTTCAGAAATTTGTCTCGCCTTGGATTTGCTTGCAATTGGTATGCGCTTTCTTATTGGACATCTAGGTAATATATAGAGGATCTTGCACGAGTGTTTATGTAATATTGAATTTATTCAACGAATTTAATAAATTCAATATTGCATAAACACGAATGCAAGATTCTATTTATTATATAATCCCAGTTTTCGTAGGTTTAAAACTTGTCTTCTCATTATAAGAAAACAGCTGATTGACCGAAACACAACAGGTTTACGTAACTGTGTACATGCGCCAAAAGTAATCCTGCTGAAATATTAAAAGTAAACAACAGTCTGTCCGCAGGATACAAAAACAAAACAAACATTTTTAAATTTAAATACAATGTATCTTCTTTTTAGAAGAAACGTACAAAAGTATCAGCTTAAATTAGAATCAACAAACAGTGTCAAATGAAACTAACAACTGTCAGGTTCAATTGTGTGCGTCACTCTGAAATGACTTTTATGCTTTTATGACGTCACACTCATTCAATACGATTTTTATTATGACCCTATTTCATGTTATATAATAAATCCATGTATGTTAATTAAAATTATTTTTTTAAGTCATCGGTATCTATGGTTTATAACTGTTACTAAACCCGTTTTGATTTTGACAACACTAAACCTTTTTATTGCTCCTTTTGTCGCATTGTGATAGTACCGCTACTGACAAACTTTATGTTTTGGAAGGTTGGTTGGTTGTTTGAATGTTGCTTAACGTCGCATCAGCAATTTGTTTAGCTATTCGCGACGAGAACTATTTAATTAATCTCTATGGATTAATCTATGAACGATTTTGTGTATGCATGTGAAGTGCGAGTGTGTTGTATGGTCTGCCTTGTACTAGCGCGCACTCAGGGCGACTTTTCCGTGCTAGCTCACAGAGTCAGTACGCCGCAGACAAGCGTACCACTCCCCCAGGCCATTATACTGATACCAGGTGAATCAGTAAAGGCCAACGGCAAGGAAAATTAACTTTCCCACATGTGGTCCGAGCGGGACTCGAACTCACAGCGGTAAGAGACCCTGGATTTGAAGATTTACGTCTTATCCATTAGGCCACCGCGCCCTCACGAAGGAATTTCATAATGAGGAATCAATATGACGACATGATTACACACCACGTGATTTCAGGTATTTCATTCTTGAAAAACGGAAATAAAATATCAAACAGAAACAAAAGTACAGCTGGAATGTACATTTTGTTAAGTACATATTTGAGCTTCTCTTTTTATATTGTAGCACGTTCTATAGATTTATTTAAGTCTTTTGATAACCTAAAACCAACATCCAGTTTATCCAAACAGTTCCAACGAGCTAGCTTAAACTGTTAGATTTAGTTTCAGCATGTTTAAAGAAGTCTACGGTGACACAGCACATATATTTTCAGATCTCTTAGGAAGTATTCCGTGAATTTTTAAATGCCGAGTGTTGGGCGAAAGAAGTTATTACCAATTTTATGTCTTGACCGGAGTTCGAGCATTTGACCTTCCACAAAGCTAGTAGCACTCTACCAACTGAGCTACCTTAGTGATTATGAAAATCGTGATGGCGGTCATAAAAAATTTGAGGGCTTTGACAAGTTTTGGGTTGAAACAAACTAATTCTATTGCTTCAACAACGAAATAAAAAGTTTTTTAACATCGAATTTCAATAGACCACTTTGGTATTCTGATGACAAAAGAACCTTACAACGACATTTACAGTTCTTAGCATGTCAAAGTGCTATTATATTCTCTAATGCCTTTTTTCGTTCATGCTCTATAAAATTGGTTACATATAGAACTTTGGGTACTAAACTATGAAATTTTGTCCGTATCCGTAAAATATTTTAGTTTGCGTAATACATAATGCAATAGCTTTATAGTTTATCCAAGTTGGTCGCTGTTTATATAAAAAATATTTAAGTGGTTTTTATTACGTATACCTTCTTTATTCAATGATTTTAGTGAAATTATAAACACAGAAAATGGCAATCGAGGTATTAAATGTACACAATAGCATTTTTGTGATATTTATGCAATATAGAAATAAAGTGTATATTAAGCCTAAATCTTTCGAAATCTTCTCTAAAAGTTCCTCTAAAAACCTAATGAAAACAAAATTTGACTGGGAAGGTCCCTGGGTGGTAGAGATTAAAATGTGTATCCAATATAATGGCAGCAAATTTTATGACAAACTGTGAAAACCACGCGACAAAGCAATCAAAAACAAACATACTAATCCATGTCCGAATCACAATCCAGCAGCAAAATAAAATATTGAAACTTACAAGATAGCTTGGACACATTAACTTCCACCAGGAAAGTGAAGCCGGGTGCTCCGGAAGGGAAAGCACCTCCTGGTTTAGCTAGCTACACCCGTCGTGTGTGTAATCAAAATTGTGTGAAAAGAACATGGAACTATGGGATGTCAAATATATCCAGAGCAAGCCTGGACACAGAGGCATCACACGTAACTTATAAACAATACTGTAATAATGGCAATAATACGAAATATGTGAAAAATGATTTTAAAATTACTTATTTTTGAAAGACACTAATAAATGGTCATTGGTGTGGTTTGAGATCTATTAAATGCCAATACCGCACCACTAAGTTTACAACTAGTAGTTCATACAACTTATTTCACTTTGTATTGGATTCACCCATGTGATGTTCAACACTTTTTGTATTTGATGTTGAACCAACTCCATAAATAAACATCAACAAAACCAATCTTTTATACAGCTTTAATATTTACTTCAATTTGATTACCTGCAATGACAAAAAAACCATTATTTATAAAATAAAGGCATTATTGCAAAAAATGAAATTATCAATAAATAACCAAATTCTAACTATAATATTGATAAACTGCATTGTCCGTTTACATGGTTTACATACTCAACGAACAGATATCCAATAAGCCGTATGTTTTTTTTTATTTTGCATTTGCAACTGCAGTGCCAAATCAATCAACCCATCAGGCTATAAAACAAATATGCAACTTCAGATCAAATAAGAATCTATTAAAACTTTAGGATATAACAAAACGAATACTGGTAACGGTATAAAACCGACCTCAACGATTTAAATTGGAAAAACGTGAAACATTGCTAATTTCATATTAAAAAAGAAATATATTGGTGAAGGTTTAATTCAAACTTTGAAAACTGGCAAATTTAATTAAGCACGTAAACGTCCACAGTCAAGCGAGGCCGATTGCTCAGGAAGAGTATGTGCACCTATGTTAAGATGGCTACGTTCTACTATTGATTGTCAATGATTAGTTGTCCTGCATCAGATTGATCGAGTAAGGAGGAGCCTATTAAAGAGATACTTGACTGGCACTACTCAGATATAGTCACAACTTCAAAATTGAGTGAGTGAATTAGACTTTCTAAGAGTGCATTATTTCAGATGATTCTATCTCTTAGTTATCCTAAATTTAGAAATCATGTGAACGTCATCTATATATCCCAGTGAGCTTGATATAAAAGATAAGACTGTCTCCGTAAGATCTGAGATAAGACTTATTCCGTAAGCTCTGCTTTTTATTTAGAATTTTACCTCAATGATAACGCCAAAAATGTTAAATTTGAAGTTGTAGGACAAATTTCTATTATCAAAATATCTGCTTTTTGTGCAGTGTGGTAGAGCTTGTTCCTGGGAGCTTTTTTAACAACAAAGTAAGCTGCATACAAATAAATTGCTGGCGCAAGAATATTACAATCCTAGGCTTATCAAGGCCCTAAAACGTTTTTTTGACCTCATCACAATATTGTTGGTAATATATCAAAAATTACGCTAGATATATAAGTCGTTCCCTAGTCTCATTCATCCTCAATTCTGATTGCACGCCTGGTTGGGTGTAGCTATGTAACAGGAGGTTCTTGTCCTTCCTGAGCAATCGTTTCACTTCCCTGTTGGAAGTTTAACCTTAATTGCGCGATTGGTATTTTTGTTTATCGAATTATCGTTATTAAATATAGATAACTCTATCACAGATTGTTTTAGATAAAAAAATGAAAAACAAACACCAATTCATGTCCAAACCACAATCCCTATAGCAAAGTAAAACTTTAAAACTTGCAATTAAGCTTATAAACACTTGACCTCCCACCCTGGACGCGAGATATCTCGATATGTCGTGTTATTTATCTCAACTTTCTATTTTACTATCACAACTTTCCTTCATATTATCTCGATTTGTCTTGATATTAAGTGAACATGTCGAGATAATTTTATGTCGACCGGAGTTATCTGGATGTCAGAAATAAGCCAACATACTGGTGCTCCAGAAGGGGAACAACTGATAATGCATCAAAGTGAGGCAACTTAAATTAAAAGTAATTAATGTTTACCTGATTTGCACTTAACTTCTTGGTTCCTTGCATGGATGGCTACTAACAACACGGGCGCCTCTGAAATATCAAAATATAACGTTAGATTTCGGATTATAAATGCCGATAATTGCTTCTTATATATGAATGATATTCAAATCTAGGCCTGCTAGGATCTGATACGAATTGAAATCGAATCTAGGCGTAAAAAACAACGTGACTTTGTTTACATTAAAAATGTTACTATTTTCCAGGTGTAATGTATACTAAAATCACCACAGGAGTGGTTGAGTAATGGTATTTAACGTCCCATTCAAGAATATTTCACTATTGGCAAAAGTGCAGAAATTTTGCCTGTGCGTTGCGCTGACAGCATTATACAGTAGGGTTCTTTATCGTGCCACGTCTAACGTGAAATAGGACTTGTTTATTTCAAGTTCCCATCCGTAAGAACCATGACTTTCATTTTGAATTTTGCGAAAGAACAGACACTACTTCTTTAAAGTCTTGGGCCAGACACGGTCAGGTTAGAATCCAAAACCTCCCCCTTACACAGCAAGCATTCGTTCAACTGAGCTATCGCAATGGTAAATGTTATATGGGAGCTAACTGCAATACTCGCTCTTATTTTAAAGTTTTTTTTTTTAAAATAACGTCCCTGAATAATTTTACTGCTTTATAATGGTATTCTTCAGGAATAATATGTTTGCTTCAATATTTATTTTCTTAACTTTTACGTTATAGTCATTAATATAAAAATACGTACTCGCACTTTGCAGAACATTCGTTTGGGTATGTCTTAGCTCCACATACTGGTTTATGGATCCTTGGACAAGCGCAGACTTTCTCAGCAGTAGTCATGCTGACGGAGGCGACAAGAAGAACAAAAACCAAGAAAGCAGTCTTCATTTTAAGTCTACAATATAATAAATTTATAAACCATATAAGGTTATCTATAATTATTTGAATCCTAAAAGCAATATAAAAACTTTGAACATTGGCAAATTTAATTTAACACATGAACCTGCCCCAGGGCAAGGGAGATCGGGTGATTTTGTAGTGCTTAGTCTTAGTCAGACCAACCTTGGACACAGAGACACTATACGTAGATCAACAATATTCTAATGGCGGCCATTAACAATTAAAAGGACAGTTACATTGAAAAACGACTGATGGAAAGAGTTTTTGGCAAAATGGTATTTATCGTTCAATTTAAAAGTGTCTGTAAACACACACTCTAAACACATTTAACCCTATAAAACAATGAATCTATCCGTCCTTTCAATTGTCAACCACACAAATATTGCATTATTTACAAAATTCTATTTATCTGATTTACAACTAAAAAAAGTTTTCTGTATAGTTGCAGTACCATGCGGATTTTCTATTTCCAAACATAAATTCCATAATAATTATTAAATATTTTTCTTTTATACAAAGCTATTTTAAAACAATTCGTTTCACATTTTGGTTCATTTTTGAGATAACATGCTGTCGTTATTTGTTGCAAAAATCCTTTCCGAAAGTTTTTGAAAAATATTTGTAGGCAACCTTGTATATGAAAAAAACCATCAAGTTCAGCCCTAGCACAGAGTTAAAAAAATTGAATTGTAATTTAAATTCATTATTATTTTAAGATTTCAACACTTAATATGGTACAGCATATCAAACTAAAATTAACAAAACATTTTTTCCACTTACACATACAGAAAGTAAAAAATATGAACTTACTAGTTTCTGTGATGTTAAAGACGGACCGGACCGTTAACGTTACATTCAAACTCGTGGATTTTATATAGCGCATTTTGACGTAATTAATGATATAAGAGTACATTTCAAAATAATTGATTATTATTTCTGTTCTGGCTATTACAAATTACATAAATGTAACACATGGCAAGGTCAGTTTGACCATTGGTATGACATATATTACTAGTTATAAGTCCTATAATGAGGACATTTATTTCTGGACTTGACGATCATGTACTTTAAATGACTAACTATAGAGTAGAATGCATGCAACTTTCAACTACGACAATAAGTTCTATATCAGGACCTGGCGGTGCGGTACCGGTGTTGCGATTTTATTATGCTAGATATTTCCAATACTTTCAGTATGCAAGCATAATTTTTACTATCTTAATATCTGTATGAATAGATCTAATGAGACCTTATCCCGACAATTAACTGGGTTTTTTCGTCCAACAACAGGTATTTTAAATTATACATATTACCAAAAAATAAAGTAATATTAGAAATAAATCAACGCATGTACAGCTTCTTGTTAAATCTGAAATTCAATGATGGCTTTTTTATCTCCAATTAAAATTCGTATGACCCATGATTATATCTCATTCACGAAAATTCTTCCAACGGGTGTGTTGTATAGACCACACCGAATTCAAGTCAATTCGCCCCACGGTAAACTCGCCCCGTCAAATTCGCCCCTTTCAAAATCGCCCCCACTTCTTGCAAATTCGCCCCCATTTTTGCAATAACCATATAACAAAATAATTTTTTTTATTTTATTATAAAAAATCAAATAAAAAAATGCTTCTTATGAGTGCATCCATATAATAATGGATTTAACTTTTATATTTAATTGTAGTATTAAACGTTTCTAATGTTGCTTTTGACAAAATAATTTTTATTTATAAAATACCTACACAGTAGAAGCGTTCAAGTGAACAATGTTACCAGGAACAGAGACATTATTTCGTTAGGTTGAAAAAGATGTTTTTAATTATTTCTCTCAATGATGTAATCTATTAATACTCTAATGTTATTCTTTAATAAACGTTAAGCATTTTCTTTTTACTGTACCCACTGTTATGATTAATGATTATATCATAATCTTACAAAGGACTTTTGATATGAATGCGCGACAAAAAAAAAAAAAAAAAAAACATTGCAATAAAAACACTACATATTTACAAATTATTTGTGTGCAGTCAGTTATTAGGCATATCTGAGGTCATAAAAAATAATTTTATGTTACTTTTACAATCTAAAAAAAAATGATTTTTCAAAAATCATCGGGGGCGAATTTGCAAAAGGTGGGGGCGAATTTGATGAAAGTGGGGGCGAATTTGACGGGGCGAATTGACACGATACCACCACACCTTATCGGCAACTCGTCCTCAGGTTACCCGTACTTATTGGAGTACCGCATAACGTCGGCCGGCAATCTGCAACATATTCAACAGTTACGTTTGTCTTTCACTGCCAGGCTCCGATTTATTTAAACGTATTTACATCATGCGGGTAAATTCATGAATTACATATCTCACGAGTATACACTAGATAAAGCCAAAATGAACCTTTGTTATGAATATAATTACAGGTGAAATTACACAGACATCAAATTGAAGAATAAAAATCACTCCTTTTGTAGAGCGCATCATTTTTCAACTTAATATTTTGTATTGTTCTTTGTGCGAGACATCAATACGCGCCTGGTAAATCCTGGCGCCAGTACAATGTGTTGTTATAAAACGCGTGAGAAGGCGTGTATATTATCCCATGTATATAGGCAAACGACGTTAAACAGTCCGTTAACCTATTAATTAAACTTTTTTATAATGAACTTGTGCATTTATGTATAGAGTACACCATTCTTTATTTCGTTTACAATATCGTAAATGCTATTTCCAAAGCAACTTTGTATATTGAATCAATGATAGAGTTGGCAAGACAGGAAAATATATGCCATAAAAGGGCCAGAAGCCGTTTTAAGACTGAAAGTAGCACATGTATACAGGTATCGTTAGAAAAATTTCGGGTAATCCTAGTTTGCTAAAACGAATATAAACTAGTGCGAAATTTCTCGTCAAAGTTTAAAAAAGATGAAGAACGTAGTTTGTTATTATCCCTTTACAGGGATTGACACTAACAGGGGCCCAGTGCCGTATCGCCCACAGAAATTTGTCTGGCCCCCAAAGTTTTTAACATTTTTGCAATGTATTGCTATTGCAACTTTTTATCAAAAGTGAGCTGGGTCCCAAACTTAAGATATTTAAGCTTTGTCCCTGCTGTATAAGCTGGAATGTATTATATAAATGTTTGATGTTCATAGAAGCGAAGTTGGCTGTTTTATTTCAATTTTTAACTAATTTTCAAGTAAGTTAACATATTTCTTCAGTTTGACCAGATTCAACGTTTTGCCTTTCAGTTTGTCATATCTTGTCATTTTCTTCATAAAATTAAAATTTCACCACGCAATTATTTTTTTAGAATTTTTTTCACATGGTGGTTGATGGACAAACAGTGTGGTTGGAGACTTAACTATATCTTTATTTCACATGCGAATAATTCCCTAAACTTTTCTTGATTGTATAAAAAGTAGAAATTGCAATTTTTGTTTCCTATTACCTGTGCCAGGGTCACAATTGTCAACTTAACACACACCCCAACAAAACCGCTTAGATGTTTTTGGATCAACTAATCCTATTGTTCAATTATTCCATTTTATTTGACAGATAGTTGTTCCTTCTGTAGCTTTTGATTACACACGCGATTGGTGTAGCTAGTTGATCAGGAGGTGCTTACCCTTCCGGATCACACGAACTCACTTACCTGGTGGAAGTTCACGTGTTTTACTTTGCTTCTGAATTGAGATTCGGACATGGATTAGTATGTTGTTTTGTATTTATTTCATGAACATCTTCAACACTAAGCATGCTGTTACATAACCAGCATGATGGTGACAGTTCAGATTAAGACTGCATATTCAACTAAGTACGTGTTTAAACTAATTTGCCAGTTTCAAACTTTTAACTTTGCTTCTGGATTGTGATTTGGACATATATTAGTATGTTTTGTTTTCGATTGTCTTGTGAATACTCTAATGCCAGAGTTTTAAAAATAATTATGAATGTTATTTTCGAAGCAATATGTACCAGACATGGGGCGAATTACATTGCAATGTAATGCATTGCATTACAATTACTTTGACAAAACTAGCATTATATTACAATTACTTGCATTTTGGAAAGTAATGCATTATATTACAATTACTTTACTAAAGTAATGCATTATATCACACATTACATTTCATAAATTTTATTAACAAAAGAATTTAAACATATATAGATGAGAGATGTTTCCTGTTTGAAATTTGAAATTTAGGTTTAAGGTTTTCTACAAAGTTCTCAAAGTTTTGACTTCCAACTGTTGTAAATGGGAGTAAATCACCAGCAATATAATCAATAAATGCATATCTTTTTGCATTGGGTCATTCAATTGACATTTCGGCTGGCTACCAGTATGTTTTACAAAATTTATCAAAGTCGATTGTTCATCTATGTCAAACTTATTATTTTCAAAATATACACTTCTGTGTTTTCTCTAAAAAAAAAAAAAGAAAAAGAGATGCTGTAAGGAATTATTCTATCATTGTGTTTTTATTATTTATTTTATCCACTAAATTTTACTGTTATGTAATTACCATTAAATCAAAACAGAAAAAAGGAATTGATAGGTATACAAACTAATAAGTGGTATTGACAGGTGTCTATGATAAACCATACTTAACATATGACTTCTTTCATCATTCAAGATAGGTATTCAATGACTAAAATAACATATAAAAAAGATTGTAAATAAAAACAATAGCTGGTAAAAATAATAAAAATATAAAATTGTTTTCATGACAAGTAATCAGTGAAAGTAAAGTATATCATTAGTTTGACAACAGTTAAAAACACTTTTTAAACATTGATTTTCATATTTCATACTGTGGAAAAAAGTAGCCTGCAGGTACTTACTAGCCCTTAATTTTAATGGTAACAATATATAATATTTACTAGAGAGGGATAATGCTATGAAATGCCATGTAATGCTTAAATTACATTCATGTTTGTCTATGTAATGCATTACATTACCATAACATGTAATGCAAAAATTTGGGCAATACACATTACATGCATTACTTTGGGAAAATGTAATGCATTACAGAACATTACAAATTAGCATTACCCCATGCCTGATATGTACTAGACTGTTTTGAAAGCCTTTTCATTTATTTATTAAAATGGCGAAACAACGATCTTAAATGAAACGCAAGATATTGGAGATTTATTGTGAATTTTGGTAGAAGCTTCATGACCGATAAATGCACAGGTTGAATAATGCTTGGATGACATATCGTAATCTGGACTAAATTCATAGATGATCTACTGTCTTCGTTTTTCTCGGATAGTTCACTAGTAGATTCACTAGTATTCTGCTTTTACCCAGATTTGACAAGGATGTATTAGTTAAGAACGTCTTAAAGAAATTATTCACTTGTCTTTCTTTTACAAAAACGGTAAGCCAAGATACAAATATCTGGTACTGAACAGGGATTCTGGCTATTTTGTCAAGCATCATACGGATTCCAAACAAAAATATACTGAAGATACTATCAACAAAAATGTTGGAGTTTTTGATAGATAACATGTTTGTTATGTTTGGTAATATAGTTTTTCAGCAAACAATTGGTATACCAATGGGTACAAACTGTGTACCATTGCTTGCTAATTTGTTTCTTTATTCTTATGAAGCAGAATGTTTGCAGAACCTTGTTAAATCTGGAGAGAAGACTGTCGCCAAATCATTTAACTCAACATACAGATATATAGATGACGTTCTGTCACGTTCTGTCTCTTAACAATCCCAAAATTAGAGACTATGCAAATGTTATCTATCCTAGCGAGCTTGAAATAAAAGACACGACTGATTCCTCAAGTTCTGCTTCATATTTAGACATACCTGAGTTAAGACGCACACGAAAGGCTACATTTGAAACTTTATGACAAACGTGATGACTTCAATTTTTCTATTGTCAACTTTCCTTTATTATGCAGCAATATACCTGCTACTCCTGATTATGGTGTATTTGTTTACCAATTAATACGCTATGGTAGAGCTTGTTCCCACTACGGGGATTTTGTACAACGAAGTAGGCTGTTTGCAAATAAATAGTTGACTCGGGGATCTTGCAAGCCTAGGCTTATCAAGGCCTTCAAAAAGTTTTATGGCCGTCATTACAGTATTGTTGATAAGTTTGATGTCTCTGTGTCCAGGATTGCCCTGGATATATATTTGACGTCTCATAGTTCCATGTTTATTCCACACAATTTTTATTACACGCGTGGCGGGTGTAGCTACCTAAACAGGAGGTGCTTACCCTTCCGGAGCACCCGTTCTCACTTCCCTGGTCTAAGTTCACGTGTCTTACCTGACTTGTCAGTTCCAAAGTTTTTACTTTGCTTCCAGATTGTGATTCGGACATGGATTAGTATGTTTGTTTTTGATTGATTACCACTTCATTATCAGCACCCCTCCGCTAAAGCGGGAAGATTACTACCACCCTGCCTGATATCGGCATCTGGGGGCTTTATGGATGTCATTCGATAAAAATAATCTGAATACTTCAACAAGATATAAAATATTAACAAAATATTATGATGGCTTATAAATATAAGATATAATAGGCTGGATAAATCACTCGGCGTAAACCTAGACTGATACGTACGAAGCCATGAGGAATAATAACGACATCGTGACGTCAGTCAATGTCGTAGCTTTAAATGGGCTTATTTGTACGTAGTTTTGAGAATATACAATACATGCTTATTTCTTATGGAGGTTTGCGGAATGTAATTTATTCTAATATTATGAAAAATACACATCCCGTATCGCAAACTAACGCATGGATTGAGATAAATGCTAACGCAGATACATAAACCAAAAGCATGTACTTGGTTACATGACGCAGTATACGTGAATGATACAAAAGCCAAATACTGGACCCACCCAGGAATAGTTGTTCTTAGAACAGTTTTACTTTATTGAATTACCTTATTATGCGTTTATTCTACAATCAATGGTATATAAATACTTGCATTAAAAATAATAAAGTTGACCATTATTTAACAAGCAATAACCCAAAGAACCTTGCATGTATATCATCTAAAAATAAAGATTTTTTTAAACTATATATTAGAAAAATATAAGCTGGACAATGTACTACATAACTATACGAGGTTGAAAGGAAGGGAAGCTAGAAAATGAACACTAAATCATACAAATGCGAACGGAATAGTAATGACGGATTAAAACCCATCATAAGTATACAAAGCAAAATGGTACTAAAATAAATCATACAAATCCAAATGGAATAGTACCACTGCGGTAGCTCAGTTGGTAGAGTGCTTGCTCCGTAAGTGGAAGGTCGTGGGTTCGAACCCCGGCCGGGTCTGACCCAAGACTTGAAAGTGGGTAGTGACTGTTCTTTCGCCAAGCACTCGGCATTACGAAATGAAAGTCACGGTTCTTTCGGATGGGAACTTAAAATAAACGAGGTCCCGTGTCACGGTGGGCTTGGCACGCTAAAGAACCCTGCTGTATAATGCCATAAGCGCAACGCACAGGCAAAATTTCTGCACCTTCGCCTATAGCTGGCGACGTCTCGATATAAGTGAAATATTCTTGACTGGGACGTTAAACACCATTACTCACTCACTCCAAATGGAATAGTAATCACGACCTAACCCAATATTAGTCTTGAGTGAACAAAATAAGCCCAGGGAAAGCCCAGGGAAGTTTCCCGCGCCCAGGAAGTTTTAAGGCATTACATAGATGTGACATTCACATATTTATCATAGTGTTCAAGTAGTAGTAGTAGTAATGGTGTTTAACGTCCCAGTCAAGAATATTTTACTTATATCGAGACGTCGCCAGCTATAGGCGAAAGTGCAGAAATTTTGCCTGTGCGTTGCGCTGATGGCATTATACAGCAGGGTTCTTTAGCGTGCTAAGCCCACCGTGACGCGGGACCTCGTTTATTTTAAGTTCCCATCCGAAAGAACCGTGACTTTCATTTCATAATGCCGAGTGCTTGGCCAAAGAACAGTCACTACCCACTTTCAAGTCTTGGGTAAGACCCGGCCGGGGTTCGAATCCACGACCTCCCACTTACGGAGCGAGCACTCTACCAACTGAGCTACCGCAGTGGTCATAGAGTACAAGACATATGCGTACTAAAACTGAAAGTTGTATGGGACATATGCCTTATACTATTCCATCATGTGTGCTACATGTGTATCAACGTTTCAAACAGAAACCATGATGGTTACTGTTTGCATTGGCAAGGTTACGAAGTTTGAGAACAATATGGCGTTGAATAATTCATATTCAATATGCTAATTATACGACGCACCATCGATTTCACTTCTACAACATGATAAAGTACTAAGTGATTCATTTTAAAAATATGAGTAACTGTGGATAAAAAATTCTTCTGGGTGATAAATCATATAAAAAAATTTTAAAAACACACACGTTGCTTCGTTTCTGATAGCTCGAAGATGTAAAGTAATTGATGTAATACAGGGACTTTCAGTATAAAAATCCTAAAGTCTCTGCACTTGTACAGATTGTACACATCACAGTAAGTAATTTCTATTTTTTCTAATTATTTACATTTTAAAAATCTTTCAGTTTCAGTTTGTGAAATCCAACACACAAATACCGGTCCATTTTGAAATTGCAATCACAGAAGCAACTTTTAAGTAAAAACTTTTAAAACTGTCAAATTAAGTTAAACATTTGAAATTTTGAATTTCAACCAAGGAAATAAACATGTGTGTTTCATTGAGGTAAGCGCCCCATTTTAGCGGGATGAAAAACCATGACACTATGTTTATGATAGAGAGACGTCATATTTATAAACAATTTTGTTATGATTTCCATTGCTAAACAATTGTAAGCAGATTATATTGTTGTATGAATTTTCTGTTCGGAAACAAGGTCCACCATAGCATATTAACTGTGAAGCAAATACTACATCAGCGGAATAAGAACGTATGTCAATGGTGTTTGTTCTACATTACATCAGCAAGGCATTTTCATTGAACACTTATTGTAAAATACCGTTAAACGAATAAGTAATCATTTACTCAATATCTAGAGTTACGAAAGAGCTATACATACATGTATAGTCTAAAGTAGCCAAAGCCAGTAAATAGATTGTTTTTTTCTCCCATGACAAGTCATGTAATATAGAAATATTCCATCGGAGATACCATTGGGGGATATTTCTATGGTATATTATATTTCCGATAGTGATATTTATTTTAAATCAGAATATTGAATAACGAAGTTAATTTTTTCCATCATGGCGTCGATGTCTATGTAAATCGAATTTGAAGCCAATTACTGGCATTAAAATGGGAGAAAAACAATCCATTATGATTTTATCCATCTAGGATAGGGAGATTTCCCTATCCTATATGGATACTCATAATGGATTCTTATAATCTGCTAAATAAACGTCATTTTAGCAACATTTTATTATAAGAAATTGTACATTTTGAGTTATTGATTCAAAAAATTAAAGAGACTTGGAAAAGGAATAGAAAACGTAAAATCATGTTTTCCCTCTAACTGCAATGCAGCGTACAGAATGTTTGATGGAAATTTGACATTTTCAGTTGTGATAGTACATTTATTTAATAGTAACTGTATAATACTTTTTTCTATGGGTAAACTTGGCGATTTCCCAATACAAAACAAAACTATTTGAAATCATTGTTTTTTTAAAGCAACAAACGTCTTTTTCAGAAACAAAGATGAAGATTATTTGTATGGTATTTGTTCTCCTTGTCGCTACAAGCATGGCCAGCGCAAAAGAATGCGCATGTACTAAGGAATACAGTCCAGTATGTGCACGAGCCACATTCTCCAATGCCTGTGAAGCTAATTGCATGTAAGTTAGTTGATTATTTCGTTGGATAACCGGTCAACTTTTTAAAACTAGATATAGTAGTAAAAGTTATAGCCTTATATTAAAACATGATACGGGCTAGGCATTCTTTCACGCTCAATGAGAAATGCATTTAGGTATATGCAAAGATCAACATATTTTATGACGATTTAGTAACATTTATAAAGCTTAAAGAAGGGTAATTTTTTAACAATTAAACTGTTTTGAAATGGCGTCCATAGTCAATATGATGCCAAACCTTTGCACGACAAACTGAATAATGCGCCAATGGTTATATATTTTTTTTATTAAAAAGTGTTTTTTTAAATTCTGGAATTACTTTTTCACGATTAATTTGCGTTCAATTCTGGGATTATATTTCCAAACATTTTGACCACGAAATTGAACGTGCAAGAGTCGCACGAATGTTTACGAAGTAATACGTATACTACGTGACCTAATTGTGTATTACGTCACAAATATTGTCTTTGATTCAGTGCATCCACTGAACGAATGCAAAGGTATGTCCGAAGATCTTGAACATATCCCAACATGCATCAAATGAACTATCTATTTCGCTGGTGAAATTTTTTATTAACACAGAAACTTCCGGTTGACTTTGTGAAGTTGAAAAAGGAATTGATCATAAAACACAAAGGCATTTGATACCCCAAGAGGTAAACCACCAGGGATATTAGGGACATCCATTTTGTTTACCAGGTTATAGTTCTCCGGGAATGTGTATTGCTGATATTAATATTCAAACGCAGTGGTGCGGTCGTTTGGCATTGATAGTCTGATGAATGTCTAAAGTCTCATATTGGAAGATATAGGAAATGCGCAAGGCTAATGAAAATATGAAGATAAGAATAGACTAGAACTGTCGCTTTAACTGTTTACTTGCGTGTTTCAGAGGTGCCCGTATAATCAACTCCAACGGTGGATGTAAACACAGAGGAGGCTAAGTTTGATGGTAAGGAAGGCCTTTCTATATGATCTACCTTTAACATCATATTATTGAAATACATGTAATATAATTTAGTTATATTGAATACACAGTATGGTTGACATATAAACATATGAATATAGTATGAAACAAATAGACTAAAAAGCTCATTGAATAAAAAAAAAAACACTGCAGTAGCTCAGTTGCATGTGTAGAGTGCTCGCTACGTAAGTGGAAGGTTGTGGGTTCGTACTCCGATCGGGTCTGACCCAAGCCTTGAAAGTGGGTAGTGACTGTTCTTTCGCCAAGCACTCGGCATTACGAAATAAAAGTCATGGTTCTTTCCGATGGGAACTTAAAATAAACGAGGTCACGGTGGGCTTGGAACGCTTAGGAACCCTGTTGTATAATGCCATCAGCGCAACGCATAGGCAAAATTGCATTTTCGCCTACAGCTGGCGACGTCTCGATATAAGTGAAATATTCATGACTGGGACGTCAAACACCATTGCTCAACTCATTGAATCAAAACATGATCAAGTAAAAAATTATAATAAAAACGGAACAAGGAAACATGACAGGATAAACACATTTTAAGACCATCGATTATACGTATGACTCACTCCTTGCTTTAGACGGGATATTCTGTGGTATTATACATGTATGGTGTGCACTTTTGGAATTACAAAATCATCCCTATAATTTTAAAATCGTCGGGTCCCGAAGCAACTTAAAAAAATAGCATACAGATCTTTTAGCAAACAATGCAGTTCAAATATCTTAGATCAGACACCATAGCTACACTACTTAGCATCTAAAATTAAAATCTATACAGAATTTTGACTTTTGTATAATAGTTTTATTTTTTCTCTTTACAGGTCACGGTTGTTTTTTACCATGATTGTGATGCTCTTGGTAGTAGACTCTAAAATAAAAACATTCTAAAATCAAATTGATTGTTTTAGTTCTTATAAACAAGCAACAGAAGCAAGTTTACATCTTCATAAAAATCCAAATGCATTCTTTGTAAAATGTAACAATAACGAATGCATCACTTTGTACTGAAATAATATACATCTGAATAACGATATGGAATAAATCATAGCTATTGAAAACATGAAAAACAAAAACACCAATTTATATCTGAACAACTGATACTTGAATTACCAATAGAAATGAGTAACAGTTTATTGTAGTAGTTCTGTTGCATCATCAGGAAATGTTCAAACAAATATAAACTGTCTATAATTAGAAAGGAACACCCAATGCAAACATTCACAGATTCAATAAAATGATTAACGTTAGAAACAAACATACTAATCTATGTCCAACTCACCATCCTAAAGCATAGTAAAAACTTTTAAATTGACAAAGGAGGTTAAACACGTGAACTTCCACCAGGGAAGTTAGACCGATTAATCTAGAAGATAAGGAACTTCTTGTTTAGATAGCTGTAACCATGTCTATATCAAAATATGGATTAAAAGAAAAAAAAACTATGGGACGTCAAAAACATCTCAAAAGAAAAATAAAAGATGTTATACATTTCACAGAAGTTACATAAGGAACATAACACTTCAAGAAAAGCTACACAGGCGATGCTTACCCTCTTGGAACAGCCGTAACATATGAAATACTGTAAATAGCAAATTAAGTACCCATTCAATGAAATATTATAAATAGTGATGTTTATCAGTTTGGCACACAATGAGATATGTTTTGTTGTCCATTTTTTCTCGACTCTGAATATTTTTGTGATCCCTTGTGTTTGCAAAGTCTATGCTGACCAGTCATTCTGGCATTTAGTTTGTCACAAAAATGAAGGTGATTTATAAATAAAGGATATATTATGTACTTGAATCGTTAAACATAATAAGAAACAAAGATGCCAACCAATATCCGAAATACAACCCTAACTAAAGTAAAAATTCTTAAACTGGCAACGCGCGGACTTACACTGGCAAATCAATGTATAGTCCTTCAGTGTATATGTATGTAAAACTTAGCCTTCGCCGATCTTGTATCACAAATTGGAATGTATTAATTTAGTATTTTTCATTTACCCAGTTACAAGAATAATATTGTAATTTCCCATTTCTGGAGATGCCAACGATTCCTACAGTTCTTGCTGAGTATTTACAAATTGGTACAAGTAGGCAAGATTTGGCAACATACTTCCCATACATTTTTGCTAGCTTTGACTGTATCACCTCTTAAGACTTATATGGTTCATAAGATTCTTGTTTAAAACTGCAAAACTTAGTTTAACCAAATTCAAGCTATAATAATGTCCATAGATTCGAGACGCAGACAATGGTCCCGCTATATCCATTGATTCTGTTTTATTCTCGGAATGGAAATTGTAAAAAAACTATAAACTAGATTGTTGCACATTTTTTCGAATAAACAGATCGGAAAAAGGTTCAACAATTCTTTGTCTAATGTGTTGCTTAATGAAGCATATAACATGCTTAATGATTCATGTTTTTGGTGATGACAAATAATTTTATATTCTTAATGTTGCCCTCCATTGAATAGATATCTGGATGGTAAATGAATTTCGGGTCATTTTCTAATAGCGCGAGTACTTTATTTACATTTCTTTGCCTCTGCAGTACATGTATATTAATGTAAAATTTTTAGTCCGTGGGCTAGGTGGACCAACCGTGCACCCCCCAGGATCCTCCGACACCACCTTTTTCTGGTACCTTAGGGTGTCTAGTAATGGAATCAGGATGTTTCCCAGAAAGAAATTGGGCTGCTCTTCATGAAAAACTTCAATATTTAGGAGTACCTGAAAGTTTTCAGTAAATTTCTCTATTATGAGTAGGGGAACGTTTTTATCTTTGTTTTCAATAATATTATGCAGATACAGATCATATTTGGTATCATTGAAAAGGGAACATGTTCAGCTTTAATGGAATACAAAGTTGATTGATGTAGCTGCTACTATGTCGTCACCATGACGTCATAAACAAGTTTTGTTGAAAAACGCTATAAAATCAATTTATCCTTAATAAAACACATTAAGACAAAGTATGTTTTGCATTTACTATATGAATTGTAGTTATAAATGATCATATATTCTCATTTTCAAAAGAGACACCACACTATCAGAAAAAATATATTAAAGATACCCATTTTTTAAAAAATGATCGAAATGGGTTAGGGGAACGTTTTTATCTTTGTTGTCGATGGTTTTATGTAGATATAGATCATATTTGGTATCATTGTAAAGGGAACGGGTTCAGCTTTAATAAATTACATACTTGATTGGTGTAGCTATTACTGTGACGTTTCCATGACGTCATAAACTCATTTTTGAAGAAAAAGCTATAGAATCATTTAAAATTATACTATATGAAATTATGTTTCTGTACGACCTAATAAAACACATGGAGACACTGTATGCTTTTCATTTACTTCATAAATTGTTGTTATAAATTATCATAATTCTCATTTTAAAGAAAAGACGCCACTCTGTAATATATTAACTTAAAGATGTCCTTTTGTTTAAAATTAATCGAATTTTAAGATTAATAGTTTTCACGGTTAAAGTATCCCAGTATGTTTCTTTGCATAAATAACATCATCATCATCATCAATTTTTCATACATTCATAACAAAAATGCCCAACATCATCAACCATTATCCTATAGCTAACAAAAAGCTTAATTAATAATCTTAGTTTGAGAATGACTTTTAGTTCAAAGTATTACCAGTGGTGATTTAGCAGGTGTTTTAATGGTAGTCATATGCCACAGGATTGTTATATGCATCTAAAGCAGTGGAAACCTAACATGCGATTTCTGCCGTTGACTAGTTGTAGTGAATAGGAACTTCAAGAATAAATTAATCTTTTTTACTTCACTACCAACTGTACATCCTACTAACCCAGGGTAAATTTATGCTAGATTTCGGAGCAGCTACAGTCCTAGAGATACAGTTCCATCATTTTTCAAACAGTTATGAGCAAAATTATAGAAATTTATTATCTTTATGCTTGATCACTATGTCATGTGCTACTTTTGAATTTTTATGAAATAATATAATTCAAAAGTACCAAATGACAATTGTGCTACTTTTGAATTATATTACTTCATAAAAATTCAAAAGTAGCACATGACAACTACAACGAGGTACAGTATTTCGACACAAAGATTGCCATAAAGTAACATCGGTATCACCAGAAAAAACATTGACCATATAACCATAGAAAAAATGTAGGAGGAGTCTATTCAATGTCAGGGCAATGCATGGAGCATATGTCAACTCAAACCAACCACCAATTTATCATGACAAAGATAAAAATAAAAGCAGCCAGACAAATCCTGGAAAAACAGAACATGAGTTTAATGTTAGAAAATTGAAACAATTGGAAAAAAGAAGAATTAAGATAAGTCTGAAAAACAGGTTTTATGCTTTAACAGCTATGGGTGATAATAATGAGAGTTGGGATAAAAAGGGTATACCGGTATAACGACACAGAGAATATGGTTGTCAGAGGAAACGGAACAAAATATCACAAGGAAATGCGAGAGAAAATAACAAATAGCAGAACCAGATTAGCAAACAATTAGTATAAAGGGAGTAGGAGGAGGCAAAGGAAGAAATATAAAGGAACACAACAAAAATATATGGAAGATGGAAAATAGTGTAACCGCACAAGAAATAATAGCTAATGGGAGAAACTTAGAAGATCTATACCCAACAACAACAAAATCCCACACAGGTAAACCAGCAAACACAGACCGACCGGAGGATGAAAAAAAAAGATCACAACAGAGAAAAGATGGGCTGAACATTTTAACGATATATCAAAATGACCACCTCCATAAGAAATATTAGACATAACACTACGTACCTTTTATAATAAAATAAGAAAGGGTGCCAACAAAAGAAGAAATAAAAAAAGTATAAATCAACTTGAAAAAGGAAAAGCTATAGGACCTAAATAAATATCTAAATTACTGTGCAACATCTGGATAGGAGAAATTATTCCAACACAATGGGGGATGGACTATCTCATTAAACTACTGAAGAAGGTAGATCATAAAGATGTAAGAACTGGACAGGCACCATACTACCCAATGTAGCTGAAAAATACTGTCAAAGATCATCCTACATAGACTAAAAGATGGAATAGAAGAGGTACTAGGTGCTCTGAACAAAAAAAGCTGGTTTTAGGAAAGATTATCTTGCGCAGACCAAATGGCCATACAGTCAGTAGAATGACAATCTGTATTATACCTTTATAAATACTAAGTGTACATTTGTTAAGTTATCAATAGAGAAAACTATCCCCAAGCTTTCATGTGAATACAGGAGTATGTCAAAGCTGTATACAAATCACAAATCATCTTTAATTGCAACAAATGGAATACAATGGACACTAACACCCCAGATAGAATATGTGGGTTTCGCCGATATCTGCCTATTGACCCTCGCATTAAATCAAATGTGGATAAAGACCACACTACTGAACGAAACAGTTTTAAAAACTGGACTGAAGATCAACTCAAACAAAACAAAATGTTGAACAATAATACTACTTGAGGAGCATGATTGGTGCTGAAGAAGAAACAGAACGGGGCATCAAGACAAGAATAAAAATATCCAGAAAAGCATTCAAAATTATAAAGAAACATATGGAAAGCTAGTCTGCCACTAAGAACAAAAACCCAATATTCAACTCAAATGTAAAGTCGTCCCTCTTATATGGTGTAGAAACAGTGGAACTGGATTAGACATACGCTCAGAAAACCACCACAGGGCAAGTGTTAGAGTAGAAGACCAAATATCTTGGTGAGAAATAAAAGAGATGGAACAAAATCGCTTCAATTAGAAAAATACTGTGGTAGTCATATTTTGTTCAAGGAACTATTTAAACTATGTCAAAGTAAAGAAATTAATGGCGCAGCTTTTGTCTTATAATGCATTGTACTAATGAAGCATATGTTTTAAGGATAATGGATGATAATAATATCTCCACCATTAAACCAACTGCTAAATCACCATTGGCAATGATTAGAACTAAAGTCATTCTCAAACTAAGATTATTAATTAAGCTTTTTTTAGCTATAGAATAATGGATGATGATGATGATGATATTATTTATGCAAAAAAACATACTGGGATACTTTAATCGTGAAAACTATTAATTTTAAAATTTGATCAATTTTAAATAAAAGGGCATCTTTAAGTTAATATATTTTTCCTAACAGAGTGGCGTCTTTTCTTTAAAATGAGAATTATTATAATTTATAACAACAATTAATGAAGTAAATGAAAAGCATACAGTGTCTCCATGTGTTTTATTAGGTTGTACAGAAATAATTTCATATAGTATAATTTAAAATGATTATATAGCTTTTTTCTTCAAAAATTGAGTTTATGACGTCATGGAAACGTCACAGTAATAGCTACTCCAATCCAAGCTGAACCCGTTCCCTTTACAATGATACCAAATATGATCTATATCAACATAAAACCATCGACAACAAAGATAAAAACGTTCCCCTACCCCGTTTCGATCTTTTTTTTTTTTTAAAAATGGACATCTTTAATATATTTTTTCTAATAGAGTGGTGTCTTTTTTTGAAGATGAAAATATATGATCATTTATAACTACAATTCATTAAGTAAATGCAAAACATACTTTGTCTTAATGTGTTTTATTATGCTGTACAGAAATAATTTTATAAAGGATAAATTGACACGATTTTATAGCGTTTTTCCTCAAACTTGTTTATGACGTCATGGTGACGACATAGTAGCAGCTACATCAACCAACTTTGTATTTTATTAAAGCTGAAGATGTTCCCTTTACAATGATACCAAATATGATCTGTATCTCCATAATATTATTGAAAACAAAGATAAAAACGTTCCCCTACCCCTTATAGAGAAATTTACTGAAAACTTTCAGATACTCCTAAATATTGAAGTTTTTCATGAAGAACATCCCAATTTATTTCTGGGAAACATCCTGGTTCCATTACTAGACACCCTAAGGTACCAGAAAAAAGTGGTGTCGGAGGATCAGGGGGGTGGGGGTGCACGGGTCCACCTAGCATACGGACTAATTTGAAGATTACCTACAGTACATGTAAATGAGTTGCACACTTCCTAAACAAACATTTTCATGGATTTGAAAAATGAAAATGGGGAGCTTCTATCATAGCAATGAATCTTGCTCTATTGTGCAAGATAAACATAATTTTAAATTGAATGTAATCATGATGTTTAAAATATCTTTTAAAACTAGTATTATTTTGTTTATAAATGCCATTTTAAACATTTCTAATTGCTATTTTTGCAATGATTTGAAAAAAATAATAATAAATAACTTTACTGTCAATGTTTTAGTATACTATTATCCATTGTGACTACGTAGGTAACCTTGGAGGCAGAAACATCTTAAAGTTGACTGCTTCTAGAATAAAATCCCCACCTATGTCTTGGATGACCAGATGTTGAAAAAAGATTCATTTTGTTTTAAACATTGCTTGGCTTTATTATTCATTACAAGACTGAAGACTCCTTACATTTGCGTTCATATTTTAATACTCTTATATGACCATATAGCAGGTCATATTAAAGTCATACAAAAAGTTTGCAAATTTAACTCTTCCGCCATGAATTTGAAGTGAATTATTTCGGCGAACAACACATCGAAATACACAGCAAACATAAACGTAAAAACGACATATTGTATAAATATGTAATCTGGATTTTCGCTGATGTGAAATATATTAATATAAACCTTGTAGATTTGGTGTATAACCATTGGCAATGCACTGTCTTAAATATGGCAGAATAAGTCCATCTGCTTTACCATAAAGGAAGATGTACAACGTTTACCAAGATTTGTGATGGTCAAAGACTTTCTGAGAGGCTAGAATGGTTCTTGTCAGTTTAAAATCCCATCAATTTTCATGAGTCTATAAATAAGGGCAACATCCCATAGTAATTTAAAACATGATTTCATAATGGCCCAACCCCAGGCTGCAGTAGTATGTTTTGTTGGTTTTTTATCTCTGTGAAAAAGTTTTCCTGCGAAAGAAAATGGGATGCCATCCCAGCCTGAAATGCCCCATGCTCTTTCTTTTCTAATGTTCAAATTATTCTACTTTGTATAAATGAATCAGAAACCTTGTTTAATTAGCTTACGTGTGGATTTTATTAATAGCCTCAACACTAAGTGTGCTTTTATATAACCAGCAAGATGGTGACAGTTCATGTTTAGACTGTTTATTACTAAGAATTTATGGAAATATGTGTAAGACTGGTAACAACACTCAATGTAGCTTTAGAGTCATATATTATTCTACATTGCAAGCCGGTTTTTGCAACCACTCACAAATAAACTAATTAAGTTTGATGAAAAGAAAAACGGCGTTTGCCAATAAGTTCCTGGCAGCATAAATGCTACACGTGTAACAGTTTATTATTATTATTTTCCAGATGACGAATATTTTTTATTCCCTGTAGAAATGCAGTCAAAACTACATTTCCTTTCATAAGCCAAGAAACAGGGTTATTATTTTGCAATTCTAATTCTTTCTAATAAAATGAACTCATTTTGTAAAAACCATCTTAAACATTTTTGCATTGTGATTTTCCAAGCGCAGATACCAACTTGGCAAGATGCTCAGTTGACAACTGGCCATTTTTTAATTGCTGGATAATTTCATCAATACTGCTGGCATGTACAACTACTTTTGTAGCTTTTGAACTGAGTTTTGTGTTTATCAAATTATATTCCTTGTAATTTGCACAAAGGTCGCTCGAGACAACAAATTAACATTTTAAATTAAAGTTATCTTGTTTAAATAACAACTAGACAATTTATAAATTTGTACACATAGTTTTTATTAAATTCTATACGAGTTGTACATCCACACTTCTTTTCCATTATGCATTTACTAAAAAAGAAAAACACAACCTGTATCATTTGCAATCTCAGTAAAATGCATTCTGGAATAACGGCGTTATTGTCTATAATACAATCGACACCTGCTACAAATGTAACAATTTATTATTATTATTTTCCAGATCACGAATGTCTGTGATTCCCTGTAGAAATGCAGTAAGAACTACGTTACTTTTATTTATGCAAAAAACGGGGTCATTATTTTTGCAATTCTAACTCTTTCTTAAATAATGAACACCACGAATGTCTGTGATTCCCTGTAGAAATGCAGTAAGAACTACGGTTCTTTTATTTATGTAAGAAACGGGGTCATTATTTTTGCAATTCTAACTCTTTCTTATACAATGAACTCATTTTATAAGAATCATCTTAAAACATTCTTGCATTTAGATTTTCCAAGGGCAGATGCCAACAAGATGCTCAAATGAAAACTGGCCATTTCTTAAATGATTGATAATTTCATCTATACCGCTGGCATGTACTACCACTTTTTTAGCTTTTGAACTGTTTTTTCTTCTGTTAATCAAATTATATCCCTTGTAATTTGAATAAGAGCACACAGATCGCTCGAGACGACAAATTACCATTTTAAATTAAATTTCTCACAACTTGTTTAAATTTACGACTAGATAGTGTATATAATTGTTCAGAATCAGTTTTTATTAAATTCTATGCGAGATGTACATACACTTCTTTTCCATTATGCAATAAATTTAGACACCTGTATCTTTTGTAATCTGTAGTTAATTAACAGGTGTGTTGGTACATGTCAAGTATTAAAATGAAATTTGTTTTGCAGCGAAGTATCATACAAAGGGTTTGCAACAAGTCTATGTTCTTTATGGGTTTTAAAAAAAAGTCTTGTCACTGTAAGTGAAGTCATGCTGTGCAGCAATGGAGACAATATAGTTAGCATTGTGTATTAAAATATTGTTTTTGAAACGTTCATGTTCGGATTTAAATTTCTGGCATTGTTTGAACTTACGCAGAATATCCGCTTTCATTAACCTTTCTTTAGTAAAGTGCCAAAAAGTCAGTGGTACTATCTTCTTCGAAATACATAAGAACATGTCTTAATTAGTATAATTGTTGCCCCCGACGGTAAATTATATTCTTAATGACATCCATATATGCAGTCCATAGGAAAATCTGTAATTGCATGAGGTAAATAGCACGATGTGTAAGAGTTGTCACAAAAATCCGTCTACATGATCGTGATCACAACCTATCCTGGATATCACTGTATCTTTTGACTCGTTATCAGAATCTGCACGTTTCGTCGTCTTGTGTCGTTTGAGTTACAAAGTTTTGCCCATAAGATGAAAAACCTTCAAATTCAAGAAAACTGCAAACTGAAGTATCACAATATTATTTTTTACATATTTAAGTAGTGAAATTATCATCTTGTTGCGGCAAAATAAAATATTGAATGTTTGGCGTTATTTCTAGTGTCATGATGTAAATGTCATAAGGATTAATTATAGACTGTTTCAGATAAATCTTTTATGTTATATTCTGAGCAATTTTCTACTAATATTTTAACAAGATTAAATATTTTCACTTATATAATTACAGAAAAATTAATCTTTTTAACAATAACATAATCCAATGTTAACAAAATATTTTATTCATAAAATGCAGGCGACAAATTGATGTTTTTTGCTTTAGGATAATCAAATATATCAAATAAAAGGGATGGACTTAAAACGAATATATTACGGTTTGGTTAATAGCCTTAAGTTGAAAAGTGATTGATTATATTTGCTCGTATGTATAAAAGATCGTAATTTTTTTAAACCGACACTTGTTCCATTGTCATCACTACTTCGGTAAGTACCACCATTAGATTAGTTAATAAAACAATTGTTCGTGATATTTTTCTTTTACTTTTTAATGCATTCATGCGTTCGAAAAGTTATGAGATATAAAAGTGCACCTTTGCGATATATTACCAGATTTATATTTCTCTAACAAAATAAGCAAAATAAATATTTTCCATTCGTATGGTCACCTTTTACATTTAGTGGTTTTGGTCCAATAGTAAAGCGACCCTTAATTTTATTTTCAAATGTTCTATGTACGGACCACGGGGTGCTATAACCTCAACTAGAAGAGTGTGTCGATACAGTAGATGATCTTTGAACATGATTTGGACTGTCTATAACTTTTCTCACATTTTCATTCACTTCTTCTAAGGCCACTGGCCCAAGAAGTTCCGAAATCGCACTATGTTCATCTGGTAAAAGTTGTTTCGGTTTTAGAAATTTTAAAATACTCATTACTGCTAAAACTGCTGTTAAAAGCTATAAAAAATCCACTGTTTGTAAAATCTACCTTACAAATTAAAATCAGAATAAAAATGACCAACAGTTGACGTGTATAATTGTAATCATGCGTAAAAACTATTCACTTTAATCAAGCGTTAAAAGTATTCGCTTTGTCACAGTGTAAGGTATTGTTAAAGTAATACATTTTGACTGTTCCATTTTCTGGCGATAAATATTTTGGCGATTTTAATACTACACCAAAATTTACACCCTGTGAAAATAACCCGCTATACGGTATTTAATAGTAAGCGGTTTTATTATTGATGTATAATTATTTTGTTGCGATGGCGGTTGCAAAATATGTTTTTATTCACACGTTCATCTCTTTTAATTATAATGGGTTTATTTTAATGTATTTGATTTGCGTCTTGTGTTAATTGCCTGTGCTTAAGCGGAATTCTGAGTTGCTCTAGGTTTGATCGTACATTTTAACTTCTTTACATTATATTGGAACCATGTTGATACTCGGAGCTAAAGATTAATATTTTTTTTGAAAACTTGTGTTATTTTTTCTAAACCATGAATAAGTTATTCGGACATGGAATAGTATGTTTGTTTGTTATTATAATGTTGATCTATTATTCAGATATCAAGATGAATACACTTGTGTTGATATGCGTCCTGCTTGCTGCTGTTAGTGTAGCTACAGCCAACCAATGTATCTGCACTGCTGATTACAACCCTGTATGTGCCAGAGCTACATTTTCAAATGCTTGTGAAGCTAGGTGCCAGTAAGTAAAAACTATTTTAATACACGAGTTTTGACAAAAACAAACATACCTGGCCATATTGATAAAAAATTCCTAAAGCAAAGAGAAACTTAGAAAACTGTTTAATTAAGTTAAACATGTAAACCTCCACCGGCAAATTGAACCCATATGCTCCCGAATTATGATTATTTTAAGTGTTTTTGTTTAGCACAATTCTTTAATATTCATACTGAATTATTGATAAAATGGTTACAGTTTTTAAAATCTCGCCTACGTAAAATCCAACTCGTATCAGATGCTAGTGTGAGAAAAATTGTCAATTGGCTTGCTGAAGGTGGTTTTCTCCGGGTTCGTCCACCATTTTTTAACTAACCGCCTCGATATAAGTGAAAGACTTTGACTTGGGTGTAAAACACCATTCAAAAAATATTTCGGCTCACTGAGACGGCAATTGCAAAAGTTGCATGTGTTATTGCATTGTTTAACATCTTTTCATGAGTATGAGATAGGGAAGTATAATGGAAAAAAGCAAGTAAAAAGTAATCTTATTGATATTCACAAGAAGTCAACATGTAAGTATAAAGACGATAAAGGGAATTTTAATACATGGTATTCTTGTTTTGTTTCAGAAATGCTCGTATTATTGACAACAAAAATGGATGCAAACACAGAGGTTGAGGTTGTGTAATCGTAAGGTAAGCATAATTCGTTTGATATCATATACATTAAAGCGTGATGTTAATTCTTGTCCAACTGTACGGACAGAAAACTAGATCGCTTAATAAGTTGTGTTACTATTTACAAAAATTGTACATATACTGTACTGTATATATATACACGATACAAGATACTAAAATGGAAAACATACTGCATACCATTAAGAATGAAAATCAGTCGTACATCTCAAAACCACTGCGGTGGCTCAGTTGGTAGAGTGCTCACTTCTTAAGTGGAAGGTCGTGAGTTCGATCACCGGCCGGGTCTGACCTTAGACTTGAAAGTGGGTAGTGACTGTTCTTTTACTAAGCTGGGACGTTACACACCATTACTTAACTCGACTTGTACGTCTAAAATATCATCATGAAGTATCTATTATTCCGTTGAAAGAAAGTTACATGATTTTATTTTAAAGTACGTAGGATCCACGCTCCTTCATAATGTGCTTCGTTGAGATATTTTATTTTGATTGGATTTTTTGTGGCTTTTAATTATTCCCGTTCTTTTTATATTTACAGGTGAATTGCAATGCTCATCCGTTTGGTTCTAAATAAAATCAATTTAAAATAATTTCAATGTATTTGTTTTCATTATCAAACAGGAGAAACAATTGTCGATAGTATTGTAACCAGATTTTTTAGATCAAATATATGTATATATTTATCAAACAAAGTTGGGAATTTTAAACCTTCTGGCCCCAGTTTCACAATCATTCCTTAGCTATGATTTTCTTTAACTTAAATTTAACAAATTTTGATAATCTGGTTTTGGAACTTCTGGTAAATATTTTTGTCAATACTAAATTCAATTGTTTTAATCTTGTAGTGATCTTTAAAATAACTCCTTAAATTCATGAATATCTTGAAAATTCACAAAATTATAAAGAGTTAAATTTTGCAAAAATAAGTTTAAGGAAAATCCTAGCTAAGGAGTGATTGTAAAACCGGGGCCAGTAGCTTCATACATTTAAGAAACATACTGCTTTATTTCATTCTAAACTACAGTCCACTCACTCGTTGGTTAACCACGACATATCAATGTGTTCCATGTTAACCGTGACCATATGAATTTCTTTAAACAAAAAGCAGAAGGACGTTAGTTTTTGCTGAAATTTCTTCTATGAAATCATCCTCTTATTTTAATTTCTTAATGCAACTTCAAAGTCAAATAATTCCATGCCGTACATCTAACTCTATAACAGCTTTCCATAACGAAAGAAAATAACATTATATATTATATTATATTTAAATTAAAATGTGTCATATAGGTGTAGCTAGCTAAAAAGAGGTGCTTACCCTTCCGGAGCACCCGGCCTAATTTCCTTGGTGGAACTATACATGTTTAACCTAAGTTTTTACTTTTCTTCTGGATTCTGTTTCGGACATGGTATGTTTGTTTTTTAATGAATAAACTTGTGTGAAATATATCACCGGAATTTGCTTCGAAACTGCATTTTGTTTTAACGCTATTTATTACAAACACGAATTCTTAGAAAACGGGTCAGGTTGAGGTCATCAAGATCTCAAATGTCCTTAAACAACAACCCCGATACCATTAAATCCAGTGTCAATAATTTTAGTGGTTGTTTCTTGATCCTTATGGCATATGATCAAAAACAAACATACTAATTCATGTCCGAATCACAATCCAGAAGCCAAGTAAAAACTTTGGAACTGACAAGTTAGGTTAGACACGTGAACTTCCACCAGGGAAGTGAGGCCGGGTGCTCCGGGAGGGTAAGCACCTCCTGTTTAGCTAGCTACACCCGCCACGTGTTAAATCAAAATTGTGTGAAAGGAACATGGAACTATGAGACGTCAAATATATCCAGGGCAATCCTCGACACAGAGACATCAAACTTAACAATACTGTGATGACGGCCATAAAACTTTTTGAGGGCCTTGATAAGCCTAGGCTTAAGCCTAGGCTTGCAATACCCCTGAGTCAACAATTTATTTGCAAGAAGCCTACGTCGTTGTACAAAGTCCCCGTAGTGGGAATATGCTCTACCATAGCGTATAAATTGGGAAACAAATACACCATAAGCAGGAGAAGCAGGTATATTGCTGCATAAAAAAGGAAAGTTGACAGTAGACACGTTTGTCATAAAGTTTCAAATGTAGCCATTCAGGTATTAGTCTAAATATGAAGCAGAACTTGAGGAATCAGTCGTGTCTTTAATTTCAAGCTCACTAGGATAGATGACATTTACATAGTCTCCAAATTTAGGATTGTTAAGAGACAGAACGTCATCTATATATCTGTATGTTGAGTTGAACGATTTGGCGACAGTCTTCTCTCCAGATTTAACAAGATTCTGCATAAATTCTGCTTCGTAAGAATAAAGAAACAAATCAGCAAGCAATGGTGCACAGTTTGTACCCATTGGTATACCGATTGTTTGCTGAAAAACTATATTACCAAACACAACAAGTATGTTATCTATCAAAAATTCCAACATTTTGATGATGGTATCTTCAGTATATTTTACCAAGTACACGCATTCGGCTTTAAGTTGCAAATAAACTGCATAAACATTTAAGTTTAGTACGTGTATACAATTAGAAAAAAACACACTAAAGCATACAAATTTGTAGTTGCAAAACATTTATTATGCTTATTTGGTATACCGAAAAAATCAAACACACAAGGAATGTATTTAAAAGTAATCCAATAAAAACAAATATGCCATGACAACAGCATAATCTCAAAGCAAAATAAAAAGGAATTGAAAACTGGCAAATTAATTTGAATAAGTGAAGGTTTACTGAGGCCGGGGTACTAGAAAGATAAGCACCTACCACTACTCAGCTACGTGAAATCATTTATGTAGTCCATTTTCTTGAAAATGATTCAATTTGAAATCATAATTGCATTAAATACTCAGTCTTGAAAAATACAACTATATTATGGACATTTGTTTTAAAACTGAGTAATATATACTTGGCCATTCAAACTATTCATATTCCATAGAAAAACAGATTTCCATACATGTATGCTGAAAGCACTAGTTTACTGTCAACACATAGCTTACTTATTGGAAATGATCTTTAAGCAATAATCTATGTGATGTAAAGCTTTTACACTGATGATTGAATGATAGTTGAATATTTTTTTGCTTCGGGATAATGAAATATTTCAAATTGTAGAGAAAATTAAAACGCATATATTATATGAGTGAATACTAAAATGTAAATGAATACATAATTTTTAGTATATTGTAAACGTATTTTTTCACGGTGTACTAATTTTTGCTTATTTCGCGGTCGTTTGTTTTGCAAGAACATTATTACCATAATGTTTATGCCTATAGTGTTATAATGCATATTTTAAAAACTCGAAAATTTAATTACGCGAATTTGTTTCAATTTTCTTTTTCTATGCAGCAATATAGCTGCTTCTCGAGCTTATGGTGTATTTGTTTCACAATTGATACGCTATTTTATAGCTTGTGTCCACTAGAAGGACTGTGTGTAACGGAGCAGGCTGCATGCAAAGAAATTCTTGACCCAGGGATATTACAAGCCTTGGCTTATCAAGGCCCTCAAAAAGGTTTATGGATGTCATCACAGCATTGTTGATAAGTTTGATGACTATGTCCAATGTTGCTCTGAATATATTTAATGTCCCATAGTAACATGTACCTTTCACACAATTTTTATTACACATATGGCGGATGTAGCTAGTTAAACAGGCGGTGCTTACTCTTTCAGAGCATTCGACCTCACTTCCCTGGTCGAAGTTCACGTGCCTAACCTAACTTGTCAGTTTCAAAGTTTTCACTTCGCTTCTGGATTGTGATACAAGCATGTATAAGTAGTTTTTTTTTTATTCCATAAGTTTTTTATGACAAGATATTACTGTAATCTGTGTAAATTAAAAACAGTTTATTTGGAAACATTTTTGCATTGATGGACAAAATACTGAAGCCAAAACATTTGAATCAGCTTATCTAAAAGAGTAAATAAACGCCAACTTTTTTTCATTTAAAAATATTCTGTTGCATTTTGTTATGGTTTAGTTTTCATTTGCGTGGATTCCTTTGTTTCATTTAATCTAAACGTTTTATTAGAGCTTTGGGAAAGAATAGAATTTGAAAATAATAGAAAGCGAAATATTTTTTGAAACGGTGCATCTCAACTTCATCATCTACCAGTTTTATCTATCTGGACAAATGTACTTACGTTTTCATATAGTTTAATTTTCAATTTAGATGAAAACGCCCCAGGCAACAGAACTTCTTTAGACAGATTATTGAATAAATGTTTTCAAACATCATGTATTGTTTTTCATTTGTCAGGCAATGCATCTGAAGTAATAAATAAATCAATCAATAAAATGTTATAAGATGTTTTGAAAATGTCGAAAACAATACAAAGACGGATTACGAATAAAAAAAAACCGAATTAAAATCCCGAAGCAATAAAAAAATTGAAGTTAGCAAATAAGGTTACACACATCAACTTTTACAAAGGAAGTGAGGGCGGGTGCTCTAGAAATATAAGCACTTCCTGTTTAGCTAGCTTAACCTACCACATGTGTAATTAAATTTGGAATAAAGGGAACAGGAACCGTATAACATAAAATGTATCTAGGTCAATTTTGGATATACATGTAGGGGGATTTTAACAAGGATCGGCGTGTCTGTTTTTGATAAAAGCATATACAAGGGATTTTGGCCATTTGCACGATTAATTGAAATCCAGCTGACTTTTTTCATATCATTTTTTAAATTTTAAGGCCGTATATGCATGCCGGTGCATTTTAATAAGCGACGAGTTAGTCCTGCAACCAGTGGATAATCCATTATCGATTCACAGCCATACTTATTCATGTCCAAAACACAATTCCAAACAAAGCAAAAACTTAACTGTAACATTAGGTTAAACACGTAAACTTTCACCAGGAAAAACATTCAAAGACGGGTTACAAATAACAAACAAACATACTTATTTATTTCACAAATCACAAAAGCAAAGTAATAACAATGAAGCTGGCAAATTAGGTTAAACACATGAACTTCCACCAGGGAAGGGAGTCCGAGTGTTCTGGAAGAGTACGTAGCGCCTGTTTAGTTAGTTATACCAGTCACGTAAAGTAAAAGTGAAAGGAACATGACACTATGAGACGTCAAATATATCCAGGACAATCCTGGACGAAGAGGCATCATACTTATAAACAACTCTGTAATGTCGACCATGCTTTTTGAGTGCCCTGATAACCCTAGGCTGTGTCAAGAAGCTGTCTTCGTTGTAGTTGTATAATGTTCCTGTAGTGGGAACAAGGTCTACAATAGCGTATTAATTATGAAACAAATACACCGTAATAAGGAGAAACAGGTATATTGTTGCAGAGAAAACGAGAGTTGGCAATAGAAAAAGTGACGTCATCACGTGTCCTACAGCTTCATATGAATATTTTCCGGGCGTGATAATTGACATATAAGTCCTAATTTGAAGCAGAACTTGAAAAATCAGTCGTATTGTTATTTTTACACGCTCACTAGGATAGATTACATTCGTATCATCTCAAAATTTAGAATTGTTAAGAGATAGAACGCCATCTGTATACGGTATGTAGAGTTGCATAAATTGCGAATACAGAAACAAATCGGAAATGGGTACATGCTGTATACCGATTGTTTGCCGGAACATTATATTGCCAAATTACAAATATGTTGTCTATCAGAAACTCCTAAGATTTTGTTGATGGTATCTTCAGTATAGCTTTGTTTGGGAAGGTATTTAATTGCGCAAGTAAAAATTATAATTATAGCTATATGTAACTAGTAATCTTGATGTTACAAGTGGAAAGTTTTTGATTGATTTATTGAATAGGAATAGAGTTAAATCTTGTTTTACTTGCCTTTCTATCAATTTCTAAAAACTAGTTCCCGTCAGTATCTGAATGTAAAACAACATTTCCAAAACATTTGGTGATGTTTAGATGCCCCTATTACAGTAAATAAATCGGAGTGACGTGGACAGTTTTAGAACCACAATGTATGTAGTATGCTGTAGGGGAAAGCAATCCAAATTGACCACTTGTCCACAGTTAATTCATTTCATCTGTTTCGAGAGTCAAATGTGCGAGGTAAATAAAACAAACCTTCATTCAACTGTCTTTGCTTATTTTGTAAAACCGCGCGAACCCACACTTATGACGACACAACTGTCCATCATTTACAAGTACATTTGACTCATAATCTATCCATTGGCTTTTTTACACTGATAAAAATCTAGAAATGAGTTAGGCCGAAGCAAATGTTGGTATTTTATGAACTTTTCGTTTGTCGTTAATAAATGGTAACTCAAAAATTGGTATAACAGCTTTAGATAATTGTGAGTCGTTGACAAAGTGTTTGTCCATGCTGTCAGTTCTAGGATAGTAAACAACTCCTGTCGATATAGTTACAACAGCTACATTGGAAAATCAATTTAAGAAAAAAATGAATGATGTAATGACAAATATATCAAAGATAATTTTGGATACAAATACTATTTACCAATATTATCTTGATAAAGACCATGCATATTTAAACATAAAGTCAAACCCAAAAAATACTTGTATATGTTAAAACCAAAACGCAAAAATAACAACCAAAAAACACAGATAGCAAACAAGACAAGAAAATACGAAATGAGATGTTTGATTATAGAACTGAAATGGTAATGATAAAATTGTGTCAGGTGTTACGGTCAATCTTGATTCCAGTTATCTTACTCAATATTATACGAATAATTGTTATTGACTATACTGTAAATTTTCAGCCTGCTAAAGGATATTTGAGATTAATCAAACAATACGTATTTGGCAATAATAAAAAAAACAATAGTTGAATGGACATTGAAATTATAATTGGAATTATTGACACATCATAATTTACACCGAGTGTTGCAGTGTGAATCATCGGTTGATTTTAACCTGGATTGGTATTTTAAGTGGTTGATAAAATTGGTATCAGTTAAAGTGCCGTAAGTCCAAAAAACAATACATAATGTATACATTGTCTCATAAATAATGCAATAAGGTAATTACTCATATGGTTCTAGGAGCAATATAAAATAAAAAACCTGTTATGACTTATTCAGTTATTTCATCAGACTCACAACAACCGGTAAGTACTAGTTTAAGCTTTCAATAAAAACGAACATACTGATCCATGTCGGTAATTAGTAATTCCGTTTTTTGGTGTAAAGTGCACCTCGAGACAAACGTTAAATTTCTACATGTGATTAATTAGCAAGATTAGATGATATGTAATTATGCCACTACTGTTTTGTTTAAGTATCTATAAACATGATCTAGCAGTGACATCCATCTAAAAACTTCTTTCGATGTTTCAAAATAACTGGTACAGCAAATTGATCAAGCTTTTTGAATGACTATTCCGTAATGTTGTTTCACAATTTGAATTCCAACGATCTATTTAATGAAAACGTACATAAGTTGTGAGGATTAGTGATAGTAGTAGTTCTATACTAACTTCTAACTACAAATATTTGTTTGACATTTGATTGATATAAATAACAAAATGAATAAACGAATTGTGACATGACTTTCAACTTCGATACTTCAAACATTGTTCTCGGAGCCTAATAGTTTGAGATATCTTTATACTGTAAATCAACATATGGCTTAAGTAAACACAAGCTGATTTTTTTTCATTATCAGATTTAAAATGAAGACTGTCATTGTGGTTTTGGTTCTACTTGTTGCTGTCAACATGTCTGCTGCGGTGTATCCAGCGCAAGGATGTGGGTGCATAGCGCTTTATAAACCAGTTTGTGGATCGAAAACGTATTCCAATATGTGTACAGCGAAGTGCGCGTGAGTATAAATGGGTTAAAATGTTGATCGCTTATAGTGTTCAATCATAATATATCCAGTTTGCTATTTAAGATTATATCAAGTATAGAAATTATGTATAGCAAAAATTGACTTATTATAAAGCATTTGTACTTAATAATTACAAAACGGTGACCGTCATTATGGTTTTTGATTTATTTGATGATGGTACAGCTTATCCTAATTTGATAGTATATAATTATATATTATACTTAGTAACATGACTGTTTGTCAGAAAATAATGCATTATATACTGAATATTTTTCAGCGGAGCTCGTGTGACTGCCAATCACCAATGCAAGGAACCAAGAGGCTAGGTACGTATGATATTTGCACAAAATGTACACTGCTTAAAAACAAATATTATTGCCACTTTTAAATCATTATCCCTCAAAAAAAGAAACTTTGAAAACTTTTCACATTAAGTTGAACACATAAAGCAGGTTATTGAGACCGGTACTCCGAAAGGGTAAGCCTGTTGTTTAGTAACTACATCCGAAAATTTTGCAATCAAATTAAAAAAACACATTGAACGCCAACTTTATCCAGAATAATTTGCGTTAAAAAATTATTCAAAATGTAAATACATTCATAAACAAAATTTTTTGGGTGTTAAGTTACATATTTATTGTAAATAAATGCATATAATTATAAGCTTTATAATCGTCACTATGACATTGACACATTATATATTATATTTTTTACAGAACTAAGGTTTCATAGTCATTTTCAAAGTACTTGATATTACATGTTACATCAGTCTTAATTTAAATCGCTAGAAGGCCATTTCGGGATTCAGTAGGGCTTGGACCGAAATTGTAAAACCGGATTAAAAAAGAATCCAAGCGACAAATGTTTTTAGCTTAGTCAATACTTTGCATACCTTAGTTTATAAGGATTTTAATATTTTAACTAGCAGCAAACTTAAACAGCTGTATATTGCTTACAAATCAAAAGTATTGCCTTCCGAGTTTATGGTATATGAAGAAAATATTCCAACACTGAAATCAAAGACGTCATAAAAATCAATAGTCATTGTTTGACCAAACCATTCAATGCATGTACTAAACAGTAGGTGTTTCAGCATACACAAACGTCTTTATTTGTGTTGTATTGCATTTCCTTGTATCAATGAAATTTTTAAATTGTGATTTTTGTTTACAAAATGATTAAAATTAACAGATATTATTTCTTTTATTTACAGGATGTGGAGGTCGTTAGTCTACTTATTCAAAAGAAATAAACATTATAAATTAAGAAACAAATCTTTATTGGTTTTTTTTTTTTTTTTTTTGAAACGGAGAAAACTAAATATAATCGCATTGATACAGAATTTATAAAAATGTTTTCGTATTAAAGAAAACCAAACAAATTGCTTAATAAAATATACTTATCTAGGAATTTTAAAATACTAGAGGATAAAAATAACTGTATTTTCTAATTTAGTCATTTACTCATTTTGTCTTGGTATCTTTTTATTCTGCTAAGATATTCAAAAATGCGAGAAAGAGCTAGGAGAGTTCTTATTGTAATTTCGCATTTACATTTTGCAGCACTTAACCACTACGGTTATTCAGTTGGCAGTTTCCTCGCCACGTAAATGGGAGGTTGTGGGTTCGAAACCTGGTCGGGTCCGACCCAAGACCTGAAAGTGGGTAGTGACTATTCTTTCATAAAGCACTCGCCGTTAAACACCATTACTCAACTCAACTACCACCGTTTCTGAATTACGTTTTTCATTATATTGCTCGAACCAAAATGTGGAAATTAAGTTTTTAAACATGTATTTATAGAAATCCATCTAAGCCATAGAGCATTACTTAGGTTTTCGAAGAAGTTAAAAATAAAAAATTTAGGAAGAGATTAAGATAAACAATATCATCAGGGGTGCTTAGTCAATAAGCAGAGATACCAGACCAGAAAAAAAAAACATAATAACCCACGTCCAAACAAAAACCTTATTAAAAACTTCGAAGCTGGCAAATTAGGTTAAAATCGTGAACTACCACCAGGGATGTTAGGTCGGGTGTTCCGGAAGCATAAGCACTTCCTGTTTAGTAGCCTTAGCCGCCACAATTGGAAATGAAAGGAACATGAAACAATGGGACGTCCTATATCAAGGGTATTTCTAGATACAGAGACATTATTGTTATCATAAATAGTGTGACGATGGCCATAAAGTATTTTGATGACCTCGATAAGCCTAGGCCGTCTAGTGGTTTAAAATTTAACACAGCCATTATATAATAAATATAACGTAATGCTTTTATCTATGTGAAGGTTAATGATTTTACGACGACGATTAAACAGTCTTGCATGAATTCTGATGCATACGAATAAAGACTTGAAAAAGCAGCAAGCAGTGGTGCACAGTTTACGCTCATTGGTATACCGATTGTTTGCATGAAAATTATATAACCAAAAATAAAAAAAGTGTTATCTTTCAAAAACTAACGAAACTAACATTCTGTTGATAAAATCTGTATGGCACTTGAAAAAAGCAGAATATCTATTCAACACCAAATATTTGTATGCTGTTTTTTTAGGGGGGATCCATATGACCCATTTGTTTTAGACGTTCTGTTTATTTTGAATGCGGGATTATGTTGCAAAGTGAAGAAATTCAAAGGTTCTTATACTTATCTCCGTAGGCAAAAATATAAGAAGCAAAATGTTAAAGTAATTCTTAGAATTTTTTAGTATCCTCATTTAATTTGGTTGTGTGGAAAAGACTATCTAAATAAGACTGCAGACCACCATTATCAATCCGTTACTAGACATCCGTTTCGGAATCAGTAATTCCCAGATCAAAACTGGAAATCCTGATATTTTTAAAACGCTAGAATGAGAAAAATAGAAAGTCAAATATGAATTTTACTAAATCAATCAAAATCAACTTGTATATTCAGGCAAGTTCATAGAACCAGTAATGCAATAAATACCAGTGGCGTAGCTCCTTATAAGCCACGACGCACAGGCGTGTACATCAATTTTTCTTCATTATTTTGTTATTGTTATTTATATAATGTCTTTAGATATAGAAGAAAATGAAACAAAAACCGGACGAATCCAATGGATTTCGTTCAAACTATACTTTTAAGTTTATATCATACGCACTAGATGTTTCCGGTTTTCCGTACGAAATATAGGCTTTTTAATTCACACGCGTCTACCTGTGTTGATTTGTTTTGCCTTCAAAATGAAGAAGGCGGGTGATTCCAATGCAAAAGTAAGTTCTTTTTAAACCAGTCGCACCGTCATATGAATCAACATCAAAGGCTGTTTCAACTTCAACTCCGAGCAGGGAATTTGAGATTTCATTTCCAAGTCGGCGCTTTAGACCAAGCTATCCAGACCCTGCAACACTGACTGTGTAAATGATAATGCCAAAACAGCAAATTAACTAAAACTTGGGAAAACGTCGAATACATTTGACTTTCCACTGCGGTAAGTCAAAAAGGATCAAAACAATAATGGATTGATATATAGAAAAATCCTGACTGGAAAAGCAGGATATTGGACTATTCAAAGCCAACCAAAAGGAACCATAGAACAAAATGAAAAGGTTTAAAATCATAATCATTCTTTTGTAACCCGTGAGTGTCACGCAAGTAATTTTATATCAATTAAATTTTTCATCATTTTTAAATGTCATCAGATTGCACCAATTCTTTTCTGAAAATCACCAGATTACACCATTTGACAGCCACGTTTAAAATTTTCCCGCCCCCTACATCATTTGTGCCTTCGGTACTCGCATCGTAAATTCTCCTAATCATTCATTGTTGCATGGCGTTAGATACATTTTTGCTAGCTACGCCTTTGAATGCATTTCGTATTCAGCAATGAGACACACAGGCCATACGCTATAAAGTTTGGCGTTCACCTTTTTAACTGATTAATCGTACCTGTGTTAATGTTATTAAAATTTGTTTAATTATTCCAATGTTCCTATATAAATTTTTTTTCACAATGTATATGAAAGGAACAAGCATTCCCTGTTTTTCCTTCCAAATTGATGCAACAGCCAACGCAACCAAGAGCACCAACAAAACAAGATAAGGATGAAAAAAAAATAAGGCAATACAAAGACAGAAATTATTATCCCCGACGTTCGACCGTAGTCGAGTAGATTGTCCTATTGAAAGGGTAACTCATTAATTGTCGTTATAGCTTATATAAGTCGATATATATTTTACGTCCCATAGACCCATGTTTGATTATACAGGTGACGAATGTAGCTAGATAAACAGGCGTGTCTACCCTTCCAGAGCATCCAGCCTTAACTGCCTGGTGGAAGTTCTCTTCTTTAACCTAATATGTCAACTTCAAAGTTCTAACTTTGCTCAATATTGCTACAAATTAATTGTATACACTGAAGGAAGAAAATGCTAATATAAAAGGTTTAATTATATTTTATGTTAAAAAATCCTGAGAAAGAAACAAACGTTTTAGAAGTGGGTATAAAACATTAGGGACCTTACAAAGAAAGAAAGAAGGATTGATTATTAAATTTTTAGCCGTTTCCTGCTCAACTGAATACAGCTTTTGGTCATCTTAAAATATCTGGCACCTAGATCGACATGATATTCAGCTGATACATGATAAAATGATTATCGAATCGTCGGCCAAAAATCTCGTTATGATAAGGTGCGTGTATATATATATACCGGAGCACCTAGTCTTACTTCCTTGATAGAAGTTCACGTGTTTGCTTTGGGTTTGTAAGGTTTGGTATAGATTGGTACGTTCGTTTTGTATTTAGTTGATTTTACCGAAATATAAAGTCTCGTTTTTCCCCCGACAATCGTATGGTTTCTTGAAAACAATCACCATAAGGACGTTACCATATTTACTTTTAATTACACGCACTGAAATGACCATAGTTGACAATGTATTAAGTAATATTTCTGCCTGTTTTACAATTACCTTTTTTATATTACACGTTATTAGCAACAATTAACATATAACATTATACCGATGCAGTTACAAAACTAGCTAAACAGGAGGTGCTTACCCTTCCGGAGCACCCGGCCTCACTTCCCTGTTGGAAGTTCACGTGTCTAACCTAACTTGTCAGTTCCAAAGTTTTACTTTGTTTCTGGATTGTGATTCGGAATGGATTAGTATGTTTTGTTTTTGATGATTACTACATCCATTGATACCACATTATTACCTAATATCTGAATATATATATATATATATATATATATATATATATATAATATATATATATATATCGGAGCACCTAGTCTACTTCCTTGATAGAAGTTCACGTGTTTGCTTTGGGTTTGTAAGGTTTGGTATAGATTGGTACGTTCGTTTTGTATTTAGTGTGATTTTACCGAAATATAAAGTCTCGTTTTTCCCCGATAATCGTATGGTTTCTTGAAACAATCACCATAAGGACGTTACCATATTTACTTTTAATTACACGCACTGAAATGACCATAGTTGACAATGTATTAAGTAATATTTCTGCCTGTTTTACAATACCTTTTTTATATTACACGTTATTAGCAACAATTAAGACATATAACATTATACCGATGCAGTTACAAAACTTTATGTTAGTCATCACATTTGTCATACATTTCGTGGGTGTCATAATTAAGATTCAAAATTCCGTAATACCAAAAACACTAAATTAATGAGTAAATAATTAACAGAAATCAAAAGCAGAAAACATTTTGCAAACATAAAAATGTTACTTAAACATGTTGACCTTGCTTTTAGGATTGTGGTTTGGCATGGATTGATATGTTTGATTTTGACCTTGAACGTCATCATGAAACAGTCCAATTGCTAAATATAGTCCTCAGGACATCCATTCTATTTGAAATCTAAACAATTGATTGTAAAAGCGTTAACATTATTGAATAAAGTCAATTTGGACATTTCGTTTGACGTCTTGTCGGGTACAGAACATGTCTTATTGTCGTTTGGACATGGATTGATATGTTTGTTGTTTTAAATTAAAACCATTACAATTGCTTTCTTTTGCAAACGTCAAATATATCAGTGTTGGTAATCCAATTATCCACGTCAATTGAGGTTTTCCTCAAGTATTTTTCCCTAGTCTTTTCCACACGGACATACATGGCATCGGTTTTTCAATAAACAAAATCTTCCAGATTGTCGTCATTTTAACCGGAAGCGTCCAAATGAAACCCAAATACTCTGGTCTATGTCCGAATCACACTCCAATCTCATAAACAAAATCGTGGTTTGCATTTGGAAAAACAAAATCGGAATGAATCTGCTCTTTTTTTTAATTTTATTTCAATAATCATTAATCATGTAGTATAATATTATAGGGTTATTGAACTGATATTGTGAAACATTGCAAGCTCGTGCAAATGCCGAGTCAACGAGGGACAATATTTCACAATATCAGTAAGTAATTAAGATTTTTTTAGAGTGACATGTGTATAATATATGCCAATAACATTAAGTTACATTACATAGAAACCAAAGTATGATACACCCGGCCCAATGGACCTATAAGTCACTTTAATTATATATACATATTTTAATATTACATGCGTGGCTTGGAAATAGTTTCTTTACGGAAATTAAATGCTGATAGAATGGATTTAGCTGATTGTCTCGGAAAGTTTGTAATTATGTGAGGCCGTGTGCTCTGGAAGGCTAAGCACCGCGCTTCCGCCACGTGTATAAAATTTAAAAAGAATAAAATTGAACGAAACAGGGAAACTATGGCGCGTTAAATATATCCATAGTAATTTTGGGATAGAGAGACGTCATACTCTTCAAAATATTGATAATAAAGAACTAGACTATTATGGTTAGTACGCAATTCAATGTGCGATATTAATTGATTAATTGAATGAGGTTTTACGTTACTGTCAATTGTATTTGACTCATATAGGGACGTCACCAGCTTTAGGTAAAGTGACAGAAATTTTGACCTTGTAGTGGATTAAGAGTAATGTACTAGGAGGGTTCTTCAAATTGCCAATCCTGCGAAGGCACGGCGTGTCAGTTTTAACGGTCTCTACCGAAGGACCCTGTGACTTTCATTTCTAAATGCCGAGTGCTTGGTGAAAGAAAAGTCGCTTCCTATTTTCAAGTCTTGGACATCCCAGTCTCGGTTCAAACCCACAACCTCCCACAAACGACACAATTTTAATTGTATTTGGTAATAAAACAAAACTTTTAAATTATAAAGATATTGACTGACATTTAATATACATAATTTTTCTGGTTATATTTAAAACCGGTTTGTTTAAAATATGCTGGTTATTAGTGCATTAGTGAAGACGTCTTGAACGAAATCACTGATTTATAATAAAAAAGCTAGACAGAACTGGAAATAAGTTGTTTTTAATTTAAATTTTATAATATGCGTATTTCTGAGACACTCTTTTTAAAATAGTTAACTGACTGAAGACTGAAATAGCCCTACAACCACACAACTGCAGGACTGTTCACAGGAAAGAATTGTATAATATTTGGTATTAATATGTGTGTTTCGGCTTATGTGGTTGTTTCAGTCTTTGAAATTACCATATGTTGCAGCATGCGTTGACTGCTGCACATTGCATAATTTTCAATTTTTGAACAGTTCATCTTTTGGTTGGTTAGATCATTTAATACCACAGTCAAATATATCGTCATTAATTGAGCACGTGTAAAGTTTTTATTAGTTTGACGGCATTAATAAATGAGCACTTGAAAATTAAAACAATTTTCGGTTTAATGGCTTTCTGGTTGTTTATGACTTTTTAAGTAGACAAAACTAAAAGAAATGAATACAGTAAATGAAGGGTAATACAGCGTGTATTTTTTAAAAAAATGCGAAGCAAGGGTGATCTTTATTATCTCTCGGACATGTCTATTACGCCAGGCTATATAATCAATCTACTTGATAAATCGGTGTGTCATAATTTGCAACGGGTGTTTCAATTTGATTCATTGGTGAAAATGCCTTAAGTGGAACAAAATTCAAATGTATGATTTAATCTTAATAAATTATGCATTTTAGTAATAAATCATAGTTTCACTTTATGTATAAAAAACGAAACATTATGCAACAGTTACGTGTTTCTTTAGACTCGCAACATCAGGTAAGTACTGTTTGCAGTTTTTATTTTATTGTTTACCTTAATATCAATGTTAAATTTGCAAAAAGCATCGGCGAGTTTTTTTAATCATGCATCACCTAACGTAATGCGATCTAAATTTGAATGCACATCATTGACTGTATTGGTGTTACGATCTTTCAGCTGAACAAATCGACAAACAAATTCTTTGAGTTTTGATAAATAAACAGGATCATGTTGTTGCTGAAGTAGTTTATTCCGGGTTTTCATACTTTTATTATTTTTTGTGAAAGTAAAATAATTTAACCTTTTTCCACAACAAATCCTTCATTTAAAAAAATCGATTTTCAATATACAAAGATAAAAAGAGTAAATAAATAAATAAATAAATAAAAACAAATTATAATAAGAAGTGGTCAAATCTATATTAAAAGGTATACATTTGTATCAGAAATTGATTCTCGAGGAAGGGAGTTCAAATTGATGCACTCGTGTATACTTATGTATATTATATTGAGATTTATTGAGTCTTTTTTTGCAAAAGCCTGAATGAAACGCTTTTTGTTATTTTTCTTATATTGAATTACATATATTCCAATAAATAACATAACTTATTATTAAAAAATCTACATGGAAACATCTTTGACCTAGATTCAAAACGTTCTAACCTAAACAGGAATTTGGATCTTCGACTATTGTTTTCTGTACTCATTTTGTATTTTAGATAATTTTTATAATTGTTCATATGTTATAACATTGTTTTCAATTATTTCATTTTCAGATTTAAGATGAAGACCGTTCTTTTGGTTTTCGCTGTTCTTCTTGTTACTGTCAACATGTCTGTTGCAGTATCTCCACCAAACTGCATGTGTACTATGGATTACAAGCCAGTTTGTGGTGCCAAAACCTATTCCAACGCTTGTTCCGCCAAATGCGAGTAAGTATGAATTCTTCGTATTCTGTATAGGTAGAAGTACTAGTATTCATTATTATTGTTTAACTTCATGTGGTAGTTACATTAAATCTGATACCAATCGTGTATTTTACAATTTACAGTTTGTCCCTGTACAATGGTTAATTTAAAAATTCACAAAAACTGATCTATGCTTATCTATGAAATTACTGCATAAAGTTGATTTGGTAAAATATTTTGATCTTTCTTTTTTGTCGTTTTAATATCTTAAAAATATTTCGATTCCAAAATCTTAGTCCAATCAGGACACTACTGATTTATTTTATTTCGCTTAGTGTTGAAAAAAAAAATGCGCATTGAAATAATTACATAGTAGCAAGTTAAATGGTGCAATATCATTTAATATATAATTAAATAAATAAATATGACACGATTGTGTAAAGCATTAGCGCTTTCATATCATCTTCAGACCCTTTTAATCAATTTTGTATTATATAATTCATTTTTCACTAACAAAGACTATGAGGTACATCGAATAATTATTGTAATTTTTTTTACAAAAGGGTTTTAAATTTAGTGTTATGTTTGTTATTCATCATGTTTATAGTATTTTATGTGGTGACATAATGTCAAAACTTTGGTGCAAAATTTTTTTTATTATTATTCATATTTTAGTGGAGCTCGCGTGACCGGCAAACATCCATGCATAGTACCAGCTTAACCATGAAACATCAAAACAAGGTGATAATAATATACTTAAGATCAATAAAATATAAAAGATGCAATATAAATAAATAAGTTTTAATTTAATAAAGTAAGTGTTGTACGTATAATGTATCGGCCTAATGGTGCCATTCATGGATGTGATACACAAGAAAAACAGTTACCTTCAACGATACTTAAAGCCTCCTTAGATGGTGTATTTAAGGACATCCTTAAAGATTCTTAATGGAACTAAAATTTTGTGTATTTTTAATGCGGCTTTAAGGATCATTAGGGATTTGTTTTACATACAAACACAAGAAATTTTACACCTTTCAATGTAGCATTGCTGAACATTGGAGATGTTATATTAATCAAAGTAACTAATTGTGTATTATTTGACCGATTTTCAATAATTGGACAATACACTTAAATCACTTTAAAAATTGCAAATAGGCATGGATTGGCCAGAATTTGCCTAAAGTATTTAATGCATTGAAGCAGAAACAGTGATTTACCATACACATATATCTATGCATGTCCTGCATCCTATGAATGTTTAAATTAAAAAATTCTCAAATGCTATTGAATGTATAGAAAATAAATAAAAATGACCTTATGATTATACTTTTATTTTCAGGAGTTTGGGGAAGATGGACAATTAATGGAATTGAAAAAACAATATCCATTAAAATAAAATAAAACTGCTTTATTTTCTGTTTCAACCATAGTTCAATCAGTAACAGGTTAACTTAATTTTCTAGTTTTAAGGTTTTTTCTTTGCTTTTGAATAATGGTTTGGACATAGATTTGTATTTTTGTTTTTGATTGCAAAACAATTACATGGTCTCAAAGGAGACGCTTACCCTTTCGGAACACTCGACCTCAATTACCTCGTAGAAGGAACATGGGACTATTGGACATCAAATATACTTAGGGCAATCCTTAACAAAGACATCAAACTTAACAACAATACTGTGATGACGACCATAAAACTTTTTGAGTGCATTAATTTGTCTAGGCTTGCAATATCCCTGAGTCAACAATTTATTTGTAAATACCCGGCTTTGTTCTGTAAGTTCCAATAATGGGGAAAAGCTCTACCATAGCGTATTAATTGGGAAACAAATACACTATAAGCAAGAGAAGCAGGTATATCGAAAAGGAAAACTGACAATACAAAAATTAAAGTAGTCACGTTTGCCATGACATGGATTGGTACGTTCGTTTTGTATATAGTTGACTTTACCGAATTCATATGTTATCACTAATATGAAGTCTCGTTTTTTTCGACAGTTTCTTGAAAGCAATCACCATAAGGACATATCTATTAACTTTTAAATAACACGCACTAAAATGACCATAATTTAAGAATGGAACAATCTAGAGAATTAGTGACGAATTCATTCGGAATATCCTCTGGATGTGAAATGATAAAGGCGACAACTTTCCCCTTTTATGCCGCATATAGCACTTTTAAGGAAGGACGAATTTCCTCAAACTTTCAGAGGTTATGGAGTCTTATGCGATCTAGCTATCTAAATAAGTGCATTTTTGGGGGGAAAAACCCGTGTCATACTTATTTTTGGGGTCAAACAGGCAAAAAATGGACTTTTCACAAAAAAAAATTGTTTGACAGTAGTTTAAACCACTCCTGCTCAATAACCGTTCATTGTACGTGAAAGTCGTCAATTTACCGAAAAAAGTTTAGGATCTTACAGAAAAAAACGATATTTTTATATTTTTTCTATCTTGTACATAAAACCCACAATAAGTGTTTAAAGTTGACCCTATCATCCAAAATAGAAAAATCCGCGACTTAGCGCGTGCAGGAATGGAAGTTTTTATACTAAATTTCTGCATAAAACAGATTTTTTTCAAACGCCGCTTCAATTATCAACTTAAAAGTCGGTCAAAGTATATTTTAAGGTATGAAGAAAACAATGGTATTTTCAATTTTTTGTATTTTATGTACAAAATTTATATTAAATGTTTAAATTCAACCCTATCTTCCAATTCACAAAGTGCGCCAAGTGGCACGTGCAATTTCTGCATATCATTATAATTATCCAACCAGCGAACGGCATCTCGAGATGCCTTCAAAAAGCCATGTTTCTTTGATGACACTGACGGTAGGCAATGTGGCGTTATTAGACGTTATTATGGTGTGTTATTTCCCGTAACTAACTTAATGGAATGTTTTAACCCCTAGTAAACAAAAGATAAAGCTTTTTGAAAGCAAGAATTGATTTTCATTGGGGAAATAAAACCCGACTGTCCGACAGCGTAGCAGTCCAACTATGTTAACAAAATTATTCTACATCTGTATTTCCTCGGATCCTCACACGTTGACAGCTGTCCTCTGATCCTCACACGTCTATTTCACATAATTAATCTATTTTGAATTTCATAAGACCAATGACGGCACGTCATTCTTAAAAATTGTGTGGTGGTATTTAGCGTACCACTTTAAATTCATACCCATAATAAAGTAACCAATTCTTTACCAAACTATTTTTATTTTTTTTTAATAAATACGAATAAAAAATCATTATGTCGAAAAGGTTCCAAAACTCGGCTGCCGAGGGGCCTATGTGAAGTCTATAGCTGCCAAGTGGCCGCATGATCTGTCTAGGACTTGACAGCTTAAACATGTTGACTGGTCGAGAGGCCAAGAAATAGATACACTAGTGCAGCTATTCGGCCAGTAGCTGTCCAAAGCCCGAATTCGTTAGGTCAATGTATGTTCTCTGAGAGGCAAGTACTGTAGATGAGCTCTACTAAACTTGAGTTGAAGCAAACAAAAAATCCTCTAGATTGTTCCATTCTTTTAATAAAGTATAAAGTAATATTCCTGTCTGTTTTACAATACCTTTTTAAATTACACGTTATTAGCAACAATTAAGACATATAATATTATATATTTACATTTTGTCTGTTTTCTGTCTTCTACACAAGGTTTCAGAGCAATTACGTTCATATCGGCTATGAACTGCAAGATCTACCTTGGTGACGTCACGGGAATTCCATTCACAACAATCGGCGTATGAATACACAATATAAAATACACAAAACCGGAACTATATTGACATAAAAATAAAGTTTGTTTACATCCCGTGATATTTTTTGCATAATTGTGATTATTTATCACCGAAATAATTGTATTTAATAAAAAAATGAACAATTTAGTAGAAATTTTGTATGCAATTTGTTGTTTTTTCCACGCACTATTTTGTCCTAGAATTTCTGGCGCCAAACTGCACAGCTGATCAGTTGGATCTGCTGTTCCATCAGCTGTTCCGTTAATCGAAAATCGTTGTTGACAAAGCGCGGAATTAAAATTTTCTAAAATGATTTTGAACCAAGAAAAAGAAAAGAAAATAGTTTTAAACGTCAATATAACAATTGAACTGTTTAGAAATGCGGTTCATAGTCGAAATGAACGCAATTAATATGCAAGGCAAACTAATCATAACGCGCGTAAACTGATGCAGTTTCAAAACCTAATTAAAGTAGTGTAATTAAAGTCATCACATTTGTCAAACATTTCGTGGGTTTCATAATTAAGATTCCGTAAAACCAAAAATACTATATTGATGAATAATTTATTAACAAAAATCAAAAGCAGGAAACTTTTTGCAAACTTAAAAATATTACTTTAAAATTTTTACTTTGCTTTTAGGATTGTGGTTTGGGCATGGATTAATATGTTTGTATTTGATATATCAATATCATTTAAAGTCAATAATGCTTTTAGAATATTGTGATGTTGTCATTCACCATTTCATAGGTTTGATAGTAAATACATTACAAAGAAATATACAGTTACAACAACAAGAAACACCAACAAAAGACGAAAGAAAAAAGACAATACGAACATACATTGGTATATTTGATACTTTAACTCACGACTCATTTAGTGATGTGGATAAGCGGACTCTGAAACTTGCAACTTCCTAGTAAACGAGTCTCCTTTGCCATGCCAAATGTAATGCATACATTAAATTACAGGGTATCAATTGATCAAAAAACATAAATTTAAAAACGCAATTTGGACATTACTGTTACGCCGGGCAATACTATTTGATATACCGTTACGTCAAAATAAAAAAAACGGGTGTTTAGTGTGAATCATCTGTTAATATATCTTAAAATGCCTTAAGTGCATAAAAATATGCAATGTATGCATTCCCTCATGCATTATTTAATAAGGCAATTCATCATAAAATCTCACCAAGAGTATAAAAGAACGAAAAATTATGCAACATTAAAGTTTTCACCAGACTCAGAACAACCAGTAAGTACATTTTGTAGCTTTATTTTTAGTGTATCTTGAGATCAATGTTGAATTACTAAATGCTATTGACCAGATGTATATTTTAAACTTTCAGTAAATTTAGGTGTTTGAAAATCAATAATTTTAAATATGGAAGTTGTTACGATAAATAATGTATCCGGTTCAAGATATTGGATTCATTATTCAAAACTGATAATATAAATAGTTTTATTCAATTAAATTGCAAGAACTAAACAGGAGGTGCTTACCCTTCCGAAGCACCCGGCCTCACTTCCCTGGTGGAAGTTCACGTGACTAAACTAACTTGTCAGTTCCAAAGTTTTGACTTTGCTTCTGGATTGTGATTCGGACATGGATTAGTATGTTTGTTTTTTTTAATAGTACTTTTTTGTTGTTGCACAAATTGTATATGACAATATCACAAAAAATTAAAACGAAAAGCGTACTGTAGCCAACAACCGTAAAAATGTGTGCCGGACTATCGGAACTACGGAACTACGAACTTGTTTTCCATAGGTATTTCAAAAGTTACAAATATATACTAACCCATGTTCAAATCACAATCTAAAAGGAAAGAAAAAAAAATAACACTGAAATCAGGATTAACACGTGGACAAGCTCCAGAGAAGTGAGATGCTCCGAAAGGGTATTGTAAAACACCTGCTGTTTAGCTAGCTACACCCGTCGCATGTAATTAGAGAGAGTAAAAGGAAAAGTGGAACTATGGGACGTCAAATAAATCCAGGGTAATTCAAACTAGAGACATTTTACCTAATAATAAAATTGGTGCCGGCTTAAAAATTGTTTTCAAATGTATTAAAGCACAATTTTTTTCTTTAGTTTGCCAGATATAAAATGACGAGTGTCATCAAAGTTTTGGTTTTACGTGTTGCTGTCAACATGTCTGCTGCAATAGCTCCACCAAAAAATTGTGTTGCCTGCACAATGGAGCAAAGACTAGTGTGTGGTGTAAAAACATATTCTAATGCTTGCGTCGCCCGGTGCAAGTAAGTATAAAATCATAAAATATTCTATAGGGAAATGTCGACCGGATATCATCTTCACATATCTTTATATTAAAGACGCTATTGCCGTTGTATGTGAATAAGTTATAATGTGTTTTATGTTTGTTTTTGATTATCATATCATAACATCATATTCGCCGCAAGATTGACCACCACCATAAGCATTACAATACTGGCGACATAAATTTGAGAACTGTTTCTTCTACAGGCATGGGGTGAATTACATTGCAATGTAATGCATTACATTACAATTACTTTGACAAAAGTAGCATTATATTACAATTACAATTGCATGTATTTTGGAAAGTAATGCATTACATTACAATTACTTTACCAAAGTAATGCATTATATTACACATTACATTTCATAAAGAATCCAAACATATAAATAATATATGTTTTGGATTCAGAATTTGAAATTGAAATTTTGGGTTCTTTTTCTATAAAGTTCTTATGTTTTGATTTTCAACTGTTGAAAACAGGAGTATATATAGTCAATAAGTGCATGTATAGATTCAATTTTGCTTTGGGTAATTCAACTGATATTTCTGCTGTTTACCAGGCTCCGGTTTCACAATCATTCCTTAGCTAAGATTTTCCTAAACTTAAATTTAGCAAATTTTTGTTATCCCTTCTTGGAAATACTGATGGATATTTTTGTAAAAATTAATGCTAATGTTTAAATCTGGCAGTGACCTTTAAAATGAGACCTTAATTTCTTAAATATCTTAAAAATTAACAAAATTATAAAGTTTTGAAAATTTGCAAGATTTAAGTTAAGGAAAATCTTAGCTAAGGAATGATTGTGAAACCGGGGCCAGTAGAGTTTACAAAATTTGTCAAAGTTGATTGTTCATCTATGTCAGGTTTTTTATTATCCAAATATACATTTCTGTTTTACTCTAAAAATTAAGAAGAAAAAAAACAGAGATTCTGTAAGGAATTTTTTCATATTATATGTTTTTATTTTTTATTTATTTTATTCACTGAATGTTTCTTAATTACCATTAAATCAAAACAGTAAAAGAAGTTGATAGGTATACACACTAATTAGTGGTATTGTCAGGTGTAATTTATAAACCATACCTTTAACAAATAACTTCTTTAATCATTAAAGATAGGTAACCTTAATAGCATATAAAAAGGATTGCAAAAAAAAAAAAAAAAAAAAAAAAAAATACCAATTTCTGGTAAAAATAAAATTGTTTTCATCACAGGTTATCAGTTGAAGCAAAATTACAAATTATTGTAGTTACTGAAACTTATATTTAGATATGTTGCAAATTTTGATGTGATCTTTAGTACTAAAAACAGCATTTGCATTTTGCTTTAAAATGTATTTTTATCCTTTACATTTGTTGGAAATTCAAAATGATCTGAAGTATACTAAGTTTTTAGCATTTTATATAGTTTAAGTATTAAGGTTGAATGAAATAAATCATTAGTTTGACAACAGTTCACAGTTACAATTTTTCTAGACATCGATTTTCATATTTTATATTAGGGAAAAAAGTAGCATGTAGGTACTTACTAGCCTTGAATTGTAATGGTAATAATATCTAACATTTAATACAGAGAAGTAATGCTATGTAATGCCATGTAATGCTTAAATTACATGCATTTTTGTCTATGTAATGCATTACATTACAATTACATGTAATGCAAAAATTAGGGCATTACACATTACATGCATTACTTTTAGAAAATGTAATGCATTACAGGGCATTACAATTACAAATTAGCATTACCCCATGCCTGTTCTCCTATAATGTAGCAATTATTGTTTCTTCCATATATAGAGAGATTCTACTTCTTGAATATACAAATATATAATTCTTGAAACAATTGCTATTGGAGAGTTTAAGATAATTAAAATTGATTGGCTTCATTATAGTCATTTTGTTCACGTTCAGCCTTAAATGTACGTGATATTTGCGGAATAAAACTGCTTAATATGCTTTTACTTCGGAAAACCAAAAATAATGTTCGACGATACGCGTTCTCAAAGTTTTCAAAAGACGAACAATACAAAATTTGATGGCTAACAATTATTGCTCTTTTGTTTTGAACACTTAAGTTTAACTAATTTGCATGAATTAATAACTAGAACTTAAATAAATCGGGTAAGTAATATGAGAATAAATATATAAAATCTCTTGATCATTTTTACAAACATTTTCGTTTTCAATTATGTACTTTTCGATCACAACTTATTATGATGTTATGTCTTTATATGGCGTTTTTTCTTGCCATTAGTCATGAAAAACCAAAACGAAACAGTCGGCAACTACAATAATTGTCTAGGTATGGTAATACGAATAACAGGTGATAAAACATTCGGTTATTCGAAAAATTCACAATTACATTTAATTTATCGGAGGGGATATACTGTACAATTCACTTTTGAATAGCGTATTGCAAATTTAGTATAAAAAACGCACATACGTCCAATTCACATACAATTCAAAGGCAAAGTAAAAACTTTAAACTGACATACAAGGTTAAAGAAGTCGGCATCCCCTGTTAAGCTAGCTACACTCGCTACGTGTGTAATAAAAAGTGAAAGTGATTGGAACTATTGGACGTACAAGAGAAAAATTAAATTCACTACGTTCGTCATACAACTTAAATGTAGCTTTTCGTTGGTTTCATAATTAAGGATAAGTCTAAATATGAACTTGAGAATTCAGTCGTAAGTGTCATTTCAATTTGGCAGAGATAGAACGTCATTTTTATGTGGAGCGGAGTGATTTGTAGACAGTCTTATCTCTAGCTTTTACAATTTTTAAAAATTGTTTTTTATGGTATTTAAAGAGAATCAATCTGTTTAAGCATGATGTTAATACTTGTTGAAAAATTATTTATTTAAGAATTGACTGTCATTTTTCCTGGTTCATCAAGTAATGAACCAGATTTTAAAGCTAGCAAATCATGAACTGCGAAAAATGTAAATATAATGTATATGACAAATATAAATTTCTTAAGTTATTATTGAAGGCAGTGTATATACAACATATAGATCAATTGAAAAATGTGTATATATAACTAAGTGTGTAAAAACCATTTATGTGTTGTAAGTATTGCGAATCAGGTACATATTTGTGATTATTGTTTCGAAACATTGAACTGTTGCAGATTAAGCTAGGGTATATTGTTATGTTTATTGTTTAATATATATAGACTTAAAAGCTATAATGGGTTTTATAAAATCGACAAATGTCATTGTTTTACCTTAATGTTTTAAAAATTAAAAAATTAAATGCAGAAAAACCAAATCAATGTGATAATAAGAAAAAAAACGTAGATACATGTATATGTATCTATGCATGAAATACTAAAAACAGTTTATTTAATCACATCAAGGTGCTCTTCTCTGGTTGAAGTTCACGTGTTTCACTTGCTTTACAACATTTCGAAACTTTTACTTTACAGTCAAACCAGTCTATAAAGGCCAGGCAAGGTATCAGTAAAAGTGACCTTTATAGGCAGTTTGCCGTTATATACAGGTTTAAGTAACTTGAATAAACCACAATCGGGATACCATTCTAGTAGCATTTATAAGCAGGCGACCCTTTTATGGAGGTGGCCTTTAAGGCAGGTTGGACTGTACTTTGGGGTTATGATTTTAACAGAGATTGGTATGTTTGTTTTGTTTTGTATATTAATATTTTATATTTATTTATTTACAGGATGGCTGATAGAGTAATAGTTGATGATCTCAAATAAACAATATCAATTACATTTAAAAGTATTTTTTTCAAATGAGAGAAATGACACGCAGTACCTTTGATTAGTTGGTTGGTTGAATGTTGCTTAACGTCGCATCAGGAATTTTTAATGTATTTATGTCAAGTGCGAGTCTGTTTCATAGTCTGTCTTGTACCAGCGTGCACTCAGGGCGACTTTAAGGTGCTAGCTCAAGGTGCCAGTACGTCGCAGACAAGTGTTCCACTCCCGCAGTCACATTATACGGACACTTGGTAGTAAACCAGTAAAGGCCTACGGCAAGGAAAATTAACTTTTCCACATGTGTTCAAAGCGGGACTCGAACTCGGCGGTGAGAGACACGAGAATTGTAGACTGGCGACTTATCTATTAGGCCAATGCGGCCTCGCAGTACCTTTGATAAAAAGCAACACACTTTAGTCTCCCTGACAACGTTTTTTCACGATATTTTGCCATAATGACACATCGATACTTTGCTAAATAAAATGTACTTAAATAGGAAACTATATTATGCGATAAGGTACACAATCGCTACACATTTCACAAATATATAAAGTATATTGAATATATCCCCTGCCTGACGGTTTAATGGCTTTCTGGTTGTTTATGACTTTTTAAGTGGACAAAATTACATTTTGATATGAACGATTAATTAAATTAACTTAAATTCCGCAATTGTAGGTTTAGCTCTTATGAAGAGGAAACTCGTATATTGTTGAATTAAAACAGCTTTAATTATCAATAGTTGATAGTGCAGTGCGATTATTTGTTCTAAATGTGAACGTTGCCTTGTATTGCTTTTATAAATATCCGAAAATATCGTAGTTTATTGCATCAATTCTAACCGAGTACCAACTATCCAACACGTCTTCACTAAAAGAAATGAATATAGTAAATGAAGGGTAATACAGTGTGTATTTTTAAAAAAATGCGAAGCAAGGGTGATCATTATTATCTCTCGGACATGTCTATTACGCCAGGCTATATAATCAATCTACTTGATAAATCGGTGTGTCATAATTTGCAACGGGTGTTTCAATTTGATTCATTGCTGAAAATGCCTTAAATGGAACAAAATTCAAATGTATGATTTAATCTTAATAAATTATGCATTTTGGTAATAAATCATAGTTTCACTTTATGTATAAAAAACGAAACATTATGCAACAGTTACGTGTTTCATCAGACTCGCAACATCAGGTAAGTACTGTTTGCAGTTTTTATTTTATTGTTTACCTTAATATCAATGTTAAATTTGCAAAAAGCATCGGTGAGTTTTTTTAATCATGCATCACCTAACGTAATGCGATCTAAATTTGAATGCACATCATTGACTGCATTGGTGTTACGATCTTTCAGCTGAACAAATCGACAAACAAATTCTTTGAGTTTTGATAAATAAACAGGATCATGTTGTTGCTGAAGTAGTTTATTCCGGGTTTTCATAATTTTATTACTTTTTTGTGAAAGTAAAATATTTAACCTTTTTCCACAACAAATCCTTCATTTAAAAAAATCGATTTCCAATATACAATGATAAAAGAGTAAATAAATAAATAAAAAAAAATAATAATAAGAACTGGTCAAATCTATATTAAAAGGTACACATTTGTATCAGAAATTGATTCTCGAGGAAGGGAGTTCAAATTGATGCACTCGTGTATACTTATGTGTATTATATTGAGATTTATTGAGTCTTTTTTTGCAAAAGCCTGAATGAAACGCTTTTTGTTATTTTTCTTATATTGAATTACATATATTCCAATAAATAACATAACTTATTATTAAAATATCTACATGAAAACATCTTTGACCTAGATTCAAAACGTTCTAACCTAAACAGGAATTTGGATCTTCGACTATTGTTTTCTGTACTCATTTTGTATTTTAGAAATTATAATTGTTCATATGTTATAACATTGTTTTCAATTATTTCATTTTCAGATTTAAAATGAAGACTGTTCTTTTGGTTTTCGCTGTTCTTCTTGTTACTGTCAACATGTCTGTTGCAGTATCTCCACCAAACTGCATGTGTACTATGGATTACAAGCCAGTTTGTGGTGCCAAAACCTATTCCAACGCTTGTTCCGCCAAATGCGAGTAAGTATGAATTCTTCGTATTCTGTATAGGTAAAAGTACTAGTATTCATTATTAATGTTTAACTTTCAGGTGGTAGTTACGTTAAATCTGATACCAATCGTGTATTTTACAATTTACAGTTTGTCCCTGTACAGTAGTTAATTTAAAAATTCACAAAAACTGATTTATGCTTATCTATGAAATTACTGCATAAAGTTGATTTGGTAAAATATTTTGATCTTTCTTTTTTGTCGTTTTAATATCTTAAAAATATTTCGATTCCAAAATCTTAGTCCAATCAGGACACTACTGATTTATTTTATTTCGCTTAGTGTTGAAAATAAAAATGCGCATTGAAATAATTACATAGTAGCAATTTAAATCTTGCAATATCATTATAAATATATATTTAAATAAATAAATATGACACGATTGTGTAAAGCATTAGCGCTTTCATATCATCTTCAGACCCTTTTAATCAATTTTGTATTATATAATTCATTTTCACTAACAAAGACTATGAGGTACATCGAATAATTATTGTTAATTTTTTATAAAAGGGTTTTAAATTTAGTGTTATGTTTGTTATTCATCATGTTTATAGTATTTTATGTGGTGACATGATGTCAAAACTTTGGTGCAAATTTTTTTTATTATTATTCATATTTTAGTGGAGCTCGCGTGACCGGCAAACATCCATGCATAGTACCAGCTTAACCATGAAACATCAAATCAAGGTGATAATAATATACTTAAGATCAATAAAATATAAAAGATGCAATATAAATAAATAAGTTTTAATTTAAAAAAGTAAGTGTTGTACGTATAATGTATCGGCCTAATGGTGCCATTCATGGATGTGATACACAAGAAGAACAGTTACCTTTAACGATACTTAAAGCCTCCTTAGATGGTGTATTTAAGTACATCCTTAAAGACTCTTAATGGAACTGAAATTTTGAGTATTTTTAATGCGGCTTTAAGGATCATTAGGGATTTGTTTTACATACAAACACAAGAAATTTTACACCTTTCAATGTAGCATTGCTGAACATTGGAGATGTTATATATTATTTTTTAAATTAATCAAAGTAACTAATTGTGTATTATTTGACCGATTTTTAATAATTGGACAATACACTTAAATCACTTTAAAAATTGCAAATAGGCATGGATTGGCCAGAATTTGCCTAAAGTATTTAATGCATTGAAGCAGAAACAGTGATTTACCATACACATATATCTATGCATGTCCTGCATCCTATGAATGTTTAAATTAAAAAATTCTCAAATGCTATTGAATGTATAGAAAATAAATAAAAATGGCCTTATGATTATACTTTTATTTTCAGGAGTTTGTGGAAGATGGACAATTAATGGAATTGAAATAAACAATATCCATTAAAATAAAATAAAACTGCTTTATTTTCTGTTTCAACCATAGTTCAATCAGTAACAGGTTAAGTTAATTTTCTAGTTTTAAGGTTTTTTTTCTTTGCTTTTGAATAATGGTTTGGACATAGATTTGTATTTTTGTTTTTGATTGCAAAACAATTACATGGTCTCAAAGGAGACGCTTACCCTTTCGGAACACTCGATCTTAATTACCTGGTAGAAGGAACATGGGACTATTGGACATCAAATATACTTAGGGCAATCCTTAACAAAGAATCAAACTTAACAACAATACTGTGATGACGACCATAAAACTTTTTGAGTGCATTGATTAGTCTAGGCTTGCAATATCCCTGAGTCAACAATTTATTTGTAAATACCCGGCTTTGTTCTGTAAGTTCCAATAATGGGGAAAAGCTATACAATAGCATATTAATTGGGAAACAAATACACCATAAGCAAGAGAGGCAGGTATATCGAAAAGGAAAACTGGCAATAGAAAAATTAAAGGAGTCATGTTTGCCATGACATGGATTGGTACGTTCGTTTTGTATATAGTTGACTTTACCGAATTCATATGTTATCACTAATATGAAGTCTCGTTTTTTCGACAGTTTCTTGAAAGCAATCACCATAAGGACATATCTATTAACTTTTAAATAACACGCACTAAAATGACCATAATTTAAGAATGGAACAATCTAGAGGATTAGTGACGAATTCATTCGGAACATCCGCTGGATGTGAAATGATAAAGGCGACAACTTTCCCCTTTTATGCCGCATATAGCACATTTCAGGAAAGACACAAAGCTTCATACGATTTTCCTTAAATTTTCAGAGGTTATGGAGTCTTATGCGATGTAGCTATATAAATAAGTGCATTTTTTGGGGAAAAAAGCCCGTATCATACTTATTTTTGGTGTCAAACAGGCAAAAAATGGACTTTTCACAAAAAAAAATGTTAGACAGTTGTTTAAACCACTCCTGCTCAATAACCGTTCATTGTACGTGAAAGTCGTCAATTGACCGAAAAAAGTTTAGGATCTTACAGAAAATTTTTTTTATATTTTTCTATCTTGTACATAAAATCCACAATAAGTGTTTAAAGTTGACCCTATCATCCAAAATAGAAAAATCCGCAACTTCGCGCGTGCAGGAATGGAATTTTATATACATGTACCAAATTTCTACATTAAACATTGTATTCAAACGCCGCTTCAATTATCAACTTAAAAGTCGGTCAAAGTATATTCTAAGGTATGAAGAAAACAATGGTATTTTCAATTTTTTGTATTTTATGTACAAAATTTATATTAAATGTTTAAATTCAACCCTATCTTTCAATTCACAGAGTGCGCCAAGTTGCACGTGTAATTTCTGCATATCATTATAATTATCCAACCAGCGAACGGCATCTCGAGATGCCTTCAAGAAGCCATGTTTCTTTGATGACACTGACGGTAGGCAATGTGGCGTTATTAGACGTTATTATGGTGTGTTATTTGCCGTAACTAACTTAATGGAATGTTTTAACCCCTAGTAAACAAAAAACAAAGCTTTTTGAAAGCAAGAATTGATTTTCACTGGGAAAATAAAACCCGACTGTCCGACAGCGTACTAGTCCAACTATGTAAACAAAATTATTCTACATCTGTATTTCCTCGGATCCTCACACGTTGACAGCTGTCCTCTGATCCTCACACGTTTATTTCACATAATTAATCTATTTGAATTTCATAAGACCAATGACGGCACGTCATTCTTAAAAATTGTGTGGTGGTATTTAGCGTACCACTTTAAATTCATACCCATAATAAAGTAACCAATTCTTTACCAAACTATTTTAATTTTTTTTAATAAATACGAATAAAAAATCATTATGTCGAAAAGGTTCCAAAACTCGGCTGCCGAGGGGCCTATGTAAAGTCTATAGCTGCCAAGTGGCCGCATGATCTGTCTAGGACTGGACAGCTTAAACATGTTGACTGGTCGAGAGGCCAAGAAATAGATACACTAGTGCAGCTATTCGGCAAGTAGCTGTCCAAAGCCCGATTTCTCGGAGGCCTCAGGCTGTTCAAAGCTCGGTCCTATGGAAGTTTTGGCACTAATTCGTTAGGTCAATGTATGTTCTCTGAGAGGGAAGTACTGTAGATGAGCTCTAATACACTTGTATAGAAGCAAACAAAAAATCCTCTAGATTGTTCCATTCTTTTAATAAAGTATAAAGTAATATTCCTGTCTGTTTTACAATACCTTATATTATTACACGTTATTAGCAACAATTAAGACATATAATATTATATATTTATATTTTGTCTGTTTTCTGTCCTCTACACAAGGTTTCAGAGCAATTGCGTTCATATCGGCTATGAACTGCAAGATCTACCTTGGTGACATCACGGGAATTCCATTCACAACAATCGGCGTATGAATACACAATATGAAATACACAAAACCGGAACTTTAAATTTTTATTTATTTCTTGCATAATTGTGAATATTTACTACCGTAATATTTGTATTTAATAAAAAATTGAACAATTTAGTAGAAATTTTGAATGCAATTTGTTGTTTTTTCCACGCACTATTTTGTCCTAGAATTTCTGGCGCCAAACTGCACAGCTGATCAGTTGGATCTGCTGTTCCATCAGCTGTTCCGTTAATCGAAAATCGTTATTTACAAAGCGCGGAATTAACATTTTCTAAAATGATTTTGAACCAAGAAAAATAAAAGAAAATAGTTTTAAACTTAAATATAACAATTGAACTGTTTAGAAATGCGGTTCATAGTCGATATGAACGCAATTGATATGCAAGGCAAACTAATCATAACGCGCGTAAACTGATTCAGTTTCAAAACCTAATTAAAGTAGTGTAATTAAAGTCATCACATTTGTCAAACATTTCGTGGGTTTCATAATTAAGATTCAAAATATAATTCCGTAAAACCAAAAATACTATATTGATGAATAATTTATTAACAAAAATCAAAAGCAGGAAACATTTTGCAAACTTAAAAATATTACTTTAAAATGTTAACTTTGCTTTTAGGATTGTGGTTTGGGCATGGATTGATATGTTTGTTTTTGATATATCAATATCATTTAAAGTCAATAATGCTTTTAGAATATTGTGATGTTGTCATTCACCATTTCATAGTTTTGATAGTAAATACATTACAAAGAAATATACAGTTACAACAACACGAAACACCAACAAAAGATGAAAGAAAAAAGACAATACGAAAATACATTGGTATATTTGATACTTTAACTCACGACTCGTTGAGTGATGTGGGTAAGCGGACTCTGAAACTTGCAACTTCCTAGTAAACGAGTCTTCATTGTCATGCCAAACGTAGGGCATACATTAAATTACAGAGTATCAATTGATCAAAAAATATAAATTCAATGACGCAATTTTAACATTACTGTTACGCCGGGCAACACAATCAATCTATTTGATATACAGTTACGTCATAATAAAAAAACGGGTGTTTAGTGTGAATCATCTGTTAATATATTTTAAAATGCCTTAAGTCATAAAAGTATGCAATGTATGCATTCTCTCATGCAATATGCAATAAGGTAATTATCATAAAATCTCACCAGGAGTATAAAAGAACGGAGAATTATGCAATATTAAAGTGTTTCACCAGACTCAGAACAACCAGTATGTACATTTTGTAGCTTTATTTTTAGTGTATCTTGAGATCAATGTTGAATTACTAAATGCTATTGACCAGATGTATATTTTAAAATTTCAGTAAATTTAGGCATTTGAAAATCAATAATTTCAAATAAGGAAATTGTAAGAGATTCTACCTTGAATCTCTTATTAAGGAGCTTGGTTTAGATAGTATATCAAATAGCCCTGCATATACTAGAACTAATTTTACCAAAGATGAAGTTCTTTCCAACCATAGGGGAGTTCTCGAGTCTTTCGGTATCAATCTTAAAGAGGAAGATCTTGATTTTCCTTACTTGTATTGGATTCCTAAACTCCATAAAAATCCATACAAGGAAAGATATATAGCAGCCTCATCTAAATGTACTACTAAATCATTATCGGTAACTCTAACACAAATTTTGACAATCGTCAAAGATGGTCTTCAGTCTTATTCAGAAAAAGTATATTCTACATCTGGAATCAACCAAATGTGGATTCTCAAAAATTCTAAAGAATTACTTGAACATCTTGCTTCTAATACTTTATCTCATGTAAAAAGTATAAAAACATTTGATTTTTCTACACTATACACCACAATCCCTCATTCTAAATTGAAAGAACGTCTTAAAGAAATTATTCACTTGTCTTTTTTCTACAAAAACGGTAAGCGAAGATACAAATATCTGGTGCTGAACAGGGATTCTGATTATTTTGTCAAGCATCATACGGATTCCAAACAAAAATATACTGAAGATACCATCAACAAAATGTTGGAGTTTTTGATAGATAACATATTTGTTGTGTTTGGTAATATAGTTGTTCAGCAAACAATCGGTATACCAATGGGTACAAACTGTGCACCATTGCTTGCTGATTTGTTTCTTTATTCTTACGAAGCAGAATTTATGCAGAACCTTGTTAAATATGGAAAGAAAACTGTCGCCAAATCATTCAACTCAACATACAGATACATAGATGATGTTCTGTCTCTTAACAATCCTAAATTTGGAGACTATGTAAATGTCATCTATCCTAGTGAGCTTGAAATAAAAGACACGACTGATTCCTCAAGTTCTGCTTCATATTTAGACTCATACCTGAATTATGACGCACAAGAAAGGCTACATTTGAAACTTTATGACAAACGTGATGACTTCAATTTTTCTATTGTCAACTTTCCTTTTTTATGCAGCAATATACCTGCTTCTCCTGCTTATGGTGTATTTGTTTCCCAATTAATACGCTATGGTAGAGCTTGTTCCCACTACGGGGACTTTGTACAACGAAGTAGGCTGCTTGCAAATAAATTGTTGACTCAGGGATATTGCAAGCCTAGGCTTATCAAGGCCCTCAAAACGTTTTATGGCCGTCATCACAGTATTGTTGATAAGTTTGATGTCTCTGTGTCCAGGATTGACTTGGATATATTTGACGTCTCATAGTTCCATGTTCCTTTCACACAATTTTGATTACACACGTGACGGGTGTAGCTAGCTAAACAGGAGGTGCTTACCCTTCCGGAGCACCCGGCCTCACTTCCCTGGTGGAAGTTCACGTGTCTAACCTAACTTGTCAGTTCCAAAGTTTTTTACTTTGCTTCTGGATTGTGATTCGGAAATGGATTAGTATGTTTGTTTTTGATTACGATACATATTGTATCCGGTTCAAGATATTGGATTCATTATTCAAAACTGATAATATAAATAGTTTCATTCAATTAAATTGCAAGCACTAAACAGGAGGTGCTTACCCTTCCGAAGCACCCGGCATCACTTCCCTGGTGGAAGTTCACGTGACTAAACTAACTTGTCAGTTCCAAAGTTTTGACTTTGCTTCTGGATTGTAATTCGGACATGGATTAGTATGTTTGTTTTTGTTTAATAGTACTTTTTTGTTGTTGCACAAATTGTATATGATAATATCACAAAAATTACAACAACCGTAAAACGTGTGCCGGACTCTCGGAACTACGGAACTACGAACTTGTTTTCCATAGGTATTTCAAAAGTTACAAATATATACTAACCCATGTTTAAATCACAATCTAAAAGGAAAAAAAAAATGACACTGAAATCAGGATTAACACGTGGACAAGCTCCAGGGAAGTGAGGTGCTCCGAAAGGGTACTGTAAAACACCTGCTGTTTAGCTAGCTACACCCGTCACATGTAATTAGAATTGAGAGTAAAAGGAAAAGTGGAACTAGTGGACGTCAAATAAATCCAGGGTAATTCAAATTAGAGATATTTTACCTAATAATAACATTGGTGCCGGCTATAAAATTGTTTCCAAATGTATTAAAGCACAATTTATTTCTTTAGTTTGTCATATATAAAATGAAGAGTGTCATCAAAGTTTTGGTTTTACGTGTTGCTGACAACATGTCTGCTGCAATAGCTCCACCAAAAAATTGTGTTGCCTGCACAATGGAGCAAAGACCAGTGTGTGGTGTAAAAACTTATTCTAATGCTTGCGTCGCCCGGTGCAAGTAAGTATAAATTCATAAAATATTCTATAGGGAAATGTCGACCGGATATCATATTCACACATCTTTATATTAAAGAAGCTATTGCCGTTGTATGTGAATAAGTTATAATGTGTTTTATGTTTGTTTTTGATTATCATATCATAACATCATATTCGCCGCAAGATTGAGCATCACCATAAGCATTACAATACTGGCGACATAAATTTGAGAACTGTTTCTCCTATAATGTAGCAATAATTTTTTCGTCTATATATAGAGAGATTATACTTTTTAAATATACAAATATATAATTCTTGAAACAATTGCTATAAGAGAGTTGAAGATAATCAAAATTGATTGGCTTCATTATAGTCATTTTGTTCAAGAGCAGCCCGAAATGTACGTGATATTTGCGGAATAAAACTGCTTAATATGCTTTTACTTCGGAAAACCAAAAATAATGTTCGACGATACGCGTTTTTAAAGTTTTCAAAAGACAAACACTACAAAATTTGATGGCTTACAATTATTGCTCTTTTGTTTTGAACACTTAAGTTTAACTAATTTGCATGAATTAATAACTAGAACTTAAATAAATCGGGTAAGTAATATGAGAATAAATATATAAAATCTCTTGATTATTTTTACAAACATTTTTGTTTTCAATTATGTACTTTTCGATCACAACTTATTATGATGTTATGTCTTTATATGGCGTTTTATCTTGCAATTAGGCATGCAAAACCAAACCAAACAGTCGACAACTACAATAATTGTCTTGATATGGTAATACGAATAACAGGTGATAAAACTTTCGGTAATTCGAAGAATTTTAACAGGAGGTGCTTACCTCTCCGGAGTAACCGGCCTCACTTCCCTGGTGGACGTTCACTTGTCTAACCTAACTTGTCAGTTCTAAAGTTTTTACTTAGCTTCTGGATTGTGATTCGGACATGGATTAGTATGTTTGTTTTTGATTACAATAACAATTAATTTATTGGAGGGGATATACTGTATAATTCACTTTTGACAAGTGTATTGCAAATTTAGTATAAAAAAAACGAACATACGTCCAATTCACAATTCAAAGGCAAAGTTAAAAACTTGAAACTGACATATAATGACAGCATCTCATGTTAAGCTTGCTACATCCGCTACGTGTGTAATAAAAGTGGGAGTGAATGCAACTATTGAACGTATAGCATATTGAATTCAATACATTCGTCATATAACTTCAAATGTAGCTTTTCGTTGGTTTTCATAATTGAGGATACGTTTAAATATGAACTTGAGAATTCAGTCGTATGTTTTATTTCAATTTGGCAGAGACACAACTTCATTTGTATGTGAAGCTGCGTGATTTGTAGTCTGTCTTATCTCTAGGTTTCACCATTTTTAAAAATTATTTTATGGTATTTAATGAGAATAAATCTATTTAAGCATGATGTAAATACTTTTTTGGAAAAATTATTTATTTCAAATTAATTTCAAATTCTTTAGTGGAGCTCGTGTAGCGGAGGATCGTCCATGCAGAGAACCAAGAAGCATAACTGAAAGCTAGGTATGTATTTTTGCAATACATACATAACTTATCATACACGTTTAAAACTGGTTCTATCATTACAGACTCAAAATCTTTACAAAATTTAATTATTTGAAAACGTCATTACGGTAGTGCTAATTGCTTATGGCTTGTTTCACCTATAATAGTGTTTCATCATGAAAAATAAAATTTTCCCAATGTTTTGTATTCCCCCCAAATTTCAGAAAAGAAAATTTATTAAAAAACAACTTTGTTACATACATTTAGATCATAAAGATTAGATATCGCTTTCGAAAACAAGATAATTATTATCTAAATGTAAACATAATGTATATGACAAATATAAATTTGTTAAGTTATTCATGGAGAGCAGTGTATATACTAAAATAAGATATAATTATTTATATATATCTAAGTGTTATAAAATACATTTAGTTGTTGTACGTGTTGCAAATCAGTTACATTATTGTAATTATTGTTTTGAACATTGTATTATTGCTTCTTTAGCTAGGAAATGTGTTTATTTGTTGATTATTGTTTTAAAGAATTAAGATTTAAAAGCAACAATGGGTTTATAAAATCAATAAAAGTCAATGTACATGTATTAAAAGAAGAAAAATTAAATGCAGTAAACCCGAATCAATAAGACAATTACAGAAACTTACTTAAATCAATAGATTTACTCATATCAAGTGTTAATCAAATATTTCTAAGAACAATCGGCCTAACTTCTTTGGTTGACGTTCACATGTTTCACTTGCTATACATGATTTCGCAATTTTTACTTGACTTTGGGATTATGATTTAGACATAGATCCGTATGTTTGTTTTGTTTTGTATTTTTATACTTTTAATATTTTTTATTTATTTATTTACAGAATGGCTGATTAATTAAGTACAATGTAGTTGATGATCTCAAATAAACAATATCAATTACATTTGAAAGTGTTTTCTTTTTTCAAATGAAAAAAATGACACGCATTCCTGTGATAGTAAGCAACAAAATTTAGTCTCCATAACAACGTTTTTCGCGATATTTTGTCATAGTGATAAATCGATACTTTGCTAAATAAAATGTACCCAAATAAGAAACAATCAAAAATAACAATTATCCAGAAGCAAAGTAAAAACTTTGGAACTGAGAAGTTATGTTAAACACATGGACTACCACCAAGCAAGTAAGGCTGGGTGCCCCGGAAGGGTAAACACCTCCTGTTTAACTAGTTACACCCGCCACGTGTGTAATCAAAATTATGTGAAAGGAACATGGAACTATGTGGCGTCAAATATATCCAGGGCAATTTATGCGATAAGCTAAACAGTCGCTAAATATTTCACATATATATCATATATATTGCGACCACAGAATATACATTCAATAAGGTTTGGTATCAAAAATGTATATGTTTATTAGTATTAGAAGTATAAATATTCCAACTTTATTTCACCCGTTTCTATAATGAGTTTTTATAAAGTGTATTGAATTTACCCGCTGACAACTTTGAGCTTTGTTCTCTGGCTCTTAATAACGTGCCAAACGTTTATCTACAGTCACAAGCCGCAAAAGAAACCCATCTTTCGACCCGAAACGATTCAATAAAGTACTGTATACTAATGCTATGGTTGGATGCCATCGCTAAGAGAATTTATGACCAAACATTGTGTTAGCTTGCGCATGCCAAAACGATCTTTAAGATTTTTATAAAACTGCTATGTGAAATTGTATTCCCTTGCCTTTTTTACTTTTTAAATACACGTATCTAATTACAACACGGCTGCAACCAGTGGGCATCCAAACATTGCTGCATCTTCTAAAGACGTTCTACTGATTTTGAATTCAAGTATTTAGAATATAAACTGAGCATTTGCTAGTACAGAAGACCCATCAACATCGGCTAACTCGCATTGTATTCCCTTACCCATTTCACCTTTTAATAACAACTATATTATTAATATTAATTTCAACACGGTACTCAACTTTAAATGATAAACCTGCCTTAATCGCACCACCTATGTTTGACATTCATTATCTTATCAAAGAGTGAGTCTATAGGCGTGCCATTTTGTTTTCAGGTATAAAACATGTATTGTTTTGAAAATCACGACCGTGTCCGGCAATAGGAGAAAAGTTAGTTTAGGTACTTATTGACTCGTCCTCATATCTATTTAAATGAAGAAACAGGAGAAAATACACCGCAGCAAAACCTGACTCTCATGCACAAATTACCGAATGCATATACTGAAATAAATTGTTATCTCTTATATTTACAATCATAAAAAAGTGTTAATACGACAGAAATGTGAAAAATAGTGCTGCAATAATTTATTTTATCGAAGATACTACCAAAAATATGGGATTGATAGAAACATCGGGACTAGGTTTTGATGCTAGCCAATCAATCAATCAATCCCTGACGTAATTTAGAATTACATCACGTCATCGGATAATTATAAGTTACGTAATCAGCGGTTTTGACCAACAACATATTCCAATTGTAAATACATGTAGTATCTAAATCAATAACGTTTACGGATGTTTGGTAGCTGAAGTTAAGTTTCCATACACACAAACGTTGTAGAAAAATGACTGTAAGTGTATTCCGACGAACCTAACTGCAACTCGGACATATTTTTTAATCTTGGGAGTATCCTTTATTTTTCAGTTTGAGACTTTTGGCATTCATAGGACTTTAAATGCCAAACGACAACATTACTGCGTTTGATTATTAATATCGACAGTATCCATTCCGGAACTATATCATATTAAAGAAAAATGGCTGCATCCGTCTCCAAGTGGTTTAATTCTTCGGGTATCGAAACCCTTTGTGTTCGAGGATCAAGTCGTTATTCAACTTCACAAGTCTACCGAAAATTTCCGTGTGTAAATCGAAAAATTTCATCATCGAATTAGAACGTTCCTTTAATGCATGTTACATTTTTCAGGTTTTAAAATGGCTTTCATAGAGAATATGAATGCCAAACCTTTGCATAACAAATTGAATAATAATGCGCTTAGCGCATAGTCGTGCAAAGGTTTGGCAAACATATTGATCTTGAACGTCATCTCGAAACAGTCTAATTGCTAAATATAGTCCTCAGGACATCAATTCTATTTGAAATCTAACCAATTGATTGTAAAAGCGTGAACATTATTGAATAAAGTCTATTTGGACATTTCGTTTGACGTCTTGTCGGGTACCGAACATGTCTTATTGTCGTTTGGACATGGATTGATATGTTTGTTGTTTTAAATTAAAACCATTACAATTGCTTTCTTTTGCAAACGTCAAATATATCAGTGTTGGTAATCCAATTATCCACGTCAATTGAGGTTTTCCTCAAGTATTTTTTTCCTAGTCTTTTCCACACGGATATATGGCATCGGTTTTTCAATAAACAAAATCTTCCAGATTGTCGTCATTTTAACCGGAAGCGTCCAAATGAAACCCAAATACTCTGGTCTATGTCCGAATCACACTCCAATCTCATAAACAAAATCGTGGTTTGCATTTGGAAAAACAAAATCGGAATGAATCTGCTCTTTTTTTATATTATTTCAATAATCATTAATCATGTAGTTTAATATTATAGGGTTATTGAACTGATTTTGTGAAATATTGCAAGCTCATGCAAATGTCGAGTCAACGAGGGACAATATTTCACAATATCAGTAAGTAATTAAGTAATTATTTTATTAGAGTGACATGTGTATGATATACACCAATAACATTTAGTTAAATTACATAGAAACCAAAGTATGGTACCAAAGTATGATACACCCGGCCCAATGGACCTATAAGTCACTTTAAATATATATACATATTTCAATATTACATGCGTGGCTTGGAAATAGTTTCTTTACGGAAATTAAATGCTGATAGAATGAACTTAGCTGAAAGTCTCGGAAAGTTTGTAATTATGTAAGCAAGAATGTCATTAGCATCCAGTGTCGTGGTACTTAAGTTCAAGTTAGCATTGGTAAACAAAACATTTCTTAAAGGAGAATAAAGAGAACAGTGAAGCAGGAAGTGAATTTCGTTTTCAATTTGACCGGAGTTACACAAGATACAAAGTCTGTCGCAAACTGATTCGTTTCGATACCGTCCTGTCTTAATTCGAAGGGCAATATTCCACATCGGAATTGCGCTAGGATCGATCTTTCATATTTGGTCAGATTAAGTGATACATATTGTTCCTGGAGAGTGTTATGTTTGAATTTTTTGTAGGTCCGTAGTTTTTATTTATTGAGTCCATACACTCGATTTCATAAAGATCTGCTACTGATTTTTGTAACTTGTCAATGTCGCAACGCTTTATTTCAGTGAAAATATCCAACATATTGTTGGTACTGAAGAAATCTTTTACATTATGAAACCAGTTTTTGGATCATTGAGCGATAAACCCCAAAGAAAAACTTTCTTTGTTAATCGATTGTCATTTAAGCGGATTAACCGATTCCACAATCTGGCCATATTCACTTTTCGACGATAAGTTGATGGTAACCATCCCATTTTGCTGTTTAAGGCTGCAACTGGTGTGAAGCGATGTAATCCGAGAAAGTACCGTATAGATCTATTTTGAACTGTATCAATTGAAGGGTATGGTTTTGATCCCCAAACTCCACTACTGTAATCTAATACTGGCACCACACAGTTAAAATATAGCTTCTCAAACGTATTGATACCAATACTCTTGTATTTATGAATTTTCGATATCACTGATCCAAGAGCACAATACCAGTTCAATAACCTTTTTATTATATAGCAAAATAAATGTCGTTTAATTCCGTCAAGTATTTCATCTAAAATACCATTTTTTCGGACAATACATAAATATTACACTAGTTCTTGTAAATGGATTTAAGAACTAGAGCAATATAAAAACAACACATTGATGACGTTGACAACAATAGTATGACGTCATAAATGACAGCGTCATGTGTCAAAGCGTGCAATATAAAAAAAATGATTCGGGAAACTTCGGATTGGAACAAAGTTAGCGTGTAAATATCGGTATTTATTGCACGCTAACACCTCGAGATCTATCGTTTAATTTCGATGCGATGCATGTATTGCTATATAATAAAAAATAATATACAATGGATGTAAGTATCAGGAGAAAAACAACGTACCAAACCATAAGAAAATCAAAACCCAATATCGAAGTAAACACTGTAAAGCTGTAAATTAAACACATGAACTTTCACAAAGAAGTGAGGTCGTGTGCTCTGGAAGGCTAAGCACCGCGCTTCCGCCACGTGTATAAAATTTAAAAAATAAAAAATTGAAAGAAACAGGGAAACTATGGAGCGTTAAATATATCCATAGTAATTTTAGATAGAGAGACGTCATACTCTTCAAAATATTGATAATAAGGAACTAGACTATTATTATTAGTACGCAATTCAATATGCGAGATTAATTGATTGAATGAGGTTTTACGTTACTGTCAATTGTATTTGACTCATATAGGGACGTCACCAGCTTTAGGTAAAGTGACAGAAATTTTGACCTTGTAGTGGATTAAGAGTAATGTACTAGGAGGATTATTCAAATTGCCAATCCTGCGGAGGCACGGCGTGTCAGTTTAACGGTCTCTACCGAAGGACCCTATGACTTTCATTCCTAAATGCCGAGTGCTTGGTAAAAGAAAAGTCGCTTCCTATATTCAAGTCTTGGACATCCCAGTCGCGGTTCAAACGCACAACCTCCCACAAACGACACAACTTTAATTGTATTTGGTGATAAAACAAAACTTTTAAATTATAAAATATTGACTGGCATTTAATATACATAATTTGTCTGGTTATATTTAAAACCGTTTTGTCTATTATTATATGCTGGTTATTAACGCATTAGTGAAGACGTCTTGAACGAAATCACTGATTCATAATAAAAAGCTAGACAGAACTGGAAATAAGTTGTTTTTATTTTAAATTTTATAATATGCGTATTTCTGAGACACTCTTTTTAAAATAGTTGACTGACTGAAGACTGAAATATCCCTACAACCACACAACTGCAGGACTGTTCACAGGAAACAATTGTATAATATTTGGTCTTTATATGTGTGTTTTGGCTTATGTGGTTGTTTCAGTCTTTGAAATTACCATATGTTGCAGCATGCGTTGACTGCTGCACATTGCATATTTTCAATTATAATTTTTGAACAGTTCATCTTTTGGTTGGTTAGATCATTTAATACTACAGTCAAATATATCATCATTAATTGAGCACGTGTAAAGTTTTTATTAGTTTGACATTAATAAATGAGCACTTGAAAAATTAAAACAATGTTTGGTTTAATGGCTTTATGGTTGTTTATGACTTTTTAAGTGGACAAAATTACATTCTGATATGAACGATTAATCAAATTAACTTAAATTCCGCAATTGTAGGTTTAGCTCTTATGAAGAGGAAACTCGTATATTGTTGAATTAAAACAGCTTTAATTATTAATAGTTGATAGTGCAGTGCGATTATTTTTTCTAAATGTGAACGTTGCCTTGTATTGCTTTTATAAATATCCGAAAATATCGTAGTTTATTGCATCAATTCTAACCGAGTACCAACTATCCAACACGTCTTCACTAAAAGAAATGAATACAGTAAATGAAGGGTAATACAGCCTGTATTTTTTTAAAAATGCGAAGCAAGGGTGATCATTATTATCTCTCGGACATGTCTATTACGCCAAGCTATATAATCAATCTACTTGATGAATCGGTGTGTCATAATTTGCAACGGGTGTTTCAATTTGATTCATTGCTGAAAATGCCTTAAGTGGAACAAAATTCAAATGTATGATTTAATCTTAATAAATTATGCATTTTGGTAATAAATCATAGTTTCACTTTATGTATAAAAAACGAAACATTATGCAACAGTTACGTGTTTCATCAGACTCGCAACATCAGGTAAGTACTGTTTGCAGTTTTTATTTTATTGTTTACCTTAATATCAATGTTAAATTTGCAAAAAGCATCGGTGAGTTTTTTTAATCATGCATCGCCTAACGTAATGCGATCTAAATTTGAATGCACATAATTGACTGTATTGGTGTTACGATCTTTCAGCTGAACAAATCGACAAACAAATTCTTTGAGTTTTGATAAATAAACATGATCATGTTGTTGCTGAATCGAAGTAGTTTATTCCGGGTTTTCATAATTTTATTACTTTTTTGTGAAAGTAAAATATTTAACCTTTTTCCACAACAAATCCTTCATTTAAAAAAATCGATTTCCAATATGCAATGATAAAAAGAGCAAATAAATAAATAAAAAATAAAATAAAAAAATAATAAGAACTGGTCAAATCTATATTAAAAGGTACACATTTGTATCAGAAATTGATTCTCGAGGAAGGGAGTTCAAATTGATGCACTCGTGTATACTTATGTATATTATATTGAGATTTATTGAGTCTTTTTTTGCAAAAACCTGAATGAAACGCTTTTTGTTATTTGTCTTATATTGAATTACGAATATTCCAATAAATAACATAACTTATTATTAAAAAATCTACATGAAAACATCTTTGACCTAGATTCAAAACGTTCTAACCTAAACAGGAATTTGGATCTTCGACTATTGTTTTCTGTACTCATTTTGTATTTTAGAAATTATAATTGTTCATATGTTATAACATTGTTTTGAATTATTTCATTTTCAGATTTAAAATGAAGACTGTTCTTTTGGTTTTCGCTGTTCTTCTTGTTACTGTCAACATGTCTGTTGCAGTATCTCCACCAAACTGCATGTGTACTATGGATTACAAGCCAGTTTGTGGTGCCAAAACCTATTCCAACGCTTGTTCCGCCAGATGCGAGTAAGTATGAATTCTTCGTATTCTGTATGAGTAGAAGTACAAGTATTCATTATTAGTGTTTAACCTTCAGGTGGTAGTTACATTAAATCTGATACCAATCGTGTATTTTACAATTTATAGTTTGTCCCTGTACAATGGTTAATTTAAAAATTCACAAAAACTGATCTATGCTTATCTATGAAATTACTGCATAAAGTTGATTTGGTAAAATATTTTGATCTTTCTTTTTTGTCGTTGTAATATCTTAAAAATATTTCCATTCCAAAATCTTAGTCCAATCAGGACACTACTGATTTATTTTATTTCGCTTAGTGTTGCAAAATAAAAATGCGCATTGAAATAATTACATAGTAGCAATTTAAATGGTGTAAAATCATTATATATATATATATATATATTTATTTAAATAATAAATATGACACGATTGTGTAAAGCATTAGCGCTTTCATATCATCTTCAGACCCTTTTAATCAATTTTGTATTATATAATTCATTTTCACTAACAAAACTATGAGGTACATCGAATAATTATTGTTAATTTTTTTACAAAAGGGTTTTAAATTTAGTGTTATGTTTGTTATTCATCATGTTTATAGTATTTTATGTGGTGACATGATGTCAAAACTTTGGTGCAAAATTTTTTTTATTATTATTCATATTTTAGTGGAGCTCGCGTGACCGGCAAACATCCATGCATAGTACCAGCTTAACCATGAAACATCAAAACAAGGTGATAATAATATACTTAAGATCAATAAAATATAAAAGATGCAATATAAATAAATAAGTTTTAATTTAATAAAGTAAGTGTTGTACGTATAATGTTTCCGCCTAATGGTGCCATTCATGGATGTGATACACAAGAAGAACAGTTACCTTTAACGATACTTAAAGCCTCCTTAGATGGTGTATTTATGGACATCCTTAAAGATTCTTAATGGAACTGAAATTTTGAGTATTTTTAATGCGGCTTTAAGGATCATTAAGGATTTGTTTTACATACAAACACAAGAAATTTTACACCTTTCAATGTAGCATTGCTGAACATTGGATATGTTATATATTATTTTTTAAATTAATTAAAGTATCTAATTGTGTATTATTTGACCGATTTTTAATAATTGGACATTACACTTAAATCACTTTAAAATTGCAAATAGGCATGGATTGGCCAGAATTTGCCTAAAGTATTTAATGCATTGAAGCAGAAACAGTGATTTACCATACACATATATCTATGCATGTCCTGCATCCTATGAATGTTTAAATAAAAAAATTCTCAAATGCTATTGAATGTATAGAAAATAAATAAAAATGACCTTATGATTATACTTTTATTTTCAGGAGTTTGTGGAAGATGGCAAATTAATGGAATTGAAATAAACAATATCCATTAAAATCAAATAAAACTGTTTTATTTTCTGTTTCAACCATAGTTCAATCAGTAACAGGTTAACTTAATTTTCTAGTTTTAAGGTTTTTTCTTTGCTTTTGAATAATGGTTTGGGCATAGATTTGTATTTTTGTTTTTGATTACAAAACAATTACATAGTCTCAAAGGAGACGCTTACCCTTTCGGTACACTCGACCTCAATTACCTCGTAGAAGGAACATGGAACTATTGGACATCAAATATACTTACGGCAATCCTTAACAAAGAATCAAACTTAACAACAATACTGTGATGACGACCATCAAACTTTTTGAGTGCATTGATTAGTCTAGGCTTGCAATATCCCTGAGTCAACAATTTATTTGTAAATACCCGGCTTTGTTCTGTAAGTTCCAATAATGGGGAAAAGCTCTACCATAGCGTATTAATTGGGAAACAAATACACCATAAGCAAGAGAAGCAGGTATATCGAAAAGGAAAACTGACAATACAAAAATTAAAGTAGTCATGTTTGCCATGACATGGATTGGTGCGTTCGTTTTGTATATAGTTGACCTTACCGAATTCATATGTTATCACTAATATGAAGTCGACAGTTTCTTGAAAGCAATCACCATAAGGACATGTCTATTAACTTTTAAATAACACGCACTAAAATGACCATAATTTAAGAATGGAACAATCTAGAGAATTAGTAACGAATTCATTCGGAACATCCTCTGGATGTGAAATGATAAAGGCGACAACTTTCCCCTTTTATGCCGCATATAGTAATTTTTAGGAAGGACACAAAGCTTCATACGATTTTCCTCAAACTTTCAGAGGTTATGGAGTCTTATGCGACCTAGCTATCTAAATAAGTGCATTTTTTGGGAAAAAACCCCGTGTCATACTTATTTTTGTGGTCAAACAGGCAAAAAATGGACTTTTCACAAAAAAATTTGTTTGGCAGTTGTTTAAACCACTCCTGCTCAATAACCGTTCATTGTACGTGAAAGTCGTCAATTGACCGAAAAAAGTTTAGGATCTTACAGAAAAAACGATATTTTTATATTTTTTCTATCTTGTACATAAAATCCACAATAAGTGTTTAAAGTTGACCCTATCATCCAAAATAGAAAAATCCGCGTGCAGGAATGGAATGTTATATACCAAATTTCTACATTAACAGATTGTTTTCAAACGCCGCTTCAATTATCAACTTAAAAGTCGGTCAAAGTATATTTTAAGGTATGAAAAAAAATGGTATTTTCAATTTTTTGTATTTTATGTACAAAATTTATATTAAATGTTTAAATTCAACCCTATCTTTCAATTCACAGAGTGCGCCAAGTTGCACGTGCAATTTCTGCATATCATTATAATTATCCAACCAGCGAACGGCATCTCGAGATGCCTTCAAGAAGCCATGTTTCTTTGATGACACTGACGGTAGGCAATTTGGCGTTATTAGACGTTATTATGGTGTGTTATTTGCCGTAACTAACTTAATGGAATGTTTTAACCCCTAGTAAACAAAAGACAAAGCTTTTTGAAAGCAAGAATTGATTTTCACTGGGAAAATAAAACCCGACTGTCCGACAGCGTACTAGTCCAACTATGTAAACAAAATTATTCTACATCTGTATTTCCTCGGATCCTCACACGTTGACAGCTGTCCTCTGATCCTCACACGTTTATTTCACATAATTAATCTATTTTGAATTTCATAAGACCAATGACGGCACGTCATTCTTAAAAATTGTGTGGTGGTATTGAGCGTACCACTTTAAATTCATACCCATAATAAAGTAACCAATTCTTTACCAAACTATTTTTATTTTTTTAATAAATACGAATAAAAAATCATTATGTCGAAAAGGTTCCAAAACTCTGCTGCCGAGGGGCCTATGTGAAGTCTATAGCTGCCAAGTGGCCGCATGATCTGTCTAGGACTGGACAGCTTAAACATGTTGACTGGTCGAGAGGCCAAGAAATAGATACACTAGTGTAGCTATTCGGCAAGTAGCTGTCCAAAGCCCGATTTCTCGGAGGCCTCAGGCTGTTCAAAGCTCGGTTCTATGGAAGTTTTGGCACTAATTCGTTAGGTCAATGTATGTTCTCTGAGAGGCAAGTACTGTAGATGAGCTCTAATAAACTTGTGTAGAAGCAAACAAAAAATCCTCTAGATTGTTCCATTCTTTTAATAAACTATAAAGTAATATTCCTGTCTGTTTTACAATACCTTTTTAAATTACACGTTATTAGCAACAATTAAGACATATAATATTATATATTTACATTTTGTCTGTTTTCTGTCCTCTACACAAGGTTTCAGAGCAATTGCGTTCATATCGGCTATGAACTGCAAGATCTACCTTGGTGACGTCACGGGAATTCCATTCACAACAATCGGCGTATGAATACACAACATGAAATACACAAAACCGGAACTTTAACTTTTTATTGATTTTTTGCATAATTGTGATTATTTATTACCAAAATAATTGTATTTAATAAAAAATTGAACAATTTAGTAGAAATTTTATATGCAATTTGTTGTTTTTTCCACGCACTATTTTGTCCTAGAATTTCTGGCGCCAAACTGCACAGCTGATCAGTTGGATCTGCTGTTCCATCAGCTGTTCCGTTAATCGAAAATCGTTGTTGACATAACGCGGAATTAAAATTTTCTAAAATGATTTTGAACCAAGAAAAATAAAAGAAAATAATTTTAAACTTAAATATAACAAATGAACTGTTTAGAAATGCGGTTCATAGTCGATATGAACGCAATTGATATGCAAGGCAAACTAATCATAACGCGCGTAAACTGATGCAGTTTGAAAACCTAATTAAAGTAGTGTAATTAAAGCCATCACATTTGTCAACTATTTCGTGGGTTTCATAATTAAGATTCAAATTATAATACCGTAAAACCAAAAATACTATATTGATGAATAGTTTATTAACAAAAATCAAAAGCAGGAAACATTTTGCAAACTTAAAAACATTACTTTAAAATGTTTACTTTGCTTTTAGGATTGTGGTTTGGGCATGGATTGATATGTTTGTTTTTGATATATCGATATCATTTAAAGTCAATAATGCTTTTAGAATATTGTGATGTTGTCATTCACCATTTCATAGTTTTCATAGTAAATACATTACAAAGAAATATACAGTTACAACAACACGAAACACCAACAAAAGACGAAAGAAAAAAGACAATACGAAAATACATTGGTATATTTGATACTTTAACTCACGACTCGTTGAGTGACGTGGGTAAGCGGACTCTGAAACTTGCAACTTCCTAGTAAACGAGTCTCCATTGTCATGCCAAACGTAATGCATACATTAAATTACAGAGTATCAATTGATCAAAAAATATAAATTTAATAACGCAATTTGGACATTACTGTTACGCCGGGCAATACTATTTGATATACCGTTACGTCAAAATAAAAAAAACGGGTGTTTAGTGTGAATCATCTGTTAATATATCTTAAAATGCCTTAAGTGCATAAAAATATGCAATGTATGCATTCCCTCATGCATTATTTAATAAGGCAATTCATCATAAAATCTCACCAAGAGTATAAAAGAACGGAAAATTATGCAATATTAAAGTGTTTCACCACACTCAGAACAACCAGTTAGTACATTTTGTAGCTTTATTTTTAGTGCATCTTGAGATCAATGTTCAATTACTAAATGCTATTGAGCAGATGTATATTTTAAACTTTCAGTAAATTTAGGCGTTTGAAAATCAATAATTTCAAATAAGGAAGTTGTTACGATAAATAATGTATCCGGTTCAAGATATTGGATTCATTATTCAAAACTGATAATATAAATAGTTTTATTCAATTAAATTGCAAGAACTAAACAGGAGGTGCTTACCCTTCCGAAGCACCCGGCCTCACTTCCCTGGTGGAAGTTCACGTGACTAAACTAACTTGTCAGTTCCAAAGTTTTGACTTTGCTTCTGGATTGTGATTCGGACATGGATTAGTATGTTTGTTTCTGTTTAATAGTACTTTTTTGTTGTTGCACAAATTGTATATGACAATATCACAAAAAATCAAAACGAAAAGCGTACTGTAGCCAACAACCGTAAATCGTGTGCCGGACTCTCGGAAGTACGGAACTACGAACTTGTTTTTCCATAGGTATTTCAAAAGTTACAAATATATACTAACCCATGTTCAAATCACAATCTAAAAGGAAAGAAGAAAAAATAACACTGAAATCAGGATTAACACGTGGACAAGCTCCAGAGAAGTGAGGTGCTCCGAAAGGGTATTGTAAAACACCTGCTGTTTAGCTAGCTACACCCGTCACATGTAATTAGAATTGAGAGTAAAAGGAAAAGTGGAACTATGGGACGTCAAATAAATCCAGGGTAATTCAAATTAGAGACATTTTCCCTAATAATAAAATTGGTGCCGGCTTAAAAATTGTTTTCAAATGTATTAAAGCACAATTTATTTCTTTAGTTTGTCAGATATAAAATGAAGAGTGTCATCAAAGTTTTGGTTTTACGTGTTGCTGTCAACATGTCTGCTGCAATAGCTCCACCAAAAAATTGTGTTGCCTGCACAATGGAGCAAAGACTAGTATGTGGTGTAAAAAGATATTCTAATGCTTGCGTCGCCCGGTGCAAGTAATTATAAAATCATAAAATATTCTATAGGGAAATGTCGACCGGATATCATCTTCACATATCTTGATATTAAAGACGCTATTGCCGTTGTATGTGAATAAGTTATAATGTGTTTTATGTTTGTTTTTGATTATCATATCATAACATCATATTCGCCGCAAGATTGACCATCACCATAAGCATTACAATGCTGGCGACATAAATTTGAGAAATGTTTCTCCTATAATGTAGCAATTATTTTTTCGTCTATATATAGAGAGATTCTACTTCTTGAATATACAAATATATAATTCTTTAAACAATTGCTATTGGAGAGTTTAAGATAATCAAAACTAATTGGCTTCATTATAGTCATTTTGTTCAAGATCAGCCTAAAATGTACGTGATTTTTGCGGAGTAAAACTAGTTAATATGCTTTTACTTCGGAAAACCAAAAATGTTCAACAATACGCGTTTTCGAAGTTTTCAAAAAACGAACAATACAAATTTGATGGCTTGCAAATGCTCTTTTGGTTTGCAATTGAACGCTTAAGTTTAACTAATTTGCATGAATTAATAATTAGAACTTAAATATAGTGGGTACGTAATATGAGAATTAATATATGATTATATATATCTATATATATATGATTATTTTTACAAACATTTTTTTTCAATTATGTACTTTTTGATCACAACTTATTATGACATTATGTCTTTATATGGCGTTTTAACTTGCAATTAGTCATGAAAAACCAAAACCAAACAGTCGACAACTACAATAATTGTCTTGATATGGTAATACGAATAACAGGTGATAAAACATTCGGTTATTCGAAAAATTCACAATAACGTTTAATTTATCGGAGGGGATATACTGTACAATTTACTTTTGAATAGCGTATTGCAAATTAAGTATCAAAGAACGAACATACGTCCAATTCACAATTCAAAGGCAAAGTAAAAACTGACATACAAGGATAGAGAAGTTAGCATCTCCTGTTAAGCTAGCTACATCTGCTACGTGTGTAATAAAAAGTGAGAGTGAATGGAAGTATGGGACGTATAATAGCATATTGAATTAACTAAGTTTGTCAGGTATTTTCAAATGTAGCCTTTCGCTGGCTTCATAAAAGAAGTATAAATGTAAATATGAACTTGAGAAATCAGGTTTTATTTCTATTTGACAGGGACAAAACGCCATTTGTATGTGGAGATGCATCATCTGTAGACTGTCTTACCTCTAGGTTTTATCATTTTCAAAAATTGTTTTTTGGTATTTAATGAGAATCAATTCATTTAAGCATGATGTCAATACTTTTTGAAAAATTATTTATTTTCAATCATTTTAGTGGAGCTTGTGTAGTGAAGAATCGTCCGTGCAGAGAACCAAGAAGCATCACTGAAACCTAGGTATGTATTTTTGCAATACATACACAAGTTATCATTCACATTTAAAACTGGTCTTATCATAACAGACTCAAAATCTTCACAAAATTTATAACATCATTATGGTAGTGCTATCGTGATAAGTGCTTTTCACCTATAATAGTGTTTTTATCATAAAAAATACAAATTTTCCCAATGTTTTACAATTTTCCTCAAAATTTCATGAAATTCGAAGAAAATTTATATAAAGAAAAAACAACTTTTGACATACATTTAATCATAAAGTTCAGTTTAAATATCGCTTTTAAATAAAAGAAACATTCAACAATATATAACAATTGAACTGTTTAGAAATGCGGTTCATAGTCGATATGAACGCAATTGATATGCAAGCAAACTGATTAGTTTGCCTTGCATATCAATTGCGTTCATATCGACTATGAACCGCATTTCTAAACAGTTCAATTGTTATATTTACGTTTAAAACTATTTTCTTTTCTTTTTCTTGGTTCAAAATCATTTTAGAAAATTTTAAGTCCGCGCTTTGTCAACAACGATTTTCGATTAACGGAACAGCTGATGGAACAGCAGATCCAACTGATCAGCTGTGCAGTTTGGCGCCAGAAATTCTAGGACAAAATAGTGCGTGGAAAAAACAACAAATTGCATACAAAATTTCTACTAAATTGTTCAATTTTTTATTAAATACAATTATTTCGGTAGTAAATAATCACAATTATGCAAACAATCAATAAATAGTTCCGGTTTTGTGTATTTCATATTGTATATTCATACGCCGATTGTTGTGAATGGAATTCCCGTGACGTCACCAAGGTAGATCTTGCAGTTCATAGCCGATATGAACGCAATTGCTCTGAAACCTTGTGTAGAAGACAGAAAACAGACAAAATGTAAATATAATTGTATGAACAAATTTAATAAGATAATTATAATGTAAATATAATGTATATGACAAATATAAATTATTAAGTTATTTATGGAGGGCAGTGTATATACTAAATATAGATAATTGACGTATTACCGGCCATACCTAATATGTTTCGACATTGACAGTCATCACGGTACCAAAGTAGCGTCACGGCAACTAATTATATACACATATTATATACACAGTTTGTATGCACAACCCTCAGTATCAGGTCGTGTCCTTTTTTCGTAGTCGCGACTTGTAGTGATACGACTACAAAAAAAGGACGAGACCTGATACCATGGGTTGTACATACGCACTGTGCAAATAATATTTATACCGAACATTTCCAAACAGGTTATTTAAAATGATAAAAAACAATACTTTATGTGAAAAAAATACATTTTACCACAGAAAACCCACTGATCTATGACATTATTTATATAATTATGACAAATTGGAGATTCCCAAATGACGTCACAATGAGAAAGTGCACGTGTACTTTACCGCCAATGTTGTATCACCACAGTGTGGTGATAGAAGATTCTGTATCATGCGTGTTCGATAAAACTTGTATTTTGCCAGATTAGACAAAATAACTAGTCTAATGTTAGATAAAATGACGTACTAGTGTCAATGACGTCATAAAACGGCACAGTTCAGGCCGAGTTTTCATTCTCTTTCCGTGTAAATCAAGCATGTCGGACTTTTGTCGGAACATTATGGGCGTAGCCGGCGATCCGTCAATAAAAATGTGTATAACGAAGTGTTATAAAATACATTTATGTGGTGTAAGTATTGGGAATCAGGTACATTATTGCAACTATTGTCTTGAAGCATTGGATTTTTTCAGATTAAGCTAGGAAATGTGTATATTGTTATATTTATAATTTAAAATATATAGACTTAAAAGCTATAATGTTTTTTTAAAAGAAGAATTAATTGAAGTAAAACCGAATCAATAAGATAATAAGAAAACAATCATAGATACATTTATTTTTATCTATGCATGAATTACTAGATACAATGTATTAACTAACATTAAGTGTTAATCAAATATTTTTAAGAACAATCAGCCCCACTTTTCTGGTTTAAGTTTACGTGTTTCACTTGCTATACATGATTTCGAATTTTTTTACTTTGCTTTGGGATTGTGATTTTGGCATAGATCGGTATGTTTGTTTTGTTTTTGTATTTTAATATTTAAATATTTTTAATTTATTTATTTATTTACAGAATGGTTGATGGATTAAGTAGTTGATGATCTCAAATAAATAATATCAATTACATTTAAAAGTGTTTTCTTTTTTTCAAATGAAAGAAATGACACGCAGTACCTTTGATCAGTTTGTTGGGTGAATGTTGCTTTACGTCGCATCAGCAATTTTCAAGTATGCATGTGTCGTGCAAGTGTGTTTTATGGTCTGTCTACCTCACGGTGTCAGTACGTCGCAGACAAAGGTTCCACTCCCCCAGTCACATTATACTGACACTTGGTAAACCAGTAAACGCCAACGGCAAGGAAAATTAACTTTTCTACGTGTTCTATGGAACTCGAACTCAACGGTGAAAGACACGGAAATTGTAGACTGGCGTCTTATCTTTTAAGCCACCGCGGCCTCGCAGTACCTTTGATAAAAAGCATCACACTTTATTCTCCCTGACATCGTTTTTCACGATATTTTGTCATAATGACACATCGATACTTTGCTTAATAAAATGTACACAATCGCTAAACATTTCACATATATTTTGCCATCACAGAGTTTTACCCTATTCTATAATAAATTCTTATCAAGTGAATTGCACCTGGATACGCCAGATCTCGTATCCTTCGACGGTTGCATACAGTGGGCTTCCAAATGAGTTGTTTTGAAAATCTTGACTGTCGAACAATCGGAGATAAGTTTAGTTACTTATTGACTCGTCTTTGTATCTATTTAAATGTAAGAACAAGAGAAAATACATCACAGAAAAATCAATATGATATCCCTTACTCTCATTTCTAATTTACCGAATGTATGTTTTTAGCACGACATAAATGTGAAAAATATTGCTACAATAATTATTTTATTCAAGATACTGACAAAGATATAGAACTGGTAGAAACGTCGCGACTAGGTTGGGATGCTGATCAATCAAACAATCCCTGACGTAATTTAGGATTATATTATATGACGGCATAGGATAGAAATAACTAAGTTAATCAATCAGAGGTTATGATCCGGAGCACATTCCAATTGTAAATAGTCTCGAAATAATAACGTTACGGGTGTTTGGGTGGTGAAATTATTAGTTTCCATACTTTTCCACACAAACGTTGTAGAGTAATGACTGTAGTTGCATTCCAGCGAACCTTATTGCAACTTGCATATTTTTTCATTAGCCTTGCGTATTTTCTATATTTTACAGTTTGAGACTTCGATTCTGGCATTATTAGGACTATCAATGTCAAACGGCCGCATCACTACGTTTGAATATTAATATCGACAATACACTTTCTGGTCTATAACCTGGTAAAAAATGGCTGTCTCAATTTCCTAGGTGGTTTACTTCTTGAGGGTTGAAATCCCTCTGGGTCGTTCGACTTCAGAAAGTCTACCGGAAGTTTCCGTGTGTTAATCGAAAAATGTCATTACCGAATTAGATGGTTCCTGTAATGCATGTAACATTTTTTTCAAGATCATCGAACATGACTTTGCGTCCATTCATTGGATGTGAATTGAATGAAAGACTATATTGGTGTCGTAATACACAATTACATTTGTGTGGCTGTTGCACGTTAAATTTCGTTGTCAAAATGCTCTAAAATATAATCCCAGAATTGAACGCAAATAAACCCTGAAGATGAACTACAGACTTTCTTTTAAATATTTTTAATGAAATTGTAACAACTGAACTGTTTTGAAATGACGTTCTTTGTCAATATGAATGCCAAACTTTTGCAGGACAAACTGAATAATAATGCGCTAAGCACATAGTCGTGCAAAGGTTTGACATACATATTGATTTTGAACGCCATTTCAAAACATTTCGATTGTTAAATAGAGTACTTCAGGCCGCCATCTATTTTAAATCTAAAAAGTAAAAAGTCAAAGCGTTAATATAATTGAATAAAATGAATTTGGACATTTCGTTTGACGTCTTGTTAGGTACCGAACATATTCTATTGACGCTTGGACAATAGATTGATATGTTTCGTTTTTTTAAAATTAAAACCATTGCACACTGCTTTCTTTTGCAAACGTCAAATATATTAGTGTGGGTAATCCGATTATCATCGTAAATTAAGGTTTTCATTTATTAAGTAATTTTTTCGAGTCCTTTCAACGCGGACATCTATGGCATCGTTTTTTATTAAACAAAGAAAATCTTCTAAATTAAATTCGTCGTCATTTGAACCGGAAGCGTTCAAATGAAACCGCAATACACTGGTCTGTGTTTAAATCACAATGCAATCTCATAAACAAAGTAGTCGTCTGTATTCTGAATGAAGCTGCTCTTTTTTATTTTACTTCAATTATCATGTACTTTAATTTATTATTACACCTAATGTTAAAATCTAGCAATTTCATCGGATAAGAGCTATGTAACAATTTGTACCGATACATGAAATATATAATATTAAAAAGGGCTGCGCATGACGATGTGACAGTACTTTTGTTCGAGTCGCCACCCTTTCTTAAAGTTTAACTGGATCACATAGTGCTTTAATGAAACATGTTTTAGTTGTGCCTACGCAAACTTCTTATTGTTATTGATATTGTTTACATTCTCCTGCAACAACAATAAGAAATTTGAAGATGTTTGCCGAGGTTTACAATTAGTCATGTTCCTATGGCCTCGGCAAACAATGCTTCTTAGAGCTGACAATATACAATAATTGCCCTCTAGGTATGTGGACATTCAGAATTGTCACCCGACAGAAGGGTTGTCACCCGAGGGTGAAAACCCTTCTGAAGGGTGACAATTCTGGATGTCCACATACCTAGAGGGCAATTATTATTTTATTATACCGAAACAAAGCTTACCATGTAAAATGACACAAACAATATTTAAATTTTAAATTAAATTAAACGCTACCAGTTTACACTTTCAACCACCCTTTTACGATCGCCTGCATACAAGATTCCACAGTAGCTGTGCATGGGTCTTTTGGAGTAAGATCTAGGTTTAACTCTCATTCTGTTTCCATCAAATACATTTCCAGTATTTTCACTGAACTGCAAAAAACGACGACTGGCCGTCATTGTTATTGTTTACCAAATGACAACACAGTTCTGTTGTACAAGTTATTTCCCTTGTACCGGGTTATCACCGGGTGATAATAGTATTATCACATGGCTGGTGAGAGGTTATCACATGGCTGTGAGAGGTTGTGACACGCTGACAGTGATTCTGTGGGAAACATCTCATTTATTACATGTCATGTGATTGGAAAACATCCAATGAAAAGTGTTTTGATATATGTGAGGTATAATAATATGTATTATTATACCTCATTAGAAAAATACGATGCTATCTGTAATTTGATTGGATCGTTGGATCATGTGATCACGGTGGAGAAAACACCGTGTATCCCTCTGAAAACATCATATCCCACCTCTTCGGAACACACCGTGACGTCACAATGATATGATGTCATCGATGGAGAATCGGTCTTGACGTTCTAGCGTTTGCCTCCGATGAGTTCCGATAAGAGAAAAAGCAATGAATCAGAGAAGGACTGCCTTTTTTAAAAATACTTTCTTTCTTTCTGTCTTTCTTATTACCATGGTTATCTTTCGGTATAATAAACAATTTATTGCCTGTGTGTGAGGGAGGGAGATATGAACATGTGTTCACCCTTAACAAGTCATTTCCCTCGGGCTTCGCCCAATATGACTTGTTGCGGGTAAACAAATATTCATATCTCCCTCACTCAAAGGCAATAATTGTATAGTATCACCTTGTCAGAAACGTAATTTAATATAACATACAATGCATGAAAATGCATAGGTAGTCAGAAGAAAAATTTTGGATAGAAAGATGTCATACTTTTTAAAAATATTGTTAAAAAGAAACTAGACTATTATGATTAGTACGATTTGTGGAATTGATTGATTGAATGGGGTTTTACATTACTGTCAATTGTATTTGACTCATACAGAGACGTCACCAGCTTTAGGTAAAGTGACAGATATTTTGACCTTGTAGTGGATTAAGAGTAATGCCACACCTGCCGTGACACGGCGCGTCGGTTAAAACAGTCTCTACCGAAGGACCCCGTTACCCTCATTTCTAAATGTCGAGTGTTTGGTGAAAGAAAGTCGCTTCCTGTTTTCAACTCTTGAATAGACCGAGCCAGGATACGAACCCACGACCTACCACATATGAGGCAACTTATATTGTATTTGGTGATAATAAACTTTAATATTGTTAAAATATTGACTGGCATTTCATATACATATTTTTTCTAATTACATTTTTAGCCTTTTTGTCTAAAATATCCTGGTAATTAGTGCAAAAAGTGTAGACGTCTAGAACGAAATCACTGATTTATATATAATAAGAAAGCCAGACAGAGCTGGACGAGATAAGTTTTTTTTTAAAATTTTGTAATATGCATATTTCTGATATACTCTGTAATATTGTTGGGTGAATGGAGACTCAAATAGCCCTCAAACCACACCATTGTAGGGTTGTCCATGGTAGAAGTTGTATAATATGTGGTTTTAATGTGTGTTTTGTTCCCGTCTTTGCAATTACCATGTGTTGCATCATGCGTTGACTGCACAACATACACAATTTTCAATTATAAACATTTTGAAAAATTGGTTGTTAGATCAGTATCACCACAAATATAATATAACAGTCATTTCAGTATATCGTTAATAAATGAACACGTGTAAATAATTTTGATTCTTTTTGATGCATTAATAAATGAAAAATTAAAGCAAATTTTGGTTTAATGCTTTCTGGTTGTTTAAGACATTTAAAGTGGACAAAATTACATTCTGATATGAACGATTAATTAAATTAACTTAAATTCCGAATTGTAGTTTTAGCTCGTATGATGTGGAAACTCGTATATTTTTTAATTAAAACAGCTTTAATTATTATAATTAATAGTGCAGTGCGATTATTTTTCCTACATGTGACGTTACCTGATATTCATTTTATTATAATATCGTTTATGTCCATTGTAACCGAATACCAACTTTTCGACATGTTTTTACTGAATAAAGTCAATACAGTAAAAGGGGGTAATACAGAGTGTTATTTTGAAAAAAAATGCAAAGCTTAGGGTGATCAGTATTATCTCTCGGACATGTCTATTACGCCAGGCTATATAATCAATCTACTTGATAAATCGGTACGCCATAATTTACAACGGGTGTTTCTATTTTATTTATTGCTTCAAATGCCTTAAGTGGAACAAAATTCAAATGTATGATTTAATCTTAATAAATTATGCATTTTGATAATAAATCATAATTCCACTAAAAGTATAAAAACGAAACGTTATGCAACAGTTACGTGTTTCATCAGACTCGCAACATCAGGTAAGTACTGTTTGCAATTTTTATTTCATTGTATACCTTAACATCAATGCTAAATTTGCAAAAAGCTTGGGTTTTTGTTTTAAAAAAGAATAATCTTGCATCACCTAACGTAATGCAGTCTAAAATTTAAATCAGTGTCTATAAATTGTGATTCGGACATGGATTAGTATGTTTGTTTTTGATTAATGTTTTTGGTGTTACGGTTTTAAGCTGGACAAATCGACCAAAAACTTATGTCATTTTTCATAAATAAGCAGGATCATGTTGTTGCTGAAGTAATACTTTAAGAAAATTGATGTCCAAAATACAAACATAAAAGGAGTAAATAAATAAATAAAATAAAATAACAGTAATGTACTTTAAACAAATAACTAATTCAGTAACAAATGGTGGATTTTTTCAATTCAAGTTTCACTTTTAAAAAAATAACTATACAGAATTTAAATGACAGTGTTAAAGGATAAGGAAATGGGAAGTTTGGAGAGAACAGCCCGACTGATATTATTTCTAATTCAAGAGATTTCATTTACCATAGTTGTATGATAGTTAAATAATATGCCCTCGTTAATGAGGGTTTTACACAGTTGTCTCAGTAATTGGTAACCGGACAGGACATCATAGGATTGTATAAAGTACATATTTTGCAAATCATTACGTTAAACAGATTTTCCAATAGAAAACAGACGTTATTATCAATAGAAAATAAACTAAAACATATTTGACCCAGATTCAAAAACGTCTGACCTTGACAGGAATTTGGAACTTTAATTCTTGTCTCTTTACCCATAACAGTTTAATTGATTTGTATTTCAGAAAATACATATTTACATTCAATGCATAAAAGTAAACAATACATTATAACATTGTTTTCAATTATCTCATTTTCAGATTAAAAATGAAGACTGTTCTTTTGGTTTTCGCTGTTCTTCTTGTTACTGTCAACATGTCTGTTGCAGTACCTCCACCAAACTGCAAATGCACTATGGACTACAGGCCAGTTTGTGGTGCCAAAACCTATTCCAACGCTTGTTCTGCCAAATGCAAGTAAGTATGAATTTGTATTCTGTAAGTATTCATTAGTAATGTTTAACCTTCAGATGTTATTTAGTTTATTTTTGTTTTTACAATTGACAGTTTGTCCCTGAACATTGGTTAATGCAAACAAATTCCTAAAACTATTATACGATTAATTATTGAAATTACACTACTGATTGATTTTATTTTAACACGGTTGTCTTGTGCTGCAAAATCAAAATACCTATTGAAATAATAACACAGTAGCAATTTAAATTGTACAATATCACTATATATATGTATATAAATATAAAGTTTAACGCGACTTTGTAAAGCATTAGCGCTTTCACACCATCTTCAGACGCTTGTCATCAATTTATGATTTATATATTATTGTAGGTCAATATTCCTTACCAAAATTTATCAGGTACATCAACTTGCCCGTTGCCCGCCCCGAACGTATTTTTTGCGAAATGTTTTGTTTCATGCACGCATACAGGGTGATCTCAGACAACTCGGCAGTTCGTTTTATTTTTTTATAAACAGGGTTATAATTTAAGTATAAAGTTTGTTTTTCATTATGTATATAGTGTGTAATGTGGCGAAAAACGATGTCAAAAATGATGTCAAACGTTTTTGCAAAAACTAATTTACTTTTCCAATATTTTAGTGGAGCTCGCGTGACCGGCAAACATCCATGCATAGTACCAGCTTAACCATGAAACATCAAAGATGGCAAGGTAATAATAATATACTTAAGATCCTTAAAATATAAAATACGCAATATAAATAAATAAGTTTTAATCAAATGAAGTGAATGTTGTAAATATAAAGTATCGGCCTAATGGTGCCATTCATGGGTTTGATACATAAGAAAAAAGTCACCTTTATGGATCTTAAAGCCTCATTAGATGTTGTATTTAAGGACATCTTAAAAGATCCTTAATGGAACTGAAATTTTAAGGATTTTTAATGCGACTTTAAGGATCATTAAGGGTTTGCTTTACATACAAACACAAGAAATTTTACACTTTTCAATGTAGCATTGCTGAACATTGGAGATGTTATATATTTATTTATTAATTAAATAAAGTGATAAATTGCATAATTTTTGATTGATTTTTTGTTAAGAGGACAATACACTGAAATACCAAATAGGCATGGATTTGCCAGAAGCTGCCTGAAGTACTTAATGCATTGAAGCAAAAACAATGATTTACCATTCATTTCCTGAATCATATCAATATTTTAAATAAAATTTATTTCAAATGCTATTGAATGTATAGAAAATAAAATCAGGTTAACCCTATTATTATTTCCTTTATTTTCAGGATTTTGTGGAAGATGGATAATTTATGGAATTGCAATAAACAATATCCATTAAAATAAAATAAAACTACTTTGTTTTCTGTTTTCAATCATAGTTCCATCAGAAACAGGTTAACTTAATTTTCTAGTTTTAAGGTTTGTTTATTTGCTTTTGAATAATGGTTTGAACATAGATTTGTATATTTGTTTTTCATTACATGACAATTAAATGGTCTCATGAGACGCTTAACCTTTCGGACAACTCGACCTCAATTCCCTGGGAGAAGGAACATGGAACTAAGAGACGCCAAATATACTTAGGGCAATCCTTAAAAAGACAAGAAACTTAGCAACAATACTGTGATGACGACCATACAACTTTTTGAGGGCATTGATAAGCCTAGGCTTGCAATATCCCTGAGTCAACAATTTATTTTTAAATATCCTACTTCTTCTATAAGTTCCCATAGTGGAAAAAGCTCTACCATAGCGTATTAATTGGGAAACAAATACACCATAAGCAAGAAAAGCAGGTAAATCGAAAAGGAAAACTGACAATAAAAACATTAAAGTAGTCCGATTTGCCATGACATGGATTGATGTGTTTATTTTGTATATAGTTCACTTAACCGAATTCATCTGTTATCACTAATATGAAGTCTCGTCTTTTCGACAATCGTATGGTTTCTTGAAAGCAATCACCATAAGGACGTTAACATATTTATTAACTTTTAATTACACGCACTATAATGACCATAATTGATAAAGTACACAATGTATTAAGTAATATTTCTGCCTGTTTTACAATACCTTTTTTATATTACACGTTATTAGCAACAATTAAGACATATAATATTATACTGATGCAGTTTCAAAACCTTATTAAAGTCATCACATTTGTCATACATTTCGTGGGTGTCATAATTAAGATTCAAAATATAATTTCGAAAAACCAAAAATACTATATTAATGAATAATTAATCAACAAAAAGCAAAAGCAGGAAACATTTTGCAAACTTAAAATTGTTACTTAAATATGTTGACCTTGCTTTTAGGATTGTCGTTTGGCATGGATTGATATGTTTGATTTTGATATATCAGTATCATTTAATGTCATTAATGCTTCTAGAATATTGTGATGTTGTCATTCACCATTTCATAGTATTGATAGAAAAAAGCACGAAACAACAACAACAAAAAGACGAAAGAAAAAAGACAATACGAACATATATTGCTATATTTGATACTTTAACTCACGACTCATTTAGTGATGTGGGTAAGCGGACTCTGAAACTTGCAACATCCTAGTAAACGAGTCTCCGTTGCCATGCCAAATGTAATGCATACATTAAATTACAGGGTATCAATTGATCAAAAATCATAAATTTAAAAACGCAATTTGGACATTACTGTTACGCCGGCAATATAATCAATCTATTTGATATACCGTTACGTCAAAATAAAAAACGGGTGTTTAGTGTGAATCATCTGTTAATATATCTTAAAATGCCTTAAGTGCATAAAAATATGCAATGTATGCATTCTCTCATGCATTATTCAATAACTAAAGGCAATTCATCATAAAATCTCACCAAGAGTATAAAAGAACGAAAAATTATGCAACATTAAAGTTTCACCAGACTCAGAACAACCAGTAAGTACATTTTGTAGCTTTATTTTTAGTGTATCTTTAGATCAATGTTGAATTACTAAATGCTATTGACCAGATGTATATTTTAAAATTTCAGTAAATTTAGGCATTTGAAAATAATAATTTCAAATAAGGAAGTGTTACGATAAATAATGTAACTATCCGGTTCAAGATATTGGATTCATTATTCAAAACTGATAATATAAATAGTTTTATTCAATTAATTGCAAGAACTAAACAGGAGGTGCTTACCCTTCCGAAGCACCCGGCCTCACTTCCCTGGTGGAAGTTCACGTGACTAAACTAACTTGTCAGTTCCAAGACTTTGCTTCTGGATTGTGATTCGGACATGGATTAGTATGTTTGTTTTTGTTTAAAGCACTTTTTTGTTGTTGCACAAATTGTATTGACAATATCACTAAAAATCAAAACGAAAAGCGTACTGTAGCCAACAACCGTAAAACGTGTGCCGGACTCTCGGAACTACGGAACTACGAACTTGTTTTCCATAGGTATTTCAAAAGTTACAAATATATACTAACCCATGTTCAAATCACAATCTAAAAGGAAAGAAAAAAAACACTGAAATCAGGATTAACACGTGGACAAGCTCCAGAGAAGTGAGGTGCTCCGAAAGGGTATTGTAAAACACCTGCTGTTTAGCTAGCTACACCCGTCACATGTAATTAGAATTGAGAGTAAAAGGAAACGTGGAACTATGGGACGTCAAATAAATCCAGGGTAATTCAAATTAGAGACATTTTACCTAATAATAAAATTGGTGCCGGCTATAAAATTGTTTTCAAATGTATTAAAGCACAATTTATTTCTTTAGTTTGTCAGATATAAAATGACGAGTGTCATCAAAGTTTTGGTTTTACGTGTTGCTGTCAACATGTCTGCTGCAATAGCTCCACCAAAAATTGTGTTGCATGCACAATGGAGCAAAGACTAGTGTGTGGTGTAAAACATATTCTAATGCTTGCGTCGCCCGGTGCAAGTAAGTATAAAATCAAAATATTCTATGGGAAATTCGACCGGATATCATCTTCATGTATCTTTATATTGAAGAAGCTTGCCGTTGTATGAATAAGTTATAATGTGTTTTATGTTTGTTTTTGATTATCACATCATAACATCATATTCGCCTGAAGATTGAGCATCACCATAAGCATTACAATACTGGCGACATAAATTTGAGAACTGTTTCTCCTATAATGTAGCAATTATTTTTTCGTCTATATATATAGAGATTCTACTTCTTGAATATACAAATATATAATTCTTGAAACAATTGCTATTAGAGAGTTGAAGATAATAAAAACTGATTGGCTTCATTATAGTCATTTTGTTCAAGATCAGCCTAAAATGTACGTGATTTGCGGAATAAAACTGCTTAATATGCTTTTACTTCGGAAAACCAAAAATAACGTTAACGATACGCGTTCTCAAAGTTTTCAAAAGACGAACAATACAAACTTTGATGGCTTACAATTATTGCTCTTTTGTTTTGAACACTTAAGTTTAACTAATTTGCATGAATTAATAATTAGAACTTAAATTAGGGTACGTAATATGAGAATTAATACATAATTATATATATCTATATATATATGATTATTTTTACAAACATTTTTTTTTTCAATTATGTACTTTTTGATCACAACTTATTATGATGTTATGTCTTTATATGGCGTTTTAACTTGCAATTAGTCATAAAACCAAAACCAAACAGTCGACAACTACAATAATTGTCTTGATATGGTAATACGAATAACAGGTGATAAAACATTCGGTTATTCGAAAAATTCACAATAACGTTAATTTATCGGAGGGGATATACTGTACAATTTACTTTTGAATAGCGTATTGCAAATTAAGTATCAAAGAACGAATATACGTCCAGTTCACAATTCAAAGGCAAAGTAAAAACTTGTAACTGACATACAAGGATAGAGAAGTTAGCATCTCCTGTTAAGCTAGCTACATCTGCTACGTTTAATAAAAAGTGAGAGTGAATGGAAATATGGACGTATAATAGCATATTAAATTAACTAAGTTTGTCAGCATTTTCAAATGTAGCCTTTCGTTGGCTTCATAAAGAAGTATAAATATAAATATGAACTTGAGAAATCGGGTTTTATTTCTATTTGCAGGGACAAAACGCCATTTGTATGTGGAGCTGCATCATCTGTAGACTGTCTTATCTCTAGGTTTTATCATTTTCAAAAATTGTTTTTTGGTATTTAATGAGAATCAATTTATTTAAGCATGATGTCAATACTTTTTGAAAAATTATTTATTTTCAATCATTTTAGTGGAGCTCGTGTAGTGGAGAATCGTCCGTGCAGAGAACCAAGAACCATCACTGAAACCTAGGTATGTATTTTTACAATACATACACAAGTTATTATTCACGTTTTAAACTGGTCCTATCATAGCAGACTCAAAATCTTTACAAAATTTATAACATCATTATGGTAGTGCTATAGTGATAAGTGCTTTTTACCTATAATAGTGTTTTTATCATAAAAAATACAAATTTTCCCAATGTTTTACATTTTTCCCCAAAATTTCAGAAAATTACAAGAAAATTTTTGACATACATTTAAATCATAAAGTTCAGTTTAGATATCGCTTTTAAATAAAAGAAAAATTCAACAATATAATTGTATGAACAAAATTAATTAGTAAGATAATTATAATGTAAATATAATGTATATGACAAATATAAATTGTTAAGTTATTTGTGGAGGGCAGTGTATATACTAAATATAGATAATTGACGTTTGTCGGCCATACCTAATATGTTTCGACACTGACCGTCATCACGGTACCAAAAAGCGTCACGACAACTAATTATATATACATATTATATACACAGCTTGTATGCACAACCCTCAGTATCAGGTCGAGTCCTTTTTTCGTAGGCGCGACTCGTAGTGATACGACTACGAAAAAAGGACGAGACCTGATACCAAGGGTTGTACATACGCACTGTGTATATGATATTTTTATCTAACATTTCCAAACAGGTTATTTAAAATGGTAAAAAACAATACTTTATGTGAAAAAATTACATTTTACCACAGAAAACCACTGATCTATGACATATGTTTTGTAGTAATGACGTCATTATTTACATATGATAAATCAATGATTCCCAAATGACGTCACAATGAGAAAGTGCACGTGTACTTTACCGCCAATGTTGTATCACCACAATGTGGTGATAGAAGATTCTGTATCATGCGTGTTCGATAAAACTTGTTTTTGCCAAATTAGACAGAATAATTAGTCTTATGTTAGATAAAATGACTACTAGTGTCAATGACGTCATAAAACGGCACAGTTAGGACGATTTTTCATTCCCATGTGTGTAAATCAAGCATGTCGGACCGTTGCCGGAACATTGTGGGCGTAGCCGGCGATCCGTCAATAAAAATTGTATAACGAAGTGTTATAAAATACATTTATGTAGTGTAAGTATTGGGAATCAGGTAATTATTGCAACTATTGTCTTGAAGCATTATTTTTTTCAGATTAAGTTAGGAAATGTGTGTATTGTTATATTTATTATTTAAAATATATAGACTTAAAAGCTATAATTTTTTTAAAAAGAGAAGAATTAATTGAAGTAAAACCGAATCAATAAGATAAGAAAAAAATCATAGATACATTTATATGTATCTATACATGAATACTAAATACAGTGTCTTAACTTACATTAAGTACTAATCAAATATTTCTAAGAACAATCAGTCCCATTTTTCTGGTTCAAGTTTACGTGTTTCACTTGCTATACATGATTTCGAATTTTTTTTACTTTGCTTTGAGATTGTGATTTTGGCATAGATCGGTATGTTTGTTTTGTTTTTGTATTTTAATATTTAAATATTTTTAATTAATTATTTATTTATTTACAGGATGGTTGATGGATTAAGTAGTTGATGATCTCAAATAAATAATATCAATTACATTTAAAAGTGTTTTCTTTTTTTCAAATGAAAGAAATGACACGCAGTACCTTTGATCAGTTTGTTAGGTGAATGTTGCTTTACGTCGCATCAGCAATTTTTCAAGTATGCATGTGTCGTGCAAGTGTGTTTTATGGTCTGTCTTGTACCAGCGTGCACTCAGGGCGATTTTAAGGTGCTACCTCATGGTGTCAGTACGTCGCAGACAAAGGTTCCACTCCCCCAGTCACATTATACTGACACTTGGTAAACCAGTAAACGCCAACGGCAAGGAAAATTAACTTTTCTACATGTGTTCTAAGCGGAACTCGAACTCAACGGTGAAAGACACGGAAATTGTAGACTGGCGTCTTATCTTTTAAGGAGGCTCGAGTGAAAAAAAGTTTAATTACCATCATTGTGAATTTTATATATTTTGTAAGCAAAATGTGAAGATTTGAAAAATAAAAAAATTAGTATAGGTCACCGAACTCCCCTTTTTCTGTATCTGGCTTTAAAAGTAGCGGAAATTACACAGTTTTATGCCTTTTTAAAGGATTTTTAGTGGTCCTCATAAGTTTAAGAGTGAACAATATGTTGCAGTGTTTAAACTCTTAAATGGTGATAAATTAATTTATTTTCCAAGACAGTTGAAAGACATAAATCTACTCTTTTGATTTAAGGAGATTTGAACAGTAACAAACTAAAACAAATACACAATTTAATAATAACTGTGTGGGTATTAGAGATTTATCAGGGTAATATTTAGCACTATTTTCAGATAAAAGTAGGAACAAAAAATGGAATATTTTGAATAAGCAAATTATCAAGAGTTTCAAAATCTCCATGAATATAGCTTGACATATATTCTATAAAATAAGATATTAAAAAATATGGGTCACCGGATCCGTTTACTGTACAGTCGCTATGGTAACAACCCTACCCCTATTTTTATTTAGTATTTTGGGGGATTTATTTAGTTGAATTTTAAAATAAGTGATACTTTTCGTGTAATAGGTAATAAAAACGATTATTTACATTGTAAATTAACATTTTAGCCCAAGATGAATGAAAATCTACGGTAAATTATCAATATTTTAGCAAAACCGGCGACATATATTTGTAATATAATAGTGTTTTGCTAACAGTTACCCAACTGCTCAAACGGTTTATCACATTTGTGTTGCAAGTTTGAAAGATATCAATAAAATTTTGTTCATTGCTTTTTAACTTGTACATTTAAAAATATTATTGTTCATTTAGATCTTCTTAATTCAATGCTAATGCTATCAAGAGTTAAATCTTGATAAAACCGTGAATGATCCGGCGTTAACTTCCGGGATTCCGTTACGTGTCCAATTTTTTTTATAACCTTTAACTTTATTCCGTGTCACATTTTTGCATTGAACAGTTGAAGACCACAGAACTTTACAACAGAAAAAAAAGATGTTAAAAGATCGAATATAGTAGGTATATTATTTTCAATATGTTTATTAAAAAGCATATAGTTTTGTTTTGAACATCACGTGAATACACGGTATATTATTTAGACATTAATATGATTTCAACTTAGAACATGTGCAGTGCTGGAGTGTTCAAAAGAACATGTGCAGTGCTGAAGTGTTCAAAATAAATGTTTGTCCTGGCAGTTGGGTAGACCTGAAATTCATGGCTGCCAACGGCTTTTTTATGATACTGATGTTGAACGGCAACATCAATATCATGAAAAACGTTCGGAGCCATGAATTTCAGGTCTAGGCAGTTGGAGTTGAGTTGAGTAATGGTGTTTAACGTCCCAGTCAAGAATGTTTTATATCGAGACGTTCTAGGCATTTGGGGTGTTAAAATGTGTCCGGGATGATTTAATTCCATTGTTAAATCTATCAGATGAAATTAAAAGTTACTTAAAATGATTATGTTGTGCATAGAATACTTTTCACCCAATATTCCATGTATGAGGGGTGTTACTCAGTTACTTGGGTTAAAATACTGTAAAAGGAAATGGAAAAAATGCAACAGCCAAACCAGGACTCGAACCTGGTACCTTCCAAATACTAGCGGTAGCGTCTACCTACTGAGCTACCCGGCAAAATAGCAAGTCCTGTTTGCCACATTCTTACCTTCCTTTTTGGGATTCAACTCCATTAAATCGAAACCATGCACCAGGTTCCAGGTTTGTCTGCCACTTCCCAGGGTAGAACTAGCCCCCAGATGTAAGAGGAAAGGGAAAAATGTAGCAGCCAAACCGAGACTGGAACCTAGGATCTTCCCAATACATGTACTAATGGAACGCTCCACCCATTGAGCTACCTGGCCACATATAGAGTCTGGTCTGCCACAGTACTAAATAAACTGTTAATAAGTATAGAAAGATAATGGTCAGCAGTTAACCATGTTAGTCATTGTATATTATTTTAGGAAATTAACCTGTTCATGTATTATGTAGCAGAACTGAGCAAGTCTTGTTGTTGTTATTGTGTTGTATATAGTAGATATAGTCAAGTGATATACTGCCAGGCTTTGCGGTTTGGACTTTTTAGCCTTGTGAAAAAGTGCCCGCTTTTCACTGGGGAGGGTGGGGTTCGATACACAGTCAAGGCACTTGGTGAGGAAGTGGTTTTTCAGGTGTGTCCTCCCTCCTGTTGTATGTAACTAAGAAATCAGTAAGGTCCAAGAACAAGATTTTGACTTTTTGAGATGCATATATAAATGCTATCATACAAAGTGTAAATACTCAATATGTAAACAGAGCTCTGCTAAATGTGTGAATTTATATAATATTGTATATGTTTTAAACAATATGTGTTCATCAATGCATTCAAGACAGCATGAAGTACATTTTTTTCTCCCAGTACTACTAGTAGTTTATTTTGGTGACAATTATGATATGTTTTATATGTACCAGTGTATTCAGTGTTCAGTTCTTTTAGATTGACCCAAAAATAATATTTTTGTCTCATAATAATACTGTCTGTTGACCAACACTGACCCATATTTTAGCCTAAGTTAAGTTTTGAATAAATCCAGTTTCAACTCTTTCTTGTTTATATATTTTGAAATAATTGAAAACATGGGCCCTTTTTTAAGGCCTGGACCAGGATAACCTCTCCCACTAGTAATGACTACAATACTGATATTTCTATTGTTAATTACCAGTACACATAATTGTATTATTTTGGGCGTGTGTGATCTTTTTACTTTTATTTTGTCACAAATTGGCACAATTCTTTTAAATATTTTCTTTTATTTTTTAGGTATAACGGGATCTCATCTGCCATTTCATGGATATAAACAAAGCAGCAGACCAACTGTAGTTTCTGTAATAACTTGACATCATATGAATGGACTTGTCACATATATATGATACTTTGATATGCAAATATATTACAATACAGGGATAGTTGATCGTGTTTATATGAGTTTGATGACAATTTGTAATTGTCATACTTTCATTAATGTATGAACAATTTATGTGTTTATTTGAGGAGGCATGACAAGTGTATATTTTAGCATTACAGCACCAATGTGGATAAAAGATACACATATACATTTCAAAGCATTATACTTTACATATACGTGGATAGTGAGAGATCATTTGTTAAAATGTAAAAACTGCAGTTGTGATTAAATATCAGATTTGCAATAAATATGTAAATTTGCTGTCATTTATTCAAAGTAATTAAGAGAGTTTAACCAGTTATTGCTTAGATTGGTCCAAATGGCCATCTTGGTTAGGTAATGTCACTTATATTGAGGTGTTGCCAGCTAAATAAGTTGTTGATTTTTAAACCCATGCAATATACATGTTGCAGTGACCGAGGGTTCTATATAATGGCACTGTGAGTCAGTGTTCATCTTTGATTGCTTGGTTCAATTCATTACCTTCATTCAGTTCTTGATCATGCCTAGTCAGCATTTCAAGAACCCACCCACCCCCGACCCCACCGCCATTGCTTATTGAGTGGGGAATTGTAATATTAACATTGCTTGGAGAAAACTGAGCTGTCGTGTGAAAATAAGATTATATAGTTAATTTTATGTTACCATTACAGGTATTACACTGTAATTTGGCTTTGAAGTCAAGATTATTTCTTTTTCATACAGAAATCAGCATCTGGTTACTTGGCTTTGCTTAACCTGAATTCCCTCGTCAAGAAATCACACTTTTTGTAGTCATCATCTTCGTAGACTTTTGTAGTTTATTGAAAAATCAGTTTTTAAAACATTCTCTTATATCAAATAAATCATTAAGACATAATCAAAATTTTGATTTTACTCAAGGCTTGTACTTTCATCACTTCCATCTTATATCTGTAGCTAGTTTATCCTGTTCTGTGGTAGAGTGGACCATTCATTCCATGCATTGGTCATGAGAAGTAGAACACACATGTTCCTTATTTTCTGGTTATATTTGGCAAGCATGTCAACAGTAAGAACATTAAGATAGTCAGAGAGGGATTTGATCTGGAGACCTCCTATACTCTATAAACCATTGCTCTACTTGTAGTGAGGTAACCACTAGCCACATTTCTCCTATTTTTTTAAATTAATGTTAAGGTCTAGATTTATTATAAATTTTAAAACAAATTACAGTAAAACCTCTCCAAACCGGACAAGCTCCGGACCATAGATTTTGTCCGGTTTAGGGAGGTGTCCGGTTTAGGGAGGTTTTGAAAATTTTAACCTGGATTACCTACCCTTAAATAAATAAATCCAGAATGAACATGTAAACTGTTATTACTTTCGTTAATTGTAATCATTGTAATAAATTGACTGTAACAACTAAAACAAATGCTGATTTAATTTGTATTTACTATTTACTGTTTATATGTCTTTTCTCTCCATTTAAAAAAGCACTGTTAAACACTCTTATGTATAAAACAATACAATTTTTGTGCTAATTAATTAATTAATCTGATAAACTTAAAAAGTTAAAAAAAAAAAAAAAGATCAATGCAGTGACAGGGTTTTATAGAAACCAGATATGTCTATGATAAAACTGGTTTAAAACAGCTAGAAAACTAATAGTCCATGTGAAACTTAATGGAATTAAACTGATTTAATTATGACCAACATATATATCCAGTGTTAATTGGCATTTTGAAATGGACTTACAAATGTGATTCAATTCAGAGAAGCCATAATCAACAACACTGTTCATATTAATATTACGTCATCTTCTCATTACAAGATGTTTTGTTTTAAAGCACTTTTAATTCACTGTCTTAATAGGATTCTAATTAGGGTACTGAAGGCAATTAATCCCTAACAGGACCATAATAATGTTGACACTTTACCTGTCCCTGTTACTGGATCATAATTAACAAAACACCTATAGCAACCTAATAAAAGTGATTGGTAGTAATTATCTTAAGTTAGTGTGTCAATTACTAAATAACTAAACAGATTTAAATGATAAAGAAAATCACAAAAGGACAGAAGAGAAGAAAATATATAGATGGAAAATGTTTTAAAAGATAAAAACATAAGTAATTAAATTAAATACCAAATATATTAAATGAGAATAAAAAATACTTAAAAAACTTATAATTTTTAAGTGTACATAATTGAATATTTTTATAAGTCTGTTTAAAACTAATTTACTAAAAAAAGATTTTTTTATTTAAAAAAAAAATAAATCAAAATGTTGTCCGGTTTAGAGAGGTCCAATTTTAAGAACATAAGCAACTTGGGACTGAAAAGTTTGTCCGGTGTCCGGAATAGAGAGTGTCCGGTTTAGAGAGGTTTTTGTTAGTTGAAATAAAGAAGGATAAATTCGGGACCAAATATTTTGTCCGGAATAGAGAGTTGTCCGGTTTAGAGAGTGTCCGGTTTAGGGAGGTTTCACTGTATCCATAAATTAATATATACAAGGAGTTTAGATCCAGTATATGTTTTTTAAAATGTATATAATGAATCTGGTCCATTTATATTGAATGAACCAATCCATCCTCATATCCACAGACTCATAAGTCAGCCACTTCCATTGATGTTGCAATAAAAATTTTAATAAATAAAACACACACGATGCAGGTGGAGCTGGGTACCTCTCACACTAACCATTTCAGTACAAAACGGACACAAACATAACCAGTGGCTGTGACCCCAAAAATGTTAGACGTCACGGGCACAAGTAAATATCCAATAAAACGGGTGTATGCGACGTCTTACTAAATTTGTTTGTCTGCATACCGCGTACAGTGTTAGCTGACAGACTAGCGTAAGTATAACACAAGGCCTGTACTCTGAGCAAGATGACGGAGTTGTGACCTTCGACGGTCGGTGCGTTTTGATGTCACTGATGTCGGCATTACAAGAAAAATTGCGGTAGATAAATCCGATGTAGCATAAATGTATGATTAAATAGATTTTAAGTACCATTCCTTGTGAATTTCGGCTGTTTGGTTTTGTATTTAATTGTATTTTTCTTTCTCGTGTTTAGGTTGGCTACTGTTTTGATGTATTAATGCCGTAAAACGTCATATGTCGTACACGTATGTGACGTTATCACCGTTATTTCAAATAAAGTTGTAATTACATTTTTACGTATGCTTTTGAACGTATATCAGAATATTAACACGTGTGTGTGTTTTATTTACTGATTAATATAGTAGATAACAAAAAACGTTTTACGTCATCATGTTTGGTGACGGGGACCAGTCTAGCGACTCACTCCTAAAATTTATTTCACTCGAGCCTCCTTAAGCCATCGCGGCCTCGCAGTACCTTTGATAAAAAGCATCAAACTTTATTCTCCCTGACATCGTTTTTCACGATATTTTGTCATAATGACACATCGATACTTTGTTTAATAAAATGTACACAATCGCTAAACATTTCACATATATTTTGCCATCACAGAGTTTTACCTTATTCTATAATAAATTCTTATCAAGTGAATTGCACCTGGATACGCCAGATCTCGTATCCTTCGGCGGTTGCATACAGTGGGCTTCCAAATGAGTTGTTTTGAAAATCATGACTGTCGAACAATCGGAGATAAGTTAGTTTGGTTACTTATTGACTCGTCTTTGTATCTATTTAAATGTAAGAACAAGAGAAAATACATCACAGAAAAATCAATATGTTATCCCTTATTCTCATTTCTAATTTACCGAATGTATGTTTTTAGCACGACATAAATGTGAAAAATATTGCTACAATAATTATTTTATTCAAGATACTGACAAAGATATAGAACTGGTAGAAACGTCGCGACTATGTTGGGATGCTGATCAATCAAACAATCCCTGACGTAATTTAGGATTATATTATATGACGGCATAGGATAGAAATAACTAAGTTAATCAATCAGAGGTTATGATCCGGAGCACATTCCAATTGTAAATAGTCTCGAAATAATAACGTTACGGTTGTTTGGGTGGTGAAATTATTAGTTTCCATACTTTTCCACACAAACGTTGTAGAGTAATGACTGTAATTGCATTCCAGCGAACCTTATTGCAACTTGCATATTTTTTCATTAGCCTTGCGTATTTTCTATATTTTACAGTTTGAGACTTCGATTCTGGCATTATTAGGACTATCAATGTCAAACGGCCGCATCACTACGTTTGAATATTAATATCGACAATACACATTCTGGTCTATAACCTGGTAAAAAATGGCTGTCAATTTCCTAGGTGGTTTACTTCTTGAGGGTTGAAATGCCTCTGGGTCGTTCGACTTTAGAAAGTCTACCGGAAGTTTCCGTGTGTTAATCCAAAAATGTCATTACCGAATTAGATGGTTCCTGTAATGCATGTAACATTTTTTCAAGATCATCGAACATGAATTTGCGTCCATCCATTGGATGTGGATTGAATGAAAGACTATATTGGTGTCGTAATACACAATTACATTTGTGTGGCTGTTGCACGTTAAATTTCGTTGTCAAAATGCTTTAAAAATATAATCCCAGAATTGAACGCAAATAAACCCTGAAGATGAACTACAGACTTTCTTTTAAAATATTTTTAATGAAATTGTAACAACTGAACTGTTTTGAAATGGCGTTCATTGTCAATATGAATGCCAAACTTTTGCACGACAAACTGAATAATAATGCGCTAAGCACATAGTCGTGCAAAGGTTTGACATACATATTGATTTTTAACGCCATTTCAAAACATTTCGATTGTTAAATAGAGTACTTCAAGCCGCCATCTATTTTAAATCTAAAAAGTAAAAAGTCAAAGCGTTAATATAATTGAATAAAATGAATTTGGACATTTCGTTTGACGTCTTGTCAGGTACCGAACATATTCTATTGACGCTTGGACAATAGATTGATATGTTTCGTTTTTTTTTAAATTAAAACCATTGCACACTGCTTTCTTTTGCAAACGTCAAATATATTAGTGTGGTTAATCCGATTATCATCGTAAATTAAGGTTTTCATTTATTAAGTAATTTTTTCGAGTCCTTTCAACGCGGACATCTATGGCATCGTTTTTTATTAAACAAAGAAAGTCTTCTAAATTAAATTCGTCGTCATTTGAACCGGAAGCGTTCAAATGAAACCGCAATACACTGGTCTGTGTTTAAATCACAATGCAATCTCATAAACAAAGTAGTAGTCTGTATTCTGAATGAAGCTGCTCTTTGTTATTTTATTTCAATTATCATGTACTTTAATTTATTATTACACCTAATGTTAAAATCTAGCAATTTCATCGGATAAGAGCTATGTAACAATTTGTACCGATACATGAATATATAATATTAAAAAGGGCTGCGCATGACGATGTGACAGTACTTTTGTTCGAGTCGCCACCCTTTCTTAAAGTTTAACTGGATCACATAGCGCTTTGAATGAAACATGTTTTAGCTGTGCCTACGCAAACTTCTTATTGTTATTGATAGTGTTTACATTCTCCTGCAACGACAATAAGAAATTTGAAGATGTTTGCCGTGGTTGACAATTAGTCATGTTCCTATGGCCTCGGTAAACAATGCTCCCTCGAGCTGACAATATACAATAATTGCCCTCTAGGTATGTGGACATTCAGAATTGTCACCCAATTATTATTTTATTATACCGAAACAAAGCTTACCATGTAAAATGACACAAACAATATTTAAATTTTAAATTAAATTAAACGCTACCAGTTTACACTTTCAACCACCCTTTTACGATCGCCTGCATACGAAGATTCCACAGTAGCTGTGCATGGGTCGTTTTGGAGTAAGATCTAGGTTTAACTCTCATTCTGTTTCCATCAAATACATTTCCAGTATTTTCACTGAAGTTTAGGTGACCCTTTTTGTGTTTTCTGCATCTTTGTCATACATAATTAATTCCAAGTCCGCTTCCGACGAACTGCAAAAAACGACTGGCCGTCATTGTTATTGTTTACCAAATGACAACACAGTTCTGTTGTACGAGTTATTTCCCTTGTACCGGGTTATCATCGGGTGATAATAGTATTATCACATGGCTGGTGAGAGGTTATCACATGGCTGTGAGAGGTTGTCACACGCTGACAGTGATTCTGTGGGAAACATCTCATTTATTACATATCATGTGATTGGAAAACATCCAATGAAAAGTGTTTTGATATATGTGAGGTATAATAATATGTATTATTATACCTCATTAGAAAAATACGATGCTATCTGTAATTTGATTGGATCGTTGGATCATGTGATCACGGTGGAGAAAACACCGTGTATCCCTCTGAAAACATCATATCCCACCTCTTCGGAACACACCGTGACGTCACAATGATATGATGTCATCGATGGAGAATCGGTCTTGACGTTCTAGCGTTTGCCTCCGATGAGTTCCGATAAGAGAAAAAGCAATGAATCGGAGAAGGACTGCCCTTTTTAAAAATACTTTCTTTCTTTCTGTCTTTCTTATTACCATGGTTATCTTTCGGTATAATAAACAATTTATTGCCTTGGTGTGAGGGAGGGAGATATGAACATTTGTTCACCCTTAACAAGTCACAATATGACTTGTTGCGGGTAAACAAATATTCATATCTCCCTCACTCAAAGGCAATAATTGTATAGTATCACCTTGTCAGAAACGTAATGTTAATATAATATACAATGCATGAAAATGCATTAGGTAGTCAGAAGAAAAATTTGGATAGAAAGACGTCATACTTTTTAAAAATATTGTTAAAAAGAAACTAGACTATTATGATTAGTACCATTTGTGGAATTGATTGATTGAATGGGGTTTTACATTACTGTCAATTGTATTTGACTCATACAGAGACGTCACCAGCTTTAGGTAAAGTGACAGAAATTTTGACCTTGTAGTGGATTAAGAGTAATGTACCAGGAGGATTATTCAACATGCCACACCTGCCGTGATACGGCGCGTCGGTTATAACAGTCTCTACCGAAGGACCCCGTTACCCTCATTTCTAAATGTCGAGTGTTTGGTGAAAGAAAGTCGCTTCCTGTTTTCAACTCTTGAATAGACCGAGCCAGGATACGAACCCACGACCTACTACATATGAGGCAACTTATATTGTATTTGGTGATAATAAACTTTAATATTGTAAAAATATTGACTGGCATTTCATATACATATTTTTTCTAATTACATTTTTAGCCTTTTTGTCTAAAATATCCTGGTAATTAGTGAAAAAGTGTAGACGTCTAGAACGAAATCACTGATTTATATAAAATAAGAAAGACAGACAGAGCTGGACGAGATAAGTTTTTTTTTTAAATTTTGTAATATGCATATTTCTGATATACTCTGTAATATTGTTGGGTGAATGGAGACTCAAATAGCCCTCAAACCACACCATTGTAGGGTTGTCCATGGTAAGAAGTTGTATAATATGTGGTTTTAATGTGTGTTTTGTTCCCGTCTTTGCAATGACCATGTGTTGCATCATGCGTTGACTGCACAACATTCACAATTTTCAATTATAAACATTTTGAAAAATTGGTTTGTTAGATCAGTATCACCACAAATATAATATAACAGTCATGTCAGTATATCGTTAATAAATGAACACGTGTAAATAATTTTGATTCTTTTTGATAGCATTAATAAATGAAAAAAATTAAAGCAAATTTTGGTTTAACTGCTTTCTGGTTGTTTAAGACATTTAAAGTGGACAAAATTACATTCTGCTATGAACGATTAATTAAATTAACTTAAATTCCGAAATTGTAGTTTTAGCTCGTGTGATGACGAAACTCGTATATTTTTGAATTAAAATTGCTTTAATTATTTATAATTAATAGTGCAGTGCGATTATTTTTCCTACATGTGACGTTACCTGATATTCATTTTATTGTAATATCCGTTTATGTCCATTGTAACCGAATACCAACTTTTCGATATGTTTTTACTGAATAAAGTGAATACAGTAAAAGGGGGTAATACAGAGTGTTATTTTGAAAAAAAATGCAAAGCTTAGGGTGATCAGTATTATCTCTCGGACATGTCTATTACGCCAGGCTATATAATCAATCTACTTGATAAATCGGTACGCCATAATTTACAACGGGTGTTTCTATTTTATTTATTGCTTCAAATGCCTTAAGTGGAACAAAATTCAAATGTATGTTTTAATCTTAATAAATTATGCATTTTGATAATAAATCATAATTCCGCTAAAAGTATAAAAAAACGAAACATTATGCAACAGTTACGTGTTCATCAGACTCGCAACATCAGGTAAGTACTGTTTGCAATTTTTATTTCATTGTATACCTTAACATCAATGCTAAATTTGCAAAAAGCTTGGGTTTTTGTTTTAAAAAAGAATAATCTTGCATCACCTAACGTAATGCATCTAAAATTTAAATCAGTGTCTATAAATTGTGATTCGGACATGGATTAGTATGTTTGTTTTTGATTAATGTTTTTGGTGTTACGGTTTTAAGCTGAAAATCGACCAAAAACTTATGTCATTTTTCATAAATAAGCAGGATCATGTTGTTGCTGAAGTAATACTTAAGAAAATGATGTCCAAATACAAACAAAAAGGAGAAATAAATAAATAAAATAAAATAACAGTAATGTACTTTAAACAAATAACTAATTCAGTAACAAATGGTGGATTTTTTCAATTCAAGTTTCACTTTTAAAAAAATAACTATACAGAATTTAAATGACAGTGTTAAAGGATAAGGAAATGGGAAGTTTGGAGAGAACAGCCCGACTGATATTATTTCTAATTCAAGAGATTTCATTTACCATAGTTGTATGATAGTTAATAATATGCCCTCGTTAATGAGGGTTTTACACAGTTGTCTCATAATTGGTAACCGGACAGGACATCATAGGATTGTATAAAGTACATATTTTGCAAATCATTACGTTAAACAGATTTCCAATAGAAAACAACGTTATTATCAATAGAAAATAAACTAAAACATATTTGACCCAGATTCAAAAACGTCTGACCTTGACAGGAATTTGGAACTTTAATTATTGTCTCTTTACCCATAACAGTTTAATTGATTTGTATTTCAGAAAATACATATTTACATTCAATGCATAAAAGTAAACAATACATTATAACATTGTTTTCAATTATCTCATTTTCAGATTAAAAATGAAGACTGTTCTTTTGGTTTTCGCTGTTCTTCTTGTTACTGTCAACATGTCTGTTGCAGTACCTCCACCAAACTGCAAATGCACTATGGACTACAGGCCAGTTTGTGGTGCCAAAACCTATTCCAACGCTTGTTCTGCCAAATGCAAGTAAGTATGAATTTGTATTCTGTAAGTATTCATTAGTAATGTTTAACCTTCAGATGTTATTTAGTTTATTTGTTTTTACAATTGACAGTTTGTCCCTGAACATTGGTTAATGCAAACAAATTCCTAAAACTATTATACGATTAATTATTGAAATTACACTACTGATTGATTTTATTTTAACACGGTTGTCTTGTGCTGCAAAATCAAAATACCTATTGAAATAATAACATAGTAGCAATTTAAATTGTACAATATCACTATATATATGTATATAAATATAAAGTTTAACGCGACTTTGTAAAGCATTAGCGCTTTCACACCATCTTCAGACGCTTGTCATCAATTTATGTATTATATATATTATTGTAGGTCAATATTCCTTACCAAAATTTATCAGGTACATCAACTTGCCCGTTGCCCGCCCCGAACGTATTTTTTGCGAAATGTTTTGTTTCATGCACGCATACAGGGTGATCTCAGACAACTCGGCAGTTCGTTTTATTTTTTATAAACAGGGTTATAATTTAAGTATAAAGTTTGTTTTCATTATGTATATAGTGTGTAATGTGGCGAAAAACGATGTCAAAAATGATGTCAAACGTTTTTGCAAAAACTAATTTACTTTTCCAAATTTTAGTGGAGCTCGCGTGACCGGCAAACATCCATGCATAGTACCAGCTTAACCATGAAACATCAAAGATGGCAAGGTAATAATAATATACTTAAGATCCTTAAAATATAAAATACGCAATATAAATAAATAAGTTTTAATCAAATGAAGTGAATGTTGTAAATATAAAGTATCGGCCTAATGGTGCCATTCATGGGTTTGATACATAAGAAAAAAGTCACCTTTATGGATCTTAAAGCCTCATTAGATGTTGTATTTAAGGACATCTTAAAAGATCCTTAATGGAACTGAAATTTTAAGGATTTTTAATGCGACTTTAAGGATCATTAAGGTTTGCTTTACATACAAACACAAGAAATTTTACACTTTTCAATGTAGCATTGCTGAACATTGGAGATGTTATATATTTATTTATTAATTAAATAAAGTGATAAATTGCATAATTTTTGATTGATTTTTTGTTAAGAGGACAATACACTGAAATACCAAATAGGCATGGATTTGCCAGAAGCTGCCTGAAGTACTTAATGCATTGAAGCAAAAACAATGATTTACCATTCATTTCCTGAATCATATCAATATTTTAAATAAAATTTATTTCAAATGCTATTGAATGTATAGAAAATAAAATCAGGTTAACCCTATTATTATTTCCTTTATTTTCAGGATTTTGTGGAAGATGGATAATTTATGGAATTGCAATAAACAATATCCATTAAAATAAAATAAAACTACTTTGTTTTCTGTTTTCAATCATAGTTCCATCAGAAACAGGTTAACTTAATTTTCTAGTTTTAAGGTTTGTTTATTTGCTTTTGAATAATGGTTTGAACATAGATTTGTATATTTGTTTTTCATTACATGACAATTAAATGGTCTCATGAGACGCTTAACCTTTCGGACAACTCGACCTCAATTCCCTGGGAGAAGGAACATGGAACTAAGAGACGCCAAATATACTTAGGGCAATCCTTAAAAAGACAAGAAACTTATCAACAATACTGTGATGACGACCATACAACTTTTTGAGGGCATTGATAAGCCTAGGCTTGCAATATCCCTGAGTCAACAATTTATTTTTAAATATCCTACTTCTTCTATAAGTTCCCATAGTGGAAAAAGCTCTACCATAGCGTATTAATTGGGAAACAAATACACCATAAGCAAGAAAAGCAGGTAAATCGAAAAGGAAAACTGACAATAAAAACATTAAAGTAGTCCGATTTGCCATGACATGGATTGATGTGTTTATTTTGTATATAGTTCACTTAACCGAATTCATCTGTTATCACTAATATGAAGTCTCGTCTTTTCGACAATCGTATGGTTTCTTGAAAGCAATCACCATAAGGACGTTAACATATTTATTAACTTTTAATTACACGCACTATAATGACCATAATTGATAAAGTACACAATGTATTAAGTAATATTTCTGCCTGTTTTACAATACCTTTTTTATATTACACGTTATTAGCAACAATTAAGACATATAATATTATACTGATGCAGTTTCAAAACCTTATTAAAGTCATCACATTTGTCATACATTTCGTGGGTGTCATAATTAAGATTCAAAATATAATTTCGAAAAACCAAAAATACTATATTAATGAATAATTAATCAACAAAAAGCAAAAGCAGGAAACATTTTGCAAACTTAAAATTGTTACTTAAATATGTTGACCTTGCTTTTAGGATTGTCGTTTGGCATGGATTGATATGTTTGATTTTGATATATCAGTATCATTTAATGTCATTAATGCTTCTAGAATATTGTGATGTTGTCATTCACCATTTCATAGTATTGATAGAAAAAAGCACGAAACAACAACAACAAAAAGACGAAAGAAAAAAGACAATACGAACATATATTGCTATATTTGATACTTTAACTCACGACTCATTTAGTGATGTGGGTAAGCGGACTCTGAAACTTGCAACATCCTAGTAAACGAGTCTCCGTTGCCATGCCAAATGTAATGCATACATTAAATTACAGGGTATCAATTGATCAAAAATCATAAATTTAAAAACGCAATTTGGACATTACTGTTACGCCGGGAAATATAATCAATCTATTTGATATACCGTTACGTCAAAATAAAAAACGGGTGTTTAGTGTGAATCATCTGTTAATATATCTTAAAATGCCTTAAGTGCATAAAAATATGCAATGTATGCATTCTCTCATGCATTCAATAACTAAAGGCAATTCATCATAAAATCTCACCAAGAGTATAAAAGAACGAAAAATTATGCAACATTAAAGAGTTTCACCAGACTCAGAACAACCAGTAAGTACATTTTGTAGCTTTATTTTTAGTGTATCTTTAGATCAATGTTGAATTACTAAATGCTATTGACCAGATGTATATTTTAAAATTTCAGTAAATTTAGGCATTTGAAAATAATAATTTCAAATAAGGAAGTCGTTACGATAAATAATGTAACTATCCGGTTCAAGATATTGGATTCATTATTCAAAACTGATAATATAAATAGTTTTATTCAATTAGATTGCAAGAACTAAACAGGAGGTGCTTACCCTTCCGAAGCACCCGGCCTCACTTCCCTGGTGGAAGTTCACGTGACTAAACTAACTTGTCAGTTCCAAGACTTTGCTTCTGGATTGTGATTCGGACATGGATTAGTATGTTTGTTTTTGTTTAAAAGCACTTTTTTGTTGTTGCACAAATTGTATTTGACAATATCACTAAAAATCAAAACGAAAAGCGTACTGTAGCCAACAACCGTAAAACGTGTGCCGGACTCTCGGAACTACGGAACTACGAACTTGTTTTCCATAGGTATTTCAAAAGTTACAAATATATACTAACCCATGTTCAAATCACAATCTAAAAGGAAAGAAAAAAAACCCCACTGAAATCAGGATTAACACGTGGACAAGCTCCAGAGAAGTGAGGTGCTCCGAAAGGGTATTGTAAAACACCTGCTGTTTAGCTAGCTACACCCGTCACATGTAATTAGAATTGAGAGTAAAAGGAAACGTGGAACTATGGGACGTCAAATAAATCCAGGGTAATTCAAATTAGAGACATTTTACCTAATAATAAAATTGGTGCCGGCTATAAAATTGTTTTCAAATGTATTAAAGCACAATTTATTTCTTTAGTTTGTCAGATATAAAATGACGAGTGTCATCAAAGTTTTGGTTTTACGTGTTGCTGTCAACATGTCTGCTGCAATAGCTCCACCAAAACATTGTGTTGCATGCACAATGGAGCAAAGACTAGTGTGTGGTGTAAAAGCATATTCTAATGCTTGCGTCGCCCGGTGCAAGTAAGTATAAAATCATTAAATATTCTATTGGGAAATTTCGACCGGATATCATCTTCATGTATCTTTATATTGAAGAAGCTGTTGCCGTTGTATACGAATAAGTTATAATGTGTTTTATGTTTGTTTTTGATTATCACATCATAACATCATATTCGCCGCAAGATTGAGCATCACCATAAGCATTACAATACTGGCGACATAAATTTGAGAACTGTTTCTCCTATAATGTAGCAATTATTTTTTCGTCTATATATATAGAGATTCTACTTCTTGAATATACAAATATATAATTCTTGAAACAATTGCTATTAGAGAGTTGAAGATAATAAAAACTGATTGGCTTCATTATAGTCATTTTGTTCAAGATCAGCCTAAAATGTACGTGATCTTTGCGGAATAAAACTGCTTAATATGCTTTTACTTCAGAAAACCAAAAATAACGTTTAACGATACGCGTTCTCAAAGTTTTCAAAAGACGAACAATACAAACTTTGATGGCTTACAATTATTGCTCTTTTGTTTTGAACACTTAAGTTTAACTAATTTGCATGAATTAATAATTAGAACTTAAATATAGTAGGTACGTAATATGAGAATTAATACATAATTATATATATCTATATATATATATGATTATTTTTACAAACATTTTTTTTTCAATTATGTACTTTTTGATCACAACTTATTATGATGTTATGTCTTTATATGGCGTTTTAACTTGCAATTAGTCATAAAACCAAAACCAAACAGTCGACAACTACAATAATTGTCTTGATATGGTAATACGAATAACAGGTGATAAAACATTCGGTTATTCGAAAAATTCACAATAACGTTAAATTTATCGGAGGGGATATACTGTACAATTTACTTTTGAATAGCGTATTGCAAATTAAGTATCAAAGAACGAATATACGTCCAGTTCACAATTCAAAGGCAAAGTAAAAACTTGTAACTGACATACAAGGATAGAGAAGTTAGCATCTCCTGTTAAGCTAGCTACATCTGCTACGTGTTTAATAAAAAGTGAGAGTGAATGGAAATATCGGACGTATAATAGCATATTAAATTAACTAAGTTTGTCAAGCATTTTCAAATGTAGCCTTTCGTTGGCTTCATAAAAGAAGTATAAATATAAATATGAACTTGAGAAATCGGGTTTTATTTCTATTTGGCAGGGACAAAACGCCATTTGTATGTGGAGCTGCATCATCTGTAGACTGTCTTATCTCTAGGTTTTATCATTTTCAAAAATTGTTTTTTGGTATTTAATGAGAATCAATTTATTTAAGCATGATGTCAATACTTTTTGAAAAATTATTTATTTTCAATCATTTTAGTGGAGCTCGTGTAGTGGAGAATCGTCCGTGCAGAGAACCAAGAACCATCACTGAAACCTAGGTATGTATTTTTACAATACATACACAAGTTATTATTCACGTTTTAAACTGGTCCTATCATAGCAGACTCAAAATCTTTACAAAATTTATAACATCATTATGGTAGTGCTATAGTGATAAGTGCTTTTTACCTATAATAGTGTTTTTATCATAAAAAATACAAATTTTCCCAATGTTTTACATTTTTCCCCAAAATTTCAGAAAATTACAAGAAAATTTTTGACATACATTTAAATCATAAAGTTCAGTTTAGATATCGCTTTTAAATAAAAGAAAAATTCAACAATATAATTGTATGAACAAAATTAATTAGTAAGATAATTATAATGTAAATATAATGTATATGACAAATATAAATTGTTAAGTTATTTGTGGAGGGCAGTGTATATACTAAATATAGATAATTGACGTTTGTCGGCCATACCTAATATGTTTCGACACTGACCGTCATCACGGTACCAAAGAAGCGTCACGACAACTAATTATATATACATATTATATACACAGCTTGTATGCACAACCCTCAGTATCAGGTCGAGTCCTTTTTTCGTAGGCGCGACTCGTAGTGATACGACTACGAAAAAAGGACGAGACCTGATACCAAGGGTTGTACATACGCACTGTGTATATGATATTTTTATCTAACATTTCCAAACAGGTTATTTAAAATGGTAAAAAACAATACTTTATGTGAAAAAATTACATTTTACCACAGAAAACCACTGATCTATGACATATGTTTTGTAGTAATGACGTCATTATTTACATATGATAAATCAATGATTCCCAAATGACGTCACAATGAGAAAGTGCACGTGTACTTTACCGCCAATGTTGTATCACCACAATGTGGTGATAGAAGATTCTGTATCATGCGTGTTCGATAAAACTTGTTTTTGCCAAATTAGACAGAATAATTAGTCTTATGTTAGATAAAATGACCTACTAGTGTCAATGACGTCATAAAACGGCACAGTTTAGGACGATTTTTCATTCCCATGTGTGTAAATCAAGCATGTCGGACCGTTGCCGGAACATTGTGGGCGTAGCCGGCGATCCGTCAATAAAAATTTGTATAACGAAGTGTTATAAAATACATTTATGTAGTGTAAGTATTGGGAATCAGGTAAATTATTGCAACTATTGTCTTGAAGCATTATTTTTTTCAGATTAAGTTAGGAAATGTGTGTATTGTTATATTTATTATTTAAAATATATAGACTTAAAAGCTATAATCTTTTTTAAAAAGAGAAGAATTAATTGAAGTAAAACCGAATCAATAAGATAAGAAAAAAATCATAGATACATTTATATGTATCTATACATGAATACTAAATACAGTGTCTTAACTTACATTAAGTACTAATCAAATATTTCTAAGAACAATCAGTCCCATTTTTCTGGTTCAAGTTTACGTGTTTCACTTGCTATACATGATTTCGAATTTTTTTTACTTTGCTTTGAGATTGTGATTTTGGCATAGATCGGTATGTTTGTTTTGTTTTTGTATTTTAATATTTAAATATTTTTAATTAATTTATTTTATTTTATTTACAGGATGGTTGATGGATTAAGTAGTTGATGATCTCAAATAAATAATATCAATTACATTTAAAAGTGTTTTCTTTTTTTCAAATGAAAGAAATGACACGCAGTACCTTTGATCAGTTTGTTAGGTGAATGTTGCTTTACGTCGCATCAGCAATTTTTCAAGTATGCATGTGTCGTGCAAGTGTGTTTTATGGTCTGTCTTGTACCAGCGTGCACTCAGGGCGATTTTAAGGTGCTACCTCATGGTGTCAGTACGTCGCAGACAAAGGTTCCACTCCCCCAGTCACATTATACTGACACTTGGTAAACCAGTAAACGCCAACGGCAAGGAAAATTAACTTTTCTACATGTGTTCTAAGCGGAACTCGAACTCAACGGTGAAAGACACGGAAATTGTAGACTGGCGTCTTATCTTTTAAGGAGGCTCGAGTGAAAAAAAGTTTAATTACCATCATTGTGAATTTTATATATTTTGTAGAGCAAAATGTGAAGATTTGAAAAATAAAAAAATTAGTATAGGTCACCGAACTCCCCTTTTTCTGTATCTGGCTTTAAAAGTAGCGGAAATTACACAGTTTTATGCCTTTTTAAAGGATTTTTAGTGGTCCTCATAAGTTTAAGAGTGAACAATATGTTGCAGTGTTTAAACTCTTAAATGGTGATAAATTAATTTATTTTCCAAGACAGTTGAAAGACATAAATCTACTCTTTTGATTTAAGGAGATTTGAACAGTAACAAACTAAAACAAATACACAATTTAATAATAACTGTGTGGGTATTAGAGATTTATCAGGGTAATATTTAGCACTATTTTCAGATAAAAGTAGGAACAAAAAATGGAATATTTTGAATAAGCAAATTATCAAGAGTTTCAAAATCTCCATGAATATAGCTTGACATATATTCTATAAAATAAGATATTAAAAAATATGGGTCACCGGATCCGTTTACTGTACAGTCGCTATGGTAACAACCCTACCCCTATTTTTATTTAGTATTTTGGGGGATTTATTTAGTTGAATTTTAAAATAAGTGATACTTTTCGTGTAATAGGTAATAAAAACGATTATTTACATTGTAAATTAACATTTTAGCCCAAGATGAATGAAAATCTACGGTAAATTATCAATATTTTAGCAAAACCGGCGACATATATTTGTAATATAATAGTGTTTTGCTAACAGTTACCCAACTGCTCAAACGGTTTATCACATTTGTGTTGCAAGTTTGAAAGATATCAATAAAATTTTGTTCATTGCTTTTTAACTTGTACATTTAAAAATATTATTGTTCATTTAGATCTTCTTAATTCAATGCTAATGCTATCAAGAGTTAAATCTTGATAAAACCGTGAATGATCCGGCGTTAACTTCCGGGATTCCGTTACGTGTCCAATTTGTTTTTTATAACCTTTAACTTTATTCCGTGTCACATTTTTGCATTGAACAGTTGAAGACCACAGAACTTTACAACAGAAAAAAAAGATGTTAAAAGATCGAATATAGTAGGTATATTATTTTCAATATGTTTATTAAAAAGCATATAGTTTTGTTTTGAACATCACGTGAATACACGGTATATTATTTAGACATTAATATGATTTCAACTTAGAACATGTGCAGTGCTGGAGTGTTCAAAAGAACATGTGCAGTGCTGAAGTGTTCAAAATAAATGTTTGTCCTGGCAGTTGGGTAGACCTGAAATTCATGGCTGCCAACGGCTTTTTTATGATACTGATGTTGAACGGCAACATCAATATCATGAAAAACGTTCGGAGCCATGAATTTCAGGTCTAGGCAGTTGGAGTTGAGTTGAGTAATGGTGTTTAACGTCCCAGTCAAGAATGTTTTATATCGAGACGTTCTAGGCATTTGGGGTGTTAAAATGTGTCCGGGATGATTTAATTCCATTGTTAAATCTATCAGATGAAATTAAAAGTTACTTAAAATGATTATGTTGTGCATAGAATACTTTTCACCCAATATTCCATGTATGAGGGGTGTTACTCAGTTACTTGGGTTAAAATACTGTAAAAGGAAATGGAAAAAATGCAACAGCCAAACCAGGACTCGAACCTGGTACCTTCCAAATACTAGCGGTAGCGTCTACCTACTGAGCTACCCGGCAAAATAGCAAGTCCTGTTTGCCACATTCTTACCTTCCTTTTTGGGATTCAACTCCATTAAATCGAAACCATGCACCAGGTTCCAGGTTTGTCTGCCACTTCCCAGGGTAGAACTAGCCCCCAGATGTAAGAGGAAAGGGAAAAATGTAGCAGCCAAACCGAGACTGGAACCTAGGATCTTCCCAATACATGTACTAATGGAACGCTCCACCCATTGAGCTACCTGGCCACATATAGAGTCTGGTCTGCCACAGTACTAAATAAACTGTTAATAAGTATAGAAAGATAATGGTCAGCAGTTAACCATGTTAGTCATTGTATATTATTTTAGGAAATTAACCTGTTCATGTATTATGTAGCAGAACTGAGCAAGTCTTGTTGTTGTTATTGTGTTGTATATAGTAGATATAGTCAAGTGATATACTGCCAGGCTTTGCGGTTTGGACTTTTTAGCCTTGTGAAAAAGTGCCCGCTTTTCACTGGGGAGGGTGGGGTTCGATACACAGTCAAGGCACTTGGTGAGGAAGTGGTTTTTCAGGTGTGTCCTCCCTCCTGTTGTATGTAACTAAGAAATCAGTAAGGTCCAAGAACAAGATTTTGACTTTTTGAGATGCATATATAAATGCTATCATACAAAGTGTAAATACTCAATATGTAAACAGAGCTCTGCTAAATGTGTGAATTTATATAATATTGTATATGTTTTAAACAATATGTGTTCATCAATGCATTCAAGACAGCATGAAGTACATTTTTTTCTCCCAGTACTACTAGTAGTTTATTTTGGTGACAATTATGATATGTTTTATATGTACCAGTGTATTCAGTGTTCAGTTCTTTTAGATTGACCCAAAAATAATATTTTTGTCTCATAATAATACTGTCTGTTGACCAACACTGACCCATATTTTAGCCTAAGTTAAGTTTTGAATAAATCCAGTTTCAACTCTTTCTTGTTTATATATTTTGAAATAATTGAAAACATGGGCCCTTTTTTAAGGCCTGGACCAGGATAACCTCTCCCACTAGTAATGACTACAATACTGATATTTCTATTGTTAATTACCAGTACACATAATTGTATTATTTTGGGCGTGTGTGATCTTTTTACTTTTATTTTGTCACAAATTGGCACAATTCTTTTAAATATTTTCTTTTATTTTTTAGGTATAACGGGATCTCATCTGCCATTTCATGGATATAAACAAAGCAGCAGACCAACTGTAGTTTCTGTAATAACTTGACATCATATGAATGGACTTGTCACATATATATGATACTTTGATATGCAAATATATTACAATACAGGGATAGTTGATCGTGTTTATATGAGTTTGATGACAATTTGTAATTGTCATACTTTCATTAATGTATGAACAATTTATGTGTTTATTTGAGGAGGCATGACAAGTGTATATTTTAGCATTACAGCACCAATGTGGATAAAAGATACACATATACATTTCAAAGCATTATACTTTACATATACGTGGATAGTGAGAGATCATTTGTTAAAATGTAAAAACTGCAGTTGTGATTAAATATCAGATTTGCAATAAATATGTAAATTTGCTGTCATTTATTCAAAGTAATTAAGAGAGTTTAACCAGTTATTGCTTAGATTGGTCCAAATGGCCATCTTGGTTAGGTAATGTCACTTATATTGAGGTGTTGCCAGCTAAATAAGTTGTTGATTTTTAAACCCATGCAATATACATGTTGCAGTGACCGAGGGTTCTATATAATGGCACTGTGAGTCAGTGTTCATCTTTGATTGCTTGGTTCAATTCATTACCTTCATTCAGTTCTTGATCATGCCTAGTCAGCATTTCAAGACCCACCCACCCCCGACCCCACCGCCATTGCTTATTGAGTGGGGAATTGTAATATTAACATTGCTTGGAGAAAACTGAGCTGTCGTGTGAAAATAAGATTATATAGTTAATTTTATGTTACCATTACAGGTATTACACTGTAATTTGGCTTTGAAGTCAAGATTATTTCTTTTTCATACAGAAATCAGCATCTGGTTACTTGGCTTTGCTTAACCTGAATTCCCTCGTCAAGAAATCACACTTTTTGTAGTCATCATCTTCGTAGACTTTTGTAGTTTATTGAAAAATCAGTTTTTAAAACATTCTCTTATATCAAATAAATCATTAAGACATAATCAAAATTTTGATTTTACTCAAGGCTTGTACTTTCATCACTTCCATCTTATATCTGTAGCTAGTTTATCCTGTTCTGTGGTAGAGTGGACCATTCATTCCATGCATTGGTCATGAGAAGTAGAACACACATGTTCCTTATTTTCTGGTTATATTTGGCAAGCATGTCAACAGTAAGAACATTAAGATAGTCAGAGAGGGATTTGATCTGGAGACCTCCTATACTCTATAAACCATTGCTCTACTTGTAGTGAGGTAACCACTAGCCACATTTCTCCTATTTTTTTAAATTAATGTTAAGGTCTAGATTTATTATAAATTTTAAAACAAATTACAGTAAAACCTCTCCAAACCGGACAAGCTCCGGACCATAGATTTTGTCCGGTTTAGGGAGGTGTCCGGTTTAGGGAGGTTTTGAAAATTTTAACCTGGATTACCTACCCTTAAATAAATAAATCCAGAATGAACATGTAAACTGTTATTACTTTCGTTAATTGTAATCATTGTAATAAATTGACTGTAACAACTAAAACAAATGCTGATTTAATTTGTATTTACTATTTACTGTTTATATGTCTTTTCTCTCCATTTAAAAAAGCACTGTTAAACACTCTTATGTATAAAACAATACAATTTTTGTGCTAATTAATTAATTAATCTGATAAACTTAAAAAGTTAAAAAAAAAAAAAAAGATCAATGCAGTGACAGGGTTTTATAGAAACCAGATATGTCTATGATAAAACTGGTTTAAAACAGCTAGAAAACTAATAGTCCATGTGAAACTTAATGGAATTAAACTGATTTAATTATGACCAACATATATATCCAGTGTTAATTGGCATTTTGAAATGGACTTACAAATGTGATTCAATTCAGAGAAGCCATAATCAACAACACTGTTCATATTAATATTACGTCATCTTCTCATTACAAGATGTTTTGTTTTAAAGCACTTTTAATTCACTGTCTTAATAGGATTCTAATTAGGGTACTGAAGGCAATTAATCCCTAACAGGACCATAATAATGTTGACACTTTACCTGTCCCTGTTACTGGATCATAATTAACAAAACACCTATAGCAACCTAATAAAAGTGATTGGTAGTAATTATCTTAAGTTAGTGTGTCAATTACTAAATAACTAAACAGATTTAAATGATAAAGAAAATCACAAAAGGACAGAAGAGAAGAAAATATATAGATGGAAAATGTTTTAAAAGATAAAAACATAAGTAATTAAATTAAATACCAAATATATTAAATGAGAATAAAAAATACTTAAAAAACTTATAATTTTTAAGTGTACATAATTGAATATTTTTATAAGTCTGTTTAAAACTAATTTACTAAAAAAAGATTTTTTTATTTAAAAAAAAAATAAATCAAAATGTTGTCCGGTTTAGAGAGGTCCAATTTTAAGAACATAAGCAACTTGGGACTGAAAAGTTTGTCCGGTGTCCGGAATAGAGAGTGTCCGGTTTAGAGAGGTTTTTGTTAGTTGAAATAAAGAAGGATAAATTCGGGACCAAATATTTTGTCCGGAATAGAGAGTTGTCCGGTTTAGAGAGTGTCCGGTTTAGGGAGGTTTCACTGTATCCATAAATTAATATATACAAGGAGTTTAGATCCAGTATATGTTTTTTTAAAATGTATATAATGAATCTGGTCCATTTATATTGAATGAACCAATCCATCCTCATATCCACAGACTCATAAGTCAGCCACTTCCATTGATGTTGCAATAAAAATTTTAATAAATAAAACACACACGATGCAGGTGGAGCTGGGTACCTCTCACACTAACCATTTCAGTACAAAACGGACACAAACATAACCAGTGGCTGTGACCCCAAAAATGTTAGACGTCACGGGCACAAGTAAATATCCAATAAAACGGGTGTATGCGACGTCTTACTAAATTTGTTTGTCTGCATACCGCGTACAGTGTTAGCTGACAGACTAGCGTAAGTATAACACAAGGCCTGTACTCTGAGCAAGATGACGGAGTTGTGACCTTCGACGGTCGGTGCGTTTTGATGTCACTGATGTCGGCATTACAAGAAAAATTGCGGTAGATAAATCCGATGTAGCATAAATGTATGATTAAATAGATTTTAAGTACCATTCCTTGTGAATTTCGGCTGTTTGGTTTTGTATTTAATTGTATTTTTCTTTCTCGTGTTTAGGTTGGCTACTGTTTTGATGTATTAATGCCGTAAAACGTCATATGTCGTACACGTATGTGACGTTATCACCGTTATTTCAAATAAAGTTGTAATTACATTTTTACGTATGCTTTTGAACGTATATCAGAATATTAACACGTGTGTGTGTTTTATTTACTGATTAATATAGTAGATAACAAAAAACGTTTTACGTCATCATGTTTGGTGACGGGGACCAGTCTAGCGACTCACTCCTAAAATTTATTTCACTCGAGCCTCCTTAAGCCATCGCGGCCTCGCAGTACCTTTGATAAAAAGCATCAAACTTTATTCTCCCTGACATCGTTTTTCACGATATTTTGTCATAATGACACATCGATACTTTGTTTAATAAAATGTACACAATCGCTAAACATTTCACATATATTTTGCCATCACAGAGTTTTACCTTATTCTATAATAAATTCTTATCAAGTGAATTGCACCTGGATACGCCAGATCTCGTATCCTTCGGCGGTTGCATACAGTGGGCTTCCAAATGAGTTGTTTTGAAAATCATGACTGTCGAACAATCGGAGATAAGTTAGTTTGGTTACTTATTGACTCGTCTTTGTATCTATTTAAATGTAAGAACAAGAGAAAATACATCACAGAAAAATCAATATGTTATCCCTTATTCTCATTTCTAATTTACCGAATGTATGTTTTTAGCACGACATAAATGTGAAAAATATTGCTACAATAATTATTTTATTCAAGATACTGACAAAGATATAGAACTGGTAGAAACGTCGCGACTATGTTGGGATGCTGATCAATCAAACAATCCCTGACGTAATTTAGGATTATATTATATGACGGCATAGGATAGAAATAACTAAGTTAATCAATCAGAGGTTATGATCCGGAGCACATTCCAATTGTAAATAGTCTCGAAATAATAACGTTACGGTTGTTTGGGTGGTGAAATTATTAGTTTCCATACTTTTCCACACAAACGTTGTAGAGTAATGACTGTAATTGCATTCCAGCGAACCTTATTGCAACTTGCATATTTTTTCATTAGCCTTGCGTATTTTCTATATTTTACAGTTTGAGACTTCGATTCTGGCATTATTAGGACTATCAATGTCAAACGGCCGCATCACTACGTTTGAATATTAATATCGACAATACACATTCTGGTCTATAACCTGGTAAAAAATGGCTGTCAATTTCCTAGGTGGTTTACTTCTTGAGGGTTGAAATGCCTCTGGGTCGTTCGACTTTAGAAAGTCTACCGGAAGTTTCCGTGTGTTAATCCAAAAATGTCATTACCGAATTAGATGGTTCCTGTAATGCATGTAACATTTTTTTCAAGATCATCGAACATGAATTTGCGTCCATCCATTGGATGTGGATTGAATGAAAGACTATATTGGTGTCGTAATACACAATTACATTTGTGTGGCTGTTGCACGTTAAATTTCGTTGTCAAAATGCTTTAAAAATATAATCCCAGAATTGAACGCAAATAAACCCTGAAGATGAACTACAGACTTTCTTTTAAAATATTTTTAATGAAATTGTAACAACTGAACTGTTTTGAAATGGCGTTCATTGTCAATATGAATGCCAAACTTTTGCACGACAAACTGAATAATAATGCGCTAAGCACATAGTCGTGCAAAGGTTTGACATACATATTGATTTTTAACGCCATTTCAAAACATTTCGATTGTTAAATAGAGTACTTCAAGCCGCCATCTATTTTAAATCTAAAAAGTAAAAAGTCAAAGCGTTAATATAATTGAATAAAATGAATTTGGACATTTCGTTTGACGTCTTGTCAGGTACCGAACATATTCTATTGACGCTTGGACAATAGATTGATATGTTTCGTTTTTTTTTAAATTAAAACCATTGCACACTGCTTTCTTTTGCAAACGTCAAATATATTAGTGTGGTTAATCCGATTATCATCGTAAATTAAGGTTTTCATTTATTAAGTAATTTTTTCGAGTCCTTTCAACGCGGACATCTATGGCATCGTTTTTTATTAAACAAAGAAAGTCTTCTAAATTAAATTCGTCGTCATTTGAACCGGAAGCGTTCAAATGAAACCGCAATACACTGGTCTGTGTTTAAATCACAATGCAATCTCATAAACAAAGTAGTAGTCTGTATTCTGAATGAAGCTGCTCTTTGTTATTTTATTTCAATTATCATGTACTTTAATTTATTATTACACCTAATGTTAAAATCTAGCAATTTCATCGGATAAGAGCTATGTAACAATTTGTACCGATACATGAAATATATAATATTAAAAAGGGCTGCGCATGACGATGTGACAGTACTTTTGTTCGAGTCGCCACCCTTTCTTAAAGTTTAACTGGATCACATAGCGCTTTGAATGAAACATGTTTTAGCTGTGCCTACGCAAACTTCTTATTGTTATTGATAGTGTTTACATTCTCCTGCAACGACAATAAGAAATTTGAAGATGTTTGCCGTGGTTGACAATTAGTCATGTTCCTATGGCCTCGGTAAACAATGCTCCCTCGAGCTGACAATATACAATAATTGCCCTCTAGGTATGTGGACATTCAGAATTGTCACCCAATTATTATTTTATTATACCGAAACAAAGCTTACCATGTAAAATGACACAAACAATATTTAAATTTTAAATTAAATTAAACGCTACCAGTTTACACTTTCAACCACCCTTTTACGATCGCCTGCATACGAAGATTCCACAGTAGCTGTGCATGGGTCGTTTTGGAGTAAGATCTAGGTTTAACTCTCATTCTGTTTCCATCAAATACATTTCCAGTATTTTCACTGAAGCTTAGGTGACCCTTTTTGTGTTTTCTGCATCTTTGTCATACATAATTAATTCCAAGTCCGCTTCCGACGAACTGCAAAAAACGACTGGCCGTCATTGTTATTGTTTACCAAATGACAACACAGTTCTGTTGTACGAGTTATTTCCCTTGTACCGGGTTATCATCGGGTGATAATAGTATTATCACATGGCTGGTGAGAGGTTATCACATGGCTGTGAGAGGTTGTCACACGCTGACAGTGATTCTGTGGGAAACATCTCATTTATTACATATCATGTGATTGGAAAACATCCAATGAAAAGTGTTTTGATATATGTGAGGTATAATAATATGTATTATTATACCTCATTAGAAAAATACGATGCTATCTGTAATTTGATTGGATCGTTGGATCATGTGATCACGGTGGAGAAAACACCGTGTATCCCTCTGAAAACATCATATCCCACCTCTTCGGAACACACCGTGACGTCACAATGATATGATGTCATCGATGGAGAATCGGTCTTGACGTTCTAGCGTTTGCCTCCGATGAGTTCCGATAAGAGAAAAAGCAATGAATCGGAGAAGGACTGCCCTTTTTAAAAATACTTTCTTTCTTTCTGTCTTTCTTATTACCATGGTTATCTTTCGGTATAATAAACAATTTATTGCCTTGGTGTGAGGGAGGGAGATATGAACATTTGTTCACCCTTAACAAGTCACAATATGACTTGTTGCGGGTAAACAAATATTCATATCTCCCTCACTCAAAGGCAATAATTGTATAGTATCACCTTGTCAGAAACGTAATGTTAATATAATATACAATGCATGAAAATGCATTAGGTAGTCAGAAGAAAAATTTGGATAGAAAGACGTCATACTTTTTAAAAATATTGTTAAAAAGAAACTAGACTATTATGATTAGTACCATTTGTGGAATTGATTGATTGAATGGGGTTTTACATTACTGTCAATTGTATTTGACTCATACAGAGACGTCACCAGCTTTAGGTAAAGTGACAGAAATTTTGACCTTGTAGTGGATTAAGAGTAATGTACCAGGAGGATTATTCAACATGCCACACCTGCCGTGATACGGCGCGTCGGTTATAACAGTCTCTACCGAAGGACCCCGTTACCCTCATTTCTAAATGTCGAGTGTTTGGTGAAAGAAAGTCGCTTCCTGTTTTCAACTCTTGAATAGACCGAGCCAGGATACGAACCCACGACCTACTACATATGAGGCAACTTATATATTGTATTTGGTGATAATAAACTTTAATATTGTAAAAATATTGACTGGCATTTCATATACATATTTTTTCTAATTACATTTTTAGCCTTTTTGTCTAAAATATCCTGGTAATTAGTGAAAAAGTGTAGACGTCTAGAACGAAATCACTGATTTATATAAAATAAGAAAGACAGACAGAGCTGGACGAGATAAGTTTTTTTTTTTAAATTTTGTAATATGCATATTTCTGATATACTCTGTAATATTGTTGGGTGAATGGAGACTCAAATAGCCCTCAAACCACACCATTGTAGGGTTGTCCATGGTAAGAAGTTGTATAATATGTGGTTTTAATGTGTGTTTTGTTCCCGTCTTTGCAATGACCATGTGTTGCATCATGCGTTGACTGCACAACATTCACAATTTTCAATTATAAACATTTTGAAAAATTGGTTTGTTAGATCAGTATCACCACAAATATAATATAACAGTCATGTCAGTATATCGTTAATAAATGAACACGTGTAAATAATTTTGATTCTTTTTGATAGCATTAATAAATGAAAAAATTAAAGCAAATTTTGGTTTAATGCTTTCTGGTTGTTTAAGACATTTAAAGTGGACAAAATTACATTCTGCTATGAACGATTAATTAAATTAACTTAAATTCCGAAATTGTAGTTTTAGCTCGTGTGATGACGAAACTCGTATATTTTTGAATTAAAATTGCTTTAATTATTTATAATTAATAGTGCAGTGCGATTATTTTTCCTACATGTGACGTTACCTGATATTCATTTTATTGTAATATCCGTTTATGTCCATTGTAACCGAATACCAACTTTTCGATATGTTTTTACTGAATAAAGTGAATACAGTAAAAGGGGGTAATACAGAGTGTTATTTTGAAAAAAAATGCAAAGCTTAGGGTGATCAGTATTATCTCTCGGACATGTCTATTACGCCAGGCTATATAATCAATCTACTTGATAAATCGGTACGCCATAATTTACAACGGGTGTTTCTATTTTATTTATTGCTTCAAATGCCTTAAGTGGAACAAAATTCAAATGTATGTTTTAATCTTAATAAATTATGCATTTTGATAATAAATCATAATTCCGCTAAAAGTATAAAAAAACGAAACATTATGCAACAGTTACGTGTTCATCAGACTCGCAACATCAGGTAAGTACTGTTTGCAATTTTTATTTCATTGTATACCTTAACATCAATGCTAAATTTGCAAAAAGCATGGGTTTTTGTTTTAAAAAAGAATAATCTTGCATCACCTAACGTAATGCAATCTAAAATTTAAATCAGTGTCTATAAATTGTGATTCGGACATGGATTAGTATGTTTGTTTTTGATTAATGTTTTTGGTGTTACGGTTTTAAGCTGAAAAAATCGACCAAAAACTTATGTTATTTTTCATAAATAAGCAGGATCATGTTGTTGCTGAAGTAATACTTGAAGAAAATCGAAGTCCAATATACAAACAGAAAAAGAGAAGATAAATAAATAAAATAAAATAACAGTAATGTACTTTAAACAAATAACTAATTCAGTAACAAATGGTGGATTTTTTCAATTCAAGTTTTACTTTTTGAAAAATAACTATACAGAATTTAAATGACAGTGTTAAAGGATAAGGAAATGGGAAGTTTGGAGAGAACAGCCCGACTGATATTATTTCTAATTCAAGAGATTTCATTTACCATAGTTGTATGATAATTTAATAATATGCCCTCGTTAATGAGGGTTTTACACAGTTGTCTCAATAATTGGTAACCGGACAGGACATCATAGGATTGCATAAAGTACATGTTTTGCAAATCATTACGTTAAACGGATATTCCAATAGATAACATAACTTATTATCAAAAGAAAATAAACTAAAACATATTTGACCCAGATTCAAAAACGTCTGACCTTGACAGGAATTTGGAACTTTTATTATTGTCTATTTACCCATAACAGTTTAATTGATTTGTATTTCAGAAAATACATATTTACATTCAATGCATAAAAGTAAACAATACATTATAACATTGTTTTCAATTATCTCATTTTCAGATAAAAAATGAAGACTGTTCTTTTGGTTTTCGCTGTCCTTCTTGTTACTGTCAACATGTCTGTTGCAGTACCTCCACCAAACTGCAAATGCACTATGGACTACAGGCCAGTTTGTGGTGCCAAAACCTATTCCAACGCTTGTTCTGCCAAATGAGTAAGTATGAATTGTATTCTGTAAGTATTCATTAGTAATGTTTAACCTTCAGATGTTATTTAGTTTATTTTTGTTTTTACAATTGACAGTTTGTCCCTGAACATTGGTTAATGCAAACAAATTCCTAAAACTATTATATGATTAATTATTGAAATTACACTACTGATTGATTTTATTTTAACACGGTTGTCTTGTGCTGCAAAATCAAAATACCTATTGAAATAATAACATAGTAGCAATTTAAATTGTACAATATCACTATATATGTATATAAATATAAAGTTTAACGCCACTTTGTAAAGCATTAGCGCTTTCACACCATCTTCAGACGGCTTTTCATCAATTTATGTATTATATATATTATTGTAGGTCAATATTCCTTACCAAAATTTATCAGGTACATCAACTTGCCCGTTGCCCGCCCCGAACGTATTTTTTGCGAAATGTTTTGTTTCATGCACGCATACAGGGTGTCCGGACAACTCGGCAGTCGTTTATTTTTTTATAAACAGGGTTATAATTTAAGTATAAAGTTTGTTTTCATTATGTATATAGTGTGTATGTGGCGAAAAACGATGAAAAATATGTCAAACATTTTTGCAAAAACTAATTTACTTTTCAATATTTTAGTGGAGCTCGTGTGACCGGAAACATCCATGCATAGTACCAGCTTAACCATGAAACATCAAAGATGGCAAGGTAATAATAATATACTTAAGATCTTAAAATATAAAATAGGCAATATAAATAAATAAGTTTTAATCAAATGAAGTAAATGTTGTAAATATAAAGTATCGGCCTAATGGTGCCATTCATGGGTTTGATACATAAGAAAAAGTCACCTTTAAGGATCTTAAAGCCTCATTAATGGTTTATTTAAGGCCATCTTAAAGATCCTTAATGGAACTGAAATTTTAAGGATTTTTAATGCGGCTTTAAGGATCATTAAGGTTTGTTTTACATACAAACACAAGAAATTTTACACTTTTCAATGTAGCATTGCTGAACATTGGAGATGTTATATATTTATTTATTAATTAATTAAAGTGATAAATTGCATATTTTTGATTGATTTTTTGTTAAGAGGACAATACACTAAATAGCAAATAGGCATGGATTTGCCAGAATTTGCCTGAAGTACTTAATGCATTGAAGCAAAAACATGATTTACCATTCATCCTGAATCATATCAATATTTTAAATAAAATTTATTTCAAATGCTATTGAATGTATGGAAAATAAAATCAGGTTAACCCTATTATTATTTCCTTTATTTTCAGGATTTTGTGGAAGATGGATAATTTATGGAATTGCAATAAACAATATCCATTAAAATAAAATAAAACTACTTTGTTTTCTGTTTTCAATCATAGTTCCATCAGAAACAGGTTAACTTAATTTTCTAGTTTTAAGGTTTGTTTATTTGCTTTTGAATAATGGTTTGGACATAGATTTGTGTATTTGTTTTTCATTACATGACAATTAAATGGTCTCATGAGACGCTTAACCTTTCGGACAACTCGACCTCAATTCCCTCGGAGAAGGAACATGGAACTAAGTCACGTCAAATATACTTATGGCAATCCTTAACAAAGGCAACAAACTTATCAACAATACTGTGATGACGACCATACAACTTTTTGAGGGCATTGATCAGCCTAGGCTTGCAATATCCCTGCGTCAACAATTTATTTTTAAATATCCTACTTCTTCTATAAGTTCCCATAGTGGAAAAAGCTCTACTATAGCGTATTAATTGGGAAACAAATACACCATAAGCAAGAGAAGCAGGTAAATCGAAAAGGAAAACTGACAATAAAAAAATTAAAGTAGTCCGATTTGCCATGACATGGATTGATGTGTTTGTTTTGTATATAGTTCACTTAACCGAATTCATCTGTTATCACTAATATGAAGTCTCGTTTTTTCGACAATCGTATGGTTTCTTGAAAGCAATCACCATAAGGACGTTACCATATTTATTAACTTTTAATTACACAAACTAAAATGACCATAATTGATAAAGTACACAATGTATTAAGTAATATTCTGTCTGTTTTACAATACCTTTTTTATATTACACGTTATTAACAACAATTAAGACATATAATATTATACTGATGCAGTTTCAAAACCTTAATAAAGTCATCACATTTGTCATACATTTCGTGGGTGTCATAATTAAGATTCAAAATATAGTTCCGTAAAACCAAAAATACTACTATTAATGAATAATTAATCAACCAAAATCAAAAGCAGGAAACATTTTGCAAATTAAAAATATTACTTTAAAATGTTTACCTTGCTTTTATGATTGTGGTTTGGGCTTGGATTGATATGTTGTTTTTGATATATCAGTATCATTTAATGTCATTAATGCTTCTAGAATATTGTGATGTTGTCATTCAAAATTTCATAGTTTTGATAAAAAAAGCACGAAACAACAACAACAACAAAAAGACGAAAGAAAAAAGACAATACGAACATATATTGCTATATTTGATACTTTAACTCGCGACTCATTTAGTGATGTGGGTAAGCGGACTCTGAAACTTGCAACTTCCTAGTAAACGAGTCTCCGTTGCCATGGCAAATGTAATGCATACATTAAATTACAGGGTATCAATTGATCAAAAAGCATAAATTTAAAAACGCAATTTGAGATTACTGTTACGCCGGGCAATACTATTGGATATACCGTTACGTCAAAATAAAAAAACGGGTGTTTAGTGTGAATCATCTGTTAATATATCTTAAAATGCCTTAAGTGCATAAAAATATGCAATGTATGCATTCCCTCATGCATTATTTAATAAGGTAATTCATCATAAAATCTCACCAAGAGTATAAAAGAACGAAAAATTATGCAACATTAAAGTGTTTCACCAGACTCAGAACAACCAGTAAGTACATTTTGTAGCTTTATTTTTAGTGTATCTTGAGATCAATGTTGAATTACTAAATGCTATTCAATTAAATTGCAAGAACTAAACAGGAGGTGCTTACCCTTCCGAAGCACCCGGCCTCACTTCCCTGGTGGAAGTTCACGTGACTAAACTAAGTTGTCAGTTCCAAAGTTTTGACTTTGCCTCTGGATTGTGATTCGGACATGGATTAGTATGTTTGTTTTTGTTTAATAGTACTTTTTGTTGTTGCACAAATTGTATATGACAATATCACAAAAAATCAAAACGAAAAGCGTACTGTAGCCAACAACCGTAAATCGTGTGCCGGACTCTCGGAAGTACGGAACTACGAACTTGTTTTTCCATAGGTATTTCAAAAGTTACAAATATATACTAACCCATGTTCAAATCACAATCTAAAAGGAAAGAAGAAAAAATAACACTGAAATCAGGATTAACACGTGGACAAGCTCCAGAGAAGTGAGGTGCTCCGAAAGGGTATTGTAAAACACCTGCTGTTTAGCTAGCTACACCCGTCACATGTAATTAGAATTGAGAGTAAAAGGAAACGTGGAACTATGGGACGTCAAATAAATCCAGGGTAATTCAAATTAGAGACATTTTACCTAATAATAAAATTGGTGCCGGCTATAAAATTGTTTTCAAATGTATTAAAGCACAATTTATTTCTTTAGTTTGTCAGATAAAAAATGACGAGTGTCATCAAAGTTTTGGTTTTACGTGTTGCTGTCAACATGTCTGCTGCAATAGCTCCACCAAAAAATTGTGTTGCCTGCACAATGGAGCAAAGACTAGTGTGTGGTGTAAAAACTTATTCTATTGCTTGCGTCGCCCGGTGCAAGTAAGTATAAAATCATAAAATATTCTATAGGGAAATGTCGACAGGATATCATCTTCACATATCTTTATATTAAAGAAGCTATTGCCGTTGTATGTGAATAAGTTATAATGTGTTTTATGTGTGTTTTTCATTATCATATCATAACATCATATTCACCGCAAGATTGAGCATCAACCATAAGCATTACAATACTGGCGACATAAATTTGAGAACTGTTTCTCCTATAATGTAGCAATTATTTTTTCGTCTATATATAGAGAGATTCTACTTCTTAAATATACAAATATATAATTGTTGAAACAATTGCTATTGGAGAGTTTAAGATAATTAAAATTGATTGGCTTCATTATAGTCATGCATTTTGTTCACGTTCAGCCTTAAATGTACGTGATATTTGCGGAATAAAACTGCTTAATCTGCTTTTACTTCGGAAAACCAAAAATAATGTTCGACGATACGCGTTTTCAAAGTTTTCAAAAGACGAAAAATACAAAATTTGATGGCTTACAATTATTGCTCTTTTGTTTTAAACGCTTAGGTTTAACTTATAGGCATGAATTTATAATTAGAACTTAAATACAACGGGTAAGTAATATGAGAATAAATATATAAAATGTCTTGATTATTTTACAAACATTTTTTTTTTCAATTATGTACTTTTCGATCACAACTTATTATGATGTTATGTCTTTATATGGCGTTTTATCTTGCAATTAGTCAAGAAAAACCAAAAACAAACAGTCGACAACTACAATAATTGTCTAGATATTATTACGGATAATACGGTAATACGGATAACAGGTGATAAAACATTCGGTAATTCGAATGATTTAAACAGGAGGTGCTTACCCCTCCGGAGCAACCTGCCTTACTTCCCTGATGGAAGTTCACGTGTCTAACCTAACTTGTTAGTTCCAAAGTTTTTACTTTGCCTCTGGATTGTGATTCGGACATGGATTAGTATGTTTGTTTTTGATTACAATAACATTTAATTTATCGAAGGGGATGTTCTCTACCATTCATTTGATAATTCAAAAGCAAACTTTGAAACTCACATATAAGGTTAAAGAAGTGAGCATCTCCTGTTAAGCTAGCTACATCCGCTACGTGTGTAATAAAAAGTGAGAGTGAATGGATTTTGGGCGTATAATAGCAAATTAAGTTTACTAAGTTTGTCATGCAACTTCAAATTAGCCTTTCGTTGGCTTCATAATAGAAGTATAAGTCTAAATATAAACTTGAGAAATCAGTCGTATCTTTTATTTCTATTCGACAGAGAGAAAACGTCATTTGTATGTAGAGCTGCGTGATTTGAAGACTGTCTTATCTCTAGGTTTTACAATTTTTAAAAATTGTTTTTTATGGTATTTAATGAGAATCAATCTATTTAAGCATGATGTCAATACTTGTTGAAAAATTATTTATTTCAAATTAATTTCAATTATTTTCAGTGGACCTCGTGTAGCGGAGGATCGCCCATGCAGAGAACCAAGAAGCATCACTGAAAGTTAGGTATGTATTTTTGCAATACATACACAAGTTATCATTCACGTTTAAAACTGATCCTATCATAACAGACTCAAAATCTTCACAAAAGTTCTTTGTTGAAAACATCATTATGGTAGTGGTAAGTGCTTTACACCTATAATAATAGTTTTGTTCTCATAAAAAATAAAATTTTTCCAATGTTTTACATTTCCCCCAAAATTTCAGAAAATTTGTATAAAGAAAAATAATATTATTACATACATTTAGATCATAAAGTTCAGTTTAGATATCGCTTTGAAATAAAAGGAAAAAAATCAACAATATAATTGTATGAACAAAATTAGTAAGATCGTTATAATGTAAATGTAAATATAATGTATATGACAAATATAAATTGTTAAGTTATTTATGGAGGGCAGTGCATATACTAAATATATATAATTGACGTATCGCCAGTCATACATAATATGTTCCGACACTGACATCCACTACGGTACAAATGGCAGCATCACGGCAACTAATTCTATGATGACATACTAGTCTCAGTGACGTCATAAAACGGCACAGTTCGGGCCGAGTTTTCATTCTTTTGCGTGTAAACAACCATGTCGGAACATTGTGGCGTAGCCGGCGATCCGTCAATAAAAATGTGTATAACTAAGTGTTTTAAAATACATTTATGTGGTGTAAGTATTGCGAATCAGGTACATTATTGTAATTATTGTCTTAAAGCATTGGATTTTTTCAGATAAAGCTATGAAATGTGTATATTGTTATATTTATTGTTTAAAATATATAGACTTAAAAGCTATAATGGGTTTTTAAAATCGACAAATGTCATTGTTTTACCCTAATGTTTTTTTTAAAAGAAAAGATTTAAATGAAGTAAAACCGAATCAACAAGATAATAAGAAAAAACTCGTAGATACATTTATATGTATCTATGCATGGATTACTACTAAATACAATGTATTAACTAACATTAAGTGCTAATCAAATATTTCTAAGAAAAATATTTTAATAGTTTTAATATTTTTTATTTATTTATTTGTTTATTTATTTATTTACAGGATGGTTGATGGATTAAGTAGTTGATGATCTCAAATAAATAAAATCAATTACATTTAAAAGTGTTTTCTTTTTTTCAAATAAAAGAAATGACACGCAGTACCTTAGTTGGTTGAATGTTGCTTAACATCGCATCAGCAATTTTTCAAGTTTGCATGTGACGTGCAAGTGTGTTTTATGATCTGTCTTGTACCATTGTGCACTCAGGGCGACTCTAAAGTGCTAGCTCACGGTCTCAGAGAGAAATGGCACGCAGTACCTTTGATTAGATGGTTGGTTGAATGTTGCTTAATGTCGCATCAGCAATTTTTCATCTATGCATGTGACGTGCGAGTGTTTTATGGTCTGTCTTGTACTGACGTGCACTTAGATCGACTTTAAGGTGCTAGCTCACGGTGTCAGTACGTCGCAGACAAGGTACCACCCCCAGTCACATAATACTGACACCGAGTAAACCAGTAAAGGCTACTTGCAACTGCAAGGAAAATTAACTTTCCCACATGTAGTCTAAGCGGGACTCCAACTTAGCGGTGAGAGACACGGGAATTGTAGACTGGCGTCTTATTTTGTCTACCGCGGCCTCGCAGTACCATTTATAAAAAGAAACACACCTTAGTCTTGCTGACAACGTTTTTAACCATATTTTGTCATAGTGACACATCGATACGTTGCTAATTAAAATGTACTTAAATAAGGAACTATATGTTTGTGATACGGTTAACAGTCACTTTATATTTCATAGTCATATATATTGCGACCAGATAATATACATTCAACAAGTTTTGCTATGAAAAATGTATAAGTAGTATTAGAAGTATGATTATTCCCAACTTTATTTTACCCGATTCTATAATGAATTTCTTATTTAAATTATAGCATTTATCCGCTGACAATTTCGAGCTTTGTTTTCTGGCTCATAATAACGTGCCAAAATCTCATCTACAGTCACCAGCCGCAAATGAAACTATCTTTTGAACCGAAACGATTCAACAAGGTGTTGCATACTGATACTCTGGTTGAATGTCATCGCTAAGAGAATGAGTAACCCCATAGTTGTGTTAGCTTGCGCATTCCAAAACGATTTTGTAAGATTTTATTTTATAAAACTACCATGTGAAATGCCTAATATCTGTGCTATTCTTAGTACCTGAACACGCCAGTGGGCGTTTGAATTACAACCTTAGCCTTTGATAGTACATGAGACCCATAAACATCGGCTAACTCGCCTTGTATTCCCTTGCCTGTTTCTCTTTTTAAATACAAGTATCTAATTACAACATATAGATGTCATAATGTAAAACTACGTCACGTAGTGTACGTATTATGCCGTAAACATTTGTGTGACTCTTGCACGTTAAATTTCGTTGTCGAAAACCTTGAAAATATAATCCCAGAATTGAACGCAAATAAACCCCCAAAATGAACTCCAGATTTTCTTTTAAAAATATTTTAAATCAAACATAACAACTTAACTGTTTTGAAATGACGTTCATAGTCAATATGAATACTAAACCTTTTCACGACAAACTAAATAATAATGCGCATAGCGCATAGTCATGCAAATGTTTGACAAATATATTGATCTTGAACGCCATTTTAAAACAGTTTAATTGATATAGTTCCCTGAACCGCCATTCTATTTTAAATCTAAAACTGGATTGTAAAAGCGTTAACAATATTGAATAAAATACAATTTGGCATTTCGTTGAACGTCTTTTTAGTTTTCTTGTCTTATTATCGTTTTGACATGGGTTGATATGTTGTTTTTTTTTAATACGGGAGTTTAACAATTTTATCTCCCTTGATTACTCTCTATGGTTAGAGGTAAGAAAGTGTACCGTCTGCAAGCCAGGGGGCATTCCCCTATTACCTACATGTATACATGTGCTAGTATGAAACTTAGTATATGTAATACATATAAATGTATCTACATTATATTTTATTTTCTTAAAGTGTTTCGTCTGAAAATAAATAAATAAATAAATAAATAAATAAATAAATAAGACTGAAAAGTAATCTTGACCCAATAAGTACCAACAATGTAATTGAATAATGATTGATGCAAGGTTGCATTATAGTATTTAAATAAATAAATAAATAAATAAATAAATAAATAAATAAATAAATAAATTTTGAAACATGACCTTGAATGCCGCATCAATACACACTTTAAATATTTTAAATCTTTATTTTATTTTTATTTTTATTTTTATTTATTCAATTTTTTTTACTTTTTTTTTTCTTTTTTTTCATTGACACACAGTGAAAAAAATCATGTCATGTCTATCAATTTATTTATTTATTTATTTATTTATTTATTTATTTATTTATTTATTTATTTATTTATTTTTTTTTTTTTATTTATTTATTTATTTTTAATTTTATTTTGGAAAGTAACTTCATAAGGGAATGGTTGGTTACTTTAGTTAAAACGTTTGAAATAAATAGGGATTATTTCTAAAAAGTAATGAATCGTTTACCATTCCATATGCCATTTTTTATGAAATCAAAATAAAAAAATATGACAGCCAAAAAAACGGATACAATTATTGAAACCATACAGATATTTAATGTTAAAGTTTATTTTAATTTTTTTTTATTCACACTCTAAATACTTTTACAATATTATCTAACATTCATACATTTCATTTATCAGTTTATAAGTTTGATATTATCTTGTATATTGAATAAGTTTGATGAAGTTTGTGTAATTAATAAAAACGATACTTTTACATTCTTAATGTTATCGATGGATGCTGACCATAAAAGGGTTCATTTGTCGTTTGTCGGTACGTGTCATGTATTGAGTCATCCGGTAACGTTGACAGGTGTGCGGAGGTATGTGAATTACGGATACTAATTAACAGATTAAGACTTCAACACCATCATCTTAGTAATACATTACGGGATAAACAATTCATCAATGAGAAACTTATTAATAATCAGTAATGTAACATGTAGATATGAGGAACATCATATTTCTTGGAGCAAATATTGGGTAAGGGAAAGAATAAAATGTAATTGTAATCGCCATACGTACATCATAATTTTGGGTTCGTTTAATTAATTAAAATTAGTTAAATGTAATTCTGTCAAAGGCAATTATATACATGTATACAGAATATATCGATTTAATTTTCTCCCACATCGGCGTAAACTTTATAAGTTTTGATACTATTTCAAGAAAAGAACAACTGATGAAGTTCTTCCACAAACTTGTATGTATCTAGCTATAGACTGCCTATTTTTAGTATCATATTTTGTCCTTATAGCAAACATAACCATTTTATTTTATTTTTAAAGTTTAAAATGCTAAACAAAATATATTAATTATACTTCTTTAATTTGGTTTATTCATTTTTATCATCTTTTAATTTTAACTGTTTTTTTTTAAATTCTTGATAGTTTTAATTTCTAAAATATTAAAAAATTAACATATTTGACTTAAAGAAAATATAAATTTATTAGTAAAAAAAAGTTTTGTCACATAAAATATATATTTATTCATGAATGAATGTAAATATATCCCATTTACGGCAATGTTTAACCATTTAAAAGCGTTACCAGCCTTAGACCTTTATTACGACTGCCCCCTCGATTGCAAATCACGTTCAATCGCGTCCAATCTCGTAAGGTCACGGGCCTTGCGCATGCGTAATAAACAATGTTAAACTCCTCTATTGAAACCATAACAACTACTTTCTTTTGCAAACGTCAAATATATTTAAAAATGTATCATTGTGGTTAATCCGATTATCTACTTAAATTAAGGTTTTTCTTGAAGAAATTTTTCCGGTTCCTTAACACGGCCAACACTTGCATTGTTTTGTATTAACAAAACAAAGAAAATCTTCCATATGGTCGTCATTTGAACCAGAAGCGTCCAAATATGCAATCTCATAATCTCAGTCGTAATCTGTATTAAAAAAAAAACATGTATATTAATAATCTGCTCTGTTTTATTTTGTTTCATGAATCATGTAGTATAATATGTAATATAAAATGCATGTGACTACATAACGTAGTCAGTCAGAATTAAAGTACTAATCCATATAAAAATCAAATTCCTATATCGAGGTAAACACTTTGAAACTCAATTAATGTTAAACACGTGAACTTTCACCAAGGAACTGAGGCCGTGTGCTCTGGAAGGCTAATCACCGTCTATCGCTATGTGTATAAAATTAAAAAAAATATTCAAAGAAACATGAAACTATGGAACATTAGATAATTAACTTTATGACAAACGTGATGACTTGAATTTTTCAATTGTTAGCTTTCCTTTTCTATGCAGCAATATACCTGCTTCTCCTGCTTTTGGTGTATTTGTATTTCAATTAATACGCTATTTTAGACCTTGTTCCCACTACAGGGACTTTGTACAACGAAGTAGGCTGCTTTCAAATAAATTGTTGAATCAGGGATATTGCAACCAGCATTGTTGATAAGTTTGATGTCTCTGTGTCCAGGATTGACCTGGATATATTTGACGTCCCATAGTTCCATGTTCCTTTCACATAATTTTAAATTCACACGTGACGGATGTAGCTAGCTAAACAGGAGGTGTTAACCCTTCTGGCGCACCCGGGCTCACTTCACACGTGTCTAACCTAACTTGTCAGTTCCAAAGTTTTTACTTTGCTTATGGATTTTGATTCGGACATGGATTAGTATGTTTGGATTTTTTATATATCCATGGTAATTTTGGATAGAGAAACGTTTTACTTTTCAAAAATATTGATAAGAAGAAACTAGACAATTATAAATGGTACACAATTTAATGTGTGAGAATGATTGATTGAATGATGTTTTACGTTCCAGTCAAATGTATTCGACTCATATAGAGACTTCACCAGCTATAGGTAAAGTGATAAAAATTTTGTCCAAACAGTGGAGTAAGAGTAATGTACAAGGAGGATTCTTCAAAGTGCCAAGCATACGGCGGGACGGTGCGTCGGTTTTAACGATCTCTACCGAAGGACCCTGTGACTTGCATTTCTAAATGCTGAGTGCTTAGTGAAAGAAAAGTCGCTTCCAATTTTCAAGTCTTGTAAAAATCAAGCCGGGGTTCTAACCCACGACCTTCCACATATGAGTCAACTTTCATTGTATTTGATGATAAAACAAAACTCAAATATTGTAAAAAAAATGACTGTTTAATATACATATTTTTCTAGTTATATTTAAAACTGTTCTGTCTAAAATATACTGGTAGGTAGTGTAGACGTCTTAAACAAAAGCAATCACTGATTTATAATAAGAAAGCGAGGGGGAACTGGACGAGATAAGATTCTTTTTTAATTTTGTAATATGCATGTTCCCGGGACACTCTTTCTAATATTGTTGGGTGACTGGAGACTCAAATAGCCCTAAAACCACAACATTGTATGGCTGTCCATAATAGAGAGTTGTATAATATTTGATCTTAATATGTGTATTTTGGCTGATGTGATTGTTTTTGTCTTTGCAAGCACCATTTGTTTCATCATGCGTTGACTGTTGCATCATACACAATTTTCAATTATAAACATTTCGAAAAATTCACCTTCTTTAAAAAAATCGTTGGTTAGATCAGTATCACAACAAATTCAATATAACAGTCATGTCAGTATTACGTTAATAAAGGAGCAGGTGTTAACAATTTTGTTTCGTTTGATGGCATTAATAAATGAGAACTTGAAAAATTAAAGCAAATTTTAGTTTTAAATTAATGGCTTTCTGGTTGTTTAAGAGATTTTAAGTAGACAAAATTACATTCTGATATGAACAAGTAATTTCTCAATTGTAGTTTTAGCTCGTTTTAGCTCGTATGATGAGGAAACTCGTATATTGATGAATTAAAACAGCTTTAATTATCAATAATTAATAGTGCAGTCCGATTATTTTTCCTACATGTGAGGTTACCTGATATTCTTTTTATTATATTATCCGTTAATATCCATTATAACCGAGTACCAACTTTCTGACATGTCTTTACTGAATAAAATGAATACAGTAAATGAAGGGTAAGACAGAGTGTGTTTTTGAAAAAAAAATGCAAAGCTTATGGTGATCATTATTATCTCTCGGACATGTCTATTACGCCAGGCTATATAATCAATCTATTTGATAAATCGGTACGCCATAATTTACAACGGGTGTTTCTATTTTATTCATTGCTTCAAATGCCTTAAGTGGAACAAAATTCAAATGTATGATTTAATCTTAATAAATTATGCATTTTGATAATAAATCAGAATTCCACTAAAAGTATAAAAAACGAAACATTATGCAACAGTTACGTGTTTCATCAGACTCGCAACATCAGGTAAGTACTGTTTGCAATTTTTATTTCATTGTATACCTTAACATCAATGCTAAATTTGCAAAAAGCATGGGTTTTTGTTTTAAAAAAGAATAATCTTGCATCACCTAACGTAATGCAATCTAAAATTTAAATCAGTGTCTATAAATTGTGATTCGGACATGGATTAGTATGTTTGTTTTTGATTAATGTTTTTGGTGTTATGGTTTTAAGAAATCGACCAAAAACTTATTTTTCATAAATAAGCAGGATCATGTTGTTGCTGAAGTAATACTTTAAGACAATCGATGTCCAAAATACAAACATAAAATGTGTAAATAAATAAATAAAATAAAATTACAGTAATGTACTTTAAACAAATAACTAATTCAGTAACAAATGGTGGATTTTTTCAATTCAAGTTTCACTTTTTTCAAAAATAACTATACAGAATTTAAATGACATTGTTAAAGGATAAGGAAATGGGAAGTTTGGAGAGAACAGCCCGACTGATATTATTTCTAATTCAAGAGATTTCATTTACCATAGTTGTATGATAATTTAATAATATGCCCTCGTTAATGAGGGTTTTACACAGTTGTCTCAATAATTGGTAACCGGACAGGACATCATAGGATTGCATAACGTACATGTTTTGCAAATCATTACGTTAAACGGATATTCCAATAGATAACATAACTTATTATCAAAAGAAAATAAACTAAAACATATTTGACCCAGATTCAAAAACGTCTGACCTTGACAGGAATTTGGAACTTTAATTATTGTCTCTTTACCCATAACAGTTTAATTGATTTGTATTTCAGAAAATACATATTTACATACAATGCAGAAGAGTAAACAATACATTATAACATTGTTTTCAATTATCTCATTTTCAGATTAAAAATGAAGACTGTTCTTTTGGTTTTCACTGTCCTTCTTGTTACTGTCAACATGTCTGTTGCAGTACCTCCACCTAACTGCAAATGCACTATGGACTACAGGCCAGTTTGTGGTGCCAAAACCTATTCCAACGCTTGTTCTGCCAAATGCGAGTAAGTATAAATTTGTATTCTGTAAGTATTCATTAGTAATGTTTTACCTTGAGATGTTATTTAGTTTATTTTTGTTTTTACAATTGACAGTTTGTCCCTGAACATTGGTTAATGCAAACGAATTCCTAAAACTATTATATGATTAATTATTGAAATTACACTACTGATTGATTTTATTTTAACACGGTTGTCTTGTTCTGCAAAATCAAAATACCTATTGAAATAATAACATAGTAGCAATTTAAATTGTACATTGTTACTATATATATGTATAGAAATTATTTAACGCGATTTTGTAAAGCATTAGCGCTTTCACACCATCTTCAGACGCTTGTCATCAATTTATGTATTATATATATATTGTAGGTCAATATTTCTCACCGAAATTTATCAGGTACATCAACTTGCCCGTTGCCCGCCCGAACGTATTTTTTGCGAAATGTTTTGCTTCATGCACGCATACACGGTGGTCCCGGACAAGTCGGCAGTCCGTTCTATTTTTTAATAAACAGGGTTATAATTTAAGTATAAAGTTTGTTTTTCATTATGTATAAAGTGTATTATGTGGCGAAAAACGATGTCGAAAATGATGTCAAACGTTTTTGCAAAAACTAATTAACTTTTTCAATGTTTTAGTGGAGCTCGCGTGACCGGCAAACATCCATGCATAGTACCAGCTTAACCATGAAACATCAAAGATGGCAAGGTATTAATAATATACTTAAGATCCTTAAAATATAAAATAGGCAATATAAATAAATAAGTTTTAATCAAATGAAGTAAATGTTGTAAATATAAAGTATCGGCCTAATGGTGCCAATCATGGGTTTGGTACATAAGAAAAAAAGTCACCTTTATGGATCTTAAAGCCTCATTAGATGGTGTATTTAAGGACATCTTAAAAGATCCTTAATTGAACTGAAATTTTAAGGCGACTTTAAGGATCATTAAGGATTTGCTTTACATACAAACATGAGAAATTTTACACTTTTCAATGTAGCATTGCTGAACATTGGAGATGTTATATATTTATTTATTAATTAATTAAAGTGATAAATTGCATATTATATTGATTGATTGTCTATTAATAGGACAATACACCTAAATCTCTTTGAAAAATAGCAAATAGGCATGGATTAGCCAGAATTTTCCTGAAGTATTTAATGCATTGAAGCAAAAACAGTGATTTACCATACATGTCCTTCATCAAATCAATGTTTTAAATTAAAATTCTCTCAAATGCTATTAAATGTATAGAAAATAAAATCAGGTTAACCCTATTATTATTTTCTTTATTTTCAGGATTTTGTGGAAGATGGATAATTTATGGAATTGAAATAAACAATATCCATTAAAATAAAATAAAATTACTTTGTTTTCTGTTTTCAAACATAGTTGCATCAGTAACAGATTAAATTAATTTTCTAATTTTAAGGTTTTTTTGTTTCTTTGCTTTTGAATAATGGAGCTTTTAAACATCTTCAAAATAATTTTGGCTTCATACTTTTGGTCCAAGCACTACTGATGAGGAATTGTATTCCGAAACGGCCGTCTAGTGCTGTAAATATAAAACCGGTATAATATGTAATTTGGACATAGATTTGTATATTTGTTTTTGATCACAAAACAATAACATGGTCTCAAAGGAGACGCTTACCCTTCCTAAACACTCGACCTCAATTCCCTGGTAAAAGGAACATAGAACTATGGGACGTCAAATATACTTAGGGCAATCCTTAACAAAGACATCAAACTTATGAACAATACTGTGATGACGACCATTAAACTTTTTGAGGGCCTTAATAAGCCGAGGGATGCAATATCCCTGAATCAACAATTTATTTGTAAATACCATGCTTCGTTCTATAAGTTCCAATAGTTGGAAAAAGCTCTACTATAGCGTATTATTTGGTAAACAAATACACCATAAGCAAGAGAAGCAGGTATATCGAAAAAAACTGACATTACAAAAATTAAAGTAGTCACTTTTGTCGAACAGTTGTAAATGTAGAATTTCGTGGGCGTCATAATTGAAGTAAAGGCTTAAGTATGAAGCAGAACTTAAAGAATCAGTCGAATTTTTTATTTTAAGCTCACTAGAATAGATTTGATTCACATAGTGTCCAATTTAAAATTTTTTAAGAGACAAAATGTCATCTATACTTCTGAACTAAAATGTTTTGTATATAATTTGGTCAGAGATTTGAATTTTTGTTTGGTATAAAACAATTATATTGTCTCAATTATGAAACCTTTTACAACCACTAGTTCATAAATATGTACATTCAAACATAACATAACCTTGTTTTGCCAGACAGTGAACCAAAAAGGTTTATATAACATTCTTAATAAAATAAAGAATGAATATAGTATGTATATTTTATTATATTTAGAAACAAACAAATTATAAAAAACATAATAATCCATGTTCGAATCATAATTCCAAAGCCAAATAAAAACTTAGATCTGACATATTAGGTTAATCTCGTAAAGAACCACCAAAGTTTGATAATGTACTGTAGAGAAGTTTTATACTCCTATTTAATAAGTTTTAATTTATTCTATCCTACACCTTCGTAGAGCTCTAAGGTTGAACCGGCGTTGTCAATCAGTGTATATTGGAAGAGGATACAATGATTAAAGGTTTTATGAAATTTTATATATATAATCCGCTTGTAATTAAATTGTTAACTCAGGGATATTGCACGCCTAGGCTTATCAAGACCCTGAAAAAGTTTCGGCCGTTTCGTCATCACAGTATTGTTGATAAGTTTGATGTCTTTGTATCCAGGACTGCCCTGGGTAAATTTGACATCCCATATCTCCATGTTCATTTAATACAATTTTCATTGCATACGTGGCGGATGTAGCTAGCTAAATAGGAGGTACTAACCCTTCCGGAGCACCCAGCATCACTACCGTGGTAGAAGTTCACGTGTCTAACCTAACTTGTCAGTTCCAAAGTTTTTACTTTGCTTCTGGATTTTGATTCGGACATGGATTAGTATGTTTTTTTAAATATATTTACCGACTACAAACATGTACATCGTTATAATTGACAATTTACGGCTTTTAAAAACAATATCATTTATTTTATCAATATTAAACACTAACATATATAAAAAACAGGCGTGGATACTAAACTAGGCACAAGAGAATTTTAATTTGAGAACATTTATTAAACAATAGCCGAAAGAAACAATAAAAGTTAAAGAAAAAAAAATATTAGGAACTCCAAGAAGGTATTATATTTTGGAATTACCATTAATAACTAACACTTCGAAAATGAAAAATTCTGTTAATATTTATGTATATAATAAATAGCCTTGTACATTCGTTTCAACAATGCCCCCTTTACATTTCATATAAAATTTTGTATTTAATGAATCTAATGCCATAAAAGTTATTTAAAGGCATAAACCTTTTTTGTTATTGTCCCAAGCGATTTAATCTAGAGTTCAAAGTCTTACATTTCAATTTTACCTTCTTCTGTGAGTATTTGCTTATTATGTTCATATTCCCAATTGCTCGTTTACTTAATACATGTAAAATCAGTAAAATGTTTAAGACCAGGCTTAGTTACGTAAACATTATAAATAATCATATTAGACATTGTCCTTATATCTCTTACTTTGAGCTTTTATTAAATTGTATATCAAAAACAAATTTTCCAGATTCCCTGTCTAAGCAGCAAAGTAAAAATATGAAAACTGGCAAATTCCGTTATTCATACACTGACGAAAGTCAGAAATGAAGATTGAAGGGGCCAATTATATCATAGATTATTTTTGACAAAGACGTCTCATTCTTCAACAAAACTGTTACGAGTTTGAGGGTTTCTTTGACGTCTTGATAAGTGTAGGCTTGCTGTACAATTGAGTCAACAATTATTTTGTGAGCAGCAATTTTTTTTATTTTAATATTCCATTACAAATTCAAATTTTCGAATATATTGATACCTCATGACACTTTTATTAAGTTTTGTCCCAACATTACTGAAACAGTCGCTTGTTGTCTAAACTGAATGACAGGATGTTGTAAATGATAATAACTATTATAACAAAAAACAAACATACTAATCCATGTCCGATTCACAATCAAGAAACAAAGTAAAAACTTTGGAACTGACAAGTTAGGTTAGACACATAAATCTAGTCACGTCTCGAAATCAGTTAAATATTCTTGACTGTGACATCAAATTGAAACAATCTTATTTGATAACGAGTACTTAGACGCTTATTATATTAATAGAAAACAAACATACCAATCCATGTCCGAATCACAATCCAGAAGCAAAGTAAAAGCCTTGAAACTGACAAGTCAGGTTAGACACGTGAACTTCCAACAGGAAAGTGAGGCCGGGTTTTGTGGAAGGGTAAGCACCTCCTGTTTAGCTAGCTACACTCGCCACATGTGTAATCAAAATTTTGTTAAAGGAACATCGAGATATGAGACGTTAATTATATTCAGAGCAATTCTGGACACAGAGGCATCATAATAAATAATCATAACTATTAAAAAGTATCTATACAATACAAAATGATTAAATCGGTGCATGATATTTATATAGACAATATAATCAATTAACTTGATGCATCGTTATGTCATACTTACAAGCATATATTGCCATTTGATGCATCATTTTTTCAAAACGCCGAAAGTGATAACAAATATTTCATATAATAACAGATTTTCAATTAACGAAATGAAATTGTTTTACCATGGGTATAAAAGATAGGTGCGTTATGAAATATGAACATGTTTCATGAGACTCGAAGCAACTGGTAAGTACATTTACATATACCCTCTGCAGATTTACATAAATTTTACTTGACTATAAATTGCAGAGGAACACATATACACATCAGTAGACTAATATCAAATAAAGCTTATGAAATACTTTGCATGTGAGAGTATACCTTAATTTTTGAGGAAATTTAGATTTTAATTGGCAGCAAATTAATACAACAGTATATTTCTGACAATAATACACAATTATTGCCTACTGAGTTTGTCATAATAAGTTTCAAATTTTTACTTTGATTATGGATTGTGATTCGGACATGGATTGGTATTTTTGTTTTTGATTTAATATAGAAGAATCGTGCACTATAATTAGATGACATGTGTTCTGGTATAGTTATACAAAAGTTAAAGAACCAATTTAGGCTCAATTGGAAATACTACCATTAATATTCGATGCCGTTTATCATCAGAGTTTTATACAATTATTAATTTGATATATTTATATATATTTTGCAATGATCTGACTTTCTCTGTCTATTAAGTCATACGATTTATGCATTTGTGGAATCAGTGCTTGTTAGCAAATTAAGTCTAATGGTATAACTTGGAAAATTATTAAGATATTTATATTTACAATATGTTCATAAATAAAGCTTTTGTAGTTTCAGTGGTCAAAGCGTTAGCTATCAAACCTAAGACGTCTCACCACTCTAAAAAAGTTGGTAGTACAAATCAATTACTAACCAACATGTAGGCAGTATCACGCTTTACGACGGACGATAGTCAGGGTCTCGTTTGTAGGTTTGATAACTCTGTGTCCAGGATTGCTTTGGATATATTTGGCGTCCAATAGTTCCATGTTCCTTTCATACAATTTTGATCACAAACGTGACGGGTGCAGCTAGCTAAACAGGAGTGCTTACCCTTACTTCCCTGGTGGAAGTTTACGTGTCTAACCTGACTTGTCAGTTCCAGTGGTTTGACTTTGCTTCTGGATTGTGATTCGGACATGGATTGGTATGTTGTTGTTTTTTTATTGTCAATGAATTGATATTGCCCTCTAAAGAATATATTTAATATTGTTCACGAGAAGAGAGGGAGTTTCTCTCTCCAGAATAGCAAACAACATTTTATTTAAATGAAAACGACACTTTTATCAAGTTATCATCAAATGACGTTGGTAGTTCTGCGTTTCGATAAGCACCTTAATCGTATATCGTTCTCTATTTTCAGTATTTTATATGAAGGAATCATTTTTTAGTTTTTGGTTTGTTGGTTGCTGTTTCCATGACCACAGGAAATAGACATTGCATTTGCCCTATGAACTACCAGTCGGTAAGTGCACAAGCTACATTCAGTAATGCATGCATGGCTAGATGTCAGTGAATGCATTATTTATTTATTGTTTTTTAACCACATTCAAAATATAGTCTTGTTTTATTTACTCATGTAAGGCATTCAATAGTAATAATAATTATAATTATTTGCCAAGGCAAAGCGATCTCAATTAATACGTGTCTCTTGTTTCATAATATGAGAAATGCACATATAAGTTTTATATACAATGTAAAGAATTGCCTTGTTCATCTTGCGTTCATTGATTGTAAAATATTTATGATGCACTGAAATCACTTTATTGGATGCATTTTAAAAGTTAAGATGATTTAAATGTTAGTAAGCATAATACTGCAATACGAAATCACGAGTGTTATATGTAATTTTGTTGTATGACATACGCCATTACATGACTTTTACTGCAGGTAAGAAGTAAGAAAAAATAGCCATAAACAAACAGATTTCAGAAAAAGGTATAAAAATTAAAGACAAGATATTTTATTGTAATTTAAATCAAATTTACTATGCACATACATGTTATTGAACATGATATTTACAATGAAACACGTTTGTAGTTAATCATGTATCAACTCGTGCAATAAAGAGCACGCTGAAAAAGCAAACAAGACATAAATTTTCTACAACAGCAGGCATAGGGTTTAATGGAAACACACTATCTAGATGCGTTCATAGTTATGTTGGAAGTCCCAATACATTTCATTTACATTGTATTTACAATTAGTTATTTATGTTTATAAATTATTTTTAGAATACCTTCTATAAGAGTTGTTTTGTTTTAGAAATGGTCTTATTGTCGACAGCACACGTGACTGTAGACATAGATATAATTACTACCCTGGCTAAGGTACGCATAAATGAACATGTATATAAATGTAATAAACAACTTAAGGTTTGAACAATCATCAGACCCTGGTTTCGTATTTATTCCTCAGCATAGATTTTCATTAAATTACATCTGGTAAATTTGAAAGCTGAATAATTTTGTTTCGTTAAGATATTAATGATTAGCATTATGAGAATCATTCTAAGCTTATTACATCTACATTTCAATTAAGTTAAAACTTTTCATTTGCTCTGCTATAAAAACTTGTCAAAAGTTGCCAGATTAGAGTTAAGAATCCGGAAACTTTGACCTGTGCTTGTGAAATAGTATACTTTGCCCTCCAAAAATAAATTTACAAATTTATATTGTCATGGGTTTAAATTATAATCATCACATCTAATTTTTTCATAGAATTGAAATATTGACGTTTTTTCTGTATTTGAAATTGATATCGTAACTTTATTATCTAAATGTATGTCTCTGTTTCCAGGATTGCCCTGGATATATTTGACGTCTCATATTTCCATGTTCCTTTCACACAATTTTGATTACACACGTGGCGGGTGTAGCTAGTTAAACAGGAGGTGCTTATCCTTCCGGAGCACCCGGACTCACTTCCCTGGTGGAAGTTCACGTGTCTAACCTAACTTGTCAGTTCCAAAGTTTTTACTTTGCTTCTGGATTGTGATTCGGACATGGATTAGTACGTTTGTTTTTATTATAATTAAAATGGATTAAAATATATAAAGTAATTACATTTATACTTGCTTGTTTATACATTTATTACATGAGACCTTTTATTTTCTTTTACAGGTTAAGGTTTCTTCAAAGCTAAAGCATTGTATTTTCGTGAAGTGTTATTTGAAATAAAACATTATGCTATTAATGCTGATAAATTATCTTGTCTTGTTTATATCTGTTGTAACATTGTGGTTTTTCTTTTTCGATGGTTCCACTAACATTTTTCGTAATTCTAAGCACATTATGTTAAAGTATTCACTATGCTTATGGTTTTGGAATCTTTTCGGATAGTCAGTCAGATCTAGACTGGATATTATCTAATAATAATTCGTTTGACAGTTCAAATTTACACAGTCACCAGTTATTTCGGTCGCCTTTTAATATAAAAGTTTATTATAGCTGGTGATGCCTTAATATAAGTAAAATAATAACGACTAAGACGTAAAGTCGCTATACAAGTTGCAAAATACTGATATTACCGTAATGAAATACCAACATATCAATTCAAGTACAAATACCAATCCTAAAACTAAAAAGAAGCTTTGAAACTGGCAAATGAAGTTAAAGAACATCTACCAAGGAAATAAGACCGAAAGAGTAAGCACTTGCTGAATAGCTAACTGCACGCGCCACATGTGTTCTCAATATTGAGAATGAAATAGGCATGGAGCAATAGGGCGCCAAATATATTTAGTAATTTTGATGCATATGCATCATACTTATAAATAATAATGCTGAGACGGCCATAAACATTATGAGTTCTTTGATAAGCTTGCAATAGCCCCGCGTCCAAAATGTATGAATTTTGTAAAAAGCTATAGCTAGCATCTTTAACATGGCGCCAAAGAAAGCAAAATAGACAATAGAAAAATAATATAATCCCGTCTTTATATGTTTCTGCGCTGTAAAGTTGGCACTTGTATTCTGTGTAATTGCCAAACAGACCATTTCGTTGGTGTCATATTTGAGGTATGAGTCTGAATATGGAATAGAGCTTGAAAAATCGGCCGTATCTTTTTTCAAGCTCTCTTAATAATATACGCATAATCTCTAAATTAAGGATTAAAGATTATGAAAAGAATATATTCATGACGTGATTTTATCATGACAGATATGTATTATTTCGTCATACCTTATTATGCGGTGTGCAGAATGACAGATTTAATGGTGCCACTTTTTGACCACTTCTTTTGCATTTTATAACTTACTCAGCTTCTAGATTGTGATTCGGACATGGATTAGTATGTTTGTTTTTGATTACGTTTCTATGCAACCATTAAATATATATTTGGCGTACGTAATGCAAATTCGTCAAGGATAGTGACTGTATTGACAACTGCGTTAAAACAAATGTTTGAGACATACGTACAGATACTAAAAAAAACCAGACAATATTATAAATGCAGCAACTCCAGCTTTAACGTTTTTACACTATATCTAATATTCAAAATGTATTAGGTGCAGATGATGGTACCGTCATTAGAGGTATAGTTCCTCTGAATGGTGAACATCTGATACGATTTTTCGTTCTATCAACAAATAATCAGTGCGATTTCAGTTTCTGTTTGATAGTTTTAGGCCAACTTTCAAGATTTCAGATCAATTTGTCACCAGAATATTACATCAAAAATGATAAAGTCTTTGAACATTGTATTGTAAAATGGCTGAAATCCCAACAAAACAGATAGTAAAACATAATGAAAAGATTGATAATCATTTAAGAACTCTAATACATTTGTAATTTTGACCTTTGACTCCATGACCAATGGCGGAGTTAACTACCGATGTGACCTACATGTATATGTGAAAAGGTTTTTGTTAATAATGTTATCAAAAGGGGGGTTACTAGATCAGGCAATATGATAATTCTTCTTGATAATTATCAACAGATGCCGCAGTTTGATATATTAATCTTACTGAATCGAGTATAAATCACAATAAATGTTAAAAAATTAAAATAATTAATAATTTTTCTCCAACATTGAGCCTTTAGGTCGAATTTTACAATAAGTATAAAAGAACAAAACATTATGAAGATTTTTTAAGGTTTAATCAGACTCACAACAACCGGTAAGTAATGTGTTATTTAAACATAATTACAGAAGTGTCATATAAAATCATAACATTTTTATTTGCAAAATTAAAACAAGTTGAATAACATTTAATGGTTTTGAAAATTTAAAATCATGTTTCGTTAGATTGGCTATTTTGAGTATTGACAACAGTTTAAATGTAAAAGATATTATTTTACCAAATATTTGTCGATTAAATTGTGTACATTACAATTGACACTCATTTGTTTTTGGCGCAGTCAAGCAATAAACCTCATTATATTTGGATTTGCTTAATATACCCGAAAAAGTGAAAGTACAGTCCAGCCTGCCTTAAATACCACCTTTATGTAAGGGTCACCTGCTCATAAAGGCTAGTAGAATTGTTTCCCAATTACTCTTTATATCATTTCAGCCTGTTTATAAAGGCCACCTGTCTTTAAGGCCAAATTTACTGGTCCCCATGGGTGGCCTTTATAGATAAGTTTGACTGTAATTTTAAGATGAAATAACTGACACTACTTATGTGATTTTCAATTAGCATTCAAAATGAGAGGAATAGTTTTGATTTTTGTTCTGTTGTTGGCTGTTAACGTGACTACAGCTCAACAACCATGCGCATGCCCCATGAACTACCAACCAGTCTGTGCAGTGTCAACATTCAGCAATGCATGTGCGGCTAGATGTCAGTAAGTAAATAGTCTGAATTTAAAAAAAACCAACATATATCATGTGTATATGAATTAATTTCAATTGTATTTTTATGTGCAGTTTGTAACATTAGTAGATCGCTAAAAAACTTCTATAAGCTAGGCAATTCCATAAAACGCTGTAATTCTAGTACATAATACTGATGGACTAGACATTGAGTTTGAGCAGGGCTCAATCACTAGGTAAGTCAATCCCAATGCTGGTAGAAAGAATTGATAGTATAAGTAGTAGTAGCAATGATAGATGTATTTAAAGATAAAAGTGTAAAAACTTTTGAAAATCGTTATTTTTATGCACATATGCTATATTATTATGATGTTTCCATATGCACATTTATAATAAGAAATAATGCTTTTCAAAAATGATTTTAAAGTACTGCAACCAAATATCAATACATATACGTATGACTTATCATTGTAAGGTAACATGTAACGTTGTGTTGAGGCACAATAATCGATATACACATGTAAAGCAAAAACAACCATTTACTCGGAGTATTAATTCAACAACGTCGAATGCAGTAATAATATAATGGTGTTACGTATAATGTGTACTAAGCGATACTTACTTTATTTCTTCCCACAACTTAATACCAAATTGTAGAAATACAAAAAGCCGTTATAAATGTCTGCAATGGAAATTGGTCATGAAGCGTGAGTTTCGAAGAAGAATGACACCTCAAATTTCACTTATCTTATATAAGAATGTTTCACATTTTTTAAATTGTTAAAATATATTTATTTATCTGATTCATAGCAATCGGGCTTTCACAAAACATTAATTAACATCAGCAGATATAGAGTTTAAGTAAGCATCATCTATGGTCAGAAAATAATATGATTTTAAAATACTGATTGTTTATCCAAATTTTATATTTTATTTTGTTTATACTATAATGTTTTATATTTTAGAAATGCTCGTATTATTAACAGACGTCGTGGCTGCAGACATAGAGGTTGGTACATCTTATGCTTCTGTTATAAAACTTTATTATTGATGTTTTATCGATGGTGAATACGTTTTGTCTCTTTTAGTCCAAATTTAGGTTTTCGTGACAATTTTTTAATATTTGTAACATCGTTAAAAAGGAATAAGTATGTGTTCTCTCTCTCTCTCTCCCTCTCTCTCTCTCTCTCACACACATATAAACAATTCAACAATATTAATTAACATTGTATTATATTTATTGTTATACTATTTGCTTAGATGAAATGCCACTATAATTGTATATATGTTGGATGCCAAAATAATAAAAGTATTAAAAATAAATGTGTACTTGAAAGCGCGCCTAATATATATTGAGACAATGCCTAATAAAAAAATACATAAATACAATCTTTCTGCTTTATATTTGTTTATGAAACTGTTCCTTTTTTCAATATGCCATATGAACATGATGAACATTAAGCAATTTTTTAATTTGTTTTAAGTACTTTTAGTAAAAATTAATATCATCATTTTTTTCTTTCAGTAATAACGAGGATTGTCCGTTGTTATTTTAAATTTGTCACTTTTATTTTCTTCTATTTTCATTTACAGGTTGAAGATGTCAAAAAAGATACAGTATTGTATTTCCATGAAGTGTTATTACAAATTGAAATAAAATAATACATACTGATAATATTGTTATCTTGTTTACATTGTATGCAATATTGCGATAGCCGGTGGAAAATACTTCAATTTCGCTTTGAAACACCGTTTTCACACCGAACCTTGGGAATCGTACCGTCAGACAATATACTTGATATTAAGTTAGGATTTTTCTTTTAAATCAAACATAAAGATAGCAACTCTTGCCCACAATACAATCCAAAAGAAAGGTAAAAACTTTGAAACTGGAAAATTAAGATGAAAACACTTCTAACAGGGAATTGAGGACGGGTACTTCAGATAGGTCAATACCTTCTCTTTAACTAGCTACGCCCGACACATGCGTAATCTAAATTTAGAATGAACGGAACATGGAAGTATGAAACGACATATACATCCATTTTGGATACAGAGAAAACATTAAACATGATTGTAAATGGCGATTATCATACGTTTTAGGGGAAAGAAGCCTTGTAATAGAAATGCAGTTAGAAGACGCTACGGTGCTATATTATAATACAAGGGTACATTATAGCGGGTAGCATCTCAATATAAGTAAATATTTTTCACTGGAAGGTAAAATGACTTAGTTTGCAACATATCGATGGAAGCAAAATCAATGATTTGGACGTTTGCATTTAGTCGATCTGCATTGCATCCATATTAATAAAGTATGTGAGAAGTTGCTTGACGTTACACAAGTTATATGTGGCTGAAATCTAAAAATAATAAACCTAATTACGGCTATTGTTGTAATCAAGTAAAATAAAGTATTTCTGATACTCCATATGTATGCAGATGATAAAGATAATGACTAGTGAAATATAATTGATGAAAATAAATCATTCAGAAATTAGTCTTGGATAGAGGATGATAATGACAATGATGTAAAAACAAAGTTTCACAATGATTCTCTAACTAAGCTTTCCCTTACTTGGCTTTAGTAAATTAAAAATCTTAAATAAGTGTATTATCGAAAAATTTGACTTGTGTTACAAAAAGTTATAGAAGATCTCTCAGTCAATAAAATGTTGCTAAACTGGGAGTTGTGATATCAAGTTAGGGACGGTGTTATAGAGTTACAATCATCTTTTGAAATTTACATATTGTACAGATAGAATAGCATCTTGTTATTATATTAAGGTGATTATATAAATTTGTCGATGCGATTAACTGTATTATGATGGCTCAATGATGACCTTGGCTGCAGCCAATAGCACTTTATTTGGCAACAGGTTTTGGAACATTTTTGTTCTATCAAGATCTCACTGATGTGCAAGATAATGAACATGTGCACTGACTATATGCATGCACTAATATGCATCTAAGTAATTCAACATTATGCTAATTATGCGTTTAATATCGAGCATGTGACAATAAAAATTGAAACGGCATTTACCGAAAACCATATACGTGTGACTATATTGAAAACATATTTATCTATGTCCAAATCACGACCCAGAGGCAAAGTAAAAAGACTTGGTTATTTATGTTAAGTATGTAAACAGCCGCCAAGTTTCATTAGGTAAAACATCTCCTATTTAGTTACTTACACCCGTCACGTGTGTATTAAAAATTGAGAACGAAAAGAACATGGAATTTTCAGCGTAATTTTGAATATAGAGACATCATACATATCAACGATATTGTGCTGACGGTCATAACACTTGTTTAACGTCATAATAATCCATAGCTTGCATTATCCCTGTACCAATAGTTTATTTGTAAGTAAATTGCTTCGTTGTATAACAAACAAGCTGTATCAAGTGTGTTAATTGTGAAATAAATACACCAAGTTTAAGCATGTATATTTATGTGGAAAAGAGAAAATTTGACAATAGAGAAATTAGAGTCACCATGTTTGTCAAATGTTGCTTTTCGTCGTCGTGATTTCTAAATCCAGAAGCAGAACTAACAGAATATGTCGCATTTTTTCAAATGCAATAGAATATACTGTGGAAAAACAAACATGACAAAAATAAATAAATAAATATAAGAGGTTAGTTTAAGGATTGTTGAAATATTGTCAAAATGTAGGATTAATGATTATTTAAAGATAAACGTCATATATGTCTGTATGTGGCATTGAACGGTTTTACGACAGTCTTCTCTTCAGAAAGTTATGCATAAATACTTATTCAGACGAATAAATACGCAAGTAATAGTGCAATGTTTGTGCACATTGGTATACCGATTGCTTAATGGAAAATTACATCACCAAAAACAACAAATATGTTGTCTATCAAAAACAATTCTTGCTGATATCTTCAGTATATTATTGTTTAGAATCCGAATAATGCATGCTTGACAAAATAAGTAAAATCCTTGTTTAACAGCACTAGATATTAGTATCTAGGCCAATATGCACTTAACAATTTTCGTAAAAAATTAAGAGATTGTGATGGGCAACATATTTGTTATGTTTTGCGACCTAATCTTCCAATAAAAATCAGTTTAACAATGGACCCAGATTTTGCAACGCTGTTCATTTGTCTCGTTATTTGAATGCAGAAGATGTAATTAAGAATAAAAACAAATACAGTGATAGTAACCCATGACCAAACCGCAATCCCAAAGCAATTTAAACTCTTTCAAGCTGGCAAATTATGTTGTTCAGAAAAAAATCCTTCAATGAATGAGTAACCTAGTTAATTCTGGAGAGAAAACTGTCGCCAAATCACTCATACAAATATATAGTTGAGCTTCTATTTCTATTAATACTAAATGCAGAATATTTGAAATATATAAATTAACGTGAGCTTGAAATAAAAGGTAAGACTATCCCCAAGTCGAAGTATGTGACAAACGTAATGATTTCAATTTGTTATTGAAAAGTTTTCTTTCTTAGCAGGAACATGCATCTTTCCTCTGCTGCTCATAGTAAATCTGCTGCAAAGTTAAAACGTATGGTAGAGCGTTATTCAAACACGGGAACATTTATACAACGAAGCAATCTACTACCAACTATCCGATAACAAATAAATTTGACTCAAGGATAAAGCATGTCTAGGTTTATCAAGGCTCTAAAACGTTTTATGGTCGTCATGTTTTTCATATTTTTACTACGACATTAAAGTTCCATATTTTTGTGTTACCCTAAATAGACATTGAATCACGAGTATTACTTATTATGGGAATTACAAGTCCAACAGCATCAAAACGCGGAAAATTCGCGTGTTTAACTTAATTTTCAAGTTTTTAAAGTTTTTACTTTGCTTTAAAATTGTGATTCAGATACGGATGGATATAATTAAATTTTACACATCTTTATACATCAAAAGAATACTTTCAAGATAAACGATAAAGTTTATTTTATAATTGTCTGTTTTTATTTTCATTTTCTAAGGCATGTTTATCAAAAGGACATTTTCAAGTGCCTATATTCATAATAATAAGCACCATTCAGACTAAAAAAAAAAAACAAACATGGATTCCAATTTTGTCTCGTTTGGGGAATGATTTGTCATTTCTGTTAAACATAAAATGTTCTTGTAAAATTTGATTACAAATATAAGAAGGCTTATGTAAAAGAATTTCAATAATATGAGTCAGGCTATTTTTTCAAAACGCTGGTATTATCTATTCTGTTCTGCTGAAGCAATAGTCAATGAACTCTTTGGTTAGAAACTAGAAACTTTTCTGTTTTTAAAAGTTTTCGAATTTCTGAGTTATTTTCAATTGAATTTATTAAAATTGTAAATGTGTAACTAGCTAAACAGGAGGTGCTTACCCTTCCGAAGCACCCGACCTCACTTCCCTTGTGCAAGTTCACTTGTCTAACCTAACTTGCCAGTTCCAAATTTTACTTTGCTTCTGGATTGTGATTTGGACATGAATTAGTATATCTGTGTTGATTATTACTAATACCGTTTTCCTTTTGTAGTACTAGACTAGACAAGGCAGTTTCGGAATAAAATTTTTTGTTAGTAGTGCTCGAACCAAAATTGTGGAATTTCAAATATTTTTTAGATGCCTATATACTAAAAACAGAAAAGTCAATTATTATTTCACCAATTCCATCTAGGACAATACTTTGAACGATTTATATCAATACATTAATTTGCAATGTAATATATTAATCAAAACCAATCTGAATTTACTTCTAAAATGACCTGCATGTGTATGTGAAACATGTTTTTATTAACAGTGGTCAGGGCATTCGTAAATGAGGCAATATGATAATATAATAACGATGTCACTTGATACAATAATTTATAAACAGATGGTGCAATTTGATTAATCAATTTTACCTAAACGGGAATAAAATGCAGTGAATGTTAAAAAACTTAAAATAATAAATATTTTTTCTCTTATATTTTGCCGTTAGATAATTTATCTAAAAATTTCCTATAAGTATAAAATGACAAAGTCATGCAACATTTCAGTGTTTTATCAGATTCACAGCGACAGGTAAGTAATATTGTCTAAAGCGGTTTTACAAATTAAAAAAAAATGCTGGACAAAACAGCAATTTAGACAAGTCTTTGATAACCATATTAAATATCAACATTTTATTTTATAAATAATAAAGTCATTTGGCTTTTATTATTTCGCTTTTATAATTCTTTCGCTGAAAAAGATGAAACTATACTTTGGTTATTACATATTTCACTAGTTTTAATTTACAGCACTAGACAACCGTTTCGAAAATTAATTCCACATCAGTAATGCTTGGACCAAAATTGTAAAAAAGTGTTATAATTACAATTGTATTGAGATACTGTTATTCGTTATTTAGAAAATGTTTGAAAAGGTTTATTAAGATATATTTTATAATGAATTCGTCGTTATTTAACTTTCTTGTTTGGAAATTATGATGCATGTAGGTTCGTCGGAGTGTCGGACGTTTTAACCAAAATAGTCGATTTTAAAAAGAATATTTGATTTTAAATTTTTCGGGGTTATCAAGCAATGAACCCGGTTTTAGAACTAGCAAAGTAAGTGAAGGTCTTCACATTAGGTTTGCTAGTTTTAAAATCAGATTAACTTGACAACCCTCCTAAATTGAAATTCTAAAACAACTAATATAATATATTTATGATTTATATTTTCAGCATTCAAGATGAAAGGTGTAGTTTTGATTTTCGTTCTGTTATTGGCTGTTAGCGTGACTACAGCCAAACTATGCGCATGCCCTAGGATCTATCGACCAGTTTGTGCTATGGCAACATTCAGTAATGCATGTGAGGCTAGATGCAAGTAAGTGCATGCTATTTGACTTTTAAATAATAATACATATACATATAGCTAACCAGATAAGTATGGAAAAATATGACTATAGATCTGAAACAATATATCTTTATATGAGCATATCATTTCAACGACCATAACGGCCACAAGGGCAGTGATGATGGTTGTGCTGTCTATGATGATGTCATTCTGTACAGACTCAAAATTATGGCTCCAACACGTTAACCGGTGTTTTGCAAGAAAAAACCCCTGAAAAATCAAATTAACTATATTTCAAAGTGTTTTTGATATTTGAGATCTTTATTTGTTCTCAACAAAAGATATATCGTGCCATGTAAAAATTATCATTGGTTTCATAGTTTGATTATTTTGATTTTTGAAAAAGTAATTTTGTAATTTAATTACCAAACAGGAATATACCGACCCGACCGTTATCCAAATCAATGGTAGATATACTTGGTAAAACAGCCAAGTGTGAAGCCTAGTTCCAATACAGGCACATTTCTCTATTTTATAGAATATTTTCATTTATACTAAAATTTATATTTAGGAATGCTCGTATAACTGATGACAAACGTGGCTGTAAACATCGAGGTGAGTACAACTTGTATTTATATATATATTAAGCTTTACTACTGAGGTTTTATACATGCTGAACATATTCAATACATATTTACTCGTTCGGGGGATATTAGTGTATTTATGACCACTTAACCATATTTTTACAAAACAAAACATAACTGCATATGTGATTAATTAAGCAATGCCCAGATATAAGTAGTAAAACAATCGTGTTCAAAATTTACAAAATATCAGCGATTACTTTTGTTTGAAAAGTTGTGGTTTTGATAAACTAAATAAAGTAATTGGCTTTTTTTGCCCTAATTATGCACTTGTTAGGACCGTGTAGATATTGGTTTGGATCATACAGTATTATTGTGTTATTGATTGTTAACTTTTAAGTGTCAGTATGAATCTACCACCTCCTTCCGTAGGTATTGTACAATTTAAATAAGCTGAGATGCATAATAAACTTTCTAATACTAGTAAATATTTTTGCAAGAAAATCTAAGTAAATGTTTTTTTCATATATTAATTGATTGAGTTTTCATTAAGTATCGAAAATTATCCCTATGTATTTATCCCATTTTTAAACTTTTTCTTTTCTTTTACAGGTTAAGATTCAAAGCTACAGTATTGTATTTCTGTAAAGTATTATTTCAAATTGAAATAAAACACTACATACTATAAATAGCGTTATTATCGTTTATCTTGTTTACATTTCATCCACTATTGCACTATCTGGATGGTTAAATCCACCCGTTTTTTATACGAATAGGTTAACCCTGTTGCCTCAATGATCACTTTGTTCTTGGCTTGGTAATCGATCCAAACTGTCTGCCCAAAGACTTAACATTAGTAAATGATTATTGATTTGCCGCACAACATTTAGAAATGATAGACTCATTGCTTAAAAGCAGTTTTATGTTCTATTTAGAAAATGATAGTCACAAGATACTTCCGACGACTGTATATTAGTACATTATTACTGGTGATGTCTCAATATAAGTAAAAATAATTCACTGGAAAGTACAATTGAAATTGATATAATCAAAAACAAACATACTAATCCATGTCCAAATCACGATCAAAAATCAAAGTAAAATCTTTGAAACTAACAAAATCTAATTAATAAACACGTGAACTTCCACCAGGAAAGTGAGGTCGGGTTCTTTGACTAATTGATAACTGGGAACTTACGAATATTACCTACTCAAGCAAACTATCAAACGCATAATGCTCCCATTGATGTCATTAAAGTGAGTTTGATGTTGCTGGTTGTTACTCTTATATGTCCTATGGCTGTGTCATATACCTATTTTTTTTGTCATATACCATTTCAATATAATAATGTATTTTATGATTAATTTTTTAAAAAAAATGGTACATGACATCTGCAATCTGAAGCATTCAATCAAATGTCAGTTTCGATCGACTATTTTCAGTGCAGGTTGTCATTTCTGAAGGTTTTACTAAAAAGATGATGAATAATGAATGATCCAGACAATCTTAACTTTTGTATTTTAATGACATTGTAAATGCTTTTAAGAAACGCAAATTCGATGGTTCAAATATCGCAATCATTTTTAACTAAGATTGTTCTAAGCCGATATTCTGGCGAATTAAAATTCGTAGTAAAGATACTAAGGAATGCAAATCCTTATATAGATTTAGACAGCTATATCCCTGCTTTGTCGAATTTAATTTAAAGTTAAAATACATCAAAAATGTCCAAAATATTTAAGGAAAATCTAAGTCATGGACCGATGTTATAAAGTCAAAACAACCGCCGCTGACGATATGAAAAGAATTATTACTGGTTATGGATACAATAGTTGTTGCTCCCGAGGGGTAATCACCTCCAAACTCGTTTACCTTCCTACACCATTCACGAGTGTAAATTGAAATATTATGGGGGAAAATTTCTCTTTTCTTTTTTCATTTAATACATCAGTTGCCGTGTTATTTTGCTTTTTATAACAGCCATTTGATGTCAATACATGTATGTAAACTTGCAGAACACCAAAATCATCACTGTCGACGTTGCAATATGTTAGTAGCGGTTTACAGCCTTGTTTATATATTTATTAGTTGTATATGTATATAAAAGAGAAAACAAGGAAATGTATTTGTTATATTTTTTTTCTATTTCAAGATATAATAAAATCGAGGAACCGAAAATTTCATTCGTCATCTTTTTCAACATCCTGTAAATAAACAAATAATGATACTGTTAGTATTTGTAAAGCATGGAACTTCCGAATCAGAAACAGTTCAAGTAGACTAGATCAAAAGCATCTACTTGGTAATGAACAGAGCAGCCAAAACAAAAAATAATCGTGATAAACTTCGATACTATAGATTATCATAATTTAGCCCAGCCCATATATTATGAGAAGACACTATTAAAAAAAAAATTATTGCAATTGTTGTAAATACGTTCTGGGCGATCTGTGTGTTCATTTAATGTAAAATAGCGTGGTAAAACTAAGTGACAATTGTAAAATACTTAAAGATAAAACCATAAAAATCTCAAAAATGCTTCGAAAATGGTTCGAGTAGCGATCGTTAAAAATCGTTACATCTCGGGTTTAAATGGAGATGGTACCTAATCGGTCATTGTATATACAAAAGTCGTATCATATTTATACTTTAAAATACAACCAATCAAAACCACAGATAACATTTCAGGTCCTTATCACAGTCCAAAACCAAAATGAAACTTAAAACTGGCATTTAAGGTAAACTTCCACCATTGAAGTAAGACCGTGTGTTCTAGAAGGTTAAGCACCTACTGCTTAACTAGCTACATTACCAAACAAATAAATCAAACATTAACACAAGTACCTCGTCATCAATCAAAGATCTTGGTTGTTTGCATGGTTTGTTCTCAACAACTCGTGCTCCTCTGAAAATAAAATGTAATTTACATATTTAATATCTTAACACATTTGACATTTGAATAAAGAACCTGAAATCAATATAAGCATGCTACAGCTACCACATATAATTCTTTAACTCTACGAAATATTTTACTGCGATTGCGAGAAATGACATAAAAAACCATACTTAATAATGTCCGAATCAAAATCCAGGAGCGAAGTAACTTTGAAACTGACAAGTTAGGTTAGACACGTGAACACCCACCAGGGAAGTGAAGCCGGGTGTTCAGGAAGGGTAAGTTCCTCCTGTTTAGCTAGCTATACCCGCCATGTGTGTAATTAAAATTATGTGAAAGGAACATGGAACTATGGGACGTTAGATATATCCAGTACAGTCCAGGACAGAGAGGCATGAAAAAATTCATGCCATGTCAAATAATAGCAATGAGTGTAACGTAAAAACATTATTCAGACACTGGCGTTGAAAGTAACGTCACATACTTTGTTCCGTTGTTTGGGTGGTACTTTATTTTAAATAATCGCGATCATCTGATTTAGGATCAATATAATTGTGAATATAAAATATAATAATTTAACCGTTGATAATTTTTTTGTACTATAAATGCTTAAAATTATATTATGTAACTAATATTAGGAAGCGACACATAATACAGTCAAACCTGTCTATAGAGGCCACCTAAGGGAACCAGTAGAAGCGGTCTTTATGGCCAGGTGGTCCTTATATACAGGTTAAAAATATGAATAAAGAACAATTGGAACACAATTTTACTGGCCTTTATAAGCTGGTGATCCTTATATAGAGGTGATCTTCGAGGCAGGTTGAACTGTATATCTATCTCACTAGTTCATCTCTTTGAAAAATGTGTATATATTATTTGTATTTGTTTTTAAGTTAAATAGTATGTAATTACAAAACTTACTCGCACTTGGCACTACAAGCATTTGGATAAGTCTTTACGGCACATACGGGTTTGTGGATCATTGCGCATGCGCACAGTGGTTTTGGTGGCGATACAGCGGCAGACATGTTGACAGTAACCAACAGTACAAATACTAAGATAACAGCCTTCATTTTGAAATCTGAAACAAGACATAGGTGAAAACAAACAGATAATCACTTTGACGATGACAATAATCAGTACTGATATGAAATGTCGAAAGTTTAAAAAAAACACTGTCGAATGGCCCAAAAAAGGGATCAGTGGTAGCCAAAAAAGTACCTAGAGATATATAGCTGTTTTAGAAAAGCTATCGAGATATTGCTAAGGAGAGGACAAAACGAGTTGTTGACTTGGCACCAACTTGTTAGCTCAGTGTTAAACGTTCGATAGAACAGTCGCTCAACTTACGCTGTACAATGCATGGTTGTGTTTATTCTAAAGCACCGGCGCATGTTTAACCTAATTTGTCAGTGTCAGTGTTTTTACTTTCCTTTGGGATTGTGATTTGTCTATCAAAATATGAATTTAGCAAAAATCAGTACTAACTTTTTTCGAATCCTATCCATTTTCAGATCTTAAACACTTGCGGTTGGTTATATGGATTACGTGATTTTATCGGTATCCAAGCATGCAAAAATACGTATTTACTACAAAGTATAAAACAAAGGAAATTATTCAATTCCTTTAAATATTAGGAATGTACAATAAATTATTGTCTTTTGTACATGTACCCTACCGCGTATAAGTTTTGATTTTTTATATTGAAATGTTTAAAATAACTCAGTTCTGAAGTTTTCAAGGAATTTTTCCCGACTAAAACATGTATTAATATATAGGTAGTGGCTACAAATGGAAGTCTTTTCCTCAAATATTTTTTCATTAACTAAACAGTACAGACCTATCGAAAGTTTAACACGAACTGAAGATAGTGACCCGATGCACAGCCGTCGATTTCCTAAAATATGGATCGCAAGTGTCCGTCAACCTGACGAGATTTAACTAACGAGGTCCGATCGTGAGATGAACTGCCGATTTGGCATCGATTCGTTAGTTCAGTGATAGACTTTCTCCGGGTCTGTACGCTCATGATCAGTGATAAACTTTCGACAGGTCTGTGCGCTCATGATCAGTAATAAACTTTCGACGGGTCTGTGCGCTCATGATCAGTGATACACTTTCGACGGGTCTGTGCGCTCATGATCAGTGATAAACTTTCGACGGGTCTGTGCGCTCATGATCAGTGATAAACTTTCGACGGGTCTGTGCGCTCATGATCAGTGATAAACTTTCGACGGGTCTGTGCGCTCATGATCAGTGATAAACTTTCGACGGGTCTGTGCGCTCATGATCAGTGATAAACTTTTGACGGGTCTGTACAAGAAGTGTATATTATATCTAAAAATATACTTACATGTACTTATGTCGTATCGATGCTTATGACAAAGTATGAAGTACTGAGAAAATCGTGGTACTTTTATACCTGCACTTTTATAATTAATTAACTACAGATAATTAAGCTTCACAGCTGTACACATGTGCGATTTATGACACATGTCCGATTTTAATTGTTGACCATCAACATTAGTGTCTGTAATGACCTCAATTTCTAACACCAATCAAATTATTATCGATTATCAGAACATTAAAGCAAAATTGGGGGGGGGGGAATTCAAGAGATTATAGTGAATCCAAGAAAATTATATTAAACGTTTGCGTCTCTCTCTCTCTCTCTCCTCTCTCTCTCTCTCTCTCTCTCACACACACACACATACACAAACGGGTGGCTTTCATTCCAAAAATATCAGTGGCGGTGACAAGATTAATATAAAAATAAATTCATCAATTTATTTGTTTCATTATTATTCTGGATGCTGATGGTACAATATTTAACATAGTCTACTAGGCTATTGAAAATTAAGCGATGTTTTTTTTATCCATTGGACACCGGTCGTATGCATATAATATGGTGAAACTAATATAATTGTACAATAATCATACCTTATAACTCGATGAGAAATGCATGCAAATGCCATCGTTGTAGCTTACCCTTCCGGAGCACCCGGCCTCACTTCCCTGGTTGAAGTTCACGTGTCTAACCTGAATTGTCAGTTTCAAAGTTTTTACTATGCTTCTGGATTGTGATTCGGACATGGATTAGTAAATTTGTTTTTTATTGTAAATGCACATTGTAGATAGCAAAGGTTGAGACTATTCGTCTTTCAGTTAAATTCATGAAAGATAATAATAATATGTATACTAAATACTTTAATAATAAAATAGTAAGTTTTAATGAATTAATTACCATGGCGATACTCGTATTATAATCAGTATGCGGTTATAATATCTATATTTTCATTTAGAAAAATGTATTTTTAGCTATCGCGCATCATTCAGTTTGTCGTGCAAATGTTTGGCATTCATATTGACTACGAACGCCATTTCAAAACAGTTCAATTGTTAAATTATATGTATACAAATACACGAAGCGTGACTCCGCCCATATTTGCATGCACGCGATTTTCTCACGCAAAGGGGCGTCCGGAGCACACGGTCTCACTTCGCTGGTGGATCGAAGTTAACGTGTTTTACTTAATTTGCCAGTTTAAAGATTTTTGTATTGCTTTGGGATTCTGATTTGGACATGGATTGGTATGTTTGTTCTTGATGAAATCAAAAACAAAAAAACGTTATTCAAGTAATCATTACTTAATGCAAGTGCAACATTCGACAAAAGTGTAGCGATAAAAATTAATATTTTTGAATTACTTGACTCAATATGCAAATTAATATTGAATTCATAACTTAAATATACATACCTACTTAGTTTTAATAAACTCTAGATCTATCTCAAATGAAATTAATTTTTTATTATTTATACATTGTATTAAAATCTTCAATTTTTCCATACATTTTAATATATATAAAGGGTGTATGATTTAAAATACAAAACCGTGTATACACTTGAGCAAGGCTTGCTAGTTGTGTACACATATACATGTATAACATCATGAAATATAAAATGCCCTGTTTCTTATTTGCACATAAATATAAATAATATATGTTGTTTTGAACGTCGTCTACCTTCCCACCGGGCCACACGAAGTACTTATTGAACTATAAAACCATGCGAAATCTTTGCACCTAATACTAGAACTTGAACTAAATCATTTAAAACATAGGGGAATATAAAGTTGAATCATTTGGCAATAGATAGTGCAACCAATACCCCTCCCCCTATTTCTCTCTCTCTCTCTCATTATGGAAACAAATTTGGGACTATGTGTACATATGGATTTTTGGGTTAAATAAACAAATGGATAATTTCAAAATATGAGAAATCTGAGTTCATGTAAAAAGATTGGATAATCTGCCATATGTCTAGTGGTCAATAACCCCCTTATAGATGAATAATTATTCTAAATAACATTTAATAATGTGGATATCATAATTTATTGTCTTTTAATTGAATTAATTTATATTTACGTTCAAGTTTTAACTGTAATCTGTGTAATTATATTTAATGGTCTTGTTTACTTGGCTCTTGGTTGATCTTTAAAATTTGGGTAAAATGTGATATCTTAAGAAACGGAAAAAGAACTTTTGAAAAAAGGAACTCGAATAATAGCATGTTAAATTTTCACTAACCACTAGCGGAGCTTCGAACAATAGGTTCTAGTTTAAAAGGTAAAGTACATTTTTAAGAGATGTGCAAGATTTCATACAGTGTATCTAGCAAATTAGGAATTCGTTTGTCATGGTCGATAGCGCTTGAAACCATTGTTTTCTTCGGAAAGGCTTGATATTGGTTCCTAGATGTTTACAGTAATGAATGGTTATTTGCACGCTTTCTTAATTTCCGGAAATCGTCTTAATCTACATTAAGTGTTACCTAGAAGCTTTTGAATTTTGAAAATTAGAAAAAACTTTGAAATCATAGTAAATTCTAAAATAACAGGCGCACTCATTATGGTACTGTCATATACCATTTAAAAATAAATGAATAATTCAATATATTCAAAAAATGGTATATGTAAATATCAAATAAAATCAATATTTTTGTACAAGTGTTGCCAAGAACATTACGAGACAGTTGTATAATTTTAATTCGCCATTTACATATTCCTGTAGCGGACTATTAACCGTATTTTTGTCCATTTGTCAGGGCAATTATGACTAAATACCCACCGTAGGTTTATGATTGATTGATGAGTTACGACCCCTCGGATACAGCATTCCATACCCCTAGGATGATATGGTGATAAATAGTTTAAAATTAATGTTAATGTCCTTACGTTGTTTACGGGCATTGGAAACAGGTTGAAAATCGAATACGTGACATTACAATCATCAGTCTGTAGACGTATACGTACGTCCGCAAATATAACTAGAGCTGTCTCTAAAGGAGAGGCTTGCCATCAACAGACCCACCATCTGGATTTTATGACAAACAAATTCCATAAATACAAGCCACTGTTTTTCAGAGCAATGACTCTTACATTTAAGAATAAAAAAGATTTCAGCGGACACGAAATTGTAACGGAAAAAACTAAGATTTGACCACGTGATCTTGACCTTAGACCTATGCACATAAATTTGGTACGCGACACATGGTCTCAAGTTGATTTACATTTGTTCCAAGTTTGATCACAATCCATTAATAGACATGGAAGGTATGGAGTGGACATGGTATAATGACGGATTTTAAGATTTTACCTCTTGATCTTGACCTTTAACCTATGCACATAAATTTGTTATGCGACACATTGTCTCATGTTGGTTTACATTTGTGCCAAGTTTGAATTTGAATTCAAATTTGTTATTTTTGAAGAAACAAAATAGCGTACGAAGATAATAATAACAATGACAAAAAAATGAGTCATATTAAATTTTGAAAAATTTAACAAAACTAAAAACTTTCAATAAGTATATACATTTAAAATGTTTTTGAAAAAATTGCATTTAACAGCAAATTGTTAAGTTAAACCACATCAAAATTTTATTCAAGCCCAGTGGTATTTTAAAAAGCAGTTTTTAACATTAGCAGATAACGAAAAAATTAATTAATATAAACTATTTTGTCTACTACTGTGTCTAATGTTAAATCAAAACAAACATTCCGATCCATGTCCAAATCATAATCCGAAAGCCTTCCATGGTTCATATGTTACATGAATTAATTTCAGAAGAGATCATTCAACGTATTTGTTCGAACGATGTCGTGTATAGTGTTGCATTAGGTATTTGGTGACGGTACAACAAGAATTTTTTTTACATTTCATGTTGCTGCATAATGGTTTATTACCTTTGCGATTGACAACATTACTTATTTTCTCTTTAACGTGATAGTTGTGAATGAAGCAACTTATTCAAGGTTTAATGTAATCGAAAACAAACATATAATGCATCAAGTTTGACCGGGCAGTTTTGTAATATCAGTAGATTATTCAACCATTCATGGCAATCTAATCAAGGGACACAACCTTTACAGTATGACATCCTAATTATCTCCCTTAGACCATACACTTGCATACAAGCACATTCTCCACATACACTACAATCCGTCCTTTTTTATAAAAAAGAAATAAATTCAAACATGAACTATTGAAAAAACAAATAAATAAAATTAAGATTTTAAACATGAATTCTTTTATCTGATTCAATACAGAATTCAATTTAAGTCACTTGATAATTAGTCTCTAAATTGTTTATAAACACGGAGGTGTAAGTAGCGTATCGCCGCATCTATCATGTCTATACAATCACGCCGGATCTCGCTTTTTTCGTTACAATTGCTCTCGTTTTAAAATAGACTCGCTGTGTAGTTTGCTGTCAGAACGTTGACGGCTTATAGAATCCCGAATACAAGCCGTTTATTGAATCTACGCGTTTAATCGATATCATGTCGAAACATTTCGCCCTTCATTTTGAATTTGGCACGCGCCACACTATCTTTCATTACCCCTTGAAATACCATGATCAGAAATGTCATTTCTTATATTTACAATTCTTTCTTTTAATTAAAATTTTGTACCTTGGGGCTATTTTTTCCATATTTGCTCGTGTGATATAGGGTTTTTAGCCATGCGAGATCGGCCTGTTTCACATGACCACGCGACCCCCTGCGTAGGACATAACGTAATATTGCGGGAAAATTGATACACATCAAGGGTCATGACCTCCATTGTCTTTCATTGGGAATTGCAATACAATTGCTTCTGTATGTTTCATCGAAGGCAGGTACATTTATATTGTAAATATAATAATATCACAGTGAAAAACCTGAAATCCCTGTATTTCCTTATATGTTATGCATGGTTTATATCTATAATACTTAAAAATGTAAATCATATGCAAACATAATACGGACAAAAAATGTAGAGTGTATAATGTCTCCAAAATTATCCAGGATATATTTGACGTCCCATAGTTCCATGCATGTTCCTCAATTCTCAAGTTTGATTACACATGTGGCGGGCGTGACTAGCTGAACAAGAGGAGATTACCCATCCGGAGTACTCATTCTCACTTCCCTTGTGGAAGTTCACGTGTTTGATTTAATTTGCCAGTCGAGAAGTTTTAAGGTTTTTGCTTTGCTTTGGGATTGTGATTTGAGTATGTATTGGTATTTTTATATACCCCCCCCCCCGCTTAAAAAGTGGGGGTATATAGTGATAGGGGTGTCCGTCCGTCCTTCCGTTACACCTTGGGGTACCTATCTCTTATCCGCAACTCCTCCTAAAGCCTTCCATGGATTTTCATGAAACTTTAACACAATCTTTGTGATATAATGTAGATGTGCACCTCCTATTTAAAAATTTGATCCGATGGATTTTTGGGAGCGATGGGGGTATTTTTTGTGAGCTTGTGGCTCACAGTTTTGCTAGTTGTCTTTACTTTACTTTGGGATTGTGATTTGAGTATGTATTGGTATTTTTGTCTTTACTTTACTTTGGGATTGTGATTTGAGTATGTATTGGTATTTTTGTCTTTACTTTACTTTGGGATTGTGATTTGAGTATGTATTGGTATTTTTGTCTTTACTTTACTTTGGGATTGTGATTTGAGTATGTATTGGTATTTTTGTCTTTACTTTACTTTGGGATTGTGATTTGAGTATGTATTGGTATTTTTGTCTTTACTTTACTTTGGGATTGTAATTTGAGTATGTATTGGTATTTTAGTCTTTACTTTACTTTGGGATTGTGATTTGAACAATAATCGATACGTTTGATTTTGATAAATTTGTTTTGGCATTGTGTTTTGAGCATAAATTGGTATGCATGCAGCATGACATCAATATGACATACAAAGAAAAACTATCAATTTTAAAATAGTTGTTGTATCTAATACATATTACACACGTATTTGAAATATATCTTTGTTACACACAGTGGGCATTGCCTCTGAAGCAAGCACTTTTAACTGTTTTGTCTGATGGTCCAATATAAGATACACATAATATGGATCCAAGGCTATATCAATAAGTTTATCCAGATCTGCATCAAAACCAACACCAATATTAATCAATGTTACACCTTGTGTCTTCAGCTTATTCGCTTCGTCTTTAGCTGAGTCATGATTAATCCAATAACCATTTGAGAAAATAATAACTAATTTCCTTTTTCCATTTGCACTGTTATTTGATGCGAATGAAGCAAGTTTTGGATGTTGTAATGTCATAGCTAAGTTAGACTTTTCAGACACCGGAGCCATTTTTTGAATTAATAATTTCAAGTCATTGTTATTAGAAGTTTTGGAAAACGGGGAAAATGCATTTATATTTTCGGCAAACCCGGCAATACTAATTTGTATGTTTTTATTCGTGTTGATATCTAAATAGTTTATCAGCACTTCCGCTAAGGATTTTAAATCCTGTAGTTCCGTAATGCTCTGGCTGTTAGATGTATCCAACATTAACAGAAAATCTGTTTCCGAATTTTCAATGCAATCTGAAATTTACAGAAAAAAATATAATATAAAATGTGATATTCCTTAAATACGAATTCAAATCAATATCAACATTTGTGTTGTAAAGTTCTGCGTGTACATACGTAATGTACCTTTCATTTACGGTTTTATCCCGAAGGTTGGGAGGTTTCTTTTAGTGTACCTTTTAACCACTGCCGTGGCTTAGTTGGTAGAGTGCTATCTCCGTGGAAGGTTCATTGGTTGGATCCCCAACCGTGTCTGACCCTAGACTTGAAATTGGGAAGTGACTGTTCTTTCGACAAGCACTCTGTATTACAAAATGAAAGTCGCGTTTTTTTCGGATGAGAACTTAAAATAAACGTGGTCCCGTGTCATTGCACATTGCCATGAGCGCAATCCAAAGGTCAAAATCGCTGCCACTTCACTTGTAGCTGGTAACGTCTCAATAAAAGTGAAATATTTATGACTTGGACGTGAAACCACGTTCAATCAATCAACCATAACGAAAGTTTGGAGAGTTCCAATATACATTTTCCTTTCAACTCAACATCACAATTTTAATATATAAAAATTAATGTTGATATGCTTTCCAAAATATTTTAAATGAATCCATCCGAGTTAAATATTTGCATTCAAATAACATATTTATACACAATGTATATGTTAAATTTGTTTGCAACTTTACAGTTGTTAGACAGTTAGCTCCCTTTATACAATGCAAACGCTTACATCGTATAAAACGTTTTTAGACAGACTGAGAACAATGTATATATTCAATATCTTCTTTAAAATGCTACATTAAAACAAATATCGGAGCAAGACATGAAGGTAATACCGATAAATATAAATGATCTAGCCTGAAGCATTCAATATGCATGTTTTGAGTTCGGAGTCTGAAATAATTGTGTTTTTATCAATTGTTGAGCGGCAACATTTGAATATGCTAGATATACTTGTTTTTCACTTATAAGTGAATATTAAAGTTAAAAAACCCCCATATATATAAAAGTCGTTTTATGATTGAGAGTCTACTGTTTTACGTAGTCTTTAAAGGGCCTCTAAACTATAATTAAGGGCGGGACCTGTAAATAGCCTATGTTTAGGTTATACACATAAATACTTTGTTAGTTGCAATTTCTAGAAAATAATGTCGAAAATGTTATGAAGTCGTTGAAGATGGTTAACAGCTAACTTGATTAAGTCTCCGTATGCTAATGGCCTAGAATGAATTGTGGGCTAACTGTGTGTGACCATTTCAGTAAAATTTGTTTGTTTTTTCACATACAGTATTTTAAAAACTGACAAATACCAGCTATATAAATACAGTGCAGACCTGTCGAAAGTTTAACACTGGACTATCGAGAATAAGACGTCTCTTGGCTGTCGAGTGGTCGAAACATAGGAAGCAAGTTACTGAAAGACTTCCAAAAGATAGATATCGGGCACCGAAACCTTGTCGAGATAATAGCTAACGATTGACCGGGATGAGCTGAAACTAATTCGTTAGCTTGGTGTTAAATTTTCAACAGGCCTGTACTATACATGTGTTTAGTTTATGAATAATATAAATCAGTTATCTAGGAGAAGTTAAGGGTTTCTTCTTTAGTCATAAAGTCACAAACACTCAAAACCAAAATAACTAAGAAGTGTATGTTCAATAAACCGGCATTTTGGGAACTGTTACGTATAAAAGACAAATGTGAGAAGATGAAATCAAGGCAAAATATGGTATATCGAACAGGCTATGTGGGCAGTGTCATATACCTTTTTTTAAAATTAAATCATAAAATGCATTAAAAAATGGTATATTATATTGTCATTTACCATTTTTAAAAAATGTATTTGATGATTAAATTCAAAAAACGGTATATGACAGCGGCATTAAAATGAAATCAACTGTTGATGAATGATAGATACGTACATGCAATTATATATTGAATAATGATTAAAATTCAAGATTACGTATTTGCACTTACCATCACAATCAAAATGGGAGGTTTCTCTCAGAATTGTGTTGAGTGCGTCATTATTTAAACTGGCAAAGACATGTCTATATGAAGATGCTACACCAGACAATTCTGTTTTATCCACTTGCTCGCCAATTCCAACTGTAAGCATAGAAACACCCTTTAACCCATAGACAATCCTTTGTCTGGAGACCAGTGTTTGCCCCCTGTTGGTAGACAACCCATCATACAGCAGTATAATGTACTTGGCCACGTTTTGTCGCCATCCTGTTGACCGATCTAGGAGAACATTTCGTGCCAACTCCAATGCTTTATCAGTGTGTGAACCTAACGATGATGGAATAATGGAATGAAATGCTGTCCATAATGATGAATTGTCTGTATAAGCATCAAAATTAAATTCCAATGTTGCATTATTTGCAAAAGTAATGGCAGCCATTTGGAAATCATCCGGACCGATTGGAAGCTTACTCAAAAAAGTGTCGATAAAATTTAAAGTCTTGTTGAATACAACTTTTGTGCTGTACGATGTGTCAATAATAAATAAAATATCTGCAGGGCCCGGACGACAGTCTACAAAATAAATACATAAACAAAAATGTTTTGAAACTAAATAAAACACATATTTAAATCTATAGTTTATAAAAAGGACGCATGCAGCTTAATAATCATGCATTTTAATGCATCTTATCTTATTGTCTACCAAGAGTGAAATCGAGTAATGCTGTTTTACGCTCTAATAATTTTTTTCAGTTATATCGAAGCGTTTATGGAATTGTGGAGAAAACCGGAGTACCCAGAGAAAACAACAAAATTTCGGCAATCGAACTGACAAACGTTTTCACACTAGGATCTGCACAAGTGGAATTCAAACCTAGTTGATGGGAGGCGATGTGAATTGTCAGCATTCGCTTTAGACAACTTGGCCAACGAAGCTTTTTCCTCTAAGATGGTGTTATTTAATAAACAACAAGGTGTGCAAATACCTGTTAAGTTTGAATAATATTCTTATATGAAGGAATTGCTCTCAACATGAATTGGAATTCGAGAATAAATAGGAACATTTACATACAACTAAGTATATAGTATTCATAAAAACTAAACAATTTGTTAGATATGCTTTTTAAGTCATTCAGATTTGAAAAGGGAAATACTGTTATATCTAGGAACATATACATACCCGGTATACCCTGATATGTGGAGATAGAGTATGAATTTCGACGTTGTACATTTATATGAATATCACCAATGTAACGGGGGATGTCGTTTTTCCGTTAATGAATACTATCGCACTTTCTGAAGGTAAAGTACCTATCGCTATTGAATAAACTTGACATCGTTATCTGGAAATAAATTTTGGTCTCACACTTTTAGTACAAACACTATTGATGATGAATTGTATTCCGAACCGGTCGTCTGGTGCTGTAAAAATTAAAACTGGTATATTATGCAATTTGTATACTATTGATTTACCTTTTTCACAGTTTGTTCCATTGTATCTGGCAGAACAATCACATGTATACTCATTTATCAAATTATTACAAGTGTTTTGGTGTTGACATGGAGAACTAGCACATTCATCAATATCTGAAAATATACATAATTTATCCAAAAACTGTTCTTAAACAGTATCAAATTTATTTGGTTCAAATACGCTCTAGTTGTTAGCTTACCGGTCTTGTATTTGATTAATCAATGTGTACAGAAAAGTCTCAATACATTTATTCATAATTATTTATTAAATATTTATTTTTATTATTTGATGTATGTGTCAGTACAGACCTTTCGAAAGTTTAACATCGAGGTAACAAAAAGGAGTCAAAGATTGTCTGTTGAGTGGCCAAAGTATGTTATGTATAGCGAGTGATCAAAGACTTCATTAGGCGTCAGACTTCATTAGGAGTTGTTACAAGGCTGCCAAGGGTTATACAGGAGCTGCTGAAAAGATGGCACAAATTACGGACCGATATGCGCTCTCAATTCTGCACGTATTCGCTAGCTTAGTGTTTAACTTTCAACAGACCCGTAATGTATTTCTTTACTTATTTCCATTGGTGTTTTGGTTACAATACTGCTCAACAAAAAATGACAGCAATGTGTTTAAATTTTTCTTGCCGTATTCGTCCATGTTCTTGCTTTAATTCGAGTACAACTGTACATACGTTTTTTTTCAACAATCAATTCATTTATTCTATTTTAGGTGTTTGTCATAATTTTTTTAGACATACCGGTTTGACAGTTTGTTCCTGTGTACCCTGGTATACAGTTGCATCTATATCTATTGAATAAATCATCACACGAACCACCATTTTGACAAGGATTACTCAGACACTCGTTTGTTTCTAAAAAACAAAGGTAATACATATAAACAACACTGGATTACGTTGATACTAAAAGAAAAATGAGAACAAATTAGTATAGTGCATGTTTAATTCATAAAATGTCTTAACTCGTGCTCTACAACGGACACTTATAAATAATCACTTTGAGTACAATTTAAAGTTATACAAATACACATCAACTGAAATTATTGGTCTAAGGCATTTTTACTGTAAAATGCAAAAAAGAAAAAACCAAAAAATAATATAAAAGTACAATGTACATTGATAATACTTCGAATAATGAATAAAGAAAATGGGAGCACAAACTCTTGCATTCTTTATATACGCTTGTAAAAAAAGGCATGGACAACACTTTCACATTCCAAACAAAAAACTAAAACTTATTTTACCATTAATGGTCTAGGACTATTTTTTTTCAAAATATAAGTTATTGTTAGTTAAGGGTGTACTGTGATACTGATAATAAAATAAGACCACACATTCCAGCAGGTTAGGTTAACAGGTGTTTCATAAAGATCTAACATTTTATGCATATAAAGCTGTACAAATACATACCTGCCTCACAGTTGGTTCCTGTATACCCAGGTATACATGTACAGGTATACATATTTATCAAATCATTACAACGTCCTCCATTTTGACAAGGGTTACTTTGACATTCATCAATATCTGCAAAGGAAACAACAATTGTATTAAAATATAAAAAGCATGGCAGCGTGGAACGGGTTAACTACATGTAGTTCGTCCGAAAGCTTTAGCTAATTTAAGGAACCACTGATTTGTTCGATTGATTAGCCAATCTGTCTAGAGGATTTATCTCATTCCTCAGAACTGGCGCTCGACGTATCACGTCTAAGTCAATAATATATAACTTATATCGAAACGTAACCAGCTAAAGACTACAGGTTAAGGTGCAACAATTATATACTGCTCTATGTTCTAATGGCATTGTTTAGTGAGCGTTCTATTGTGACAAGGTACCTTGGGTTTTAAAGACTCGTCGTAAATACTCATAACGAATTAACAAATCGTCCTCAATTTGGCTACTTGGCGTTTTCAAGCCGCAGTACAAAAACAGGTTCGCTATCCGTTAAAACATATATAACAATATGAGTATTTAGAACTTGATAGAAACATTATTATACTGGCCTTTTAATACCTACCTATTTGACAATTAATTCCCCTGTATCCTGGTACACATAAACAGTTGTATTTATTGAGTAGGTCTACACATTGTCCTCCGTTCAAACATGGGTTGCTTTGGCATTCATTTATTTCTGAAATGTATCCAATACCAAACAATATTGAATTATTTTAGATGAAAAAGTCTAATTGATTTTACATTTTTAATTTGCAACCAAAAATATACACTTGGAAACAGTCAAATGAACAAAAAGCCTGAAAAATACTATTGATTATTTTTTTGTTTATTTTTATATGAGGCAGAATTTATGCAAATGCAGAACCTTGTTAATTCTGGGTAGTCGCGAAATCATTCAACACCAAATACAGATCTTTGGATGGCATCTTATCTCTTAATAATCATGAAGTTGGAGAATGGGATTTATCCTAGTAAACTTGAAATAAGAGACTCAACTGATTTGTCCAGTCCTGGTTCATACTACATCATTTATATATGATACCTATGAAAGGCTACATTTGAAAGTTTATGACAAACTCGATGACAATTTTCAATCTTTTGTCCTCAACGTTCATGTTCTATGCTGCAATAACGTTTTATTTGTATGCATTAAACGAAGCTAGGTATTTTAAAAGCTGGTTCCCGTATACCCTGGTATATCCATTTGACAGTTGCCCCAGTATGCTGCGGTATAGACTTATATACCCTGTTTTACATATGGTTCCAGTACATCTTGACATATACACTAGAAGGGGGTTTTACCGGAATAATTGCGAAATTCCGAAATAGTTAGACACTTTCCGTAATCTTTGGAAAAATCCGGAATCTTAAGACAAAAATCCGGAATAATAAGTCAAAATCCGAAATAATTAGGCAAAATCCGGAATAATCAGACAAAATCCGGAATAATCGGTCAAAATCCGGAATAATAAGGCTATATTTTTTACGGTAAATTTTCCGGAATCTAAAGATTCCGGATTTTGTCTGATTATTCCGGATTTTGTCTAATTATTTCGGATTTTGCCTAATTATTTCGGATTTTGACTTATTATTCCGGAAAATGTCAAATTATTACGGTAAAGTATTTTAAAAAATTTAAATTTTCAATTCGCGCCATTTTGTCTTATTTCACCGACGTGCAAATAGTCGCACTTTCAATGAACATGTGTAAGGGGAAAAAATACCTTACAAATACTTGTAATAAATGTTCCGCCCTCGATCAGCCGCCATTTTTAATTTGCCTGTATGGTGTTCACCGTGCCGATGTATTTATTTTATCAAGTTTTCTAAACTACGGTAAATAAAATATCAGAAATTTATTTATAAATTAATATGTCCTTTGTAAATAGGAAGAATTTATATGTTAAAATATAAATGTTTATTATACTTCCACGAACAAAAAATACAGTAGACTTATATCGAGTGTAGATGATTTTAAAATAATGTACATTGAATGGGAAACTGAAATGGTTTATTTTATTCACATGGAATATTTTCGTAGGATAATATTTTCTTTGATCCACGGCTAATTTTTACAGGTAAATATTGTTCATATACAATATTTTAAGGATAAGACATGGCATTTATTCCACCGGATAGATTTTACCATGAAAGTATATCCTCCCGGACACATTTTCACCCAGATAAAATTATCGATGACATAACCACTTGGCTGTGATGGTTTTTATTTTCTTAATACCCTGTATGAACCTTGAACGCTTGATTTACACTATCCCGCGGATACTCCAAACCCCATAATTTCTGACTTGCTATGGTAGATATATATGTTGTATAATTATAAATATAGTTATTAATTTACCATGTTTCACAGTTCAATTGTTATGCAATGGTCGTTCACGTGTCCTCTTATATAATTAATTAAGATACATAATTATGTAACTATATCTCATATAATAGGGATAACAACAAATGATTATGATGACATTTAAATACAGGTAAATTATAGGTAAAATTACAGGTAAAACACCCTTGAATAGGCCCCTTAATCCCCATCTCTCATGGGGTTAGGCATTTGGGGACCACACCATTTTCATACATGTTATTCACTATACTAATTACATTTGTTTAATTATCACAGATCATGCAGCAGGCGTGTTCATCGTTAAATTTAGTATCTTGCTTTCCAGAACGGATGTCGGTTAGATCACCATTACTGGCACTAGTGGTTGACGTCATTACATAACCATCTACTACTTTCCCGGTAAAAACGATAAATTACACATGTACTAATTAATACAAATGTTGCTGCTAATATATAAACAAGGAATGCGCGATGTCAAAAGATGAAAATATGGTAACATATAACACTGCACATTGCAGATGGGATCAACCTTGCCTTGAACGCCAATGTAAAACCAACACTGTATTAAATGTCGTAGATGGAACCGATATGATAATTGTTTTTTTTTCACACGAAAATCCAAAAGAGCGACCGGTCATGAATTAATGATTGTAAAGTAACGCTCCATGTGTCATGATCATGGCCCTCATCTACGATTATAAAATCTTGCAATATTGACAAATTTTATAAACGTTCGTTTGTGGAAAAGGTTTCGATTGACAAAATATCTCTCTCTCTCTCTCTCTCTCTCTCTCTCCATATACTAAAATCAGGTCAGGAAATACATTTTTATTAGATCCAAGGATCTTCACATGAAGACGATAGTGCAGAAAGATTTACTAGTTTTACTTGATGAAATGGTGATTTATTTATTTATTTATTTATTTATTTATTTAAATACAAATTTATTAACCGCGAAGTCATAAAATAATAAAATATTAACTCATGACAGTTTAAAACTGATGTGTGTAATTTAAAGATGCTGTAGTCTTCTCTCCATCACTAACCCCCTCTCCCTCTCTCTATAATATTTATTTATTTATTTATTTATTTATTTATTTATTTATTATTTATTTATTTTTTTATTATTTTTATTTATTTATTTATTTATTATTTATTTATTTATTTACTTGAATTCAAAGATACGGTAGTCTTCTCTCCGTCACTAACCCCCTCTCCCTCTCTATTTATTTATTTGAATACACACGGGTATTTAATGGTAAAAGTTGTCATATTATGCATATTACTACTATTGGGAACAGAGATTGGGAAGAAGATTACCTCGGTAAGTTTCCATTCAAATAAATCTAGGTAATTAATGAGATTAACACCATACCGGTAAATTTGTCACGTGGACTATACCATTCGTCTGCCAAGGTTAAAGGGTTTTGAATTTGCTTCCGTTATCAATAGTTACGTAAGTTGTTGGTGAAGTATACCGATGGTAATTAATTAGTAACCGTGATATGTTTATTATACTTAATTTACACCTTCCTAATTTTAACGACTAGTAGTCAAACTGCCACTATTGAAATAAATAAATTGTTTGAATCCCGGACCTGTGTTTGATTGATCATTAAATAAATAAATAAATAAATAAATAAATAAATAATAAATAAATAATAAATAAATAAATAAATATGAGCCCTCTACTCAATATTTGTTTGCTGTCTGAAAATATTATAATGAAAGAATTTTCAATTTAAACATATTAGGGGCGGATCCAGAGTCTTGTTGAAAGGGGGGGGGGCACAAGTTCGCGCCGAAAACGCGATGTCCTAGGAAGGTCTGGGGGCATGTTTCCCCTTAAAAATTTACTTTTTCATTACATATGATGCGATTTCCTGCATCTAGAACCCTGTCGTAACTCCTTCTTACCTTACATTCAAGGTGGATGTAAGCGAGTTAAAGAACTAATCAGGCTTTTTCAAAAAAATTAACATTGACGGCAGACTGACAGGAGTCTATTAGTGTCAATGAGTCAGAAACTGTACTGTCGAAATTCGTCGCCGTCGGTAACTTGTCGTGTCAGTCTCTTTATCTGTCGAGGTGTAGTCGTGCAACGCATTTCCAGAAGAGAGGTTGTTGGCCCCTTGGAAATGGTAGATCGATACGTCGATCCTTCTGAGGGATACCAGTGTTTTGATTTAATTTGGTCGATAATGGATGGACGTGATCTGGGGGTCAGGGTGATTCAGTCGGGTTGATAAACTTCACGCTCATAAGTGGAAAATATCTTTGTTTGAATCCCGGACCTGTGGCTGATTGATCATTAATTAAGGGGGTTTAACGCCCAAGTCAGGAATATTTCACTTTTATCGAGACGTCACCAGCTACAGGTGTAGGTGCAGAATAATTTACCTGTGCTTTGCGCTGGTGGCATTATGAGTAAGGATTTTTCATCGTGCCATGTCTGCGGTGACAAGGGGCCTCGGTTTTTAAGGTTTGTCCGAAAGACCCGCTTTCATTTCTAATGCCGAGCGAACAGTCAATACCATTTTTTTAAGTCTTGGGTCAGACCGAGGGACAAAACCTGCGACCTCAAATTTACAGAGCGAGCACTTTACCAATTATGCTGACTGCTACCGAAGTGGTAGGTCTCCTACCTCTCCCGTACTTTCAAGTGAATGTTATTATATCATTAGTTTTAAAATGACTAATTAGTCAGTTTCAGCATTGTGTATTAAAGGTATGTCATGCGGATACCATACTACTCATATACTATTTTTTGAATTTAATATAAAAAATACATTCAAAAAATGGTATATGACATGGACAATACCATTTTTTGAATGTAGTTTTTGATTAAATTTAAAAAATGGTATATCACAGGTGCGACACACAAGAATCCCGTCATCAGAAAAGAGCACTGATCATTTTAGATGGATTAGTTTCATATAGCCGATAAACGGACGAATAGAGACTGATTTTTGTCATTTAAACCAATTAAATTTTTTAATGCATAAAAAGTGGGGCTTTTATTCGCGCTATAAAAGTATACAAAAATGATAATCGTGTGCTAAGAAATGTAATATTCTGAATTAGCTCTCTCTCTCTCTCTCTCGACCATGTCCTTTGGTTTGAAAAGTCAACTTAAATAATTCACATATGATTGATGAAATCACATTCTTTATGGAATCTTTCCTCGAAGAAGAATTACGCTTGGAGTATTGATAACGATCATGTTTAAAATTCAGTCTTTTTTACAAGACCGAAGTCTCTTAATTAGTATTCCTAATTAACGTCATCTACTGATTTCTTTCATGCCTCAGCGACCAGGTAAACAACATTATCACTTAAGACTGGTCAGTACTACCTGAATTCTTTCATGCCTCAGCGAACTGGCACATTACATCATCACCTGATAGCAATTTACTACCTGTACGCGGATAATTAACCAGTACCACTAATTAACTGGGCTACTGGTTGAGTGACAGTTTGCGGTGTGAGAGACAATCCCCCAACCCCCGCTGGATCCGCCACTGCATATTTGTTGAAATTAACTTTTTAAGTGATGCATGTGGATATAAATGGTAGGCAGTTTATTTTATTTTATCCACATACCTGTATCAGTTTATCATGTCATATCACTCCGTCTATATATACAGTGAGTTTTTTTTACGTAAAAACCTGTTTTTTTTAATAAAAGTTAAGTAGCCCCAAAAAGCGTATTAAATAATTTTTTTATATTACCCTCTTTATCTATTATTGAAAGCTTAAAAATTTCAAACGTAAAAAGTCCCAAAATCTCTAAAATTAATCAAAATCATCAAAGTTATACTTTTTCATGATATGAGGAATAAATTAATGTTTTTAATATTTCAAAACTTTATTAAGAAATAAAAGTTAATCCTTCATAAATCTTTGTTAGCTTCAGCCAGAGACATATATATGTCTCTGCTTCAGCACGGTATCAACACGATACATCCGCGCATGCGCACATGCGTTCGTACGGAAAGCCTCTGTATGAAAGGATGTCGACTGCTGTCGAGCTTAGTGATAGATAGTTTTAGGTATTTTTTTCCCCTTACACAGTTTTCTTGAAAGTGCGACTATTTGCACGTTGGTGAAAAACTACAAAATGGCGCGAATTGAAAATTTAAATTTTTTAAAATACTTTACCGTAATAATTGGACATTTTCCGGAATAATAAGTCAAAATCCGAAATAATTAGGCAAAATCCGAAATAATTAGACAAAATCCGGAATAATCAGACAAAATCCGGAATCTAAATCCGGAATCTTTAGATTCCGGAAAATTTACCGTAAACAAAATAGCCTTATTATTCCGGATTTTGACCGATTATTCCGGATTTTGTCTGATTATTCCGGATTTTGCCTAATTATTTCGGATTTTGACTTATTATCCGGATTTTTGTCTTAAGATTCCGGATTTTTCCAAAGATTACGGAAAGTGTCTAACTATTCCGGAATTTCGCAATTATTCCGGTAAAACCCCCTTCTAGTGATATTAGTAGACCAGTGTGACAGTAGGTTCAAATATGTTATTGTATGCACGTACATACCTGTTTCACAGTTGGTCCCTGTATATCCTGGTACACATGCACACGCGTACATGTTTATTAAGTCGTGACAAGAACCGCCATTTTGACATGGATTACTTTGACATTCGTTAATTTCTGTAAACAAAAATGAGTTCAATTAAAATCTTCTTTATTATCTATACTTAAAACCACACAATAAAAATCTTATTTACATTTTATTTAATATGTTTGAGTTGTCAATAATTAGTTGTCCATGACAATCGCAATGACTTCAGTTTTTCTATTGTCAACTTTTCCTTTTATATGCAGCAATACACCTGCTTCAGCTGTTTATTATGTATTTGTTGTGGAATTTATACCCTATAGGAAGAGCGTCTTGCAACTTCATGGGATACACGTGTTCCAATTAATGTACCAGTTTAAAAGTTTTAACTTTGCTTTGGGAATCTGATTTGGACATGGATGTGTTTGTTTGATTTTGTTTATTACAACGGTAGCTTTTTAAAATTAATTTATTTCTACAATTGTATCAGTTATATTTGTTCATATAATGTACCTGTCTGACAATTGGTTCCAGTATATCCCGGTTTACATCTACAGGTGTATCTGTTAATCTCGTTTATACAGGTAGCTTGATTCTGACATGGGTCACTTTGGCATTCATTGATGTCTGAAATGTTTTAAAAAAGTTCTATTGTCAATAAATTAAAGTTTATAGGTTCAACCTTCATTATATAAGGTGAAACAATTTTTGTGGTGTCCAATTTTCGTGATTTTTAGAAAAATACGACATCATGACGTTGGCTGGCCGTTTCCTTGTTTAGAGTTAATGTAAAGGAAGAATTTTTATATACACTATTTTTTTAAAATGTGTATTCATCGCTCAATATGTTCATGAAAATAACATATATTTGAATACTACGAAAATTTATCATTTTACAGTATGGTAAAAAAAAGCTGATTTGCAAATTTTAGACTAAAAATCGAAAAAAACATGATTGTACATTGTAGTATGTTTAATTAAAAGGAAGAGCAAAATAAAAAAATAGGCGCTGCTAGAATATTTAACAATATCAGTTTTTAAAACTAAGTCCAGATGCCTAGAATATGGTACCACTACCAAAAGGAACACAAAAAGTAACAACAATTACAACAACAATAATAAAATTATAATAATAAGGTAAACTATTTCAAATTATCGAACAAGCAAAAATAGAATATATTGAATGCAGTACCTATTTGGCAATTTATGCCTAAAAATCCTGGTCGACAGATGCAACTATAACGGTTTATGTGGTCTTTACATTGTCCTCCATTCTGACAGGGGACACTTTGACATTCGTTGATATCTGAAACAAATTATAAATAATGTGTTTAGTGCCTAAGAATAAAACTTTATGTCTTATCTAGGGTACCTGTAGACATTTTGTGTCTGTTAATAAACAAGTTAAACTAGTTTCTATCATGAAAATATTGAGGCTTTCTTATGCACCTTTATTTGCAATATGACTGTACCCGTCTTTGATTCAACATACAGAAGCAATTGTATTGCAATTCCCATGAAAGACAATTGGGGTCATGACCCTTGATGTGTATCAAGTTTCCCGCAATTTTACGTCATGTCCTACAAAGGGGGTCACGTTATCATCCTATCTCACATGAACTGGTATGGAAGAAATAGCGTCAAGGGTTAAAACAAATCAAAAGAAAGAATTGTAAATATAAGAAATGACATTTCTGCTCATCGTATTTCAAGGGGTAATGCAAGATAGTGTGGCGCATGCCAAATTCAAAATGAAGGGCTTCGACCTTCATCGAATTTGGCAAGCGCCACACTATCTTGCATTACCCCTTGAAATACCATGATCAGAATGTCATTTCTTAAGTCAATTACCTTCCTACGTAAAGTTTACTTGAGAATGTAATCGAATAAAGCTGCCGATTATTGAACTGACAAATAAATGGGGCAGTTCTAAATGATGAAGTGGACTGCAGTTATGGTGTTTTACACCCCAATCAAGATTCTTTCACTTATATCTAGGCGATTAATTCATGGATAGCGGGACTCCAGCAGAAACAACCAAATCTATTAGACATACCTATTTCACACGTGCGTCCGGCGTAGCCTGGCCAACAGAAACAGGTGAAGTAATTACTTGTTAGGGTACACGTTCCTCCGTTTCTGCATGGTAGTGATTTACAATGGTCATCTGAAAGATATAATATTCAGCTTGTCGGAATATCTACTTTGATTTTGAAAAAAAAACTTTTGGCAGGCGATTAAAGTCAAACAATATGGACTGTTTGCACAATGGATATTAAACTACGTGAAATTTCAGTTACATTTCTTTCAAGTGAAAACTAATATATTTTTTTCATTTTATTTAGTTTCATTAATTAGTAGAGATGTTACCTCATATACATTTTGTTATGTATAATATTATAATACATGTATATACATACATGTTTATATAGTATACGTATTTACTTACTTTGTTCTGATGTAAGCCTATATTCAGATTTACGTTTTACATCCCAGTCAAGAATATTTCACTTATATTAAGACGTCACTAGCTATAAGTGAAGAGTCAATTTAAGGTTGGTTGGTTGGTTGAATGTTGCTTAACGTCACATCAGCAATTTTTCAGCTATTCGCGACGAGAACTATTTTATTAATCTCTATGGATTAATCTATGAACTATTTTGTATATGCATGTGAAGTGCGAGTGTGTTGTATGGTCTGCCTTGTACTAGCGCGCACTCAGGGCGACTTTAACGTGCTAGCTCACAGAGTCAGTACGCCGCAGACAAGCGTACCACTCCCCCAGTCCATTATACTGATACCAGGTGAATCAGTAAAGGCCAACGGCAAGGAAAATTCACTTTTACAAGGAAAATTCACTTTCCCACATGTGGTCCGAGCGGGACTCGAACTCACAGCGGTGAGAGACCCTGGATTTGAAGACTGACGTCTTATCCATTAGGCCACCGCGGCCTCAAGAGTCAATTTAAGGGAAATTTGAAGTGTGGCACATCTACTGCATCGGATTTTAAGGTTGTTTCAGAAAGATCCCATGACATTCATTTCAAAAAGACGAGTGATTTTTGATAGATCATTGACTTGCTATTTTCAAGTCTTGTTAAGACCAGAATGTGGTTCCACCCGACCTCCCACATACAGACTGAACACTCTACAAACTGAGCTACGTTAACCGTAATGTTAAAATAAGAGGCCCAATGGGCCTGATACGTTCACCTGATAAAATATGGCTAGCGGATAGATTTCAAGAAAACATAAATAGTGAAAGCCCAATGTCAAAATATTCCATATAGAAACTATTTGATTGTTCTTTTGCACCCGAGACCTTGATCTTTGAATCAATGGCCTTCATCTATATATTAAAATGATCCTTGTATAAAGCCCTAAAATACTCTAAAATACATGCCTATACAAAACGTTTATATTTTTCAAGATATTTAACCTTTTCTGTGTTGTTTCGCATATGTGATCCTGAACTTTGAAACCATGACCTTCGTCACTATATCTAAATTATCGGTGTATCAATTAATATTTGCAATATTCTAATATACATGCCTAAACGAATAGTTTATAGTTTTTAAAATTATTAATCATTTTGGTATTGTTTTGCGTCTTTGGTCTTGACCTTTTGAACCTATGACTTTTCTCATACATCAAAATGATCGTTGTATCAATACCCACAACATTCATTTCAATGTACATACCTATATAAAAAGTTTATAGTTTTCGAGATGATAAACCATTTTGTTATTGTTTTGCATCTGTGCACCTTTATATCAAAATGATCGTTGTATGAATACTTACAAGTTTCCAATATGCAAGCTATACAAAACGTTTATAGTTTTGGATATAAAGTCCATTTACGATCCTTTAGTCTCTTGGTTTTTCGTAAAATTCTCTAAAACGAAACTTTTTATTTTAAAAGTAAAATCGTACATTTATTATACAATTCATGCCGTAATTAATTTTTAATATTTCTATTCTTAAACTTTTCTCAGTTTTGCTCCATACTCCGTAAATTTTGGTCAATTTTGAGCAACGGCTATTTTGTCTAAGTCCTACATTTCGGTTGATACCATTTCGGACAGGGAAATGCTGAGCTAATTTGCATAAGAAATACTTATCGACAATATGTTGATACGCAACACTACACATGATTGACAAGGACGGATATTGTTTTCATAAATTTGTTTATAAAATGACTCAAAATTGTTTAAATATATCAATAGTTATCAATATACATATGGTGTTATAATGCTGCACGTACGAGTATGTCATGTACTAAGAATTTTTGTTTACAAGATTTTTGTACGAAATAGCATTCTTGCCACAATTTGCATCCAAATTATTATTTGAGACAACGTTCTCTCTCTCTCTCTCTCTCTCTCTCTCTCTCTCTCTCTCTCTCTCTCTCGTTGTACCATAATTCTTACTGAAATTCATTTAAGAAAGGTGATACTTAACCTTGACAAACTTAAAACAATTCACATGCAAATCATTATTTGAGACAATGCTCTCTCTCTCTCTCTCTTTGTACCATTATATTATTTTTAAATGGTAAATTATGGTAACTAATTAAACTTATAAATCGTGTGTACATGTACGGATGATTAGAAAGACTGCAAGAACTTTGTCAAATCTACTTGTTGGTTGGCAAGAACTACCGTATTCATGATCAGGTGTACACGTGTTGTAAAAGTCGGTCAACTTTGCCTTTAGCAATTTGGTAACCGGGTTATACTTAGAGGCGTATGTTACAAATATTTCTGATCGTTGTAGCAGGAAATATGAATTAAATGATAAGGATAAATCAACAACTGTGTAGATCTTTAGAGACATTAACCCCAAAAAAGTTTCAGAAAAACTGGTTGTGATATCAATATATACACGTGGTTGGGGGTGACTATCTTCGTAGAATCGAAGAATCGTGTAAATGACCCGTAACAGAAACTGATTAGCATATGAAAAAGCCTCTCACTCCTGTTTTTGGTATCGTCGCAAAGGTTAGGAAAATGGCGCTAAAATAATTTACATAGCGATATCGAAGGGGATATTAAAAAGTTTTAATATGAAGTAAAGAGAGTAGATTACACTAGAAGGGGGTTTTACCGGAATAATTGCGAAATTCCGGAATAGTTAGACACTTTCCGTAATCTTTGGAAAAATCCGGAATCTTAAGACAAAAATCCGGAATAATAAGTCAAAATCCGAAATAATTAGGCAAAATCCGGAATAATCAGACAAAATCCGGAATAATCGGTCAAAATCCGGAATAATAAGGCTATTTTTTTACGGTAAATTTTCCGGAATCTAAAGATTCCGGATTTTGTTTTGTCTGATTATTCCGGATTTTGTCTAATTATTTCGGATTTTGCCTAATTATTTCGGATTTTGACTTATTATTCCGGAAAATGTCCAATTATTACGGTAAAGTATTTTAAAAAATTTAAATTTTCAATTCGCGCCATTTTGTCGTTTTTCACCAACGTGCAAATAGTCGCACTTTCAAGAAAACTGTGTAAGGGGAAAAAAATACCTAAAACTATCTATCACTAAGCTCGACAGCAGTCGACATCCTTTCATACAGAGGCTTTCCGTACGAACGCATGTGCGCATGCGCGGATGTATCGTGTTGATACCGTGCTGAAGCAGAGACATATATTGTCTCTGGCTGAAGCTAACAAAGATTTATGAAGGATTAACTTTAATTTCTTAATAAAGTTTTGAAATATTAAAAACATTAATTTATTCCTCATATCATGAAAAAGTATAAGTTTGATGTTTTTGATTAATTTTAGAGATTTTGGGACTTTTACGTTTGAAATTTTTAAGCTTTCAATATAGATAAAGAGGGTAATATAAAAAAATTATTTAATAAGCTTTTGGGGCTACTTAACTTTTATTAAAAAAAACAGGTTTTTACGTAAAAAACTCACTGTATATATAGACGGAGTGATATGACATGATAAACTGATACAGGTATGTGATAAAATAAAATAAACTGCCTACCATTTATATCCACATGCATCACTTAAAAAGTTAATTTCAACAAATATGCAGTGGCGGATCCAGCGGGGGTTGGGGGATTGTCTCTCACACGCAAATTGTCACTCAACCAGTGGACCAGTTAATTAGTGGTACTGGTTAATTATCCGCGTACAGGTAGTAAATTGCTATCAGGTGATGATGTAATGTGCCAGTTCGCTGAGGCATGAAAGAATTCAGGTAGTACTGACCAGTCTTAAGTGATAATGTTATTTACCTGATCGCTGAGGCATGAAAGAAATCAGTAGATGACGTTAATTAGGAATACTAATTAAGAGACTTCGGTCTTGTCAAAAAGACTGAATTTTAAACATGATCGTTATCAATACTCCAAGCGTAATTCTTCTTCGAGGAAAGATTCCATAAAGAATGTGATTTCATCAATCATACGTGAATTATTTAATTTGACTTTTCAAACCAAAGGACATGGTCGAGAGAGAGAGAGAGAGAGCTAATTCAGAATATTACATTTTTTAGCACACGATTATCATTTTTGTATACTTTTATAGCGCGAATAAAAGCCCCACTTTTTATGCATTAAAAAATTAATTGGTTTAAATGACAAAAATCAGTCTCTATTCGTCCGTTTATCGGCTATATGAAACTAATCCATCTAAAATGATCAGTGCTCTTTTCTGATGACGGGATTCTTGTGTGTCGCACCTGTGATATACCATTTTTTAAATTTAATCAAAAACTACATTCAAAAAATGGTATTGTCCATGTCATATACCATTTTTTGAATGTATTTTTTATATTAAATTCAAAAAATAGTATATGAGTAGTATGGTATCCGCATGACACACCTTTAATACACAATGCTGAAACTGACTAATTAGTCATTTTAAAACTAATAATATAATAACATTCACTTGAAAGTACAGGAGAGGTAGGAGACCTACCACTTCGGTAGCAGCCAGCATAATTGGTAAGTGCTCGCTCTGTAAATTTGAGGTCGCAGGTTTTGTCCCTCGGTCTGACCCAAGACTTGAAAAATGGTAGTGACTGTTCGCTCGGCATTAGAAATGAAAGCGGGTCTTTCGGACAAACCTTAAAAACCGAGGCCCCTTGTCACCGCAGACATGGCACGATGAAAAATCCTTACTCATAATGCCACCAGCGCAAAGCACAGGTAAATTATTCTGCACCTACACCTGTAGCTGGTGACGTCTCGATAAAAGTGAAATATTCCTGACTTGGACGTTAAACCCCTTAATTAATGATCAATCAGCCACAGGTCCGGGATTCAAACAAAGATATTTTCCACTCATGAGCGTGAAGTTTATCAACCGACTGAATCACCCTGACCACCAGATCACGTCCATCCATTATCGACCAAATTAAATCAAAACACTGGTATCCCTCAGAAGGATCGACGTATCGATCTACCATTTCCAAGGGGCCAACAACCTCTCTTCTGGAAATGCGTTGCACGACTACACCTCGACAGATAAAGAGACTGACACGACAAGTTACCGACGGCGACGAATTTCGACAGTACAGTTTCTGACTCATTGACACTAATAGACTCCTGTCAGTCTGCCGTCAATGTTAATTTTTTGAAAAAGGCTGATTAGTTCTTTAACTCGCTTACATCCACCTTGAATGTAAGGTAAGGAGTTACGACAGGGTTCTAGATGCAGGAAATCGCATCATATGTAATGAAAAAGTAAATTTTTAAGGGGAAACATGCCCCCAGACCTTCCTAGGACATCGCGTTTTCGGCGCGAACTTGTGCCCCCCCCCTTTCAACAAGACTCTGGATCCGCCCCTGATATGTTTAAATTGAAAATTCTTTCATTATAATATTTTCAGACAACAAACAAATATTGAGTAGAGGGCTCATATTTATTTATTTATTTATTTATTTATTTATTTAATGATCAATCAAACACAGGTCCGGGATTCAAACAATTTATTTATTTCAATAGTGGCAGTTTGACTACTAGTCGTTAAAATTAGGAAGGTGTAAATTAAGTATAATAAACATATCACGGTTACTAATTAATTACCATCGGCATACTTCACCAACAACTTACGTAACTATTGATAACGGAAGCAAATTCAAAACCCTTTAACCGTGGCAGACGAATGGTATAGTCCACGTGACAAATTTACCGGTATGGTGTTAATCTCATTAATTACCTAGATTTATTTGAATGGAAACTTACCGAGGTAATCTTCTTCCCAATCTCTGTTCCCAATAGTAGTAATATGCATGATATGACAACTTTTACCATTAAATACCCGTGTGTATTCAAATAAATAAATAAATAGAGGGAGAGGGGGTAGTGACGGAGAGAAGACTACCGTATCTTTGAATTCAAGTAATAAATAAATAATAAATAAATAAATAAATAAATAAATAAATATAAATATTATAGAGAGAGGAGGGGGTTAGTGATGGAGAGAAGACTACAGCATCTTTAAATTACACACATCAGTTTTAAACTGTCATGATTTAATATTTCTTTATTTTATGACTTCGCGGTTAATAAATTTGTATTTAAATAAATAAATAAATAAATAAATAAATAAATAAATAAACACCATTTCATCAAGTAAAACTAGTAAATCTTTCTGCACTATCGTCTTCATGTGAAGATCCTTGGATCTAATAAAAATGTATTTCCTGACCTGATTTTAGTATATGGAGAGAGAGAGAGAGAGAGAGAGAGAGAGAGAGAGAGAGAGATTTTGTCAATCGAAACTTTTTCCACAAACGAACGTTTATAAAATTTGTCAATATTGCAAGATTTTATAATCGTAGAAGAGGGCCATGATCATGACACATGTCGGAGCGTTACTTTACAATCATTAATTCATGACCGGTCGCTCTTTTGGATTTTCGTGTGAAAAAAAACAATTATCATATCGGTTCCATCTACGACATTTAATACAGTGTTGGTTTTAATTGGCGTTCAAAGCAAGGTTGATCCCATCTGATGTGCAGTGTTATATGTTACCATATTTTCATCTTTTGACAACGCGCATTCCTTGTTTATATATTAGCAGCAACATTTGTATTAGTACACATGTGTAATTTATCGTTTTTACCGGGAAAGTAGTAGATGGTTATGTAATGACGTTAACCACTAGTGCCAGTAATGGTGATCTAACCGACGTCCGTTCTGGAAAGCAAGATACTAAATTTAACGATGAACACGCCTGCTGCATGATCTGTGATAATTTAACAAATGTAATTAGTATAATTAATCACATGTATGAAAATGGTGTGGTCCCCAAATGCCTAACCTCATGAGAGATGGGGATTAAGGGGCCTATTCAAGGGTGTTTTACCTGTAATTTTACCTATAATTTACCTGTATTTTAATGTCATCATAATCATTTATTGTTATCCCTATTATATGAGATATAGTTACATAATTATGTATCTTAACTAATTATATAAGAGGACACGTGAACGACATTGCATAACAATTGAACTGTGAAACATGGTAAATTAATAACTATATTTAATTATACAGCATATATCTACCATAGCAAGTCAGAAATTATGGGTTTGGAGTATCCGCGGGATAGTGTAAATCAAGCGTTCAAGGTTCATACAGGGTATAAGAAAATAAAAACATCAGCCAAGTGGTTATGTAATCGATAATTTTATCCGGGTGAAAATGTGTCCGGGAGGATATACTTTCATGGCAAAATCTATCCGGCGAATAAATGCCATGGCTTATCCTTAAAATATTGTATATGAACAATATTTACCTGTAAAATATTAGCCATGATCAAAGAAAATATTATCCTACGAAAATATTCCATTGGATAAAATAAACCATTACAGTTTCCCATTCAATGTACATTATTTAAATCATCTACACTCGATATAAGTCTACTGTATTTTTTGTTCGTGGAAGTATAATAACATATAAATTCTTCCTATTTACAAAGGACATATTAATTTATAAATAAATTTCTGATATTTTATTTACCGTAGTTTAGAAAACTTGATAAAATAAATACATCGGCACGGTGAACACCATACAGGCAAATTAAAAATGGCGGCTGATCGAGGGCGGAACATTTATTACAAGTATTTGTAAGGTATTTTTTCCCCTTACACATGTTCATTGAAAGTGTGGCTATTTGCACGTCGGTGAAATAAGACAAAATGGCGCGAATTGAAAATTTAAATTTTTTAAAATACTTTACCGTAATAATTGGACATTTTCCGGAATAATAAGTCAAAATCCGAAATAATTAGGCAAAATCCGAAATAATTAGACAAAATCCGGAATAATCAGACAAAATCCGGAATCTTTAGATTCCGGAAAATTTACCGTAAAAAATATAGCCTTATTCCGGATTTTGACCGATATTCGGATTTTGTCTGATTATTCCGGATTTTGCCCAATATTTCGGATTTTGACTTATTATTCCGGATTTTTGTCTTAAGATTCCGGATTTTTCCAAAGATTACGGAAAGTGTCTAACTATTTCGGAATTTCGCAATTATTCCGGTAAAACCCCCTTCTAGTGATTAGACATCGGTTACAACAGGCCACATTACGGCATAGGCTTGTTTTCACAATGCAAAAAGCTATGATTTTTATTCACACGTTAACCCCATGAAAAGGGACAAAAACCAAGAGACTAATTGGTTGTAAACAGACTTTAGTTAACCGTTACAGTATTTTTTTCGCACCTGGACGTATGTGACCTTGACCGATGAATTCATGACCATCATCTATATAAAAATGATTGTTCGGTCAAAACCCACAATATTCTAATATACATGCCTCTACAAAAAGTTTATAGTTTTGGAAATTATTAATAGCGTTGTTATTGTTTTGCATCTATGACTTTGACCTTTGAATCCATGGTTTTCGTCTATATAAAAAATGATCGTTACATCAATGCCAACAATATTCTTATATACATGCCTATACAAAAAGTTTATACTTTTCCAGATAATTCACATTCCGGTATTATTTTGTATCTGTGACCTCGACCTTTCAACTAATGACCTTTTACTACACAATATCATCAAAATGATTAATGAATCAAAACCTACAACATTCTAATATACAAGCATATACAAAAAGTTAATAATTTCCAAATTTTTACAATTTCGGTATTCTTTCTTATCTGTGACCTTGACCTTCATCTTTATATCAAAATGATCGTTGTATCAATACCTACATTAATCCATACAAAAAGATTTATAGTTTTTGAGACAATTAACCGTTACAGTATTCTTTCGCATCTGTGACCTTAACCATTAAACCAATCATTGTACATTTCATCTATATATCAAAATCATCGTTACATCAATATTTACAATATTTTTATATACATGCCTATACAAAATTTTTATACTTTTCCAGATAATTAAACATCCCGGTATTGTTTTGCATTTGTGACCTTGACCATTGAACCCGTGACCTTTATATAATCATCTTCGCAACAATACCTTCGCTACGCTACGCGGTTGTACACGATTTGTGATCATTCTGACGTTGTAATACCCCCGAAAACTATACACTACATAAAAAATTAAATTCAATTCTAAAATGTATAATAGTTGAAAGGATAATAATAATAAAAGTATTACGTACTACTGCAATTTGTTGCATAATGACGTGGACAAGGTGTAGAAAGATAGCACGACAGCCCAGGTCCACAAGGGGTTTTTGAACAGTATACCTCTTGCACATTTTCCTGCTATAATAATAATAATAATAATAATAATAATAATAATAATAATAAGAAGAAGAAGAAGAAGAAGAAGAAGAAGAAGAACCAACACTTCATACTTATAATTAAAAACAAATTACAAAAAAAAAAAAAAAAAAAAAAAAAAAAATACTGATGCCTATTTTGCGCGTATGCTTAAATAACGGAAACTAAAATAGAACCAAAATGGGTCCTTATTATGACGTTAAATAACAGAACCCCCAAAAATGCCAATAAAAGTACTAATTTTATGCAGGGTTTGGTAATAATTAGATAAAATAATGCAGACAACGTTCTATTTACAAGTGCAATAGTTTTTGGAAAGTTGGTCTTTTAATGAACATAGTTTCTTGCTCTAACCTCTACAATATATGCACCATATATGTGAAATTCTAAGCACCTGTCACTCATTAAGAAATGTTCCTTTGTTTCACAGTTATATAGAAAGTTGGATGCAACTGGCTTTATAAACATCTTCTTTAACATTGATATTCTGTACATTGTAACAACTCCTAATGAAGTTATGAAGTCTGGACTTTATTAAGCGCTGGACTTCATTTGGAGTTGCTACAGCGCAAAAACAAGGCATCCCTTACCATGCATATTGTTTTATGATGTTCACAGTAAGCCTCAGCCTGACAATGCTGATCAAGACCTCTTTTCCACACGTCTCTCTGGGTACGAAGAAAGGTAACAGCAGCATTTTTATTCAAAAATGATTTTCCCCGGCTTGGATATCCATGTAATTTAGCTTCTGAAAATGATACCAATTTAGATAAAAAAATTAAAATCAATAAATAAATATATGAATTAATAAATAAATAAAAAAATTAGTTTCACAATGTTGGTCCAAGCGCACTAATGATGAGAAATTGTATTCCGCAACGTCCGTCTAGTGTTGTAAAATTAAAACTGTTATATGTAAATAAGACATTTAACCTTTTTCGACAACAATATCGATTCGTTGCCTAGATGAGAATATTATAATTAAAGAAAAACCTGCCTTAGGGACAATCTCTCTAAAATTATGGTGGTGTTTATAGACTGATTGTTGATTATATTCAACCATTTAGCACAAGTCTTTAGGTTCAAGGTACATATATGACGTTTTACGTCCCAGTCAAAAATTCTGCACTCATATCAAGACGTCACCCGCTATAGGTGAATTGGCAGAAAATTTGACCTTTGCAGGCCGCTCAAGGCAATGTGCAGGGAGGTTTCTTCAACACGTCACGGCTGTCCCACATATGTGGTTTCAGTTTACGTGTTTGACTTTATTTGCCAGTTTTTACTTTGCTTTGGAATTGTGATTTGGACATGGATTGGCATGCTTTGATGATTATAACACGTCTTCTGATCCGAGTTAATAAATAAATAAAGTTTTACATTGAATTTTAGACTTCATTTAAATACTAAGGGAACCCTAAATGATTTAAACTAAATAAAAATTTCCAGATCGATAAGTTCATGGCCGGAACAGTAGGTGGTACATATATGATTTTGAATGCTATCTTAATTTTGTAAACACGATTTATTCAATATAGCCCTCTACCTGATATATTATTTAAACAGGAAGAGAAAGTAATGTTTTACGACCCAGTCAATATTTATATAGCATGGAAGTTTTGAGAGAGAGAGAGAAAGAGAGAGAGAGTTGATCTGGGTACTGCAGTTTTAGCCCCGTCGCCACTTTGTTTGGGACACAATCAACGATACGGAGACCAATCTTGCGTCCCAAAAGTTATTTGAAATGCCTACAAAATTGTATGATTAGGTAATATGGGGACATTCGACATTTTCCCTACACACAAATTACCCCTCTAATTGTAAATGCCTACTAAATGGTCTACTGTACATCCTTGGCTTTCTTTCATTTATTTTTTAAAATTTTTTTTTACTTATATATTATGGAAGTTTTGAGAGAGAGAGAGAGAGAGAGAGAGAGAGAGAGAGAGAGAGAGAGGATACCTTGAATAAATAACATAAGAATGTGGATGGACACTAGAAGTAACATCCTGTAACAGTTTCCTCCTGCAATTTCGTGTGAAATATTTAAAAAACATTATATTGGCATAGTGTGGTAACAATAAATGTCCAGTTGGAAAGCACCAAGAAAAGCGAATGAATATACAATGCATGTGTAAATATAATTGGCTCAAATACTGTCAATATAACAACATATATATCTCTGTCACTCAACTTGCATTTGGATTTCGGACTGGCATATATATAGCAGACACAATTTACTCACCAACCTTTGGAAATATCACAACGGATATCATTCATAAAATTTGCTCGATTGTTTTAAAAAAACTTGTACGGACTTAAAGGATAAAACAACACCTTGCTAGTTGTTCTCTAAATACTTAGTGGTTTTTGTTCCCACAAAAATACATATTGAGTTGCCAAACATATATGTTTTATGCATGTATTTAAATTTGATCTAAATAAATTTAAGAATAAATCTCAAATAGATTTGTTTTTTATCTGTAGCAGTGGTTTTCATAATAGCTCTTTCAGAGAAGATTTTCAGACAGGGTTAAATAACACCTTATTTGCATAATCCATGAAACTTTGGTCAAAGAAACATTTTTAGGACAACCCGTAACAACTATGACTGCATTCTGTACATCACATTAGAATAAAACTGAAATACTAATAAATGAATTTGTAATGAATTTTATATATTATTTTCAATTTTTAGTATCGGTGGTATTGGTCATCTTGAATTTTAAGCCCATTTGTTGAAAAAAAGATGATGAAATTACATACCGGTCCATGTTCAAATCGCAATCCAAATAGCATAGTACCAACAAATTTAGTTAAATTTTACTAGGGAAGTGAGTCTGAGTGTTCCGGAAGGTAGGCACTACCTGTTGGTGTTGCTGCACCCGTCATTTGTGAAATGAAAGGAACATGGAACTATGTACCGTCAAATATTTTATCCAAGACAACCTTGGATACTGAGACATAATTTTGGCCAGGCTTGCAATATCCCTTATATTTACAATAAATTGAAAAAAATTACTTACCAAGTGATGTACGGTAGCAGTAATAATGAATGTTAAATTAAAAATGGAAGAATATATCAACAGATATGGAAAAACCTAAACCGAATATGGAAATCCAGATTTGAAGAATCGAACAGGTATGTTCCAATATTAACCAATCAGATGTTTTACATAGTATTGGTTCGATAATGTACTTTTTGATCTACCTTAAAGGTAGTTATATGCGTATATTAATCAATTCCCATTCCTTTACTGGACACCGTTGCTATGCCTTATTTTAAACTTCAAAATATGTTATCCCATCTGATACTATGTTTTAGTTAAAATCGTTAGGTGATCAATTAAATTAGTTTTATTATCGAACGCATACGGAATATCGCTGTCAACTTAAAAATATCAAGTCATAAGTACGACTCGATATTTTTTCAGTAATTGGCAGCCATACGCTTCCGTAAACACGTGCGTAATGGCAAAATGTCTTTTTTGTCTATTTGACAATTTGTCTTTTTTGTCTTTTTGACAATTTGGAATTATTGTTAATATCACAATATCACAATGATGATCAGACTATGATAACGTTCATTTTATAGTAAATTTTTAGTGTACTTTTATGGGTGAAAATATTAATATAAAAAGGCGATGAGTGTGTATAACTAGGAAAGCTTGTTCGCTTTCGTATATAACTGATTATCTCTTTCGAAAGTTTTTATTTAAATAAGATGACATCACTCCACTTTATAATGCTTTAGGTTTATATATATTGAGTATTTTCGTTATATGGTAGAAGTGCCTTTTTAAACATGGTTAAAGTGGAGTGGAATATGGTGTTGAACACACTGATTATTTTTTTTCTATTTGAAAGGAGACTGTCAGTTTTTGGATTGTGCAGTAATTCGGTAATTAATAAATTTTCACGCCCTAGTATCTGTCCTGAGTAAGATTCGAACTTGATGTGGTTAGAGGTGGTGTCATGTTTTGGTGTACATGTATCATACTCATTGTACAAATCTTAAAAAAAATGTTCTTAAAATAGTTTTAAAGACAACCCGATTTCAATCAATATGTTCAACTGGTTGTCTTTATTTTACATATGTTATACTTCCTCATAACCCATAAAGAAATAAAAAATAGCATTACAAAATAAAAAATGAAATAACCCATTTTTGTCATTACAGACGTAAGACCGATATCATGAATGTAAATATAATACTCACTATTTATGTGTTGTCACACTTAACCATACTCCGCCATCCTATATTTACAAACATGCTGGATTTAATGTATACAATCGCTGAACTTGTGTATAGTGATCACGATCAGTTGCTGGACATATTAATCCATATCCAAATTTCAACCTAAAAGCATATTAAAAATTTGGAAACTGACAAATAAGGTTAAACACGTAAACTCCCACCAGGGAAGTGAGGCCGTGTGCTCTGGAAGGGAAAGCACCCCCTGTTTAGCTAGCTACACCCGCAATGTGTGAAATGAAAATTTGGAATGAAAGAAACATGGAACATGGTACGTCAAATATATCCACGGTAATCCTGGACACATAAGAGACTTCAAACGGTATTGCGATGGCGACCATAAAACTTTTTGAGGGCTGTAATATCCCTGGGTCAGCAATTTTTTTTTGTTGAAAAAACTTGCTTCTTTCGTATTGTTTATTTCCCAGCAAAAGCACTTTCCGTAGAATCCAGTCTCATCTGGTTTGCCAATTTTAAAATTCCTCAAAAATGTATACTTAATCGTTCAATAGGTTGCCTTAGGTGGATTTGGTAAAATACATTTTGTTCCTCTTAATTTTCTGATTTCAACATCTTTAAAAATAATATTTCTATTTCAACAATTTAGAACGAGCACTAGTACCACTGATAAGGACTTTTATTCCGAAACGACCGTCTACTGCTGCAAAATTAAAATTGGTTTGGTAGTTCTGATTTGAACATGGAATGGTATGTTTGTCATGGATAGTTTCATTCTGTCTATATTTAGTTCAAACGAAATAGTCATTTCCGGTTGGATATACAGTTAAATCTGTCTTTTAAGGTCATCCAAGGAAACCAGTAAAAGTTGCCTTTATGAGCAGGTTGCCTTGATATACAGATATAAATAATATGAATAAAGAGCATTGGGGTTACAATTTGACTGGCCTTTATTAGCAGGCGACACTCTATATAGAGATGACCGTTAATTTAAAACAGGTTGGACTGTATATCTAATCAGAACAAGGACATTGTGTACTGTGAAACTCTTTAATGCAGAAAAATATCATTACTAAAAGAAAAAAAGTGTTCATCTTGTATCTTGTACCTTACATATGGGACAACTTGTCAGAAAATTGAATGCTAAGCATCTTTGTAAGTTGGGTATTTATCATGTATATTTATGGACAATGTGGTGTCAGGTAATAATTAATATTCTGATCAGGTAATAACCTAGATTCATACAGCACGGACTTGTCGAAAGTTTAACACTCACCTAACAAAAAACCTTCAAGGCCAGATCGCTTGGCTTATATCGACTCCTCGTTACTTGAATTTTTTTGGCAAGATGTTATCTATTTCACTATTTTGGACGTGTCTATTTCACTATTTTTGGCCACGTCCTATCCACATTTCAGTGGCTAAGCTTTGTCTCATTTTCGTTAGTTCGGTGTTAAACCTTTGTCAGGTTTGTACCGTATACTAGTACTTGGTTAGTAATAGTAAGATCTAGCGTGAGGTAGTTGCATTGAAACTAAAGACACCCGCAGTCACTGAACCCGTAAGTAATCAAATGTAAAATACACCTACAACTTTAAGGAATTTGTTCCTATAGTCATATATTTCTGTATTTTCTGTGTTGATTTTTTGACCGAATGGGGTGAAATTGAGTTATAATGCATAAGACAAAAGTATAGATCATTATACCCCCGCTTAAAAAGTGGGGGGTATATAGTGATAGGGGTGTCCGTCCATGTGTCCGTCCTTCCGTTACACCTTAGGGTACCTATCTCTTATCCGCAACTCCTCCTAAACCCTTCAATGGATTTTCATGAAACTTTCGTATAATGTAGATGTGCACCTCCTATTTAAAAATTTGATCCGATGGATTTTTTTTATGTGGGGGAGCGGGGGTATTTTTTGTGAGCTTACATTTTACTTGTATCAAGGATGTCAGTTATTGGTTTGCTGGAAATTCGACTAACATTGGAAAGGAACTAAACAAATTCCACAATGTTCTGTTTGAAGTGAAATTGGAAACTAGGATACGACTGATACGATTTTGTATTTTTTAAAATTTTCATGTATTTTTTTCAAATAACTTTATTATTTGATGTAAATATATCATATAGAGTGTACAAATGTTAGATATTCACTTTTTGCTCACCGGAAATAAAAAAAACATATATAGGAAAAATAGTTAAATTCACATGCATTGTGTGACCAACGAGTTTGATCATCCAAATACATGTATGTGCATGTTATGACATTAATGTTACAAACGGGGAATCCAAAACAAACATACCAAGCCAAATCATGTCCCAATCATAATTCTACAACAAAGTAATAATGAGGAAGCTGGCAAATTACGTTAGCCACGTGAATTTTCATCAGGGAATGGAGGCCAGGTGCTTATTATTAAGATTTTAATATACACTATATACTCGGTAGGCAATAATTGTGTATTGTTGTCAAGTTTCTGCTAATTAAAATTTGAAATACTAAGGTATTTCCTTAGCTCATTTTGGTCCTTTGGGTTTCTTTTCAACATCTTGGAAAAAAGTTTTGGTTTCATAATTTTGGTCCAAGCACTACTGATGGGGAATTGTATTCCGAAACGACCGTCTAGTGCTGTAAAATTAAAACTGGTATACTAGGTAATTACATACTGTAAATATATTTAATTTCGCGTGTATTTTTTTCGCGCTATAGGATATATAGACATATCCGCGCAGTCAAATTGTCGCGTTTTTGAAATATGCTCTATAACATAATAAGTAAAATTGTATTAATTTTCGCGCAAGCGAACGACCACGTGCACGAAATAAGCGAAAATTAGAACACACCGAAAATAAATACGTTTACAGTACCCTTTTTATACAATCATTACAGCCATTGGCAACAACATTAAACAGAAATGAATGACATTCATTATAAGGAGAGTGAGGATCACCTATACGTTGTTACACCTACCATACTCAGCAGTCCTATGTCCAAACATGCTGGATTTAATGTGTATTTAAAACTGGAAAATATGCAGAAGCCTGGATCTTTTAAAATACGTGGATCAGAAGTGATTTACAAAAAAGTAAGTATCGGAATGCTTCATGCAATCATCCTGATCAAAGCATGCAATACGTTGTAGAAGAATATAGTTTTTAAATAAAAAAACAAACATACAAATCCCTGTCCGAAATACTTTGAGACTGACAAGTCAGGTTAAACACGTTACCTTCCATCAGGAAAGAGTGAGGTGGATGCTCCGGAAGGGTAAGTACCTCCTGTTTCGCTAGCTACACCCGCCATATGTGTGATCAAAATAGAGTAAAATTAATGGTCTATCTTCAAAATTAAAAAATACGGTTCATTTGATGCTCATTCTGCAAAAATTATGTTATGAATACATAGTGCAAACACACGAGATACACACGAGAGAAAAATAGAATAAATACCCATCATAGATGGTTTTAAACTTTGAATGTTAACCTCGTGGTAACGAAAAAGTTTAACTAATAAGTCATGTAATAAAACATCGGTTAATCAAAAACAAACATACCAATCCATGGCCCAGATCACAATGCCAAAGCAAAGTAAAAACTTTGAAACTGGCTTTATGTTAAACATGTGAAATTTCAACATCCATTAGTGAGGCCGGGTGCCTCGGAATGGTAAACGTACCCTGATTAGCTAGCTTCACTCGCCTTGAAACGCAATGGTGTTTCAGAGAAATTATTAAATTGTGTTGCTTTGCTGATGAATCTCATCATGCAATCAGTAAATAGATGGGTGTCAAGTTTACGTTGAATAAACATTTATTCCTGTATGAAACTAAGCGTTAATCTGAAATTGAAATTTTCAAGTATACTGAAAACAATTGCCGTTTTCTAGACATTGTTAACATTAGGTAATTTCATCAGTATTTCATTAGTATATATATTGATATAAAATTTATGTTTTACAGGCGATCCAAAATGGTTACCATGCACTTACTTGTGCATCTGCAGGGAATGCTGGGATTACGTCAGCTTATGTAGCCAATCAGCTGGGTGTGCCAATAACGGTCGTCATGCCCGTTACTACACCACAAGATACCCTTAACAGAATATCAGAACAGGTAGAAAACGCCTATGTTTAATTTTGAATTTACACGCATTTGCCATAAAATCACAGATTGTGAAATAAATTGAAGGATTTTGGTATAAATAGCTATATGAAGACACCGATAAAATAAATCATAATCAAACATACTGGTCTATATTCAAATCAGCAATTTTGTAAGCCGGTATATTAAGTTAAACACCTTAAATTCCAACATAAATATGAGACTGGGTGCTCTGGAAGGATAAACTATAAAAAGATCCTGATATAACACATTAGTACGGCTTTAACTTCTTTTCTGTACGCTTAAAGTGTCGGTTTTAAATTTTGGCAAAGAAAAAATCATAGACGATCGAACAGTCATATATAGCCATCACTTAGCATCTACTTACAATCCACCTAGTTTGATATATTTATCAAAATTAAGACTCACATGCAAGCTAACAATGTTCCGAATACGTGAATTCTTTACTGCACATTTACGAGGAGAAGTCAGAAAGTTCATAGAACAGCGTATTCAGCCAAGCGTAACACACATTTTCTTTACTTATTTAGACAACACAACATTCCGCCATTTTAAACATATCAAGTTTATTTGTCACAACATATATGTTTTATGCTCAAAAGCATTCAAAGTTGGTGACCATCAAGCAATGATGGAAAATAAAAATGTTGAGTTTAGGGCAGTAATAAAGTTCCTCACAGTAGAAGGATCAAATGCCAAAGAAATTCACCGGCGAATGGCCGAGGTGTACGGTGACAGTGGTCCTGCCTATTCCACAGTGGCAAAATGGTCAGCTGAATTTAAACTTAATTATCAACCCTACAGTCCTGATTTGGCAACCAGTGATTATTTCCTATTTAGAAATTTGAAATCCCATTTACGGGGAATGAGATTTCATGATGATGATGATAATAGACTTAAGGCTACCGTGGAGGCATGGTTTCAGGACCAAACCGAAAACTTCTATTTCAAAGGTATAGACAGTCAGAAAGAAAAATGGTCTAAGTGCATTGGGGTAAATGGGGACTATATTGAAAATAATAATAATATGTGTGGTTTGTTGCGGTGATATATACCCCGTTCTATGAACTTTTTTACCTCCCCTCGTACATGAAGCTTAAAATGATATAATGCTTTAACGCTTTAACATATATGTGACGTTGGTTAACATTGGCTATCAAACCAGGTAACAGACGTGACCTAAAGAAGTAATAAAACCTTCATCACCTTCGGCATAAAATAATAATAATAAAAACAACTAGAGATTGTAACTGGGATACCAGTTACGTATGATTCCCCACCATCCATAAATTATCTGGTGAAAATACCCTAGCAGGGTTAGCGCTGGGTTGTAAAAGTCTGTCGTCAAGGAAATCGCCAGTTGTAAAATTTTGTTGCCAATTTCATTACTGTGTCGCCAAAAAGGGTAAATCTTGTGATTTTCACGTCACATGCGTTTTTAATGTTGTGTATATATTGCCTTGATGAACAATTACATTTTAAAGGCAGATGTGTATAAAGAACATTTGAACCGCGCCGACCTGGTAAACTGAAAAAAATGATACCTTGATTGTTTTTTAAAATTTCTTTGAAAGTTAAAGTAGATTTGAATTAAAGTTTTCGGTTGAGAAAAATCGTACATTGGAAGGACTTCTCGGTATAGGAAGTGACGTTTTCAATGAATTTTATTGAATAAGAAAACTCGTAGAACCCCTCTCAGGCCTCTGATTTGGCGTCGCCACGTGTTACAATGAATGAACACGTATGGGAGGGTTTGCGCTGGGCATCGCTTACTGCGATTTTTTTCTTTAACTAGCGACAAAACACGGCGCTTCGCGATTTTTCTGGCCAGTTCACCGGTATCTTGGTCACCAGTAATTAACAGGTGGATACACATTGAAGCCAGTGACGGATTGGCGAGTGTCACTGAATAAACACAGTAATTAACGACTGAGTTAAGATCATTGTCTTAGGTCCGAATGTAAGACCTTCTAATGATGGGCAGGTAGATCCAAGTAATATTGGAGCGTGTCGACACTGCCTGAAGATATATCCAGGTGCCCTCCCGATGTCGTCAGCCATGGACTCGGAATTATTGTAAAATCCAAAATAAAATATAATAAAAGTTACCCTTTGTGATGTTTATTTAATATTTTTTCTAAAAAGTTTATTGATTAATAATTGTGATTCAATGCGCAATACACATCATAGGAGGCCATATGTTTGTATTTTAATTACGCGACTTATATCGGTTATTCCTATATGTTTGAGGTTCATGATCATAACGATACATCTACTCAGTCAAAATAGTAAAAGACGGACATTTTTATATGAAGCATGCATGTTCACTCTTGTGTATAGTGTGTTGAAATAGATCGACGCTGTATATATAGTCCAATTTAAAAGACCCCCTCTATTGAAAAAAAACCGTACTTTTCAACACGTTGAGGTACATATTAGTTTAGGTGTATTATACGGAATAAATCTCATATTGTTATTTCCAGCATCTAAAAGACTCAGATCTTCATTGCTCTATAGATTATTTAGGTGTTTTTTGATGCAAAAGAAATAAAGTCGATTCTCGTTAATTCGAAATCGGTTGAATCGAAATTTCGCTTAAATCGAAATGATACAAATGGTCCCGTAAGATCGCTATGTATTTCTATGTAAATTTGTTAGTTAATTCGATATGCCGAATTTGAAGCAAACTCTCAGTCCAAATTACGAAATATTACGAAAATTCCCATGTTTAAATCGAAGTGAACTTTCAGTCCAAATTACGAAAATTCCAATGTTTAAATTGAATAAAAAAGACACAAAAAACTTAAACTTGAACAATACCTGAAATAATTGTCCATCTCTTATTTGAAAAGTGTTAACAGTAACAGAGTGGCGGCTTACTCGGAAGATTCATTTCCAACTATAACTACAAATTTTTGTACTCGACATACCGGTCATTAGGAAAGTGTCAGTCAGTAAAAGGAGACATTTCAATGGTGTAAACTTAAAAAAGTGGGCAGTCTTCTACTTCCACAGTCAGTGATTAACAGAAAACCCCCAAGCCATTTGATCTATCAAGGCAAATTGTATACACCATTCATCTCATTGTGTAAGGTTTTACGTACAGGCGTGTGACGTGACAAGCTGTGGTTTTAAAAATCGCCAAGTTTTTAACGGTCACTAATCGGATTAACTCATAGGTGAAAGCATTGGCTTTGTATAATTAAGGTGTCGTAACCAGCTTATGTCCTTTCAGAATTGGTTTCCCCCGGGTATTTAACTACGTATTGAGTTACACCCACCCACCCACCTTCAAGATAACGAAAATGAACGCGTCTTGATTATCTACACAGACAACAGATTATTGGTAGCAAATTTCATCTAAATCCATCAAGCCGTTACCGAGATATGCTGCAGCATATGGTCTTGAGAAGAAGAATAATAAGAATAATAAAAATAATAATAATAATAAGAAGAAACAGAACGAAAACAATATGATTCCCCACCTTCGGTGGTGGGGAATCATAATAATGTTTTGAACTTTTAACTTTCACCAGTAAGTGAGGCCGGTTGCTAACATAAAAGGTTGAAACTTCTAATAGTGTCAGGTCATTTGTTTATTATCTAGAGAATTATGTTTGTTTTACGGAATATGAACATATAAACACCTGTTGAATTAATTACAGGGGGCAACGATAGTGAAGCATGGTAAAGTATTCGATGATAGTTACAAACATGCCATGGAGTTAGCAAATCAGCCAGGTATATTTTAATTGTAATAATTCATGATCCACTATAGGAATTTGTTGGTTAATGCAAGATTAAACCCATGACTGGTGATAGTGCCGTATGTGTAATTTGAACAAATGTTATTTGATTAAACACTAAATAGTAATATTATCAAATGAAGTTGCATATATAGGGACACCCCTGAACCGTATCTGTTATCGATCTGCATCATAAATTGAGTAGGTAATTATAATATTTTGCTATATTTCTGTATATTATTCCACTTGGTTCATTTCGGGCCATACTTGACACAACTGGTTTTGTTCTTAACAAGTAGACAAACATCAAGAAACCACATACACGTATCATATTGATGTGTGCAAAACACGTGAAACGTTAGAAATGAGACCGGGTGTTCCAGAATGGTAAGCAAAGCACTCCATGTACAGCTAGCTAATACAATTACAAATTGTGAATAATGATATTGTAAGTCAAACTATGTTGTTTCGTTATTGGGATAGACAACGTTTTTGGCAATTTAAACTTTTTAAAAACTGCTCCAGTCCGTGAAACTGATGAAAATATTGGCTAAAATGCGAACGATAGACATGTGTGTTTAACTGTTAGTGACCTGTGTGACTGAAACTTTAACTAAATGTACGTTAAATTGTTTATCATGTCCCGCAGCATGTGATGTACGGTTAATACAGGGGTTTTCTATTTCATTGAATGGAATCGACAAAATCCGTTTGAATATGTATACAATTTACTGACTAGTGATCAACAGATAAGAATCTCGCCAAATTTTTTTGTTGATAGTGAGAACGTAAACCAACATCAAGAAACTGGTCTTAGGCTTTTTTTGTTTGCTTTTTAGGTAGAAATAATGACTCGTTTCTAAAGCGAACCATGTGTTTGAACAAAACCTCTAATTTCTCATTGCTCAAGTCAAAATTCAAAAGTCTAACTTAAGTGACCCTTAATTTTTATCCACCTTGCTGTCGACTAAACAAGTACATGTAGTAGTAGCATGCTTGCTACATGTAGTGTCCTGTGTTTTAGTCAAATGTAACTTTTCTTTTTCGAACTTTGAGAAAAGGAATTCCTTAAGTTTTGTTAAGCCTTATTGCAACTAAAGGTAACGTTATTGTCTTATACTCCGAACTAGTTGCGGTCAGACAAGGTATAAATCAGTCATATTTCATTACAGGTGTTTTGCCGCCAAACTGCCTTCAATGCCCAGAAGTATGGTGAGTATATAAAAGGATACTATGGAATACGGTCAGAATACTTTTAAACATTAGCAATAACAGATTCTGTAAATTTCGTCATGTGACAAGGAAGAAGGGTTTTTTATTTATTTTTTTTTACACATATAATATGTAATACGCTTGGTAGTGTATTTCTTTGTGTGTCCCTGATGGCTAAATAATGGAAATGGATAATTACTGTCGTCATCTAAGTTCAAATTCCAATCGGACAGATCCTAGAAAGTTTGTCAATTTTAGTTTTATTAAGACTTGTGGTTTTCTCCGAGAACTATTTTCTCTATCATCCTAAGTGAAATTATCTTGACTGCGGTGTACAACTCAATACGCTCACTCCGCGCCTGATTATTTCTTATATATTTTTTATTATCCTTTCCTTGCGAATATCCGGGTTTAACAGTAATAAACGTGATAAGAAATCGTGCTAAAAGATCTCACTAAATAATTTTCCATATCAGGGTACAAAATCAAATTTCAAACGAGTTTAGATGTTTAAATGCTCTCTTACAAACTCGACACAAGAACACGAATAAAATCAGAAACGAAAGAGAAAAATGCACAGTGACTTGTGGCAACTGACTGACCAGTAGAACGGTAAACGTACATTTTAGTAAGCCAGTAATACAGAGAACATCGGTGGCAGAGTTATCTAATGCGCCGAATTACTGATCACAGTGTCTCGTGTCGCTTAGGTAACATCAATGCGGTAGTTCAGTTGGTAGAGTGCTCGTTCCGTAAGTGAGATGTCGTGGATTCGAATACCCGTCTAAGGCTAATCCTAGTTTGTATGTTCGCTTGTCGAAAATTGTTTGTATTTTCTGGTCACTTATTCTTTATGCCATAATGGTCGTTTGCCAGGTAATCGCTCATTTACAAACGTATAATACCGATAAAATCATATTAATGTCAACTTCTGTCAACACTGTTTTAGGGCAGCATATTCTACAATAATAACAGAAGCGAAACAACAGATGTCATGTGACCCTGACGTCATCATGTGTTGTGTGGGTAGAGGAGACCTTCTAAATGGCGTTATACATGGAATGGAGAATGTAGGATGGAAACATGTACCACTCGTTGCCATGGAAACCGTTGGTGCTCATAGTTATAATACATCCGTTGAAGCTGGAAAAAATGTCCCATTACCGGAATTGAAAAGGTATTTATAATGGGACAAATTGTGAAATATTTGTCGATTTATTATGTTTCGACATGGAAATTACTTTTGCCAGGAATATTGCAAGTATTAGCTTACAAGCAAGGCCATTAAAACGTTTTATTGCCGTCATCATAGTATTGTTCATAAGTATGATTTTTTAACCAAAATTATCCTGGATAAATTTGACGTCCCATAGTTCCGCGTTCCTTTGATTACAAAGGCTGCGGGTGTAGCTGAACAGGAGGTGCTTACCCTTCCGGAGATACTAACCTCTTTTTCCTGGTGGGAGTGTACGTATTTAGCTTAATTTGCCAGTGTTTAAAGTGTTTGCTTTGCTTCTGAATTGCGATTTTGACGTGGATTGGTATGTTTGTTTTTAAAAAAATTCACTTGCTGTTTCATGACTTTTTTTCTCAATTTGTTGTGTTTAGACATGGAAATAACTATTAATTTACCCTACTCTTTCTTTTTTCCAGCATTGCCAAGTGCCTTGGTGCTTTACGTTGTTCTAATACCGCCATAGAGAATCATAAGAAATATAATATTATATCCCAAACAGTTCCTGATAAAACAGCAGTGAGGTCTTGTCTAAAATTTGCTGGTAAGTTAAAAAGGAAAGGCAGATATTTGACCACTAGTACTCTCGAGCTGTTAAATAAGGGAGAAAGAGTTGAGAGTTAAGTTGAGTTGACAAATGGTGTTTAACGTCCTAGTCAAGAATATTTCACTTATATCGAGACGTCGCCAGGGATAGGCGAAATTGAAGAAAAAAAGATTTCTGAAAAAATCAGAACTACCAAAAAATCATCGATCATTGACCATTCTTGAACAGTAAAATAACATAAAAAGAGGTCAAATCGTGCAACATAACATCGATAATTTTTTTATCATCTTCGTGTTGATTGGAAGTGTTCATCTAGTTAGTTTTTGGTGAAGTCTTTAAAAAGACAAAAAGTGTCCCTCACATCGAAACATAAATTTTCCAGTTTTCAATTATTTTTGATTTGTTTCTATGAATTAATGATTTAAACATGAACTGCTACATTTGTTTTTTGATTCCATAATTTTACCGATTACCTTTTATGTTAATAACAACCTGGCTAAACCGATGGTGTTTAGAGCAACTGGATAAGGAGGCTAATTCAAACTCATTTTAATCGCAATAAATGTCCTTATTCCATAACATTGCCTATATACTAGTATTAAGACTTTAAGAATAACATTCACCACATGAAAATATTTTATCACAGAAAATCTAACTTTTTAAACACTCAGGTAGATTTAGTAATGCAAAACGTTCTTCTTTTTCATGTATATTTAAAGATATTGTACACAAATCTATTTTGTAAAATCATTAAATGTCATTGAGTAAAACCTATAGAAACAGAGTGGCTTATGGCCTTTCTGTACAGTATATGTCAAAACAGGACATTACAGAATACGCGGAATATTAATCTTCCTTAATTAAGTTCGGCTGCCAAGTGGCCAAGATAATAATAAAAGCTGCAAAAATGCTGCCGAGATAGAGCCGACTATTGTCCAAAATGATCTGGTTATATTATTCGGCACTTATTTATAAGCGTGGCGTTTATTATTAGGCATGTCCCGGTTTCACAATCATTTCTTAATCACTTAAATCTGGCAAATTAAAAACCTTTATAATATTGTTAGATATTAGGAAATTTAAGGTGTCATTTAAAAGATTATATCAAGTTTACGACATCTGCATTTAGTTTTGACAAAAATATTTATTTGTAGTTCCAAAAAGAGCTTAATAAAATTTGCTAATAAGTTAAGGAAGATCTTAATTAGTTAATGGATGTTTGTGAAACCGGGCATGGTCTGTGCTGTACACAAGAGGCTGTTGAACGAACTTATATAACATGCTATATCTTAATATCATTTTATGTCTCATTTTAGATGATCATCGAATGTTAGTTGATGTTGCCTGTGGTGCTACGTTGTCAGCAATATACGGTGACGTCATACACAAATTGCAAGCGGAAGGAAAGCTTGGAAATATCCAAAACGCCTTGGTTATAATCTGCGGTGGTTGCGTCACATTCGATATGATGCTGAAATGGAAAAATCAATTTGATCTTTGAATGTACCAATACTGATACAAAAAATCGGACTCATTACTTTAACAAGAAACCACGAATAGCAAGTTTTGCATGAAAGGTGCCCTTAAAAAGTCAAACTGAGTCCCAAGTATAGATCGGGGTCATCTCTTCTATATATTTGTTAAAATTAAATTTGTTTCATTTAAGTAAATATACCAATGTTAAAGACAGTGATGACTACAACAACGGCATTATAGCTAGTACGCGTTTTACTTAATGTGGTACTCATAAGGTTGATTGATTGATTGATTGATTGATTGATTGATTGATGGGGCTTTACGTCCACGTCAAGAACATTTCATTCATATCGAGACGTCACCAGCTATAGGTGACATTAAAAAAATATTGACCTTTGCAGTGCGCTCAGGGTAATGTGTAGGGAGATGAATAAAGGATTTCAGCAAAAAGTCAAAATGTATTGATGGAGTACTATAAATATAACACGATGATTCGTAGGTCTTTAATTTACTTTTATACATATTTTAACATCTTGTTCCTTGGTTTTAAACTTCTATACTTAAACTCACTCATCATTGCTGTTTATTACACTACAAAAGGATTGTAGCCAACTCGTGTGGTTGGTCGGGTTTTGCTTTACGCATTGGTACTTCAAACTAAAAAAAGTTTTAAATTGATGTGAAAACTTTAAAAAAGTGTATAAAACGAAATACGGTAACTTTATCTGCTCATAAGGTGCAATGTTTGTTAACTGTTTCCATTTGTATAATTGTGGTTTGGTCAAGAAAAATAATAATTCAAAACCTTTTAATAGCTATTTCATAATGATCTAATTAAAAGTTTGTTGGCATTTTTTCGGATTCAAAACAAATCGAATACCACTCAGGGCAGATCCCGGTATGAGCTTGTCAATAGTCAATTGTTCACTCCAAGTGCTTCAGTGTCCTGGAGCTAACTGATCGTCTCAATAGAAGTAAAATAATTTTGAATGTGGCGAAAAACACCATAACTTCTCTCCACTTTCTGATTGTTAACTCAATATCCCGGTAATTGGTGTTCGTTTCCAGGCTAAATGAGACTCGGGACTGAAAAAATGGCTGAATTTCAAGGAAATCGAAATTGAAAAACGAAAACGAGTTTTTATCAGCTTCTACTTGTTTCTGGTTCCAACATACAGTTTTTGATGTTGTCTTTGTAGTTAACAGGTTATAAATTAATATATTGTTTGAGCTAAGTCCTTTGGATGAGACTTTAAACTCGGTGATACTTGACACAGTAGACGTGACATGGCATATAAAATGTACAAAAATGGATATATATATATATACAGACATGTCGAAAGTTTAACACTGAGCTATGGAAAAGCTCGACTGCTAGGTTGACAAGATATATAGGCAAACAACATTGACGTGTCCGCTTGACCATTCATTTAAATATTTATCACGGACCAAGTACATCTGTGTATAGGGAACACATGTGTTAATTCTGTATACATCATGAGATATACTCACCTCATAGAATACACCTGTACACTGTGTATGTATTATTGGGTGGACCCTCCTATATGGATATTCCATATGAAGGGTCAAAAGGACAGGCCAATGTTGTTTACCTATACATAGCTAGTGAGAGAAGAGCTACGGATATATAAAAAGTAGCTGTCAAAAAGCTGTTTAGATATAGCCAACGAGGGGTTAAGATAAGCTGCAGATCGGACATTGATTCGTTCTTTTGAAAAATCTGTATTGTACTTCATGGCTACTCTAGGTTACCTCGATGTTGATTTAGTGATCTTGACTTGTAAGCTAAACTCTCAATCACTTACAATACTCTGCTCCGTAAGTAGGGGTCTGTGGATTCAATCACCGACAGCGTCTGAGCCAAGACTTGAACGTATGTAATGACATTTTTTGCTCGGAATTATGAAAGGAACTTCACGTTCTTTCGGGTGGGGATTTAAAATGAACAAGATTCCATGCCATGGTAGGGTGTGGCACTATAAAGAATCCTGCTGCATTATGCACATGCACAATGTATGCAACTTCGTCTATAACTGGCGAAGTCTCGATATAAGTGAAATATTCTTTATTGGGACGTTAAACAACATTATTCAACTCAACACAACTTACAAAACTAAAAAAACTACAAAGGTCAAAAGTTATTTTTATACAAAATTTTATTTCGGAACCCACAAACATAACACACTCATTCTCTAATGAAAATGATTATGAATGGTGCACTAGTGCTTAAAGCTGTGTACCAAAGCTCTACGTTGTAGCGTCAACGATTTGGGACTCTTTTCCTTCACAAGTATTTCACTTAATATGGTCCTACAAGAAAACGAAACAGAATGTTACAATTTTGATATATATAGCTATATACATATTCACTCTACATACTGCTCTGAAAACGATCCAGTGTGTGGGTCGGAATTCAAATAGAAATAAATTTTTAAAAATAAAAATTAATATAAATTTTGTATGCTTCAGATATTGTAAATTTATCTTTTTAAAGGCAAAATTACAAGTACGTATCCATTGGAAATCTTAACTCAGTGTTTTTTAAAACTTGGACATCGATGATATTTATAGAAATAAAAAAGAAGAAATAATTGGACATTTTTCACACTGCATATATCGCATAAAATAGAGTTGTTATGGTGTAGGAATTCAAATGCCCGTGTGCGTTGTTAATAATATGGCGTCACTCAGAGTCTTTCCTTTCATGCATAATAATAATAATAATAATAAAACCCTGACCAATCCAAAAGCTTGAAAACAAATGAGTATATATGTTATTATGATTATTTCAATGTACAATTCTAACACCATTAGCAATGGCAGAGTGCACGTGTATTTATCAAAAACAAAAATACCAAACCATGTCTAAATTACTATCCAAAAACAAAAACTATGAAACTGTGAATTTAAGTTAAATGCTTGAACTTCTGGCATGGAAGTGAGACCGAAACATTTTATATACTTACTAAGTCCAGTTTTAATTCCACGGCCTTGGAATGCTCCAAATCTTGGTGCCATAACTGGTGCCATAACTGGTCCTCCGACGATTGGAATAGATCCTTGTGTGGCTCCAAACCATGGTCCTAGATGGACAGTGCCAATTAAATAAATTTAAGTTAGTATACATGTATTGGTAATGCTGTTTTCTGAGAAATAGGTTACATTGCCACATTGATCAATCTTATTCTTTTTCATCTTGTTTAAATATAACTACTTGTAGCAAATACAAAAACATTTAATTTATGTTGCTGACAAATAAACTGTGATCAAAAGTTGTCCTTTTTCAAAACAGATAACAGATTTCGAATAATGATTCTAAAATTTATCGTTATGACAAGCTGAAAATCAGAAATATTTATTTTCAGAAAATTGCTCGGATTTTTTTTTTTTTTTTTTTTTTTTTTTTTTTAATTTTAGGAAATGGTACATAAGCGATACTCGAATTGAAGATTTTGAAATAGTGTTGATTAACACATTTCAAATAACGTGTAGCTGAAAGAACCCACTTGGGGCAACATCCAAAGAAAAATTCGTTATCTGTATTTTTGAAAAGGAAAACTAAAGCATATGAAGGCGTGTTGATGTACACCTTGAACCTAATCATCACTTTTGCTCCTTTGCATAATAAAGTTAACGAAAAAGAGAACTGTCATTACATATACTTACCGAATGCAGAATCATCGTTGAATCCAAAGCCATTGTCATCACCGAATCCATTGCTGATTCCAGCACTGATTCCATTGCTGATTCCAGCACTGATTCCATGGCCGATTCCAGCGCTGATTCCATGGCCGATTCCAGCGCTGATTCCACCTCCGATAGCACCACTGATTCCCTTATTACCAATGATGGCAGCACCTCCGATGGCACCAGCCTTGATTCCTCCTACAGCACCACCGATGATTTTGTTTCCGTTTCCGTTATCGTCATGTCCGTTGTCACCATTAAGACCGTTATCATTGAGGTCATCAAAACCATCTGAATAATAAAAAAGACATGTCTTATTATTTGATAACTCAATATGTAGAGAAGTGACAACATTTGATAGTGAAATTAAATACGTTTGTTTAGAGCTTGTGTAAAGTCTTAGACCTGGTGGAAATTACATAAAAAAATAGATCATTCAATATCAATATCAGACTTCCCATTTTCTTATCAAGTTACTGATTGAATGTATAACACTGAGTGGACAAGGCAGTACAAATGTCCATATTGCTTAATGCTCAATCGGCAATCCAATTAATAATCTGATATGCTTTTGACATTTGGCGTGATTTAAAACAGGCATAACTGAAACATTTTGACAATTGTTCTCCAGCATGAACCAAGATATGTGATTCCATCATGATATATAAGTGTGAAAGTCGGTTTTACTCACTATGTCCACCGAGTTTTCCTCCAATAACGGCACCACCTCCGATAACGGCACCTCCTCCGATGACGGCACCTCCTCCAATGACAGCTCCACCTCCAACGATACCACCTCCACCAATGATGCCTCCTTTTCCTGCATTAAATCCTCTCAATAGGCTGTCATCATAGATAACCTGGGTCTGTACTGGGGCAAATCCACCATAGCTTACCATTGGAGCATACATGCCACCCAAAAATCCTCCCTTATTATACCCGCTTCTTAATCCCAAGCCTCCCTTTATGAAACCTCCTTTAAATCCAAATCCTCTGCCCATGCTGTATGGTCTCCAGGCAAGGGAGGAGGCTAAAAGTGAAGCTAACACAACGAAAATCTGCATCGTGTATATCTGAAAATAATGGAAAATTAAAAAACTTATTAAAATTGTATTTTTTAAAAAATGGGTATAAAACATAACCATTTTGTATTAGCTTCATTTAAGCAAAAAATGGGAATGATCCTAAATAAATGTATTACTGGTCAGTTTTATAAAAATAACATGATTACTTGTATTCATTGCTGGACAATAAGTATTTTAGAGTAACATGATTGCATATACCGAAAATCTTATTACCTAGAATAAAATGCAATTATTGTCTGTGAAAATCAAGTTAGAAATGACATTCGTGCACCCAAGTCATATCGCGGCAACAGTTAGAAAACTGCGCTATTTGATTTCATATCACATTGTAATGGATAACCGGATACATGTATATTATACAAAGCAAAGCACGCAATGTTTTTAACAAGAACGCATTACCCTTGTTTTTACTACTTCACGACGGAAAACGTATGGAAACAGGAAAAACACTTTTTATCTAGATTAAAAATTTGCTATATCTTAGCACAGAGACGCTTTGATTTTTTTTTTTTTTAATTTTACGGAAATCATATGAAAAGAGGAATAAAACTTTTTTTATATCTTGATCACAGATTTCGCTGTTATAATAACACTTTGCAATTTACAGAAATCGTATGAAAAAGGAAACCCTTAACAACAAACTTTGTTGTATTAAAGCACAATTATTACTTTTCTATATTTTGTTTTTCTAATTGACGGAAAACGTATGTAAACAAGAATTAAAGAATTTAAAAAAAAATCAATTACAAACTTCCCTGTTATTTAGTATAAGGACTCTATTGCTACTTTTTACAGAAATCGTATGAGAACAAAAATATAAGTTCCAAGATTTTTTACACAAAATTGTTGTATTATACCACTTACCTTCCTGAGGTTTCAAGGACAAATACTGTGATGGCAATGAGGAGTTCGGGGGTTTATATACCCCCTCAGATAGGGCTTAGCCGTTAGCCATCAGACAAAGGTCATTTTGTCATTCTAAGGTGTAACTTAACATTTGACAGGGAACAAGTGTCTTATTAAAAAAAGACATGCATGTTAGAAGTAAAAGTGACAAAAACCATCAGGTACATGCTAGGTCATTATGTCATACACGTAACTAGACATATTAATTTCACCTAACGTGATGATGTATAGTACTGACCATAACATGTCCTTATTAATGATGCCATTGTCTTCTATTTCATAATTTTCCACAGAGTTCAATTCTAGACTATCCTATTTGTTTATTTTATTTAGTTTTTTTATCAATTTTTTTTGTATTTATTTCTCAAATTATTTATATATTTATTAAATTATGTATCTATTTATCAAATATATACCTTTTTTATCAAATCATTTATATTTTTAATGAATCTCTGTTAAGACCTAAATAGTCGCACTTTTCCATATTTATTTATTTATTTATTTATTTATTTATATTTTCATTTTTATTATGTCCACATCATCGTTTATTATTTTCAAATTCTTCATTTGTTTAATCTAAATTAAGACTAAAATATAGACACTTATCAAATATTGACCATCTTTTAATAGATAATGAGAATCTTATTTATTTATTTATTTATTTATTTATTTATTTATTTATTTATTTATTTATTTATTTATTTATTTAAATATGTATTTATTTATTTATTTATTTATTTATTTATTTATTTATTTATTTATTTTGTCATTTATAGAATTATTATGTGTTTATGATTTTCCGCTGATTTATATATTTTCACTACATACGTTCCATTTTGAAAATTACATGATATAGTTCTGGAGTTCCCAAAGTTATGTTTATATAGGAGTTATTTGATACTCTGGAATTCCCGTACTTATTGTTAAGTCATATTCAACAAGATAGATTAACGTTAACGTTGTTTCGGAATTCTTTATGTTTCCTTATTTCTTTATACAGTCAAACCTGTCTATAAAGGCCACCCAAGACATTCTGTAAATTTGGCCTTTATGGGCAGGTGTCCTTTATAAACAGGTTCAAATAATATGAATAAAGAACAATTGGGATACAATTTTTCTAGCCTTATAAGCAGATGGCCTTTATATAGAGGTGGCACTTAAGGCAGGTTGGACTGTATGTTTATTGAAATATCAAATTCTGTTTAAACTGCACTAATTATATATATGGGTAAAAGTATATGTGATTGAACACAAAACCCGGGGTCTTAATCATTATGATCGTGTACAGAGAAAACGGGAACAGGCCCCGGTTTCACAATCATTCCTTAGCTAAGATTTTCCTTAATTTAAATCTGGTAAAATTTCAAATCTTTATAATTTTGGTAATTTTCAAGATATTAAAGAGTTTAAGATGTCATTTTTAAGACCACTTCTAGATTTAAACACTTTCATTTAGTTTTGACAAAAATATTCATCAGCAGTATTTCCAAAAATAGATAACCAAAATTTGCTAAATTTAAGTTAAGGAAAATCTTAGCTAAGGAATGATTGTGAAACTGGGGCCAGAAGAATAAGTAAATTTATATAATACATGTACACCTGATTTGTTAGTTTAATTTGTTTGATTTTAATACACCAAATTTCACATTCCAAATCATGGTACATTGGGCGAGCTCATACTTTTAATAAGTCTTGCATTAAAATTAAAGGCAGATTCTAGACTGCAACAGTTCCGAGTTACCCGACGAGAGTGTTATTCAAAACGTGGGATTCTATATCCGTCATATGATTTCCGTGATATTGTGCTATGCTATTATTAAAAACGTCATGTACATGTAGTAAACCTTGAATTTTTGCATTTAAACTTGGATTTTACTCAATCTATATATAACATGCCCGATAAAATAGACACCTAACCAAAAATAATCCGCTTTTGAACATTTGTTTTATTAATCAATTGTGTATAACGCTAGAAAATACATCTTATAAAGGTGCAAGGATTTGTCGTAAGTTTAACCATCCGTTCACTTTTTTATGTATATATATTGGTTTACTAAAAGTAAAATTTGCGGTGAATTCGCACTCTTGTAAAGAATGAAAATGCCTCATTTAATATTCCGTTATGGGGAAACTAAATGAGTTGAGTTGAATTGAGTAATGGTTTTAACGTCCCAGTCAAGAATATTTCACTTATATCGAGACGTCGCCAGCTGTAGGCGAGAGTGCAGAGATTTTAATTTGTCTGTGCGTTGCGCTGATGGCATTATCCAGCAGGTTTCTTTAGCGTGCCAAGCCCATTGTGACACGGGACCTCGGTTAATTTAAGTTCCCATCCGAAAGAACCGTGACTTTCATTTTGTAATGCCGATTGCTTGGCGAAAGAACAGTCACTACCAACTTTCAAGTCTTGGGTCAGACGCGGTTTGGGTTCGAACCCGCGACCTCCCACTTACGGAGCGAGCACTCTACCAACTGAGCTCCCGCAGTGGTTGGGAAACTAAATGAATACATGTCTCTAGTAAAATCAGAGGTGACAGAGTGTCCTTTTTATGTATCTGTTTTACTCTGAACTTGTGTCTTAAAAGCGAGGTCGTATGTTTCATTTTTGACCATATACTAGTGGTCCGGCGGTAGGACTGGGTCATTT